>OW964826.1:47691857-49041857 GCA_943142095.1 Ophonus ardosiacus | reverse complement strand
TTTTTATTCAGTGTCTGTTGTAATTATTGGCTACAATTTATTATCGATCGATAAAAGTTATCGATTGAGTTACAGAATATGGGTGATTATCTAAGGAGAGGTTACTGACATTAAAAATTCAAATATTTAAAATCTAATACATAACTTTTTTTAAGTTTAGATAGTCCTTATTGTACAGTTTTACGGTCTAGTTTTAATAAACATTACAATTATTAGAATGAACTAAAACTAAAAATACTAAGGCTATGCCCGATGTCGCATTTTGACATTTAGTATAAAAAAAAAAAAAAACTTCGAATGGCACCCTGATGATATCATATTGGTTTGCATGGCATTTTCTAACAATCAAACTGCATAATACAATTCGTTATAATTCGATGCTTCAGATTTAATGCAAATATTATATTTCATAAAATAGAAGCTAAGAAGCTATTCTTCGACAGCAAATTTGACATTTTGCACAAATTAAAGCATCGAACATGATTTGTTTAATTTGTGTGCGACAACTTCAAGACATAGTGTGTTTCTTCAAAACCCTAAAATCTAATTCCTAAACTCCTAAATAATGACACCATTTAGGGCAAATAAATTTAGGATTTAGATATTAGGGAGATAAAAGTGCAACATGGGACACAGTCTAATAATGCTTAGAAATATGAAAGTGACAAATATTAAGTGTTCTTCGTTTACTTCTCGGTTGTCATCTATTTGTATTATCACTGCATAATAATGTAACTACAGTTTTTTTTTTTTAATCATGTGGCAACCATGGGTTTCAAATGATGATGTAGCTACTGCAAGTGATAATGTTATTAATGAAATGGACGTTTTGTGTTATAATAAGTGCGTAGTTTCATATATTTCCGTTACAGTGGGTCAAATCATTTTTAGAAAATCGTCGACAATTTGTATCGATCTACAACCTCAATGATACTCAAATAAATAACACTGAGTCTACAATCTTAGTCAGTAACAGGGGTGTCCCACAAGGTTGTGTAATTTCACCAACTCTGTTTATTTTGTACATTAATGACCTACCTAAGATTTTTGGAGATGAATGTCACATTACACTATATGCAGATGACACTTCCTTAAACGTCTCTGAAAGTTGTGATCAGCTACTTAAAAAAAATTGCGAAAACCATTTAAATAACTTATCAGCTTGGTTCTGCGATAATGATCTTTATTTTAATCTCAGTAAGACTTACTACTTACGTTTTTATTTCTATCAATGTAGAAAAGATTTAAATTTAAATATAATCATTGATAACCATGAAATTGAAAGATCTGAAAAGGGTAACTTTCTAGGTTATAAATTCGATGAAAATTTTAATGGAAAGTATCACTGTAACACACTTATCTCAAAGCTAGGTTCAGTTAATTATCAGTTTTGGCATTTAAGTAGTTTTCTCACAAGAAAACAACTTATCACTTTATATTACGCCCAAGTCGAATCCAGATTAAGGTATAGTATTTGTTTCTAGGGCGCTACATCATCTGCACATAGTGTATTCATTATACAAAAACGTATAGTTCGTACAATTGCTAAAGTTTCCCGTCGTTCTTCTTGTAGACTTCTTTTCTCACAGTTTCAGATACTGACTGTAGCCTCCATATACATTTATGAAGTTTGTTTATATATTTTTAATAATAAAACAGAATTTCAAACTAATTTTGATAAACATCAGTGCAACACAAGACAAAAGCAAATGCTTCACATTCCAGTAAATAAACACAAAACGTTAGATTTCCTTCCAAATATACAAGGTTTAAAACTTTTTTAATAATTTACCGATGAATATACAACTAGAAACAAATAAAAATGCCTATAAAAGATTATTAAAAAAATTCCTGTTGAACAAGACTTTTTATTCAGTGAATGAATTTTTATCATTTTGACAAATAACGGGGTCTATATTAAAACACCTCTTATACTTTTTATGTACCTCCAATTCTATATTATTTCTGTGACATATTCTATACATGTATTTTTACATTGTCGATGGAATAAAGTACTATTATTATTATATGAGAGTCCAACTCTGTGTATAGCAGTGACAGCATTCATACTCATTTATGAGAGATGGAAATTTGGATTTCTTTGTCAACTTAAGGAAGAGGCGTTCCAAAGGTTTATTGCTATCCTTTGAGTTTCGGTGAGAGAATATACACCATTCGTTTATTTTTCCACCAAATATCAAGCACCGTCTCAACAACCAACCAGCTACCCTAGTCCCGAAACCAATAAATAACCACAGGGCATCAATTAAAACTAATCGAAAGCAGACGCTCCTATAACAGTGGATTTATGTGGTTTGTCCTTCGCTAGCAGCGGCCACCAAGCCGCTATAAAGACGGCCAACGGACGACATTATTATGACAATTAATTTTATGACAGGCGCGCACTGACAGGCACGGCGGCAGGGGGGAATTGACGGCAGAGTCACCGCGACGACGACGTGAGGGTGAAGATGCGAGCATGCGGACAAGGGGAGTTTAATGCGAAAAGGAAGAGAAAAATCTCAGGCATAAATCTTATACAGAATACAGAAAGAATAGTATGAAGTAGTTGTGGGTTGTGAAAAGGTATTCAAAGTGTATAGAATTTTGACCATAAGAGGGGAGATTAAAAAGTTATTGCTAATGTATCCCAACATTTCTTATTCATATGTTAAAGATAACAAAACATATGTACATATTCAAAAAAAATATTAGAAACGATAAAATATGTTATCCCAGTACCGATACCGCAAGTATAGCTAAAAGGACTTTGTTTGTAGAGATGTATGTTTATTTTTTGCCCTCCTGAAGTGTAATGGGAACTTTACAATTGTATACACAGCAAGTGTAACCTACATTTTACGCTTACTGTGTTGTAACGTGTCTAACTATTAGAAAAGAAATCATCTGTACTATAATAAAGTTCATGTACTTACTTAAGTTATTTTTATACTTTAACATTTCCTATATTTAAAATTAGTTCATATAAACCAAAATCACGACAGCGACATCTGTCATTATTGTAAAAATCCGCCGTTATCGACATAGTCACCGATCGATATACCTGTCAAATACGCGAGGCGAACATTGCTGAAATGTCAAATATCGACACCTACCTATTATTTATTACGAAGAAAACATGAGCAAATAAATATATTATCAGTCATAAACAATGTCTATTATTACAGATAAATTTTCGCTGGAAGAAGTACTCTAATGAAGGTAAGTAAAATCAAATTTGGAAATTGACTTAACCCCAGTATTTCAAACTAACCCTTTTCAGAAGTACAACCTATCTCATTAAAAAAAAGTAATTTTCATTATCTTCGACCAAAAAATTTGATACAATTCTCATGCGTGAAGTATTTTACAGCGCTTCAGCTAATAAGGCACTCGCCTTAAGGGCTCGCGCCTTAAACAAAGCTGTCGCGCTGTAAAATACAACTTACACGCACTCGAATGTAAATAACTATTACCGTCAAGGTAGCTATCGATTTCCATAACGACCGGCTGTAAAGGGGCCAATGCGGACTAAAAATTAATTTACGCACATCTGCTTTAAAAATGTTTGTTTACATCGTAGTTACCATGGCGGAAACTGAAAGATTACACCCTGCGGGCGGTAAAGTAGCATATGCGGGCGGTAAAATACAGAAAGAGCCCGCTTACTGATAAACAAAACATCAAAAATACAATTGGAAATGTAATCAAGACTCTTATTTTTAAAAAATTATATTAGTTCTGCCAAATTTTCACTAGATTTTATTAGAATTGCTTAAGGAATTGCTTCAATAATTGTCTCAAATCTCCAAGTTTGACATTTAAAAAATATTCATATAACCAAATAGTTAGCAATGCAACGCATCGCCTTATTGTTTTGTGACATGGCCACCTAGCCACGTAATATTTTTATATAGCAACAAACTTTAAATGTATTTAAAAAATAATTTAAAAATATTTAATTTGATTGCAGTTGTGCGTAAAGCGTTGTACATACCTTGGGCCGAAAGAAGTTTACACCCTTGGAAGAATAAAAAAATTTCGTCCGCAGGCGTAAACCTTTTCTTTCGACCCTCTATATGTAAATAACTATTCCCACAGACTGTAGCACAGATCGTATTCTTTATTCTTATAAACTTCGTAATTGTGTTAACTAAGTACATCCTCTAGACAACTACAACGTATAATTTTTTTACCCGTTTTTCTAAGTATCTGATAAATCTGGATGTAATTTTTTGTAGATGATATAGGTATGCATGTTTTGCAGTTTCCCATATTTAATTCACATTATGCACGTATGGAAATGAAGATTATACGTTCCAGAAAATATGTATATTATAACCGTATTCTTAATAATCATGAGAAATGCAGGAGTCGAATCTAAATTATCTGATTCACATTGATCAAACTTTGAATATCTACTGAATTGTCATTTCTCATTTTAAATTTACTTTTTCAAATTAACAATAGATTAATTAACATAAAACATACTATAATCTGTAATGTAACTAGCACTACATCCATATTTATATTTCAGCGAAACAGCTGCTTAAAACAATGTGCCTGAAAATGATGTAATGATTGATATATTAGACAGTCAGTGAATTTGTTACCAAGGCATACTAGTAGTCTGTCTCAACTTAAAGTGAACTAGCTTTCATTAACTTTCACAGTACACAATTTCTAGAAATGATTATAACGGTTGGGAGACAATCACCCCTATTCTGTAACTCAGTCGATAATATTTGTCGATCGATAATAATTTTTGACAAATAGAAACAAATGTATTATCTGTCAGTTTCACTTTTTATTCAGTATTATTGGCTACAATTTATTATCGATCGATAAAAGTTATCGATTGAGTTACAGAATATGGGTGAGTATCTTATTCCAATATATATTTCATTATTATTTAATAAACAATATTTATTATACACTTGTTACTAATACAGTTTTTTTTTACTGTTCGAAATTCATAGCTAAATTTACCAAAATAATAATTTTTGTTGACCACATCATCAATGAAGTCAAGTCAATTAATTATAAGATGAGACAGGCTGTAAAAGAAATTATTCATTTCATAAAAATTCGAAAAATTTTCACACATATTGTCCATATTCACAAACAATCGTAGTTTTAAAACGGCTCGTTACAATTTTTGACAAATAGAACCAAACTTGACAAACTGCATTTCGCAGTGTCGATATCGACTGTTTTTCTGGATTAAAATTATGACGAAGTTTCAAATTTTACGAGTGTTTATGAATACGGATATAAGAAGACGAAATCTAACTTAAATAGATATAATTATACCATGTCATTATCGAAATCAACGAATAAAAGAAAATAGCCACAATCAAAACTGGATTAATAAGCCGTGATAACTAACAGCCCGATTCACAAAAAAGTTTAAGCTAATCCTAATTTTTGGATTCTATTCTATTCTGGTATTTCAAATTTAATTTTCATGATATTATCAATAAAGGTAGATACTAGGAATAGATTAGACTATATTTTAAGTTATAAACTGTCAAAATTAGAGTAGAATTCGCTAATCCAAAAATGAGGATTAGCTTAAACCTTTTTGTGAATCGGGCTGTAAGTTATTTATTTATAATTTTAAATATTCATAAATAGACGTTT
Organism: Ophonus ardosiacus; assembly: GCA_943142095.1. Taxonomy (NCBI): domain Eukaryota; kingdom Metazoa; phylum Arthropoda; class Insecta; order Coleoptera; family Carabidae; genus Ophonus; species Ophonus ardosiacus. Next base: position 49,036,214 of record OW964826.1, on the reverse strand, counting down.
TATTATTTTATGTCGATCCTTTGAGTATTGTAAAAAAATATAGTCCCTGTACAAATATTACATCAGAGCAATGACGACGTCATCTACTGATACTGAACAAATAAAAAAGTTAACATTACATTCTGAGAAACTAAAAACTATTATTTAACATTTTTTGATAACATCTTTTTCCATTCCATTCCTCCATAAAGTCAAACCCTGCCCTAAGGATCCACGATCCACATTAGGAATCATCTTTCGCTATAATCTCCTCTCTACACCCTCTCACACGTCAGACATATACAACCCTCTTGATCCAGTGGTTGCATCGCGAACTGACGAGCTCCCTCGTCGGGGGGAACGTCGTTACGGTTTATGCAGAACGTTTGCATACACAACATACTTGTTTTTCTATTTTTCAACTGGAAAAATCTTCGCACGTCACACGTCGCCCAAACGACAGATAAAATGTAATGTCTTATGGAAAGAGAATGTTGGAAAGAATGAAAGGGTTAGATTTACGAAGATGTGAAACACTGAAAAATATTTACTGAAGAAAATGATTATCTGTTAAAACAGTGTCCAACAATAAGAGCAGGAAAGTTAGATCGTATTAGGTGTTAACAATTACTGTTTTAGTCAAACAACATTTATTCTTACAACACCTATGTTGTAAATTACTAATGCATCATGAGAAAAAATGTGTCAAAAATTAACCCTAGGTACTGTATAATAATACTCTTTTCAGATTTTTTTGGTAATAAAGCTTAAAACATCTATAGCTTTGTTCGAGCAGCAGTCAGAAACTGTCACGAACTATCAGAAGCATGCGCATAAGAATTTTGGCGTTCGAGTAGCAGTGAATCACAAATTCACACTAAGAATTCGGTGTTCGTGCAGCGGTTCGAAATCGTTAGGGACGGTTTGAAACAGTCAGGAGAATTTGAGGATTGTTTGCAAATTTCAAATCCGTGACATGCGCACTAGCATTTCTAACGTCAAATCGCATGGAAAAACTTATTAACGGATTTCTCGGCGGTGATTGTAAGGAATTATATTGTTGTTATTCCATAAAGTAGTTAATTTTATTTAAATTTCCAATATTTCATTACATATTTTGTAACTTTAGGGAATAAAATAATTTATCTGTTGCAATCTCTTGACAAATTGATAAATTCGGAAACATTCAATTTTGAAATTATTATTTGTTTGTACACTGCATTGTTTTACATATTATTTAAAGAAAAAATCTTGTAAAATTTACTCTGTGAGCCTCACATGCTGACCAAAAAGTGTGAGAATTCGGCCAACATGTGACACTCACAGGGTAAATTTTACAAGTTTTTTTTTTTTAATATTCTTTTAATATAACTTATATATTCTACGTATATGGTCAAAATTCTTTAAATAATATGTTAAACAATGCAGTGTATAAACAAATAATAATTTCAGAATTGAATGTTTCTGAATTTATCAATTTGTCAAGTGATTACACCAGTTAAAACTAATTTATTCCCTGATGAAGTTACAAAATGTGTAACGAAATATTGGAAATTTAAATAAAATTAACTACTTTACGGAATAATAACAACATAATTCGTTAATAAGGTTATTTTTAATTTTTAAAATGTCTGATTTAAATATATCAAGCAGTGATGAGTCTAGTATATCAATATCTTCAACGTCTGCAATAAACGTATTGTTTAAAAACATATAGTATAATAAAGAAAATAACTATCCTCATTTCAAATTAGTGTCAACCTGACATCAGTCAAAACACTAAACAGCTGAGAAATAAAACAGAAAACAGCTGGCGTCAACATGAGACAACTACCGCCGGTAAAAATAACTAACGCGTTCGAGCAACGAAAATTTAAAACTAATTTGAAACTATCAGAGTTGGGCACATGCGCAGTACAACAGTACGCCAAACTGTTGCAAATTGTCTGCCCGAACAAAGCTTATAGAAGCTGCATCAAAAATTTCTTGGTGTTCTTCCCAAGATTCTTCACTGTATTATTTTTATTCTATTTTAGAACACAGCGACGTAGCACGAAAATGCAATTTGAGAAAATTTAACTTTGTTTATAATAAAATGTGTTATCAATTACTACTAATTTCTTAAATTCACTGAAGGGTCATAGATGACTGTCAAATTATTCAAAAGTTATTAGTTATGAAAAATTAGGACATTTTTATTGTATATATTCCTACTCTCAATGGTGTCTGGAACTCTCGAACATTATATTTTTGTAAATATTTTAATAATAAGCCATTACGTTAGGAATGTTTATATATATTTCGATCCCAAATCAAATAATCTTTCTAAATAAATCAAAAATTCTCATCACTATAGTTTTACGGGACAAATGATAGTTGACAAAAAAAAAACTATTTTCCCATGTTGAATGTCGGTTTCCAGTGTTTATCCTGTCTATGGCCGATAGTATAAAGGTCAATTAAAAATGTGTTGAACTGCAGTTAAGCAAACGGAGTTTATTTAGTGAACTTAAGTTAATTATATTTGGATGGTATAACATTAAAATGAACTGGGGTCAACTGAACGTAGTTTATCCCTTACTCAGTCGGTAATATTTCATACAACTCACTTCATTTCATTGTATTTGTCAATTTTTTTGAATGAATGTTCTCGGACTTGTTGACCTACGAATATAAAACGAACAAAAAGCAGAGATCTAAGAATTTCGATGAAGAAAGAAAACAGTCATTCGTCATTTTTCTAGATCACCAGCTAAATATGAAAAAAAAAAACAGTTCCTACAATTCTTAAGTTTATTAAAATTTGATTTGTTCCTATTTGTGGCAGGTTCTAGCAGAGGTCCCAAAATATATAGAAATTCTAAAACCGTTCGTTTTTCGAAACGAAACCGCAATTTAAATTCAATATCGTAAAAATATTCGATGGCGTCTATTCATTATATATGCATTCATTATATTCTCGTCGTCACTATAAGAACTTGAATCGAACAACATAATTTTTAATCTAGAATTTAAAACAGCATATAATTTAAATGAATTATAAAATATTTGCTAAAGCACTAAACTTACCAAAATATTAATTATAATCAATAAACTTTCGTACATACTTATTTACAACGTAGACACTTATAATTCTGAATGTTATTTAGAATATAAAAACGTCAATTATTATTTAAACTCAATTTGAACGGATGAAATCGGCCGCTCAAGTTAAGCGTAGTTTAAACTCAAGTCAAAAGCTGATTTTGCTTTATACTACAGAAATTTTATTTGAACCTAGTTCAATATTAATTAAACCAAGTTAAAAAACTGAACTATGTTTATACCATCGGGCACTAATGTACTATTATTCTTCTTATAGATATTTAAAATTCACGGCATTTTTAAAAAATTAAAATTAAACTAAAGTTCCATTGTTGGTATAAAAAGTAAAAGCACGTATTTAAGCGTTCATTATATTATTCAGATTTGCTCAATATTTTATTTGGTTTGAATATTTTACTTTTTCACAAATTTTCAGTATTTTTCATAAATGCTCAGTAGTAATAATATATGTTCCATACTAAAATACTTGATACTTGTTCAGTATTAAAAGTAAATGTTCAGTTGAATAATATGCGCGGTAACCACCGTCAATAGATGGCAGCATTGTCATCTTCATAGTGGGGAAAACATTGTATTTTGTACATTGATGGTATAGGAGTAATTTCGAATTTTTGATTTAGATCTTTTTATTTACGTGAAATAATTAATTAAAATAAGATATTTATCTCACTCGGAGATATCTACATATATTTAAATGGTGCAGTAAGGCCAATAGTGGAAGAAGAAGCAACATTTAAAGACAAAGTAGTTAGTAGAAAAGTTTGTAAGGTAACATTGAAAATTTCTAATATTTTAGCTGGTCATATAATAAAGTGTGGTTTCCAATTTAATAAAGAAAACAATGTGGAAATTCACGGTCTTTGTTTACAAACATTTAATTTAAAAGGAATGTGTATGTGCAGCTGTAAAGCAGGACAAGGAGCTAAGTGCAAACATATTGTTGCACTTATATTGTATTTGGAAGGACACTTTTAATTTATTGGTTTTAAAATCATTATTTATTATATAACTGCATCCATGTATGGTTCTAGGAGATCTAAAAAAAATCTTCTCTAACGATTGCTTTATCAGAAATTCTGCCATCAAAAGCAGAATTTACGAAACATATAACGCCTGCCGGTGTAACCCCAATTAGTTATTTTAAAGTGTCTCTTTTATAATTAAAATATGATCTTAACCTGCAACTCAAACACTTTGATTTCTGAATATCAATTTCAGTACACTCAAACACTATAACATTTCTGATTTTTAAAAAAATATTTCGGAATATTTAAAATGTGTTGTTCTCTTGTCAGGTATGAAAATAATTGGTTTTAAAATTGTATAAAGTATTTCTAGCATTTCCCAAAAATACATTCTAGCAGTTGAATATGGTAAATTAAAAATGACACTTTATTACCTTAAGTGTATTACTCGTCTTTAATTTAAAAAGAAATATATTTTTTAGTAGGACAGGCATTCTTTTTCAAAAGAGATCTTTTATTTGGATTTTTTCCTGTAAATATTTTTTATATTATTAAAAATATATATTGAAACAGTTATATGATGATAATAATTGATAATAATCCGAAGGCAGAAAATGAGCAGAACACACATTCATATCGTGTCACTTTCATTCCTATTTTTAATGCAATTACCCATTTTTTTCGCATTTCTTTGTTCTTCGAGAAGCAGTGCATGACATTTATGCACTAACGTAAATATTGCTTACATTTGCTAGACATTTCTCTCACTTTTGCTTGGTTTTTATGCTAATACAATTCACATGCCGCAATGTTTTCCCCACGACTCGCATTTTTAATTTCGCCACCAGATGTCAGATACTTTGTTGGCTCTCATCAATTGGTTCAATATTAATAAATAATATACAGAACAAATCAATTGTTACCAAAAACAAAAATATAACAATAATCTCAACTCCTTTCAATAACAAATAGACAATATGAACTAAAAAGTTAACTTACACAAGAAAATGTAGAACACTGCTTTGGAAAACATACCTGTAACAAAAAATATGCTGTTAATTCTAAAAATAACTGCCAGGTATTAACAAAAAATATGAATATTTGAAATGGCAATATTTAGACCGAAAGCAACACGCAAAACAGCGACATTTGAAAACTCCATCCAAACATGATGAAATAAATTTTCATCCTTCGTCAAGTTCATTTAACGATCCCTGTTGCGCCCCGACATTTACTCTAAACACGGGCAAATCAGAATTCGCTGACATTCGCTTCCCTTTGGGGCCAATTTATTGATTGTTTACCAGCGCTTCGATTATGTTTTACGCTTTCATTTCACGTTCGCAATACAATTCATTTTATGTAAATATTCTCATAAAACAATTTAATCACTAAATATAATACCAAACAACAAACATAAAATTCTATACGTCGCTATGTATTTATGATTTATGTACGAATAGTCATATTTTAATTTTCTGTAATAAAATGAATTCTTGTCGTCTATCATATTTCTTGCCAAAGTTTTGATGGCCCGGGAGACTGTTCATGTCAAAATATGAATTAATGGAAGGGATGCAGTAATATATCATTTTTCTCTTTGTATACCTGCTTGCATATTTCGTGGGTACGATTATGTATACTATGATATATATGATACATTTTGTATAGGTACATCTGTCTTTTTTTAATTAAATATTCAATAGGATTTTTCCATCATCGGATGGTTAATTTAAAATTATATTTAAGTGATTTTATATCGTTTTATTTATTTTATTGAGAAAAGCTAAGTTGTTAAAAAAGCTAACCTTATTAAAAGACCAAAATCTGATGTGCTAGTCAGAATATTCACAATGAAAATAAGCAATGACAATATCACCGATAATAAGAATATTCATTGAATGAAACTTTAGCAATATAATTGGCAATTACTGGAATTTACAAATGTTCCACAGTGAGTCTGTTACTTTTTTTACTTATTTTAAATGACAGCGATATAACAAAAGACTCCGTACGACAAATAACAATAGTTCCAATCTATTTTAGGAAAGATAACAATCTAAAAACTCAATATATTTTAATATTTTGAGAAATTTAATGTTACATAAAAAGAAATAATCTGATGTGGCCAGTATATGACCTCCCGCTAATTCCATGTTTAAAATAACAATAAGCTTTAAATAAGTATCACTTCCGGTTGATCGTTTGTAAATAAAATCTAATTTGTTGTTCCAATAAATAGAAAAGTCTGCAATACGAAATTTTGGATTATATTTTATTATTTTTCCTAGAAAATCTGTTAAGAGCTCTAAATTAAGTACCACTTCCGGTTTATCATATATAGTCAAAACCTAATATGTTGCTTCAAATTATATACGAGTTATAAATACCAAATGGGTTCCGTGGCCGCGTGTCTGAGTGTCTGATCGCGAACCTGGGGAACCGGGTTCGATCCCGACCGACGCCAAATATTTCGAATTTTAAATGGCACAAAAGTGACCCCTGTGGTGCACTCTCCGCGCCAGCAATGAGTGCCCGTGAGGTGACGCCTGGTAAGCGCCCGCACGATACAAATATGTCATCATCATTACCGATATTGCGATAAAGCAGATTGTGGCACACTCAGAAATGGGTAATATGCCGTGATGATATATTTATTTATTTATTTATAAATACCAAATTTAAGAAGTTTTGGATCATATAGTTTAATATATATTTTCAAGAAAATCTGTTCACAGTTTCCAGTAAAGTACCACTTCCGGTTTATAAATTTTCAAAAAAATGTAATAAATCATTCTCATTAATGAAGTAAATTAGTCTCACACTCCATAATATTCAATTATTCACATTCAATTTTTAAGAAATCATCCATTTCTCATATAAGTAAATATTTTACGAAACTGTAACAAATTTCTCAAATTATGCACTTAATTAATTCATATTTTAAAAATAGCACGACACAAAGAAAGATACTAAATATGATTTTGCTTTTCTAGGAACAACCCAAAATATATTTTTTCCGAAATTCAACATTTCTCTCAAAAAACAATAATATGAATTAATTTCCTTGTAATATAAATATTTTATTACTCTCATGAAATTAATAAACTATTTACTCTCTGATTTTAATATCTATTAATTTTCCATGATTTATATTTTTTTCGATACAATTTTAATATGTTTCACATGCAGATGAAATAAACATGCATGTAGATACTGACGCAAATATTTGAATTAAATATCAAAAATTATCTGTTATTTAATATGCAAATATTTGCTGGAAATAAAATGCAGATTTATGAATTTCCCCAGTCACAATTATAAATAACTTTTGCTGATAAAGTACACACTACCAATAAAATTCAATTTTACCTTGGCAAATTCATTAAAATCCCATTTGGAATTGTGTATTTACTATTTACAGACATAAACACTGACAGAGTTTCAATATTTTGAATAAATTTTTAGTTGAGTGATAATATAAAATTAACCAGTTTTTGGCAAAAAAAAGACAAAAGTAATAGAACTTTGCCATACTCACCTACCTGATATGGCAATGTGCGACTTTAGACTATGGAAATTTAAAGAAAAAAATCTGATGCAGCAATGAGCTTTAAGTAAAGTATCACTTCCGATTGATCTACTTTGTTGTTCCAATAAATAGAAATACCAACTTTGCGAAGTTTTGTATCATTAATATATTTTAAGGAAAAATGTCACACACACATTATTGTCAAATTAGCACCAACTTCTTTATGCTCTAAAACGCAATCTGTGTAAATTCTTCGCCGTACATGATCCATTTCGTAAATGTGTAGTTGCAAACTATTATTTGACACTTTGAAATCTTATTGCGAGCTGTTTGATATATATAGCTGCAAACATCAAACTCAAATCGAATTATCCTGTATATCTAATATTTATGTATGATGGAAAACATATTATTCTTACAAACCTTAATTTCATTAGAATCATATTTAAACTACTAAATTCTTCATAACACGGTTTCATTATTAATTTTAATGTAATTGCTTCGTGACAGTGACATTTGTTTAAATATGTCAAATTTGTCATTAAAATATTGTTTTTATTTGACGCAGAGGTAAAGTGATGTACAAAAATAAATTATTTTATAATTTAATATTTAAAGTTATTTCAAGTTATTTACTAAATGCTAGAATTGAAGATTGTGCCAATATATTCCATTTGTATTGGTAAAAGTTACTAGAAATTATATTCAATGAATCTTTTACAAGAAAAACTGTTAAAAGCTTGTATAAATGATACTTCCGGTTATCCGATATACACTAAAAACTAATGAGCTCTTCCCACATTATCTCACACGATCCACACACATACACACACACACACAGACAAATACACAGACAGAAACACACCGACACATACACACACACACATACCTACAGACATCATTGTAAAAATGATAAAATCAGATTATGGGGACATCAAAACGTGCTTGTTCACTAAAATCTCTATATGCGATTTTTACCACGATCCCTATACCTCCCTTACCAAGGGTAGCGGGAGGTAAAAGAAAACCAGGGAGAAGGTTTTCCTCTGAAGAAGAAATTGATGCTGCAATAGTGCAATTCATGATTATTTTGAAAGCATTCAGGATTTCAATATTCCAAAAGAAAATTACTTGGGAACTTTAAAAAAGTTGAAGAAAAGAATGTTAAAGTGTTTTTTTTTTATTGTTGAAGGAAACTATTTCGAACATAAGAGGTAGGAACAAAAATCTGCAAATATTTTAATCTGCTTTTAGTTAAGTGCTTGCATTTTGCATTATTTTATTTGTCAGTTGCTTTATGTATTTGCCTATGCCTTTGACGGTTGCTGACAGTTTGAAACCATCCTATGAACAAAGCTATTACTAACTGCAGTGGCATCAATAAAACAATCTACCCTTGCCAACAAAGAAAAGAATATCGTTGACAGGCCCCCCTCGTGGGACAAAAATCGCGTAGAACATGACATGAAATAAGCAAACAAATTTAAAAACTTCAAGAGCGAATTAGATTTTAAGGAATCTGCATATTTCTCCCTCTGCAAAAGACAGAAGAACGCATAATTTGCGTTGGGAGCTCGGGTATCATAAATAGCAGACACCCGCGCATGGGGTAATCCGACAGTTTCAAATTCGGTGTAATTCGTCGACTAAAGCCGCGACATTCGGCCCCACCCCCGAATGCGATTTGCAACGTTCAAACAACGCGATAGAGATTATCTTCCCGACTGGAAATAATATTTTTGCGGTGAACAGGGACGGTGATGAAGCGAAAATGAGTTTACAGTAGTAGTCCATCGATAAGGATTTGCTACAGAGGTTCATGGCTTCATTTTACAAAATCCAATTTTTGTTTCAATTTGAGGAACACCCAAAACACGAAGATTATTCAACGTCAAATGAAAACCGTTTTAAAGGATCATAAATTTATTAACTAGAGGAGTTTAGATAAAGCAAAAGTGAAACATTCTATTGCCAATTTTGAGAGCAAACAAATGTATATGTTTTTCGCAATTTTTTTTACGAAGTTTGCTAAACTTTACTGTTCTTGCTCTTTATTAATGACATTGTTAATTTAGTTCAACACTCTCACGTCTTGTTATATGCTGTTGACTTAAAGATTTTTAAAACTATTAATACTATTGAAGATGCTAAGCTCCTACAGGCAGATATTAATATTTCAGTTCGGTCTGCAACCTCTAACCTTTTTTTAAACCACAGTAAATGTAAAATAATGAGCTATTTCGTCAAAAAAAAAAACTATTTACAAATATGATTACAAAATAGACTCTCATACTCTTGAAAGGGTCATACAATTTAAAGATCTTGGTGTTTTATTTGATGAAAAGCTCAATTTCATTAAAAACATATTACAAACTCTTAAATCTGCCTACAAAAATTTAGGTTTTATTATTAGAAATACACAATACTTCGTTCATATTTCAACTCTTAAGAAACTATATTTCTCGTTCGTAAGAACAAAACTGGAATATTGTCAGCAAGTTTGGTGTCCTATATATAATAAATACAGCCATGTTATTGAATCTATTCAACGCAAATTTATTAAATTTTGCTTCTTCAAGCATTACAGATATTACCCTAGTTTTGATACTGATTACAAAGATTTGTTATGTGAATTTAGTATTGTGTCTCTTGATACTCGAAGAAAAATACAATCATCATTGTTCCTTTATAAAGTTTTGCATTGTATTATAAATGATCCCGTAATCCCAGGTAAAATTCCTTTCTTATTTCCTAGACATAATTCCCGATTTAAATATACATTCTACTGTAACACTCCTCGAACGAACTATGAAGTAAAGTCACCTATTCGTATGATTTGTTTTCATTTTAACAATTTACCAGAATATTTCGACATTTTCGTCGGCTCAATTGTAAAGTTTAAAAATGCTTTATACAATTATTATATTAATTAACTACTACTATTTATTACAATACATGATCTTAAACAGCTATATGTATTATTAAGTTCTGGGTTTTTTGTGTCATTCTATATTTAGACCTTTGAAAAGAAAATGAGTGAAACTCATGAATTAAATAGTCCTGGTTCTTATAAAAAACGTTTAGGGAAATTTGATTTAAAATGGCAGGCAAAAACATTTATTGCGAATGTACATAATTTTTTCAAAAAATTGGCGTTACAACCTGAAAAAAATTATAATTTATAATTATAAGTTATTTTATTTGACTGCAGAAGCATGTTGTGTTGGCTACAGTTCACCTAATTATCAATTATTCTTACCTTTTATTTTGATTTCACCGGTCACCGTATTTTAACGCAAACCCGACCTTAGCTTGATGTGTGGAAACTTTGGTCAAAATATAAATATAAATTTTCCACAGAGATAATTTTTATATTTTATATTACGTATTACTGTCTTACCTTATTTATTATAATATTTTCTTCATTTACGATGTATTAAAAATTTGAATTAATTTTAAATGTATTATATGACATTTGCGTTCATTCTTGGTCATATCAAGTTACAAGCGGCAACACCACTGGGTAAGGGACAGAGTATAGTTACATACGAATTTTCCACCAAATACAAGTTAAACCTAACTGAAAAAAATATTAGCTATTTATCTATGCGGTCTAATAGGTACATGTGTATTATTAATTCAGCAAATCTCTTTTTGGTTCTGCTTTAACGAATTCCGTGTCGTACCCTTAGCGATCAATATTGTCTTTTCTTTCCGAATTCGTGTTCTTCTGCTTAATATTCAATTACATGAAATTGAAGTTAAATCCGATAAAGATGTACGGTAATCCAAGAATGTCTGAAATAATTATAAATCTTCCTGCATAATTAAGAACGTGACTGCAAGGAACGCAACGTTAAGCCAGATTACAGTAGACATTCATAAAATATTGACCAGATTTCATTTCGCCTTGAGAGGTTACACGTAAATTTACTACCATCGCTGCAATTTACAGCCGTAGTTCGATGCCACATTTACATTTGCATCAGGAATAAACAATGTACGTACTTGTATAATGATAGTTACAATTCTGCTGGGCTGCGTTCCAAAATCAAGAGAACTGAATATTGGAGTAGGAATTAGAGTATGGTGACGTAATTTGAGTGTAGTTTGTTTTGGAACAAATGAGAGTTTCGTTGGAGTAAAAAATTTAAACTAAATTAAAAATAATTTTGAAAAATACACAAAACTATTTATAATTACAGTCATCTATACAGACGGCTCCAAAACAACCAATGGAACCGGAGCTGGGGCAAAGGGACTAAGACACAACCAATCGGTTGGACTTGGGACAAATGCAACAGTATTCCAAGCAGAAGTACACGCAATTTTAACCAGCATGCAATTACTATATACTACCACAATAGAAGAATCTCCATAGTAACAGACAGCCAAGCCGCACTTAAGGCACTAAACTCGTGTGAGGTAGGCTCAGGACTAATTCTGGACTGCATCCACATATTGAATGCCTTAGGAGCGACGAATAAATTAAGATTGATATAGGTACCCGGGCATTCAGAAATTGAAGGAAATCAGGCAGCCGACCATCTTGCAAAAGATGGGACAAATATACCTTTTATAGTACCAGAACCTGCTTGCGGAATAACTGAGCAAACCGTAAAGCAAGAACTTAATACTTTGCTTTGGCAATGGCACAAACGACATTGGACAGCCACATCAGGCCAAAGACATTCCAAGCTCTTCCTGAATGAGCCATCCAAGAAAAGAACAGACAACTTACTTGTAATGAGCAAGCAAGATGTCAGACTAATAACAGGACTGGTAACAGGACACTGTCAATTAAATAAACATTTGCATAGGTTGGGCCTCAAACAAGAACCAACATGCAGAGGATGTGGAGAAGAGGATGAAACCCATCAACACTTAATAGGTCACTGCGAAGCATTTATGGCAAGCAGACATAGTCTTTTAGGAGCAAAGAAATTGCACACTGAGACACTACAGGACATTAGTCTAAAGAAAATCCTGGAGTTTACAAAACATACAGGGCTCCTAGAATAGGAGGAAACACGGAGGGTACAATAGACCAGAAAGGTCGCAGTACAGGGGCAAGAATGAACCACCTCCCGACAATAACAATAATAAATAAAAAATAATATTTATAATTACAACATTAATATCAAGCGCATATTACAAGCGCACTTTTATGGAGCACTCTTCTCGTAATATAATGAGAAAGTACGTTCCATAAAAGCGCTTTTATTATAAAAGTGTGCTCGTAATACAGGTCAATGAGTTTACTTATGTTTATCTTCAACAAAAAGCATGTTTTCTTCCTCAAGAAGGCAAATTACTTTCATATGTTGAGAATCGTGGGCATCAATTTTTGAAAATATTGAGGAGTAAATTCTATAGCCTCCTCGATAATAGGGTAAATAGAGTATCACTTTCCAGTAAACTCTGCCTGTTTTGGAACAGGTTAAGAGTAAACTCTGAGAGTAAGGTTATTAATTTTGGAACGTCTTTGAGTAACTTCGTACTATAGAGTAGTAGAGAAAGGGTTTTGGAATGCACTCCTCTAATCAGAATTCAAAAGGAAAATTAAAACATGATGCTATCCCTACTTTATATGGCTATACAGCGCCAGTTTTAAAAATAAAACCACCACAGAAGCGATTTTTATGTTCGCATAAGAATTGGTTTTAAATTTCATCTGCATCATAATGATATTAATGAAAATTTGTGTCATAATGAGGGTCATTCAAGTATAAATGACACATACTTAATAAGTATATTAAAGCATAGGAGTAGAAATAATATATATCTTTATTTGTAATTCACTTAGGTATTTTTTAAAAAATAAATATTTTGTTTCCATTTATTATGCTCTTTCATTAATTGTTTATCTATCGAATTTTGTTCAGTTATCACATCATATGAATTCAAATTTCGCGCGCCATGTTGGCAAAATATGGCGGCGGTTGGCCACTCTATGTATATAAATTCACTATAATTTCGCCCACTCCCTTTCTCATTGCCGAAAGTAAGAATATAATAGAATTCTTAACATTTATGTATTTATTTATATGTAAATTAACGTCACAATGGGGTCATGCCAAAAAAAAAATATTGCTAATATTTTTATAAAAATAGAATCTATGACACTTATTATCCATATTGCAACATAAAACATCACAAAATATAATACTTTTCATTCATAATTTACTTAAAAGATATTCGCGCTACGATTTTCTGTGACGTCATGTATCGGCTACTCACACAACGACACTAGTCACACGTACATGAAGGTCACAATTGTCACAAACTTCAAACGCAAAGTTAAACGTCAGATCAGAGTAAACTAATCAAATATTTATAAAGCTGTCAGAGGAAAAGACGCTCTATTCAATCTTTTTTGTTTCATAAAGATTTAATTATTTCATTAGAGAAATATTATTTTTAATTGTAGGTTTGTGTACTTCATATATAATTTAATACATAAAAGTGCAATAATTGTATATTTATAATGATAAAACATGGTGAAGAAGAACTGTGCAGTTCCAACTTGTGGAAACAATTTATTAAAAAACCCAAAAAGACTATTTATAAACAATCTTAATTTATTTTGTCCGCCAGGGTGAATAGGAATCGTTCAGATACATGACGTATGCGCTCACGTGACCTCATTGAGATTTGAAATTGACCCCTATTTTTGAAAAAATATATCTACAAAACAATGCACACAAATGGCGTGAAAATATTATTTACATATACTGTGACTGGTAGACTTCTAGGAAAAAAATAAAACAGAAAATGTTGCATAACCCCAATATTAAAAACATGGTAACTTTCACTAAACATGGAACAATAGCATATTTTTACAATTTATAAAAGATTTTCACAGACAGAAATTTTATTGACATTTGCAAATATTGATATTTGCACGAGCCATTTGAATAAATAATTTATTACTAGAGATTTTATTTATTATTTAGTGTTCATCATATATTTCCTGGTAATAAATACTACTATGAAATATTCATACCTCGTTTCTCGATTCATACTTATGATTATGACCAAGAAACAACCCTATATATCGTAAACTAGTAGTTTCAATGGGGTTTCATGATTATTTCCCAGTGGAGTTACGATCACACATAAACATGAATAAATACGCTACTACACTATTAAAGTATAGACACTTAAATTATATTACTCCTTCTTTATCTATTTTATTTTCGTAATATTATTAGGAATAAGTCAGGAGAAAAGTGGCTAACTTCGGGATTGTACCACGCACATGACTAAAGCTAATGTCCGATGTCGCATTTTGGCATTTAGTATTTAGGTTTTAGGTCTTCTTCCAATAAATACAACTTCGAATGCACGCTTATACCATCCATTGGTTTGTATGATAACACTTTAGAATAACATAAATGAATTATACAATTTGATTTAATTTGATGCTTATTATACTTCTTAAAATAGAAGCTAAGAAATTATTCTATGACAATAAATTTGACGTTTGGCACAAATTATCAATGCACATGATTTAAATTCCATTTGATATTTATACATAGATATTAATCTTGATAAGAAAATATTAAACCACAATTTTATTTTCAAAAATTGAATAATACACCACAAAAAATAATGATTTTTTTTTGGAAAATGCTTGGATCGTCATAATCTCAAAATACAGAGATACTAATAGGGTAGTTGCGCATTTTCCAATTTATTTTTTTTTTTCTGAAAGAATTGTTCAAGTTATTCACTTTAATACATATTTTATGTCTGGCAACTGTATAGTTTTCAATATATAATTTAAAAAAAATTCTTATTTCAAATTTTCCCGTGGTGACGAGTTTTATTAATACCAATCACAGTCTTTCTTGCCCTAGCAGTACACCCTCGGTTGTACACTCTGTACACAATACTACCATTTTTTTTTCTAAACGATTTATATGTTTGAGAGAAGCACTATTTCAAAAGAAATTATTCATTTTCACACAAATTCATTAGTTTCATTACCTTGTTTTAAATCTGCTGATATAGAAAAAAAAAATAAAATATGATTTTAACATGTAAAACATAGGTTATGTCACTAAAAATGACATATACATTCACTGGAGTATGCAGCCACCTGGTGGTAAAATTATGAAGTTGTCTATATAAGAATTAAATATCTTGAATATCTGGTATTCAAGAAAACAATTATAAAATATACGTACTATTAAATAATACTTTTGTGTCTGTTATTTTTCTTTTAGAATTATACTGTAAATATTTGTATGATACAATTAAATATAATTCAACATCTTCGCTTTGTCGTGGTGTTCTAACAAGCTTGTATGAGTCATACAGACTTGGTCGAACTATATAATTATTAAAAGTCTACGTCACAAGAATTCCACCGCGAACTTTGTGGAAATTATGAATGAAAAGTTTTATATTTTCTAATAATTTTTACATTAATATGTTTAGAATTAGTTTATATTTTATAATAGGAAAAAATAATATTTATTTTTTTCGCAACTACCCTATTGTTCGTTGCGAAACAGACTGTGAATAACAAAAAAGCATAAACATTTTCAAAAATTTATGTTTTTTGTTTTCGTAAATAAAATCTTGTAAATCGCCATTGAGACTTGACAAATATCTTCTTAGTCACATGCTACATTGGATACAAACATTTCTTACACTTCTTTCATTCTCATCATTATCTCCGTACATCACCAAAAAGTTCCTTCCCACTTCAAAAAAGTCATCGCATTAGCAAAATTTTTTCGACATCTCCCGTCACTTGCAGGTTAAGAATATTGATGCCTACCCTCCCTATATAAGAGCCTAGAAATATTGTGTCCCACGTCCTCAAGTTTATGATTAGGTATCCGCCATTTCATGCACGCTGCCACTCGGCTCTTGTTTGCACTGCTTAATGGCTCGTTTAGTTTTTATGCCGTTCTTCTCGCGGTGCGACTGAACTGTAACCGCCCCCGTCTCGCGAGAATATAAATAACTTTTAGTGGTAATATTTAAGGAGGGACTGAGTTTCACTTAAATTGAGTAGCTCTTGGAAAGTGATTCCTGCGGTGATGTATGGATGAAGTTGACGGAATTGATTGTGTTATTGTTGTAAGGCTATTACAATAATTGGAGTTTTAATATATGAGGGTTGGAATAGATTTAAAAAATAATGAAGTTTTGTTTTTGTATTACATAGGAATTATGGATGACAACTTTCTGTGAAATAAGAAATAAGTGATTTCATAAAAGGCCTAGATGTTCCATGAATCAACAATATAATCATGAAAATGGAATTAAAAAATCTAACAAATTATGTGCGTGATGTAGAATTTTTTGTTCTTCAATATTTGTAATGACACTGAAACTATTATTTCCAGTTGTCCAATTGTTACCAAAATCTAATCAGCTCTTCCCAGGAATGTCAGATTGAGGAAACTACAGTTAAATATTTTTTAAGTCTTACATACACACACAAACACACATACGGACATCATCATAAAAAATGTTATAATCGGATTCTAGGGACCTTAAAACGTGCTTATCCACTAAAACCTAAATATGCGAATTTTAGCATGATTCCAATACCTCTATAAGTGAATTTAAATATTAAACTTGGAATTTTTATAACATCATTTTCAAAACAAGGCTTTATCTAATATAACTCGTTCAGCAATCACTTGAACAAAAGAGCTTTCAATCTTCCGGATTAATACTAATCGTAAGAATTTTACTGTGTAACTAAGGTCCTTCGGAAACCCAATAAAACTTTTGCCTATTTAAATAACTAGAAACTAGAAAAATTGTTCGCAGGGAATCGCTCAAAACAGCTGTAGACACGTGTTTCGCTCTTATTAGAGCTCATCAGTACAGATTAGTTAGTTAACAGGTGGACAATAACTAGAAGTAATAAAAAAACCGACAACTTGTAACAGCATCAGTGAGTAGCCAAATACACATTTGTTGCTTCGATCATCATTTCCACGAATTTGTGGAATAAATACGACGTCGCAGCGGCGGTAATTTATAACCACCCATCAGACCCGTTACTTGAACCCCAAGGTAAATATATGAAAGTAATATATCATGAGCGCAAAGTTATGGTATGGGGTCCCGTGGCCGCGTGCCAGAGTGTCTGGTTGCGAACCTGGGGAACCGGGTTCGATCCCGACCGACGCCAAATATTTCGAATTTTAAATTGCACAAAAGTGACTCCTGTGGTGCACTCTCCAAGTCAACAATGAGTGCCCGTGAGGGTAAGCGCCCGCACAGTACAAATATGTCATCATCATTACCGATATCTGCAATAAAGCAGATTGTGGCACACTCAGAAATGGGTAATATGCCGTGATGATATATTTATTTATGAAAAGAAACTATATTTGCGTAAAACGTGAAAATTTTCAAGATAACAACGTTTAGTATTAATACAGAGGTTTTAAGTCATTTGTTCAAATGATTTCAGGGCGAGCTATACAATCAATACAACGCGCAGGTGATCTGGCAATATCTTCTATCTGCCAAGTTCAGATTTTGCATTGCTACTTACATTGTAATTTAAAAGTTTCCTGGACTGGCAAAACCTCCTATATTTTCCATTTTTAGCGACAACGTATTATTAGTACATTTGGATTCTGAGTGTCTTTGTAAATTGTAATTTAAAAATCACCCGTAAAATTTAGTTATTGCCAGATTACACTCGCTCTACATTATTTAAAATAAAACTGACATTATTTAAAATGAATGTAACATGTAAATAATGACCACTAGGTACATTCCACATTCTGCTAGAATACCATTCACTGCTTTAAATAACTATTTAAACCCCCATTATTCCCACATCCAAAAATCTCTTTCTTTTCTTGGCAATCTTAGTGCCATCAGTAGGATCCCTCTGATGTTACAGTATTGTAGGTGCGGTAGATTGAGAACAACACATGTAATGGAGACAGTCCAGTAGGACTTGCTGGCTGAATAATTCAGAAGCACTGACCCTCTCTGGACGCTAAATTACGGCGTTCCCTACAACAAGGAAAAGAGAAACAGGATAGGATGAACGTATGGAGAGCAGGATAAATAAACATTTGGGAAATCTTTCTTTCAAAACTGTATTTTTATTCAGATTCTTCTCGTAGGTATTTTTCACTGGGTAATGGACTATTTCGGAGTGATTTGAATTTTTCTTTTCTTTTATCCCTAAAGCTAGATAGTTTAAATTTAGATTTTACTATTCAACTTTTGTTTAATTAAACAGACTACGTATCTCTTGTAGGTATAGGTAGTTGTCGAAATCACATAATGGACAAGTTATCCTGGACACCTATACAAGGTAAAATCGGTGAAGGTCCTGCACCAAAAATATTTCGTTTATTTTGACAGATACAAAAGAATGTAATTAAGCAAAGTTTAACTAGACAAAGGGGCTCATAAGATGATTCCAGTTTTAGCGGAAATGGGTACATCTTGAAATCTAGTATAGAGAATCGGTATTTTTATATTTTTTTCAGAATGCTCATAAAGTTCCCTTCACAAAGATAACAAATATCATAATTTTGCTGCAACCATTTCAAAATAGTGACCATTTATTTTCAAAATATGTATTAATAAAATTTCGTACAAAATAATGTTGAAGAGTTCTAATAGATTATTTTAATAGATTATTCATATAATACTTCACTTCAGTCTTTCAACATTGTTAAACTCTCCCTTCGACGCCAATGTGCTTACTTAATTTATCTATATAAAATTATTCATAATTTGGTTGATGATCCTGAAATCCTTTCTCTCCTTTCCTTCCATGCTCCTTCAAACACAACTAGAAACAATAAATGTTTTTACCTGTCTAGAGCTTCTACAAATATGCTTTTGAAATCTCCGCTATTTTCTATGTGCACGCTTTTGAATTCAATTTATAATCAGGTTGATATTTTCAGTATTTCAATTTCTGCTTTTAGGAACTAATGTTCAAAAATTCTGGCTGACTCATTTGATTAATTTGTAATTCTTTTCTTATACATCTACTATATTATATATATGTGTATCTTCGTTATATATTTTTGTATATGTTTTTTTTTAATCTGTTATTGGGTCATTGACCTGTTGATCTTTATATTAAATAAATAAATAAATAGAATTCTTTGATATTTTCTGAATATTAAAATCATTTTCACCGAGCGCCAAGAAACATTTCGTTTCCCATTGGATTCATCCTGATTAATTAATCAGAAAGAATGAAATTCTAAAAGCTGCTCGACAAAATTAGTGGTCAATTTTTTTTAACCACAATATTGGAACTATTGATGCAATCGCTGTAGCGGTCTGGACTTCCTCCAATTCAGCTATGAATTACTCATTAATAGGACCTTGCACATGTAATGCAGATTGTAGATCAATGTCTTGTAGTAGTAAAAAATGAATTAAATTGTATTTTCTTTTGTAAATATATTCAAAACGATTGTCAAAATTTACCTCTTTATATATAAAAATGTATATTTTTTATTATTATCAATATGCAAACAAGTTATTTGCTTTTTTAACATATTAAATTTGTATTTTATAATATTCATTATCAGCCTTAATGATAGCAAATTTCAAGGAGTCGATAAAATGTCTTTACCCTATAGTGACATACAATTTACTTTCCTACACCGACCTTTGACATCTTTTTTAATTAAAATTAATAAAAATTAATATAGAAGACTTCAGAGAAAGACAGGTGGAAAGGTGGATATGAAAATACTGAAGAAGAAGAATTCTTTAATATTTTTTGAAGACCTTAAAATGATAAATATTTTAATCAAATTGAATATGACAAATTGTATCTGCTTATTAATTAGATGCAATAACTTTTTTTTTTACTTTTACACAAATATTCGATTCCCGACCGACACCAAAAGAAATATTTCGAATTTTATATGGCACAAAAGTTATCCCTGTGGTGCACCCTCCACCTCCACGCCAACAATGGGTGCCCGTGAACAACTCCTGGTAAACGCCCGCAAATATGCCATTATTACCGATAATTGTGTATAAAGCATAGTGGCATACCCAGAAATGGGTAATATGCCGTGATGATATATTTACAATAATAGTATATTACATCAGAGGTGGGATATGTTTCATTACAGCAGAGAGTTTATGTACATTACCGAGAGGCGAAGCCTCGGAGTGAGATAATGCGCGAGGCTGTTATGAAACTCCCACCGATGTTATGTATACTATTTTATCCACAATCATCCTCATTTTAAATCAATAATTTTCAAAATAAATCAATGAATTATAACCTTTAATTTTATTAATATTTTGACAGCTGTCTTAAAATTTGTTTAGCCTACTTAATTATAGGGATCTACGGCAACGTTGCTAGGCAACCCTTACATGAACATTTCCAACCCAAGAGATGGAAGTGAAATCTGTTATTTCCAACCCAAGAGATTGTCATTAAAGTTAGGAATGACGTATTTTCCAACTCCAAAAGGTTAGGAATCTGTATATTACTATAATGATTGTGAATAAATGTTATTTTCCATGCAGTACCATCTCAAAAGAAGAGCTTATATATTTACATGTACGCAATTACACCACTGCAACGTTGTATAAAATAGAGTAAAAAATAGAACAGTTTTTAATATTCCATATGAAACCCTGTATTAATAAATTCCTCCAGCCTTAGTATAAACGTCACCACAAGCACAACCTTCCTACATCTCAAACTATAAAAAATCTCATATCATCCCTCCCGACAATTTAAAAGTTTCATTACACAAAGTAAAGTACACCACAACTCATCCGCACATTGCATAGCCGACTGCTCATTCCCAGAGAACATGTGTACATGCACATACACATGCATTTTCTCTTCCCTTTTGCTGGTTCCATTACATGCGACATGTTTGTCCCCTGTTTGTTCTCCCTACACTCAAAAACTGCCTATTCCATATACACTATGAATAGCAATTCTTTTTACTTCTAGCTAAGATAGGTATTGGTTTTATGCTAAAAACCGCATATCCAGATTAATAATAAGCACGATTTAAGGTGCCTAAAACCAGATTTTAACATTTTTACGATGATGTCTGTGTGTGTGTGTGTGTGTGTGTGTGTGTGTGTGTGTGTGTGTGTGTGTGTGCGTGTAGATGTGTGTGTAGATGTGTGTGTGTGTGTGTGTGTGTGTACGTATGAATGTCGGAAGGATGATTCCTCAAAAACTATAAAACAAGACCTGTTTAACAATGAATTCCTCAATTTGACATTCTTGGGAAGAGCTGAAAAGGTTTTGGTATCAAATGGACAACAGGAAGCAGTAATTTCTTCAAAAAAAATATTATTTTTTGGAAATTTATGTTATTACAAATATTAAAGAATATAAAATTCTCTCTCCAATAAATAGAAACATAGATTTTTTATATAGATTTTAGATTTAAAAATATATAAAATAATCCATTGTATAATAAATCGAACAGCCCATGGAAACCAGTTGAAAAATTAAAATGTTTGTAATTGACAAAAATTTTATTGTCAGAAATCCAGAGAGATTATTAAAGGCTTTTTCTGGGAAGTACATTTAATGAGGTAAGAAAAATTTCTGGATTGCCCATGGAACCCCATGGGCGTGGTTCACGTAGAACATTTGTTCTTAGTTTTTTATAAAAGTTTTATATAATTTATTTTATTTATTTTTTTATCTTTTGACGAAATCCATGTGCTTTATGTTGCACTTACGTTTTCATTTTTTTGCCATGTATCTAAAATTTTCTTAATTCTCATCTCCTGAGGAAGGCTCATGTGGAGCTCGAAACCGGTCGACCCGAGAATTTAATATAAAATTTTGTGACTGCAATCCAGAAATTTTTATTACCTCATCAATATATCCAGTCAAGGAACTTTTTCTATCAGTACATTTAATATTTCTTATTTTATCATGAATTAAATATTTAAAATTATAGATATAATTGCCGCACTGTCCTTGAATGCGCAAAACCTAAAATTGGTTCTTGGACAAGTCGAGATATAACAATAATTATAATATGCTATTGTTATAACGAGGAAAAGATTTGGTCTACATCTAAAATTGATATAAAAGAAAGGAGATCCATTTATAAGCCAAAGCATATTGAAAATCAGTGTCAACTAAACACGCACTTGCTATACATATGTTTCATCATGTATCCCTCAGAAATACCGCCAATCTCACCAATGAAATGAAAGAATGTCGAACATTTATAAAAGTAAAAGGAAACTCATTCATGGAATTAGAATTTTTTGTGTGTATCAGAAATCTTAAACACAATACTTATATATAGCCTACTAATATGAAAATGGCGAGAGGTATTGTGCTGGCCATACAAGATTTTTTTTTTAATTTTGTGAATGTAGTCCATTCTAGTAATAAATTAGGAAATTAGCTATTTGTCTTAACAATAAACCATAAAGCTCTATGTTAGAGATTCACCACCGAATTTTTTGACCAAAATGTAACGGAAGTTAAAAATTTAATCACTTCTAACAGCAATTTACCTGACAGGCAAAGAACATACAAACCACGAGCTACTACATCACCGCAGTCGCATGCATAAGCACAGACGCATGTGTACTCGACAACGTTATCTTTCAACCGTCCCGTCAGCATGTCTGAATAATCACGCTCTCTTTATAACCCAGACACCCAGAGCAAGAAACGTTCGCTGTCGCTATAACCATCGCTGCAGTCTGCAGTTGTAGGTGTTTTATATGGAGGGAGCTTTAAGAATGTGAAAATATTAAAGTATTTGACTATTCGCGGATTGTAAGATGTCTGGGGTTGCTAGGGTGTTTGTCAAATGAGGATGCTGTAACGTACGTGCAACCGTGCAACGCGAAATGCGATGACGCAATAGTTACGTAATGCACCCTGGATGTTAGGTGTGCAGCCGCTAATTTTTAGACAGTGGGGACGGGCAGGGTTAAAATTAAAGGAGCAACCCCCAAAAGGGTTGTTAGGGCGCCACGTAATTTTTAACCTTAAAATTACGAAAAGGGCAAGGTACACACGTGATAAAAAAAAAAATGCTGTACCTACCGTTAATGTGTTGCCTGAAAACGACAGGATTGAGAGATAAAAAAAAGGATGAATTAAAACAGAATTTAATAATATGAAATTGAATGTGAAATTTTAGTTTGCCAATAAATATAAAAGAATTTGTAGCAAAATTAAAAATTTGACAAAAATTGGCAGTACAAACTATTGTTGAACTATGAATCTTATAATTCAGTTTCGAGCGCAAGCGAGCACATCTACGCAGTGCGAAGTTGATCAAATTCGTCAGGCGGGCTACATGCCAGTTGACACACGCGTTCGTCGCCGAATTATAAGTCCCAACAATGGGTACAAGGCGAAAGAATAAAATTTCGAAGTAAATAGTTGTGCCAGAAGTACTGATACGTACTAAAAGTGAGCTGAAGGCTCCAATGTACATAAATACACGTGAATTAAATTATTATATTACAGTCGAATATTTACTAAGCTTCTAATAAATCTAATAATAACGTAAACACATTATCTTCATAAACACAACAATTATGAAGCGCTAAATAATTATCTTTACAATGAATGTACGGCAACTATAGTCCATTTCAGCAACACAATATCTACAGTTCATCAGTAGGTTCTTCCTCGCAACAATAAACCCAAAAAAAAAAAAGGAAGAACAAAGTTATAACAGTAATGTACTTATCTGCAGTGGCGTGTTCGGGGAGTTTTGGGCGATGCTGTAGGGCAATGATGTCGATGGAAAGGGATTGGCGGCGGCTGGCACATCCAAGGTGAAAAACGGCAGAGTTGCAGATCCTCCGAAGAGATATGACTTCCAGTGGAGCCAAAGAAATGATGCACGTGATACCACACGTAACACCAACCACAATAATAAACTGGACAGTCAACAGGCACTCCCGATGTCGTAAAAATCCGCACAACGGCGCGACCAAAATTGGTTCCGAAACAACAACGGGTACTCTGCTAATTACGTCGAAAACTGTACCACTATATCAACATCGACAACAACCACGTGTCAAACGGTGATCAAAAATTACATCTGACCCGAAACACAATGCCTATACGAGTGACCCCGAGGCTTAAAAATCTTTTTCCGGACATCAGCAAAACAACCGGAAACAGAGGGCGCATATTTTACAACAAAAATAGCGAGAAGAAGAAATACCTTCAAAACAATCCGTGCGCCACTGGAGGCTGTTTCCGCTACAAACTTGTCAGCAGACAATAATAAACTCTCTTCAACGGAAGAAGGTTAAAATAAGTTACTAAATATTAGAAATAGGGCTGAAATAAGGCTATAGTAGCCTGAAGGAAGAGATAGGTAAGTTAAGGAATAAGAGAAACATATATTACATGAATTATAACTTATAGAAACATTGAACACGGATACAATCAAGGAGTAGCTAGGTTAAACCACAAACACACTTTATAAGCTAAACCACAACCAGGAAGGAACATACAATTGAAAAACACAACAATACACGAAGTACAGACAGTATGGAAAGTAATAGGACGAATAAAACATAGCCAGATTTAGACTAAGAGAGTAAGTAACGTAGAAAAGTAAGAAATCTAGCACAAAATATCACGATGCGTTTTAAACCGTAACAATGCTTTAGACAGCAGTGGGAAACAGGTTTTCTTATCGTAGAAAACACTGTAGTCGAGGCGATATTTGATTGGAAGAGCTTAAAATTCTGGAATATAGTATTGACAATCAAAAGAATATACTAATTTAATTATGGCACCGCGTGACTGAGAATGGTAACACATTCTCCACGACAATTTAAAGAGTGTCCAGGTGACGTGTAATGAATACCTTCAACGATACACCCAAAAATGGGTAATAAGCCGTAATGACATTTATTTTATTAAAAGTGTTGAGTAATCCTAATTTTTCTTTACATTTTAATGGGGTGGTATAGTGTAAAATGTTACTATGAGTATTAAAGATGAGAAACTTGTTCTCGAAAATATCTATTTAATTTTTGAGGTCATTTTTAATTTTACTATTAATCGAATTTGTTATTAGAAAAACTTTTTGTACAAATCACAAATTGGAACAAAGTTTAGGTTCATTATCTTCAAGGGCGCAGAAGGGGCAAAACACATACACAAAGACATACAAATATCGTAAAACTACTAAAATCGTATTCTAGGGACCCAGAAAGGTGCTTATTCATTAAAAATCACCACTGAATTTTTTGACCAAAGACAATATTCACCTTCCTTACCTAAAGGTGACGGAAGGTACAAATCGACCAAAATTCAGTTTTCTGCCATTATCTATAATTATACAGCCTGATTTACAAAAAAGATTAAGCTAATCCTCATTTTTGGATTAGTGAATTCTATTCTATTCCGGTATTTAAAATTTAATCTTCATAATATTACCAAAAAAGGTATATTAGACCATATTTTAAGAAATAAACTGTTAAAATTAGAGTAGAATTCGCTAATCCAAAAATGAGGATTAGCTTAAACTCTTTTTTGAATCGGGCTGTATATTTTAAAAATTATAGTATTGGAGTTATCGTCGGAGAATGTCAGATTGAGGAATTCATAGTTACACAGGTCTTAGGTCTTATAGTTTTTGAGGGATCGTCCTTCCAACACACACACACACACTTACACACACACACACACACACACACATACACACATAAACACACACACACACACACACACACACAAACGCGCGCGCGCGCGTAGACAGAGAGATAGATAGATATAGAGAGAGATAGAGAGAGGGAGAAAGAGAGAGATCATTCTAGGGACCCTAAAACGTGCTTATTTATTAAGAACTCACTACCGAATTTTTTGACCAAAGACAATACCTACCTACCTTATACCTAAAGATGACGGAAGGTAAAAACGAAGATTGTATTATCTTTCAAAATAAAATAAAAAGTTACTTCAGGTTTTTTGTGGTTATGACATAAAGACTAAAAATTGAATATTCGTATTTATTCAGAAAATACTGAGTTAATTTATTTGTATAATGAAATCATTTTTCGCAAATAAATATATAATATGTACTTATTTCAACTTTTTACTGATATTAAAATAATATCCATAGTCCTGCAAAAAGACAGAACGGAATATTTTATATAAAATATTACCCTCTTTTTTGAAGAGAGATTCATTCGCATGCAAGAAAATAAAAACGTACTAATTCCTGGTAATCCTGAAAAACTTCCCGCAAATCTGGCTTCGAGGCTAAGTAGTCAGGTTTTATCAGGTCATGCAAAAGATTTGCGCTTTAATAAAACTAATTTAATCTGATATTAAAATTCCCGTATCCACATTTCACAGTGACCACTTTAACCCTCACTATTCATGAAAGGGAATTAAATGAGATTAATTATTTAGGCACAGGCTTAATTCCAGAAAGCACAGCGGGCAGGGTGAAAGCAAGGGCCTTCTCTTTGTCGTGCGTCGTTTTTCCCCAGGAGAAATTAAATATTTAAAATGGGAATTGTTTCCCTGCGTCAAAACTGGGAGCTGTAAACGGGACCCGTCGTTGCAGGGCTAGGTTGTTGATGGGTGGACATCCAAGAAGGCTTTGGAGATGTAGGGATGGACTGCAAGGTCAATGTCCGCAAATAATTTGATTCATATATCAATGGGGTCATTTCACATTTTTTGATTTATTTTTTTCTTGGAAAAATAGGTCAAATTAAACATGTATGTGTATGTTTTACATCTTACAAGTCTTTAGAATCAGAGATATGATTTTTTAAAAGTTGCGTTTAATTTCAAATATTTCAACGACTGACGACACAAATTCACGGATACGACAGTCGAGCTCTACCGGTTTAATTTGGAACTATGATTGTTTGGTTTGATATTTATTTAAATAAATGGTTTATTTACATACCTTATACTGCACTAGTACTTTTAAAGGAATAGAAAGTAATAATAATCTTCTCTCTTGTATATTTTGCTGTCAGCTGTCACACTTTTAGGTTAGGTTACTGTTTCATGTTGTGAAGCGTGTGTGTGTGAGAGAATTGTCTTTGTGTGAGTATGAATTTGTGTCGTCACAAATTTAGTCCGTGTTTAAAAGCGCGAAAGTTTATTAGCAAATTTATGAATGAAAAGTCGCATATTTCAAAATATTTTCTATTACTATATTTATTAAATGAGATGGAATTCATGATTTTATAAAAAAAATCGACAATTATTTTTTTTGAAATGACCCCATTGCATGATTCATAATTTTTTACCTTCCGTCACCTTTAGGTAAGGAAGTAAGCGAGTTCTTTTATTCACCGATGAGTCATGCGCGTGAAGTAGAAATTCACTAATGGGTCTTTTTATTCAGCGCTTTAAAAGCAATGAATTTCAACATAGCGTTCCTATTTTCACCGATTAGTTAAACAGAAATATATCGGATCCATCAGGTTTGAGTATCGATGGATTTGATAATTTCTGATGAATTAGTAGTGGAAGTATAGTTTTCAGGTTATGTTCACAAGTTTGTTGACGTTTTCGTGAATTATGAATGTTGTAGAATTGATTTCATTACCACTGTCTCAATGTTTTTTTTATTTTTTAAATTATTAATAGAGCTTCTAAATGGTACTTGCGTGGTACTGCAAATCCGATTTCTATCACTATAAATGTAATGTTATGTTGAAAACATATATAAAATATAAATTTTATTTTAAAAATATTATTTGTTTTTTAGTAAATTAAGAAAGAAAATTTTCTCTGACGTCATTATATTTAACTGGAGAACCATGTTTAAAAATGTAACGTATAGATGGCATGCGAGAAAGTTTTAATTTGAATTTGACATTAGTTCATTTATCTCTCTCTCTGGTCTCTCAAATATATTAATTACTTCACAAATAAACACATAGGTAGTTACATGTAATTTAAAATATCGATACCAAAAAGATAAATTAAAATACTTACCTCCAAACTATTGTTGAAACGTCAAACAGGAGATCTACATTACCTGTACAAACCTTGTACAAACAAACGCAATGGCTTTAAGACCATTCATTGGTGCGGCGTAATTCTACGTCATACATGGCGGGAAATCAAATAATCAAATTTCATTATTTTTTTTCTGGCTAATTAACAAAAATTTTGTCAAAAGAAAAAATATGGGTAGCAAGTTTTTACCTGCTCTTCAAAAATATTAAATAAAAAAAAGGTACGCAAGTAGCCCATTGTTACTACTCGAATCAGTAGAATTTTCTTCATTGGAAAATGAATCCGAATCGGAACAATTCAGTAATTTTCCCAATAAAAAAACCTCCACAACTTCTCTAGTAGTTCCTATTTTCACCATCTATCTGTTCCATCACATATCCACCGGTGACGTCATTATCAAATTGCAATGAATTTCACCAATGAATTTGTCGATGGATAAAAGAAGTTGCCTATTTATTGTCTTTGGACAAAAAATTCGGTGGTGAGTTTTTTACTGAATGAGCACATTTTAGGGTCCCTAGAATACGATTTTAGTAGTTTCACGATGCACTCCAAGAAATTCTGTTTAAAATAAACACTAAATTGGTTTATATAGGTCTACACCAAATTGTGTAAATTTAACCACTTACAAATTTGGTATAAAAGTACACGTTGAAGTGGTTCAAAATTGAATACGAATATTTCATAGCATAGCACTAACAAATGTATTTTAACTATGGAATTATGTTATAAGTATGTATGAATGTATTATAAATAAATAAAACCAATATGTTCAAAGATCTCATTTATAGAACGCATTGTACATAGATTAAATGATATATGATATAGAACTTACCAGGTAATGGGAAATCTTCATACCTGATGCCTTCGAAAACACATTTACACAAATTTTTGTATTTCACTTTAACTGTTAGTTTGCATTATCATTTAATACACAAAACACAGAAATATACATCCGAACACTTGCGAGTATCACAACAAACTAACTACCATTCGATTTTTAACTTGTTTCATTAGGAACGCGACATCACTGATCAGAGAGTAGAATGAAATTTCTTTAAATTATTACTATAGTGTAAAATTTTTATAAATTATTTAACACTACATTTTTACTACATTTTAATACAATTTTTGTTTTATTATTTATAATTAGCAAATTTTACAAAATTTAGTGATGATTTTTATACTAATATATTTCACCACTTACCAAATCGGTTTTTACACGGCTAAAATATCTTAGAATGTGATGGCTCTATATACAGGTGTCCCAGATTTAAACGGCATAACTTGAACCATGGATTAAACACGTAAAAATAAGGTGACAAGTTCATTTGAGCAAATGTCCGCTTTGTTTCAGAGATATTCGTTTTTCTTATTGGACTTGCGCTACTTTAAAAAATTAACTTTATAACGAGATATCAAATATTATCTTATTAAGTTATGATATAACAATTAAATTAATTATAGGTAAATGATTTGGCTATGACCTAATTTCAATACAAAATTTAATTTGCTTGCCTGAGGTTAGCGATGAATTCATCTCATGGGCACCTATTGCTGGTCTGGAAAGTGCACCACAGGGGTCACTATTGCAGCATTTAAAATTCGATATTTCGCGACCAGACACTCAGGCACGCGGTCACTTATTCTTGAATATTGTGTAATACATAATAGTCCAGTCAATGGAGACCACCTTGGGGAAGCTCGGTGTGAGCCGCCATCTTGGATCAAAGGTGTAAAAAATGAGTTTTTAGCTATTATTTCGAAAACAGTGGTCCGTATCAAAATTTTACAAGAATACAAATTTAAAGCTCGTTACTTTTTGTACAAAAAGAGCTTTTGCATTTTTTACCTAGGATGAACTCTCAAAGAGTTATGTTCAAAAATAGGTAACCAGAACAACAATTTATGAAAGAAGATTTAATCACTCAAAATATTAATTTTTAATACTTAGTCTAATAGAATTTGTTATTTGTAACAATTTACATTTGTTGTGGTATCAAAAGAAGTAAATTATCGGTGATTTTTACATAATTTTTATCAGCGCTTTTTCACAAATTCATCAACCACTCTGACTCGGTTAAAGATACGGTACCACGGTTTAAAAATTTTAATTCAGTTTGAAATTCTCCTTCATCTCATGTTAAACGATTTTTGCTCCGATGAGCGGTTAACGAATTATTAACAATTTAAACTTATATGAAATTTCACTAAAATTTTAAACATCTGCAAATCGGCTTAGGTTTAATTTTTTCTTTTGATATTTCAGTACGTATTAAATGCACAGTAAAGCTTATCTTTAATCGTGTCCAAATTTCAGAAGAAAAAATGAACACTAAGCTGATTAGCAGATGTTTGAAATTTTAGTGAAATTTCACATAAGTTTAAATTGTTAATAATTCATTAACCGCCCATCAGAGCAAAAATCTTTTAACATGACATGAAGGAGAATTTCAAACTGAATTAAAATTTTTAAACCGTGGTACCGTATTTTTAACCGGGTCAGAGTGGTTGTTGAATTTGTGAAAAAGCGCTGACAAAAATTATTTAAAAATCATCGATAATTTACTTCTTTTAATGCCACGACAAATGTAAAATATTACAAATAACAAAATCTATTAGACTAAGTATAAAAAAATTAATATTGTGTATATTTTGAGTGATTAAATCTTCTTTCATAAATTGTTGTTCTGGTTACCTATTTTTGAACATAACTCCTTGAGAGTTCATCCTAGGTAAAAAATGCAAGAACCATTTTTGTACAAAAAGTAACGTGCTTCAAATTTGTATTCTTGTAATATTTTGATACGAGTCACTGTTTTCGAGATAATAGCGAAAAACTAATTTTTTTGCACCTTTGATCCAAGATGGCGGCTCACGCCGAGCCTCCCCAATGTCACAAATTTGAATTTTTCATCCCCGTCTCGACCCAAACAACATACGCTAAAATTGTTTTTTCCCCACCTTTTGTAGGGTAAAAAACCTCTATTGGTTGGACTATAATAAGAACGAGAATTTCATTGTGAATTCATATTTCGAAACCGCGTTATCTTATCTATTTTTAAAAGTTTTTAAAATAAAATTCTTTGACCACAATCATAATAAACACATCCTTTAATGAGTCATTCATTCATATGCATATTAATAATGAATAATTCAATACCACATAGATAATACAACCTACACATTGTTATCTTATTAAAAACAATAATACATAAATCACATACCACATCCTATAAACATTGTCCGTTTGAAAAATATCCCCATACGCTTAATGAGTCATATCGACAATTTCCCTTCGAGAAACAGCAATATGTTACTATAAAATTTACTTAATTTAATTAATTACAAATTGGTAGGCCCGTAACGAAATACTTTCGCGTTCAACTGAACCCTTTCAGTGGGAATAACTCAGGACCGACGGCGCGTTCATTAGTAATCGAGCCTGTCAACAAAATATGCTAGTTTAATTGGTAACAAGAGTTTTACAAATGAATCAAATTGAGTTTCGTTTCGTTTAACGTCCACATGTGTTGCCACACTAATGAGTGGCAGACGAAAAATTCAGGGACATTAATTACCCACAAGTTTGCAAAGTGTTTTTGGCTAAACGTCCGCAGAATAATTCATTTCAACAGGGTTACACGCTTCACGGAAATTCGCGATATGTGGGAATTTCGCATAATAAAAGAGAAAACTAGTGTTTTTTTAGAAAAAAATTCTCATTTTCCATCATTCAATTTGTTTTTTGTTCACACAATCTTGTATCCTTTACGTGTGCCAACTTATCATTATTTAAACATATCCCTATAGTATTAACGTAATTGACATCCGCCATGTGTCTCATCGTGAAAGGTAAAAAATCTTTTTCTATCTCTGCACATATTAAGAAAAATAGCACCTGCAACTACCAGCTGGGCTGTCAAATGAAACGTAAAAAAATTGCAGTCACTAAAATAAATGTATTTCAGAGAAAATTTAAAGATTTTCATTTTAGCTCCAATAAAAGCTTTTGCATCAATTAAAACTTGGCCACGTTCTAGAACGTAAGTTTAGAAAACATTTGCATTACATTTGCCAATTTTAAATCAATAGGCCTCCTAAACCATAATAATAATAATGTACACTTTATCCTTAAAGTATTAGTCAATAAATAACGATTAAAATAAAAAAAACTTTTTTTTAAGAATTACTTTGCGAGATACAGTGAAAGCTCTCATAAGCGGACACCGATGGTTCCAACTTTTTTGTCCCCTTATAGGAGGTGTCCGCTTACAAGAAAGCTTTATTTAAAGATATGAAAAAATTAATAAATAAAGTACAAATTTACTAGGAATTTTTTATTGAAAAATATGCACTTGTAGAATATGTATACATACTTCAAAATAGTTAAAATATATCTAAAAATAATAATAATAATAATAATAATAATAATATGTAAGTACATAAAACTTATGATTGAACACAAAACAAAACAACTATTTGAAGATATCGAAAAAAGATTATTTTTAAAAAAAATCTGATATTTTTAACTGCTTCAACTTTCTACATTTTTCTTGTAAAAAATAATGTTGATAATGCGACTATATTTTTTAGTTGTTCAAACGAAATAAAATCTTCTTTTGAAAACTTTTTTAGGTTTTCAACGACCTTCAAGGTCAATAAAAATGCTATAATAATAGACATACCTTTCACCTCCATTTTCTGTCTTAATGTAAAAAACGTTTTCCTGGATGCCATTGTCACACAAGTTTCAAACTATGAATCTCAGACAAGTAAAACACTGCATTTCTGTAAAATACGGGAACCCCCTATGTTAATGTTTCCTTGAGAGGAAATATTGAGGAGGCTGTTTATGTCCGGTTTCGGAGTTTCGCGTCCGCTCATGAGAGCGTTTCGGGCCTGTCGGGAAAAACTGTGTTGTCCGTGTCCGTCCGGTAGAGAGTAGGCTTATGAGAGCGTGTTTTATATAGGAATTGATACCCAAAAATATGGTTCCAGAAAAACTGTCCTGTTATGAGAGATGTCCGCTTGTGGGAGCTGTCCGCAAAGGGAACTTTCACTGTATTTGAATTTATTTCCAGGCCACAGATGACATCACACTATTGGTATCTTTCTTACGCAGCCTACTACACAAACTAGTGTGAGAAAGATAGCTATAGGTTTCTTTAAAAATCAAATCAAAACAACTTTTTATTACAAAATGTTACCGTCAAAAAGTTATAATTTTCGAATAACTTTTACAAGTGGCTATTACCGCAATAGTAAAGGACCATTTTTCGTCATTATTTACGGAAGTATAAAATTTGCAGTCCGTACAGTAAAAGTGGAAAATTGCAATAAAACACAGAACGCAAAAAGAGAAGTAAATGCTATCTGCATTTTATGTCCACAGTCCAACATTAAATTTTTCAAGCTAGTGTTTACAAAAAATCTCAAGCAGTACATAACACTACGTCACCATGCACCCCTCAACGGTGTAAATTTCACTCCGTCCTCCACATCTTTCACATCCGAGCAGTGACTCTCAACTTGTTTTTTGCTCATACTCTTTTCTCTTTTTAAGTATGTGCAATATTGGTAGTAGAGCACAAAAATATTTGCCTATCTGGGAGAGGAAGAAGAAATATTACGTAACGAAACTAAAAGTTTTTGTGACATATATATTCTTCATTAATAAGTTAAGATCAACGGTAAACTAACAATTGTCTTAATAGACACTTACAAAATTGACGTCACTGCAAGAGAGAGATAGAAGATCATGCATCCAAACAAACTTCCCCTCGTTGTCTTGCGTCCCGTTCCCTGTTCCTATCTGTCATTGTGTTCGCATCTGTTATTCAGTGTCAAACCTAATTCTTTGTTGTGATTTGTACGTTATGTTTAATAAAAATGAGTTTAAAACCAGAAGATGTGTCTGGGGCAACTTTTTTGTTTGATAATATTGAAGATCATTCGATTATTCAACTAAAACGATAGCTAGAGTGTAGAGTCTACAGCTGATGACAGGTCTTTGTTTCGACGGGGTAACCATAGAAACCTTGATTTCTATGCTTTGCCGTTAGAGGAGCTCGTGCAAATTGCAATTTTGTAAGTGTCTATTGCCGGTGTACTGGCCGTGTGCATTAAAGCGCTATGTCTCTACATGTTCAGATCGAATCTGAGGTTCCTCGGTTCGAATCTACCGGCCGGCTAAGTGCGTAGTCGTTAAAATGCCACAATATCAGGCATTAATCGCACTCGCATGCGATGACCCGACCAGTTGTCCATGTTAAAGTATAGGTGGTGCTAGCTGTAGAAGGAATAAGGAATATTTCCGCTGCCGCATTGGTTGCATAGCAATCAGTGGTCGTCGCACGGATTAAGTATACCGACTGCTCTAGTACTACGGTCACGAAACGAGTACCTACGGTACTTGAGGCCTTGGCCCTACAAGGGCTGTTGTGCCATAGATGATGATTGACGATTAATAATCTCAACCATTAAGTATATTCAAGCCCGGGCTCATAATAATTCGGCCGGCATACAATTTCAACAAACTATAAAATTTCTGCGAGCCAAATGATAGATGTTAATCAACAAAGTACAATAGCAAACTCTAGGTGAAACAATGTCTAATATAGAATTACAAAACACACGCAATGTCTCACAAGATTTCAACATCTGAATCAACCTCCTAGTCATCATCAGATGCTGGCCGTGCCTAGCTAGTAACCACAGATGCCTTATTGGGGCGCATCAGTGTGGTGTAACTGCCGTCTCTTTGCAAGGACAATTCACCTGCTGGGCACGGCGAGGACATACAAGACAGATGGCTTAAGAAGTAACTAACCACATGCAGAGACATCTATCCAAGAATCGCCCAAAAGCGTCATGTATTGAAAAAAAAAGTACAATAGCGAACTCTGGGTGAAACAATGTCTAATAAAGAATTAGAAAACATTCGCAATGTTTCACAAGATTCAGAAGCTGAAATCCATTGCTTTTTTGGGAGGTAGTGAACACCTATGTTTCTATTGTTTCAACTGTTGTGTCTCATCAATAGTAATATAACTTTCCATAAACATTATCAGGAACAGGCATTTCACCGGCGTTATTAAAAGACGGGTTTTATAATCTAATTACGACATACCTATACATTAGACTCATTCATTAGAGTTTAGAGTACGTATAGTAAATATAGATTAGTGATATTATGAACAAACTATACGCGTAACGTATTTGAATAAGACCTATAACTTTGAATATATTTTAGTGGCACTTTTGAGGTATTAAACTGGAGAACATGATATTTATGACACTAAAAATCCTTAAAATTGAGGTTTCGAGGTATTGTTCCTTCACCATAAATAGGTTGCGTCAAAATTAGTTGCTGACGTAAACGTATCTCCATTGGAAGTTTAAGAAACCCTGCATGGGTGGTGTAATACTTGCTACGCTCCGGTCTCTACATACATCAGTCTGAGCGTGTATTTGTATAAAACAAACCGAATGAGTTATGCGGCATTCGTGCGCGAACGAGGATGAGGGTTGCATAATTCAGCGTCGCGGTAACGCTAGTGTCGGGATATACCACCCAACCAGGGTAACGAATTCGGTTCGTTTAGGTTTAGGTGCTGCAGGAATAGAAAAGGATCGTGGTGACGGAAATATATCCGACCGGAACCACTCAGCTTTGCGGAGAGTATACCTGGAAACTACTCGTTGTTTCAATCTTTCTATGTATACAATGGGATATTGGAAGACAGATATGAATAGTGAAATGAATACAGAAAATGAAAACTGAGAATAATAATACAACCTTTAAGTTTGTTTTAATGAATTTTTCAGAACATAACTGAAAAGGTTGTATTATTATTGTTGTAATTAAGAGTTCTAAAAGACTTTTTAATGAAATTTGACGTTTAAATTAGATTATAGTTTCTTTCTTTGGCTATTGCTATAAGAGAGGGAAAACCTGTTTCTATTTGCAGATAATGTTAATGAGAATAATAAAACCTCCGAACCCACTAAGCTTTATCCACACCACAAGGGTCACTTTTGGAATTTACCTTTTTAATTTTATTACACACAAATAGAATTATGAAATATTATTATATTAGTAATGGGGTCATTTCAAAAAAAATAATTGTCGATTTTTTTTATAAAATCATGAAATCCATCTAATTTAATAAATATAGTAATAGAAAATAATTTGAAATATGCGACTTTTCATTCATAAATTTGCTAATAAACTTTCGCGCTTTTAAACACGGACTAAATTTGTGACGACACTTATTCATACTCACACAAAGACAATTCTCTCTCACACACACACACGCTTCACAACATGAAACAGTAACCTAACCTGAAAGTGTGACAGCTAACAGCAAAATATACAAGAGAGAAGATTATTATTATTTTCTATTTCTTTAAAAGTACTAGTGCAATATAAGGTATGTAAATAAACCATTTATTTAAATAAATACCAAACCAAATAATCATAGTTCTAAATTAAACCGGTAGAGCTCGACTGTCGCATTCGTGAATATGTGTCGTCAGCCGTTGAAATATTTGAAATTAAACGCAACTTTTAAAAAATCATATCTCTGATTCTAAAGACTTGTAAGATGTAAAACATACACATACATGTTTAATTTGGCCTATTTTTTCAAGAAAAAAATAAATCAGAAAATGTGAAATGACCCCATTAGTTAAATTTCATAAAATTAAACTTTTACATTTCAAATAACTTTTATTGGCAACTTGTTTCCAACATGCGACAAAGAGAGAAAAATTGAGGTGGCCAACACAAAACCTCCCGGTTTTTAATTTTTATTGATTTAAATACTTACCTACATTAATGCTGCAAACTATATTATGTCCCTTTGCCTATAACTATTCCTTTATTTACTATTTTCTTTTTTAAATGTCACCATTGCTAATTTGAAGTGAATAGTTTTAGAGCAACATTTGGAGGATTATATTCTCTCTCTTTCTCTCTCTCTCTCTCTCTCCCATTATTTCATCATTTAAAATTCTAAATTGTCGAGTTAACTTGCGCGACGACGTTCTAACTTTATCTTGAGCACTTTGAATGAGTCTGCTGAATCAATTTGGGGGCAAAAGTTCCGGTCGCCCACTTTTTGGTAAATTAATACATACACCTTCTTCACATTTCCGTATATTTAGGTAAATAGTCGTCAGTCCAATATTTTGATCCCCCAATTCTTTAACAATTTCTCGTTTCGGTTTTCTGTCTAATTAACCTACAGAGAGGTTTGCGTATTTCAAATTTGTATAACACACCCTTTTGTTTTATAGTCGTACGTTATGTCATCTAAATCTCAGAATATAAACACTCGGAAATGGGTAATTATATTATAGTAATAATTTTGAATTTAGTCCTTTGGTTCATTTAAAATTCGAAATAATATTTGGCGTCGATCGGGATCAAACCTGCGTCCCCAGATTCGCGACCAGACACTCAGGCAGTGGCGGATTTACGCATAGGCACAGTAGGCACGTGCCTACGGCGGCAAATTTTCAGGGGCGGCAATTTTTTTTAATCAAAAATGTATAATTCTATAAAAAAAAATTGTCAAAAGACGTGACGAAAACAATTACATCTGAGATCTTTGAACTAAATTCAGATAAACTAAAACTTTTTTATAGGCATATTATTATTAATCCAGTATCCAGTCAATATGTAATGGAATATGTGCTCTATTTTCAACAAATGTCCCATTAATTGAACTTATATTTCAGATTTTATTTTGTGAACCTAATTATTATTATGCTATCGACAATTATATGTAATTTTTATAATTGCCAATGTCAAGCCCTCTAGAAATTCCATTTTTTTGTTGTAATACCTTCTTCTAGCTAAAATAAATAAATACAAAATTAAAGTGCGGAGGCTGGTATTTAACAGTATTGCAAAAATAAAATCAGATATTACCTATTCTAAAGGCTGTACTTTTGAAAATTACGATTTCTTCTCTTACAAATTTTCAAAAAATACTTAATGTAACGGTAATCTTACACAGAATTTAATTTGACATAGCTCGGATAGTTACATTCATTTTATTATGGAAACTTTTTTCAAGAAAAATGCCAAAATCACTACAAATATTGCTTTCCGCAACCTGTAGTGTTTAAATGGTTTTGCAAGTATATATAACCATCAAAATTAAATTATTGAGGGTTGGGTATTCTAGACTATAGCCTTAAAATTATTTAAGCCCCTGTTATATTTCAACAAAAATAAAACATGCGAAAAGTGGAAACATTAAAAAATGTATACAGGGTGTCTCTTAAATAGGGGGACATGGCTTAACCACAGATTCCTGAGGCTAAAATAAGACGATTTAACCAAACTTGCTTCTACCGGCAAGTGTACCATTTAGCCAGAAATCTGCTTCAAAGTTCTTCGAAAAAAAATTAATTTTGCTTTTAATAATCGGACGCTTTATTCGATTTGAATGAAATTTGATATGACTGTTTATATGGTTATAGGTCATCTTTTAAGGTGATACTTGTTATTATTAGTGAACCACTAGTGTATGAAACTTAGGTCTCCCAACATTAATTAGACCGTAGCTCTTTAATGGCAATGCCGAAAACGTGAAATTATTTTTTTTCAGAAAGATACATTCAATAGTAAACTTTTCTTTCTCTGTGTAATTTGTGATATCTGTTACGGTTCACACAGAAAAAAATAAAATCTGAGTGTCTGCACTGCTAAATTTTTAAAATAAATTTAATCTAGCAGTCTATTCAAATGTCAAACAAGTAATTTTTAATGACGGTAACAATTGTTTTACGGGTTATCAAAAATTTTCTTCGCAATATTCTAAAATTAGTAACATCCGTGTGTTCGGCCTAATAGTATTTTACTACCATTATTATAAATAAGACGATTACATATCTTAGCTTACTCCTAAACAAGTTGTGAAGATTGACAACTCGTTACTGTCATTAAAAATTACTTGTTTGACATTTGGATAGACTGCTAGATTAAATTTATTTTAAAAATTTAGCAGTGCAGACACTCAGATTTTATTTTTTTCTGTGTGAACCGTAACAGATATCACAAATTACACAGAGAGACAAAAGTTTACTATTGAATGTATCTTTCTGAAGAAAAATAATTTCACGTTTTCGGCATTGCCATTAAAAAGTTAAGGTCTAATTAATGTTGGGAGACCTAAGTTTCATACACTAGTGGTTCACTTATAAGAACAAGTATCACCTTAAAAGATGACTTATAACCATATAAACTGCCATACCAAATTTCATACAAATCGAATAAAGCGTCCGAATATTATAAGCAAAATTAATTTTTTTTCGAAGAACTTTGAAGCAGATTTCTGGCTAAATGGTACACTTTCCGGTAGAAGCAAGTTTGGTTAAATCGTCTTATTTTAGCCTCAGGAATCTGTGGTTAAGCCATGTCCCCCTATTTAAGAGACACCCTGTATTTTAACATTTCTGATATTCAAATATCTATATAATCTTTGGTTAATATTTGAAAATTACCTTACTGTTCTGTTAAAAATGTATTTTAATATTATGAAAAGGCGGCAAATTTCTGAAAAAGGCGGCAATTTTCTGGGTGCCTATGGGCGGCAAAACTATTAATCCGCCCTTGCACTCAGGCACACAGCCACGAGACCCAACACCGATTAAATTTGATTTTAAAAAAATCTAATACATATGCGATTATTTCCAAAAATGACCGCCAGATTAATTGTTAGTAACTCTACTAGGACCTAAAACACCGTGACACATCACAACTGCATGTCTCCGTATCTAATTATCCATCTCATTTCGATCCGGTAACTCGCCGCCTCTGTTAACCACTTGGATGACGTGTCCATTTGTACGGAGGAGTGCGTACGCGCGTGAGCTGCCGCTGATTTGCTGCGTCTGCAATTTGTATTTTTTCAATCACCGTGCCGAGACGGGAAGAAGAAGAAGGTGGCGGCGAAGGCGACTGCGATAGAGACGAGGAGATTCAGGTCGTGATTGATGCGGGCGACGAGCGATAGCAAATCCATAACTGACAAACCGCACTAGCAACGTACATGGCGCCGATGCGCTCAAAGAACGTGGCAAAGCGGGGAAGATAGTACCCCGAAAGAAAATATGTACAGGAAATTAAATTAATTAATAGTTATAGAATAGAATAGAATTTAGATGCCGAGGAAATTAAAACATATGAGTGATAAAACGGAACTTCAGTGCCGAGTTGCAGATTAAATTTTATTTGAAATCGAAAATTTGTGGAAATGAAAGGAATATTTATTTGTATAGGTTATGTTTTTGTAACTCTCAGTCTGACACCCAATGAGGTTGAGGTAATCATGTTTTATTTCATTGGAATTGTTTATGTCGTTCTTCTTGCACGTATTTTTTTATCATTTTACGTACAAATTTGCTATTATATATCGGACACCTACCCAAATTGAATGCCTGGTTGCAGAAACGTTCATCAATTTCTTGATCAATCAACGGTTCATCAAAACAAACAAATGCAACTCGATTGATTTCTTGACAGCAATAATTTAAATGTCATAAGAACAAGGAAACTGATTCGAATTTGTTCATTTTGATGAATCGTTAACTGAACAAAGAATTGATGAATGTTTTTGCAACCGGGCATTATTGTACAATAACTATTATAAGGTTGGCAACACTGCATTTGCTTGAAATCGTCGTATAATGGATTACTGAACTTTTAATGAAGATGTTTGTGTACTTTAATGACGATTTCAAATAAAATTTATTCTTGTAATAATTATTCCTGTTTCATCGACCGATTCTTAGTAAATAGAGGTCCAGTTAGAGTCTTTAACAATTACAAGATTATTTAATGTACTGGTATCTTTGTCGGTTGGCAAATTTAAGAAGAGCACTGAAGTTCCTCGGCAAATAAATTACATATTCGTGATAAAAAATTATAAATAAACTACATTTTTTAGAAAACAAGGCATTGACCCAAAAAAATACATGAATAGATTGCGTATATACACCAAGTTGTTTAAATTCTGGTCTAAACAATTTTGGTGCGGTGGGTTCATGGAGCGCATAAAGTTCATCACATTGACTCGTAGTATGATCACGATTTTAACTAAACCGCTGTTTTAAGAAATGTCATATTTCATTATTTAATAACAATAATAAATAATATCAAATTTATCCAAATATGATTTAAAAGCAGATCATAGTTTGTATTCAAACAAATATTTTTAAAAAAATTGTTTTTACCTTCCGTCACCTTTAGGTAAGGAAGGTATTGTCTGGTCAAAAAATTCGGTAGTGAGTTTTTAATGAATAAGCACGTTTTAGGGTCCCTACAATACGAATTTACAATTTTTAAGATGATGTCTGTATGTATGTGTGTGTGTGTCCGTATGTGTATGTGTGTGTGTGTGTGTGTGTGTGTGTGTGTGTATGTGTGTCCGTGTGTGACAAATTTTTCTTCGAAGATAACTCCAATACTGCAATTCTAAAAATTATAATTCTTTCATATTCCTCTTCTGCACATCCATATGAAGAGTTGATTAGATTTTGGTTATAATTGATCCACCGGAAGTACACTTATTTGAAGTTTTTAACAATTTTTCTTAAAAAAATAGAGTTATATATTATTTTTTAACATTTTGTTATTATACATATTAAAGAAAATACTCTACTCTATACAGTTAGATTATACATTTTCCTTCATATTGAATAGATGTAAATTTAAAGCATTATAAAGAATTTAATTTTCAAAAATTAGTCAGCTTTGCTATTTATCATGGAAACAACTGACATATTCAAAATAATTTAATTGACAGATGTCAGTTGCAAGTGCAAAATCAAATATGGACAGTATAGGATCAAAAATTGCTATATCATAGTGTTCCTTGCAGAGAAAGGCCAAAGAGAATATGGATGGACTGTATCGCAGAAGACTTGAGAAAGGAAGGACTGTGTGATGAATATGCGTTGGCCAAAAATTTTATTGGATTTATACATCCTTTTAAAATTGAATTTGTAAAAAATAGTATGTGTTCGTGTTCGATTTTATATGATATTATATAAAATCTGTCCCAAGGACCTTTTGGTATGGGATTTGTACAAAATACATCGAATTGACGGAAGGTCTTGTGCTGGCCACAACAGATTTTTTAAACATAAGGGTGAAATTAAATATTTAAATTTGACATTTCTTAAAACAGTGTTTTAGTTAAAACCATGATCATACTACGAGCCATAATCTTTATAGCCCAGATCAAGCATCAAGCGACTTTTTTTTGTTCAAATAAACGAAAAAATATATTAGAGGAAGAAGTTTTGCTTCAAATGAAGGGTTAATGAATCCTGTTGATGAATATTATGCAGACCTTCCAAAATGATTTTTGTAAGATAGAGCAGTTAATGAATTAATGCAAAAAATATATACCATTGTCAAAAGAAAATTTTGTTGAAAAATAAAATATTATTCAAACTCTACACCTCTTCTTTCATTACTAGTTAAATAACATTCTAAATTACCCTCGTGTATAAATATACACAACGTAGGTACATAGTGCAAGCTGAAATTTGTATGGAGCCAGTTTAATCATTTTGCGACTTCTAGCGGGTTAAAATTGTTTATTATCTGAATGGTAAATATTTGCGCT
Source organism: Ophonus ardosiacus (assembly GCA_943142095.1). Lineage (NCBI taxonomy): Eukaryota > Metazoa > Arthropoda > Insecta > Coleoptera > Carabidae > Ophonus > Ophonus ardosiacus. The sequence continues at coordinate 48,993,020 of OW964826.1, read as the reverse complement.
AGTTCCAACACAATTTCAGAGAAGAATTCGAAAATAGTGTACGTTGTACTAGGTAAATCAGTAAATGTATACCTTGCTATTTATCAACCCCTTAAAAATGTAATTTACCCGAAAGATACACAACTTGTTTTGTTTACAAACCATTTACAAAATCCACAAGTCTCCATTTCCCTCATTAAATCTCTTTCGGTCTATTATTTAATTTGTATTCGCTTATGACTCGCATTTCAAATTATTAACCTCATCTATGTATTCAGTAAACAAGCAATGTTCGCTCCGTGTAAATAAACAAAATTACACGAAATGGCGTATGTATGTTGGTGTTCGGGCTTTACTAACAGTGTCTGTCGTTTAATTAACCGTTTAAACAATAATTCCATTACGCCTACAGTGTATACAACAGAGCAACCAGGTTGCAACCTGCAATAGTGAACGGCAGAGTTGGTTGCAGAGAAACTGCTTGATTTATAACAGGGTACTAGACTAGTGACAAGGGTACTCTAAAGTTTGTGTTTGCTCAATTTACAATAAAACATTCAATTTTTTTATTGTTTACTAATGGAACAATGGAATTGCAGTTTTTGTTCTAGTTGAGTAGGAAAAAATTTTGGCTTTTATTGCTTTGTATTTTGATAACCAATTTGTAAATTTACATTCAATTCAAGAAGTTCAAATTTATTTTTGTCATTCGGAAAAACGAATTCGGCAATGCTCCTTTAAATCGATTATTTGTAACTGATATGTTTCATCATAATATGGCGAAATTTAAACGTCTTTTAAAATAATTAAGAGCGAATCGGTACTTGGTACTATAATAAGTTATAATAAACAATAAAAATACTCTTGATTTATCCACTTTATTAACTGTTCTGTGACAATCGTTACATCTAGATGTTTGTTGGTAATGTTTTTATTTGTTATTGGTTAGGTTAGGTCGAAAACTTCGATTTTTACCTCCCGCTACCCTTGGTAAGGGAGGCATAGGGATCGTGCTAAATATCACATATCGAGATTTTAGTAAAGGACCACGTTTTAGGGTCCCTAGAATCCAATTTTAACATTTTCACGATGATGTCTGTATGTGCGTATGTGTATGGATTTTGTCTTGTCGCTAACTCAAATACTATCTTTCAGAAAATTCTGAAACCTTGTATTTCTATCCTATTCTAATATGAAAAGAAGCCATTAGATTTTGGTGTAAATAGGATAACCGGAAACGGCACTTTACCTGAAGCTCATAATGGTTTTTACCTCCCGCTACCCTTGGTAAGGGAGGTATAGGGATCGTGCGAAAAATCACATATCGAGATTTTAGTAAATGACCACGTTTTATGGTCCCTAGAATCCAATTTTAACATTTTCACGATGATGTCTGTATGTGTGTATGTGTGTGTATGTGTGTGTGTATGTATGTGTATGTGTGTATGTGTACGAATTTTGTTTGCACTCTAACTCAAATACTATCATTCAGAAAATTCTGAAACCTTGTATTTCTACCCTATTCTAATAGGAATAGATGCCATTAGATTTTGGTGTAAATCAGATAACCGGAAATGGCACTTTACTTGAAGCTCATAATGGTTTTTCTTCAAAAAATACCATCAAATGCCATTTTTTCGCATTTAATGTCATTGTAAAATTATAGATTATTGAATTTTGTACAGGTATACATTAATACTTTTTCTATATATTTTACAGATAAATTTAAAAATCATTTTTTTCTTTTTTTAATCCCGAAGCCTAAGATAAACACAATTCCTTTGTTACACAGTTTATTTTTCAAATGAATGTAACTGACAGGTAAACGTCATTGTCAAAAAACTAATCACTTCAAATTAATAATAGTGACATATTAAATAATAAAGAAAATCGTAAATAAAGCAATAGTTATATGCAATGGAACATAATATAGTTTGAAGCATTACTAAAGACGTAGGTATGTATTTAAATTAATAAAAATTAAATAGCGGGAGGTTTTGTGTTGGCTACATCAGATTTTTTTATTAGCATCTCTAATATGTATGCAATATAAAAACTTATTTTTGTAACGTCTGGACTATGTTGATAAACCTTTTTGGGTGATTATTTTGCCATGATGAATTGTGAGACTATACTGAATATAAATAACAGTTATGCCCGATTGCAGTAACAATAAACAACATCTTGTTCAATTAACGGTTCATCAAAACGAACAAATTCGAATCAGTTTCCTTTTTCTTATGACATTTAAATCCCAAATCATTGTTGTCAAAAAAATCGCTTTGTATTTTTTTGTACGATGAACCGCTGGTTGAACAAGGCATTTTAGTAACACAGATTCTTATCTAAAAATCAGTACATGTTACCCACACTAAAATTGACCAAAACACCATCCACTCTTCATATGAATAAAAGAATCTTTGTCTGACACGTACGGACAAATCTGAGCATCGCTTCAATTCCATTACACTTCCTGCTGCTGAGAGGAAGAACAAGTAGCAGCGAATGCAGGATCACGCCGAGTGCAGAAGCAGGAATTTCCCAGCCACTGCACACGGAACACTGACACGCCATTGATTTCTTTGACAGTTGAGCAGGAGCACACCAGTGGCGCAACGTCAAAACTCAATCTGCAGGAATACACATGAGAAATGCAGGGGATGAGAGATGGACTCTGTTACGGTTGGGATTTGAGGTAATTGATCGCTATTAAAAAATGAATACGAGTAATAAGACCTAAGACATTAAAATTTACCCTTTCACCGTATACGAAGTAGTGATAAAATGTTCCCGGAGTTAGACAATAAAATCTTATTGAAAAAAAAGTACAACGTTTTTACGCTGATTACCTTTAAAGTACAGCACTTCTACATTTACACAATTGATCCACCTTTCGTAAAACACTTCAAAGACTTCTGGAAACCTTTTCCTGGAACCGTCTTCAACTGTTCGGCGTATTTTCCATCACATTTCGATTAACAAATTCCTGCCTCTCCAATTTCATTTTTAGCCGTGAGTTTAAAACTTGTTTTTCGCTTATTATGAAAAATACTTCATATCTCGGATTTTTTGAGAGATAAAAAAGATGTTTAAATGGACCAACTTTTTCACGTGATGTAATTATATTTTTTCAAAACTTAATAATTTTTGAGATATATCACAAAAAAATAATGATTTAAGTTTTATGCACGTTTATAACAAAAGAATGTAGACTTGTTACACCTCATTGAAAAGCTTCTAAAATAAGGAAAAAGAAGAGATTATTTTCAATATATGTTCAAAGATATTATTTTCATGTTATACATATTTCTAGATTTATTGTTATTCTACCTAAAAAATATGTTGTCGCCAGAACAAGACCTCTCGCCATTTCCATATTAGGCTATATAAGTATTGTATTGCACTTCGCTTTCAAACCGTCGTTTTATAACAAAAAATTACAGAACTTTACCCAAATAATGTTTTCTTATTGTATTTAACATGTCTTTTGCACACATATAATTCTAATTATATCTATTTTTCATTGTATGAAGAATTTCCTAAATGTGAGAGATTCTTCCAATTTCAAATATTTAATTAATAAAACAATAAGAAAGATTAAATATACTTCCCAGAAAAAGCTATCACTAAAACTGTTGATATTTGACACTGACACTTGTCATTTACAAACTATGTTATAAACATTGGAATTTGTCAACTGGTTTCCTTAGTGCCTCAGCCTCTGCGATTAGAATACTCTATATATTATAATGTCTTTATCTCTAAATCTACACAAGATATAATAAAATTTTTAAGTGTATTAGATGGAGAATTTTATGTTCTTCAATATTTCCAAAAAAATATATTTAGAAGAATTTTTCTAAGAAACTACTACTTCCGTTTGTTCAATTGTTACGTAAACCTTTTCAGCTCTTCACAGGAATATCAGATTGAGGAATCCATAGTTAAACAGTTCTTAAGTCTTATAGTTTTTGAAGAATCGTCCCTCCAACATCCATTCATACACACACACATACACACATCCACACATACACATCATCATAAAAATGTTATAATCGGATTATAAAGACCTTAAATCGTGCTTATTCACTAAAATCTGGATATGCGAATTTTAGCATGATTCCAATACCTCTCTTAGCTAGAGGTAAAATGTATATAAAGTATCTAAACATGTTTTCTTTATCTCGCGATATGAGGTATTTTCAAAATAAGCGATAAACAAGTTAGCCTGTAGACGATTCCTGTGGTGCCTACTAGGAATGAGGAATTCCGATAATTTTGGTACCCGAGTACCCGAAACAACTACCCGGATAGTACCCTTTACCCGTTAATTACCCGATACCCTTTAATTACCCGTTATCCTTTAAGTATATACAGTGTGTCCCATTTAGAGGTGCCACCATTGAGATCTCGAGAACTATAAAAGATACAATGTCGGTTAAATGGAACTTTTTGTGCACCTTTGGAAGGCCATCTCAGATGTGCTTTTGTTTTTCCAAAAATTCTCATAGGGTACTAGATAATGACGAAAAACTGAATATTGTTGATTTTTTCTTTCTCAAATAACTTCTAAACTATTAGTAATTGAGAAAAACGTTTCAAATATAAAAGATAGATATTTTTATTAACTAACCAGTGGCGTACGAAATAAATTTTTATATCCGTAATTTTTCGAGATATAACACAAACTTATATTTTTTTAAATGGAACCCATATCTAATTTTAGTCTCAAAAAAATAAATATTTTTTTCTCTTTTCAATTATGTAAGGGTTATTATGTTTTATATTTGTTTTGCTCCTAAAATTTAAATTTTCTCTTTATTTTCCTGAATTTTCTTATTATTTCCCAAAAAACATTATTATTTTTATTAATTATATTGTATTTGATCAAAATAATTTGTTTTATGCATTTATTACTTAATATTTTTATTCTAGATTCATAATTACAAATTACACTATGATGAGCCAAGGGCGACCAGATACAAAATATAAAAATTAATTTGATACGAATTTTGAGCAAAATTTTCTAACGAAATAAATTATTTAAATACAAGGAGTATTTCCAAATAGAAATCTACCAATATTTTCAAAATAATTGTAAATTTAATACAAAATAAGGAAAAAATAATAATTTTGAAGGCAAAACAAATATAAAACATAATAACCCTTACATCGTTGAAAAGAGAAAAAAATATTTATTTTTTTGAGACTAAAATCAGATATGAGTTCCATTTAAAAAAATATAAGTTTGTGTTATATCTCGAAAAATTACGGATATAAAAATTTATTTCGTACGCCACTGGTTAGTTAATAAAAATATCTATCTTTTATATTTGAAACTTTTTTCTCAATTACTAATAGTTTAGAAGTTATTTGAAAAAGAAAAAATCAGCAATATTCAGTTTTTCGTCATTATCTAGTACCCTATGAGAATTTTTGGAAAAATAAAAGCACATCTGAGATGGCCTCCGAAAGGCGCATAAAAAGTTCTATTTAACCGACATCGTATTTCTTATAGTTCTCGAGATCCCAATGGTGGCACCTCTAAATGGGACACACTGTATACTCAAGTCGTTAATTTGTTAATTACCAGTTTCCCTTACATTAGCAATTTACTTTTTAATAAAATTCATTATTATTGATTACATATGTTTATTAAATAAAAAGTAATACAAATAATTAATATACTATATCTCTATAAAAAAAACTTAACATATATTATATTAATTACCTATGGTATGGTAAAAAAAAGCTATTTTTTTTTTTTAGATACAATCTTTCCGGCAACTGAAAAATGTTTGGGTAATTAAAGGGTATTGGGTAATTAACGGGCAGCGGGTATATTTCGGATAATCGGGTAAGAAATTTTATACCCGGGTACATTATTATCGAGTAGGTTCCGAGTACCCGGGTACCCATCGTCATTCCTAGTGCCTACTAAAATTACCTCAAAAAGTTGGCCCATAAAGACCTACATCAATTTTCTGTAGCGTGCATAATAAGAATTTTTTTTATATGAGGAACTCGAATTTTTTCCGCCCTAAACAATCACATGAGATATTTTAATCATAGATTTAAAATGGACGATCTTTAACCTTCGATTTCCGTGCCATTTTACATGAAAGATACATCACCATATGAACGTTTAAAAATATTGACAAGCACTTCCACTTTCATATCTCCTTCAAGTCTTTTAACCATCTCGGCATCAACCACACTACCACAAGGTTTTCACAACATCACATCGGATTATCTCGGCTGTCAAACGATTCTGATTTGATTCCTGCCGCCCCCGATTGCTGTTCCGCACTGTTGAACCCACCCCGCCCCCGAAACACGGGGTGGAAGAATAAAATTGTGTTAGCTCTATGCCCGATGCAACCTGCACAGGTCTGAGTGTAGGATTTGTAAGAATTTGATTTGCAGGAGTAGGAGTGATGATAATGTTTTATCTAGGGTGAATGAAGGTGGAGTAGTGGAGTAGAAGATAAATTTACATGCTTTTGATGGTGGAGTGTCTTTTGATCTAGTCTAAAATTTCGTGATTGTTGATTTGACTATAAAAGTTTGAGAAATTATTTACAATCAAACCTTTTCTGTAATATATGTCTTTTTGTAAAAGATCAGATTTTTATTTTGTTATATACAGGTCATATTAATGCCCAGTATCTCTACAGCAACTTGAGTAATTGCGTTGCACTAGCAAATTTAAATGCAGACTTAACTTATATCACATACTTCATTGGCAACCGCGGAATGCTGACGCAATATGCTTAGGCAATTTGAAATTTCAAGATTCAAAATAAAATTTAGGCTTTCATGCTTGTATTCATTTGAACAATATTCAATACGGAATTATCGGATATCAATAATATTGACGACGTTAACGTCGTGGTTAATGTGAATGAAGTTGATATTGTCGATCTTGTTAAAAAAAAAACAATATATAAGAGAACTAGTGATGCCGCGAGATCTCGCATTTTCGAGATCTCGTCTCGAATTTCTCGAATTTTCGAGACGAGATTAACTTTATTCTCGTCTCCATATTTCGAGAGTAAATAATGCCTTCGAGATTAGCTCGAGACGAGAGTAGAAATTCGAGATCTCGATTGTACGATTTTTTTATATTACCTAAATATTTCTAATTAAAATATACAAAATAACAAAATATTTGTCGGTATAAATAAATATTTTAATTGCTTCTTTATTTACATTCATATTTATTTATTAATTTTAGATTTATTGGGTTTTAGTAAAAAGAAATTGCATAAAAATGACATCTATGGTATACTCTTCACGCCAGCTTCAAGTGCACTATATGAATATATAATCATATTTACTAATATTAGCGTACAAAGCAGATTGCTACACCCAACAACAGGTAATAAAGCCATAATATTATAGAGTATCTATTTTTTACCTAGCATTCAAACACCAGAGTCAGTAAAATAATGTTTTAATCAGTGGTACTCGTTTATTATTGCATATTGCTGTAATGTTAATATGTTTACTATTTCTCATTATAAATTCGAGACTCTCGAGTCGAGATCGAGAATAAGTAAAAAAAAATATAACGAGACGAGTGTGGATTGTTTTTCACCATATCTCGTCTCGCAGCATCACTAAAGAGAACTGACTTGTTTCAAATTTATGACAATTTTTTTTAACGGTTCAGACAACCAAAAATACTACTATAGATATTAATTTTAAATTATTTTCAATATTTTCTTTATATCTTTCTACAATTTCACAATGGATTTCTATTTTATTTTTTGATATAATTTATTAGTTCATCTCCATATCGTTGAATTTTCACACCATATCAGCCCAAAACGAAAAAATCTGATGTGGCCAGCACCAGCACATTACCTTCCGTCAATTCTATGTATTTTGTATAAATCCCATACCAAAAGTTCCTTGGAAAAGATTCTATATATCCAGTAAAACTGTAACTCGAATAACATACACTATTTTCTACAAATTCCATACCGAGAGTTCATTGGAAAAGATTCTATAAGTCCAATAAAATTATAACACGAACATACACTAGGTAAATTGCACTTGAAACTGACATCTGTCAATTAGAATTATATGAATATATCAGCTGTGTCCATGATTGTAGCAAAGCTGGCTGATTTTTGATAGTTAATCTCTTTATAATTATTTAACTCCATAATTATTGAATATGAAGGAAAATGTATAATCAAACCGTATAGATATTAACATATTCTTTCATATTGATAATCACACAAAGTGTCAAAATAGTATATTATGTGGCAAGTGTGTGAAGCTGACATATTTACATGAGGGTGGAGGTTGCGACACGAGCCGAAGGCGAGTTTTGCAACCACCCGAATGTAAAATAGGCTTCACACACGTGTTACGTACTATAGTTTTTCTACGACCTTGCAATAAAATATATTTTTTCTTCACATTGTCATTCTTTAAATGTAAAGCCTCTGTATTATCGACTTGTGTAACCATGGTTACCAACGTTACGGGTGTTTAACAGCTTTGTTTTATTAAAATACAATTCAGTTTGTAATATTTAAAATAATGAAAGGTGCGTGAAGTAGCACTTCACGCACCGTGTGCAAAAACTCAAACTTCACACATAAAAATTGATACTGAAGTACTGTTAAGAAAAGAACTTCAAATAAGAGAACTTCCGGTTCCAAAACCAAAATCTAATCAGGTTTTCATATGGATGTAAAGAAGAGGAATACGAAAGAATTGTGCTTTTTCAAATTGTAGCAATGGTGTTACAGTCGGAGAAAAATTTGTCACACACACACACACACACACACACACACACACACACACACACACACACACATACATATCATCGTAAAACTAGTAAAATCGTATTCTAAATTCTAAGGATCCTAAAACAAGCTTATTCATTAAAAACACTACCGAATTTTTTGACTAAAGACAATACCTTTCTTCTAAGGTAAGAAGAGAAATGCATTCATTATTCTGTAGCTATGGAATCGAAATTAAATATTTTATACTCCTACTTTTTTAAAATAAATATGAATTTATATCCTCCATTGAAAATGATATTGTTCATAACAAATAACCTCTTACGAGAATTACAAAATTGTTTATTATATTTTTAATAAAGAAAAACAGCGACTATCACTTTCCCATCCTGGTTGTGATGGAGGGCTGTCTGACCGAGGAGTGGGTTGCCAGATTGTTTTCGGTCCGCTTGGCCGGCTGCTGTGCTGACGGACAGATATGACAGGCACCGAAATTGCCGCTGCCACCATTCAGTAACACCGCACACGAACAGCATACAGATGCACTCGCATTATGTGATTGCAGTGCATTTCCAGTTACATCCGGCCTTTGTTTCTTTCCGGTATTGTTGTCACTCATTCGTTTCACTTTAATAACTGCATTTGTAAAATTCATGAATCACCAAACAACTGATATGAGTTAACTGTTGACTGACTGGGTTATTTCATATGAGAAACAATGCCCAGCAATTATCTCGTATTTTAATTAAAGTTGAATTTCAAAGCTTATTTTATTCATAACAGATATTATCATGGCTTCATCAATTCATTATTGAATTAATTATGATGAATAAAATGACGCTTTATGAAATCAAACTCAAATTTAACTGTATTATAGGATAACCAGACAGCAGAATTTTCTATGTTGGTATTATTACCTCCCGCTACCCTTGGTAAGGAAGGTATAGGGATAGTGGTAAAAATTGCATATCGAGATTTTAGTAAATGACCATGATTTAAGGTCCCTAGAATTCAATTTTAGCATTTTCACGATGATTTCCATTTGTGTGTGTGCGCGTGTGTGTGTGCGTGTGGGTGTGTGTGTGTGTGTGTGTGTGTGTAAGTGTGTGTATGAGAAATGGGGTTTCTTCAAAAATACACTTAAATGTATTTTTTTTCATAATTTATGTTATTGTAAAAAATAAAGATTTTTAATTTTTCTACAGACATACATTCATACATTTTTTTATAAATTTTATATATAATTTGTAAAATTATCTAATTTATAAGTCCAGGAGCCTATATATCAAAGATAAACAAAATTCCTTTTCCGACGACCACTACGAAAAGTACATAAATCCACACGCTAAACTATTACTGAAAGTTGGTCATTGCACATCACTACCAAGGCTGTGTGAAATGAAAGCTCGTTAGCCAATCAGATGCATCCGCAACTGTGTGATATGATTTTTTAACACGCTGCGATAACTGAGCGAACTAACCTAAAAATTTGTATGTAAAAATTTGACAGTTGCAAATAATATGCTAAATTTACACGGATTAAGAAGGCTGGACCCTGATTTATCAGATTTTAACATAATTTTTGATGAATTCTAATAGCAATGATGTAAACATAATCTGTTTTAATATTTTTATGAAAATTTTATAGTTTTATTTTTTGTGGTCGTCGGAAAAATATCGTGTACAACACGTGCTGAAATTCACACTCACGTGATTAAACCACTCGCCTTCGGCTCGTGGCTCAAACTTCACCTTCGTGTGAAATATCCAACTTTCAGCACTAGTTATACAATATACTATTGCAACACAGTTCATATTTCAAATGTATGTAACTGAAAGATAAATGTTACTGACAAAAAACTAATCATTTCTAATTAATAACGGTGATATTTTAAAAAGAAAATAGTAAATAAAGTAATGGCTATATACAAAGGAACTTAATATAGGTTGCAACATTAGTAAATATGTAAACATGTATTTAAATTAATAAAAATTAAATAGCGGGAGGTATTGTGTTGACCACATTAGATTTTTACCTCCCGCTACCCTTTGTAAGGGAGGTATAGGGATCGAACCTTATTCTAATATGGAAAGAACCCATTAGATTAAATTAAATAGCGGGAGGTCTTGTGTTGGCCACATTAGATTTTTTTCTTAGAAATTAAGTTGCAAATATTTTTCGTCTCTTTACTGCTGAGACAGCCCCATTGGAAATAATATTTTATCTACTGGTACAAAATGGTAGGTATCTACATGTTATATTTAAAATGAAAATTTAATGATAGGAGGTACGTAGATATTTTCACATCACACTTTTTCATTTCGCGGTATATCCTTTTATTATGATTTTAAAGTACTAAAATATCGTGATTCTAATTTTTATTCTAAGTTTCTTTAAATACATTTGGACCTCCTTTCTATCTATATCATTTAAACTCTGTTTATATATATAAATATATCATCACGGCATATTACCTATTTCTGGGTGTGTCAGTCTGTTTTCACAGATATCAGTAATGATGATGGCATATTTGTACCGTGCGGGCGCTTACACTCTTAGAAATTGCTAAATTCTGTGACGCTAGTCAAGCTTTATTTACTAGTTTCTAATGTTATTTCGACTAAGTACAAAGAAGTAAAATTTATTTTACTTTTTGTAATATCAATTTAACAAGATACCTAGTAATACCTAATAAAATATTTGTACAATGTCAATTTGTCTTTAAGAAAAGTTAAAATTTCAATTGACTAAAATTTTAAGAAAGTTTTACTAAAAGTATAGTATGCTACACTGGTTACCATAGTCATAAAAGGAAACAAGTTTGAACGAGTTTAAAATATACTACGAGCCGTAGTAAATTTTACTAGTATACCTAGACAAATTTAAACTTGTGTGAACGATACAGGCATAGTTTACTTTGGTGATCAGTACATTGTGCTCGTGTGTCGTGTTTGCATATTGATAAAATAGACCCACATTCTGAAGAATGAATTTCATACTCAGATTCTACCACCAACCCTCAGAATAATGAAATATTTATTCGACTTAAATTTAATTCTGAATTAAAATGGTGTTTGTTAAAGCACCGGCTACCATCCAGTCAAGTGTAGATCGTCTAATTATTTTCCACAAGGTAGATATGTTATTATACTGTTTGATGGAAGGTTTAAATCTATATCTAAAAAAATATTTTTAGACTGGTCTTTCAATGACGATGTCCTCAGCAAAAAAAGACAAATCAACCCCTTCTAATTGCCCGTGGACCAAGTAAAGGAGCAGTACATCAGTACTTAATTTGCATTGATAACAAGTTTATTTACTGTAACACATCGAATACAGTAAGTGCTTTCGACCAACTGTTTATGTCACATACTGTATTCGGAACACTCTTTGATTCCAACCTAATACCATTTTATTGCTTTTTTACAAATTGAATTGTATAAAATAGACCTGGATTCCGTGACTATTACACCGAAAATTAGAGAATTAAGGTCTAATATAAATAATACGAGTACATAATTTTTGAATATTATTTCGGTATTCCATTTTACACTATTTAAAAATGTTTGTGTGCTATATGTGTAAAACTACAAAATTAAAAGTATATTATATAATTCGACACTTAAGACTTCAACATTCTTTATACGAAGGGTGTAATTTAATTTTAAAATGTTGTGTTGCTCATTGTCCCTTGCACTTTTAAAACATACAATAGTCTTTTTAAGTGGATCCAAATTAATGGAGTAACATTTTGGCTTAATTACTTTATATGTACAGGTTTTGATAAGTTTCAAATATCAGAATTGTGCAAAATCAGCAGATTATTTTTTTCATTATGACGAACCTTATTGTTTATGTGTAAAATGGAATACCATTCATTTTAATAATTTATATGATCTAAAACATTTTTTTTGCTCTAATGCAAGACAATTCTTAGAATAAGATAGGCATAGTATTAAAATATGCATTATTATTAGATGATAATAATATTAATGTGTTATTAACTCAGTAATTTATAATTGTTTTTTATAAAAGTTTTTTTATATCTATATTATATGTATGTTATTTACACAATGTACGTTTATTTTTAATAAAGTAAAAAAAAATGCTTTTACATATATTTGTTTTATATTTATACCCTGTGACAAAAATCTCTAATTAAATAAAATAGAATTATAGTCAAATTGACAGTTTTTATCAGTCAATATGGTAAAACTGCATAGATAAAATGACAAAATTAAATTTGTCAAAATGACTTTCTACAAAGTAAAAGTGACAATTTTCAAATAGTAAATATTGTCTTAGAACCCAGTTAATTATTGACAACCTAATTGTAAAAATATCTACTTTAAGCAAGACATAATGACTATGATTCAAGTAAAGAATTTTACAATGATTAAATAGTAAAAAAGTGTCTAGGATCATATAGTCATTTTTTTGTCATATTGGCTAGTAAAATATTGACTTTTTATCTGTAAGATAATATGTCTAGAATATCATAGTGGACCTGTAGGGACTAGGATAATAGATTTTCGTGCGTGTTATTTTCCCTATCTGTTTCTAAGAGTGTACCAGGCGTCACCTCACGGAGACTCATTGCTGGCGTGGTGAGTGCACCAGAGGGGTAACTTTTGTGCCATTTAAAATTTGAAATATTTGGCGTCGGTCGGGATCGAACCCCGTTCCCCAGGTTCGCAACCAGGACACTGGTTATTATATTATAACTATAACTGGTTTGAAAAAACTGTTGGTTCTCCAATTGTGCATATTATATAAATTAGAAAATATCTTAAATTTTTCACAATTAGGCATTCATTTGAAATATCTTGCACATTTAAAACATTAGACATTATCTTATTTCCACTTTTATGTTTCATTATATACAATGGCACTTGGCACCCCCAGCAGAAATACGCACAAATTTCAACAATTCGGAGAAAGAAGAAAATTCATTTCGCCGTCCAATATTTTCGGCAGTCCCACCAATACATAAACTCTCTATCAAAAACACATTAGCGAAACATTTCCACACGCAATAATCACATCAGTGGGGTTCCTTTTCGGCTACTATTAGGACTTTGGTACTACTGTTGCACATGACGTTTTGTTTGTGAGGACAGTGGCGTACAAGGAAAGAAAAATAAATTTATCCAAATATAAACAAAATGGTATGGTATTCTATTTTTAGATAGTACACAATACGATCAATAAAAAAATATATGGAGATGAAAACTCAACCATGAGCTGAAGTTTATAATTTTAATGTACCTGCAACATTCTTAAACAAAACAACCCCTTTCAATGCCTCATATTCCTCTTCTTTACATTCATACTGTATGCTCATGTTATAATTTTGTTGGATTTTTAGAATCTTTTCAAAGGAACTTTTGGTATGGAATTTGTAAAAAATAGTAAGTGTTCGTATTATAATTTTATTGGATATATAGAATCTTTTCCAAGGAACTTTTTTATAGCATTTATCCATTTTTATTTCAATACTTTTATTTCTAAAAATTCTCACAGTTGTTCAAATACTCTAAAAATGTGTACACTTACGTAACATTCTCTTTACAATCAAATAATATTACTACCAAGTTTATATTTCTACCCATTTTTGAATTATTGCCCCAAAAGTCAATATCCCCACATTTAGATAAAAACTTCAAAATTTTTAAAAATTTAATTTTTATGTGTCTAGATACTTCTCAATGCGCTGATTCCAAATTTTAAAGCGCAGGCCGATATCTCGTTTCGTTCTCGAAATATTTAGATTCAAAGTTTTGCTCAAAACATCCCATTTTTAGGTAATAACCCAAAAATGGGTCGAAATATGAATTTGGCGACATCACCATTCGATTCTACGGACAAAAATACATAAGTATAGCAATTTTCATAATTTTTGTCCAACCGGTTCATTTTTTATGAACAAAAGCTTGAAATCCCCTGAAAATGGCCAAAATCTGAAAAAATCGCAAGGGGTACCCCTTACGATTTTTGCGTTTTTTGGCCATTTTCAGTTATTTTGCTTTAGAGATTGTGGGCGGTGTTGAAAAATTCTGAAAATTGGTCCACTTATGTAATTTTGCCCGTAGAATCGAATGGTGTTGTCGCCAAATTCATATCTCGGCCCATTTTTGGGTTATTACCCAAAAATGGGCAGTTTTGAGCAAAACTTTGAATCTAAATATCTCGAGAACGAAAGGAGATATCGACCTGCGGTTTCAAAATTTGGAATCAGCGCATTGAGAAGTATCTAGATACATAAAAATTGGATTTTTGAAAATTTTGAAGTTTTTATCTAAATGTGGGGTATATTGACTTTTGGGGCAATAATTAAAAAATGGGTAGAAATATAAACTTGGTAGTAATATTATTTGATTGTAAAGAGAATGTTACATAAGTGTACGCATTTTTAAAGTATTTATATATGTTGTGTATTGTACGAGTACAATACAATAAGTAGCACGAGCTCACCACATTCGATATTTTCTGGTTTGTTAATAGACGCAATTTTGACATCTGTCAATAGTCTCAAGCTCACGTGCGCATACTATATCTAACCGTTAATGATCATTAATTTTTGTCGTCTGTCTCGGGTATAAAAATGACGTCAAATGAGTTACTTCAAGCAAGTATTAATATGGTAGCGCCAATAATCTTTGCTTGTGGAAATCTAGCTATGTATCATAAAATTTCATAGATACACTATTTTATAATAAACATTAGCTAACCAATATCGCACCATATTACACCCTTATACAACCATCCCATCTTTCCCTAATGATACTTAACATTCCACTACCGTTTCAGTCTTCCTTTTTGGGGATATTAAAATCATTGTCCTCTCCAAATTACCCTTTAACCTTTGGTGTACCCCCGCCACTGCTTGTTGTGTGCATACATGGCGACAGCTGTTGCTTTGTTGTTTGTTCCGGGTTCGCTTTCAGCCACAGTGACTGTGTGTGCACACACAAGCCCTCTGTAACGTTCTGCTCTTTCATTTCCTCTCCGAGGAACAGAAAAAATATTACTAATATCCGGTAGCACTCGATTACGGAAACTGATCCATGGAGTGTGAATGTATGTGTGATTTATTTTAAGTGTAATGGGTTTGTTATGTAAATGAGGTTAGGTGGCGCCGATTAAGGGTTTATATGATTTGTTTTAATATTTAAGCATTGTAGATTTATTGCGATGAGTAATGATTTACTTCCGTTGAAAAGGCCTGTTTTGTATGCAATGAATAAGTATATAAATATGGATATATTATTATCTGTTTATCGTAGGTGTGAGGCAATTTTACAGCATGAAAGAATTTACCCATCTGCACTTTCATTATTACCTCTCGCATATCCAGATTTTAGTGGATAAGCACGTTTTAAGGTCCCCATAATCCGATTATAACATTTTTACGATGATGTCCGTGTGTGTGTGTGTGTGTGTGTGTGTGTGTGTGTGTGTGTGTGTGTGTGTGTGTATGTTGGAACCACGGTTTCTCAAATACTACAAGACTTAAAAAATATTTAACTGCAATTTCCTCAACCTGACATTCCTGGGGAGAGCTGATTAGATTTTGGTAAGAATTGGACAACCGGAAGTAACAGTTTCTTTAAAAAAGTCTTGTAAATATAATTTTTTGAAAATTTCTGTTATTACTATTATTGAAGAACATAAAATTCTACATTTGATACATTTAAAAAAATTATTATATCTTGTATAGATTTAGAGATAAAGGCACTGTAATATATAGAATAATCTAATCGCAGAGGCTAAGGCACTAAGGAAACCAGTTGATAAATTCAAATGTTTATAACATAGTTTGGAAATGACAGATGTCAGTGTCAAAAATTAACGACTGTCGCTAAGCATTTGGTTAAACGACTTTAATAACGACAAATGCCAAAAACCTATTCTACTAATCATATCGTTATAAATGATCATTATCAGGATTATAACAATAATATCTAACTTCATGTTTATTTTGACAGAATAAATTTTCATATGTTTTTCTATTTAAATTTGACATATCGATTCATTGTTTCTTTATTTAATTGAATTTGACAATGGATATAAAGAAAATGGCTTCGAGGACAACTCAAAGACAGTATGAAATATATGTTGAAGAACTAGAAAATAATAGTTCATTAAGAACTAATAAGTTGTCCACTAAAGAATTGGAAGGAATATAGAGAAGACTTACTTAAATATATTTTTTTTAAATATATTTCTGAAATATAAATAAAATGTCTAATATTGAAAAGTATAATTAAAAAAATTGTACAGAAGTGAATAAATACTCACCTTTGCAGAATATCTTGCTCAGCTACAATTAACAAATTATCTTCTTCAGTCATTTTTACTTTTGTTCTCAAAATATGTCAAACTTTACGACTTCAACGATGCATGTGAACTTCTCATTAATAAACGATGTGAAATAACGATATGTAACGATAAATAAATTAGCAGAATAGAGTTTTGACAAAAATCGTTATCATAACGACTTCTCGCCTGGTAACGAGTCCTAACGATACATAATTTTTTAGTATACCCAAATCATTCAAGCAGCCAATGCACTAAGGTTTTTACACTAAGTGATGTGGTGCATTGGCTGCTTGAATGATTTGGGTATAGAATAGGCCTGTTGTGGCATTCTGAAAGCTTTTTTTGGGAAATACGTTTAATCTTAATTACAATAATTAAAACAATATTTAAGCAAAGTTATGTCATTTTTTTTTTGTCATAAAACGACGTATCGACAGCGATGTGCAATACAATACGAACATGAAAATGGCGAGAGGTATTGTGCTGACCACACAAATTTTTTAATTCACAAAATTACGTAGCTTTTTATAATTAAATTAAATAATAATTTTAATATTTAATGTAAGTATGTTCTAATTTAATTTGAACAAGAATTTCATCATTTTATTCTTAGAGTCGAGTTACTTAAAATGTACATAATTTACTTATAATAGCTCCCAGCAAAATCCCCAATTAGAACTTACGAGACACTACTTGTTACTTGTACTGTACAGTCGCTAGTATTTACCAGACACCAAAGAAACTAAAAACAAAACTATTCATTATGAAGTTCCAAACTCCGTTCTTCACCCATCCAAGTTTAAATCCATTAATCCCATTTCAATTACAACTCAATTAAACATTTCTCGGATTCTTTGTGTTACAGGCAAGGCCACGCCTTTTACCGGTAACCCTACCAAGTGGTAAGGGTTACCACGTAGGTTACCAAAGTGCGGTAACCAAACGGGTCAGCCCACAGCGTTTCGCAGTACCGTGGCATGAACATTATTCACAATTCACGACGCACTTTGCATAAATCCATTTTAATCCCGCCGAGCAATAATTAACACAAGTCTACAAATCGGAATGATTGTGGGCAGGCAACCCTCGTGATTGGAACGGTGTGGTGGTTGCTGGTAAAGCCGATAGAGGAAAGAAATTAGCAGTAAACAGATTTGTTTATTTAGATTAGAAATTCTTGTAGAGATCAAGTATTTGAATGGGCTACTTGCGTACCTTTTTTTATTTAATATTTTTGAAGAGCAGGTAAAAACTTGCTACCCATATTTTTTTCTTTTGACAAAATTTTTGTTAATTAGCCAGAAAAAAAATAATGAAATTTGATTATTTGAATTCCCGCCATGTATGACGTAGAATTACGCCGCACCAATGAATGGTCGTAAAGCCATTACGTTTCTTTGTACAAGGTTTGTACGGTAATGTAGATCTCCTGTTTGACGTATCAACAAGAGTTTGGAGGTTAGTATTTTAATTTATCTTTTTGGTATCGATATTTTAAATTACATGTAACTACCTATGTGTTTATTTGTGAAGTAATTAATATATTTGAGACACCAGAGAGAGAGAAAAATGAACTAATGTCAAATTCAAATTAAAACTTTCTCGCATCCCATCTATACTTTACATTTTTAAACATGGTTCTCCAGTTAAATATAATGACGTCACAGAAAATTTTCTTTCTTAATTTACTAAAAAACAAATATTTTTTTTAAATAAAATTTATATTTTTATATATGTTTTCAACATAACATTACATATATAGTGATAGAAATCGGATTTCCAGTACCACGCAAGTAGCCCATTGTAGTTTCATTTCACTATAAGTATAATAGTTATTTATGCAAAAAGCTTGTTACCTCTCGCTAAGAGAGGTATTGGAATCATGCTAAAAATCACATATTGTGTGTGTGTGTGTGTATGTGTGTGTGTGTGTGTGTGTGTGTGTGTGTGTGTGTGTGTGTGTGTGTGTGGATATGTGTATGTCTGAATGTTGAAGGGACGATTCCTTAAAAACTATAAGACCTCCTACTCTTCTAAATATTCGAGATTCTTCAAATTCATTGACGAGTTTGGCCGTATTTCTGATGTGTATATATGTATCTATAATTTTAAATATTTAATTAATAATAAAATAAGAATTGTTAAATGTACTTCCCAGAAAAAGCCTTTAGTAATGTAAATGGATTTTTTGCCCTCCTGAAATGTAATGGGAACTTTACAATTGTATACACAGCAAGTGTAACCTACATTTTACGATTACTGTGTTGTAACTTGTCTAACTATGCGGTAAAATAATCAAAATACACTGGACGTTTATGGGCATTTAGAAAAGAAATCATCTTTACTATAATAAAGTTCATGTAAAAAAGTACTACCTACGTAAGTTATTTTTTACTTTAACATTTCCTATATTTAAAACTAATTTATATATAAACCAAAATCACGGCAGCGACATATGTCATTATTATAAAAATCCGCCGTTACCGACATAGTCACCGATCAATATACGCGAGGCGAACATTGCTGAAATGTCAAATATCGACACCTACCTATTATTTATTAAGAAGAAAACATGAGCAAATAAATATATTATCAGTCATAAACAACGTCTATTATTACAAATAAATTTTCGCTAGAAGAAGTACTCTAATGTAGGTAAGTAAAATCAAATTTGGAAATTAACTTAACCCTAGTATTTCAAACTAACCCTTTCCAGAAGTACAACGTATCCCATTAAAAAAAATGATTTTCATTATCTTCGGCCAAAAAGTTTGGTACAATTCTCGTGCGTGAAGTATTTTACAGTGCTCCAGCTAATAAGGCACTCGCCTTAAAGGTTCGTGCCTTAAACAAAGCTGTCGCGCTGTAAAATACAATTTATTTGGGCTACTAGATACATTACTCTAAAAATGCGTACACTTACGTAACATTGTCTTTACAAGCAAATAATATTATTACCAAGTTTATATATCTACTCATTTTTGAATTATTGTCCCAAAAGTCAATATTTAGATTAAAACTTCAAAATTTTTAAAAATCCAATTTTGTATCTAGATACTTCTTAATGCGCTGATTCCAAATTTTGAAACCACAGGTCGATATCTCGTTTCGTTCTCGAGATATTTAGATTCAAAGTTTTGCTCAAAACTGCCCATTTTTGGGTAGTAACCCAAAAATGGGTCGAGATATGAATTTGGCGGCACGACCATTCGATTCTACGGGCAAAATTACATAAGTGTACCAATTTTCATTATTTTTATCCAACCAGTTCATTTTTTATGAATAAAAGTTTGAAAACCCCCGAAAGTAGCCAAAATCTGAAAAAATCGTAAGGGGTACACCTTAGATTTTTGCGATTTTTGGCCATTTTCAGTTATTTAGCTTTAGAGATTGTACGCGGTATTCAAAAATTATGAAAATTGGTGTACTTATGTATTTTTTCCCGTAGAATCGAATAATGTTATCGCCAAATTCATATCTCGACCCATTTTTGGGTTACTACCTAAAAATGGGCACTTTTGTGCAAAACTTTGAATCTAAATATCTGGAGAACGAAAAGAGATATCGACCTGCGGTTTCAAAATCTGGAATCAGCGCAGTGAGAAGTATCTAGTATCTGAGTGTCAGGTCGCGAACCTGCGGGTACTGGGTTCGATCCCGACCGACGCCAAATATTTCGAGTTTTTTGAATGGCACAAAAGTGACCCCTGTGGTCCACTCTCCACGCCAGCAATGAGTGCCTGTGAGGTGACGCCTGGTAAGCGCCCGCACGGTACAAATATGTCATCATCATTACCGATATCTGCGATAAAGCAGATTGGCACACCCAGAAATGGGTAATATGCCGTGATGATATATTTATATTTTATTTTTCTAGATACATAATAATTAGATTTTTGAAAATTTTGAAGTTTTTATCTAAATATGGGGTATATAGACTTTTGGGGCAATAATTCAAAAGTAGGTAGAGATATAAACTTCGTAGTAACATTATTTGATTGTAACAGACTGTGTGTGTGTGTGTGTGCGCGTGTTTGTGTGTGTGTGTCTATGTATATGTGTGGATGTGTCTATGTGTGTGTGAATATGTCTGGATGTTGGAGGAACGATTCCTCAAAAATTACAAGACTTAAGACCTGTTTAACTATGAATTCCTCAATCTGACATTCCTGGGAAAAGCTGAAAAGGTTTTGGTAACAATTGGACAACCGGAAGTAGTAGTTTCTAAAAAAAATATTGTTAATGTTATTTTTTGAAAATTCTTGATATTACTAATATTGAAGAACATGAAATTCTACATCTGATATATTTAAATTTTTTATATCTTCCATAAACTTAGAGATAAAGACGCTATAATATATAGAATAACGGGATGTAATAAGTCGAGTAGGTTAAACTACACTAAGGAAACCAGTTGACAGTAAAACAGGCCAAAAAGCCCTGGTAACCAAGATGTAAACAAACAATTTTAATACAGGTGTGTGTAAACTGTAAAAGTATTGATACGAAAATAAATGTTACGATCCTAACTTATGTCACTTTATTTATGAATATGTATAGGCAGTAGATATTACTTATATTTTTTTATTTTTTGACAATTTAATCTGTATGAAAACATTTACTGTTTTATGGCTCAGAATTATAAACGAATGAAAAATGTCATGTTATTAGATTAATTTCATATTTTAATCGCAAATAAATTCTTAATTCTTTTTGTTTCCAATGGCTTACTCGGTTGATGATTTACTATTAATGAAATGAGAAAACATGATGTTAAAAACAATGTTTATTAGTTTATAAATCAAAATGAACAAAGTGGGGTTCTAACATCGCAATTTGAATCAAAGATTTTCGTTTATAAAATCTACAAATAAACTTTACCCTGTTTTAAAACTTTAATGAATTTTTTTGTTTCAAACGTAGACGAAAGCTCCTTCAGCAAGTGTCATTACTGAAAGTATTTTCGCAATTCTTAAATCTGGGGTCCCTAATAATCCCCGGGGCGTTCCGTTCCAGACTTAAACATCAGGAAGAATATAATTACGAACCCTTTAGTACAGTCCTGCTTTTGCGACATCGACACTAAACACATGCATATTTATAGAGATCCGCGATGCGTATTCCGTATTCAAGTGGTGTAAAGCGCTCCCAGGGATACAACCTAACCAAGGGATCACCATCACCAATACGTACAGCATTTCAATCTCTCCCAATTCGTTCAACATTAACAACACTGTAAATATATAAATATTAGGAAACAAATCAATTATTACAATCACCTTTTTCTACCACCACACAGTATATTTGTTTCAATAAGGTTCACTTTGTTATAGGCTATCCAGCCAATTAAGCAGTTTACGTCATCGTTTAGGGATTTTTGAAATTTTCTATATCTTTTAAATATATTTTATTCAATTTTGACGTTTTAAACTGTCATTATTAACTTCATAGCAATAACTATGTGATGTCGCATTTTGGCATTTAGTATTTAGGATTTAGGTCTTCTTCACATAAATACAACTCCAAATGACACACTAATGATATCTATAGTGACTGTATATACATAGTGTGGCCAACCGCCGCCATATTTAGGCAAAATGCGCGGGAAATTTGAATTCATATGATGTGATAACTAAACAAAATTCGATAAACAATTAATGAAAGAGCATATTAAATGGAAACAAAATATTTATTTTCATTTTAAATCCTTTCAAAGAACTGTTTTCACAACCAACCGCCACGCAACCAGGCATCTAAAATATATACCTTAATATTAGACATTTTTAGTCATTTTGACAGTTAACCTAAAAAAGATGTGATGTTAAAAAATATGTATATATTACTTTGAGTTATAAGTATACAAATACAAGTGTAATTTAATTATTTGCACTATCTAAAATATAATCTAATTACCTTCAATTCACGTATAATACACGTAACAAATCTGAAAATGTCCCTTTTTCGGCATAATATCCGCCATATTTAGGCAAATTCATACAGTCACTATAATGATATCTATTCGTCTGTATGGCAACACTTCAGAATAACAAAAATGAATTACACAATTCGATTTAATTTGATGCGTCAGATTAAATGTTTATATTATATTTCATAGAATAGATGCGAAGAAGCTATTCTTTGACGGTAAATTTGACGTTTTGTACAAATTATAGCAACGAATATAATTTGTTTAATTAGTGCGCATCAACTTCAAGGCATAGTGCGCTCCTGCAAAACCCTAAAATCTA
Source organism: Ophonus ardosiacus (assembly GCA_943142095.1). NCBI lineage: Eukaryota > Metazoa > Arthropoda > Insecta > Coleoptera > Carabidae > Ophonus > Ophonus ardosiacus. The sequence continues at coordinate 48,969,705 of OW964826.1, read as the reverse complement.
ATACCTAATACCCTAAATAATCACTAGATTTAGGGCATATAAATTTAGGATTTAGATATTAGGGTGATAAAAGTGCAACATCGGACACAGCCAAAGTAACATTTTATTCGCAAGTGAATTAAAAAAATTTAAATCACTCTCACAACTTTTTTTTTTTTTGCCCTTCTGAAGTGTAATGGGAACTTTACAATTGTATACACAGCAAGTGTAACCTACTTTTTACACTTACTGTGTTGTAACTTGTTTAACTATGCGGTAAAATAATCAAAATACACTGGACGTTTATGGGCATTTAAAAAAGAAATCACCTTTACTGTAATAAAGTTCATGTAAAAAAGTACTACCTACATAAGTTATTTTTTTACTTTAACATTTCCTATATTTAAAATTAATTTATATAAACCAAAATCACGGCAGCGACATCTGTCATTATTGTAAAAATACGCCGTTACCGACATAATCACCGATCGATATACCTGTCAATAGGCGAAAATTGCTGAAATGTCAAATATCGACACCTAGCTATTATTTATTACGAAGAAAACATGAGCAAATAAATATATTATCAGTCATAAATAACGTCTATTATTACAAATAAATTTTCGCTAGAAGAAGTATTCTAATGAAGGTAAATAAAATCAAATTTGGAAACTGACTTAACCCCAGTATTTTAAACTAACCCTTTTCAGAAGTACACCCCATCTCATTAAAAAAAGTAATTTTCATTATCGTCGGCCAAAAAATTTGATACAATTCTCGTGCGTGAAGTATTTTACAGCGCTCCAGCTAATAAGGCACTCGCCTTAAGGGCTCGGGCTCGTGCCTTAAACAAAGCTGTCGCACTGTAAAATACAACTTACACTCACTCGAATGTAAATAACTATTAACTCACTCTGCAACAAATAATGTATTTAAATTAACATCAGGCACGAAAATAACACTCACCGTAAGTATTTATTACATTTTATCAGCCATTTTCATTATTTCTCACGACACAAATGCCAGACAATAATGCTTTTTAAATAAATGACTTGACGTCTATCATCGACGATTGTCATGCACAGCCTACTAACTGAATAGTTTTTTATTTTGTCAAAATTAAATATTATAATGGCTTTTATTATTAATTCATCAAAATTGAATAAAATTTTGTATAAACCACGTGAGTTAATAATGTTTATTCACTAAAAAGAATTTAACTCGCTCGCCATTACGGGCTCGTGAGCTAAACTTTCATGAATAAACATTATCTTAGCTCACTTGGTGTATAAATATCTATTATTAACGGTATTTTATTGTTTTTTTTTACTATTATTATTATGTATTTGAAACTTTAATAGAAATATTTATATTTATTTTATTTTTTTAATTTTTTTTATTTTATATTGATAATTTTTGCAAAGTGACGTTTGATTATATATTTTTTAATATTGGTAATTCTAAACAAGTATATTACTAAATATTATGTCTACATTATACTGTTCAACCTGTATTGTGATTCCATTTTGTTTTTTGTTTCGTTGTACATTGACAAAATGTTAAATGCTCTGTCGTGTCAAATTCAAGAGCTTGTAGTTAATTTATTTACTGATTTTAAAAATGAAAAATAGAATGGTAAGCTCTTACTTTCACTGAATTGTATTATTGTTAGTAATATAAATATAAAAGACTCATCACCTGTCAACTTGTCAATAACTGTCAAAAATATTTTATTATTCATGCAATTTTGCATATCTGATGAAAATAGTCCTCAAATGATTGTTATTGAATATGTTCCATCTCCAAATAACTGCAATCTTAAACCAGACGCATTATAGTACATATGCAAATAAAATATAATCAAAAATGTCTGTGAAAATCGGAGCAGGTTGAATTGCAACTCTTATGACGTAATGCTCCCGTGTTCGAGTTAAGAGCTTACAAGATCCTAAGATGCACGGGAAGCTTCGCTCCGGGCTTCGAGATTTCAACCCGGAACGGGATTGGAGCGGTGGGAAAATGAGAATTAATTGCTTGTAAAGATCGATTTTTGAGGTTGAAATAGGATGTTACGAGAGATCACGAATCAAAATGTAAATTTATTCTATAATAATATTGAGATTTACTTGACGACGTTTTGGTTTATTACAATAAATTACCTAATAGATGATTTACTTCAGGCTAAGCGATATGTTAAACAGAGGAAGTGAAAGATTCTACCCCAACCAAAAAAATAAAAAATAACTGCATGCAAGTAGCTTCTAAATTTTAGATCTAGACAATTAAATGTACATTGATGGTCAATAAAATAGAGCCATTAGTTTAAAATAAATATTATAGTTATTTATGTATTAAGAGCGTAAGGAGGCTTTTATGGCCTGCGGCGGGATTTTGAGCCCGAGGCGTAAGCCGAGGAATAAAAACACGTTAAAGGTCATAAAAGCAAGTTACGTTCGTGGTACATACAAAACTTTATGCACGGACGAAAATTTTCAAATTATGAGTGTTGGAAAAATTGTAGCGAAAAGAATTTATCCTCGTACATCCAGTATCGCAATGAAAGCGAAAAACAACAGTTTATTGTTTGTTCATTAGTTATGTCATTTGAGTTTTATTTTGTGTATCTCCGTGGCTCTGTGCTTTCCATATAAATATCACAAAATTAATTTTCATTTTTCATTAAATATAAAAAATTTCGATTTGTAATAAAAACTTTGCATGTTGCCTGTTTAAATTGTTTATATTGTAGTTTATAATTTGATTTGACGTTTTATTATAGCCCGGCGGGCTATAATGAGGCCCGCGGGCTATAAAATAACGTTTATGTCAAAGAAATTCATGTATAATCGTCAAATTATGATACGTCCGTGCATAAAATGTTTTATAAAATTATGATTTTTACCTCCCGTTACTCTACGGAAGGTACCTTTTTAAACCTGAAATTTCACCTTTTTAAAACTTGAAATTTCAACTTCTAAACTTGAAATTTCAACTTTTTGAAATTATGAATTGCCAGTTAGGTTACGTTGCAATTTGTATTTTTCTAATAAAAAAAAATATACAAACTGCAACGTAACCTAACTGGCAACTCATAATTTGAAGAAGTTAAAATTTCAAGTTTAAAAGTTAAAATTTCAAGTTTAAAAGTTAAAATTTCAAATTTAAAAGGTCAAATTTCAAGAAAAAAGTTGAAATTTCTATTTTTTGAAAAGGTAAAATTTCAAGAAAAAAGTTGAAATTTTAACTTTTTGAAAAGGTGAAATTTTAAGAAAAACCTTAAAATTTCAAGAATAAATTATTTTTTCCGTGGACCCTCTAAGCTTTCGTATAAGGGAGATATACGGATAGTGCTAAAAATAGCATAAAGAGATTTTAGTGAATAAGCACGTTTTGATGTCCCCAGAATACTATTATTTTGAAAAACTGAAACTGTGTATTCTGGCTCTACTTAAATTTGCAAAGAGCCCATTAGATTTTGGTGTAAATCAGATAACCGAGAGTAGCACTTTTTTCGCAATTTATGTTATTATAAAAATCACAGATTATTAAATTTTCTGCAGGTCTGCATTAATACTTTTTCTATATATTTTATGTATAAATTTATAAAATAATCCCAGAGCCTATGCTTTAAACACATATCTCCTTCGTTACACAAGTTTAAATCTCAAATGTATGTAGTTAACAGTTAAATGCCACTGTCAAAAAACTAATCATTTCGATTTCGAAGTAATAATTAGTGCAGTCCATTGTATTTGAGAAGATAAGAATAATTTTTCGCAAAATACACAGATTGAAAATATTTCATTAGATAATTTTGATAATAATAAATGAAATGATAAAGAATTTTTTTTATATTACAAGTGTATGACATCTATACCTTTATCAATTTTAGATCAAGCTAATAGGAACAGAATTTAAAAAGTTTTCTCTTGCTCTGTGTTCGTAGCATTTCTACAGATTTTGAATTAACAAAGTTTATGCAAAATAATAAACTAATTTACTAGTTCTTTACCTAATATATAGAAAAGTTTACAGCAAAACATTGATCATTCAGACAAGAGTGTTCGGTTTAACGAAATATTCGGTTTATAGTGCATAGTTCTTATTAAATTATTGGAAAAGGTTCTTTTTATTTTTGGATAACATTTTGTAAAAAAAATAGTTCTAAAATAATAAATAAAATATTAAGTAAACATCAATTTATTTTTAAATAAAATAAGTATTATTTTAATTATGGCATTCTGCATATGCTATTGACAACAATGTGTTCATATTGAAATAGGTACTTAGCGACAACAATAATTTATGCTTTGTGAATATCGTATTGTTTAAATACTATAGTAACATTTACAAATAGTTTTCATTACATTACACGCACATTACATTATCTTGGCCAAGATAGACAGGTGTACATAACATTAAATATTTTTTCTGTAAACAGAACCAACATTAAATGAATCTTATCTCACAATTAATAAACTAAAATAGAAATATATTCCTTTCTTTGTTATTGATTGTTTATCTTTTAATACTTAAATAATATTTAACAATTACAGACATGACAAAATGATTTAATAATTTTTTATTTCTATTGTAGACGTTACGAAGACCGGACATATGTTCTGCGGCGATTTTTATACGACCTTCACCACTACGAACAAATTAACCCGCGACCTTCTTCACTAATTTCGACTCGGCAACCCCTCTAAATTAACCAGTACTACTCTTCACGAAACTTTTGCATCTTTGGGCAAAATTAACAAGTATGCTTTTCGAAGCATTGGCTTTTGGGGCAAAATTTACACGTATATTCGACATGACATGACAAAATAATTTAAAGATTTTAAATCTAATTTGTAGAAATGACCACGCTAGAACAATCTCCCGATATCGCGGCGAAAATCATTATATTTTGAATAGATTTCTTTCGGAACTCCGTGAAAATTACCAAATTCGCCAAAGCGGCGTGAGTAATTATGATGTGTGCGTAATGCAGCGAAAAATATTTGGAAATGTTACTATAGAAACTAAATACGATTTCCAAAATGAATAAATTATTTCTATTGTATTTATGTTGAATGGGGAAGTTTTGCGATTTTTTTTATTTTTTTATTCCATAAGAAATGTCTTGAAAAATGATGTAACATGTTTTATTTTTTTCAAAAATGCCCAGATTTTCCGGAAAAGCCGATTTTAAGCTGTGATGACGTCGGTAGAGGCTTGGCGCAACGTATGTCGTGTCTTATACACAGACGCACGCGGTTGCGGTTACCAGTGAAGCGCTTTTACGCTTAGTTACGACCTACGTTCAAGTGGTTCGATTTCACCGTTCTGTCTGAGTTTGCGCATAACTGACTTGCGACGTACTTACAGTTTATTCAAAAAATATTAATTATAAATAAATGGAGCAATAATTTTAATTTTTAATTTCAATTTCAGCAGTCATTTGTGTTAAGTTTGTGAGAAAATAGTATGTTATGTAGAATTTTTACCATGGTAAACTTCCTCATTAGGTAGTAACGGCAATAATTTATACTTTGTGAAAATCTTATTGTTTGGATACTATAGTAACATTTACAAATATTTTTCATTACGCTACAGTCACATGTTATCCATACCAACATAACTTGAACATTTTTTTCTACAAACAAAACCAAATAAAACATACTTAATACTTATTAATTGAAGCGTATCTCAAATTTAATCAACAAATAAAGTATAACTAGTTATAATATTTAACAATTACAGACATGAAAAAATGATTTAATAATTTTTTATTTCAATTGTAGAAATTACGAAGACCGGACGTATGTCCTGCGGCGATTTTTGCACGATCTGCACACCTATGACCAAATTAACCCGCGACCATCTTCATTAATTTCGACTCGGAACCCTCTATAAATTAACAAGTACTTCTCTTCAAAAACTTTGACATCTGGGCAAAATTATCAAGTATCCTTTTCGAAGCATTGGCCTTTGGGGCAAAATTTCCACGTATCCTTTTCCAAGCACTGGATCAAAAGCTACAAGTAGTCAAGTCTCTTGCACTGACTGGATTTTGGAAATAAAATCAAAACTAATAAGTGTCCTCAACTCATGGATATGTTGGACGAAAAAAAAATTGCAAGTAATTGCGATTCATCGCTACTCCTGTGACAGGATTTTTGAATTAAATTCAAAATTTTAAATGTATCAACGAAGCAATGAAAAAATGAATACCAGATCCAACAGTGCATTTTGGAAGAGAAATCAAAATTACGAGTAATAAGTGGCTATCAATAGAAGATAAATCAATTATCACAAAATTCACCGTAGATTGTACCAGCGTGTTGGAAAAGTGTTTGGCAGAAGTCCCACAACCAACTAGTAAGTATTTATAATTTATAATTATATCATCACGGCATATTACCTATTGCTGGGTATGGCAATCTGTTTTGTAAGCAGATATCGGTAATGATGATATATTCGTATCGTGCTGGCGTTTAGCAGACAGGCGTCATTTCTCGGGCACACATTGCTAGTCTGGTGACTGCACCACAGATATCACTTTCATAAATAAATAAATATATCATCACGGCATATTACCCATTTCTGAGTGTGCCACAATCTGCTTTATCGCAGATATCGGTAATGATGATGAGATATTTGTACCGTGCGGGCGCTTACCAAGCGTCACCTCACGGGCACTCATTGCTGGCGTGGAGACTGCAGCAGGGGTCACTTTTGTGCCATTTAATATTCGAAATATTTGGCGTCGGTCGTGATCGAACCCGGTTCCCCAGGTTTGCGACCAGACGCTCTGGCACTCAGCCACGGGACCCCATAGCACTTTCATGTCATTTATAATTCGAAATTATTTTGACGTTGGTAAGAATCGAACTGGAGTCCACAGATTCGCGAATTTAAAGTATAAATTCCTTAAACTGCAAAGCACGGATACCTAGCAACAACAGTATATTGTAGCTCGTAGAAATAGTATTGTTTAAATACTATAGCAACGTTTATAAATCAATATCTTTTACATTACTCCCATAATCCATATCAATAATAATCATAGGACATTTTGTGCATCAGCCTAGTAAAAAAATCCTTTTTTTAATATGAATCACCATTCAGATGCCCCACTTACCTAACCTATCTATGTATGTACAGTGTCGTGCAAAAGTTTTGAGCCAAACAGATTTTTAAACCATCCAATATTGTAAAGGTGATACAGAAATGAAACAGTTATTATTAAACATATGCATACATTTGTGTATAAAATATTTACACAAATATTGCGCCAAAGATATATACGTATTTCAAAACTACTAAATAATCATTTCAATCTATTTAGTTGTAATTTTGTACTCCATATTTAATAGTTTATAATCATTCCTTTTGGTACTATCACTACACCACACCATAAACCCATATTGTTTTAATTAAATTTGTAATACTGTCTTGTGGTACATTTTGAAATTCATTTTGTAAATGGTTTCATAATTCATCTTTGTTTTTCTTTTCCGGCGCGTATTTTAACTTATGCAATGTTATATTGGATTTATCTTAACTTAAATTAATATTAAATTGGGAATTTGATGACGAATATAAATAAATAAAGTAATGTAATTAGTATTTCTACCAAAAGTGCATTGCAAATATATTTCAAAAAAATATTCTTTTATAAGGGATAAAATAAGTTTGGCTCGATGCTTTTGCACGCAACTGTATATAAATCTATCACTCTTCATAATTCCTTAGAGTTCTTAAGACACCTGTCATGATTTGCATATTGCGTAATTTTAACCTGCAACTGGATACGTGCAGTCTTTCAGGACCTTTTCAAATGTCATTTGCTTTTAAAAACAATCTTGTTGAATGAAAATGTGAAATTTAGTGTATATTTACCTGTCTGGTAGAATTAGCTTGTAGAAGAATATATGTACTGTTTATGTTCTAATAGAGTGACTTATAAAAGGAAAGCCGTGCATTTATTGTATTTCCTAGTTGGATTTTCTTCTCCATGGTCCGTCTTCTTCTTTAACCCTACCAAATATTCTTCTCAAAATTTACCTTTCCCAGACGTCTAGTTTGGTTTCATTGTTTTTATTAAGCACCCATATTTCATATCCATACAGGACGGCGGGTCGTATAACTGCCCTCTATATTCTTATTTTTATATAACTTGATACGTTATTCGAGTTTATTGTTCTCAAAAGAATTGCATTAGCTTCACTTCCTCTAGCTATTCTCTTGTTAAAATCTTCATCTTATTCATTAAATCACTGATTGGAACTCCCAAATATTCAAATGAGTTGACCATTTTAAAACTATATTCTTTACAAGAAATAAATTGTCAAAAGTTCATAACAGCCATCGGGATTCCAACCCAAGACCTTCATTTGCCTGAATGACGCTCTTACTAACTAAGCTATTGGTTGCTCTATCTCAATGGCTGAAATGAACTTCCGATAATAACTTGACAAATAAAAATATCCTCAACACTCTACTAGAAATTGTGTGCTACGTGAGAGATTATTTCAGTCATCGTGATACAGCAGCCAATAGCTCAGTTGGTAATAGCGTAACTCTGGTAAAGTGAAGGTTTTGGGTTCGAATCCCGATGGTTGACTTGATCTTTATTTCAAAAATACTGACTGTTAACTCAATGTTAATATGGTACTCTTATCTTCCATTTCAAATGTTAGATTCTTTTGTTGTCTGATGTTTTCTATTGCCATATATTTGGTCTTTGGTTCGTTAATAGACAGTCCGTATTTTCCTACAGTCTCAGCTAATCTTTTGGTAACTTTGTGCAGCTCTTGTCTTGATCGTATTACCAAGGCCATGTCGTCCGCAAAGGGTACGCACTAATTCTTCTTGTGGTATATAATCCCATTTTTCTCTGCTTCATCTTCAGTCATTATTCTCTTTGTTTCAAACCTCTCCTGACCCATAATATGTTAGATAGTTCTCCTTCGACTGCTACTCTGCTCCTTGTATCGTCCAGTGTCATCTTAACAAGTTGGAATAATGTTCTTGGTACTTTTATTTTTCTCAGAGGTTCATATAGCTTATCTCTTATTACTGTGCTAAATTTTGTTCATAGGTTCTCCCTATGATGATTTATTTAACTGTGCATATTTGATCAGTTGTAGATCTTCCTTCTCTAAAACCTCGCTGGTACTTCCCTATCTTATCTTTTATACTTTGGTCCAGTCTCACACTCCTCATTTTCGCCAGTATTATATAAACAACATCTAATAATGTTATCCCTCTGTAATTTTGGCATAACATTTTACGGTACAGAGCACCGGGCATTTCTTCATCTTTTCTAATTTTAAGAGGTCGTAAATTCCTGTTTGCAGTGCTTATACACTTTCTTTTAACATTTCTTCCTGAATGCCATTCTCTCCTCCACTTTTATTATTTTTCATAACAGATAATATAAATAAAAAAAATATAAATATATCATCACGGCATATTACCCATTTCTGAGTGTGCCACAATTTGCTTTATCGCAGATATCGGTAATGATGGTGACATATTTGTACTTGCGGGCGCTTACCAGGCGTCACCTCACGGGCACTCATTGCTGGCGTGAAGAGTGCACCACAGGGGTCACTTTTGTGCCTTTTAAAATTCGAAAATATTTGGTGTCGGCCGAGATCGAATCCGGTTCCCTAGGTTCGCGACCAGACACTGGCACGCGGCCACGAGACCCCATATAACAGTTAATATATCGAAAAATTTTCGTTCAGTTAGTTCTTCTATAGATGCACCATTCTCTTCGATGTTTTTTTTTTCTTTACCCGTTCCAATTCTTGATAATATCCTGCCCATATGCTGAATATTTTTATGTTTCTTAACTTCTTGATAGATATTACTTCCTTGTTTATGTAGTACCCTTCCAAATAGCTAAGTTTTAGTTCCATCCAATTTCTCTTTTTCTTTGTGCATAGTTATTTAACAGTCTTCCTATTTGATTTATATATTATGCATTTCTAATTTTGCTTAATTCGTCTCTTCTAGTGCTCGCCTACATTTTTCATCAAACCACTTTTCTTTAGGTACTTTCCTTTTAACTCCCAGGTATTTTTGCGCAGCATTAATTATCACTTTATTCCATTTTTCTTCCATACTTTCGGTCTTTTTGTTTTTTCAAGATTCTCTGTTACTGTTAATTTATCTATAGCTTTTTTATTATTTTAGAAGAAAAATATGAATTGGAAAAATTCAAATAAAATATAATTAGTATCAAAAAAACTCAGTCGAGGTACCTATATAAGGTTGGTTGGGTCGTGAATGGCACCACGTCATCAGTTACGAGTTAAACACTCTCTCTGAGAAAAAGACTGTTAGAACCTCTGGCATGGTGACATGTCGAGTAATCCTAATTTCTCTTTACCCTACGATTTACATACGATTTCGCATAAAAAAAATTACTACTGTACATGAGAACATTTACAAGTAGTAGTGACTAAATTAGACGTAAATAAGTTAATTAGTAGTTAATGGTTTATAACTTTTAATACTGTCATAATATTTATACACATCTTACAAAGAATTAATAAACTTTTTTAATTGTAGATGGGCATAAGAGCAAGATTATCTCTTTCTTTAATATTCGTGGAACTTAATCTAAATTTGGAAGTAAAGAAATAAACCCTGGCCAATCTTCCTCCCCGTTAATTAACTGGTATTCTGGGATTTTAAAAAATTTATAAGTAAATGTTAGAAAAGTGTTTGGGCAAGAATCCCACAATCTAATAGGTATGTATTCGTAGATAGGTAATTACAATAGACACTTACAAAATTGCAATTTGCACGAGCGCCTCTAACGGCAAAGCATAGAAATCAAGGTTGCTATGGTTACCAAGTCCAAACAAAGACCTACCATCAGCCGCAGACTCTACACTCTACCCATCGTTTTAGTTGAATAATCGAATGATCTTCAATATTATCAAACAAAAAAGATGCCCCGGACACATCTTCTGGTTTTAAACTCATTTTTATTAAACACAACGTACAAATCACAAGAAAGAATTAGGTTTAACACTGAATAACAGATGCGAACACAATGACAGATAGGAACAAGGAACGGGACGAAAGACAACGAGGGCAGGTTTGTTTGGATGCATGATCTTCTATCTCTCTCTTGCAGTGAGGTCAATTTTGTAATTGTCTATTTGCGAAAAAATTTAAAACAAAAATATAAAACACTAATCTTTTTTATTGTTTTAGAAGCAGAATACCAAATTTAAACAAAAAAAAATAAGTAATTTTGCCCCTTACTAACAACTGGGATTCAACCAGAAAAAGCAAAACAAAAAACAGTATGCTGGAAAAGTATTTGGGCAAGAATCCCAAAACCTAATAGGTATGTATTCGTAGATAGGTAGTTACAATTTATTTGAGAAAAAATTTAAAGCAAAAATATAAAATACTCACCTTTTTTATTCTATTTTAGATGCAGAATACCCAATTTAAATAAATTTTAAAAAAAACTGAAGTACTTGTGCCCCCTCCTAAAAACTGGGATTCAACGAAAATGAAAAAAAAAAACAGTGTGTTGGAAATGTATTTGGCAAGAATCTCATAACCCAATAGGTATGTAATCGTAGGTAGTTACAATTTATTTGCGAATAAATTTACAGCAAAATTATGAAATACTAACCTATTTAATTGTGTTTTAAATGCAGAATACCCAATTTACGATGTAGAACAAAGAATATAGAAGTATTGAGCCATCATCCATCTATTCTCCTTCTAATATATAAATTCTAGGATTTAACAAAAAAAAAAAAAAAACGCAAAAAAGCAGTACCTTTTTCAAACACTGACGTTCCGTATCAAAAAGTACAAGAAGTGACCAATAATGAAATTAAAATGTTAGATGAATCGATTAATTCAAAATTCAGCAATGTCTTTTGTAAGAAGCATTAAAACTAATAACTGGCTTAACAATGTAAAACTCAGCGATATCTACAAATTTCATGGATTCTGGCATTCTGGGAACGTACCAGTGTGTTGAAAAAGTGTTTGGCACGAATCCCATAACTTAATAGGTATGTAATCATAGGTAGTTACAATTTATTTGTGAATAAATTTACAGCAAATTTATGAAATACTAATTTGTTTAATTATGTTTTAGATGCAGAATATCCCAATTTACGATGTAGATCAAAGAAATAGAAGTATTGAGCCCTCATCAATCTATCTTCTAATAACTGAAATTCTGGGATTTATCAAAAAAAAAATTTTAAAAAAAACTACCTTTTTCAAACATTGACGTTCCGTATCAAAAAGTACAAGAAGTGACCAACAATGAAATTAAAAATGTTTGATGAATCGATTAAGTCGAAATTCAACAGTGTCTTTTGGAAGAAGCACTAAATCTAATAATTGGCTTAACAATGTAAAACTCAGCGATTTCTACAAATTTCATGGATTCTGGGAACGTACCAGTGTGTTGGAAAAGTGTTTGGCACGAATCCCATAACTTAATAGGTATGTACTCTTAGATTGGAAGTTACAATTTATTTGCGAACAAATTTACTCCAAATTACATAATACTAACCTCTTATAATGTGTGTTCCAGATAAAGAATATCCAATAAAGCTACGTCATTAATCCACCACTTTCCTGCATATGAAACACCATCAAATAAAAGTAGTATTTCTTTGAACCTGAATTTTTATTGCTATCAGAAATAATCATATGGATTGAATACATGGACACACAAATGGCGGTTATCTCCTTGATTCCTCACTGAGATAGTGGATCTCAACTTTCTTTCAACAGTGGAAGACCTTTTGTGTAGAAGAACTTAAATGATCAGTAAATTTGTCTAGTGTGAATAAAATATAAAAAGAAATAAATTGAATATGTTATTATAATTTTATTATAATAATATCGTTGTGGTATTTTCTTACATTCATATGTTATGATTATTTTGTCACATAGGCGTTTCCTTGATATGTCACTTCACTTGTTCATATAGTTTTTTGATATGTAAATGTCAATATATCAGTGCTCTATTCTTTATAAATAAAAACGTGTTTGTATTTGATACATGTGTCTTATTCCACACACTTTTCAAGAGAATATATTTAAATTGGAAAATTGCTTTATTGTAATATCTTAAATAAATTCTTGTAAAATTCATTTAAAATATATGATTTAAAATATTAAAATTTTCTGTCTCATATATTTAACATTTTTATTATATCTTTTATAGATTTAGAGAGAGAATTATTAATATATTTTAAAAATCCGTTGTAATGAATTTTACAGCCCAAACAACTCCATGGAAACCAGTTAAAAAGTTAAAATATTTGTAATTAACAGACAAGTGTCAAAGTCAAAAATCCAGAGAGATTACTAAATGCCTTTTCTGGGAAGTACATTTAATATTTCTTATTTTATTACAAAATAAATATTTAAAATTATAGATACATATAGTCAAAGATTTTGAAGAATCTCGAACATTAGGAATAGTGTAATAAAAAACTTGTTTATAGAATGAATTAAAAAATACAATTATTATGTACTTATATGGCAATGACGAGAGGTCTTGTGCTGGCCTAAACAGATTTTTTTATATTATATTTATAGGAGAATATAATTCATTAGTCACGTGACATGTTTTCCGCCAATCGACATTCAGAATTTCTCTAGTTACATGTCTATCACAGCGATGACAAAAAACAAAGAAATTGTCACCTTATTTACATTCGTTACTAAGGGATTTTTTCAAAATTGACAGTTAATTTTAACAAAAATTCATTATATTCTCTCATTAAAAATAAGCTCGTGATATGATTAATAATCGAAGATATTGCTCGTGAAACCGGAGCAGCACATTTCACTCGTCCTTCGGACTCGTGAAATCTGCAACTCGGTTTCACTTGAAAATATCATCGATGATAATCATAACACTTGTTATATTACGTATGAAAAGAAAACTTTTCGCGGGTATCATCAGATATTTTGGTTGAGTTACGGAGTTTACTATAAACATGCAACCTCTTTTCTCTCTTTTGACAAGCTGTCTCTATCACGAAAAAAAAAATTAAATTAAAAAAAATCAGTTTCTTCCACTGTTTCGCATAAATTTCAAACCTTGCGGCGATAGACAACTCTTTCACCCTCTGGTAGCCTCCCAGAGCGCTCACAAAGATGCCTAGAAGCGTTCGGGTCCAGTCTAACCGCGAATCGAAGGGCGAAAGTCGAGGACCAAACGATAGAACGCGAACGGATTTAAACAGAATAGGGACGTAGGCCTTAATGTTTCATACGCTGCCATTTTGATTTAATGCTTTTGCTTTATAAAAATGCAGTGCATGGACTTCTCAAGAGGGAAAATAAAGTGACCGACGTGGATTCAATATTGGATTTACAAAATGTCTGTCAGTAAAATTTAGAATGCATCATCTTCAGCTTCTAACAGTAATAGGTAAGATAATTAAGAGGAATCTATATGTTCAATATTATTGGGCAATATTAATGACTAACTGTACTCCTCATATAGTTCAATAAACATAATATTGCTATCAAATAGTAGTGCAACGAGTGCGGTAGCTTCTCTTCTTCTTCTTGCTGTAGCCTCCCTGTAGTTTACGATATAGAAATATAGTAACCGTTAATTTAGAGTAGTAGATATATGAAATAAATTGTGAAAAGATCATGTCAGCACCGAGATTTGAACCCGGGACCACTATCTTGCCGGGGTAACGCTCTGACGAACTGAGCAATGGCGGACTCTATCACGATGACTGAAATAATCTTTCATTTAGCGCACGACTGCTAGTTTATCTCTTCATTGACGATATTTTTCATTCGTCACTTTATTCATACGGGGATGGGATTACCACTACATTTAAATATTTTAGTAGATATATGGGCCCATCTGTAACTCAATCGTTAATTTTTAATGGCTGGTTAATTTTTTTATCCAGTAGATTCAGATTTAACAACAAAAAATCCAAAGTCAATCTATTTGATTGTTGTTAAAAATTAACGGATGCGTTACGGAATAGGGCCCATATACTCTTAACTAGCGTTGTAAGTATTGTGTCAAAACTACTCGTACAAGTAATATAAAAAAGACTCCTTCGAGCCGGATTTGAACCAGCGACCTATGGATATCAACTTAAGAAGCAACTACAGTCCACCGCTCTACCAACTGAGCTATCGAAGGCATGTGAAAGACAATCTTGATTTTATACTTTCACATATCATATACAAATAAGGTCATTTTTACGCTTCTTTATTCTCAATTAAGTAAAAGATTCCTTCGAGCCGGATTTGAACCAGCGACCTATGGATAACAACTCGAATTCAACTACAGTCCACCGCTCTACCAACTGAGCTATCGAAGGTATAGTTTGTTTAAACAATAATATATAAATACATTAAGGTGAAGACATTTCTAATTGACATTATGAAGAAGTTTAAATTAAAGTTGTAACATTTTGAAGTAGTTGTAAGGAAGAAATTAATACTTGTATATAATCAATAATTTCACTGTAGACAATCAAATTCCTCCACAAACCACAAACATGAACAGAAGCATCTTGTAATCGTTCCACGTTCTGAGGTTTCCAAATTCTATTAATTCCATTACCACATTACCCAATACACGTTCTGTGTGGCTTCCTCTAATAATTCTCACAAACAGAGCAAAATTCCTTCCTAAATCTGCTCGCAATTTCCAGGGAACAATTATAAAAACATTAGATTGGCAGAGCGTCGAGCAAAAACTATTTTTTAAATGTTTAAATTGTCGTTAACAAATGGCAGAACGTGTAAGGGAAATCAAGCTGGTGGGAAGTGTTTCCGGTAATGTCTCCTTCACGGACATTTGGGATCCATCGGAAGAAATGAAAAACCCATAAAACCCGATAAAGATGATACGAGGACGATGGATAAACGAAAGGGAAGAAAATTGTCCAAAAGAAGTGGAAGACAGTGGCGTAGGTGGTGGCACATGAATTTATTAATAATGACTAATTATTATATCAACTACCAAACAAAATATTGTTGAATTTCATATTAAAGCCAATGATAAAGTAAATCTTTTTGACATTTTAATTTATCAGCCTGAATTAAGAAGTAATTGTAGGTTTTTACCTTCCGTCACCTTTAGGAAAGGAAAGTAATGTCTTTGATCATAAAATTCGGTGGTGATTTTTTAATAAATAAGCACGTTTTAGGGTCCCTAGAATATGATTTTACTAGTTTTACGATCATGTCTGTATGTCTCTCTGTATGTCTCTCTGTCTCTCTCTCTCTCTCTCTGTGTGTGTGTGTGTGTGTGTGTGTGTGTGTGTGTGTGTGTGTGTGTGTGTCATTTTATTGACAAACATCGAAATATAATATGTATCATTCTTAACTTTAGTTTTATAAAGTATCTTAATACACATACAAAAGTCGGCGTAATAGATAATAGATATTAATATTATTATTTTCTTTACCTTCCGTCACCTTTAGGTCTTTGGTCAAAAAATTCGGTGGTGAGTTTTTAATGAATAAGCGCGTTTTAGGGTCCCTATACTATACGAATTTACTATTTTTAAGATTATCTCTGACGATAACTCCAATTCTACAACTTTAAAAATAATAATTCTTTCGTACTCCTGTTCTTTACATCCATATGAGGAGCATATTAGATTTTGGTTCTAATTTTTCAACGGGAATTTCCCTTATTTGAAGTTTTTCTTGAAAAAACGCAGTTAAATATCATTTTTGATTATTAAAATATCTTTCAGAACTCATATTATTAATTGGAATAATACTACCTTTTTTTAGTTTAAATAATAAATACAGAACTTAAACTAAAAAAAGGTAGTATTATTCCAATCATTTTTGATATTTTATGTGGTTATCAATATGAAAGAATATCTTATTGTCTATACAAATCTCGTTGAATATATAGATTATATTTCAAAGGGCAATGGATAATCGTAAGGAAGTTGATGCTATCTACACTGACTTCAGCAAAGCTTTCGACAAAATTTCACACAATCTTTTAATTTTCAGGTTGGCTGAAGTTGGTGTTGGTGGCAAATTATTGTCATGGTTTATTTCTTATCTTACCAATAGAAGGCAGCGGGTTGTAGTAAATGGTTTCTCTTCTGAAGATGCACTTGTTACCTCTGGAGTCCCTCAAGGGTCTCATCTTGGTCCTCTTCTTTTCATAATTTTTATAAATAATATAAATACTTGCTTTAATTTTGCAAATATTCAGTTATATGCAGATGATTTAAAGATTTACCATACAGTTGAAACTGTCTGTGACTGTAAGGCATTATAAGCAGACATTGACAAATTTGTGAACTACACCAAACACATGAAATTAGAGCTTAACATTGAAAAATGTTCCTTTATAAAATTTACTAGAAATAGAAACATGATTCACTATGACTATAAAATAGAAAATTCATTAATCAATAAGATAAACATTGTCAAAGATCTGGGAGTTAGTCTTGATAACAAACTATTATTTGACGTGCACATTGATAAAATTGTTAAAAAAGCTTATAAGATGTTAGGATTCTTAATTCGTTCTAGCTCGAACTTTAAACATCCCTGTACATTTGTTACGCTTTATATTACTCTAGTCCGTAGTCAATTAGAATTTGCTTCTGTGTGTTGGAATCCTCAATATCAAATTTATATCGACCGAATAGAAAGTATTCAAAATAAATTTTTAAAGATATTGTTTAAAAAATTTCTCACGCACAGACCAAACTTACTATCTCTAGAAAATAAAAGGCAGTTAAATGACTTATGTTTTATGTATAAATTATTTAATAATGTCATATTATCCCCATGTTTAATTAGTTTGTTTAACTTTCACGTACCTAAGTATCCCAGCAGACATATACGTCTTTTCTCAGTGAATTATTGTAGAACAAATTCAACTATGAATTCGCCGATTGTCCGCCTTTCTTATCTATGCAATAATTTGTATTGTAGTGGAAGAATGCCGGATTTATTTTGTGAAACATTATGTAGCTTTAAAAGACTGATTAAATTTTAATTTAAGTAGATCAAATAAAAATTTTCGTATTGGGTTAGGGTTAATAATTGGTATAGGTTTATTGTTTTGTATATTTCATTTACTTGTTGTATTATTATTGCTTTGTACACAGTTTTTTGTTAATTGGTCTAGTGCCTCTCTGTTATTGGGAAATATTTTCTGTTGA
Source organism: Ophonus ardosiacus (assembly GCA_943142095.1). Classification (NCBI taxonomy): domain Eukaryota; kingdom Metazoa; phylum Arthropoda; class Insecta; order Coleoptera; family Carabidae; genus Ophonus; species Ophonus ardosiacus. The sequence continues at coordinate 48,951,532 of OW964826.1, read as the reverse complement.
GAAGCCAAAATTGTAGAATAAATAAATAAATAAATAAATAAATAAATAAATAAATAAATAAATATACGGTTTGATTATACATTTTCCTTCATATTTAATAGATATAGAGTTAAAGAATTATAACGACATTAACTTTCATAAATCCGCCAGCTTATAATCATGGAAACAGCCAAGTGCTATTTACGTAGGATATGTTTGTGTTATAATTTTATTGGATTTATAGAATCTTTTCCAAGGAACATTTGACCAAAGACAATACCTTCCTTACCTAAAGGTTACGGAAGGTAAAAATACATTTTGCTACAATCGATGCACTGAAGTATTTTTATTTGAGTTTTTTTGCGTCCAAATTTTATCGTGCACCATCTTTATTTTCGAAGGACCGCATTGGGTATGTTTATTTATAGCATAAATTATTTAATAATTGTACAATATCTACAATTAAACCATATTCAATATTTTATAGATTAAGTGACAATAACTGATCAATGACTAAGTGAACTGCACAGAAGACAAAACTAAGAATGCTTCGAGGTGTTAAAAATATTTGGTGATGAAGGTTTACAGGTCTTTATTAATTCTAGTTCAAAATGCATCCCCATCCAAAAATCCCCACTCCTACGCCACTGTAACATCCTCCCTAACCCCTCCAACATATCCTCTGGTCAGAATGACGCCATTACTACCCCATATGACCACAGGCGTCGCCAGGGCCCCTGCTTCCTGCCGCATGTCACAAGTGCGGATTCCCACTAGGCTGTTACATTGCAGCCGACCCAGCCCGCCTCGTTACATCTAATTGAGTGCACAATGCACGTGACAGGGAATACCAGCCAGTCATCGAACATTCAGATAGATACACACCAAATTAATCTTGATTAAGTTATTATATAGCTGTTGAGGTTTCATTTATCATTAAGCGGTTTAAATATTATTCATTGTTTTGTAATTACTGATGAAAGTTTAAATCATTGCATTTATAATTTATTGGTGCTGTACAAATATTTTAAAGCGCCTTATATTATAAATTATTAACGATTCAATTAATAGAAATTTGTAATAGCGATAAATGTATGGTAAAACTGATACTCGTTAATTAGTGTAAATGTTAACCATTTGTTAATTACGACAGTTAGAATTGTTGAGAATAAAACACATGGTTAGAATTTTATATGAAAGAGAGGTGGTAGTTGGTGCTTGATGAAACATTTTACAATAAGTAAATAAAAAAGAATGTTCTGGAATAGACGAACATAAAAAATCTAAATACATATATCATTACGGCATATTACCCATTACTGGGTGAGCCACTATCTAAAACACATGTAGACATCGATAATGATATATATTTACCAAGTGTCACCTTACAGGCACTTATAGCTGGTGTGGAGAGTGCACCACAGGGATCACTTTTGTGTGATTAAAAGTCTGCATTGGCCAGGATCGCCAGATTAGCAACCACACACATCAAGTTAAAGTCGCGTTTGCGTTAAAATACGATAACCGGTGAAATCTAAATAAAAGGTAAGAATAACTGATTATTAGGTGAACATTAGATCTGCCAACACAACAAGCTTCTGCAGTCAAATCCAAAGTTTTCTTGTTATTCAATAAATTATAATTTTTTTCAGGATGTAACGCCAATTTTTTGAAAAAAAATTGTACATTGGCAATAATTGTTTTTACCAACCCATTTAAAATTTGTTTTCCTAAACGTTTTTTATAAGAACCAGGACTATTTAATTCATGAGTTTCACTCATTTTCTTTTCAAAAGCCTAAATATGAAGCAATTTATAGGATTGGGAAAAAAAGCGCACACACATTAACAGATTACAGATATTTGTCCAGGTAGACACTTAAAAAATTAGGCATCAGTGTAGGAATCTCCAATCCATAATTATTTGAAGGCAAGTATAGTTTGAATTGTTTAGTTTTTTGACAGCGACATTTACCTATCAGTTACATACATTTGAAATATGAACTGCGTAACAAAGGAATTGTGTTTATCTTAGACTTCGGGATTTATAATAAAGTTTAATTTTTAAAATTATCTGTAAAATAAATAGAAAAAAGTATTAATGTATACCTGTAGAAAATTCAATATGATGACATAACATAATAAAAAATTACATTTAATGGTATTTTTCGAAAAAAAAAAAAACTATTATGAGCTTCAAATAAAGTGCCATTTCCGGTTATTCGATTTACACCAAAATCTAATGGTTCCTTTCCATATTAGAACAGGGTCGAAATACAAAGTTTCAGAATTTTCTGAATGATAGTATTTGAGTTAGATCGTGAAAATGTTAAAATTACCTTAAACGTGGTAATTTACTAAAATTTCGATATGCGATTTTTAACACGATCCCTGTACCTCCCTTACCAAGGGTAGCGAAAGGTAAAAATCTATCCAAAAACAATTACCCTCCCCTGGCTTTTCCACTCATTGCATAGAACAAAACCATAATTTTGACGGTGACTTCAAAGTACTCCTTTTCACCGATAAGAGACTAAGAATTAATTTATTAGAAAACCTAGATATAAGAAAAGCCATCAATTACAAGGAATTTATTATCAACGAACAAACAGATGTTACAGATTCCCCATTGGTAAACTTTGTGTTATCCTAAATGTACTCAGTCTGATAATGTCTGCGAGGACGAAACGGCCGTAACTCAATAAAACTTTCTTTTTTATTTACTTAGAATTTTATATTATATATGCACAAAGTAGTTCCTTTACATTTCACCATTTTTCCTTCTACTTCTTAAAAGTTCACAGTTCATAACTTCTTAACTAAAATAACCAAATAAATAACATATTTTATTTTTGTCTATTTTCATGTATGATTGAACAGAATGTTATATCAAATTAATTCCTAAAACAATTATTCCTTCGAGCCGGATTTGAACCAGCGACCTATGGATATCAATGTATTATTTATACAACTACAGTCCACCGCTCTACCAACTGAGCTATCGAAGGCACATGGAAGATAATCTTTATTTTATACTTTCACATGATATTATATACAAATTAGGTTATTTTTTACGCTTCTTTATTCTCAATTAAGTAAAAGATTCCTTCGAGCCGGATTTGAACCAGCGACCTATGGATAACAACTCGAATTCAACTACAGTCCACCGCTCTACCAACTGAGCTATCGAAGGTATTGTTTGTTTTTATTTCCCCTAATTAGAAAAAGATTCCTTCGAGCCGGATTTGAACCAGCGACCTATGGATATCAACTTAAGATTCAACTACAGTCCACCGCTCTACCAACTGAGGTATCGAAGGCATGTGAAAGACATTCTCTACTTTATATTTTCCCAAGTATATTTATTTTTGAAGTTTCTATCTTCACTCACTGAGAAAAAGATACCTTCGAGCCGGATTTGAACCAGCAACCTATGGATTTCAACTTTTTATACAACTATTATCGTATTATAATTTCACAAATAATACCAAATGTCATTTTTATGCATCTCTATTATTAAATGTAAAAGAATTCCTTCGAGCCGGATTTGAACCAGCGACCTATGGATATCAACTTGTAATGCAACTACAGTCCACCGCTCTACCAGCTGAGCTATCGAAGGTATAGTTTAAACAATCCCATGGCAAAATTTGAGCTATGGAAAGAAAAATAAAATCAAGTTCATTATCATATTGTCGTAAGCAAACAGATTGTATTATCTCATGGCTAATTAAAAATCAGAAATGCAAATCAAGTTCATTACCATATTTCGTTGCCGGAAGTATAATATCATTTATACTCGCCGTCAAATAAATATGGAACCAAAAGTATTTTAAGTAGGGATGCATTCGGACCGGGCCGGACCGAACTTTGAGGTTTGGATCGACTCGGCCCGAAAATAATAATTGCCCGCTCGACTCGAAGATCGACACGACAAAAAATTAGCTGGGCCCGGCTCGAAAATTGACTCGAAATCGGGCCAGGCCAAATCTCGAAATTGAGTGCACCCGGCATTCTAATTTTGATTTTTATGTGAGGCAAAATGTTTAACTTTTTTCGTGTCAAACGTAAAAAAACCTCTACATCCTTATAACGTTCAACATTAGTTAACATAAGTTGTTAAAAGAGACACTTCTAATGTAAGTTTGTTATAAAAACTTCAGACCTACCCAAGGCGTTCGAAAATTTAAATAACTTTTTCACAAATCTTTACAAAAATATCATTTACATAAGGATTTTTATCTAACGTTGTTTCTGCTCTAAAATAAGAATGGAAATCATTATGGTACGAACAAAAATCATTTTTATTTAAGTATACGAGTAGTAACAATAGTAATAATAACATCACAAAATCATTATTATGCTTTAGTAATAGCCCTGAATTTTTGAAGTAAAATAACATATTTTTATTTATTAGGAATCATTTTGATACTTTTTAACTCTATCAATTTTCATTAAAATATTATCTAAGGAAACTGCACATTTGAATGAACTCTTAAAATTTTTCAGGTCAGGCCAAAATCAAAAGTCCGACTCACCTCAACATTTGCAAATGATTAACCCAACTCGAAATCGAGGCGGGCTTTAGGCCATGCGGGGCTAAAGCTCGAAATCGAGTGCATTCCTAATTTTAAATTTGGCTTTAAAGCTGGTATTTATCGCACCAGCAAAATATTAATAATAACAAACTTATCTAAATACGAATCTAAATCTATCTAAACAACATTTTAAAGCATCCATTTCTTCTCTAACCTCAACTTAAAACATCATCTTTCCTCCATTTAAACAATTTACACAACCGTTAAAGATTTCCTCGTCCATTCCTCCATTGTCTTCACAAACGGCGTAAATTCCCCCTCGCGTCTCAGATGGCGGCTCTGTCCACCACGATGATGATCACGACGTCGTTTTGTTTTTCCTTTTGTGCTTTATTCGGCCGTTGAACGAGGGGGCGATCGCTACCCTGTAATCGTCTGGCCATCATACCCAAACGGTAAAAATGACGACCGGGTGGGATATATTGAAGTACAATTGTCACAAAGTCGGGGTGGAAATTGAGAAGGGTGAAGAAGTGGGATGAGTGGAAGATGTGGGATAATAAACTTTGTATCTTTTTATTTTGTCAGTTGAAGGAAGCAGGTTCGGCGCGAAAATATTTATAAGTTCAAAACTTTGCTCATTTTTTTAGTTATAATTAACTAGCTTATACCCGCGACTTCGTCTGCGTTGAATAATTACTTTGAGTAGCCTATTTCTTTCTTCAAGGTTTCATCTATCTCTGTACTATACCAATTTTCATTAAAATCTGTTCAGCGGTTTGGGCGTGGAAAGGTAATATCTACGTATTAAAATGTCAGTAATAGATCAATGAATAAGCAAAAAATAATAAAATAAAAATAATAAATAAACAAATCGAACTCGTTGCAGCGCCAAATTTCAATACTTGCATACGTAATGAATGACTGGTTTACTGGTTTTATATAAGGTATTTAATATTAACAATTAAATAAAGAAAAAAGCAAAATCACAATTAATTTTTTTTTTATTACAATAGTCAATATAGTTAACAATGATGACAATAATTTGTGTGATAGTTATTTTTATTATTGCAATCAGATTTAGTCTGCTGTAGGTGAAAATTGTTGTAATCCAATAAAGCTACATTGTTATTAACTGTAAAACTTTTCATTGTTGTAATCAAATGTAATCTTTTGTATTTGAACGTTTATTTGTTCTAATCAAATAAAACTACACTGTAATAAACTGTAAAAGTAATAGATGTGAGAAAGAATATGAGAAATACCTGGAAATCAAAATTTTCAATTTTGTTCTTTCCCGAAGAATTTAATTTTGATTCTGGATTATTTAAATTTCTTTTTGTTTTCAGCTAGAATCCTTTTTACTGTACTTTGTGAAATATTTATTGTAGAACCTTGCTTATGCTTTCGATTCATTTTGATTATTAAATTTTGATAATTCAATTTTTTTCACGAAAGTTTTATCTTGCGCTACACGCCAATGCCAAAAATTTCATTCTCCAATTATCCAAAGAATTACTCATCATGCGTCAGTGACGTTCAATTCATTATTCACTTGTGCAACTGTACTAATAGAGCGGTACAAACTTTCATCTCTATTTCACCCCTTTAAGTTTTATTTTCGCGATAAAAAGTATCCTATGTCCTTCTTCAAGGACCAATCTATCTCTATACCAAAATTCATCAAAATTGGTTCAGCGGTTTAGGCGTGAAAACGTAACAGACAGACAGACAGAGTTACTTTCGCATTTATTATATTAGTATGGATTTGATATATTATAACGGTAACAATCGAAGTCGACTGGTATTAATGGAGCGAAAAGAATGCAATGATTTTGATAAGAGGAAACTGGTATAGTTGGTAGGTAGTTATGAATAGTAATTTTATGGTTCGTTTCACTGTGTGACTAGTGTCATAAACTGGTTTAAATTTCATTACGTCTCGCCTGCAGCAAATGCCAACATGCAAGCTCACAACCTAATAAAATGAAATGAAATTTATATCCATAAAATGCAAGGGAAGTATGACTGCTATTTTCTTTTGATAAAATGTAAGGTATATCAACGTGGTTACTCAACTATGCTTTGCGCAAATATAAAAGCATATTATTTAAATTAATCCTTAGGTACTCGCGGTGGTGTATTTTATAAACCATTTTCACTCAGTTGCCAATATGACATTTGACGGCTTCGGATTAAAGTCACTAGATATATAAAGTACCGCAATTGGCCGCCATATTGTGTCGAGCTTCGGCGCCAAATTTAAAATGGATTATCTTGAAACGATGCGTTATTACAAAGAAAAATATTCGGCAGTGAAATAAATCTATGAAGGTAATTAATTAATGTTGATTTTATGTTCATAATTTTTATAATATGCATACATATAAATACAAAACATAACTGATCAAAATTATAAAGAAAATAATAAAAAATAAGTACAATTAAGGTTAATTTTCTTCAGGTCGTTTGACATAATGACAGCATTGACGCTAAAGTCCCCAGATATAGTGACTTTTATAGGCACAGCCAACTACAACTTGACCCTGATTGGCTTGATTCCGCCATATTGTGTCTAAAAAACGTTCTTCTCTCTCTAACACATTGGTACAATGAATTGCGGTACTTTATATATCTAGTGACTTTACTTCGGATTGTTTAATGCTGCCACCTAACCTACCATGATACATTACCTGCTGTTTTAGTCTATTTAGAGCCCTAGAGCCCTCCTGTAAAAATAAGAAGCAGATGTCATATTTGTAGCACGCAAAAAAACGAGTGACAATGGGCTACTTGCGTGGTACTGAAAATCCGATTTCTATCACTATATACGTAATGTTATGTTGAAAACATATATAAAAATATATTGTTTTTTAGTAAATTAAGAAAAAAAATTTCTGTGACGTCATTATATTAAAATGGAAAAGGAAACCATATGCTTAAAAATGTAACGTATAGATGGCATGCGTGCGAGAAAATTTTAATTTGAATTTGACATTAGTTTCTTTTTCTCTCTCTGGGCTCTCAAATATATTAATTACTTCACAAATAAACACATAGGTTACATGCAATTTAAAATATCGATACCAAAAAGACAAACTAAAATACTAACCTCCAAACTATTGTTGAAACGTCAAACAGGGGATCCGTACAAACAAACGCTATGGCTTTACGACCATTCATTGGTGCGGCGTAATTCTACGTCATACATGGCGGGAATTCAAATAATCAAATTTCATTATTTTTTTTCTGGCTAATTAATAAATATTTTGCCAAAAGAAAAAATATGGGTAGCAAGTTTTTACCTGCTCTTCAAAAATATTAAATAAAAAAAAGGTACGCAAGTAGCCCATTATAAACTATGCAAATACATTGGTCACATGTAGAAATTACAGTTTTATAATGATGAGTCAGCAATTAAAAATGAAAAGAGACTTCATAATTGATGTTTACTGTAAGAAAACTAGCAGCGGAACTTTTTATTTTGAACGTATTTGTTTAGAGGCGAAATATTTTATTTGTCATGATTCTGACATAGATATCGATTTCTATCCCGGTGGAGAAAAACTCGTGTACCGTGTATATTTACCAAAATATCTATATTTTTAACCCAATTCCTATACCCCCTTACCAGCGTGAATGAAGGGTTAAAATAACTCAAATATTATGGCCGATTGCACCAACGTAAATTAAATATTAAACATGATATAAATTGACAATATTGCATCGAAATGAAATGTCAAATGAATTATAATATATTGCTGTCAAAATTTCGATTTGCACTTTTTTGTTTAAACGTAGATTAAAATTTAAGTTTTGTTGGTGCAATTGGGCATTAATCAGGCAATCCAACATGACGTCATCAGCAGAGGGCAGGTTCGATTTTAACCTCACTTTTGAATATTTTTTCAAATTTTTTAATTATATACCTAATGGTAGACATCGAGAAATTTTGATTTTCAAACAATTAATTTATAAAATTAAATCAATTTTTACCTCCCGCTACCCTAGGTAAGGGAGGTATAGGGATCGTGCTAAAAATCGCATATAGAGATTTTAGTGAATAAGCACGTTTTGATGTCCCCAGAATCCGATTTTAACATTTTTACAATGATGTCTGTGGGTATGTATGTGTGTGTGTATGTGTGTATGTGTGTGTGGATCCTGTGGACACGATTACTCAAATACTATCAATCACAAAATTTTGAAATTTTGTATACCCATTCTATACTAATGTGGGAAGCGTTGATTAGTTTTTAGTGTATATCAGATAACCGGAAGTATCACTTATACAAGCTTTTACCAGTTTTTGTTGAAAAAATTGCATTGAATATAATTTTTCAGCAACTTTTACTATTAAAAATATAATATAATGGTACAATCTTCAATTCTACGATAATATAACTTTAAAAAACTTTAAACAACTTTAAATATAAATTTATAGAATAATTTATTTTTGTACATCATTTGACCCATGCGTCAAACAAAAACATAATACTTTAATAAAATTTTGACGTAGTTAAACAAATGTCACTGTCACATTTACATTAATTAAGTAGAAATATATTTGATTTGTAAATATAAATCTGTCAGTATAAGTACGTGTTTTCAAAATGTCAAATATTGGTTTACAACTACACATTTACGACATGGATCATGTACGGCAAAGAATTTACATAGATTGCGTTTTTAGAGCACTTGGAAGTTGATGATGATTTTTCGCGGATTATTTTTTTCTTTGGTGAGGCACATTTTCTCCTCTCTGGATATGTTAATAAGCAAAATTGCCAGATATGGGCAGAGGAAAATCTTCATGTGATTTACGAGGTACTATTATATGTCGAAATGAGACTGTTTGGTGCGCAATATGGTCAGGTGGCGTCATTGGAACTTACTTTTTCGAAAATGATGAAGGTCGAACTGTTATAGTTGATGGTGAGCGCTATAGGCCCATGATAATCGATTATTTTTGGCACGAAATTAATTTCGTATTACAGACTTCTATTTATTAAAACAACAAATTAGATTTTGTTTATAAACGATCAACCGGAACGGAAAAAGATACTTTACTTAAAGCTCGTTACTATTTTAAACATGGAATTTGCGGGAGGTCATGTGCTGGCCACATCAGATTTTTTTCCATGACTCCATCACTAATTATAATATGTATGCAATTTATTTTTGACAGCTGCCCTCTGATAAATTCATTTGTTATGTATTGATTTATTGTGGATTTGTACACATTCATTTCAACTAAGATTAAAATAATATACATATACTTAATATTTATATTTGTTATTATTTAATGACCAACATTATATTAAGTATATTATTAAACTGTCCTTAATAATGGTTCACGAGAGTGAGAAGACCTGAAAACGACCCACATTCTATAATCGATTTTATGCCCATTTGTCCGTGCTGCAATTTCATGCACTTTTCACCATTTATGCGTAAAATTCTCTTTGACAAATTTTACTTACTCTAACCTAAATTTATACCCTGTGAAATGCACTCACGACCCACATCGCGAACCTAATTTCATGCTTTCATATATCCTTTCCTTCACGTAGGAACTCGTTCGTTACTGCAGCGGGTGCCTTAATCAGCCGGATTAAGAAGCCTGCATCCGTACAGATTCAAATCAATGAGGTGCATTTCACGCCCCACATTTCCATAATAAATTTTATGCACTGTTGTGCATTCATACAGTGAAATTGGTACTTTTACCACGATCAAAAGGATAGCGTGTTAAACTGCATAAACGAGTTGGAGACAATTACAGTTTTGTAAACTCATACCTCGATTTAAAATAAGTGACACATAAACGGTGGTAATCAATTATACGCATGATGTTTTTGTAAAACCATTTATTCACAAGTTTGCGAGAATATTAATTTTCTCATTAAAGAAATAAAACAAGTATAACACGGATAGAATATAATTCCCACTGGATCCAACTGGTTTGTCAACAATTAGTACCTACAAATGCGCTAGTATCAGACGAAAATTTGCTCTACATTAAGTATTTGTGACCTGTGCTACAGTATTACGTCTCTGTTTTAATAAGTAATATACTTAAAATACATCCATAATAATGACCAAAAGCTTTAACAAAGCAATCTCAAAAGCTAACCCGATGATGTGAACTATTTCTAACGAGAATTGTCCAACGGTGGGCCATTAATTTCAATGAAAGCCGTTAAAAGATAATTTTTTCAAATATTTTTTTTGTTCTTAACATTTAATTAAATTATGTATTTTTAGAGAGCAACAGATACCCTGCAAATAAGGGCAAGTAATCATGAACATAACTTACAAAAGTCATAAATTTTAATTCAAAATTTTAAGATTTTCTAAGTTCACATGGTTTCTTTGTCATCAGGAGTGGAATAGGGGATTCCAGCTCAATCGAATTAAAGGAAAGTAGTAAAAAAATACGAATGTATATGCTGAATAACGAATATGAATAAAAAATTAAATAGTATAATTAAAATATTTCGGAAATAAGGAGTTTTTCGTTATAGCGCTTCGACACCACTATAAATTCAATATATAATATTTTGATTGGCGACCGAAAGACCGCCTATACATGCATAACAAATAGCGTGTTAGGAGGTGGGTGTTACTACCAATGGAAGTTAAGAAATTCAAATTCGAAAGGAGGGGCTAACATTCCTGTACTGCAGTTTTCAAACAGTTTTTATTTTAATATAAATTTCTTGCATTAAACTTAATAATTGAAATACATTTGTAATTATAAAGTATGTGGACTTATACAGTGTTATAATTTATAATATTCATTTATTTTATGTAAATATAACTTAAAATAGCATATATTTCAAGAACATTTAGGTCCATGATGAAAACAGTTTAATATAAAAACACATATGCGTGACGTCACGTCACGTAAATTTTTTCAAAATTATTAATAGGATTTTTTCACAGGATTTTCATCAATAGCCTTAGTTTTCCTTATACTTTCAGATAAAATTATAAAAAAAATGATGGAATCCCCCATTGAAAAATCATGAAATTTAGAATGAAAAATGATGACTTTTAACATTTATGTACATGATTACTAGCTGTTATTCTGTCACGGGCCCCCATATCTGCTTGTCAAGAAAGACCAACAAAGTCACATGACTGCTCGCGCCTTATAAATTAGTATCCCATGTAAACGTAGTAGTATATGTCGTCATTACGTAAGGGATTTTTTTTGATAACGTAAGTCTTCTGCCATTTCATTTCTACTATAGAACCAAAATGAATTCATTAATTTTCTTAATGTAAAACTTTATTGAATTCAAAGGTAACAAAATCGCTGTCACTTAAATTCCTACTTTCAGAATTCTATAACAATAGTCTGTTTTTAAACTGCAAACAGTGACTGGTCTGTCGAAAAACACCAAAAGTCACTATACTGTATTCCAGATGAAAATGGTGGTTGATAAAAAAATTATTTCCTGTTGTTGGCAGTGCCATTTGAAAATTTAAATTTGGGTATATTTGTATTGTTTTATTAAAATGGTTGTTGTTACCCTTACCCACATACTTGTATTTCTTACATTATCCATAAGCAATGATTTAAAGCATTGCAATCACTCAAAATCCTATTAGTTATCGGGCCCCACCTCTGACATAACCTATATGTATTTATTGTCAAAATGGCATGTCAAATAATATTTCCGCTGTCACCTGGTGTTGTGTAAACTGTGGAATAAATAGATATAAAAAGATCCCCAGAATTGAATTGCAAATTGCATCATTTCTTTTTGATCACTCTGTAATTCTAATCACCAAAAAAGCCAAATTAGTTTTATCCGTGTGAAAAGTTATATCAGTTTTAATTTGACTGCGAAACGAATATTATAGCAGTGATGATATATTTATTTAATTTTTACTTCAGAAAACAAAAACTATCTACCCCTCCAGCCCTTGTACCCGTCAATTCCGATCCAATACCACATCGCTGAACCCTCGGATAGCTTGGCTTGCCAGTGAACGATATGTTGCCATTGCCATTGTAGGACAACAACCGTCCGCAAACCACGAGGACATGTCGCAGCATGTGTGACGTCAGTAACACGTGTGTGCATGTGCACACGGCCATGTCCTGCCTGCAATATCCAGCCTGCAGGAACAAGTCACATGCAGTCGAGTCCAGTGCAGGCAGGAGTAGATAACGACGTGTGGTAAGCAGAAACGTAGAAGTAGAATAGAGAAATTTAGTAAATGGGGGATTACGCCATTTTTTTTTATAATTTTATCTGAAAATATTAGGAAAACTAAGACTATTGATGAAAATCCAGTGAAAAAAATCCTATTAATAAGCGAGTTGTGGTCTCCCGAATTGTGAAAAGATTAACGTGACGTCACAGTTATGTGTTTTTATATCAAACTGTTTTCATCATGGACCTAAATTTTCTTGAAATATATGCTATTTTAAGTTATATTTACATAAAAATAAATGAATATTATAACACTGTATAAGTCTACATACTTTATAATTACAGGTATATTTAAATTATTAAATTTAATGCAAGAAATTTATGTTAAAATAAAAACTGTTTGGAAACTGTAGTACAGGAATGTTAACCTCCTAACACACTATTTGTAATGCATGTATAGGCGGTTCCTCGGACGCCAATCAAAAGATTTTCATATTAGTGTCGAAGCGCTATAACAAAAAACCCTTTATTTCCGAAATATCTCAATTATACCATTTCATTTTTTTATTAATATTCGTTATTCAGCATATACATTCGTAATTTTTTACTATTTTCCTTTAATTCGATTGAGCCGTACTCCCCCATTATATATGAAGGGTAGAAAAGTTGAAATTATTTTGAAAATAGTTATTCTTATATACATTATTTATGCATTAGGGCCTTTTTCTAGGCCCATGACAATAAGCGATTTTTAGTACGATCCCTATACCTCCCTTACCTAGGGTAGAGGGAGGTAAAAAGAATTGTTTCATTTTTCATCCATTGTCTTGCAATTTCAAGCTAACAATTAATTTTACTTCAATATGGAGTAATGCGAAAATGTCAGATTGGCAGCAAACAAAAACTATTAATCTTTGAAGTTTCAATTTAGATATGATAAATGATCTATTTATAAATTTTCAATCGAAATCAGAGCTACGAAATATCTATACACAGATATTGAGATTGAAAGTACTAAATATTTTCTTAATGGCAAAATAGTGGGGTCCCGTGGAGGCGTGCCTGAGTGTCTGGTCGCGAATCTGGGGAACCGGGTTCGATCCCGACCGACGCCAAATATTTCGAATTTTAAATGGCACAAAAGTGACCCCTGTGGTGCACTCTCCACGCCAGCAATTAGTGCCCGTGGGGTAACGGTGGCACACTCAGAAATGGGTAATATGCCGTGATGATATATTTATTTATAATAACAAAACAATTTTTATATTTGCACTTTATAATGAAGTCATTACGACACCCAATTGCGTATCGAAGGTGTTTTCATTTTTATGCGCAATTTTTTCTTTTGGAAGGTTGGTATCCGAAGTTACCAACTACAACATTACACATAAATTTCCCTAAATCAACTCGGTTTAAAGTAGCAGTTTTTTAAAAAAATATTTTAGTATATAAAATATACAACATAAACAAAAATAGCAAATAGGGCTCATTTTGCCAAACTTTTTTTCGCACTTGTCATTTAGAAAACTCGCCAAGGCTTGTTTTATAAATTTTAACTTATGCAAAAAAAAAACATGTTAATACTTGTTTTTAATATACTATTAATAAAAGATTTTACGACCGCAATACTATTCTATTTATATAAATTCATATAAAATATTAATTAATTAAATAATAATTAAATTATAGTGTAGTCGTTATTTTGAAAATTCAAATTTATGTAGACGGCAGCACTGTCCGGATGTTGCAGGTCATGTCGGTAAGACAGGTTTGAGATGGACCACTTAGGTTTAGACTTCCGTTTATGGCGTGAGAAATGCGTAAAAGTGTGAGCGTAGTGTTATTTATAAATATATCTAATTAAATCAAAACCATCTTATGTATTATTTAACCCCGGCCATTACCACAATAGCCATAATTTCCCGATCGAATCGAGTGTACAAGTTTCAAAATACATTGGCTCTTTGGGGCATTCTAAAATAAATCGGTCTTGATAATAATAAAATTTTGTCAATAAAATACAACTTACACGGATTTACCTTTGTTAAAAGTTAAACAAATAGGAGTAAATTAATAAAATTCTTCCAATACAAACGTCAAACAAATGATCATTGCCTACTTATTTTTATGTTCGTTTTAAAATAAAGATTTCCAATTAATGATGTATTTTTTAAATACCACTAATACCAGTGCTCGTACAATGGTATATTGTGTGATTAGGAGTAAAAGTGACACTTTGTGTGGCGAGCATTTAAGTTTGCACGACGAGGGGTAGCGAGTCGGACAATTGCATGCGAGGCACACAGTGACACTTTTACTTCGAATGACACATTATATTTTTTCTTCAAATGTACGTATTGAAATAAAATAATTACAACTTGACGTTACAATAATTATAAATATTTTACGTGAAGGACAATTTCAATTGCTCTATTGCTATGGATACTTTCGTGTTTGTTCACTTTTTGTTATAAACATTCAAGTGAAAATTTTCACGTTTTGACGTTTAAATAAAAACTATGCAATTTTATATTCTCCTTATGTGTAATTATATCAGATTTTAAAGTATTGCCATCTACGGCCCTTGAAGTTGTTCAATTGAATGGAAGTTCAATAATATTGCTAAAGGATATGATATGTCGAGGAATCGCTGAAAAACAATATGAACTTTTCTTATCATTTTAATTCTAAGTATTCTTACCGTCATTACCAATATGTAAGTCTGCTATTTTATAATATGTTATTTCGTTAAATATAAACTGTTTAAATTTCAATTTGTAATCTATCAATTTAAATTTGACAGCTGTTGGAGGTTTTTAGTAACTTTATTCTTAGGTTATCTAGTGTATTTATAGTGCAACCTGGGGCGACATAGCAGGTTTCTATTTTACAAGTTACTTCTTATTCGCCCATTTTATAATAGTTGCTATAGATATTTATTTATTTATTCCATTTCTACCTTGTGAATCAAGTCACAAAAGATGCATTTTTTATGACGTTTGAAGAAAAAAAATCTGATGTGGCCAACACAAAACTTCCCGCTATTTAATTTTTATTAATTTAAATACATACTTACGTATTTACTAATGCTGCAAACTGTTCCATTGCAGAAAACTATTGCTTTATTTAATATTTTCTATTTAAAATTTCACTATTATTAATTTGAAGTGATAAGTTTTCTGACAGTGACATTTACTGTCAGTTACATTCATTTGAAAAATTAACTGTGTAACAAACGAATAGTTTTTATCTTAGGCTTCGCGACTAATAAAAAAAATTATTTTTAAATTTATCTGTAAAATATAAAGAAAAAGTATTAATGTATTCCAGTAGAAAATTCAATAATCTTTAATTTTCATAAGTCATAAAATTCGAAAAAATGGCATTTAATGGTATTTTTTGAAGAAAAACCATTATGAGCTTCAAGTAAAGTACGATTTCCGTTTATCCGATTTACACCAAAATCTGATGGCTTCTATTCCTATTAGAATAGGGTAAACATACAAGGTTTCAGAATTTTCTGAATGATAGTATTTGAGTTAGAGTGCAAACAAAATTCGTACACATACACACATACACACATACACACACACACACACACATACACACACACACACACACACACACACACACATATACACACATACAGACATCATCGTGAAAATGTTAAAAATGGATTCTAGGGACCTTAAAACGTGGTCATTTACTAAAATCTCGATATGAGATTTTTAGCACGATCCCTATACCTCCCTTACCAAGGGTAGCGGGAGGTAAAAATATTGTACAAACCACTTGGGTGAAGAGTAATGCCCTCTTGCGTGACATAGACTTGCCGCACTTAGTTCGTAAATAATTCTATCTCCCTGTAAAAAAAAATATCTTTTCTTGTTCAGTTTCATGAAAACTATACACACATACCTCAACGGACTTTACGTTCGTGTCCGGAAATAAAAATGCATTTATTATTCCTGTACTCCAACTCTACCCACATGCACATTACTTTGATTTATTAAGAATTAAAAGAATTTTAACGAAGTAGTTCCACATCTACCCTATTAATTTCAATTAGTTACCCTTTTTAATTTTTTGCTCATGTAGCACGTACTATCCATTATGCATACTTCCCTACTCCCATTGCTTGCAGCACGCTTGGTCTTTACGGTGGAGATCTCTTTATTAACAAAGGGAGCACGCAAATAGTGCACTAGTGCAGCATTGCCTGGGGTTATAACTGTATGAATGTGATAGATTGAATGGAGGAAAGCACGTGTATACGCAGAGTTAAGTTCTATGAATATTCGTGGAGGATTATAAATGCCTGAGTCACCAATTAGGATGGTTATTAAAATATTTTTATGCAGCTACAGAGTAACTATTATGCTCCATTTTTAAACTAGTGAAATAAGTTCGGAAATCATATTTGTACAACGTATGTCGATTTATACACTGACACACGCGATTGCGGTTACCAGGGAAGCGCTTTTACGCTTTGTTACGACCTACGTTCAAGTGGTTCGATTTCACCGTTCTGTCTGAGTTTGCGCATAACTGACTTGTGACGTACTTAAAGTTTACCAAAAAAATATTAACTATAAATAAATGGAGCAATAATTTTAATTTTTAATTTCAATTTCAGCAGTCATTAGTGTTATATTTGTGAGAAAATGTATGTGATGTAGAATTTTTACCATGCTAAACTTCCCCATTGCGCGAATTTTGGAATGAAAATGAGATGTTTTTTTACGAATGCTAAACTTCCCCATTGCGCGAATTTTGGGATGAAAATGAGATGTTTTTTTACGAATTAAATGGGATTCTCCACCATAGTAATAAATTAGAATATGGGCCATTATATTAAAAGCTAGACCTTAAAACTGTATGTTAAGAACTTAGGTTCAAAAAATCTGTTGTGGCCAGCACAATACCTCTCGTCATTTTCATTTTGTTATATAAGTATTATATTGCACTCCGCTACTAAATCGTTGTTTTATAACAAAAAAATTACAGAACTTTACCCAAAAATTGTTTTTTTTATTACTGTATTTAACATGTCTTTATCTATAAATCTATGCAAGATATATGTTCTTCAATATTTGTAATAACAAAAATTTCCAAAAAATATTTATAATTATTTTTCTAAGAAACAATTACTTCCAGTTGTTATCAAAACCTTTTCAGCTCTTCCCAGGAATGTCAGATTAAGGAATTCATAGTTGTCTTATAGTTTTTTTAGGAATCGTCACACATACACAGACAGTCATCATCGTAAAATGTTATAATCGGATTCTAGGGACCCTAAATCGTGCTTATTCACTAAAATCTGGATATGCGATTTTTAACATGAATCCAATACCTACCTCTCTTAACGAGAGATAAAATAGTAATTAATTTTTATAATATTTAAGTTTTAATACCTTCAATTTCGCTTAACATCTACGTCACATATCTATTATATCCAAATTCTTACTATTTTCAAAACTTCTGTTTGCTGATTTCTGTAGTCATGCATATTAAATTGCATAATTATAGCAAATAACATATTTTATTGTATATTATTATGTATTTTGTATAACCTTGGTTACTTGCTTTGCTTTTGTTCTGTAATTATTTATGTGTCATTTATGTCCTTTTCCCCTGAAGAAGGCCGCAGTGTATGTGGCCGAAACGTTGGTTTTAATTAAAAATACAGAACTTAAACTAAAAAGGTATTATTAAAAAGTGTTATTCTAATTGTTAATATGAGTTCTGAAAGATATTTTAATAATTCAACCCTTATATACTCATAAAATAATTTGAAATAATTGTAGTTGATTTGCGTACCATACGTTGATACTACTGAGAATGACAATAATTTTATATTCCGTAAAAGGAATAAGGATTGATAAATATATCATCACAGCATATTACCCATTTCTGGGTGTGCCAGTATCTACAACACATGTAGACATCGGTAACGATGACGATATATTTTACCGTGTGGACGCTTACCAGGCTCACGGGCACCCATAGCTGGTGTGGAGAGTGCACCACAGGGGTCACTTTTGTGCCATTTAAAATTGGAAATATTTGGCGTCTGTCGGGATCGAACCCGGTTCCCCCAGGTTCGCGACCAGACACTCAGGCACGCGGCCACGGGACCCCATAAATTAATTGTAAATATACGTTTCTTGATACTAATACTTTTTTAAATAATATTTTCTACAAGTTATATTTCATTTCATAAGGTTTTTCTGATGGCGTGCAACTTCTGCCTATTAAGTTTTACTACAATAATATTACAAATTTTTTGTGCGCTTGCAGAAAATCAAAAACTTCACAATGAAAGCTTCCAAAATTACATATTTCAGTGATAATACAATTTTATGGATCGATCTTGTTGTATTCAGTTACTCTACATGGAAAACCCTTTACGCTTATAAAGACGGTTTATACATGGTAAGAGTTATGTGTGAAATATTTCTCAACAACTGCAATTTTGTATTCTACGTCACGCCCCTGATATGCGGCAATATGCATGCCGACACTGACGTATTGGTTGCTGTTATCGCAACGTGAAATACATTCCCAATGGAAATTCTGCCTATTTACTGTCTTATAGCCTTACGTGACAAATATATAGTGCTGGACAATTTATTACTTTACAACAAATTATTTTAAAATGATTGCAAATCGATGAAAATCATTGTAAAATGTATATACTATTTAGTCGCGTTATAGGGAAATAATCGTGAAAATTTAATAGACTTTTGTGATGATGATGATGATAATAATAGGTATTTTATGCATCATTATGATGTAATTATATTATGATAATTAAATTTATGAATACGTCAAAAGTTATTATATTGTAAAATAATCATGTGTAAAATGGGTTTATTATGCTTATCATGTATTTAGCAAATATGTCTTTGTGTAGAATAGTATATAACGTTTATAATTAGTTAAGTCTAAAATCACGTTACCATGCCGCATCACGAAAAAAATCCTCTACGTTAATGACGTCATAACTGATATGACATCAAATTTCAGTGCGGTAGTATGTGATAAAAGAATTTAAAAAAAAAAAATTAAACACACCTTGAAAACAGAAGGAAAAAATAATTCCTTAAAGAAGAAAGATTTTAGGATCAGAGTTTCGGGATTACCAAGAAGACGAAAGAGAAGATGGAAGGACTGTATCGCAGAAGACTTGAGAGAGGAAGAACTGTGTGAAGAAGATGCGTTGGATAGGAATGAGTGAAGGAGAAGAGTAAGAAAAAGTGACCCCTAATAAAATTGGAGAAAGCTGAAGAAGAAAGAAGGAATTGTCAAGGGCAATTTACATAGTGTATGTTCATGTTATAATTTTTATGGATTTATAGAATCTTTTTAAAGGAACTTTTGGTATGGAATTTGTAAAAAATAGTTATAATTTTATTGGATATATAGAATCTTTTCTAAGGAACTTTATAGCATTTATCCATTTTTATTTCAATACTTTTATTTCTGAAAATTCACACAGTTGTTCAATACAATATATCCCACATTTAGATAAAAACTTCAAAATTTTCAAAAAATCTAATTTTACGTATCTAGATACATCTCAATGCGCTGATTCCAAATTTTGAAACAGCAGGTTGATATCTCGTTTCGTTCTCGAGATATTTAGATTTAAAGTTTTGCTCAAAACAGCCCATTTTTGGGTATTAACCCAAAAATGGGTCGAGGTATGAATTTGGCGACATCACCATTCGATTCTACGGACAAAAATACATAAGTATAGAAATTTTCATAATTTATGTCCAACCGGTTCATTTTTTATGAATAAAAGCATGAAAATCTCTAAAAATGGTTAAAATCTAAAAAAATCGTAAGGGGTACACCTTAGATTTTTGCGATTTTTGGCCATTTTCAGTTATTTTGCTTTAGAGATTGTATGCCGTGTTCAAAAATTCTGAAAATTGGTGTACTTATGTAATTTTGCCCGTAGAATCGAATGGTGTTGTCGCCCAATTCATATCTCGACCCATATTTGGGATATTACCCAAAAATGGGCAGTTTTGAGCAAAACTTTGAATCTAAATATCTCGAGAACGAAAAGAGATATCGACCTGCGGTTTCAAAATTTGGAATCAGCGCATGGAGAAGTATCTAGATACAAATTAGATTTTTGAAAATTTTGAAGTTTTTATCTAAATGTGGGGTATATTGACTTTTGGGGCAATAATTCAAAAATGGGTGGAAATATAAACTTGGTAGTAATATTATTTGATTGTAAAGAGAATGTTACGTAATTGTACTCATTTTTAGATTTATAGAATATTTTTCAATGAACTTTCAGTATGGAATTTGTAAAAAATTGTATTATGTTCGTGTTACTGGATATATAGAATCTTTTCCAATGAACTTTTGGTATGGGATTTGTACAAAATACATCAAATTAACGGAAGGTTTTATGCTGGCCACAACAGATATATATTAATTAGAAAATTTTATTATATTTTTCATGGATTGAGCCAATGTCCATGTTCAGGGCTTGTATGTAGGAATATTGTGTTATGTTGTTATCTTTGATTAGTATTTTTGTTTCATTGTGAAATTATATGTTGTTTATATTACTAATCAGTATACGTTCCAGTCGGTATATTATTAAATCATAAATACATTATATTATACATATTTAAATTATAACAAAATGCAAGTTCAAACCTGTGTGAATCATCAGTATCCGGCAAGTCTGCATACGGAGGCGGCGGTGTCGTACACAGTTCGCTCAGCATGAGGTCAAGGTCACTCGCCAGCGTGCTCAGGAGCTGTCAAACAATAAGCAAATATAAATCACTTACGGGGCTACTACATGCTCCATGCTACTGGCTTGCTCATACTGTGCAAGGAATACTAATCAGGACTGATGTATTGGCTCGGCTGCAGAGCAGCAAAGCAACTTGCAAGGAGTATGCAGTTTGGAATTTATGTGCAATGGAATTAATATAGTTTGTGGATAGGGTTATGTATGGATGGATTATAAAGAGAGTAAATTATGAGTTCCAGTAGCAGTAGACGTAACATAATTTTTTATGTAACTTATATGAACTATGTGATATATTGACCTGTTTTCAATAGCATATACATAATAAATTTATTTGACTTTTATAACGCAAAACCTATTCTGCTATATTATTTGAAACTATATTGTAATTCTATATCAAATAAAGTTCATTATTATAACCAGTAAACTGAACCGAAACATATTTATTATTTATGGTTCAGGTTCGGTTCAAGTTCTGGAAATAAATGCCGATCACGATTTAAAATATACTGATTGTGCCACTTATGTTTTTCATTGTTTCTGATGGTTCGCTTGATACGTGTTTCCTTGAATAATCCGCTAGATGCGCTACGTGAGAACGACCCTACCACAGCAAACTATTTTTACATAAAATATAAAAAATGAAATGCATAATTAATTTATTTTTATTATAAATTTATATATTTAATGGAAACCTGAATCAATACCTACATTGTTAGAATTTAAAATTGGAAAAACTAAATAAATTGATAGAACCGTACGCTTCCAGATTTCCATTCGGTAATAATATCTTCTTCCCGAAAATGTTTTCGACAAACATCATTCAATCTTAATTCGCGATCATCTCTACTAATTGCACATTGCCATTTTTTATAAAGTGATATATCGAGTGGAGCAGCAAACAGAGATTATTTTTCAGTGGATTTCTTGTAACCGGTTTCACATCTACGAATGAAACATTTTCTATTTAATTTTCTTTTCATTTTGCATTAATTGCAATATCTTTCAACAAAATATTTATATTACATTACATATAATACGAATATGTACTTCAAAACCTGTTTTATTTACCTTTCTATAAGACATAACATGTAATATTTTCAAAATGACATGCAAATGACAGGTGTCAGTTGGGTCGTTCTCACGTTGCGCCTCTAGCGGAGAAAACGAGGAAACACGTATCGCTTTGGACCCTCGTTTTGTGCAGAGTGGCACAACCAGTATATTTTAAATCGTGATGCCGATTTATTTTGCGAAGCAAATTAAGTCAATCCGTTTGCAACAAACGTTTTCTATTTATTGGGTGAACACACCGCCGGTGTTTGCAACTCTTTTTATTATTGTTTATTACATTTGCAGAATCTGCAATAAATTTTGAAACTATACTAAAGCAACTGCTTTTCTTCTTTGAACTATGGTTTCATAAACTATCTGATTTTCAGTACCCATTACAAATACACCAGGTCACGGCAAGTATAACGAAATATTTTTAATAGATTAGGCAAGAGACATTTAGAAAAAAAAATATCTGATGTGGACACCACATGACTTCCTTGTACGCCTGTTAAACTATACATATTTTGTTAATAATTAAAATCATAAAATTACACGTCTTTGGCATAATTTGACATTTTTTTTTTTGTCCTAATTCATAGCAAACTTAATTACAGAAACCAAAAAGTACATCATTTTTAAATTTACATATCTCGCTTGTACAAAGAGCTAATTTAATCATACTTGATGTTTTCGGCGCAGAATTCAATTCTCTAAAACTTTTATTTGAAGCATTTATTTCTAAAATCAAAATAACACAATTTTTTTCAAGAAAAACTGATAACAGCTTCAAGTAAAGTATCACTTCCGGTTAGACTATTTTAACCAAAATGTATTATGTTATTCCCATTGATATAAAAGTCTTATATACCAAATTTGAAAAGTTTTGGATTATATTTTAATACAGTTTTTCATTAAAATCTATTATAGGCTTCAAGTAAAGTGCCACTTCTGAAAGTTATGTAATGACCAAAAAGGGAGGTGCACAACTAGATGTTATAACAGTCATAAATACAAAATTTTAACTTTCTACGGCTTCCCGTTTTTCAGTTATGCGAGATACGTACATACGTACGTACAGTCGTCACGACGAAATTAGTCAAAATGGATTCAGAGACGGTCAAAATGGATATTTCCGTTGAAATCTGGAAACCGAAATTTTTTGCGATTACAATACCTACTTCCTTTACTTCGTGCAAGGAAGTAACAAGGACAACTATATATCGCTATCTCTTAATTACGCTTATGTAATATGCTCAAATCTTGGACCTTGCAAACTTTAGCGCTTGTGAATTACGTTTATGCACAACGCTCTACCCTTAAAACCAGCTAGCAATGCTTCTTTGCTGTATCGTTCCACAAACTTTTATGTATTACGCACTAGCTACTATGCGCTATTCAATATGCGTTAAAACATTAGCTAGGAATCAGGCTTAACTTCCGATTTACCCATCATTTCCGCAGAATAATTCCTTACATCCCTAAAAAAATCAATTTCTTTCAATCATTCACCCCAAACCCTTCCCTCAAATCACCAAATGATCCAATCCTTCCCAGACTTGTGGTAGCAGTTGTAGATAGAATCACAATGATGAAATCGCTAGACAATTACTTCGATGTATTGTCCCCGTCCGGCAAACCTAGCTGCTGGTGTAGGCAGTAGCAGTGGTTGGTAGGGCCCCTGATAAGAGACAATGCCATCATTAGCGGGGCGGGGGCGAAGGCCTATGACTCATCGACCGGCCTGCGTGGTCTTTGAAGCGTGGATGTCTGGATGGGTGTTCGCAACTTGTAGATGTGGGTAGAGATAAATGATGTTATGGAAAGATTTGTCTAATGTAACAAGATATTTATGTAATGTAAAATGGACTCCTCCACTATTAAAAAAAAAAATGTCAGTTCATATAAATTGCAAGCGATTTGCACTTGTAGAAAGCTATAGCTGTTATTCGTTAAGTTATTTTAGTAGGCTGAGCATGACAATCGTCGCTGATAGACGTCAAATCATCTATTTAAAATGCTTTATTGTCTGTCATTTGTGCCGTAAAAAATAATGAAAATGGCTGATAATGTCTGATAAATATTATGGTAAGTGTTATTTTTGTACCTGATGTTATTTTAAAAACATTATTTGTTGCAGAGTGAGTTAAAATTTTGTGGGAGTGATTTAAATTTTTTTTCCGACGACCACTACGAAAAGTACATAAAATCACACGCTAAACTATTACTGAAAGTTGGTCATTGCACATCACTACCAAAGCTGTGTGAAATGAAAGCTCGTTTTAAAAAAATTGTATATAGAACTTACATGATTTAAGTGAGAAATGAAGCCCCGTAATATGTAATATTATCGTTAGAAAGAGGAGAAAATTTTAAAAAGAAATTATGTCTTGGTAAAATGCTCAACAACGTCGAAATTTTGAGTAATTTACATTTAAATGTTACAAATTTTACATATAAAAATGATGAAATTTTACAAGAATACCATTGAAATATTACAAGATTTTGCGAGAAATTTAAATCAGTGGTACTCATAATGTTATAGACACAAGTAACAACATTTTCTATTACCTATTATTAATTGCTCTTATATTGATAAAAAAATTAATATTAATAAAAATTTATATAAATTTACATTTTTATTTTTATTTATGGGTTGATATTGTATAAAAATTAAGAAAATTTGTAATTAAAATTGTTAAAAAACGTAGTATATTTCAATTGTCATCTGTCACAAATGACAAGCTGACGGAAACGATTATTTTCCAAATTGTCAATAACAATATGGTAAATTTTAAATATAACTAGACGAACGCAGTGTTGCCAACTAGACGAGTAAATGTTACCAAACTTGCCATAAGTAACAAAGTAAATAACAAATATTCCTAACTGCAGAATTGCGAAGTTAGTACATTCATGTCCATGATAACAATACAAATTTGGTAAATTTTAAATATAACTAGACTAGGTAGTGTTGACAAACTTATCATAAGCAACTAAGCAAAAACCAAATATTCCTAAATGCATTAATGTGAATTTCGTACATTAATTTTCATATTGCAAATATTTGTAAACTTTATAAAATTAGATAAAAAAGACATGTGACCAACCATGTAGTAGTTAAAAATATGACAGGTGTAGGCATTTGTTTTTTCCATAATGTCGTCAGAACCATGTCGTGTTTGGTATCAAATGAAAGGTATTGTCAAGGGATGCAATGTAGAAATGTCAGAAATTTGACAGCTCGATCGGCTTTTGTTTTTTGCATAAATATGTCAGAACCATGTCGTGTTTGGTATTAAAACGAGAGGTATTTTTAAGGGATTCAATGCAGAAATGTCAGATATTTGACAGCTCTATCGGCTTTTGTTTTTTGTATAAAGATGTCAGATCCATGTCGTGTTTGATATTAAATGAGAAGTATTTTCACGGGATTCAATTCAGAAATGTCAGAAATATGACAGCCCGATCGGCTATTGTTTTTTTGCAAAAAGGCGTCAGAACCATGTCATGTTTGGTATTAAAACGAGAGGTATTTTCAAGGAATTCAATGCAGAAATGTCAGAAATTTGACAGCACGATCGGCTTTTGTTTTTTCCATAATGTTGTCAAAACTATGTCGTGTTTGGTATCAAATGGGAGGAATCCTTAAGGGCTGCAATGCAGAAATGTCAGATATTTGACAGCTCTATCGGCTTTTGTTTTTTGCATAAAGATGTCAGATCCATGTCGTACTTGATATTAAATGAGAGGTATTTTCAAGGGATTCAATGCAGAAATGTTAGAAATATGACAGCCCGATCGGCTATTGTTTTTTGCATAAATATGTCAGAACCATGCCGTGTTTGGTATCAAATGAGAGGTATTTTCAAGGGATTCAATACAGAAATGTCAGAAATATGAAAGCCCGATCGGCTATTGTTTTTTGCATAAATATGTCAGAACTATGTCGTGTTTGGTATCATACAGGAAGTATCGTTAAGGGCTGCAATGCAGAAATGTCAGATATTTGACAGCTCTATCGGCTTTTGTTTTTTGCATAAAGATGTCAGATCCATGTCGTGTTTGATATTAAATGAGAGGTATTTTCAAGGGCTGCAATGCAGAAATGTCAGATATTTGACAGCTCTATCGGCTTTTGTTTTTTGCATAAATATGTCAGAACCATGTCGTGTTTGGTATCAAATGAGAGGTATTTTCAAGGGATTCAATGCAGAAATGCCAGAAATTTCACAGCACGATCGGCTTTTGTTTTCTCCATAATGTTGTCAAAACTATGTCGTGTTTGGTATCAAATGGGAGGTATCGTCAAGGGCTGCAATGCAGAAATGTCAGATATTTGACAGCTCTATCAGCTTTTGTTTTCTGCATAAAGATGTCAAAACCATATCATGTTTGATATAAAATGAGAGGTATTTTCAAGGGATTCAATGCAGAAATGTCAGATATTTGATAGCTCTATCGGCTTTTGTTTTTTGCACAAAAATGTCAGATCCATGTCGTGTTTGATATTAAATGAGAGGTATTTTCAAGGGATTCAATGCAGAAATGTCAGAAATTTGACAGCATGAACGGCTTTTGTTTACTCCATAATGTTGTCAAAACTATGTTGTGTTTGGTATTAAATGAAAGGTATCATCAAGGGCTGCAATGAAGAAATTTCAAAATTTTGACAGCTGGATCGGTTTTTGTTTTTTTGCATGAAGTTGTCAGAAACAAGTCGTGTTTGGCATCAAATGGGTGGTATTTTCAGGGGATTCAATGCAGAAATGTCAGAAATTTGACAGCACGATCGGCTATTGTTTTTTGCATACATATGTCAGAACCATGTCGTGTTTGGTATCAAATGAGAGGTATTTTCAAGGGCTGCAATTTAGAAATGTCAGATATTTGACAGCTTGATCGGCTTTTGTTTTTTGCATAAAGAAGTAAGAACCATGTCGTGTTTGGTATTAAATTAGAGGTATTGTCAAGGAATACAATGCAGAAATCTCAGATATTTGACAGCTCGATCGTCTTTTGGTTTTTGCATAAATATGTCAGAACCATGTCGTGTTTGGTATCAAATGGGAGGTATTTTCAAGGGCTGCAATGCAGAAATATCAGATATTTGACAGCTCCATTGGCTTTTGTTTTTTGTATAAAGATGTCAAAACTATGTCGTGTTTGGTATCAAATGAAACCTTTTCTGACACGCAGCCATGCAGAAACGTTTGACAGGTTGATAGGCTTTTGTTCCGTACATAAAGATAAATCGTTTGAGTATGCAAGAAGACTGATATCGTTAGCATTTTGATTTTAAAGTAAATAAAATACAAATATTCCTAACTGCAATAAGGTGAAGAATGTACGATAATTTTCAAATTACCAATAATTATATAGTAAATTTTAAATATAACTGAACTAAACATTGCTGCCAAACTTGACGTAACTAAATAAATAAATAATTTTAACTGCAATAAAGTGAAGTACCAACGTTAATTTTCAAATTGATAATTATATCATAAATTTTAAAAATTACTAGACAAAACAATGTTGCCAAAGTTGCCGTATATAACAAAATAAAAACATATTCCTAACTACAATAAAGAGAAGTAGGTTCCTTAATTCTTATATTTTCATTGGGTAGGTTGTGTGGGCAGTTTGGGTGAGCATTTGTGTTAACAGTTTGGGTAGGCAGTTTGCGTGGGCAGGTTACGTGTTGGGATAGCTAATCACTGTCTACTTAAATTTGAGTGTTCGTTTAGGTTATGTTTGTTTAAGTTTATTTTTATAAATTTACACGCCCAAATTTTTGCGTGGGTAGTTTATGTGGGCATGTTGCTTTGGCAGTTTGGTACGCAAGTTGCATGGACAGTTTGGGTGGGTATATTGCGTGAGCAGTTTTGATGGGCAGGTTGAGTGGGCATGTTACGTGTTGTGATAACTAATCACTGTCTACCTAAAGTCGAGTGTGCGTTTAGGTTATGTTTAGGTGGGTATGGTTATAAAAGTTAATATGCCAGTGTTGTAAGCAGTTTGGGTGGGCATGTTGCATGGGCAGTTTGAGTGGGCATGTTACGTGTTGTGACAACTAATCACTGTCTACCTAAAGTCGAGTGTGCGTTTAGGTTATGTTTAGGTGGGTATGGTTATAAAAGTTAATATGCCAGAGTGCTGTAGGCAGTTTCGGTGGGCATGTTAAATGGACAGTTTGAGTGGGCATGTTACGCGTTGTGATAACTAATCACTGTCTACCTAAAGTCGAGTGTGCGTTTAGGTGATGTTTAGGTGGGTATGGTTATAGAAGTTATATGCCAGTGTGTTGTAAGCAGTTTGGGTGGGCAGGTTGAGTAGGCAGTTTGAGTAAGCCGTGTGAGTGGGCAAATTGGGTGGGTAGGGTGCGTGGGCAATTTGGGTGGGTATGTTGCTTAGGTAGTTTGTGTGGGCATGTTGCGTGAGCAGTTTGGGTGGTTAAGTTGCGTGGGCAGTCTTCAGCCTACCTACATCCCTGTATACCTATTTCTCTGTCTACCTACTTCTCTACCAATTCCTCTGTTTACCTAAAACCACTGTGTACCTAAACTCACTGTCTACCTAAACTCATTGTCTGCCTAAAATCACTGTCTACCTAAAACCACTGTTTACCTACCTCTAATTTACCTATCTATAAGCGCTTGTTAGCCAATCAGATGCGTCCGCAACTGTGTGATATGGTTTTATCACACGCTGTGATAACTGAGCGAACTAACCTAAAAATTTGTATGTAAAAATTTGACAGTTGCAAATAATTTGCTAAATTTACACGGATTAGGAAGGCTGATTTATCAGATTTTAACATAATTTTTGGTGAATTCTGATAGCAATAATGTAAACATAATCTGTTTTAATATTTTTATGAAAATTTTATATTGTTTTATTTTTTGTGGTCGTCGGAAAAATATCGTGTACAACAAGTGCTGAAAGGGTATTTCACACTCACGTGATTAAACCACCCGCCTTCGGCTCGTGGCTCAAACTTCACGTTCGTGTGAAATATCCAACTTTCAGCACTAGTTATACAATATACTAATAATTCACTTGTAAATAAAGTGTTACTAATAATTGTTGCTATGGAGTTAATAATGACAGTTTAAAACTTCAAAACTAAATAAAAAAAAAACTAAGTATATTAACACTCCAAATTTTGTTTGTCACTGACACGATTTTGCTGCCTGTGTTATTCAACATATTTTTACTTTGCACAAAAAAACACCTGGTTTCCATCATTTTATCCACATGAGTTGGGAACAATATTTTTCTGCTATCATCCGCAAAAATAAGAAAAATTAAAAAACGTATTCTAAATTTTAAAAAGGAATATTAACTGAAAGAAGTAGAAATTTCGAGCGTGTTACTTACTCATATTTATTAAAGGTATTTTAGGTAAATAAATTAATTAAATTCAAAGATATCTAATTTAGATATGTAGATGAAATTTAATGCTAAGTCAAAACACAAATTTTATGAACAAAGAAGCGTAAGTAATAAAATATTTTGACTCATACCTCAAAGGGCTTTTGGCACGTTTTTTTTTTTTATTAAAATGGATAAAAATGGAAAGAAGTATTTGTGATATCATAATAAGGGTTAATATTTAAAGTTTCAAATAACTTTTTTTGGAGTTAAATGTTTTGAAGTACATATTTAATTTCATTAAAGGTAGGCTTTAAAATCTAAATATAAATCAAGCAGTGAAATTTATAACAACTCAATAAGCGTAACATTGAAATAAATTCAATGCTATATCACTGCCTTGACTAACCTTGACATCAATAGGCACTCCGCTATGTGCGGAAAAAATTTGTAGGTCATTTTTTTTATAACATTTTTTCCGTAAGATTTAAGTATTATTACTGATTCTTAGAATCGAGCAGAATTTGTCAATGAATTTGTTTTCATTACTTATTTAATTACTTTATCTTTATAGTAATATCATTTTTAATTATACGGATCATTTATTTACTTTTATCATACAATTGATATACCTACACCTATTGAAATATTTTTTATGAATATAAAAATTTCCTTCGAGCCGGATTTGAACCAGCGACCTATGGATTTCAACTTGTGATTCAACTACAGTCCACCGCTCTACCAACTGAGCTATCGAAGGCATATAAAAGACAATATGAGTATTAGAATTTCACGAATAATACCAAATAATCACCCCAATACTGTAAGGAAGTTGTTAAGTTTTAGCAACGTTGCTAAAAATTATAACCAATAGGAACAAATGTAAAGGCTGTCATTTTTATGTTTTATTCAGTGTTCGCAATTATTATTGGTTATTTGTTACAGCAATGTTGCTAAGTCTTAACAACTTTCTTGGGGCGAATGTTATTTTTATGCATCTTTATTATTAAATGTAAAAGAATTCCTTCGAGCCGGATTTGAACCAGCGACCTATGGATATCAACTTAAGATTCAACTACAGTCCACCGCTCTACCAACTGAGCTATCGAAGGTATTCTTTAAATAATCTCATGGTCGAATTTTGACAATATAAATGAAAGTGAAATGATACATGTATTTTAGTTCACATTGTTGCAGGCTAACAACAACAACATAGAACAATAATGTGATAGCAAGGTAGCCAAATGTAAAATTATATTAAGTAAGACAAGAATTATTAAACATCGTTGAAAGCGAAGATTGACAACTCAATACTTTAACATTATTATTATGTCTGTCTTATTTAAAACTATCATAATTGTGATCTAGAAATCTATACGAACTGCAACTTAGGTTAAATGGGATTTTTAATGCGCCTTTAGGAGTGTACCTCAAAGGTTCTTATTTTCTCACAGGCTATTAGATAATTTTATTTTTAATGTCCATCTATTTGGCATACGAAAATAAGTTTTCTTAACACTTTTCATTATAATTTTTTAAATAAAATTCACATTTAATTTTTACTGCAAAACAAATATTTTTTATATTTTTAAAATTGAGAACTTTTTTAGCTTGCCAAAGATATATAATGTTCATTGTAACATTTACAGAGAGAAAGAAATTTTATTTTTAAAAGTATATTAAAATAGAAAAGGATTTTTTGGAAAATTGTTCAATACAGAAATGATGGCAAATATGACAATTTTTTTCCTACAACCGTGTGTAAAGTATATATTTTACGCACTTTTTACAATGCGTAAAGTGTCAAGCACTAGTGCGTGAAAAGGAAATACGTTGCTAGGCAACATGCATATTCGGTTAATCTACTAGTCAAGTAACACTAACAATCTTTAAAAATGCCTCAATATTATGAAGAACAGCACTAACATTTGGTTGTAGGAAAAATATTGTATGTAACTCGTGTGTAACAGTATATTGTATAACTAGTGCTGAAAGTTGGATATTGAAATACCCTTCAGCACGTGTTGTACACGATATTTTTCCGGCGACCACAAAAAAAAACAATATAAAATTTACATAAAAATATTAAAACAGATTATGTTAACATCATTGCTATCAGAATTCACCAAAAATTATGTTAAAATCTGATAAATCAGGGTCCAACCTTCTTAATCCGTGTAAATTCAGCAAATTATTTGTAACTGTCAAATTTTAAATACAAATTTTTAGGTTAGTTCGCTCAGTTATCGCAGCGTGTGATAAAATCATATCAAACAGACGCGGACGCATCTGATTGCTGGTAATTTGCAATGACCAACTTCCAGTAATAGTTTAGAGTGTGAATTTATGTACTTTTCGTAGTGGTCGTCGGAAAACAGTATTTTTTATCTCGCACTCGACCAAAAAAGTACTACTTTACACACTTGTTACATAAATAACTATTTTTTAATTTTTGTTACTTTTTCATTATAATTTATATAAAATAATAATAATAATAACAATATAAACAGAAATTTTAAAATAGCACATTAAAAAATAATATGCACCTTTATCTTATATACTATGCATTAACCCATTAACGTAGAATTAGTGTTAAATGTGTCGATAAAGTTTTGTCTGTTTTGTTGAATGTGTACAATTTTTTTAAGATTAATTTTGTTGTTACCAGTTTAAAAGAAACCAATTTTCCCTACGATCAAATATCCTCGAAATCATTTTTCCACAATCAATTTAATTGAGATAATTTTTTTGGTCACGAAAACCAACCCTTATCTACGTCCAAGTATGTTTTGTAAACGCGCCTCCGGGTCTAGCGATGCACTCCACCACTTTGCTTGTTTTATGCCCTGCTTGTGTCTCTGTGTCTGACTAGTAGAAACCCACATACAAAACATACTTGCCACACAATCAATACTGCATTAGGAGGGCCCCACCATTATCTTAACACAAATAACTCTGCAAGACCCTGAAATGCACAGCTGACCAAGTTGCAAACATTAGTGCGACATTAACATTTCTTACCCCGTAGTACGCCATTCTGCGGTGGCACACCGCAACTATTGTAACGATCTTCTAAAACGAAACATTCTTGCCGCTAATGACACTACTTGCGAACTGCACACAACTATTGTTATTAAACTTCCAGCACAGTTTTTAGTTTATTTTGTTTAAACATGTAATTAAACTTAGATACAGTCTGGTAAAATTAAAGTTTTATGCATCTGTGACAATTTGCAAGCTCAGAAATAAATGGTTGATAATTAGTTTCTGGAAAATATGTCGCCGCAACTTTCAAGCATTAATGGAAATACAATATGACAATATATTACAATAAATGTTTGTCTTGATCTAAAAATACAGTTCAGTAGATATTTTATGTTCAAACTCATTATAAGAGTTCAAAATAATGTATGTAACAAAAGTTTCGAGATAAATTTTACGCTCCTACTTTTCTAGTAACTGGATTTTTTTTACCTCTCGCTAAGAGAGCTATTGGAATCATGTTAAAATTCGCATATCCAGATTTTAGTCGGTAAGCACGTTTTAAGATCCCTATAATCCGATTATAATATTTTTAAGATGATGTCCGTGTGTGTGGGTGTGTGTGTGTGTGTGTATGTGTGTGGATGTGTGGATGTTGGAACCACGGTTTCTCAAATACAATAAGGCAAAAAATATTTAACTGCAGTTTCCTCAATCTGGCAATCCTAGGAAGAGCTGATTAGATTTTGGTAACAATTGGACAACCGGAAGTAATAGTTTTTTTAAAAATATCTTCTAAATATTATTTTTGAAAATTTGTGTTTCACTATTATTGAAGAACATAAAATTCTACATCTGATACATTTAAATTTTTTATTATATCTTGTATAGATTTAGAGATAAAGGCACTGTAACATATAGAATAATCTAACCACTAAGCACTAAGGAAATCAGTTGACAAATTCAAATGTTTATAACATAGTTTGTAAATGATAGATGTCTATGTCAAAAATCAACAGTTTTAGTGACATTCTGAAAGCATTTTCTGGCAGTACATTTAATCTTTCTTATTGTTTTATTAATTAAATTTTAAAATTGTAGGTAAAATGCATATATCCATAAGAAATACCGCCAATCTTGCTAATGAATTGGAAGAATCTCTGACATTTAGGAACTTCCTCATACAATGAAAAATAGATATAATTAGAATTGCATGTGTGCAGAAGACATGTTAAATACAATAAAAACAATATTTGGGTAGAGTTCTGTATTTTTACCTCCCGCTACCCTTGGTAAGGGAGGTATAGGGATCGTGCTAAAAATCACATATCGAGATTTTAGTAAATGACCACGTTTTAAGGTCCCTAGAATCCAATTTTAACATTTTCACGATGATGTCTGTGTGTGTGTATGTGTAGGGATTTTGTCTTCGCTCTAACTCAAATACTATCATTCAGAAAATTCTGAAACCCTGTATTTCTATCTTATTCTAATATGAAAAGAAGCCACTAGATTTTGGTGTAAATCGGATAACCGGAAGTAGCACTTTACCTGAAGGTCATAATGGTTTTTCTTCAAAAAATACCATTAAATGCCATTTTTTCGCATTTTATGTCTTATAAAAATTAAAGATTATTGAATTTTCTACAAGAATACATTAATACTTTTTCTATATATTTTACAGATAAATTTTAAAATAATTTTTTTTATTAGTCGCGAAGCCTATGATAAACACAATTCCTTTGTTACACAGTTCATATTTCAAATGAATGTAACTGACAGTAAATGTCACTGTTAAAAAACTAATCACTTCAAATTAATAACGGTGACATTTTAAAAAGAAAATTGTAAATAAAGCAATAGTTTTCTGCAATGGAACAGTTTGCAGCGTTAGTAAATACGTAGGTATGTATTTAAATTAATAAAAATTAAATAGCGGGAGGTTTTGTATTGGCCACATCAGATTTTTTTTGTTATAAAACGACGGTTCAATAGCGAAGTGCAATACAATACTTATATTACATAAAATGGAAATGGCGAGAGGTATTGTGCTGCCAGAACAGATTTTTTTTTTTCATGAAACCATTGTTTAGAATTTCAATGTATTATCAATATATTCTAAAAAAAAATTACCTCTATATTTATTCGAAGTTATTTTGTGATAGAGACAATCATTTATTTTCGATTGTACATAAATAAAAAAAATCTGTGTTTAAAATAATTAAGCTTTATAAATAAACAGGATATTAATGAAAACAAAAAGAATTTTGACGTATGTATTTTGAGTTACCGAAATAAACGTTCTTCTTTCACTATATTGTCAAGGTTAAAATTAAAATAATTACCAGCTTTTATCTAGAGCAAAGTCCTTCAAAAACAAACAATTTAAAAACAAAACTGATGACAAATTCCGGATTTAAATTACTCCAGATTTCTCTGAACTTACAAATCACAATTATCCGAAGCAAATAGACATAATTAATTATAAAGTCTTCCAACAAAACATCATTTATCATAGAACTTTATTCAAGTTTCAGATAGCATATTCACCACTCCCACCAACACAAAACAAAACAAACATAACCTACAAAACTTTCAAGTCTGCAACTGCAAACTTTCGTAAACCACTGTCAATAACCACAAACCATTACGTACGCGTACACCACTCTTTGAGAACAACCACGCGAGAACTAAACTTATCCGCCACCGCCACCGGTAAACCGAAATACTCGTTCAGTAGAATATTTTTTCTTTCATTTTTCGCAGGGCCGGATTAACGGAAACAACCAACAAGAAATAACCAAAATTGGACCAGTTGGAAAACTCAATAGCATAAGATTTCAAGTACGAAATTGTGAATATGTACAACTGGCAGTACCAAGTAGAATCCACTTTATGTCGTTGGGGTTAAGGTCAAATAATAGTCCATTTGCTCACTTGCACCTGCTTAAAAAAAGAATGCACGAGAGAAGACTAGCTTATATAACTCCAACAAATCTAAATTATACTGTTTTTAGCTTTTTACCTTCCGTTAGGTTAAGAAGGTATTGTTATTGGTCAAAAAATTGCGTGGTGAGTTTTTAATGATTATGCACGTTTTAGGGTCCCTAGAATACGATTTTACTAGTTTTACGATGATGTCTGTGTGTAGCTATGTATGCATCTGTGTGTGTGTGTTACAAAAATTTCTCCGACGATAACTCCAACACTACAATTCTAAAATTTTTAATTCTTTCGTATTCCTTTCCTTCACATCCATACGAAGAGCTGCTTAGATTTTAGTTATAATTGGTCAACCGGAAGTTCCCTTATTTGAAGTTGTTAACAGATTTTCTTGAAAAATTTGTCCCATAGTTCAGTTCAAAAAATGAAGTCCTGAAAATAGTCGAAATCGCATTTTCAGTTATTCTGCTCTAGAAACTGTATCAATTGTTCAAAAACTAATTGACAACTTGTATATCTACATCTTATTGAATGGGGTCATACCACATTTTCCAATTTATTTTTTTTCTGAAAGTATACTTAAAACCCCTTACAGAAATATATATTTTATGTCACATAAGTTTCTAGTTTTACAGATATAATTTTTTTTAAGTTTATATTAAATTTCAAATGACGTCGTGGGTTTGCGACCGTAACCGTAGTCCCTCCTATCGAATAAAAATGGAACTACGTTTGACATTTATGTTATTTGACTTGAAAGCAAACGTAACAGCAAGTTATTTTATACTGATGCTTTTGTTTTTATTGTGTACTGAATAATTTAATTATGGAAATTAATCTCGAGGTTTAGGAATACGAACAAAAACTTTATTTTTGCTTCTCAACGAGATGTTCTCGCAAGACGGCACAGAACAATATTATACAACCATGGTAATAACTAAATCACACATAATTTGTATTTATTAGAACATTTCGTTATTTGTACTTATATTTAAACAAAAACAACTTGTTGCAAAGATATTTACTTTGAAAATGTTGGTTTTGTTCAAAAAATGTGACAGCTCTGCGCTGACATTCATGTATAGTACGTGCACGAGTACATGTGTGCGTGACTATCATTGTATGTGTGTACAAACCCATGACGTCACAAAATAAGACTCAAAATGTTTAGAAAGAAAATCATGAATGAAAAGTTCAAGAATATTACATATTTTTCATGTATATATGTAGAAAATTATGTAATTTTTTTAATTATATAAAAAAATCAATATATTTTTTTTGTATGACCCCATTGAGTGGTGTTGTCGCCACTATTTTTGCATCATTACCCAAATAACTAAATTTTTAGTGTCTAAGTTGAATGCAAATTCCTTAGGAACTAAAGTAGATATTTATGTTTATACCTTAGATAAAAAGTAAAACTATACCTTAATCAAAATTTACCTACTTTAGATAAAAAAGTGAAAATATATAGAAATTAATGAGCATTAGTAAGAAAAGATTGTTTAAATATTAATTCGTTCACAAACTACAATCGATTGAAATTTGTGTGACGTTTCACGTTCTAATTACATAATTCAATTCGTCGTTTGATTATAATATCGATATGCGCGCCAGACCATTATTATTGACGACATGAAACGTCACATTCCAAACTTTGAAATTTAAAAATTTCATCTAGCTTAATGCACAATTTTGAATCACGTTTGCACTAAAATTCTTAGTTCATCATGTTCTTGCAAAAAAAAAATGGTGTAGAAATGTATCTGAAACTATGAAGAGTAAATTTTTGAAAATTTGACGGAAGGGTATGAGTTTTAGACAGCATAATTCAAAAATAGTTACAAATAAAGACGTGAGTAGAGTGTAGGGATTAGCAATATATTGTATGGAAGGTGGCCTCCACTTTCTCATCTTCCTGGGGCCTCCATTATAAATCCGGCCCTGGTTTTCCATGCGGGCCCTGCTGGCACCTGCAGCACGCGACTAGAAGACCACGCGAGCACTTACCTATCGCCCAGAAAGATTGACATTAAGTAACATATGTAACATGTTGAAGATTTAACCTGGGGGACTATGAACATCTGTTGTCAAAATAATAACGACCTAACGACATATAACAGCTAAGTGTAGCGCACTGTAATGATTGTGTTTTTTGTTGGTGTGAAGTGGATCATTTATTAAATATTCACATGGTAATCCGGAAGGGTTTGGAGCTTTTTGT
Organism: Ophonus ardosiacus; assembly: GCA_943142095.1. Taxonomy (NCBI): domain Eukaryota; kingdom Metazoa; phylum Arthropoda; class Insecta; order Coleoptera; family Carabidae; genus Ophonus; species Ophonus ardosiacus. Next base: position 48,913,481 of record OW964826.1, on the reverse strand, counting down.
ACGGATTTTGTTTATTAATGGAGGTTGTTTTTAACGGATGAGTACCACTGGTGTAAAGGGTAATATTTGGTAAATAAACAATGATGTTTTAAAGGATTAAATATGGAACAGTGATGCGAGATATGTGTACGTAATGAATCCATTGTGATAGATGGTATTTCAAGAACTATCTAAATAGCAAATCCGGTATTATGTTTGGGCCAAGGCGGAAAAAGGAGTTTTGCAAATTGACAGTTTAGTACAGTTTAATGTCCTGAATAAACTACGAAATTTGATTCCTTCGGGCGCTGCCGCCAGCTCTGCCATATTGGAAAAATGGCGGCCAAAATCAGTATTTTGACAATGTCTCCCTTCCAGTATCTCCTAGATAAAAATCTGATGTGGCCAACACAAAACCTCCCGCTATTTAATTTTTACATACATACATAAAATCACGCGTTTCCCACTTAGTGGGTTAGCAAAAACCCGGAAACAATAGTAACAATAAAAAAAGGGATAAGAGTAAGAGCTCAGCTAACTCACTTCACTCTTTAACAACATTTTTCTTTCGCCTTGTCCACAATCATAAAAGCATTCATACATAAGAACATATTAAAGTGACTGATTTTCGGTAGCGAATAACCGCATCTGGACCACAATAATAGTTACGCAACAATCATCCTTCCACACACATCCCTATCCATTTTTATTAATTTAAATACATACTTACTTATTTACTAACGCTGCAAACTGTTCCACTGCATAAAACTATTGATTTATTTACTATTTTCTTTTTAAAATGTCACTATTATTAATTTGAAGTGATTAGTTTTTTGGCAGTGACATTTACTGTCAGTTACATTCATTTGAAATATGAACTGCGTAACAAAAGAATTATTGTGTTTATCTTAGGCTTCGTGACTAATAAAAAAAATTATTTTTAAATTTATCTGTAAAATATATAGATAAAGTATTAATGTATTCGTGTAGAAAATTCAATAATCTTTAATTTTTATAAGACATAAAATTCGAAAAAATGGCATTTAATGGTATTTTTTGAAGAAAAACCATTATGAGCTTCAGGTAAAGTGCCATTTCCGGTTATCCGAATTACACCAAAATCTAATGGCTTCTTTTCATATTAGAATAGGATAGAAATACAAGGTTTCAGAATTTTCTGAATGATAGTATTTGAGTTAGAGCGAAGACAAAATCCCTACACATACACACACACACACATACATACATACACACACACATACATACATACACACACACATACATACACACACACACACATACACACATACAGACATCATCGTGAAAATGTTAAAAATGGATTCTAGGGACCTTAAAACGTGGTCATTTACTAAAATCTCGATATGAGATTTTTAGCACGATCCCTATACCTCCCTTACCAAGGGTAGCGGGAGGTAAAAAGCATAAGAAAATGAAGTTGAAGCTCGCAATTTTTTATAAAAAAAAAGAATTCTTACATTTTTACCTAGGATGAACTCTAGAGAAGAGTTACGTTAAAAAATAATTAAACAAAATAACATTTTATGAAAGAAATTTGTATTACACAAAAAAATGCAAAGTTATGTATCTAATATTTAAGCCCGGTATTCTCATCTCCGATTAAAAATTTAATGTTGTAAATTTAATGGTCGTATTATGGTCAAAACTGCAAGTCTTAAATCCGTAAATAGTGAACAAAATCGCACCATAAGATGCCACTCTTATGTATAATTTTATATTAATCAACAAAAATAGATGTGTTTTTGTTAGTTTTTCTACAGATTTAGGCCCGGTATTTTCATCTCCGGTTAAACAGCCTGTTAATTTAACTGTCAATTAAAAGAAAAACATAGCATCGATATCATAGCCTAAATTGAAAACATTACAGATTTGTTAATTTTTCGATGTCACATTTTTCTTATAATCGACAGTTAACTTAACCGGCATTTTAACGAGAAATGAAAATATCGGGCCTTTATTCTAATAGCTTATATTACTTATACCAGGTTACATTTGGCGTGGTACCGAATTAAGTAATATATTAATGATTTTAAAATTAATTTTGTCAACAATTTTCTACAAATTTTTATTTTTGCATCCACCACTCTAATATATTTAAAGATAGGATAACGCTGTTGAAAAATTTGATTTCGGCATGAAATTACCTTTCACATCATGCATTACAAGATTTTTACCGAAGAGCGGTTCGCGAGTTACTAACAACACATGAAATTCATAAAATATTTTAAATATCTGTAAATCGATCTATTTCTCTTTTTTTGTCAACCACTTCGACACGTATTAAATACGTAATATTGCTTAATTTAAATCTTGCCATGAAATATGGCGGTGGTGCGAAGCGATGACTTTATGATTATTAATACCCATAGGTATAAGATAAATAAAATAAATAATTAATCTAATATACTTATAGTATGTAAAATACGTAACATAAAACAACTCATTTTGAATTTAAAAAAAAAGAATTAAATATAGGGTTTTCGAGTTTCGAATACTATATTTCCTAAAATAGATTGAAACTATATTTTCAAACCGAGGACTTTTTTGCTTTTTTGTATCAGTGTATATTTGAAATATTAAAACAAAACAGTAAATTATTAATAATACAAATTGTCTTTTTTGTCATTTTATACTTAATTTATTTGCAAATATAAATTATTACAAACATATTTAAAGGAATATAAATCAAAAAGATTTATTTTTAAAATATGTAATATTAAATAATATAAAAAATAAATAAAAAGAATCCTTCGAGCCGGATTTGAACCAGCGACCTATGGATTTCAACTTGTGATTCAACTACAGTCCACCGCTCTACCAACTGAGCTATCGAAGGTCGTTGAAGTTGGTGAAACACATTACATATTTCTTTGTATATGTAAGAATAATTAGAACTTTTTATGTAATTCATATTAATAAAAATATAATTCTCTTTATTACAATTATAATAAAATAATGTCACAAATATTTACTCTTTCCTAAAATTGTATTTTCTCATTACAACTTTTATGGCCGGTTGCACCAACATTTTAATTGAGAATTAAACAAAAATTAAATTAAAATCAACACTTATACAATATATTTTATACACATAAAAATAAATAAATAAATAAATATCATCACGGCATATTACCCATTTCTGGGTGTGCCAGTATCTACAACACATGTAGACGTCGGTAATGATGACGATATATTTTACCGTGTGGGCGCTTACCAGGCGTCACCTCACGGGCACTCATAGCTGGTGTGGAGAGTGCACCACAGAAGTCACTTTTATGCCATTTAAAACTGGAAATATTTGGCGTCTGTCGGAATCGAAACCGATTTTTAATTTAATATATGTTTAATTCTCAATTAAATATTGGTGCCACCGGCCATTGTATTAACGTTGATTTATATTTAATTTCATGTATAATTATACTTTTATGAATAAATTTAATATAACATGTATGTGTACCCAAATTTTAATGAATACTAACTAATTTATAATGTGCATAAAAAGTGTTACATAAAAAACACACCATCCCGTCATGTATCAGGTGTTAAAAATTAGTTTATCAATTTCTGCTCACTTTTAAAAACTATTTATCTTACCCACTCGTGCGTTATTATCTACGTACAAAGCCAAGTCGCTAAAAATACCCGCGTTTAGTAACTGATTTAACTCAGCAACCAACAACACTTCTCCGGGCTGCGGGCAACCAACCGTACCGGAACAGGCTTCCGGCGACCGGAAGAAGCTTATCATCCAATTAGCGCCGGATATGGTCATTCGGCTGGACTTCATTACTGGGAGCGGTTAATGGTAAAGAAGATCACAAAAAACCATCACAGATTGAGATAAAGTCACTGAGTTTGTAGGATAAATGGATATAAATGGAGGTTTATAGCGTTTTAGTGAGAATTTGTTACGCAGATAAAAATTAAATGGTGGAAGATGGGTGATAAAAACCGTATATTTTTTATTAAATTTCTTTAGAAATATATTATAAATAAAATAATAATTTAGCAAGTATCCTCAAGAAGTACAAACCAAAAACACTATTAGACCATATTTGTAATTTTCATTTTCGTCTATATTTAGTAATCTATACATTTTTCCGAGTGCATCACTAAAATGGCGTTCGAATGGGATAACTTATGTGTAATGGGATGCTTTATTAATTTAATTAATTACTTTACTCATAAAACTTCATGTAAATTGAAATCAATTTCTACTAGAATGTTTTAATTATTCTTCGTTAAATCATAATTTTTCTAAAACATTTTATGACGTAGCAATGAAGCTCACAAAAAGGCTAAATTGCGTACTTAGCAAAATTTTGAGTTTCTTTCCACTTTACATCACAACAGTTTATAAGACATTAATTTTTTGAAATGACTGGACACTAAATCCATTTTTTCTACGTCTTCAAATTAAGTTTACTTGGGCACCAAAAGCCTAAATTTAAAATATATTAAAAATTAATATCTTTTTAAACTTGTATAGTCTGTCCTACAGTTTTCAAGTTTATTATATGAGAATGACTCATTGCATGTATGCCTACCGGTTCACTCAAAAAATTAATTAATTGATGACAGTTTACAGTTTACTCAGCGTCTAGAACTGCCCTCTTTTTGATAGTCCGCGAACTTTTCAATTCATCCCCATATTATAATAGTATATTAAAGAACGAATGTCGTAATTGTCATTTTATTTTGTGAAAAGCAAGTTTGGATCCAACTCTTTGAACAAAATAATCGACAATTATTATATGAAATGAGTTTTTACCTCTTGCTAAGAGAGGTATTGGATTCATGCTAAAATTCGCATATCCAGATTTTATTGAATAAGCACGATTTAAGATCCCTAGAATCCGATTGTAACATTTTTAAAATGATGTCTGTGTGTGTGTGTGTGTGTGTGGATGTGTGTGTGTGTGTGTGTGGATATGTGTGTGTGTGTGTGTGGATGTGTGTATGTGTGTCTGGATATTGGAGGGACGATTCCTCAAAAACTAAATATCTTTTTTTGGAAATTTTTGTTATGACAAATATTGAAGATCAAAATTCTCCATCTAATACACTTAAAATTTTTATTATATCTTGTATAGATTTAGAGATAAAGACATTATAATATATAGAATATTCTAATCGCAGAGGCTAAGGCACTAAGGAAACCACTTGACAAATTCAAATGTTTATAACATAGTTTGTAAATGACATATGTCAGTGCCAAAAATCAACAGTTTTAGTGACATTCTGATAGTTTTTTCTGGGAAGTATATTTAATCTTTCTTATTGTTTTAATAATTAAATATTTGAATTATAGGTAAAATGCATATATCCATCAAAATACCGCCAATCTGAATAATGAATTGGAAGAATCTCTGAAATTTAGGAATTTCCTCATTCAATGAAAAATAGATAGAATTATATGTGTGCAGAAGACATGTTAAATATAATCAAAAACAATATTTGGGTAAAGTTCTGTGATATTTTGTTATAAAACGACGGTTCAATAGCGAATTGCAATACAATACTTATATAGCGTAATATGGAAATGGCGAGAGGTTTTGTGCTGACCACAACAGATTTTTTATACTATTTTTTCTATTTTGCACTTACTATGCCTTTTTTAAATAGAAAATAGTAATGTCAGTTGGGGGTATTAATGTGTAGTTTGAAAATTCATTTGACAACTCTAACCTTATTTTTTTAACACCATACGATATTTTCTATTTTTTCTAACTTTACTACTCTATTTCTTCTCTACTTCTTATTCTTAGTTTTAAATTCAAAATTACATAAAAATAAAATTCTTAACAATCGTTTGTGTTCGTTTATTTAACGAGATTTGACATTTGACATTTTTTAAAATCTTAGCAACCAAAAATAAATTATACTAGTCTATTACAGCACTTGAATGAGCCATTAACGAACCCCTTTGGGTGGTGTAACAGCTTTGTTAAAGATGCAAAATAGAAACAACATATTATGATGAAGTAGATATATTAGCCAATGCAACAATACAAGTCGTATTCGTCAACATTAAAGAAACAAATAATATTTAGTTTTCCTTGTAACCAACACATTCGACTTTAGTTGAAAGTTTAAGGAATAAGAACTTAAATTTTAATATTTTAATTATTGCTTTTTTCTGCAAAATCAATACGAAAAGAACTGTTGATGACGTGCACTCTCTAAAATCACGACTTCAGCATGAAATTTAAACTTCCGAATGAATCTCAGTCGCTCTCCATTATCAATTAATCACGGCAGCAGGAAAACTAATCTCAATCTCAGCTTCGCAAAAAATAAACAAAAACATTTCCTTTTTTTAAATAAGCCAGTTTGAGTCATAAATCACAGCAGATGTCTGTATTAAAAATAAAAAGCGCGAATTTTCATTGAACATCTGGCACCGCCTCGCCGAACCACCATCTGCAGTGAGCGGTTCCAAGAAGAAACTTGATATCTCACACAAACCGCTCCAAGTGACATTTTATTACTCTGGCAAGCGCTAAGGCGCGACATCAACGCACGACATGAAAAAAATTGCTTTCGAGATGTGACAGTAGTGAAAAATTTAACTCAACATATTTATTTTTTAATACCTAACGGTTCCAGCAATCGATTCTCTGCAGGAACTTTTTCCTGGAAAGCGAGATCTTGAATACATTTAAATACAAAATTCGGAATAAGATTGCACATTTTTTGTGTTCCTAAGAACGTCTGAATTCGTGTTTTATGTACGAGTAGATGTACATATTATATTTTCATGTTGAATTACGTGGCTCTGTATTATGTGACCAGGAGTGGGATCATGTAACTGTGAAAACGATATTGCGACTGTCGACAAGTAAAAATGTGATCACGTAAATAGTGAAAATCGAAAACGATATCGTTTTAGACTGAAAAAAATGTGAATTCTAGTCGACACACTCAAAGCATGTGAAAACGATAGTTGTATCTTATGTCCCTTTTTATTTCATACATTTGGGTATAGGTATATCTTTTTCTAATTTACTTGGATTTAAGTAAAAGAATGTAGTGAGCAGTGAATTGAATATGACGTTTTGGAAAGAATGAAATAAATATCATTATAAATGATTTATAAATAAATTAATATTTCAAATTTGAAAGGTATATTTTATTATTTTATTTAGTAAGGCGAAAATGAAATAATTGTGATAAAATACGATAATTATAAAATGAAAATTGATTACAAGAATGAATCTAAGAAAAAAAATCATAAATATTTTAATAAGCATGTTGTGAAGAACTAAATGCTTATGATTTACTATATATTTTTACTCTTTTGAAATCTATGATAGAAAATTGAAATCTTGGTGATTAGATATTTTCTTATTTCTACTGAAATTTCCCTGATTTACTATTAAAATTTAGTGAAAGAACTACCCAAAAGAAATATTTTCGGGCAATATTGATATTCCAATAACTGTAAAAGTGTTGATTACAACAAAGCATATTTTGATTGATTACAAGAATAAATCCAAGAAAGAAAATTTTATTATTATTTTAATAATATTGTATTCTGCGAAACATCACATATAACGATTCTAGCTTGTGTTTTGTGATTAATATTTTTTAGTTTTTACATAAAATTAAAATTTGTGAATTGATCATTTTCTGCAGCCCGTCGAAAGTTGTGCGCCGTTATTTAAATGTGGCCCATACTTTATTTACTTGAAATACAAAACTTAGTAAAAACTAGATTACTTTAAAATAACAATCTTGTATACTTGCAATCTTAAAAGGTCTCTTGACGTTTTAATTTTATATTTAGAAATATTTTTGTTTACTTCATAAATTTTTCTTCTGGAATATCAAAAGGAAAAAAATTAGATGATACATGGCATCTGTAACTAATTGATAATTTAACTTGTATCCTTCTTCAATTCTTACAGCATTGCTATTATGAACGAAATAAAAACGAAGGGCGAGAATAATACTTTTTGATATTAGATTAAAAATTTTAATGACATTCATATAAATTATCTGTCAAAACTACTATTTAATACAAAAACATTAGTCTGTAAACGATATCGTTTTCACAAAACGTAGTCACTTTACGGAAATAACCGAAGTTGAAAACGTAGTGAGTGACTAATTTTACGTGATCGCTAAGGAAACGAATGTCGTTTTCACTTCTCGATAATCGCAATATCGTTTTCACTTTTACGTGATCCCACTCCAGATTCGAATTATAATACGTTTTGACAGATTCAAATTTTTAATGACGTTCATATAAATTACTTGTCAAAACTACTATTTAATACAAAAACATTAGTATATAAACGATATCGTTTTCGCAAAACGTAGTCACCTAACGGAAATAACCGAAGTTGAAAACTTAGTGAGTGACTAATTTTACGTGATCGCTAAGGAAACGAATATCGTTTTCACTTCTCGATAATAGAGAGTTATTGCAGCTTAAACGCAAAAATAACGTGCACTTTAAAGTCACGTGACAGCCCGACTGCGCATGCGTGCTAATAAGGTTTACGTTATATGAATAAGGAGACGCGTTATGTGCAATGGAATAGCGAGCGTTTAACGTCACACGTTCTGTATCTTTTGAGGTTATGTTTCGGTGACAAGTGTGGATGTAACCTCGTTTGTGTTGCTTTTAGCGTTAACGTTAGCGTGAATACACGAATTAAATGCGGTAAACATTGAAATTGAAAGTCCTTTATTTCTAAAATAAAGCGTTTTCTACATAAGGTTAACGTTTACGTTCTTTCATCTTAGAAGTTGCAATAACTCTCTAATCGCAAGATCGTTTTTACTTTTATGTGATCCCACTCCAGATCATAGTCAAATGTAAAATTATTTCAAATTTTCATAACGCACAAAAGTGACACTTGTAATTTAAACAAATATAAAACCTCACAATGTTACTACTTAATTTTTTGATTCAATTTTGACGTTTTAAACTGTCATTATTAACTCCATAGCAACAACTATAAGTAATACTTTATTTACAAGTGAATAGGCTATTCTACGACATTTTTAAAAAAAAATTTTTTGATGTACATATATATAGTATATAAGACTACAACATGTGAAAGTTCGAGTTAAAAATTCATCCAAATAAGCGAGATATGTGACGTAGGTAATGTGGATATACCAGAAGTAAACAAACAGTGGTTCACAAGCCACGAAAAAATGTTAAACAAATTACAAAATAATGTATATTTAAATTGTAACATTTATAATTCATTATTAGAGACATAAAATAAATTATTATATTTAATTTATTTCATTTCTTTTCTCATTTTATAAAAACAAGGAAATTGGAACGTCACCCGAACAGCAACCGAACAGATCCGACACACCCGAAGAAGTATATTCTTAATTAAGGCGGGGCTTCTCAAAGTCGGAGTTCATACTTGGATCCTATTTGCTCAAACACTCATGCACATGTCCTACATCATCAAAAGCAAAACTCCCCGTGTTTTCTAGAAGGAATAATTTATAATAAAAGAAATATAATTTTCCTTATCCTTTAACTATTATCATTCATATATTCAATAAACTTTTACTATTTTTGATTACGGTGGAATAGCCTATTAATAGATATTTGCACACCAAGTGAGCTAAGGTAATGTTTATCCATGAGAAGAAAGAGTTAATTTCTTCGACAATAATGCATTTTAATAGATTACTTGACGTCTATCAGCCACGATTGTCATGCTTAGCCTACTGACTGATCAGTTTTTTATTATGTCAAAATGGGATACTTGCGTGGTACTAAAAATCCGATTTCTATCACTAAGTACGTAATGTTATGTTGAAAACACATATAAAAATATAAATTTTATTTTTAAAAATTATTTTTTTTTTTTGGTAAATTAAGAAAGAAAATTTTCTGTGACGTCATTATATTAAACTTGAGAAGGAAACCATGTTTAAAAATGTAGCGTTTAGATGGCATGACGTGCGAGAAAGTTTTAATTTGAATTTGACATTTGTTCATTTTTCTCTCTCTCTGGGCTCTCAAACATATTAATTACTTCACAAATAAACACATAGGTAGTTACATGTAATTTAAAATATCGATACCAGAAAGACAAACTAAAATATTAACCTCCAAACTATTGTTGAAACGTCAAACAGGTGATCTACATTACCCGTACAAACAAACGCTATGGCTTTACGACCATTCATTGGTGCGGTGTAATTCTACGTCATACATGGCGGGAATTCAAATAATCAAATTTCATTATTATTTTTCTGGCAAACTAATAAAAAATTTGTCAAAAGAAAAAATTGGGTAGCAAGTTTTTACCTGCTCTTCAAAAATATTAAATAAAAAATCTGTTGTGGCCAGCACAAGACCTTCCGTCACTTCGATATATTTTGTACAAATCCCATACCAAAAGATCCTTGAAACAGATTTATAATATCATGTAAAATCGAACACGAACACATACTATTTTTTACAAATTTCATACCAAAAGTTCATTTGAAAAGGTTCTACAAATCCAATAAAATTATCACATAAACACACACTAAGTAAAATGCACTTGACACTTCCTTCATTTCTTCTTCAACTTTCCCCTATTTCATTAGGGGTCGCTGTTTCCTCTTCTCTTCCACTCATTCCTGTTCAACGCACCTTCTTCACACATTCCTTCCTTTCTCAAGTCTTCTGCAATACAGTCTTTCCATCTTCTCTTTGGCCTTTCTCTGGATGTCACTTGCGAGGAACGCTATGACATACCAATTTTAGATCCTTTACTTTCTATATTTGGTTTTGCACTTGCAACTGACATCTGTCAATTAAAATTTTTTGAATATACCTATCAACTGTTTAGATGATAAATAGCAAAGATAACTAATTTTTGAAAATTAATTTCTTTATAATGCTTTAAATCTACATCTATTGAATATGAAGGAAAATGTATAATTAAACCGTATAGAGAGGAGTATTTTCTTTAATATGTATAATAACAAAAAGTCAAAAAATAATATTTAACTGCGTTTTTTTAAGAAAAACTGTTAAAAACTTCAAATAAGGGTACTTCCGGTGGATCAATTATAACCAAAATCTAATCAACTCTTCATATGGTCGTACCGAAGAGGAATACGAAAGAATTATAATTTTTAGAATTGTAGTATTGGAGTTATCGTCGGAGAAAAATTTGTCACACACGGACACACACACACACGGACACACACACACACACACACGGACACACACACGGACACACACACACACACACACATACAGACATCATCTTAAAAATGGTATATTCGTATTGTAGGGACCCTAAAACGTGCTTATTCATTAAAAACTCACCACCGAATTTTTTGACCAAAGACAATACCTTCCTTACCTAAAGGTGACGGAAGGTAAAAAAAGGGACGCAAGTAGCCCATTAAATATTATAATGGTTTTTATTATTATTTCGTTAAAATTGAATAAAATATTGTATAAACCACGTTAGCTACGAATGTTTATTCAACCAGCTAATTGCCATCGCAGTAGCAATTTTTACCTTCCGTCACCTTTAGGTAAGGAAGGTATTGTCTTTGGTCAAAAAATTCGGTGGTGAGTTTTTAATGAATAAGCACGTTTTAGGGTCCCTACAATACAAATTTACTATTTTTGAGATGATGTCTGTATGTGTGTGTGTGTGTGTGTGTGTGTGTGTGTGTGTGTGTGTGTGTGTGTGTGTGTGTGTGTGTGTGTGTGTCCGTGTGTGTGTGTGTGTCCGTGTGTGTGTATGTATGTCCGTGTGTGACAAATTTTTCTCCGACGATAACTCCAATACTACAATTCTAAAAATTATAATTCTTTCGTATTCCTCTTCTGTACATCCATATGAAGAGTTGATTAGATTTTGGTTATAATCGATCCACCGGAAGTACCCTTTTTTGAAGTTTTTAACAGTTTTTCTTAAAAAAACGCAGTTAAATATTACTTTTTGACATTTTGTTATTATATATATTAAAGAAAATACTCTTCTCTGTACGGTTTAATTATACATTTTCCTTCATATTCAATAGATGTAAATTAAAAGCATTATAAAGAAATTAATTTTCAAAAATTAGTCTGCTTTGCAATTTATTATGGAAACAGCTGACATAATTATTCAAAAAAAAATAATTGACAGATGTCAGTTGCAAGTGCAAAACCAAATATGAAAAGTATAGGATCTAAAATAGGTATGTCATATTGTTACTCGCAAGTGACATGCAGAGAACGGCCAAAGAGAAAATGGAAAGACATTACTTAGTGTAGTTTATGTTATAATTTTATTGCATTTAAAGAACCTTTTCAAATGAACTTTTAGTATGGAATTTGTAAAAAAAAGTATGTGTTCGTGTTCGATTTTACATGATATTATATAGAATTTGTTCCAAGGACCTTTTGGTATGGGATTTGTACAAAATACATCGAACTGACGGAAGGTCTTGTGCTGGCCACAACAGATTTTTTTTTAATATATTATATACACAATTTAATAATTATAAAATAGATTGACAGTTGACAATTCAGGTTAGAAGTTTGCAGTCTTTTGTTTTTACGTATTGCTCTTAGTTCTAAGTATTAATGATAAACCTTTTTACGTATTGCGTTAAATTATTAATTATAACTCTTACGCATTAGGACAATAGATGGAAATGTAACTTTACCGTAACTAAATATATTCTACCCTCTAACATCCATCTCTACCGTAACTACATCTCTAGCACTACATCAGTTGATTCAGTCACGATATTTCATTTCCAGAATCTCGTTACGTTGAAAATGAATCGAGATCGAATATTCCCCATGATTGATAGAAGTGAATATTAAGACAGGTACGTGATCTGCATTTGCGTTTAATTCCCCTCGTGTTACTTTATGTTAGAAGCAGACTGAAACAGAACAGAACTCACCTGCATGTAGACACTCGACGTGGATGTCTGGCTCGAGCGACGGAATTTCAGGAACTGCGCCATTGTGTCCTGAAAAGAGACAAGTGTGAAATGAATTAATGAACCTTTTACATATATGTTGAAATTATCTTTTTAAATGAAATTTCTCTAAAGGATGTATAAAATAATGATAAATAATTCAACGCTTTACGAATACTATTTGGATAATAGGGTCCTTCAGTATTATTATTTTACTTTTTACCTTCCGTCACCTTTAGGTAAGGTAAGTATTGTCTGGTCAAAAAATTCGGAGGTGAGTTTTTAATGAATAACGTTTTAGGGTCCCTAGAATACGATTTTACTAGTTTTACGATGATGCTGTATGTATGTGTGTGTCTATGTGTGTATGTGTGTGTGCGTTGGATCGTGTGTGACAAAATTGTCTCCGACGATAACTCCGATATTACAATTCTAAAAATTATAATTCTTTTATATTCCTCTGCTTTACATCTATGTGAAAAGCTGATTAGATTTTGGTTAAGATTGCTCAACCGGAAGTTCCCTTATTTAAAGTTCTTAAGAGTTTTCTTGAAAAAACGCAGTTAAATATATTTTCACATTTTATGTGATTATCGATATGAAAGAATATCTTATTGTCTATACGGTTTGATTATATATTTTCCTTCATTTTCAATAGATATAGAGTTAAAGAATTATAAAGAGATTATCTTTCATAAATCAGCCAGATTTGCTATAATCATGAAAACAACTGATATATTCAAACAAATCTAATTGATAGATGTCAGTGTCAAGTGAATTTACAAAGTGTATGTTCGTGTTGCAATTTTATTGGATTTATAGAGCCTTTTCCAAGGAACTTTTGGTGTGGGGTTTGTACAAAACACATAGAATTGGCGGAAGGTATTGTTCTGGCCACATCAGATTTTTTTATGAAAATTCACGTAAAATGAAAGACATTTCTAGTTCTAAAAAATTTTAATTGTTATTCATTAAGCTTTAATAATTTCTTGTCTTATTTTTGAGCAGAAACAAAATTAGATAAAAAATGCTTATGATATTTTTTTTGTATAAGCTTTGTGAAAAAGTTGTTTAAATTTTCGATCTTACACTAGAAGTGTCTCTTTTTTTAACAACTTATGTTGAATGTAATAAGGATGTAGAGGTTTTTCTTAAAAAAAATTGACACGAATAAAGTTAAACACTTCACCTCACAAAAATCAAAATTAGGAATGCCGCCTGCACTCAATTTCGAGCTTTGGCCCGGTCCGGCCTGAAGCCCGGCCAGATTTCGAGTCAATTTTCGAGCCGGGCCATCTAATTTTTTGTCGAGTCGATCCAAACCTCAAAGACTGGTCCGACCCGACCCGAATGCATCCCTATACAGTGTCCCACACTCTATCTTCAGTGTAACAGAGATAGCCAATGTTATTCTTACGGAGGTTTTCTGTACCATGTTGCCAATTTTTCAATGTAATGTAATATTGAAACATTCATAAATTTTCATTGCTATACCAAAATTAGTTAACACTGTACAATTTAAGTTTTATGAGGGTCTCTTATTTACCCAAGGGCTTATTGGAATCACTCGAAATTTATCTGCAGTTCTAAATAGTTTTATTTACAGGGGCGCGAAAAGATGCATTGGAACCGGGGTGTAAAAAACATGCTGAAGCTATTTGTACCTGTAATAAGTAATATTTCAATACAATATTTTAAAACCGCCCGTCATACTAATCGCGATCAAATGCATTAGAGATCAAAATATTATAAATTCAAATTGAAGATTATAAAGAAAGAATAAAGACTTATGAACTATGTAAAATATATGCAGTATTTCTATCAAGCCTAAATATTAGTAAATTATCAAATAAGAAGATATAAATTAAATAAAAAATAATGCTTAATAATTTTAACTCTTTATGAGTTCATCATATAGTATGTCGACATAAATAGCATAAAACATAAAAAAAATATTCTTCATCAATATGACATTGAGATAATGTAGGTATCGTAGGAGGAACACAAAAAATTAGGGATTTCAATTCATCATATCTATCTGCTCCAATCGGCAAGTATAGTGTTACAAAAATGCGCTGTAGAAAATATAGTGTTAATTAT
This sequence comes from Ophonus ardosiacus, assembly GCA_943142095.1. Lineage (NCBI taxonomy): Eukaryota > Metazoa > Arthropoda > Insecta > Coleoptera > Carabidae > Ophonus > Ophonus ardosiacus. The sequence continues at coordinate 48,898,451 of OW964826.1, read as the reverse complement.
TTCATGTAGCTCTATATCTTTTCGTAGAATGTAAATATGTAACATAGGGAATTTATATTGTTGACGTAGATTGTAAAATGTCCAATTAAGTACAAAAATGTTTTATATTATTTACTTTAAATTGAAGAGTTAAATGTTAATTATTTTAATTTACCTACGCTTGTTATGTTTTTATACCCTACTTATATTTTGTGTTTGTATTATTTTATATTTTTTGTAAATTGTTAAACTGACCAGTTTATTATTTATTTATTTTTTTCTTTTCACCCACCTGTTTAGCTGTTTAGATACACTGAAAGTACACCAGTCATAAATACATTCAATGAATTACCCAGAATATTTCATCTCTTTTTGGGCATATATTTTGCTCTTTCTAACTTGAAGACTAACAGCAGGTAAATTTGCCAACATGGTACTCCATAAGACCCTATACTGAACATAGAGTGTGGGACACTGTATAGATATACAGTAGGCGACGTATCAATACTATGTCTTGTAAACTGTAGTTGAATCATCTGCATATTTTTAAGCGCAGCAGTTGCTTTGTCGCTGTAGGATCGTCTTAACATCTATGTAATAGAGACAATCAAGAACTACACATAACTTACACTTTATATAAAATTTTATTAAAACACATTCATTTTGCTTTAAAATATAAATTAATATAAAATTTGACTTTAAACTATCGTTACGATTTGATAAAAATAAGGTTTGTAAAGTTATAAATAAATTACATGTATCTGATATCCTCTCAACCCTCTAGCAAATTGAATAAAATCTTTGCTTTTACATGATCCCTTTTAGATAACAATGTTACTGCTACTTTTGAGATCAATAGCTCAGAGAGCAGCCAAGTTTAAAACAAACAGGAAATAAATTTCATTCAGGCAAATGTATACACAGAAAATTAGGTTTTTAAAGTTGAATAAAGTTGCCAACAAGAACTTGAGATCGCATCTTTTCCATAGCACAGCTTATAAATTCTCCGGAATCATGTTTTTTCCCAGTAAAAAGTTTAAATTACCTTCTCGTATTCTTGCGCCAGCATTATATGGAAACTAATGAACATATACGATGCACAGAAACTACTTTAAGTTCTAGTAATGGTACTGAAAAATTGCCGGCAGCATCATAAACTAAGTGAAAGACAATTATTAGTGAGCATGACTTTTATTTTTAAATTATTTCAAATTATGAAGAATGAATATCGTACTAATGAAAGTGGATGAATGAATAAATACAATGTATAATCCTCGTTTAATACAATCAAATGTTTGGGAAAATATCTAATTAAATAAGTAGTAAAACTGTTACCTAAATCTTATTTTTGCAATAGTTTTTACCTTCCGCTACCTTTCGATAAAAAAGGTATGTGTTGTATTTGGTCAAAAAATTCGGTGATGGTTTTTAAATGAATAAGCACGTTTTAAGGTCCTTATAATACGATTTTACTACTTTATGATGATGTCTGTATTTGTGTTTGAGTGTCCGTGTGTGAGTCCGTGTTTCTGTGTGTGATAAAATTTTCTCTGACGATCAATACTACAATTCTAAAAATTATAATTATTTCGTATTCCTTTTCTTTGCATCCATATGAAGAGCTGATAAAATTTTGGTTATAATTGGTCAACCGGAAGTTCCCTTATTTGAAGTTCTTAACAGTTAAATATCATTTTTTGACATTTTAAGTGATTATCAATATGAAAGAATATCTTATTGTCTATATGGTTTGATTACACATTTTCCTTCATATTCAATAAATAAAGTTAAATAAATAAAATAAATAAATATATCATCACGGCATATTACCCATTTCTGGGTGTGCCAGTATCTACAACACATGTAGACATCGGTAATGATGACGATATATTTTACCGTGTGGGCGCTTACCAGGCGTCACTCAAGGGCACTCATAGCTGGCGTGGAGAGTGCACCACAGGGGTCACTTTTGTGCCATTTAAAATAAAGTTAAAAAATTATAGAGATTAACTTTCATAAATTAGCCAGCTTTGCTATAATCATGGGAACAGCTGATAAATTCAAATACATAATTCTAATTGACAGATGTCAGTGTCAAGTGAATTTACACAGTGTATGCTCCTGTTGTAATTTTATCAGATTTATAGAAACTTTCCAATGAACTCTCGGTATGGAATTTGTAGAAAATAGTATATGTTCGTGTTACAATTTTACTGGATATATAGAATATTTTCCAAGGAACTTTTGATATGGGATTTGTACAAAATACAGATGATTGACATTTACCTGGCCACATCAGATTTTTAATAAATAACTTTGTTAAATTAATATACAAATCGTTAATATCAAATATCAATCGTCTTCATCGGAAGTCAGTTTAGTTCGTTCTTCTTGCACAACATTTTTGGTATTTTAAGTAAAAATTTACTTTTATATATCGTTTGACAACACTGCACTTGCATGAAATCGTCGTATAATGGATTACTTTATTGCCGATTTCTGCATTTTTAATGACGATTTTTGAGCACTTCAGTGACGATTTCAAATAATAGTTCTTTACGTGTCATTATTTCACTCTTATTTTTTCTCTACTATGGGCACTAGTTAGTCTAATCAATAATGTTCAACCTTGGGGAGATTAATTTCAAAAAACAGAAATTAATGTAAGTAAATTATATTGCAAGATATTAAAAGGAAATACACGTTCATAAGGACGCGTGAGCTGTGTGCAGTACTTGTCAAGTTGTTCATAAGGCCCGGGTTCGAATCCGTCTACTGTCAAACTTGAAAATTATTTCCAATTTGTCTGCTACTGTACGCACATATAAAATAATTTTTGCCCTGAAGTATAACTTACATTTTACGCTTACTGTGTTGTAACTTGTCTATGCGGTAAAATAATCAAAATACACTGGACGTTTATGGGCATTTAGAAAAGAAATCATCTTTACTATAATAAAGTTCATGTAAAAAAGTACTAACTACTTAAGTTATTTTTTTACTTTAACATTGCCTATATTTAAAATTAATTTATATAAACCAAACTCACGGTAGCGACATCTGTCATTATTGTAAAAATCCGCCGTTACCGACATAGTCACCGATCGATATACCTGTCAAATACGCGAGCATTGCTGAAATGTCAAATATCGACACTTCCCTATTATTTATTACGAAGAAAACATGAGCAAATAAATATATTATCAGTCATAAACAACGTCTATTATTACAGATAAATTTTTGCTAGAAGAAGTACTCTAATGAAGGTAAGTAAAATCAAATTTGGAAATTGACTTAACCCCAGTATTTTAAACTAACCCTTTTCAGAAGTACAACCTATCTCATTGAAAAAAGTGATTTTCATTATCGTCAGCCAAAAAATACAATCCTCGTGTGTGAAGTATTTTACACGCACTCGAATGTAAATAACTATTACCAGACTTGTATGTATAAATAGCTATTTTTCAAAATTTTTAAAAATGTGTTCTAGAAACACTATTTCGTTAAATTTATTTGGATAAAGGTTAAACAATGCAATTTTACCTTCTGTTAATTACACATAAATTATTAGAGATTACTCTCAAACTTATATAATAAACTAAAGATCAATGGACCCCGCAATTCAAAAGCAGCTGTAAAACCCAAAAAAATCAGTGATAGCGAGTGAAACAGAAGGTTTCCGAGATAAATAGGAATGAAGATTACGTGAACGCATAGTATACCATCTAAAAATAAAATATGAAAATTGCAGAGGACAAAAATGGAATCTCGCCAAGTGTAGGCTGCCACCCCCGCGACAACCCTACACTCCGGTCGCGTAAAAAACCCAACACGAGGCGTCAGGACCGGATTCACCCGGAAACGAATAACGAATGCAGGATGACTCATAAGTACATTTAAATAAATAAAAATAACTAGTAGATATACCCACATTAATTTATGATAGTATTATTTACCAAACTGTCATGTCGACAGTTAATAATGTAGGTATAACACTTATGTTCTCCGTATTCTGTGTACATATATCTTAGCAGCATTGGATTTCTTTACGGTTAGGCTTTATTTATGTAAATATTGCTAATACTACAGTAATGTAACAATTAATGTTTGAAATTTGAAACTGAAAACAGCTGTTTATTCAAGACAATAAGATAAACAGGACAGCGAGAGGACAACGACGTAGATTTACAATCCAAAATTCCAGTACGATATTTAAAAAAAATAACACTTGACATGTTTCACAAGATATCAGTCAACCACACATGCGTTTGGCTCCATAGACAACACATACTACAAATAGATCGCCGACTGCAATGATAAAGAAGAGGGCATTCCCACAAAGCACTAACACCAATAGAGAACCAGCTGCCAGCAAAAAAAATGGAAACAAATTCTGCAAGCAGCGCTGTCGTGTTATATGGCGGAACTATATTTTCTTGTGGGATATATAGGAAACGTACGATATAAATGAATGACAGTGGTACATATAAATTAATACGCAATAATAAGAAAGAATTGATAATTTATAAAAATATATTTTGATATAAATTCGTCTCATAAATATACATTCATGTTAAATAGTTAACAAATATTCTTCATTATTTCGAGGACAGATGATGGATGATAGTTTCATTGGTATCACCTGATAGCTCACTAATAAAATGATTAGCTAAATAAATATGTTTTCACTTTGCTTGTATTCTTAACTTACTTTTTCATATCCAATCGAAATTTTACACATACAAAACTGCTTTTCCGATCCCAAAATGATGAAGTATTACATGCAGTATTATAATAAAACTTCTAATAAAGGTGTTAGTGTTGCATTAGCATGGCGAGTCGTTAATATTAATATTGTATATTTTATTTATCACAAAATTTTCAAGTCCAAGGGTTTTGGCAGTGGTATATTTTCACGGACTAAAAAGTAAAATTAAAAAACATGTTTGTATAAAAAAACGAATTTTAATGTACTTACAGTTATTAGCTTCACATGTCACACATTTACATCTCTCAATTTCAATTAGAAAATGAAACATTTAATTACAGTGGCATCATTTAAATTTAGTAGCAAACTTACAATTTTTAACTTTTGACAACTCATATGAATTTGTTTTTGTTTACATCTTTCAAATCAACTGTCAGAACGTCCCAACGAATATAGCGCTACAGGGTCATATGGATGAACTAAATTTATGCTGCCATTTTATCCATTAGACTTGAAATCCCCTGGGCATTCCTACCCATAAAACACTAGCGCTGGGTGTCGTAAGACATAACTAAAATCATTTTGGCGCGTAATATGGATCCCACATCCCACATTTTTATCACTTATGTGCAGGCTATTCTGTAACTCAGTGGTTAATTTTTAACATATGGTTAAAAAATTTATCCAATAGTTATTGATTTGACAAAAAAATCCAATTTTTTGTTATTTATATCAACAAACTTGATTGGTAAAATGTTTTAACCAGTTGTTAAAAATTAACCAATGAGTTATAGAATAGGCCCGGTTAACATTTTTTTTCAATGTAGTTTAAATCAAAATGTTTCAAATAAATAACAAGATCACATTAACGATTTAGGGATGAGTGATATTGTTAATTAATTGAAAGATTAAGCTTTAAAGGAAAAAAACAATTTCAATAATTTATCAATTTTATATTTAAAGTACATTTACAAATAATTTACAACAATAAATATGCCTTCCAAATTAGGCACTTCCTCCTGCAACTCTGGATTCCTCAAGTAACTTGGGTAAAAAAACGAATTCACGACCGTAGGCTCACCATGAGATCCTAAGTAAAACAAAAGCATTAGTAAATTTAAAAACAGACTACCTATATACTAAATCTAAAAATAATGGTACCTCGAAGAAAAAGTAAATAATTTTTCATATTAATACATCGGGCCGTTAGGATAATAGAATTTATGACAGCAATGTAAATAAATCCATAACATAATTTTAAACAAATTTGTTTGTAAAATCAGACCTTATTAATTATTTATTTGTGCATACGAGGGCAACAAGGTTAGTAAATTAAATAAAAAAAGTAATATCCCGTTCTGCATACAATACTTTGAGTCTTATTGGAATTTCTTAATAACCTAATTAATGCGTCAGAAAGTTTTGATAAAATATACAAAGTTGGTAGTTAATATTATCATATGAACTCACAATGTATCTTGTATTCACCTTATTAATAAATAATTGCCCCAATTCTATAAGAAAGTTACTAATTCTTAACAACAATGATGTAGAAAATAACCAACAATACTTACAAACACTGAACAAAACATGAAAATGACAGAGTTTACATTTGTTTCTTCTGGTTACAATTTCTAACAATGCTGCTAAGACTTGACAACTTTCTTACAAAATTGGAGTGGATAAATGGACTAGTTATACATAAAGTATATAAAATATTTACCTGGTACGTTGACACTTGGTATGGAGAAATTTTTAAGTCGCTTCGACCCAGGCAGCTTACACTCTTTTATAAAATGTCCATCGCACACTTGGTAACTTCGTCTTATTGGCAGTTCACTTAAATTTACGAAATTTGGATGAGCAACTCGTTCAATCCAAACATTGTAAATTTCTTCTTCGTAGATGGAAAAATAATGTTTTGTTGAATACTCAACAACACAACCCGGCACACAACAACCTTTAGGCATCTTGTAGAAATATACAATATACAAAAGCAAAGTAAGATAAAAAACTTGTTCAAACCACCGCAGCAAAAATACAAGTGACAAGATTTGTAGTATATGTTGTCTATGAACAAGATGGACATTTTCAAATTCATACCAAACTGTCACTCGTTGAGATGGAAAACGAAGATTTTCGAATTTTACCGAAAGTATCCGACCGTCGCGGTACTAGCGCCAAGTGTTGTAATACCTAACTAATCGAAGGTTTCAAGGTCACGTATTTAGTTAACAGGCCGTGGTTTGGCTCTGTTTTATTTTAAATATCTTATTTAAACTGTTTCAACAAGTGTCGCCATCACATTGTACTTTATTGTACTTTTATTATTTGTGCTGGCTAAGCTCAAGGCGTTTTCGATAGATGGCTCTGCATATAACTACTTGCTTCTGCAGTCATCTTATCTTTTTGGGATGTTCATCATCCGCTCACTCAGCTGACTCTATGCCTCCTAAAAGCATCAGTATTGGGCTTCCAAATTATCAAGAGATGGCGCTGACGTCAAACGTCAAAATTCAAACGAATGGTACATTTTTCGCTGGCTTCCATAAGAGTACAATTGGTGTGAGACTAATTTTCGTAGTTTTTAATTTAATTTCGGAGTTAGTATAGTGTTTTTTTTTTGTTAATTTCGGTAGAATTGAGTTTGATCTTTCTTGTAGTAACAATTTAGTGATAGTTTTAATAATATTTTAGTTAATAGGGTTAATTTTAGTAAGTATTTGTAGGTTAAGAGTGATAGTTTTAATAATATTTTAGTTAATAGGGTTAATTTTAGTAAGTATTTGTAGGTTAAGAGTATTTTACTCATATTTTAATTAACAGTATATTGGTTTTTTTAATAAAAAAAAACATTTGATTTCCTTTATTTAGATTGTATTTCATTGCCATAGTTGTACATATATTAATTTCTATCTACATAGCTTTACTTTTATTTAATTGTTTTTCTTTCATAATGAACAATTTTCTTTGCTTATATTTAGATACTATTTGTAGATTTGGGAATTGTAGTGTATCATCTAGAAATATGGTGGAAGGCCGCAAGTAATAAATAGTGGCCACATAATATTATGTGGTAAATATTTTTGGAGAAAACTACATCGTAACTGTAACCTATAAATTGCATATCTCCTAATTTGTTCATTAATTTTTTAAAAAACAAAAACTTACCTGTTACATTAGCAGTCATTCAGATCCTACTAAGAATAAAACAATAATAGCCGAAGATAAAAGCGTATTAAAATTCGTATACAAGTAAATACAATCCCTGAATAAAACAACCACTTTGTACATGTACACTTCACTCAGTTCAGAAATCTGCCACCAGTGGCGCATTTTAATTTTGGAAGCCCAATAGTGGCGGCACTTGAGGCTAGCTAGCGTGAAGAGTATTACCATAGATGTCACTTTCGAGCATTTTGTTTTTCATAAAACGCAATAAATCTAAAATTAATAAATAAATATGAATGTAAATGAAAAGGCAATTAAAATATTTATTCATACCGACAAATATTTTGCTATTTTATATACTTATTTTAATTAGAAATATTTACGTAATATAAAAAAGTAGCACAATCGAGATCTCGAATTTCTACTCTCGTCTCGAGCAAATCTCGAGGGCATTAATCTCGTCTCGATATTTCGAGACGAGATCTCGAAAATGCGAGATCTCGCGGCATCACTAATCCTCATTACCAACAAAGAACGATTTTTATTTTTGTCCCTCTAAATCACAGAATAATTATTAAGTTTTTAAAAATAATATCTTGTGTTTGATAAAATATTATGTTGTTATGGGTACTCACTTCTTCTGAGCTGATAAAACATTACGATATCAACAGTAATAACTTTATAGCTTGATCACAAATTACAATAAACCATTAGCTCTTCATACTAATTATCTTCTTACAAAGATAAAAATAATTGCCATGAATATTAAAACATTCCTTTATGAATACAACAATGAAATGATTTTTATTTTCTCGCTACAATGAATAATACAAAACTTTGAAAACATCTTGAAACCAATCCTGTAGGTTGTAACGTAACGTCTAAGACTTAGGCAAGGGTGACTCACTTCTCACCCACACACCCTTACACTGCATCTCATCAGAGACACAGAAACAGAAACGACAGAACAGCAAAACGACGTAGCAATATCGTCTACAGCTCCGAGCGACTCGTAGATATCATACAATACAGTCTGTATGATCCTATATAGTCTGCAGAAGTAGAGTTCCGCTCCACGTTATCTTATCACTGACCATTACAGATAATAGCAACGTACGTACATATGTGAAATAAGAGAATCGTCACTTCCACTTGTATTAGATTAAAGGAAAATGTCAAGTAATGTGATACAGGTACAGTTTAAAAGGAACGGTGTTTCAAACAAGATTAAATTTGTAATTTCCGTTCTCGGTTATTATAGTTATTACTTTTTCTTAACTACTATTAACTTATGCAAATTATGTTACTATTAAAGGAAATTGTAACAGTTAACACCATTGTCAGTGTCAGCAACAATAAATCGAAATATATTGCATAACATATTTGACACTGACACTGAAATTTCACATTCAAATTTTCTTATGCCCAGTTTTATAAACATCGAATAACTTGCTGAGTTATTACTTTGAAAGTAAATTTAATCAATGAGTAAATAAAAATGTCTGTTTTATAAAATAAGTTGCAGAGTAAAATAAGTACTTGCAGAGTAAATATTTTATTCTAGTGATTTACAGACAGAGACATCGTTTATTATTATTCAAACGTCAAAATAAAGTGTCATAAAGTGTCAGTTCTCATTAAGAATGGAAAAAAGAGAGAATGGCGAAAGAATTATACTGAAATAGATAAAGCGAACATGTTAGAGATAAAAAAAATATATTAGTATTATTGAAAACAAGCAGACAGACGTAGAAAGCGTCAAAAGCAAAAATAGTGCATGGGATAAGATTTGTAAAGAATTTAATGCAGTTTCACAAAGAGGTCCCCGGAATAGTGTTCAAATGAAACTGTTGTATGACACATTGTATTTATGTTGGTTTGGAATAGTTGGGTTTTGTACAGGTGTTAATAAGTAATTTTTACAAGGGTATCCACTACCCCTAACAAGTAGCAATTACCAAATTCTCCGTTTTCAAGCCTAGCTCTTATTAATGAATTGTTAAATATGTTGCTGTCGTGTGCGGAACCAGGCCATCTAGCAACAACATCCGTTATTTTTAGAATTGCTGAACATACCGTTTGGCAATTCACAGAAAACCATCCTTTTCGGTTTCTATCAATTTCTGCGTTCTCTATAAAATAATTAATTTTGACATGTGCCAAATTTATTCTACAGAATAAAATTTACTTCCTCGAAAATCAGTGGAGTAATTTATTCCATAGATTTACTTAGCTAGTATTTTTATTCTTGCTTTATAAAACGAAAATCTCTAGAATAAACTATTTTACTTCGAGAATAAATTTTACTTTGCTAGTAATTTACTTATCCATCTTCTATAAAACTGGGCATTAGTGGATAATACATAAATAAAATAAATATATCATCACGGCATGTTATCCATATCTGGGTGTGCCAATTTATACAACACATGGTAGACATCGGTAATGATGACGATATATTTTACCGTGTGGTTTCAGTAAAATTTTTGAAAGAAGTCCAATCAAGGATATCTACGAATTGCATCTATGAATTAAGATTTTATGCTGTCAAATTTAGTAATGTCGTTTACATAGTTTTTATGAGGTACACAAGATATTATGTACCCTCATAAAAACTAAGTAAAAGACACTACTAAATTTGACAGCACAAAATCTTAATTCATAGATACAATTAGTAGATGGCCTTGATCGGACTTCTTTCAAAAATTTTACTGTATCAGGCGTCACCTCACGGGCACTCACAGCTGGTGTGGAGAGTGCATCACAGGGGTCACTTTTGTGCCATTTAAAATTGGAAATATTTGGCGTCTGTCGGGATCGAACCCGGTTCCCCCAGGTTCGCGACCAGACACTCAGGCACGCGGCCACGGGACCCCATAGCACATCATCGATTTAAAAATTCTTTAGCTCCTAATTGTCACACATCTACATACTCTATTCCAAATTCTTATTACTTTCAAGCTTCGACCATATAACTTATATATAGTTACATGGTCGAAGCTTTCAAGTCTTCTGCTATCGCATTGTGTGTTCATTTAAAATGGGCCACCATTGCTATCTCGAGAACTATAAGAGATACAAAGACGGTTAAATGGGCGACCAATTTCTATTTCACAAAACAAATATAAAGAAAAATAAAATTATTTTTTTCGACCAGTAGTTCTCAAAATATGGAACCCAACTTTTATTTACATGTATTTTTTATTTCCTCAGTAGCTTAAAACTGGCTTATGCAATTATTAAAATCTTGCAAAATCACACAAACATTGTTTAGAAAACAGCACAGCTATTAAATAAATAATAACAAAACTTTGAAATCATGTTTTTCTTGAGAAAACCCATTCTTTTCTGCTTGCATGCAATATAATATGCAAATAAGGACATAACTAATAATTTTCTATGTAAAAACTTCTAAACAGGTTTGCAATATTTAAATAAAAATAGTTGCAATAAATTTTTCCTAGAATACCGTACATGAGCGCATACATGATAGCCGTGAAAAATGCTAAGCAGGTTATTTCGCTGGATATTCTGCGCTCGTGTGTAAAAATCCAACCATATTTGTATTTTCATTTTGCATGTATGTCTGTCTGCATGTAATTTTCATATTAAAATAAATTACCATTCATTTGGGGTATGAGCATTCTGCAAAAATAAATGAGCTGAAAAAAATGTGTCAGTTTTTTACGTTTCAGGTGTTATTTACTTTTAAACATGAAATGTAAGCATGGATATGATGCCAATAATATTATTTATTGTGATTATTTTACATTAATTACATTACTTACTCTAAAATCGTAACATTATACCGGTGTCCAATTTTTATTTCACAGAATTTTAGGTAAGCACATAATTTTATTTGAATAAAATTAATTACTACGGTTACAATTTCAAAATACATTTGTATGATTAAAAATAATTAAATTTGTTTTAGTCATAGTTTCAATCAACGTTGAATGAGAAAATATTACCATACATAGGAGAACCTTTTTTATTATATCTGAAATTAAAATCTGTACTTATCAGTTATTAATAAATATTTATCTTCTAACCATTGAACATAATATTATAAAAAATATCGAGTAGTTTACTGTAATTAATGGGAAATTCCTGTTTGTAGTTTGCTGTCATGACAAATAGACAATAAAAAAACATAAATGTCACCGCCTGTTTTTATAATTTTATAACGGTAAATAGCTATTAAGAAGCAGAATTTATTTATATATTATCTATACATCATGCAAAATACGAAATATAATATTAACATTTAATCTGAAGCATCAAATTAAACCGAAATGTACTGATATTACAAGTATAATTAACCAAATGTGTATAGGCAGTAAATATTATATTATATTGTTATTAATACAGGGTGTAACAGAAATAAGTATATCAAATTTAATCAGTGATAGAACTCGTACAGAGTAACAATATTTTTTAGTAACATTTTTGGTAAACCTTCTCCATATTGTGTTAAAAATCTTCATAATTTTGTAAAAAAATGCATTACCTGCCTAAAAATTCTACAAATAATGAGAATTCAAGAAAAATGTTACTAAGAAATATCGTTCATTTCGACGAATTCTGTCAATGTCACTCACTTTTTTCTGTTTCACCAGTATATGTCTCGAAATAGAAAATATTTTTTTCAAATATTAAATTGCGATTTCGAAAAAAGTTACTAGGACATATTGTTGCTCTTGCCGAGTTCTATCACTGGTTAAATTTAATGAACTTATTTCTGTTACGGCCTGTATAAAACAATTTCGAAGTTACATGTCTATCACAGCGATGATAAAAAAAAAAATTAAAATAGCAATAAGCTTTAAGTAAAATATCACTTCCGATTGATCGTTTGTAAACAAAATCTACTTTGTTGTTCCAATAAATAGAAAAGTTTGTAATACGAAATTTTGGACTACATTTTATTATGTTTTTCCTGAAGAAATACCATCTTTCGGAAGTTTTGGATCATTAATATATTTTAAGGTATTGTCAAAATCAGCACCAACTTCCTTATGCTCTAAAACGCAATCTGTGTAAATTCTTCACCGTACATTATCCATTTCGTAAATGTGTAGTTGCAAACTATTATTTGACACTTTCAAATCACGTTCTTATTGAGAGCTGTTTGATATATAAAGCTGCAAACATAAAACTTAAATCGATATCTTGTATATCTAATATTTATATATGGTGGAAATTAATATTTTTACAAACCTTAATTTCATTATAATCATATTTAACCTAATAAATTCTTCCTAACACGGTTTCATTATTAATTTTACTGTAATTGCTGAAGTGATGTACAAAAATAAATTATTTTATAATTTAATATTTAAAGTTATTTCAAGTTATTTACTAAATGCTATTATCGTAGAATTGAAGAATGGGCCATTATATTCAATTTGTATTGATAAAAATTGCTAAAAAATTATATTCAATGAATTTTTTACAAGAAAAACTGTTAAAAGCTTGTATAAATGATACTTCCGGTTATCCTATATAAACTAAAAACTAATGAGCTCTTCCCACATTAGTGTAGAATGGGTATACAAAATTTCAAATTTTTCTGATTGGTAGTATTTGAGTAATCGTGTCCACACGATCCACACACATAAACACACACACACATACATACCTACAGACATAATTGTAAAAATGTTAAAATCGGATTCTGGGGACATCAAAAAGTGCTCATTCACTAAAATCTCTATATGTGATTTTTAGCACGATCCCTATACCTCTCTTACCTAGGGTAGCGGGATGTAAAACATTGACAGTTAATTTAACAAAAAATCATTATATTCTCTCATTAAAAATGAGCTCGTGATATGATTAATAATCGAAGATATTGCTCGTGAAACCGAAGCAGCATATTTCACTCAAAAATATCATTGATGATAATCACATCACTTGTTATATTACGTATGATTATACTATTATCATTCTCACCATTTTATGCATTTCTTTCAAGAACGCATCAATTCTCTCACAATTTCAACCTCCCATGCAACCATTCTACTATAACGCGAAACAGTCTCAACCCCGACATTTCTTTCCAAAGTGGTTACATTGAAGTGCACCGCTTTCTACAGCAGGAATCATCTGCTACATTGCGACCGCATGACAATATCACTTCGCAGCCTATTCTAGGTCTTCTCCCTCTAACCGACGCTATCATCATAACACGTGTCACGCTGCAAGGACGACACACACGTGTTGTAGCGATGTGATAGTGGAATGTTTGCAAGATGGTGCAAATGACAAGAGTGCATTATCGAATGGATTATTTCAAGAATTTAAAGTGGGGAATAGTGCTTATGAGGGTATTTTCAGTACAAATTACATGTCGCATGTTTTACGAACTGGTGAAATATATTTTTTCTACAGTCACTATAGAAAATAGCCATTTGCGCTCTCTTTTGTAAACGCAAAATGTCACTTTGCCGCTCATGCGCGACAAAGTAGAAAAAACACTCGCTGTCCAAATTTCTAAATATACAATGTTGAGAAATGTCACTTGTCTACATTCTTAATGAAAACGTTTAGTTAGGAACTAATGGCACTGTAGTTACACATTTACCACTTTCACAAGTCAGTTTGACATATGCTCTGTCGGTATTTAACATAACCACAAATGCCACACTGCTGTGAAAATGAAATAGGGCATTCATTTACAAAAACGAAAGTATAAAATGCTTAGATTAGAGTAAATAAAAATTCAAGAAGAATGTAAAATAACGATAAAATTAAATTAAATATAAAATAAATTGTGTGAACAGTTAAGTTTAGTAATATGAATGATTGTACACAGAAGGCGGTAAGATAGTTGCGAGTCGTACTCTGACATCTGATCTCGAGTTAACTATTTATTTTGATTACAATAAAGTTATTAGTTATTTCGTTACTTAAATAATTGCTAGAAGTTAGTCAATGCACATACATGTCTATATAATAAAAAAATTCCTTGAAATATTTGTTAATTTTTTCAGTGTGACAAGCGTGACAACTAACCACACATTTTGCTACAAAAACTCATCAAATCATCACAAATCCTTGCTTCTAAGCTCTAATTTTGTTTTTTTTTATGGAATAGATAGCTAATGTAACGAAATAATCATTTAAAAGCCTTTTTAAGTTTAAACCGTATCTTTTGTATTACCCAATCGTTATTTATTGAGCAGTACTGTAAGTATAAAGTGTACATTTTATTATTTTTTTGTTATGGTGGAGGACCCCATTGTGGTGACTGTAGAAAAAATCTTGTGTGTGTTTCGAGCGCAAATGGACATTGTCGATTTCGAGAGAATGCAGCGCTCCTTCGTCGCGCGGTAACAACCTCTCAATCGACAATGTCGCATTTTGCGCTCTTAATACACAAATAGCTATTATCAACAAACGACTGGAATACAGATATTTTCCGGTCAATTTTTTAAGGAGAAAGTAATACTTTACTGAACTATTTTTGAAAATTTTATTTCCATCACCAAGTTGGTGCTCATTTTACAATTTTATTTCAAAACGCGTTTCTTTTAAATAGCGATGTCCCCAGCAACGCCTTTTACAACTTGAGTATTGTATTTCAATTTTAGTCATAAGTATAAATAAGGAACAAAAATAATTTTTAATCATAACGTTCTTTATTGAAAATGTAAAATTACCTACGGTTGTATTTCTTTTTAAAGCATAAACTCCGGGATTTATAATCATTATTTATGCAACAAGAGACGAGGGTTGGCAATTAATTTCGAGACTAGTCAAAGAAAGATATATACCTTTTGAGTTGCATATATCGTTTTTGTCTTTTCACTTTCAATGATTTTTTTTTATTTATTTATTTTTAATGCCAGAAATGAAACAAGAGATCTAATTATTCGTATTCCATGAAAAATTTAAAGCGACAAGTCCATAGACAAATAATAATTATTCTTTAGACATGACACTCATATGTATTTCAACTGAACATTACACCTGGTGGTTGGAATACAACTAAAATGAAAATTAGGCAACTCTTCACAACTCCTAACAGGTAACCCCTTTTTAATTTTCATACAAAATATTTTAATTTTGTTAGTTGACATAAACGTATTTTGATATTTAAAATGCATGTGCACATGCACAATTTTAATGTTAAATTATACTTTTTCATTTGCGCATCATAAAATTTTAATTTCAAAATAGATGTATGTCAACTTATTTCACTGAAATAATTGTAACGGTTTAAAATAAATCACGAATTTATAGGAACAGATGAAATTAAACAATGTTACATTAAAAACTTGCTAAACAGAAACACAAAAATGAATAATCAAAGCGAGTTAAATACAATCAAAATATTATCAAGTGTCAAATACACAATTTCACGTCATATTCAAAAGTTTCCCTCGCATCCATATTTCCCACCTCAGAAAAACACGTGGACCAATAGTTACCGAGAAATAAAATAAGTGTAGGTTTTTAATGCGGCGTTAGCGACATCTAGTGAATGGAATTGAGTATTACTGGCAAATGCCCGGCATTTGGCATATAATTTTCCAAAGTTTGGACAAGTCAATGGTAACCTTTAAATGGAAATAATCGTATTTATGAAATGAGTACAATTTGAAAGAACTTAAATTCAAAATCATAAATTATAAGATTGAGTATTAAACACAAGTTTAAACTATCTAATTATTGGCATTTCACAAAATAAGAACGTAAAGAAATAGAATATAGTAGGAATACAAGACATCAAAATTTTCTAAATGATAGTATTTGAGTTAGAGAGGTAACCGGATCCATACCCATACTCACACATACATCCACAGACATCATCGTAAAAATTAAAAAATTGGTTTGTAGGGAACTTAAAACGTGTTTAGGTACTAAAATCTCGATATATGTACAATTTTTACCACAATCCCTCTCCCTGTATCTCTTTTACCTCGATGGCCAGAAATAAAAGACTACTATAGTACTTATTAAAATTTCAAAAGTATCACTCGTAATGCAGTAAAAATAATTAGCTATGTTTCAACATTATATCAAATTTTATTATTTATTTTATTAAACAAACTTAAAAATATGAACAATGAATTTAATTTAAAATAAGTCATGCCAGTGGTTAACAATTAAATTAATTAATAAATCTTTACAACCATATGATAAGCGAAAATTCATACGACAATAATCATTACGAAACATACACGTACACATTCTTATAAATCAACAATAAAGTTCAACAAACGATACCTGCAAATCACCAATTATAATTTTCACCGAATATTTCATAATATAAAGTCATTAAACTTAACTCATAACTCATAGACGAATACTACGATTTAATCATGATAAAAAATACTGAGCTAATTTAATTTCATGGGAAGTTCACAATAACAATTGAGAAACCAGAGGCGAGTTAGCCAGCAGCAAAAGTTGTGTAGTCTGAGACTCTTTCCATCTAGTACGAATAGAGTATATCTTCATTAAAAAGTAAGAACTTTGAATTGAAAGAAGTTTGCTAATTTTATTCACTAATGAATTTAAATATCCAGACGCATCAAGATATGAATAAAGATAGTTATAAATGTGAAGTTAGCAATCTTCTGAATATTCATTCGTTTCAAAAGCGCAAGGTATCAAAAATATTTCTGAACACGAAGTTTGTTTTAAATTTACTTTACTTTTAAAATCTTAAATTATTCACTTTTTTCATTAATTTAAAACAACAACCCCCCCCCCCCCCCCCATTCATGTGACGTAGAAGTATATACATCAAGTCATTCGTAGCCAATGGGAAAACAGTCTGTTATTTATATAAATAAAGTAGGCGATAGTTTGTCACATGTTAAACTGTATGTACCTTGACGCCACATCATGTTTCAGATCACGTGACTTTTTCATAATATTACACAAATTTTAATATTTACTTGTAAAATATCTCATGGATATTTCGTGATATTTTCAAATTTGAGGCTCTTTAAAGAACAATATATTTCAAAATTTAATACTTAGAAGTCATATAAAAATTCTTGCAACAGCCGTGTTAAAACTTTTTAATACTACGAGTTGTTTCAAAATTAAACGATTTTTCATTTAAAATAATAAAAAAAATAGAGTGGAGGACCCCATTATTAACATCTACTGTGACTAATTTTCAACTATTCTAGCACGACCCTCGCGTACTTACACTTTACCTCCCACTACCCTAGGTAAGGAAGGTTTAGGGATCGTGCTACAAATCGCATATAGAGATTTTAGTAAATAAGCACGTTTTGATGTCACCAGAATCCGATTTTAACATTTTTACAATGATGTATGTAGTTATGTATGTGTGTGTATGTGTGTGTGGATATTGTGGACACGATTACTCAAATACTATCAATCAGAAAAATTTGAAATTTTGTATACTCATTCTATATAATGCGGGAAGAGCTCATTAGATTTTAGTGTATATCGGATAACCGGAAGTATGATTTATACAAGCTTTAACAGTTTTTCTTGTAAAAAATTCATTGAATATAAATTTTTAGCAACTTTTGCAAATAAAATTTGGATATAATGGTACAATCTTCAATTCTACGATAATAACATTTAGTAAATAACTTGAAATAACTTTAAATATTAAATTAGAATATATTTGTGTACATTATCTTGCCTATGCGTCAAACAAGAACATGATATTTTAATAACAATTTTGACATATTTAAACAAATGTCACTGTCAGGAAGCAATTACATTAAAATTAATAATGAAACCGTGTTAAGAAGATTGTATTGAGTCTAATGAAAATAAATATTAGATGTACAGAATGATCCGATATAAATTTGATATGTTTGCAGCACTAAAAATCAAACAGCTGTGAATAAGTAATTGTTATCAAAGTGTCAAATATTAGTTTACAACTAAACATTAATGAAATGTAAAGCAATAGATATATGCAAAAGGAACTTAATATAGTTTGCAGGATTAGTAAATATGTAGCTATGTATTTAAATTAATAAAAATTAAAAAGCGGGAGGTATTGTGTTGACTACATCAGATTTTTTTAATTTTAAGCTTTCATTTTCAAAATTTTTATCAGAGGAAAGTTAAGTTATAGACAAGAAATACTTTTTGCTTATGAATTTAATTGAAAACAAGTTACAATTTATAAATCCATAATTTGTTTTATTCGTTAATTGAATATATTTTGCAAATCTAAAATTGGATTTGTTAATTAAGAAAACGGTACACAACAAAGCAAGAATTTCTCTGTTTATTTCCAAACAAATACAGAAATACAGCAAAAACAGTGAATAGCTTCTTGTAAACACTTACTAAACCTTCGCATTATCTCCTAAACCTCTCAAAACTCACAACTCACGTCTTGAACAGTGCAGTGCAAAACATTACAAACCATTAAAGCCCAGCACTTCATTTCCCAAGTATAAGTACATCTTTAGCTGTCGAGAATCCATTTCCTACATATTCTGACAACTAGAATTAATTAAAATTAAACAAACGAAGACTACAGCCGAACGTGGATTGTTCGTGATTCCTTCGCCATCAGCCACGTCATAATTGTGGCAAGAACAATGGAATCACGGTTACTTCACTCGCACAATGGCTACTGTGATCAACAAGAAACTTGTCAACGTAAAGAGAAAATGAATACGTTGCACAAGATATGGAGGTATGAAAAGCATAGAAGAGGATTGTTTGTTCATATTTTACAGGAACGTCTAGCGGAGATAATTTTAGCAAGTGTTAAATTATGAAATATGATATTTGATATCATTTAATTAAGTTTTACACTGGTTTTACGCAATACTATATAAAAATAGTATTGTCGCGTTACGACTAGAGATGCACTCAATTTCGAGCTTTGGCCCGGCCCGGTCCGAAGCCCGCCTCGATTTCGAGTCGATCATCGAGCCGGGCCGAAGATATTTTTTATCGAATCGGGCTAATCATTTTCAAAAATCGAGGCGAGTCGGACTTTTGATTTAGGCCCAGCCCGAAAATTCGAGCTCTTCGGGCATCAAATGCATAGTTTCATATTTCAATGAAAATGGATGAAGTTAAAAAGGATCAAAATGATTTAATAACAACAAACTTCACATATTAACAAATAAAAATGTATTATTTTACTTCAAGAATTCAAGGTTATTCATTAAAGCATAATAATTATATTGTGAAGTTGCTATTATTATTGTTATTACTCGTATACTTAAATAAAAGTGATTTTTGTTCCTACCATAATGATTTCTTGTCGTATTTTTGAGCAGAAACAAAGTTAGAAAAAAAATCCTTATGTAAATTATATTTTTACCTCTCGCTAAGAGAGGTATTTGATTCATGCTAAAATTAGCATACCCAGATTTAAGTGAATAAGCACGACTTAAGGTCCCTATAATCCGTTTGTAACATTTTTAAAATGATGTCTGTGTGTGTGTGTGTGTGGATGTGTGTATGTGTGTATGTCTGGATGTGTAGCCACGATTCCTCAAAAACTGTAAGACTTAAGAACTGTTTAACTATGGATTCCTCAATCTGACATTCCTGGGAAGAGCTGAAAAGGTTTTGGTAACAATTGAACAACCAGAAGTAGTAGTTATTAAAAAAAATTCTTCCAAATATTAATTTTTGAAAATTTTTGATATTACTAATTTTGAAGAACAAAATTCTACACCTGATACATTTAAATTTTTTATTATATCTTCTATAAATTTAGAGATAAGACGCTATAATATATAGAATATCGGGATATAAAGTCGAGTAGGCGAAACTACACTAAGGAAACCAGTTGACAAAGTCAAATGTTTATAATACAATTTGTAAATGACAGATTTCAGTGTCAAAAATCAACAGTTTTAGTGACATTTTGATACCTTTTTCTGGGAAGTACATTTAATCTTTCTTATTGTTTTCTTAATTAAATATTTGAAATTATAGGTAATATGCATATATCCATCAGAAATACCGCCAATCTGGTTAATGAATTGGAAGAATTTGTAACATTTAGAAACTCCCTCATACAATGAAAAATAGATATAATTAGAATTATATGTGTGCAGAAGACATGTTAAATACAATAAAAAGCAATATTTGGGTAAAGTCCTGTAATATTATGTTATAAAACGACGGTTCGATAGCAAAGTGCAATAAAATACTTATATAGTCTAATATGGAAATGGCGAGAGGTCTTGTGCTGGCCACAACAGATTTTTTTTATATAAGATTTGTGAAAATGTTGTTTAAATTTTCAAACGGCTTTGATAAACAAAGTGTTAAATACACGTAGGTCTGTAATTTTTATAACAAACTTACACTAGAAGGGTCTCTTTTTTAACTACTTATGTTAACTAATGTTGAAAGTTATAAGAATGTAGAGGTTTTTTATAAGTTTGACACGAAAAAAGTTAAACATTTCGCTTTAACATAAAAATCAACATTAGCTAATTTTTTTTGTCAAGTCGATCTTCGAGTCGGGCCGGTAATTTTTATTTTCGGGCCGAGTCGATCCAAACCTCAAAGCCCGGCCCGGCCCGAATTCATCTCTAGTTACGACT
Organism: Ophonus ardosiacus; assembly: GCA_943142095.1. Lineage (NCBI taxonomy): Eukaryota > Metazoa > Arthropoda > Insecta > Coleoptera > Carabidae > Ophonus > Ophonus ardosiacus. The sequence goes on along the minus strand of OW964826.1, from coordinate 48,877,058 downwards.
ACTAACAACAAAAGGAAATTGAATTACTGATACTTAATTGAAAAGCTAAAGTAACCAACCTAACAGAATTAGGTTCGAGTTCTTTAAAGAAATACTTTATGACATCCCAAGTTTCATAAAGTACATATTAAACAACCAAAATTCGAAAAAATATCTAAGGAAACACTTTTGTGAGGCATTTAAATTTTGCACCTACTAAAATCTGTTTCAAGGAGAAGGTATTATGGACATTTTGATTATGTAGTTTTATCACAGAACGGAAACAATGATTTCATTGATGTTGAAATTATGCATACCATTTGAAGAGATGAATGTAATATTAAACTACTCATCGTCATAGACGTTGTACGTCATTCTTTATAACTGATAAAATCTAGATGTTTGCAACAGTAAAATGGAAATTGTACAACATAATCCGCTATTATGACAAATTACAATGTAATTTGTATGCAACACTTTCTTTTCACTTGCATCTTCATTTTTCATACTTGCATTAGTCATTATCAACGCCTAACCAAATTTTCTGCTACGCTAACTCGATTCACTTTCAGAGCTACGAATCTACCTTATCTATTGTTTCATTCACAGATATCATTGTATGTATATACGAGTTTTTATTTACTACTTAGTAAAAAGTAGAATCTAATTTACATAAGTACAAAAGCTCTTGTAGTTCTTAATTCGTACGACAACAAGATGTACAAATTTACCGCCAATGGAGGGTTATACTTTTGACGTCACACGCAAGAAAGAGAGAGTTGATGTAAAAGTTGAGATATGGAAAATCATAATACAAACAAACCATCGCCATGATTAAAGTTCTGTCTTTTGTCACTAGTGTTTTGATATTTGAGTTCTACATAATTCAATGCCTTCGAATGGTTCTTGAAACTGAAAGAATTTCACATTTGTCATATACTCTTCATTATTATAGCGGGAGTCTTTATTGCAAAGACCTTACACTCACTTCATTTCAACATCTTGTTTAATCTAGACAGCGATTTGTTCATATTATAGCAGCTGAGTCACGTGTAGATGGAAGCACAAAAATATGTCTCTGTATAACCCTCTATTCGCCAAGTCACCGCATCTTTATTTTATTATAATCTAATTTAAAAGATATTAGAGAAAAGATGTCTTAAAATTGACCAGTCAGAGACCTACACCTTTAACGTGTGTAAGGCAAATTCTTACCATGTATTCAGCAGCTGATTACTTAGAAATGATTATAATTTTCGTAGAATGTGGACGTAACGCCAGAGAGGTAGCACGAGTCTATTCGGAACGTTTTCCAGATAGAAATCTTGTGGATCATAAAGTGATATTGAGAGCCATCGCAAGGACGCATGAGACGGTCAAGTTATGCCAAATGACAATAATATTTTCGTTTAACACATTTTACACAGCTGCTATAACACGTTGCACTGTACGATATAAATGATGATCTCGGATGACACCTTCGCTAACCTAAATTTGTTGACAGTGAAAAGTTAACTCTAAGTGTCAAAATTACAGTAAGTCAAACAAATTTTGTAACTCACTAGTAGTATTTTTAAAACCTAGCAACCAGTTTTATTTTGCAATAATATCATCACACCTCAAGATATCCTTCCGGAATTGGTTGATTAAAAATCTTGTAACTCCGTTATGCAAGCAGCCGCAAATTATTTTCTTCTATTTGTTAGCAACTTATTGTCGTCGGCAAGTGTCAGTTTCGTCTGGGGCGCGAGTTGTGAGACATCTTGTATGTAGTATAAACAAAGATTGATTTCATGAATTTAGATTCTTTATTTAGTGCTATCTGAACGATTCTTAATAACTGAAATAATATCTGCCAAATTGCATATTTCTCTAACTTATGAAAAAGTACCACATTTTTTTCACGATTACAATTATTACTTCCCAATGACACAAAATGTAATTACTCATAAATTTTTCAAATTAATTGTTACGTACTTACTTTTGTAAGTCGCAAAAAGAAATAAAAACATAATTAATTAAACGACTGCTTTGCAATTTCCACACAGACTGAGAATTAAGTGTGAAATAATTATAATAAAATTCCATGTGCAGCAACGAGTCAAAAACACTGACACCAACTTAAATTAAAATTAAGTGGCTGTGTAAGTATAATTACCTCTTTTGGAATGAGTGTTTGTGTTTACAAATTTGTAGAAAACTTTCAAAACATTCTTTGCGTAAATGTTATTATAAAAAAATTGTCATTCGTAAATTGTGACAGAAATAATGAGTTTTTCATGAGGTAATAATAAACAATCCAATGTAACTCGACAATAAGACCGTAACAGGATTCATGGGTTGACAATAAGATGATTTCTTCATTTTTTTACACATTGACAAAAACCAGCATCATTTTCGGCAAAACAATTAAAATTAACCTCTTTAAAGTTAAAACTTAACCTAGAAATCTTGAACACAATACAAATTGAATTGTATATAATTTAACGCAACTCTGTATCTGAGACATCAAAATAATTTGAAGTGTTGGCAACGTTAAATTTTGTACATATGTACTTTGTAAGTTGACAAATATTGAGTAATCAACATATGTCTACGAAATAATACAAATGTATTTTTAAAAAGACAAAATAGCTATTTGTGTATTAAGAGCGCAAAATCGGATATTGTCGATTGAGAGATTGTTGCGAGGAGTCAGCTCACGGGAACTCATTGCTGGCGTGGAGAGTGCACCACTTTGTGCTATTTAAAATTCGAAATATTTCTTTTGGCGTCGGTCGGAATTGAACCCGGTTCACCAGATTCGCGACCAGACATTCAGGCACGCGGCCACGAGAAAAAATAAAAAAATAATTATAAACAAAAAAGTTATTTTGAGTGGCCCGTTTTTCAGTGTTACGAAGTATATAAAATCTCTGTTAAGTGTGAAATCAATGTCTCAGTAATAACCTCACTATTTGGTGGCAGCGCTGCGATATTGAATACGTACCTACGTATTACAATTTTCATACGTAATATAACAAGTGATATGATTATCATCGATGATATTTTCGAGTGAAACCAAGTTGCAGATTTTACGAGTCCGAAGGACGAGTGAAATGTGCTACTTCGGTTTCACGAGCAATATCTTCGATTATTAATCATATCACGAGCTTATATTTAATGAGAGAATATAATGAATTTTTGTTAAAATTAACTGTCAATGTTGTCAAAATCCCTTAGTAACGAATATAAATAAGGTGATAATTTCTTTGTTTTTTATCATCACTGTGATAGACATATACTATGGAAATTCTGAATGTTGATTGGCGGAAAACATGTCACGTGACTAATGAATTATATTCTCGACAGAATAGGAAAGATACTCTTAAATTATGGTTTTGATTTAAATACCGGCAATACAAGGGTCCTGGGTTCAAATCCCAGTGAAGTCCATGTATTTTTCACAAAATGTTTCTTAGTAGTTACTTAAATAACCGAATCGTTCATAGTTCTGAATGTTATAATAAAAATCCAACACAATACCTCCCGCAATTTAATTCTTATTAATTTAAATACATACCTGCGTATTCACTACTTGTTTCACTACACAACTTGTCAGATTCATACATTTGAAATATGAAGTGTGTAACAAAGCAATGAGGTCATGCACGACTTTTTTTTATAATTTTAATCGATAGAGTAGTGAAAAATAATAGATCCGTATTTTTTATTTTTCCTCAAATCGATCTTTAATCATGAAAAAATTGTAATTGAAAATGATATTCTTTAAAATGAGGCTGCTAGACCCCCGCTTCGTTCCTTATCCCATGACGTCACAGAGTGAAAGGCACGACCATTTTGATTTTCACATTATCTTAAACGTCAAAGTGACATTTTAAGATAACCTAAAATTTATGAATGTAAACATGTCGATGGAACGTTGTTTCGTGCCAAAATAAAGAATAAAATAATATTCTGCAATATATTCAATGTCTCACATGCGTTTATAACCTTCTATCGTCTAATTCAAAGTTTCAAAAGTGAAAGAAACATCTGATGTAACGTAGATAATTTCACGCCAAATGAAAATTATATTTATAAAAATAAATAGAACGATATTATATTAATATATTATAGCATATTCAGATATCTAATCCTCAATTTATAGTTTATATATATTTTTCTTTTAGAAATTATGTGTCCATATAAAATGTCTGTTTGAAATGAGTCTGAACTTGGTACGTAACGTTGTGACGACAAAACATGGCTGGTTTTTGCAACTTTTAAAAACATCATACTTTAAAACGATTTTATAAAACAAAAAATATAAATAAAAAATAATTTGATCATACTGATCGATGAATTATATTGTTCTTTTTCGATTTAAACAGAAAAAGGGTACAATTATTTTTTTTTTTTGCATGACCTCATTGTGTTTATCAAAGGCTCTGTAATTTATAAAAGAATTATTTTGGAAAATATACAGAAAAAGTATTAATGCAGACCTGTATGCGAAAAAATGGCATTTAATAAAATTTTTTGAAGAAAACCCATTACGAGCTTCCAGTAAAGTGCTATTTCCGGTTTCCATATTAGAATGGGGACGAAATACAATGTTTCAGAATTTTCTGAATGATAGTATTTGAGTTAGAGCGGAGACAAAATCCATACTCACACATACAGACTTTTAGCACGATCACTATACCTCCCTTGCTAAGCGAGAGGTAAAAACTGAATAAAAACATGAATATATAATGGGGGATTACGGCTCAATCGAATTAAAGGAAAATAGTAAAAAAATACGAATGTATATGCTGAAGAACGAATATTAATAAAAAAAATAAAATGGTATAATTGAGATATTTCGGAAATAAAGGGTTTTTTGTTATAGCGGTTCGACACTAATATGAAAATATTTTGATTGGCGACCGAGAAACCGCTTATACATGCATTACAAATAGCGTGTTAGGAGGTGAGGATTACTACCAATGGAAGTTAAGAAATTCAAATTCGAAAGGAGGGGCTAACATTCCTGTACTGCAGTTTCCAAACAGTTTTTATTTTAACATAAATTTCTTGCATTAAACTTAATAATTTAAATACACCTGTAATTATAAAGTATGTAGACTTATACAGTGTTATAATATTCATTTATTTTTATGTAAATATAACTTAAAATAGCATATATTTCAAGAACATTTAGGTCCATGATGAAAACAGTTTGATATAAAAACACATAAATGTGACGTCACGTCAATCTTTTCAAAATTCGGGAGACCATAACTTGCTTATTAATAGGAATTTTTTCACCGGATTTTCATCAATAGTCTTAGTTTTCCTAATATTTTCAGATAAAATTATAAAAAATGGTGTAATCCCCCATTATTATCAATATTTACTAACATCACAAATCTCAAAGATGCCCTATTTCCACCCATTATTTAACTATATTATTTAACCACAGTTATCTTTGCAATCACCCCATTCTTCACATGACTTCTTTCATGTCTTTTGCCTCACGCACACTAGTCTCGGTCTACATGAGACAATGCAACATAAGGCAGCTGGGGACAATGCGACATTCCAACTGATTGCAACTGGTGAAACCGCGTAAACATCCAGGACACATAAAACCACCGCCGCTGAAGAAGTTGAAGCAGTCAACAGACGACACCTGAGGATACCTTCTAGTATAGTGAAGTGAGTGACCTGTAGGTGGTGGATAAAGATATTGAAGTTTGCATGGGTGGTGTATGTGTACGTGAAATAAAGTGAGCACTAGTTACAGAAAAGATGGTTTCGACAATTCTATTAGACGAAATTGTCTGCATTTACGAGTATAATGCATTTTAAACTAAAATCACAAAAGAAATAAAGGTGTTCGGAATTCAAATACCACCATATGAGATATACCTACGACTTCGAGTAAATGGGACATCTGGTCCACTTCTGGGAGATCATATTAGATGTGCTTCATGAGCTATTAGAATGATAACAATGAAAAACTAATTTTGATCAAAATTTTCAATTTGATGGTGAGCCGAGTTCTGTAGCAATCCAACAAGTTTCGTTTGGTCATAATCAGACATATATTGTTCAATATTTTATTCAATTTTGACGTTTTAAACTGTCATTATTAACTCCATGGCAACAACTATAAGTAAAATTTTATTCACAAGTGAATTAAAAAAATTTAAATCACTCTTACAAAATTTTAACTCACTCTGCAACAAATAATACATTTAAAGTAACATCAGGTACGAAAATAACACTTACCACAAGATTTATCAAATATTATCAACAATTTCCATTATTCTTCACGAGACAAAAGACAGACAATAAAGCATTTTAAATGCACGACTTGACGTCTATTAGCGATGATTGTTATGCTCAGCCTATACTAACTGATCAGTTTTTTATTTTGTCAAAATTAAATATTACAATGGTTTTTATTATTATTTCGTCAAAATTGAATAAAATATTGTACAAACCGCGTGAGCTAAGAATGTTTATTCACTCGAAGAAATTAATTTCTTCTCATGAATAAGCATTACCTTAGCTCACTTGGGGTGTAAATATCTATTATCTACCTCACTAGTTTTTAAGCCAAAATATTGCTAAAGTTTACTGAATCAGAAATTCTACTTTAATTTGTTTCATTCTTTGCTTTAGAAGAAAACAGTGCGGTAATATTCATAACAGCACTCAATGCGATTCATAACAGTAGCCAGTGCGCTAATATTCATAACAGCACTCAGTGCGGTAATAAAGCACTTAACGAAACCCATATTAATTTGTTTGATGATAGTACTAACCCCATAGATAGTACATCCGGTAATAATTTTTGTTTAGCATGCTTTCTACAAGAACTAGAGGCTTTAAAACTGACCAATTATGTCATAGTTAAAATTTTTGTAAAAAAGTAGAAATCAATGTAATCTCTGGAACAAAATGTCACACCTGTCACAAATGACATATAAGATCATTAACGTCTATTTGGAAATAACTTTCTGTACCGTCTTGCAGCAGCACAACTATTGTCTCGCCATAAACCATATGCATGTCTACATACTCTTGATTGGTGAAGATAAATGGCATTTTGAGAATATCAAAAAAACAATATCAATTGTACGTCTATACAAAAAACGTTTAACGTCAGTTTTGACAATCAATAGTTTTCCCAGAGAACACATTAATTTTTACATTTTTACAAAATTTTGAACTATGACGTGATAGATAGGCCCCCAGTTCTTATAGGAAGCATGTTAAACAAAAATTATTGCTAGAGTTACTACGGGGTCAGTTCTACTATAGGTTAAGCGTTGTACACTTACTTACTTAATATCCTGTTTACAGATGAAACGTTTTCTCAAGAAAAAAATTTAAATAAAAAAAACCAAATTATATTTGCTTGCTTAACCACAATTGTACTTACGGAATAATTCTATTGTTTTTAGTGAAATGCGAATAACACCCAAATTTTGTTTTGTGATAATAAAATAAACATGTTTTTATGTTACTGCTCGCCATTATAATGGTTTCTTAGCTACTAAAAAGTAATTACGTATCCATGATGTATTCTCATAAGCTCACACCGTGTTAGCTGTACCTAAGTTTCGTATAATTAATTTCACTAGGCATTCATTCATTTAAAGCCTGCCTGTAGCTATGCACCATATAAGTATTGGGCTGGGAGAGAAAATAGAAACCATGCAGTATAGTGAGGGAGATTAATGATGTAGTGTGAAAAGTGTGCGTGAGTGTTGCTGGAGCAAATGGATTTACATGAGTGACGGAGCTAAGATGCTAAGCAGTCACGCCTCTAAACGTTAAATATGTTTGGTATTTACTAAGCTAGTTTGCTCCTCATCTATTTTATGAGATACGTTAAAAATTTGTAATCATTAAAATGTTTATAATTACTACATACATAATTAATAAAATTTATAAACATACTTAAAGTGTCAAGTACTCATATATACAGGCGGAGCCTGGAGTAATATTCCATTTACCAACCATTCAGATTAGTTCACTTTGTTCAGTTCAGATTAGTGATGTGCAAATTTCAGAAACTTATTATTTTGAAAGTGATTATTGATCATTCTAGTTGCATTTTTAAAGATATTTTTATCACAAAATTTGCGCTCTACACGTATTTTATTGTCTTTTGTTTTTATTTCAGTGAAATATCGCCAAATTTTCACCATATTTAAAATGTACTGAATTCTGAATTTTATATTGGAAAAATATACAAGTTCCAGCTTGTAAATTTACCGAGTACCGAACAAAACATACATGAAAACACGTACATGCATGTTTAATCTGCGCAACTCCATTGCAGAGAGTTGCACGGCGCATGAGCAAAAGTTTCATGAAATTTACGACTTGAAACTTTCAATTTTGAAATTTTTCAAATAAAAATTTCAATGTGAAACTTTCAAATGACACATCACTAGTTCAGATCACTTAATAGTGGTTGAGATGTGCAAATGGAACAACCATCATACGGTTACTGTCACTATTTGATAATAAATATTAAAGAAATTATATTTTATAAAAAAAAATAACTTAAAACACGTTCTAAATGAAATATGTAGAAAATAGTCTACATATTTTATAAACTTATAAGTTATAAAGGAAGAACAACATAATAAAAAATTAAATTAAATCTATCATGTTTCTATACTGAGCAGTTATGTTTATGTGTGTAAAGAAAAACAAAACAATACTTTTTGGCTTTTTAGTCTTCTAAATATTTTTATTTTTAAATTTATATGTTATTACAAATTTTAAAGAATATAAAATTGTCTATCCAATACATTCAACATTTTTAATATATCTTCTATAGATTTAGAGATAGAGATTTATAAATATATAAAATAATCCATTGTACAATGAATCAAATAACCCGTGAAACCAGTTGAAAAATTAAAATTTGTAATTGATATATAAATGTCAAAAATCCAGAGACATTACTGAAGGCTAGGTAATATTCTTATTTTATCATTCATTAAATATTTAAATTATAGATACAGCTGCCGCACGTTAAGTTGACACTGTCCTTGAATGCGGAAAACCTAAAATTGGTACTTGGACAAGTCGAGATGTAATAGTAATTCTAATATACTATTGTTATAAAGAGGAAAGACTCCGTTAACATTTAAAATTGGTATAAAAAGGGGGATTCATTTATAAGCCAAAGTATGTACAGTATCAGTATCAACTAAACAAGCGCTTGCTACACATATATTTCAACATATACCCTTCAGAAATACAGCCAATCCCGTCAATGAATTAGAAGAATCTCGAACATTGAGAAGAGTAGGAGGAAACTTGTTCATAGAATGAATTGAAAAATAAAGAATACATGTACATAATTAGAACTTTTTGTGTGTACCAAAAATGTTATATATATAGCTTAATATGAAAATGGCGAAAGGTACTGTGCTGGCCACAACAGATTTCTTACCTCCCGCTACCCTAGGTAAGCTAGGTATAGGGATCGTGCTAAAAATGGCATATAGAGATTTTAGTGAATAAGCACGTTTTGATGTCCCCAGAATCCGATTTTAACATTTTTACAATGATGTCTGTGGGTATGTATGTGTGTGTGTGTGTGTGTGTGTGTGTGTGTGTATGTGTGTGTGGATCCTGTGGACACGATTACTCAAATACTACCAATCAGAAAATTTTGAAATTTTGTATACCCATTCTATACTAATGTGGGAAGAGTTGATTAGTTTTTAGTGTATATCAGATAACCGGAAGTATCACTTATACAAGCTTTTACCAGTTTTTCTTGAAAAAATTGCATTGAATATAAATTTTCAGCAACTTTTACTATTAAAAATATAATATAATGGTACAATCTTCAATTCTACGATAATATAACTTTAAATATAAATTTATAAAACAATTTATTTTTGTACATCATCTGACCCATGCGTCAAACAAAAACATAATACTTCACTAAAATTTTGACCTATTTAAACAAATGTCACTGTCACATTTACATTAATAATGAAACCGTGTTAAGAAGAATTTAGTAGAAATATTTGATTTGTAAATATAAATCTGTCAGTATAAGTACGTGTTTTCAAAATGTCAAATATTGGTTTACAACTACACATTTACGATATGGATCATGTATAGCAAAAATTTACACAGATTGCGATTTTAGAGCACTTGGAAGTTGATGACGATTTTTCGACGATTATCTTTTTCTTTGGTGAGGCACATTTTCTCCTCTCTGGGTATGTTTAATAAGCAAAATTGCCAGATATGGGCAGAGGAAAATCTTCATGTGATTTACGAAGTACCATTACATGTCCAAATGAGACTGTTTGGTGCGCACTATGGTCATTGGAACTTATTTTTTCGAAAATGATGATGGTCGAACTGTTATAGTTGATGGTGAGCGCTATAGGCCCATGATAATCGTTAATTTTTGGCACGAAATTAAATTCGTATTACAGACTTCTATTTATTAAAACAACAAATTAGATTTTGTTTATAAAAGACCAACCGGAAAGGAAAAAGATACTTTACTTAAAGCTCATTGCTATTTTAAACATGAAATTTGCGGGAGGTCACGTGCTGGCCACATCAGATTTTTTAAATTGAAGTACACGTGCACCACCTACTTTCAAAATATTTCCTAATAAACCAGTGCTTTCCTCGATAGGAAGAATGAAACTAGAACTTCTTTATCATCTATTCTTATTCGTCGTGGTGTCCAACCTGATCATCGTGATGGCCGTCACCCGAACCAGGGAAACAGATGTCTTGGTGAGTCTCATTGGTTTTAACGGTTTAACCATCCACATCCGTTGACATTTATACAAGCACTAATCACTTGGCTCAACAGAATAAGTCCTATCATAACATATGTACTCGTACGTAATCAACGGAATGTTGTGTCACTAAAACAGGAAATTCTGATAGGCATGCTTTCATTTGAATATCAAGGGTATGATAAGTACAAGATATTTTTAAATGCGTTTTCGGATTTAGACTGTGCTTTATTTTTATATTTTTCCAGGAAATTTACTGGTATAATTCAAAATAATGAAATGAAATATGCCCAAATGTTTTTTTGGGTTTTTTTTTTGCTTTTTAAAATCAAATAAATATTTTGAAAACATTAATAATTAATTAATACTTACATATTTTTAATTTTATAAGTAATTTAACATAGTTCTAACTTCTTATTTTTGTAATATTTTTAATAAATAAATACATCATCACGGCATATTACCCATTTCTGGGTGTGCCAGTCTGTTTTCACAGATATCGGTATTGATGATGACATATTTGTACCATGCGGGCGCTTCCCAGACGTCACCTCACGGACACTCATTGCTGACGAGGAGAGTACACCACAGGCGTCACTTTTGTTCCACTTTAAAATACTGGGGGCCCCGTGGCCGCGTGCCTAGTCGTGAACCTGGGGAACCGGGTTCGATCCCGACCGACGCCAAATATTTTTAATACAGTAATATATTCAAATAATAAAAAATAGCGAGTTAAAATTTCAAATCAGTTTCCTCATCATAATACTTTCTTACAGTTACAATCATCAATGGCGGCTTAAAGCGTGAGCCACTTAGGCACTGGCTTAGGGCGCCTGGCTTTTTGGGGCGCCCAAAAAATATAAAAACTAAAGACAAATATATAAATAAACAAAAAAAATCAATGTATAGAATATATACCTGTCCAGTATTATTAAATTTTGGACCCCCTCAAAGTTAGTTTTGCGTAAATAAATTGTGTAATTTATTGAACATGCCATTGCGAAATAATCAAGTCAGGAAGAAATGATACATAAATTTACGACAGTGAAGGCACGGAAAGTTACCATATAATTTAATCATTCTTGGATTCTCGTTAGTTTTAAATTCTGATAGGTATATTTACCTTCCGTCACCTTTAGGTAAGGAAGGTATTGTTGTTCAAATACTCTAAAAATGTGTATACTTACGTACAATCAAATAATATTACTATCAAGTTTATATCTCTACCATTTTTTGAATTATTGCCCCAAAAGTCAATATACCTCACATTTAGATAAAAACCTCAAAATTTTCAAAAATGTAATTTTTATGCATCTATATACTTCTCAATGCGCTGATTCCAAATTTTGAAACCGCTGGTCGATATCTCGTTTCGTTCTCGAGACATTTAGATTTAAAGTTTTGCTCAATACTGCCCATTTTTGGGTAATAACCCAAAAATGGGTTGAGATATGAATTTGGCGACAACACCATTCGATTCTACAGACAAAAATACATAAGTATAGCAATTTTCATAATTTTTGTCCAACCGGTTCATTTTTTATTAATAAAAATTTGAAAACCCCTGATAATGACCAAAATCTGAAAAAATCGTAAGGGGTACACCTTAGATTTTTGAGATTTTTGGCCATTTTCAGTTATTTTGCTTTAGAGATTGTATGCGGTGTTCAAAAATTCTGAAAATTGGTGTACTTATGTAATTTTGCCCGTAGAATCGAATGGTGTTGTCGCCAAATTAATATCTCAACCCATTTTTGGGTTATTACCCAAAAATGGGCAGTTTCGAGCAAAACTTTGAATTTAAATATCTCGAGAACGAAAAGAGATATCGACCTGCGGTTTCAAAATTTGGAATCAGCGCATTAAAAAATATCTAGATATTTAAAAATTAGATATATATATATATATATATATATATATATATATATTTACAATTTTAAATGGCACAAAAGTGATCCCTGTGGTGTACTCTCCACGCCAGCTATGAGTGCCCGTGAGGTGACGCCTGGTAAGCGCCCACGCGGTAAAATATATCGTCATCATTACCGATGTCTACATGTGTTGTAGATACTGGCACACCCAGAAATGGGTAATATGCCGTGATGATATATTTATTATTTATTTATTTAAAAATTAGATTTTTGAAAATTTTGAAGTTTTTATCTAAATGTGGGGTATATTGACTTTTGGGGCAATAATTCAAAAATTGGTAGAGATATAAACTTGATAGTAATATTATATGATTGTAAAGAGAATGTTACGTAAGTGTACGCATTTTTAGAGTATTTATATATGAGTATACATAATGTATATTCATGTGATAATTTTATTGGATTTATAGAATATTTTCCAGTGAACTTTCTGCATGGAATTTGTAAAAAAATGTATTATGTTCGTGTTACAATTTTGCTGGATATATAGAATCTTTTCCAATGAATTTTTCGTATGGGATTTGTACAAAATACATCAAATTAAGGGAAGGTCTTGTGCTGGCCACAACAGATTTTATTATGTTGATTATGTAAATTTCAAAGTGTTTTTATTGCTAATGATTATAATTTATATATTATCAACTTTTAAGTTTGTCTTTTTGTTTAAGTCCAAAAAAATCAGAAATAATTTTTGTAACGGGTGATGGCGCTCTAATCAAAATTGGCTCAGGGCGCCTATATATCTTGAGCCGGCCCTGACAATCATATTATTCCAGACCCGTAATCTATTATTAAATATAGAAATAAAAAAAGTTTGACCTTAATGTACTAACTGACAATAATTCATTGCAAAAATTATTTCAAATATGAGTAATTAATCAATAGAGAACAAAGCTAACACAATTAAATTTAAAAATTGAGCTAGTTAATTTTAATTTCAAGTACTGAAACTTGCTGTGAATACTCACAAACACCAATTAACAAAATTCATTTAAAGGATTTTCATTTCATTTGCACACTACAACCTTTATAACATGCACAATTACCGCATTCAAGGCACTCTTGATCATTATTCATCGTTTTAACTAGCAAATTTTAAAGATCGTGTTTATGGTATGTGTAATAATATCATTTATATGTAAATACTCCGGTTTCATTTAAAGCTAAATTTAAATCCAACGAACGTATTCGTGTGCACAGAATCTTAACGGGATCCAAGAAGGCAACGCGGTGACAGAGAGGGGTGGCGGGAAGGCAAAGGACGCTGCTGTCACAGAGAGCCTAGAGAATCGCTCATTTTTCAAACCGGAGGCCGACAGAAGAGGAGGGAGCTTCTACCCGTCAGGTGATTACTACCTAAATCATTGTGTCATTGTCATCGTGTTTTTTATTTTGAATTATGATCCATTTTGTAATGATGTAATTAGAAATAGAGTAGGGTCAAGGAGAAATATTTCAACCAATTTGAATGAAAAATGGTTTGAAAACGATGACATGACAACAATCAACAATGTTTAAAGTCTCATGACAAATGTTTTTTTGGATTAGTAAAATTGCTCTGCAATAAATTAGTAACAAGCATCTGTATTGTATTCTAATATGAAAATTACAGGTATACAGGAACAGGATTATGAATTTCCTATCAAATTAAGTATTAAAAAAAACTGTTTGTATCTCATTAATCATAATAAAGGTTAACATATGTACGTATCTATTTTAAACTACGTTTAAGTGGAACGAAATTGATTTAGTTAGTAATTACGAAATTTATTATTTATTAGTCTACTCCTTTTACAACGGGGATCATATAAAAAAAAGTCGATTTTTTTTAGAAAATCATAAAATCCATCTCATTTCATTTGATAAATATAGTAATAGAAAATAATATGAAATGTGCGACATTTCATAATAAACTTTCGCGCTTTTAAACACGTACCAAATTTGTGACGACGCAGTTTCATACTCACACAAAGACAATTCTCTCTCACACACATACAGTGTGAACACTGAAAACCGTGACATAGGCGTTTAACATGGGAAAACAGTTTTTTTCAAATATTATCTGTCCCGTAAGACTATAGTGGGAGTTTTTGATATGGTTAGAAAGATTATTTAATTTGGCATCGAAGAGTATTTAAATGCTCTTAATTTAATGCCTTATTATTGAAATATTTACGAAAGTATAATCCTACTTGACAGTTATTACTTATAATTTACTAGAAACAGTAATCATGGAAACGTGTTCGGTAGCTGACTTGGTTAAATCAAGGCTCCATGATAATTTTTCACTAGTTCAAATCCCTCCCGGTTCAAGTTAATATTTCAAAATAACTGTTTTCCCATGTTAAACGCCTATGTCACGGTTTTCAGTGTTCACACTGTATACACATTTGCGCTTCACAACATGAAACAGTAATCTAACCTAAAATTGTGACAGCTGACAGCAAAATATACAAGAGAGAAGATTATTATTACTTTGTATTTCTTTAAAAGTACTAGCGCAGTATAAACTATGTAAATAAACCATTTATTTAAATAAATAGCAAACCAAACAATCATAGTTCCAAATTAAACCGGTAGAGCTCGACTGTCGTATCCGTGAAACTGTGTCGTCAGCCGTAGAAATATTGATTGATGAAATTTTTTAAAAAAAAAACATATCTCTGATTCTAAAAACTTGTAAGGTGTAACCTGCATATTTAATTTGACCTATTTTTTCAAGAAAAAAATAAATCTGAGAATGTGAAATGACCCCATTCTATACAATTTCGATTAAACGAGGTTAAAATTTGGATCCTGAACTTGATAATCGCAAAAAGGGAATCCATCAATTTATTTACTTTTAAATTAAAATATCTTTTTATTGGACATTTCGAAGCTTAAATTTTGCTCCTTCTTCAGCAAAATATAAGTGGATTACAACAGTCAATAATATAAAATAATATTTATAAACAGCAAAAATTGTTTTTTACGATTAGTAAGGTCATATCCATACTGATACACATTATTCTGCAGTCTCTGCAGAATGATGTTAGTATAAATATTATTTTATCTTATTGACTTGTAATTCACTTATATTTTAGTGAGTAACGTTTTTGAATTTATCATTATTGTTTAATTAAATATTATGAAATTATTGTAGCTGAAGATAAAGCATAATTTAAGCTCTGAAACGTCCAATAAAAATTTAAAATTAAATAAATTTATGGATTCCAAACGCCGAACTTCCTTTGTCCGATTTACAATTTCTAAACATAAAGCGTACATTACACGATGAAGTTTTTCTTTTCAAGTGACTTGAAATGACATGAGTGCAAGACAGACAAATGAATAGACTTTTCACAAAAAACTTAAAGAAAAACTGGAACATGCGCTACTTTTTCTTAAAAGTCCCTATAAGTTAATAATAATAATAATTTATTTGCCATAATAATTACAAAAAATTCAATTGGCATGTCAACACAATAAGTACAAAAAATTATATAAATATATAGTAAAAAATTTTAATATTGCATACACAAATGTACAATAAAAAAATAAATACATGCAATAAATAAAAAAGCAGAAACATAAGTACAAACAATTAGTTATCAAAAAATTCGTCAATGGAATAAAAACATTTATGTATGAGATATTGTTTTAGTTTGATTTTAAAAGAATTTATTGTATTAATAGCTTTAAAATCTTGTGGCAAATGATTAAAAATTTTGATTGGCATGTATGAAACATTGTCGTGAAAATTTTTTGTTCTGAATTTAGGAATATATAAATTGTTGATGTTACGAGTGTTATGAAACCCAGTAGCTTGTTTGATTGTTACAAACAAAGAAGGATTTTTCTTGACAAAAAGCGCACAATGAAAGATATAAATACAAGGGAGAGTAAGCAAATTAAGACTAACGAAGAGACCTCTGCACGATGTATGAGGAGAACATCCAATAATTGCCCTTATAACACTTTTCTGAGCTATAAATACATTAATGGCTTGGCTCGAGTTACCCCAACAGATTATGCAATATGACAAAATGCTGTAAATGTGAGCAAAGTAATACATTTTGAGCATATCCATATTTACACATTTACGTAAATGTCTTAGAACGTAACAAGATGTATTTAGTCTCTTTATAAGATGGTGAGAATAATTGGCCCAAGCAAAGTTGTAATCTAAGTGTAATCCTAAACTTTTAGTTGTTGTAGTGGGATTTATTGTCGTATTGTGAAGAGTGGCTGAAACATTGAAATTGTTGCCCCTTAACATGGACTGTACTAATTGTGTTTTATCGGCGTTAAGAACCACAGCATTTTCTTTACACCAGTTATCCATTGCATCAATACACTCTTGTACTTTGCAATTAAGTTGATTGTCAGGTAAATGTCATTTGTGTTTATATTTTTGATGTATTCAAGATATTTAAATGAAAAATGGCAGAAGTAATTCACATCTTGATGGCTATATACGAAAAATTCAAATGATGAAAATTCATTTACAATTTAATGTAGGTATAACTTAAATTTTGACACCTGGATATTTTAATTTACGCAAAACTTAATCGTGCAAATAAACGTGTAGTCACTTATAAAGATACTTTTCAAATCACTTGAAAATAAAAACTTCTTCGTGTAATCCACGCTTTACTGTTACTTTTTGAACTTTACTCTAGGTATTAACCTCTATTTCGTTTGTCTAAGACAATACTAACTGGTGGAGGTAATGGGTGGAATTCAGTGGGTTGTATTAAGGTCTGTATTAAATCTTGTATTAAGTATATGGCAACATTGTAATATTTTCCACATGTATCAATGAGATTCAATTGTGATTTAGAAATTTTACCACAGGGAAAAGTAATTCAAATATCCTTCAGTCAAATGAGGAAGTATTATTGTAAATGGAAGGTGTAAAAGGAAACTCATTATTGCAAAATTAGGTTAGAAATATGTCAAATTTTATGTGTCAAATATTTCATACCTGAATGTTAATGAATTTTAAAATATCTCAACCCTCGTTTTGATCAGTTTTGACATTTGTCCTTTTTTTCTTACTTCTGTTAATAATATTTTTTTCTTTATTTGATCCTTTGGTCTCTCACTTTTTTCTGACAGGTATTACAAAGTTGCCAAAATATTTTTGACAAAGGACTGTTTTAGCTTAAAACACGCTAATACAACCCACTGAATCTCACCCATTATCTTTAATTCGTCGAATTTGGCACTCTTCACTAGCCTAGTGATCGTGTCTAGTAACTATGGAAACAGCTTGCATCTTTTTCTTATTAATGCATTACTGCATATGTCTCTCTTTATTTTGTTATTTTTAGTTCAGCTTCTAAGAGTGCTGAATTCGGCCCATTAGTTTTACAGAATACACTATTTGAAAATTGTATTATACATAATAGTATACGACGTTCTTACAAAATAAGTTTGTAAAAATCTCTTTCTTTAGGTCCTCCCCTGAGCCCAGGCCCAGGAATCAACAGCCCCCCTTTCCACACCTCTGGCAACGGCTACAGCTACGGTGCTCCTACTGCCCCAAGCGACTACCCTTTCGGAGGAGGGGGCAGCTTTTCCGGTCGTCCTAGTTCCCCTAGCGGGCAAAGCGGGTACGGCGCTGGTCTAGGAGGTGGTTACCCCATTGGAGGAGGGGGAGGAGGTGGTTACCCTATTGGAGGATCAGGAGGAGGTGGTTACCCTCTTGGAGGAGCGGGAGGAGGTGGTTTCTCTCATGGAGGAACCGGAGGGGGTGGCTTTCCCCTCGCAGGAGGTGGAGGAGGATCACCGTCCCCCCACCAAAAAGTAATGGCGCTGAAGGGATTGTTGCTACCCATTGCGGGGGTAGCATTGTTAGGAGCTGCGGCTGTGCTGGCGAAGAGTAATCCGGTGTTGTTGCAACTAGGGGTGGTGTCGGGAAAACGGAGGAGGAGATATGTAGAGTATCCGGTTAATCCGTACGTGAGGCCAAATATCGTGCAATAAAATTAAAAGGCAATAAATGTTTAATTTAATTGTTCGTCCGACTGTTACAATTTTTCATTTTTCAGATTTTGTACAACGGAGTAGTTTATAATTTTTATTTTGTATTATTTTTTAAATACTAATGTATAGTGCGTTCAAAAAAAAAACTTAACTCGGAGTAGGCTATGCGCAGAGAAGTGTATGTCTGATCATCATTCAATACAAAACTAAAGTTCTCAAAATTGATCATGAAATGTAATTTTCATAAAATTCATTGTAACAGGCAGTAAAAGAATGGGCTACTTGCGTACCTTTTTTATTTAATATTTTTGAAGAGAAGGTAAAAACTTGCTACCCATATTTTTTCTTTTGACAAAATTTTTATTAATTAGCCAGAAAAAATAATGAAATTTGATTATTTGAATTCCCGCCATGTATGACGTAGAATTACGCCGCACCAATGAATGGTCGTAAAGCCACAGCGTGGTGCCGTCCCATAGTAATGGTATGTTTGTGCGGGTAATGTAGATCACCTGTTTGACGTTTCAACAATAGTTTGGAGGTTAGTATTTTAGTTTCTCTTTTTGGTATCGATATTTTAAATTACCAATAACTACCTATGTGTTTATTTATAAAGTTATTAATGTATTTGAGAGACCAGAGAGAGAGAGAGAAAAATGAACTAATGTCAAATTCAAATTAAAACTTTCTAGCACGCCATGCCATCTATTGATAACATTCTTAAACATGCTTCCCCTCCTCAGTTCAATATAAAGACGTCACAGAAAAATTTATTTCTTAATTTAGTAAAAAACAAATAATTATTTTAAAATAAAATTTGTATTTTTATATATGTTTTCAATATAAAATTACGTATATAGTGACAGAAATCGGATTTTCAGTACCACGCAAGTAGCCTATTGCAGTTCGTCGTTTTCTAATTTATTTTTATTTCTAAAATAAGAAGAAAAGCTTTGATTTCTTTACATAACATTTTTGACAACATCTCATGCAAACTGACATTTAATTAAATACTTTCAAATTAAGATATACATTATATACAGAAGAAGAGAGTTTCTATGGAAAGAAAATTCATCAGAAAGGTCCAGGGCACATAATGAGACGGTTTAATTAATTTTTCGTATTACCATACTGTTACTGTGATATAACAGAACTAAAAACAAAAGTGAAAAGATAAAAATAACCCAAGCCGTTATTTTTTATAACAGTCGCCTACAATTAAGGATCAAGTGTTCCTAGAAAAATAACAGCATCTTGATGGACCGTTGTCACGGAGAATTTATAAATCAACAAAAAAGTTGTTCAGTATGACAGAAAAAGTAGAATTTTATTGTTATTTTATTATCCCTAAATGTTTAAATTTTATGTTATTAATTTAATAACGTTATCAACCACGTATTCACAACCCAAAGAAATTCATTATTATTTATCATAGCCTAGTGAAGCTTCAGGCTTACAAAAAATGTTTATTACTAAAATCCAATCAACTTTTTCGGAAACCTCTATAATATTTTCTAATTTAAAAGTGTTGAATATTATGAAAATATGTTCTTTTTAAATATTCCACATGAAAAATACTTAAATTTATGATGTCAAACATGCCGCACGTAAATTGAAATATTTCAAACATGTGTGCTATGTCAAATCAATTTAATTTTTGCTTTTTTATAACGAAATAATAATACACCAATTTCAAATACAAATTCATATTTATTTTTTTTTTGTTCTGGTGTATAATTTAGGTGTAAATGTATGCAACCAAACATTAGTTATTTAGATAAATATTAGAAAAATTGGTCTTATTGTTTCCTAAACTTGATTCCCTTTAGATAATATTTTTACTTTATTTAATTATAGTAATTTATACGAAGGAAAAAAAAAACTAGAATAAATAAATTTTGTGAATACTTGTAATATTCTAAATAAATTGTGTTCAATAGGTATATGTCATATTTTATATATTATCCTCAAATTAACTAAAATATATTTATGAATGTTTAATCATGAATTATGTTTCACTCTATATTTATTACAAATCATACATCAACATAAATTTTAAAAAGTCTGATATTACCAGCACAAATTCTATGCATTTTTTATAAAGTTCTTTGGAAAAGATTCTATAAATACAGTAAAATTGTAACACGAACACATCATATTTTTTACAAATCACATACCAAAAGTTCCTTGGAAAAGATTAAATCCAATAAATTATAACATGAACATACACTACGTAAATTGTACGTGACACTGACATCTGTCAATTAGAATTATTTGAATATATCAGCAGTTTCCATGATTATAGCAAAGCTGGCTGATTATTTATGAAAGTTAATCTCTTTACAATTCTTGAACTCTAGATCTATTTAATATGAAGGAAAATTTATAATCAAACTGTATACAGACAAGATATTCTTTCATATTGATAATCACATAAAATGTCAAAAATATGATATTTAACTGCGTTTTTTCAAGAAAACTGTTAAGAACTTCAAATAAGGGAACTTCCGGTGACCAATTATAACCAAAATCTAATCAGCTCTTCATATGGATTTAAAGAATAATAATTTTTAGAATTGTAGTAATGAAATTATCGTTGGAGAAATTTTTGTCACACAGACACACGTACACATTAAGACATTATCGTAAACCTAGTAAAATCGTATTCTAGGTACCCTAAAACGTGCTTATTCATTAAAAACTCACCACCAAATTCTTTGACCTAAGACAATACGTTCCTTACCTGAAGGTGACGGAAGGTAAGAAAGGTAAGTCATCATAATATGTGTATGAACTCGTATTTATGGGATGTAGTAGAAGAAATTATTATTATTATAAACCATAATAATTTAATTAAATTATTTTTCCTTTAATAAACCCGTAAACAATAAGACATATAGTAAATTAAGAAAATAATTTGTTATATCATTTGCATTTAGTAGCAATAAGGAAGGCAGCAATTCTTAGTAATCCATAATTACCAGGAAAATATTCATATTTAATAAGAACGATTAGTACTTCGTAAAGAAGTTAAATTTCCATTAAGTTCCCATACATTCAGAATTCTTCTTCTTTCATCATAATTATACTCATTTTATTATTTTCTACTATTTGTATGTAATTACATTTAAATACGACTTAAATATAACATATTCAATTGTTCTATTGTAAATGGAATATGTGAGACATGTAGGTATTGTAAGTACCAACATTTTTGCACTATTTAACTGTAAGTTGTAATTGTAAATAATTATACATATTTAAAAAGGTCAATGTTGATTATTATGTATAACTGTTTTCTATTTATTCTCTCTTTCATATTTATGTGCATGTATACAGGTGTTCAAAAAATAGTGGTCACGGATTTAAGGGTGGATAATAAATCTCAAAACAATAAAAAAAGTTCATGTACATATATATCCGGAAATGCCTAGTTTCAGATCTATAGCGATTTTAATATTTTATTTCTGCCATATACAACTCATATTTTTAACATTACAATAAAATCATAGTGGCCGTTTACAATGGAAAACAGTCAATTATAAATCAATTGACCAGAAAAATCTTCTATTTGGTATCCTCAGATTTGGAAAATTCTCGTACAAACGTCTAGGTACCGAATCACCGTGAACAAAACCGAACATTAAATGCATATCTACTAATTCGGAAATAGTGAAATTATTCATGATAAAATTGTGTTTGTAACAAACAATAACAATAATTATGACAAATAAGGAAAAGCAAAAGACTATCTTCAATTGTTTTCCATTGTAACCACCACTATGATTTTATTGCAATGTTAAAAGTATGATTTGTATGGGACAGAAATAAAATATTAAAATTCCTATTGGGCTTCCAAATTATCAAGAGATAGCGCTGACGTCAAACGTCAAAATTCAAATGAATGGTATATTTTTCGCTGGCTTCCATAAGAGTACAATTGGTGTGAGACTAATTTTCGTAGTTTTTAATTTAATTTCGGATTTAGTATAGTGTTTTTTTTTTTTTGTTAATTTTGGTAGAATTGAGTTTGATCTTTAGTGATAGTTTTAATAATATTTTAGTTAATAGGGTTAATTTTAGTAAGTATTTGTAGGTTAAGAGTATTTTAGTCATATTTTAATTAACAGTATATTGTTTTTTTAATAAAACATTTGATTTCCTTTATTTAGATTGTATTTCATTGCCGTAGTTGTACATATATTAATTTCTATCTACATAGCTTTACTTTTATTTAATTGTTTTTCTTTCATAATGAACAAATTTTGTGTGCTTAGAATTAAATACTATTTGTAGATTTGTGAATTGTAGTGTATCATTTAGAAATATGGTGGAAGACCAGCAAGTAATAAATAGTGGCCACATAATATTATGTGGTAAATATTTTCGGAAAAAACTCCATCGTAACTTTAACCTATAAATTGCATATCTCCTAATTTGTTCATTAATTTTTTTAAAAAACAAAAACTTACCTGTTATACTAGCAGTAATTCAGATCCTAGTAATAACAAAACAATAACAGCCGAAGATAAAAGCGTATTAAAATTCGTATACAAGTAAATACAATCCCTGAATAAAACAACCACCTCTGTACATGTACACTTCACTCAGTTCAGAAATCTGCCACCAGTGGCGTATTTTAATTTTGGAAGCCCAATAGCTCTGAAACTAGGCATTTCTGGATATATGTTTATATGAAATTTTTTATTGTTTTGAGATGTATTACTCACCTTTAAATCCGTGACCTCTATTTTTTGAACAGCCTGTATAATGGGGTCCTCCACCATAGTAATAAATTATAATAAAACTAGACCTTAAAACATAAAACTGTATGATAGGGACTATCAAAGATTAAAATAGTCATTAAATTTAATATATTCTAGTTTTTAATGACTTTGACATTGTTATCTCTTCACTTCTGTAACGACACATACTGTGTTCCAAAATCTTACTACTTTCAAGCTGTTTATCGCTTTTTTGAAAAACGGAATATATTTTCAAGTAAATGAATGCAGAAAATAAGGAAACAACGAAAGTAAACCAAATAATAATTGTTTGAATTTATAATATCACGCCAGATAAAAACCACGAGCGTTTGTATGGAAATGGAAAAGTTATGCGAGCCCCGTCACATTAGTTGGCTTATTCTTAAAAATTCATTTATCATTCCTACATAAATCCAAAAAGAAATGTTAACATCAAATAAAGATACTTTTCTTTTCAAGCCATATACGAGTGCATAAGCAGATTTATCACTTTCTGGAATCATTTGGTAATAGTTTACCCATTCGTTTAATGTAAATTTTAAATCAAAATTCTGAATACGCACAAAAGAAAATTAGCAATTCATTATTTCTGGATATTTACAAGAACTAAAATGTAGTCATACATAGCTAAGATAGCATAAATTAACATTATTTTAAATCACTTACAAGTTACAAATGAGCAGCATTTCTTAGCGTATATAAAGAATTTTGCTTGCAAGTATAATGAAATGTAATATAAATTAGCTATGTATATGACTATTCAGTTCAAAAAATTTAACGGAATAGGTATTCTACCATTGTGAAGATATAATGAACTTCAGTAATAATAATTATAAGGTACCATACCTTAAATTAAGAATTTTAGTAAAATATTATGGAATACAACGTCACTGAACCGAATCAAGTACCGTAAAATTAAAACTTTAATATTTATCAAAACTCGAAATCCAACAATGAAGATCACAACTCGAAAAAACAAAAAAATTCCCTAAAATGCTAAAGACCAAAATGCAGTCTTAATTCACTTGGAAGACGTAAAGTAAGTGTTAAATAATGATAGATGAGTATGGTCATCTAATGGGACAATTTTTGATTAAATTAACCGACTTCGTACTTCCGTGTACGTTTTTTACCTCCCGCTACCCTAGGTAAGGGAGGTATACATTTTTTAAAGTTTTTCTTTCACTAATAATAATGAAATATAATGGTACAATCTTCAATTCTACGATAATAGCATTTAGTAAATAACTCTAAATAACTTTAAATATAAATTTATAAATAATTTATTTTCATATATCATTTTGCCTATGCCTCAAACAACAACAATATTTCAATAACAATTTTGACATATTTAAACAAATGTCACTATCGGAAGTAAATACATTGGGTGGAATTCAGTGGGTTGTATTAAAGTCTGTATTAAAGCTTGTATTAAGTATATGGCAACATTGTAATATTTCCCAAATCTATCAATGAGATTCAATTGTGATATAGAAATTTTACCGCAGGGAAAAGTAATACAGATATCCTTTATTCAAATGAAGTATAATTGTAAATGGAAGGTGTAAAAGGAAACTTGCAAAAAATAGCAACATTAGGTTAGAAATATGTCAAATTTTATGTGTCAAATTTCATACCTGAATGTTAATGAATTTTAAAATATCTTAATCCCCGTTTTGATATTTGTCCTTTTTTATCGTAATTGTAAGGCTTTCTTACTTCTATTAATAATATTTTTTTCTTTATTTGATCCTTTGGTCTCTCACGTTTTTCTGACAGGTATTACAAAGTTGCCAAAATATTTTTGACAAAGAAATGTTTTAGCTTAAAACACGCTAATACAACCCACTGAATCTCACCCATTAAAATTAATAATGAAACCGTGTTAAGGAGAATGTAGTAGGTAATAATATATGTATTTGAATCTAATAAAATTAAGGTTTGTAAAAATAATATATTTTCAATCATACATAAATATTAGAAGTACTATTAATTTGCTTCATTGTCTTCTAGAATACGAATTTGAAAAGATGTCAAGATGGGAGTACTATTTTGATTTTTGTTAAGTATTTCTATTAGTTTTGTCAATATTTGTGAAATTTATTTTATGTATGATATATTTGTTAAATGTAAAATAAAAATTGTTATGAGTGAATGTAAAAAAATTTGAACATAATGATTGCCTTATTTATACTGCATGGTTAAATACCCAGCGGGAGGTTATGGGCTGGCCACATCAGATTTTTTCTTCTATAAACAATACATATTATGATTTACTAATAATGCATTTTTCTCAAATTATGTTGTACGACTATAAAGAGTAGGTAGTTTTTCTGCATTCTTTGTTGTTAATTTAGACTTATTTTCAGCAGAGATATTATTGGTTTCGTCGCAAAAATGTTATAATCGTATAATAGGGACCTTAAAACATGCTTATCCACTAAAATGTCTCTTAGCGAGACGTAAAAATAAGCACTAGGTAAGTTTCAATATTTAAAGTTATAATTACAATACGTACTTCGGTCGACTAGACCATCAATTTCTTCTATTACTATTACCTTATGATGGTCTAGTCGACCGAAATACGTATAGTAAATTTATTATTTTATTAAAATGTTTCAACGAGAACCGACAATGAAATCTAGAGAATTCGCTAAATGGAAATTAAAATATATGTTTAAGAAGGAAATAAAATAACAACCCACAAGGCAGGGAAGTTTGAAAAGCTCTGCTGCCTACTATTACTTAAAATTACCTAATATATTTATTAATTTATTTATACAACCACCTGTGTTCTAGTCCTAGGTAGTAAAATGCTGAGTAGTATTCTTGAAACTATGAATCATTTTGAAACAATGTGAGGCCTTGTTGTATGACCTCGTTTACATGTTACAAGTGTGATCTTATTATGGGCTATTGTTGCACAGGTGTAAACAAAAGCCAAATAATTAAATATTATTCTGCAAATCATATGTTGTAACCTGCATGCACTTTATAATTTGTTGCAAGGCGACTACTCAATCACTCATATCAGAACTTGAAATTACTTATTATTTTAATTATATTCAGATCAGTCCTGAATTAATTTGTCATTTTGATATGCAGGATACATTAATAAGTCATTATGTTTGATTTTATTGTAGAACGTTGTAATTTACATTATTGAAGTAAGTCCATAGGCTATGTCCGATATCACATTTTTTTTTTTTTTTAATTAGTATTTCTTCATAGAAATACAATGCCGAATGGCACACTAATGACACCCATTGGTTTCTATGGCAACACTTTAGAACAACAAAAATTAAACAATTCGATTTAATTTGATGCTTCAGATTAAATGTTAATATTATATTTCATAAAATAGAAGCTAAGAAGCTATTCTTTGATAGTAAATATGACGTTTTGCATAAATTATAGCAACGAACATAAAAAAATAAATATAAATAAATGATTTGTTTAATTAATGCGCGTCAACTTCGAGGTATAGTGTGCTCCTGCAAATTCCTAAAATCTAAATCCAAAAATCCTAAATAATGACGTTATTTACGGCACATAAATTTAAGATTTAGATATTAGGGTGATAAAAGTGCAACATCGGACACAGCCGTAGATAGACAATAAACACAGAAAGGTTCGATTAAAAAATAACGAGAATTTCTGAATTTCGCGCTGTATTTCTTTCCCATTCAGCTCATTTCTTATTACTTCGTATGTGAAGTATCATAAATATTAAATGTGTAGTTTCGTTTGACAACAACATACGACATAAATGAATTTTTTATCAGACCTGGAACATTCAGTACTTTCACTTCGTAGTTTGGTAGATGACATTCTAAAACATTATATTATTTTTGATGTACATTTATTTATTTTGATTATTATGTTCACAAAATTATTCTTAATCAATTATTTTTAGGTTAGTTAAATTATTATTTATCGACATTACAGTTTATTATTATTATTATTATTATTATTAGTTTATTGGTTTAATATGCTTTTGAAGTAAATAAATTTAAAAAATGAGTAAAAATGAAACAAAAAATATGAGAAATAAATATAAGATAACTGTAATAGATTTTCTCATTTCTTAATAATTTTCAATTTTTTCACCCCAATAAATTATTAATTTATCGTAGACTACTTTCAACATAGGTACCTATTTAAAAAATCATATATTTGTGTTACATCTCAAGAATTATTAAAAAATGGTAAAAAAATTGTTAAAACAATTTTTCTCTAACTACCTTAATAAATAAGAAGAGACATTTTCGAAATGTGTGAAAAACGGGTGTTTGCCTGTAGCTCAGAAACAAAAAATCTGTTGTGGCCAGCACAAGACCACTCGCCATTTCCATGTTAGGCTATATAATTATTGTATTGCACTTCGCTTTCGAACCGTCGTTTTATAACAAGAAATTACAGAACTTTACTCAAATATTGTTTTTTATTGTATTTAACATGTCTTCTGCACACATTTAATTCTAATTATATCTACTTTTCATTGTATGAGGAAGTTTCTAAATGTCAGAGATTCTTCCAATTCAGATTGGCGGTATTTCTGATGGATATATGCATTTTACCACAATTTTACCTATAATTTCAAATATTTAATTAATAAAACAATAAGAAAGATTAAATATACTTCCCAGAAAAAGCTATCAGAATGTCACAAAAACTGTTGATATTTGACAATGACATGTGTCATTTACAAACTATGTTATAAACATTGGAATTTGTCAACTGGTTTCCTTAGTGCCTTAGCCTCTGTGATTAGTTTACTCTATAAATTATAGTGTCTTTATCTCTAAATCTATCTAGCGAATTTTAGCATGAATCCAATACCTCTCTTAGCTAGTCCATCTTTCATGTCCCGCACTGTACTCATAGATATATAAAATTTAAGGAATATTACTAAATAAACGAGTAAAAAGCTAATGGTCTTATAGCACCAAATGTATGCATACTGTCTTCTCCGTTCTCAGAACTCATCAAACCACAATAACTTTAACGAGTACTAACGCAGCTCATTTTATTTCGCTATTTCAACGAAACAATCATCTAATCCGCCCAATGAAATCTCAGGAAAGAGTGTTAATTATGAGTCATCGTACATCCGAGTTTATATTTAAGTGCATTTAACCAGTAATCAGGTCCCAGGCCAGGCCTTAACACAGTTTCTTACCGGACGCGACTAATGGCAGACCGGAAACAGCCACACTGATTCGTATATATCTACAAGAGCGTTTCACGGTCCGTACACAGCCGCTGTGTTTGAAAGAACGCCACAAAGGTAAATATTTCTCACGCGACTTATTCTTCCAGAGTAAAAAGAGATGTTCTACTTCTTTATTTGTTTCAATGTCGGGAAAATGGCTGGCGAGAAGCCAAATGGATGAAAACTTCAAAACAATTTTTTTTTCTTTCCAAAGATAGATGAAATTGTGATAGGATTTTTATTTTTGTAATCCAGAAAATTGGGTTAGGTTACAATTCTGATATTTTAAATTCTTTCCAGTCTTTCATAACAATTGATTATAAAAATCTTGATGACGTATAGTTAAGCTGAATGGGATACTTTTCTCAGGTGGCATAAGTACAGAGGCGAACAAAAGTATGGAAACTTTTTTATTTTTCTGATATAATAGGGTCCTATACCATAGTCATATTTTAACTATCTTAAATAAGAAGACGAAAATATACATAAATTAATGAGTATTAGTGAAAAAATTTTTTTTAAATATTGTCTAGGTCAGAAACTACAAGCGATTGAAGTTGATTACTAATTGGGTATGATGCGTTAGGTACTAAGAATTTGATTGGTCGCCTGATTTTAAAAAGGAGAATCGCGCGCCTGTAGCGGTCACCTTTGAAAGAATATGAAATGTCATGTTGTTCCATAACCTAACAAAATATTTAACAAGTTTGTGTTTGATGCATTTGTTTAATTATAACATCTAGTAATATTAACAATAATCATGTATTTATAATTAAATCAATTTGTAATATGAATTAAATTAATAATAATATTAATTAAATTAATATTGAAACTGCAAAACAGGCGAACATTAGCGCCATCCGTCGTCATACTTTGTGTAATAATATTGTCAAACTGTTTCAATGTTCTGTAATTTATTAGGAAGAAACCCTTGTTAAATGCTTATTATTTATGTTATTTATACTTAATAATAATTTCTTCGTGAATATAACGTATAAGTTTTTATTTAAAAACATTTCAGCTATGCAAACATGAAAAAAATTGTTTTCAGTATAACTAACAGTTTGTCCCATTGTTTGTCGATCACTCGTTAGTACCCGCTACGTCACGCACAAATTCTTAAACTTTAAAAATTCATATCTCGCTTATTACGTAAAATTTTTAAGTCGCGTTTGCACTGAAGTTCTTATTTTATCCTGTTCTTACAGGAAAAAAAATAAAAGAAAAATGGTATAGGACCCCATTTTCGTTAATATTTCTATGGATAAATAAATCATGACATGAATAATAGTATATTATATACAACAGATTTATTAAAGTATATTTGACATTTAAAAAATATTTAATAACAATACCCATATTTAAAAAAAAACTCTTGGATAAAAGTATAGAAACAAATTCATTATTTAATAATAAATAAGAAATAGTTAGTATTTTGTTGTATCACTGTTCGCAGTACGTTCAGCTTGACATCTTATTGGCGTCAAGTCCACTAATTTCTTGAATATAATTGCAGGAATCTTCTGCCATTCATGTTTTAGTGATTCCCACAAATCATTGGATATTTTTATATTTTTTTCCGAATTTGTCAATCTAGGTGATCCCAAAGATGCTTATAGGATTGAAGTCTGGAGATTGAAGCCATTTTAAAACATCAGTTTTTTTCACCAAACTTTGATGAATGTTTTGGATCGTTGTCTTGCTGAAAATGCCATCGGAAGGTATTTCTTCTGCATCACATGGTATTACTTTCTCCAGTATATCCCTAAATAAAAATCTGTTGTGGCCAGCACAATACCTCTCGCCATTTCCATATTAGGCTATATAAGTCATCGACCTTTAAACTAATGGACCAAGTGTCTCCTATTCTTTTATTGTTAGAATAATGCTCCAACATAAAAGGATAGAAATATATATTCTGTCTTTCAATAGTACGGAAGTTCTCAGTTAAAGTATACTGCGCATACGTTCGTACTCATTGTACATCTTTTTCAGCCATATGTAAACCTCTATACATCGCTCTCTATCACTAAATAGTTGTCAAAATCTACATTTGACGTTTCGTGACTGTTCGTGTATTATTTATTTTTTTGGAGAACATTTACAATTATTTCTGTCCATGCATACGTATATGTGTTGTGAGGTGTGTATGCGACAAAATAATGGGGAAACGGTGTATTTCGTGCAGTCAGCAGTACGTACGCGGTTCAGCTGTGTCATTTCATATGTAAGTTCTTATTAATTATTACTTGTCCCCTATAATATACATATGTACAGGGTGTCCCATTTAAGGTACGAATGCATTGGTATCTCGAGAACCGTAAGAGCTACGAGGTTGGTTAAATTAGACAAAAGTTGCCCCATTAGGAGGCTAGTTTAATGGTGTTGTTATTTGCGAAAAAATGCATAGGTCACTAGATACAGGTGAAAATGTAAATTTCGCGATTTTCTTTTTTTGCTTATAACTTTGTTATATGAAATAATACGAGATTCTGGTTTGCACTTTCTTAAGGCACTTTTGTATGGTGAATTTGCAGAAGTACTCAATTTTTTTTTATATCTAACCATTTACGAGTTACTGATAGCAACTTTTATTTTTCATATGGAGGTCATATTAAGCTATGGCATTTTTAAATAGAGATTTTTTTTAGCTTTACAATGATATGAAACAATAATAATTTATTTTTATAATTAACAGAAAAATTAACAAAAATTGTTATTTATACTAAAATTAAATTGAAAAAAGTAAATCGAAAGCTGCTATGGAAACAACGAACAACGAAAAAGAGCAACAATTGAATTTCTGAATTTTACTTGACAATAGTATAGATTATTACGAGTAATAAACGAACTTTGACAACGAATGTAACAACTCAACATATATTTTTCCCAACGAGAAAAATTCATTTTTATTACTCGTAATAATCTACTATTGTCAAGTAAAATTCAGAAATTCAATTGTTGCACTTTTTTATTGTTTGTTGTTTCCATAGCAGCCTTCGATTTAATTTTTTCAATTTAATTTTAGTATAAATAACATTTTTTATTAATTTTTCTGTTAATTATAAAAATAAATTATTATTGTTTTATATCATTGTAAAGCTAAAAAAAATCTCTATTTACAAATGCCATAGCTTAATATGACCTCCATATGAAAAATAAAAGTTGCTATCAGTAATTCGTAAATGGTTAGATATAAAAAAAATTTGAGTACTTCTGCAAATTCACCATACAAAAGTGCCTTAAGAAAGTGCAAACCAGAATCTCGTATTATTTCATATAACAAAGTTATAAGCAAAAAAAGAAAATCGCGAAATTTACATTTTTACCTGTATCTAGTGACCCATGCATTTTTTCGCAAATAACAAAATACCATTAAAATAGCCTCCTAATGGGGCAACTTTTGTCTAATTTAACCAACCTCGTAGCTCTTACGGTTCTCGAGATACCAATGCATTCGTACCTTAAATGGGACACCCTGTATATAAAGATTATATTAAAAAATATATAATAAAACGAATTATGTTAAAAAAAAATAAATAAATCCATACTCTTAGCGATTATGCAGTAACAAGTAAGGACAAATCAAATTTTTTATTTTGCCGCGTTTTCTTAACTTCCGTACTGTTGAAGGATAGAGATACTGTGTCTGCACCGTTATGGCGGGACAAGCGTTTTGCTCGTACGCTGCGTCTATTAGTTTAAAGGTCGATGATATAAGTATTGTACATATTTGACATTTCTGATACACACCTTCTATTCACTCTTATTCTTCTAATGATCGAGATTCTTCCATTTCAATGATGAGATTGGTGGTATTTCTGAAGAGTGTATCTACAATTATAAATATTTAATTAATAATAAAATAAGAAATATTAAATGTACTTCCCAGAAAAATCTAAAGTCAGTAATGTCTCTGGCTTTTTGTCACTCACACTTATCTGTCAATTACAAACATTTTGATTTTTCCACTTGTTTTCCATGGGCTGCGAGATCCTTTTACAACTTATTATTTTATATATTTATATGTCTCTATATTTAACTCCATAGAAGATATAATAAAATTTTTAAATGTATCGGATAGAGATTTTTATATTCTTTAATATTAGTAATAACAGAAGTTTTAAAAAAATAATATTTAAAAGATTTTTTTAAAGAAACTATTGCTTCCGGTTGTCCAATTGTTACCAAAATCTAATCAGCTCTTCCCAGGAATGTCAGAACGAGGAAACTGCAGTTAAATATTTTTTGTCTTATAGTATTGGAGAAACCGTAGTTCCAACATCCACACACACACGGACATCATCATAAAAATGTTATAATCGGATTATAGGAGGGACCTTAAAACGTGCTTATCCACTAAAAATCTGGATATGCGATTTTTAGCATGATTCCAATACCTCTTTTCCAGTGCCGGATTAAGGTATTTTCGTGCCTGAGGCGCTAACAACTTTCGGGACCCTAGAATAAAACATAAGACCCCAAAAATATAATTTATTTAATAAATTAAACAGAAAACAATTACAACAGAAGTGAACTCATAAAGTAAATTAAAGTACAACTCTAAAAAAATAAAACCTCCACAAAATGATGCCATAGCCGGGCCCAGAGCAGGCCCGGACCCTGAGGCGCGTGCCTCATGCGCCTCATGGTTAATCCGGCACTGCTCTTTTCGCGAGAGAGTAAAAATATGTATTCGTACTTGCGAATAGTATGAAGAAATATTTGTATTCGTATTCGTAAACACATGTTTTTGTGTATTCGGGACATCCCTATATGTATGATTATGTTTTAAAGTGAAAGTGGAACTGACAGTATGTGCCGACCACATGAGATTACTTTTCTTAGCCTGACAGGCTGCAGGAACTAAACATTCTTGGTTTGGTGCAATTTATACTACATTAGCATGTCAGTGCAATCGTACAGTGCAGTCATAAATATTATAGGCCCACGTTAAGAAGTGCATGTACAACATAAATAATAATGATTTATATTTTTATTCGCTGCAGTATGAGGTGTATCTTGATTTTAATACTTGCAGAGTTAGTCTCACTGCACGTGGGATACAGGTAATATCGGCCATTCACCTTTATCTGTCTGTTGTGTAGGCAAGTTGCAGCGTCTTACGTTTTTTTAATTACTTACCTTATCTTCTCTAGTAAACCTAAATGCTAATGATGCGTATTTGTTCAGCTAATGTCGCCTTCTAATTATTTAAATGTATTTGTTTATGTAAATGACACTTATCGGTGAAATGTTAAAGAGAAATGACATTTACAGTACATGATTTATATTCTAATGCCGTTTTAATACTCATGTTTGACAATTTTCTGCAGTACGTGTTGTATTTTAATAAAAGAGCGCGTGCGTAACATATAATTTATTACAAAATCGTAGACGTATTGAAAAGAAATTTGCAATTTGAATTTATACAGGTGTAGTAAACATTTATTGACATGGCGTTGCGGTGTTTGTATTTAAATGTTTGTTGCTTAAGAGTAATAAAATAGTTATGTATAAATAAATAGTTAAGTTAACTATCCATAACAATTTGTAGGAGTACGTAATAATAAAATATGTACGAAGATAGAAATTAAATGTTTTTACCTCCCGCTACCCTTGGTAAGGGAGATATAGGGATCGTGCTAAAAATCTCATATCAAGATTTTAGTAAATGGCCACATTTTAAGGTCCCTAGAATCCGATTTTAACATTTTCACGATGTCTGTATGTGTGTATGTGTGTGTGTGTATGTGTAGAGATTTTGTCTTCGCTCTAACTCAAATACTATCATTCAGAAAATTCTGAAACCTTGTATTTCTATCCTATTCTAATATGAAAAGAAGCCATTAGATTTTGGTGTAAATCGGATAACCGGAAATGGCGCTTTGGCTGAAGCTCATAATGGTTTTTCTTTAAAAAATACCATTAAATGCCATTTTTTCGCATTTTATGTCCTATGAAAATTAAAGATTATTGAATTTTCTACAGGAATACATTAATACTTTTTCTATATATTTTACAGATAAATTTAAAAATAATTTTTTTTATTAGTCGCGAAGCCTAAGATAAACACAATTCCTTTGTTACACAGTTCATATTTCAAATGAATGTAACTGACAGTAAATGTCACTGTCAAAAAATAATCACTTCAAATTAATAATAGTGACATTTAAAAAAGAAAATAGTAAATAAAGCAATAGTTTTATGCAATGGAACAGTTTGCAGCGTTAGTAAATATGTAGGTATGTATTTAAATTAATAAAAATTAAATAGCGGGAGGTTTTGTGTTGGTCACATCAGATTTTTTTTTTATTACGATGGTCAACTGTAGAGTCCAGCGTTTCCCAAACTTTTCATGTTGTGGTTCAATATATTATGGATAAAGCTCAGATGTTACAAAATGCCTATTTTTGCATTTTTTTGCATATTTTACCTGTTTCTTATACTTTTTGCATATTTTATTGCGATGTGTAAATTTGTGGTACACCCTCCACGTCAGCAATGTGTACCCGTGAGGTGACACCTGGTAAGCGCCCGCACGGTATTAATATGTCTCATCATTACCGATATCTGTAATAAAGCAGATTGTGGCACACTCAGAAATGGGAAATATGCCGTGATGATATATTTATTTACTTATATTTATTTTATTTTGTATATTTGTTCATTTTTATTAAATTTTGCGTTATTTTTATCAATTCCAAATAAATATGAATATGTTCGACGATTATTCTCCGTTAGGCGGGGTATTTTATATTAGTCGCAGCAAATGCCAAACGGTAATCTTCATAGTTATTTCACATAACATAAATTAATAGATATTTATACACTCGTTTATACACCAAGTGATTTAAGATCATGTTTATTCATGAGAAGAAAGTTTAGCCCAAGAGCCCGTAAGAGCGAGTGTTAATTTCTTCAAGTGAATAGAATTTATTTAAGTTACACGTGGCATATACCTATTATTAACGCATGTATTGCGAATTGTCCTACGAGCACGCAGGGCGAGTGAAGGTAATCATATAGTTGCGTGAATTATGTAGCATCCCACGAATATAGTTCTAAATTATTAACATCTAGAATTTCATTAAAGCACTCAAAATGATATATAAAAAAAATTGTAATTCAACAGTTACTTAAAGTTGTTTTGCTATGAAGTTAATAATGACAGTTTAAAACGTCAAAATTGAATACAATATTCTTTTGTATTTTCGTAGTCCAGGGGCGTTTATTCGTTTCATGCCGATCGCTTAAAGCCTCAACCTAGATCTTATATATATAATTTTAAAAACTAAACATTTTCTTAATTTAAATATGTAATATATCGGTACACTTTCTAAATAATGTCAGTCTAACTCGAGGTTTACCCAAACTAACCTTACCTAACCTAATATAATTGAACTCAGCTTAATATTCCTATTGTATTCGCAAATAGCCATTTATTCGCTTCTCATGTGTCTGTAATAATTACTTTCATATTTCAAAAATTAGAAAAATAGAATTAAAAGCAAATTGGACTAATTTACCTATGTTTTAATGTTTTACTGTTATTCTTAGAAACAGCCATATTGTTTAATAAATTTAAATACTATTTGATTACCTACTGTAAAATCAAATAATATATGCAGATCACTATAATTAAAACGTTTTTATATGATTCATATGCTTATGATAAACACTAATGAAATACAAATAAAAATATGATAGCATGTTTGTTTGAATGTACCAATATTTAACATACCTAAGTTAAATAATAAATTTAAAATATATTTTCAAAGATAAAAAAAAAACATTAAAGGAAAGAAAAGAAAATATCTAATGTCTTACCTTTAGCCGATATTGTAACACAAAACAAAAAACGGAGGTCACAAAAATTTAAAAGTGCATTCACATACTTTAAAAAATAGTCACTTAAAATCAATAAACATAATCGATATTTACAATCCGGTGCACCTCTCCTTCAAAATACTATATTTACACAACACACACTAATACATAAACACTATTTAAAACTTAAAATGAAAACAAACAAATAAACATAACCTCAAGCACTCAACCGTCAACACAACTTAACCTAGCATTATAATTAGCTGTTTTTCAGTTCACTAACGTAATAGAATCATGATTTTTTGGTTATGTACATATAAGAAATAAAGTCCCGCGTCTGCAAGTCGCCAAGAAACACCTCGGTCGGAGCAGAAACTGTTGTCGGTGCTGTTGTCTTCGTGCCGGCCGGCTGCTACGCTACAGCGGCGACGAAACCAATGACCTTCCGACTGGAGAAGGGAATGTGGATTGCTTCGCGTTGCATTGCTCTCAGCTGATGTATGTGACTAACATAGGAAACACGCGTGGTTGCTTCAAATCAACCAACGAAGCAGTTGCATAAAGCATACGCCTTCAACATACTTGAGAACTATTCTGAATCTGCATATTTATATTGTATTGTATAAGGGTTAAGCTGGGAACGTGTTAAAAAAGTAATTTTCTGTTTAATCGTGGAGCTAAAATTAGAATGAAGCAGGAATTACAGTACTTATAGTTTCAGGATGTATTTCACACTTTCAGTTTCTCCTAATTCGCTATCGCTAACAGCAGAATGCAGCATTATTCCGTTGATTATTAATCAACCGATTAATGAATCAAGCTAATCCAGAGATCAACGTTTGTTCTAACTCAGGCCTTCTTAAATTATGGGTCACGACCCCATTTGGGGTCGCGTAGCAAAGTTCTGTGGTCGCGAGAGATTTAATCTCAAATATTCAAATACAGGATTTTATAAATTAATTTTTTTACCTTAATTTTAATTTAATACAAACCACTCAACGACTGCGTTCGAATATATTCGAGCGAACAAAGACGATCAGAATCCCTTTTTACCTCTCGCTAAGAGAGGTATTGGAATCATGCTAAAAATCATATATCCAGATTTTAATGAATAAGCACGATTCAAGGTCCCTAGAATCCGATTATAACATTTTTAAAATGATGTCTGTGTGTGTGTGTGTGGATGTGTGTGTGTGTGTGTGTATGGCTGGATGTTGGACGGACGATTCCTCAAAAACTATAAGACATAAGACCTGTTTAACTATGAATTCCTCAATCTGACACTCCTGGGAAGAGCTGAAAAGGTTTTGGTAACAATTGGACAACCGGAAGTAGTAATTTTTAAAAGAAATTCTTCCAAATATTAATTTTTGAAAATTTTTGTAATTACTAATTTTGAAAAACAAAATTCTACCCCTGATACATTTAAATTTTTTATTATATATTCTATAAATTTAGAGATAAAGACGGTATAATATATAGAATATCGAGATATAACAAGTCGAGTAGGCGAAACTACACTGAGGAAACCAGTTGACAAATTCAAATGTTTATAACATAATTTGTAAATGACAGATTTCAGTGTCAAAATCAACAGTTTTAGTGACATTTTGATAGCTTTTTCTGGGAAGTACATTAATCTTTCTTATTGTTTTATTAATTAAATATTTGAAATTATAGGTAATGTGCATATATCAATCAGAAATACCGCCAATCTGGTTAATGAATTGGAAGAATCTGTGACATTTAGAAACTTCATCATCCAATGAAAAATAGATATAATTAGAATTATATGTGTGCAGAAGACATGTTAAATACAATAAAAAACAATATTTGGGTAAAGTTCTGTAATATTTTGTTATAAAACGACGGTTCGATAGCGAAGTGCAATACAATACTTATATAGCCTAATATGGAAATGGCGAGAGGTCTTGTGCTGGCCACAACAGATTTTTATTTATGTTGTTGCAAAAAAGGCAATTTCGATATAAAATAAGGCATATAATTTTTGTAACTATAATAAATACAATTTTACAATTTTTCATACAATTTTTAATTTTAGATTTTTGTGTGTTTCAAAACGAATTCTAAAACTATATATTTTCATATGTATATGTATATTGTTACTTAATAAATAAATGATCAAAAAATATTAATTTATCTTTCTTTTATATTTATATGGGGTCGCCAAGAAACTCGCGATCATAAATGGGGTCGTGAATGAAAAAAGTTTAAGAAGCCCTGTTCTAACTCATTAAATTGATTTCTGAATTAAGAAATCATGATCAACAGATTCATAGTTTTGTGAGAGTTCTTCTTAACTGGAATGGTAAATAGGGTTGAAAAAATTCTTGGATATGCAGTCAAACTTTTATTTATTTTCCGCCGATCAACAGTCACAGTTTTGTCATGTTTTAAAAATAAGAGTTCTTCTTGCTGGAATGGTAAATAAGGTTGAAAAATGTATAATTCTTAAACGTTGTGTACCATTAAAAAATCTTGTTTCTGTAATATCTGTAAAATTCAGAAGGATCATTTTTACCTCCCGCTACACTTGGTAAGGGACGTATAGGGATCGTGCTAAAAGTCACACATCGAGATTTTAGTAAATAACCGCGTTTTAAGGTCCCTAGAATCCAAATTTAACACTTTCACGGTTATGTCTGTATGTGTGTATGTGTGTGTACGGATTTTGTCTCCACTCTACTCAAATACTATCCGTGAGAAAATTCTGAAACTTTGTATTTCGTCCCCATTCTAACATGAAAAGAAACTATTAGATTTTGGTGTAAACCGGATAACAGGAAATGGCACTTTACTTGAAGCTCGTAATGGTTTTTCTTCAAAAAATGCCATTAAATACCATTTTTTCGTATTTTATGTCATTATAAAAATTAAAGACTATTAAATATTCTACAGGTCTGCATTAACACTTTCTATATATGTTACAGTTAAATTTAAAAAATATTTTTTTATATATCCCAAAGTCTTTGACAAACACAATTCGTTTGTTACACAGTTCATATTTAAAATGTATGTAACTGACAGGTTAATGTCACTATCAAAAAACTAATTACTGCAAATTAATAATGGTGACATTTTGAAAAGAAAATAGTAAATAAAGCGATAGTTATATGCAAAGGAACATAATATAGTTTGCACCATTAGTGAATACATAGGTATGTATTTAAATTAATAAGAATTAAATTGCGGGAGGTACTGTGTTGGCCACATCAGATTTTTTAAATTCTATTTATTATTTTTTTATTAGAGTTACAAATAATATATAATTGGTTGACGACCATTATTATTTATAATTTGTTTGTTTAAATAAATAAAAACGAATTCAAGCAGTTTTACTTATTTATTTATTTTGAGGTACAGATTGAATTCTAAAATGTACAAACTCTCTGTAAATTATATACAAATCAATTGAAACAGTATTTATTTAAATACCAGATGGCTAGATATATTAGTCAAAATAAACTATACAAACAAATGAAGAGCAGAAAAGCAGAAACCAGATTCGAATTGGAATTCTTACTGAAATAAATCCAAGGCACCGCAGGGTGCTAAATCTTTATTTGTAAACAGAGTAAAAAGTGCTACAAACTACAATGAATTTATGATTTCTCAGACATTTTGCTCAAAAAAAAAAAAAAAATAGAATATGTATTTCTGTTATTCTGTTAATTATGAAATTACTCAATAAATAACGATTAATCTTTTTAATAATTACTTTGCGAGATATTTAAATTTATTTCCAGGGCCACAGGTGACGTCACACTATTAGTATCTTTCTCGAGCAGCCTACTACAGAAACTGATGTGAAAATGATAGCTATAGGTTTCTTTAAAAATTAAATGCAGTTATACAAAAAACAATTATGACTTTTTGGTAACACGAATTGCTTCAAAATTAAACGAACTTTCATTTAATAGATATTTACACACCAAGTGAGCTAAGGTAATGTTTATCCATGACAAGAAAGTTTAGCTCACGAGTCCGTAACAGCGAGTTAGTTAATTTCTTCGAGTGAATAAACATTCTTAGCTCAGGTGGGTTTTACAATATTTTGTTCAATTTTGATTTGACGAAATTCGAAAGCTACCATTGAATACCAAACCATAAAAGAAAGATAAGACTGTGACATCTAGTGCGCCTTTAGGAGGCCATATTTTACCTCTCGCTAAGAGAGATATTGGATTCTTGCTAAAATCGCATATTCAGATTTTAGTGAATAAGCACGATTTAAAGTCTCTAAAATCAGATTTTAACATTTTTACAATGATGTCTCTCTCTCTCTCTCTCTCTCTCTCTCTCTGTGTGTGTGTGTGTGTGTGTGTGTGTGTGTGTGTGTGTGTGTGTGTGTGTGTGTGTGTTTACGTTGTTGAAATTTCATCACTGTTGCCTTGTTGCGTATCAAATTTATATTTTTCAATACAAACAGTAACTGTTTTCCAAGTTAAAATTAAATTAGTATACCATGTAAATCTGGTAATTCCGTGATGTCATAATCTAATTAGAAACATTGATGACGTCCCTACTCTGCATAAATATTTTTATTGTACACAAAAAATAAAATAAATCGATACATTATTCATTCTTTACGAGAAAGTAATTATTAAAAATTTGGGGAAAGGATATGTAACGTGAGCATGGTACGATCGTGGAAGAAGACTAATTAGGCTGAGAGGAAAAGAGACTTTATATACATAGTGTGGCCAAACGCCGCCATATTTTGCCAATGATGGCGCGCGAAATTTGAATTCATATGTGAAAACTAAACAAAATTAGATAAACTAATGAAAGAGCATATAATACAATTTTATTTTATTCATATATTTTAAAAAGTCGTACACAGTTTATATAGAGGAAAACAAATAATAGAACTAATATTTACAAAACTGTGAACATAACCTAACAACTACTAACTAAAGTATTAAAATGCAAAATAATAATGAATCTACTGCTACAACTAATAAAACAGTAAAGAAGGATATACACTCTACCTAAAATAATAATAAACATTGAAAAATAGTCAAAATGCAAGAAAAATCAGAGAAAAACTACTGACAGCAATTACGCTTATGAAAGTGTTCCCTTGTTGAAGGATTGACGTTTGTGCATAGCGCCATCTCTATTTACTGAAATATCCCAATAATCTACCACAAAATAATCGCGACGCTGATCTATTACTATCTCTTTCCCTCTCTGTTTGTCTGTCTTCTTCCACGATCCTATCATGTTCACGACATATATCCCTTCTCCAAAACATTAAATTGCTATAGCAATATTATTACAGTCTAATATTTAGTTTTATTATTATAATAAAAAGCTACAGCGGTTATTTTTTATATTTTATGACATACATATATTGGAATTCGAATGTAAGCACATACCCCATTGCAAATAACCATATAACTACGAAATAATATTTAAATTTTATTATAATGAGAAGCTACAAACAGTTGTTACTTGTTAGTTTTCATATTTACAAAAAAGTTGTATATTTTTACTGTTCATTCGGTTATAGTGTCTTAAATTTATTTTACATTTAAAATCTTAGATTCTTCAGGCAAATTATATTAAATATTTATTAGAATTCATCTAAAATTCATATGATTAACAATGAACTATAACTTTCATTACTCCCCACTGATTCTTTTAAATTTTGTATTCATTTTTACATTACTGTAAAATGAAACAACTATCTTGGGACAAGAAAACTCCATTGATAATTGATACTAAAACGTTAAGCTGCAACCCAAGTATCGTACAGTAAAAGCAAAGAGCATAGTTTCATTTAATTTCTGGAGACTCGTTAAATTTAATCGGGTTTCATTGACCAGTAAAGGCAAACCGTATGCAGTGTATTGAACAGATAATGAAATTATACGTACACTAAAAATTTAACTGTTACTAAAGCACTAGAGATTAAAGAAATCTTATCTATTCTCGTCAAAAGAAGTTGGAAAACAATGGAACAAGTACTATAATAAAAGCATTTTGTCTCAAAGGAATATAACCACTAACTTAGTTTAATTATTCTTAAACCTAGTGTAACCATATCACATAAATGGATATTAAAAATATATTTTTTTAAAAAACCTATGAAAAGTAGGTTATTTAATGTTTGTTTTTAGGGTTAAAAATGTCATCTCTCGCTAAGAGAGGTATTGGAATTATGTTCAATCCAGATTTAATGGATAAGCATGTTTTAAGGTCCCTAGAATCCGATTATAACATTTTTACGATGATGTCTGTGTATATATATATACATATATATATATGTGTGTGTGTGTGTGTGTGTGCGTGCGTGAGGGTGGTGTGTGTATGTTTGTGTGGATGTTGAAAACACGGTTTTTTAAATATCATAAGACTTAAAACATGTTTAACTGAAGTTTCCTCAATCTGACATTACTGGGAAGAGCTGATTAGATTTGGCAACAAATGGACAACCGGAAGTACTAGTTTCTTAAAAAAAATTCTCTATCCGATATATTTATAAATTTTATTATATCTTACATATACTTAGAGATAGAGAAATATAAATATATAAAATAATATACTGTAATTTATTTATTTATTTATTTATTTACACCACTCTACAGGATTTAAAATCCCAATTACAGAGGTGGTATAAAAACAAATATAGCAAATTACAAATTAACAAATTAACAGTTTGTGTCCCAATTTATATATATATATATATATATAAACTTAAGATATTAACAAGATAACATAATACGTGTTGTGTCCTTTACATTGCTTACACTGCTTATAATTTAATTAATTGAAAAATATTCGGTAATCTTTTTTCTGAAAAACTTAAAATTGTCAGAAAAAAATATCTACATTAAGATCAAGATAATTAAATGTCATACACAATCTATGAATCTAATGAATCTCATAGCCCGAGGAAACCGATTGAAAAATTAAAATGTTTGTGATTAACAAATAAATGTCAGTGATGTAATTTTTAATAATCAGGGCTACTACATTTTACAGATAAAAATATTTTTATTATTGACATAGTTTGGTTTCGCGAATTTATATTAGGTATTTATTTAATGCATGTAAGGTGACGCCTGGTAAGCGCCCGCGCGGTACAAATATGTCATCATCATTACCGATATCTGCGATAAAGCAGATTGGCACACCCAGAAATGGGTAATATGCCGTGATATATTTATTTATATTTACTAATTTATTATATATAACATATGCATATTAATAATTTTCATGTATGTAAGATATGTTGCGTGTATTACGGGAAATAATATAATGGAAATTTAATTTAATAAGTTAGAGACATATAAATATCAAAATAAAAGAAACTAATGAATAATAAAATAATTCTATATTAAAACTCGTTCTACTATTTTGATGATTAATATGGTTCTTTAAACTTAAAAATTAAAAATGCATTTTATATAAAATGTGTATCAGGATTTCATTATAAATTAGTAAACAACTAAATCATTATTGAGGAATAAAAGGCATGTAGAAACACGACTTAAACAAAAACTGGGGTGGGATTCCATAACTTCGGTTGCTATCATTTGAACTTGTTATGATATCAATTGCAAATATCAACTGAACTTGCGATTCTCGAACAATAATCGTTATTTGTAGCTGGTACGTAACAAGACAAATTAGGTTATTATGCATAAAAATATTCGAAATATTAAGTACAAGATTATTATTATTATTATTATTATTATTATTATTATTATCCAAATCTAATACGACCAATTTAAATAAGTAAATTATTTTGTTAATTTATCGTAAAAACTGTTTGTACT
The DNA here is from genome assembly GCA_943142095.1 of Ophonus ardosiacus. Taxonomy (NCBI): domain Eukaryota; kingdom Metazoa; phylum Arthropoda; class Insecta; order Coleoptera; family Carabidae; genus Ophonus; species Ophonus ardosiacus. The sequence goes on along the minus strand of OW964826.1, from coordinate 48,832,784 downwards.
ATGTACTTACTGTTTTCTTTCAAATAAATTGCCGAACTGACTAATGTCAGATTTGACAATTCAATATGGCTATTTATCAATTGAAAAATAACGTGAGCAACTGTTATCTGCAGATTATAATTTTGCCAAATATATATTTTTGTCGTCATATTTTTTCAGTAGATAAAATGATTCTACTTTCTGGAAAATTACTACTGCTCCCAAACAATAATTACAAGAACTACATCATGCAATCGTCTGAAGGTGTGTCAGACGGTCATTCTTTTCAAACAACAAAACAACAATATCCAAAATTCATTGTCATTTAAAGTTTGAAACATCATGAATCTGATAGATATACTGACAGTCTAACACGGGAACTTTAATAGCAACTGTAATTTTTAATTTACAAAGTGTTTTAACTCTATTTTAGTAAATATACATTCCCTATGACACATATGACATGATTCAGTGATATTGCTAAATCTTTTCAACATGTCATTTTAAATGAGTTTACTCTACCTGGATATATGTAATATCAATTATGTAATTTAAACAAAATTACATACAATTCTACATACATGTTATATTCTCATTGTTATTGGACAGCATGCTTTAGCCACAATATTAGTCAATTTTTGGAAAAAAATACTTTTTGTATTCTAAGTATAATTACGAATATATTATTAGGTATAATTTAATACTCAGAAATTCGAGTACCATGAAAATACAATTACCTATGTTATTATTTCAAAATTAAATATCATGTACAGTTTCAAGTTCGTATAATTCAACTGCGTAATTGGTAATATTCAATAAACAATTTAATGCATTTTAACATATTTTGGTACAATATAAATTATGGAGATTTACATTGTTTCTTGTCAATCGTTCAATAATAATCACCTCTATTTAATAATAAAGTTAAAAACTATAAGCAATATTGCTGTAACAAATAACCAATAATAATTTCACACACTGAATAAAATTTTAATTTACAAGCTTAAGTCTCATTTCCATTAAATGTTTTAATACTTAATGCATAATGATTATACTTGCCGGCAAATATTTTTCATTTCACGTAAGAAAATAGTAGATGACGCTTGAGAACCGACCGTTTTTACATGCATTAAATAAATAATTTAAATTCGTGAAACAAACCTTTGTCAATAATAATATTTTTATTTTTATCTGTAAAACGTACGAGCCCCGAATATTAAAAATTACATCAAAACATGTAACATTCTCTTTACAATCAAATAATATTACTACCAAGTTTATATCTCTACCCATTTTAGAATTATTGACCCAAAAGTCATATACCTCACATTTAGATGAAAACTTCAAAATTTTCAAAAAAGGCATGTAGACAGAATAAGAATTGTGTCAGCGGTTCCCAAAATTTGGGACAGAATATATATTTTTTAAATGGAACTATATATTTTTTATTACCTTATTGGAAAGAGTATTTTTTTCTCTTTCCAATAAGGTAATGTTGTTTATGTACATTTTTTTCAAATAAACGAGTTATTTACGTTTAAAAATAAAAATTATCTTTTATTAGTTTAGGTCAAGTAAACTATGAAAACAATTGTCTTTTATAAAATTATTATTTTATTAATTTATTTTACAGTAATAACAAAACAAATAAAATATTCAAATTGAAAGGCATTATTTCTTTCGCACATTTAAACTCTTTTGGAAAGAGAGCCGACCGTTCTATGTAACTGGTGTCTAGATACAACTTTCCATATAGCACGATCATATCTAATTTTTCTTCATTTGTAAAGTTATTAAACATTATTAATTACAAGGAACTTTACGGGAGTAATTATTAAAAGTCAAACAAACAAAAAATCAATTGTTTCCATGGCTCACTTGACTAAAAAACTAATAAAATAGTTTACAAAATTTAAATTTTTAACCGTAAATAACTCGTTTATTATTATTATATATTATTACCTTATTGGAAAGAGAAAAAAATACTCTTTCCAATAAGATAATAAAAAATACATGGTTCCATTTAATATATATATATATATATATTGTCCCAAATTTTGAGAACCGCTGACACAAATTTTATTTTGTCTACATGGCCAATTGTCTAATTTAAAATGGCACAAATTTGCTCATTTAACCAACCTCGTACCTCTTCAAATAAAAAAGTTACCAATAGTGAGCAAGCTTATTGAGACACCTGTATACCGGCCACAGTTCACCGGTAGGATTTTCGTAAATGCCTAAGTTTAGTTTTTTATATCTATCAATTCTAAACTAGGAGGTGCATATTCTAATACCTTAAAACTAAAAAAAAAGCAACATCATTTTCACCATCGACAAAAAAATTTAAATGAATAATTTTTAAATTGCAGTTGCACCAACAAGTCTTAAATTTTAGCTAGGTAATGCAAAACAAAATTTTGACAGCAATATATTATAATTCATTTAACATTTCCTTTCGATGCAATATTGTTAATTTAAGCTAAGTTTAATATTTAAGTTATGTTGGTGCAATCAGCCATAAATGAAAAAAATCGAGATTAAATGTGGTGGTGCATTTGGGCTTTAATCATTAGTCTCATTTAATTTCTCATGAAATTTTTTTATACAGGGAACAAAGCTTGGTTTTTGGTGATAAAAAAATACATTGTCGATTTTTTTAGCCCAAATGCCTTTTCATACTGTTTTCAATACTAATACTGTAATAATTATGTTCATGTAAAAAAACTTTGTTATGAGTATTTAAATTTTAAAAATATCCTGGCTTTGAATAAAAGTGACAATGGGGTATTCCGACATTTTTTAAAAATATTTTTTTACATTAGTACAGACCAGTAGGACTCTGAATATCTAACTTTGAGTAAGAAAATGTATGCATCACATGAGATATGAATTTTATAAAATTTTATCGCAATTCAAATTTTCGTATCATGGCGCGCTTATGACGTTAACTCGATGGTGACATCTGCAACGAACTTCAGCGCCTAAATCCACATGTTCATGACAGCCATTTGCTTGTTTATATATGATTTTAGTAGCAGCGTGTATTTCGGTGTTTGTCCTGTGTTTGTTTATGGTAAAAATAGGAGTAATAATTATAAAGTGGACGAAATGTCAAACAAGAAATATACCCGCGCGTGTTAACTACTGGCACCATCTGTGTTTTTAGACGAAAATATTTACTTTGAAATGAGCAACAGATTATCAACTTGACGTCACAAATTTCAAGGACGTTTCTAGAGCTGTAAAAATTCTAATTTTGTAATATTAAATTATGAATTAAAACTTTTTATTAAACATGTTTTATTATATTTTTCTACTATATGAAGATGGAAACTATAGAAAAAAGTTATTATTTTGCATTAATTCCATATCACCGGAATACCTCATTTGTTTTTTCCCTGAACTAAACTCTTCATAGTTTATATTATTTAATCAATTTTTTAATGTCAATGTTTATTAAAATAATATTTAGATACATGAGGCTAACTATTATGTGACAAAGGCAACTGGGAATTACATGTGATCATATTATTCTGCATGTGTAGTAACATTATTCATTTATACATACGTATGTATTTTTCCTTTAACCACATTTTTAAAATCGACAATTTTCGCTCGATTCATGGTCACAGAAAAATAATAATTAGGTATTATATTCTATATAAAAATACAAAATTATGTTGCATTATATGTAAATAATAAATTGATGTTTTTTGCTTGATCTTGTTTGATTTTTATCGATCAATAAAATAACATATTTTCACATTTTATATAAATAAGGCAAGGTTACTAAAATTACCGGGAAAATAATAACAAATTACAATATTGTAGATGAAAATGATACTATAAAAAAAAAAAATGATGTGGCCAACACATTATCTTCCGCCAATTCTATGTATTTTGTACGAAACCCATACCAAAAGTTCCTTAGAAATGATTCTACAGTATGTCCACGGATCGAGTTCCAAAGAGGAAAACTTTTTTATTTTTCATTTTAAAAAAAATGTATTCTTGATAAAAGTTTTTGCATGTCTGTTTTGACATTTTCAAATTTTCTTTTAGTTTCAGGTAAAAATCGAAAAATGTTCGTCCCAAAAAATAAATTTGCGTTGTCATGGTAATTGCCGTTATTTATTTATTTTTATTAACTGTCTATTAGGAAAATCAACCATAATCGTTGTCGAAAGACGAACGAGTTTACCTAATTGAATGTTATGGCAAAGGTAATAAAGCGATCAGTCGATTTGTCGAAGAATTTAATCAAGAGATTTTTTCATTTTTTAACAAATTATTGCAGAACTTTACCCAAATATTGTTTTTTTATTGTATGTAACATGTCTTCTGCACACATATAATTCTAATTATACCTATTTTTCATTGTATGAGGAAGTTTCTAAATGTCAGAGATTGTTCCAATTCATTAACCAGATTGGCGGTATTTCTGATGGATATATGCATTTTACCACAATTTTACCTATAATTTCAAATGTTTAATTAACAAAACAATAAGAAAAATTAAATATACTTCCCAGAAAATGCTATCAGAATGTCACTAAAACTGTTGATATTTGACAATGACATGTGTCATTTACAAACTATGTTATAAACATTGGAATTTGTCAACTGGTTTCCTTAGTGCCTTAGCCTCTGTGACTAGTTTACTCTATAAATTATAGTGTCTTTATATCTAAATCTATACAAGATATAATAAAAATTTTAAGTGTATTAGATGGAAAATTTTATGTTCAATATTTAATAAAAAAAAAACCCCCAAAAAATTTTTCTAAGAAACTACACACACACAGACATCATTTTAAAAATATTATAATCGGATTCTAAGTACCTTAAATCGTGCTTATTTAATAAAATCTGGATATGCGAATTTTAGCATGAGTCCAATACCTCTCTTAGTGAGAGGTAATAAAATGTTCATTAAATAAATTTTAAAAAACGAGGGGCGCAATTAAAATTTTCGCCTGTGGCGCTCAAAAGTCTCGGGCCGGCCCTGTTTATACGCTTATAAGATAAACGAAACAGAAAAAAATATTATTCTGCTATCAACATTATATCTCGTAAGTTAAACACGAATATTCCATGCAATAACATTTTCATAATTAGTATTAAATAACGACAACATTACAAAATATAATTTTGCAACAAAAAATCATGTACATCCCGCAATATCCTGATCCAGAAACATGGCATAATAACCGCATTTAGGTTATTATTTCGCTTAATATAATAAAAGATAGAAATCAAATAACAAAGCCATTGTGCTACATTTGCGTGTTTAAATTTCCCTCAGTGTTTATTCTGGTTGTCACAGAGGGGACGAAGGTCATCTGTGTTTTAATCACAATGACACAATGTTAATAATAGGATAATGTACATCATTAAATAACACCAATCTGATCAGGAAATAGGCGTCTTCTGTGCCAAACCATGGAAACACACCTTCGCCAGAACTATATAAAAAGCCCCGCACTGTATTAACTCTATCATATCCCATCTGCTCTTCTCCACTGTGCAGTGATATACTGAAACTGAAAATCATTTCCAACATGAAATTTTTAGTGTGTGCTGTTGTTCTTTTGGCTGTGAGCTACACTCATGTAAGTATTTTTACCTTTTTTGGATAGAGTGCTGGTTTGATTTTTTTGGGCAAAAAAATATTGTTAGTACTTTTCAAATAAGGGCTTCAAAATACGAGGACATAAAAAATAAGTGTAACGAATTATGAGGGCATATAGTACTGACCAAAATGAGTAAAAAAAGTTTAATCAACATGGGTCTGATCTTTAACTGGTTTTGAGAAAGAGGCCATTTTGTATTAGAATCGAAGAAAACCTGACAAAGATAGTGGTCGAACAAAAATTTGTCTATGCCAGTAAATAGATTATAAAAAAGCAATAATATTTTATATTAAACATTTTTTTCACTTTCTAATAGTTACGAAGTTATTTGAAAACTAAATATTGGCCAATCACCCTAACATTTGTACAATTATTCGATTTTTTTTTTTTTTTTTTGAAAAACAAAAACACATCTTTGATGATCTCTGAAAGGTAAACAAAAAGTCTCATTTAATCAAAGTTGTAACTCTTACATTTTTCGAGTTAGCAGAGATAAACACCTAGAGAAGCACTCGATTTCGAGCTTTGGCCCGGCCCGGCCCGAAGCCCGCCACGATTTCGAGTCGATCATCGAGGCGGGCCGAAGATATTTTTTATCGGGCCGAATCGGGCTAATCATTTTCAAAAATCGAGTTAAAAATGATCATTAAAGCATAATAATTATATTGTGATGTTGCTATTATTATTTGTTATTACTCGTATACTTAAAGTGATTTTTGTTCCTACCATAATGATTTCTTGTCCTATTTTTGAGCAGAAACAAAGTTAGATAAAAAATCTTTATGTAAATTATATTTTTTATGTATAAGATTTGTAAAAAAGTTGTTTCAATTTTCGAACGGCTTTGTAAACAAACTGTTAAATTCTCGTAGGTCTGTAACTTTTATAACAAACTTACACTAGAAAGATCTATTTTTTAACTACTTATGTTGACTATTGTTGAAAGATATAAAAATGTAGAGGTTTTTTATAAGTTTGTCACGAAAAAAGTTAAACATTTCGCCCTAACATAAAAATCAACATTAGGAATGCCGGATGCACCCAATTTCGAGCTTTGGCCCGGCCCGGCCCGAAGCCCGACCTGATTTCGAGTCAATTTTCGAGCCGGGCCAGCTAATTTTTTTATCGAGTCGATCTTCGAGTCGGGCCGGTAATTTTTATTTTCGGGCCGAGTCGATCCAAACCTCAAGGCCCGGCCCGGCCCGAATACATCTCTATAAACACCGAAAAAACTCATTTTTCACTGCCCCATATCTCGGAAACTTTTGAAGATCAGACCCATATTGATTAAGGTTTCTTTACTCATTTTGGTCAGTATTATATGCGCCCATAAGTTGTTACACTTATTTTTTAACACCCTGTATGAAATAATATCTGATATACCTACTCGTAGGTCAAGCTCGGATTTTATTAGGTGACGTGGAACGTAGATGATTTTTAGAAAAAGATGCAACCGAATTTTGACAACCAAAATGGCTTTCCGGGCATAACACATCCTATGTTTTTTCTATTATTGACTATACTGGGTGTTGATAAATATATGTTACAAATTTATAAGGTATGTAGGGGATGCAAAATAGTTTAACTTTTACTAATAAGCTGCACCCGAACCGATTTCAAGCTACAGGCTCAAGAATTCACTTTTAGTTGGCTATGACCTGTCTTTTTGCTTATTTTATCCTTTAGCGATGACTTTTTTTAAGTGATATTAATTTTTCTAATACATATTGTAATAATTGTACTAACTTCAGTGCAACCATTGGAGCATATTTTGATTCATTTTTTTAAAAACGGCAAGATTTGTTTGAATTTCTTCTGTAGCCGTACATTATCACCATTTTGCTTAATCGCGAACTATATGATCATTCATAATGATATAATTTAAAATAAACAAAATTAATAACCGAAATGAGAAGTCACAGCCAACTAAAATTAAGGTAGATAATTATTCTTTTAAGAGCCTGTAGCTCGAAAACGGTACGTTTCTGGATATGAGTTTATTATAAAAGTTAGTCTATTCCCTACATATCCTATAAATTAATATATTTGTAACACATATTAATCTACACCCTCTATAATCCAAAATTAATAAAATAAAACAAAAACAGAAAATGTTAAAAATGAAAAATACTTGTTTTTTGTTAATTAATATTTTTATTTGAAATCGTCACTCAAGTACACAAAAATCGTCATTAAAGTAATCTATTATAGGAAGATTTCATGCAATTGCAGGGTTGCCAACTTTTTGATACTTGTCGTACATGTAAGATAATTTGGGCAGGTGTACTATGTAGAATAGTATTTTCCGTAAAATGACAAAAATATGTGGAAGACGAACGAACTAAATAATTCCGATGAATATATTTGAAATAAAAGTATTCTTTGCGATAAATTCAATGTCCGCGGTTAGCAACATTGAATGCCTGACTGAGAGTTATTTAAATATAACCTATAAAAATAATTATGATAAAAGACAGATCTTCAGTGCCTTGATACATAAATTATTATTATCCGAAATATCCATTTAAAATAATTATAAAGTATTTACAATATATTTTCAGTGCCTTGATACATAAATAAGTATTATCCAAAATATCCATTTAAAATGATTATAAAGTATTTACAACATGAAAGACCTGACCTTTGAAATCGTCGCAAATGTTTATCCATGTAGAAAATATGTCTTTATACAATAATTTTTCCTTTTACTATAGGTCTTTAAAATAAATTACAATAATCATATTTAATTTGTTTAGGCCGCTCCAACTCCGGAACAAATGGAAAAAATTCAAAAGGCTGTGGAAGTTTGCCAACCCAAAACAGGAGCTACTGACGGTAAGAAATATAATCTTTCATATTTAATTTTTATAATACTAAAGAATTGTAATATGTACAGGGTGGTGGTGATTAGGAGTGAACATAGGGATTTTAGTTTTTGCACTTTTTTGCTCCCCTATTCATTTTACGGCAATACCTGTAGAGTATGAAGTTGTTCAGAATTAAAAATTGCATTAAACTCAACTTGTCACACTATTAAAAAATACAGGTACATATTTTATTCACAATCATTATTATAATATGTCGATTCCTAACTTTTTAGAGGTGGGCAAAATACGTTATTCCTAACTGCAACGACAATCTCTTGGGTGGGAAATGACCAATCTCGCTTCCATCTCATGGGTGGGATGTATAAAGTAGGCTAAAGAAATTTTAATAGAGCTGTCAAAAATATTAATAAAATTAAAGGTTATAACTCAATTATTTTTTAAAAAAGATTATAGATTTAAAATTAGGATAATATTTGTCTATTTTAAAATGCAACATTATAAATAGCATTGCAGCACAGGAGATACCTCCAAAACACATCACAAATGGTGTCAATTCTTATTACGACCGACTAGAATATTGCCTCAGTGTAAATGGGGGTATTTTTTTAACATTTATTATATGTAAGTTATGAATTTTTGTAAGCTAAAGTCTGTTAAGATGCGCAACATTCATGTTTTGATTTTTTGTTAATCGCATGTAGGCTAATTTATTGGAAATTAGTTTTGATAATACAAAATTACAAATTTCGTATGTTGCATTTTAAAATGAACAAATTTTCCATTGCTGTCATTTTTTGACAATAGTGAGTAACCATGGAAATGATTGACCATATGTTGCATGTTAAAATAAATTCCCTGTATAACTCTGTATAGGTATTTAAATATTTTTTTTAAAAATTGGTTAAATATCCCAATCAAATTCAAATGACGGTTATATACCGGTAACATTTCTTATACGCTAAGACATCTGGCGAATATTGTTGGTACATCATGATACGAGTATATTCAAAAATGATTAATTAGAAATTATTTTTTCAGATGATCTTTCTAACCTGATGAAACACGAAATTCCTGATACAAAAACTGGACAATGCTTCGTAGCTTGCCTGCACAAGGAAATCGGTACAGTAAGTATCATCTTTTCATGACGAATATATAACTATAATGAGTCATAAAATTGAAATTGTATGAGAATTCAAAATTACTGAATGGTACATATAACCTATTTTCATTTAACAAGTAAATTACATTATAAAAACATAATGAACTCTGTTTAAAATTGTACATGAATTTAAAACAAATGTATACTGAACTTCATTCTATACTTCTATAACGTACATTGGCCAAAATCTTAACAACAGAATAACTTTCTTTTTTTTATCAATAATAAGTATAGAATATACAGAATGTTATGTAAATAATGTGCCATAGTTCATGATATGATAAAGAGAGCTGAAAGATGTTATAATCTGAAATATATTCTACACTGTAAAGTTGCCCTATTACAAACCATTTTCTTAATAACTTAAAATCTGAAAATCAAGTTGTTAAAATATATATATATATATATATATTTGTTGGTTATGACAATCAACAAATGACGATGAATTTGCAATAAGTACCGTAGTCCATAGATATTTAGAAATGCCTGTTACTATCACTAATCAAGAATACACCGACATGCATTTGGTTTACGGAGAAGTATGCAAAAACAGTATCATTAATAAAAATTGTCTTATCCATGTTCCAACTCTGATTTCAAACCTTCAAAATTGACAAGTGTTGTTGCTTTTAATCAAACAAATATTTTTATATAATTCTTTACTCAAATTAAATAATTGTTATTTAGCCATCTTGAAGTGCTTTTATAATTACAACAAGCACATTAGAAATGAAATTATTGCAAATTACGATACATTGCAAGCTTCTTTATTAAGTGGTAACGTATAGCACATTATTTACAAAACACCCTATATAATTATAATTAGTGAGCATAAAATACAAATTCATAGAACCTAAATGAATGGAAAAGAAATCAAATAAACCTATAAGGCATCAAATATTCGTTTGTCTCTTTGAGTAAAACTTGTTAGTTACAATAAAAAGTAGCCTATAGCAGCAATTCAATTTAAAAACAATAAAATGTAATGAAAATTGCAGATGACTGCTGATAACAAGGTCGACGTTGATCGCATCAAAGAAATGGCTGCCCCTCTAAAGGAAAAGGACAGCGACAAATACGCGAAGGGATTAAAAGTCGTTGAAACTTGCGCTGCAGAAGGTAAGAAAAACAAGAATTTATATTATTGATGCTGCTGTCGTAGTGTACAATTAGATTGGTAGAAATGTAACTTTGATTCTTTCCTTAAAACTAAACATTTACGACTTGAGGGAACTATTGAGATTTCTAAGAAGAAATACATCTGGATAAATTATTTTCTTCTTTGACTATTATGAAATTGCAATTTCCTCATAATAAAACCAAAAAGTTTGGTTTATACAAAAACTCTTATTGTTAATTTGTCTAATTTCAGCACTATGTTTCATGACGAAACTTTCACATCTTTAAGATAATATTAAAAAATTATGACAAGTTGAAATTCATTGACTTAAATAAATGATCGCGTTTGCATTAGGCGGCTGTCCCACTGATCGAGTACCTTCAATCGTTTGCTATCGTGTAAATTTTAAACATGTATGTATAGTAACAGCGTGTGTCGCACCGGACCACTGTTTTCCATCGAGTGTTTGAGTTTCAAGCTGGTTTGAATTTTTACTCGATACTCAACGGCACTCGATGCCTTCACGCATGCTTATTGAAGCATTTGCATTTATGTGTAGTAAATAACAATAACCTCACAATCAAGAATCAAGTTCTCATATTGTTCGGTCGGTTTGATTTAATTTATTGAATGAATATGGAAACTAAATAATTGAAAAGGAATGGAGCACTGACGAAATTGATTTATTAATTAATTTAGTTAGAGATAGCCCAGATCTTTATGATCAATCTAGGCCAGGTTATGCGAATATAAATGCAATAGATAAATGTTGGCGACATATTGCAATTATAATATTAATAATATTACTTTCTAAAAATCCCAAAAGCTTCAAAGATTTTAAAGGTTAAAAAATCTACTCGACACTAAATGATCGAAGTAATTCGATCAGTGAGACTGGACCGTCGATTTTTAAACGACACGGCATGAAACCATGCTACACCACATTACACGACTCGTGCAGTGAGACCGCCGCCTTAGGCCGTGGTCCCACTGAACAATCAATATCGATCGAGTAAAAACAAACCTGAATTTATCAAAGCACATCGTTTACCGTCGACTTGTTTGATATATCAAACATGTTTGATTTTTCGAATCGCGCTCGAAGCTACTCGATGGTAACGCGCTGCAATTATTGAGAATGGGAAAATCCGGTAACTCGTGGAAAACAAAAATTGCATTATCATTTTAAACAGTTTCGAGTATTTGTCATTTGAAATTAAGTTGCGAAAGTTAGAAAAAAATATATGAAAGTAATAGAACACCCGACATACTCACCCGATTTGGCAATGTGCGACTTTTGGCTATTTTTTGGACTTTTGCGGAGAAGAATTTTTTTGTTAAGAAGCACGTTGTTTGATGTAATTCAAGATTATTTTAAAAGCAATTCAAAAGAAGATTAGTAGGGAGTTTATAAGAAATTTGAAAAAGAGAATGGTGAATTTTATTCTCAATGAAGAACACTACTTTAAACATATTTAAACAAAATTCTAAAAAATATTAATCACGTGTCTTATTTTCAATAATTCTAACGTGACCTTCGTAATGTATTAAAATATAATTGAAGCTGAGGCAATTTATTCTTTATAAATAGCAAAATATGAAAACTGTATTTATATAGCTACGTATATAGCAGTCTTCATTACAAGTGAATTTTCTTTAGAAATGAATTTTTAAATACATATCATTTATTTTAATAATATAGAAGTAGAAATAATATAATAGATATTTACATGAATACCATTTATATGTTTATAAGTCCAAAGTACATTTAGTTCATGATTTAAAATTAAAAATATTGAATATTATAAAAATCTATAAATTATTATATTAAAATTTTTCTGCACTTTTTATATAACAAACATACTCGTACGTACTTCCGAACATAGGACTTAAACATTTAAAATCATACTTTCATAATTTAAATAAATAACAAAAGTAGTAGAGCATAAAATTCTACGTCTGAAAATAATAATTTTGCACACTTTGTAATGGCATAAATATTGATAGCCATGGAATATAACATAAATATTAACAAATGTTTAACGATTTATTTGTTTATTATTATTATTAGTAATATCTGTTCAGTGCACAATTATCTATTTAAATTAATTGATAATAATTGTTTGCAGTTGAACAGAAAGTATAAATAATAGGTACCTAAAAAATTGACAAATAAAATTTATATTGAAATCACCAGTTAATATAATGGGGCATGTTTCCTATATCGTAATATTAAGTACTAAATTGATTGTTCAAAAAAGTATCAAAATTGTCTGCAGGAGATCTATAAAATATTATGATAATTACATTGGGTAACAAAATTTTGATTGCTGATAATTCACAATCTGAATCCGTTGATAAATTTACAATGTTAGGTAATGATTTGTATTTTAAATTACATTTTACAAAAATTGGATACATCTCCATTACTTAGGGTTTTCCTGCAATAATAACTAGTAAGATTATAGTCATAAATAGTGTAATGGGGAACTTCAAATTCTTCTAACCAATGCTCTCTGAAACACAGCACATTATAACGATTTGATGACAAAAGTTCATGAATCTCATCTATTTTATTTCTCAAGGACTGAAAATTAAGGTTCAGATTACTAAAATCATTTCGTTGTCGCGGGGGCTGGTAAGGCTGGTTTTCTAAAAATATAACGTCATAGTACTACTCCCTCAGGCCAGTAGTGGTAGCACGCACTTTAAAATTCTATATTCGCTTTTTGATTCGGAAATTTGTGAATTTACTTTGACACTTTCGCCTCAAGTCGAACGCTTGCAGGCGAATATTTTGAGACACGGATGCTACCAAATTTTCGCTTCGATGCGAAACGCGAAAACAAATGCTTCTTTTGATAGAATTCTAAAGTGCGTGCTACCACCACAGAAGTCCGAATTCTCAATAGTCACCTTTAGATTGTAGTCGCCGCCTACTGCTGCTCGCAAGAAACATTTGCCCCGGAAAAATTGTGAACTAAATTTGTAGCGGTAAATCTTTATCCAATCAGGACAACAGAACTGTCAAAATCATTTACAATCTTTGTCAGTATTACTTTGGCCAGTGTTTTTAAAGAAAACCGGTATTTAGCTATTTTGTTTATAAAAACTTTAATGATTTTACAACACATAACCTCAAAACTACTTTTTACTCTTAGTGTACCGTAGAAACATATGAGTGTGTGTAGCGACCTCAGGTTACGTCCCTTCAGGGACAATGTTTGCTTCGGCGCGCTGTACAAATTCTCTACTTTGGTTTCTAAACGCGACAGTTTCATTGGGTAGTTCTTTCTGGATATAGTCCTCAGCAGTTGCTTTAGGTATGCCAGGTTTAATTCGGCCAATAAAGAACTACGCTTTTTATTTACTGCTTGAAACAAATTAACGTCTTTATTTTTACCGAGAATATCTTTTTTGTTCGATCTCTTTTTTCTTTGAACTAATTTAAAGTCATTGTTATCATTCAAATTTTTATTTTTATCATTTATTTGTTCGTTTTTATTTGGTACAGAATTTAAAGTTCCATTTACGGGTGTTACTGCCATCTGCTGATCATTGTTTATTTCATGAATTATAGTGTTTAGTTCTGACTGGTTTGAGTCTTTGCTATTGTTTGTTTTGGTTTTAGTTTAATTGTTTAATTCGCACACACACTTCTGTCACCAAGATCAAGGTTGCTAGATGACTTAGCACTTATCACAGATTACCTATAAACCTACTATGTTGTTTCAACTGACTCAAATTGACGTTTTTCCAAGTATGAAATCTTCGCGTAAAAGTAAATTTTTCTCTTCCATTTCACACAACAGTTTTTTTAGAATTATATTCTCATTTTTTAGCATGCTAATTTCATTTTCACTAAGATTGTGGTGTGGTCTTTAATTTCTACGCGATTTTCACTTAGCTCATTGTACTCCATGCACACACTGCACTTCCATTTATCAATGACAATTTCATTTTTATTTTGAATAGCTCTGTTCGACGAGAAGTGCTTGAAGTGCAGAGCAGAATAGTGCAGTGCAGTGTAGTGTACACTAGTACAGTCTAATTCTTGTGGTTTCATAAAACACACTAGTGTATATTTGGGCAAGTTTGCTCAGCTGTAAGTAATCAAGCCAAGCGTAGCCAAAGGTGTAAAAGGTTAGGTTGTTTATAAACACAGTCATATCATAAAGCTTCAAAGAAGTGACTGCAGAAATGTTTGTTTTAAAGAGCAGAATGTTTGAACTAATAAACGATTCTGACGAAGATCAATCATCACTTGATTCTTCATCAGATTCAGAGACAGATATATTAATTAATTCTTTATATAACAAAACACAGAGAATATACTATCTGAATACATTATTTTATTTTCTCAATGTGTAAAAATTTTGGTTAATAAACAGATGTGTAGATAGGATAGAATGAAAATGTCTACCGAATAACATTTAGTTACCCCCACTCCTACTCTGCACTTTCTACACCACCTCGCGAGTCAGGTCAAAAACGTGAGCACTAGTTCTTAAAATTTTTGTCATCGAACAGCCTGCCAGAAGCTGCCCGTTTCTCATAAAACATGTTAGTGTAAGAAAGTTAACACTAGGGCGGCCTAGTACATGTCATCGAACAAAGCTAATATTGGTGCACTTTAGATGAAAAACAGTGAGTGATATGCCGTTTTGACATAATTACGATATATAGAACTGACAGAGTAAATTTTTCTGACTTTAGTAAAGTCGTTCAACAAAAAAATTTACTTCCGGGTGCTTGTTTTCCTTGACTTTTAAATTTATTTAAGTTACTTCAAGAGACGTCCAGTCGTTTTCTTCAATTCTTATTTCTGATTTTTTTCTTTTTTTCGTAATACCATACTGTTACTATGAAATAATAGAACTATAAACAAAAGTGAAAAGACAAAAGTAACGGCCGCCGATCGTCATTTTTTATAACAGTCGCCTACAATAAAGGATCAAGTGTTCCTAGAAAAATAACAGCATCTTGAACCGTTGTCAAGGAGAATTTATAAATCAACAAAAAGTTGTTCAGTATGACAGAAAGAGAAGAATTTTATTATTATTTTATTATTTCTACATGTTTAATTGTATGTTTTTACGAAAAATTTTGAACGCCACACGGCCGAAATGCAAATAACGAACTCGGCTCAATATAAACCTCAGCCGCGTCCGTTATTTGCCTCATATCGGCCTAATGACGTTAATGACTATTTTCGAAATAACTATTATACAACCGTATACTATATTTATATTGTTGAAATCAGAAAAAAGTGTTCTATCTAATGAACTAAAAAAATTATATAGGTACCATTTAAAAATATATAATTTAGTTCTACCATATGCAAATCACTGGTTAAACTTTAAGTTTGTTATTACTGATGAATTAGTCTCTTATTCTTGATCATTTTTTTCTAAAATCATTGGTTCGAAGTTCGAACTGACCTAGTCTAACGTAACCTACACCTACAGAACAAAATTTGCAAGTCATATTCCTAATTATTTATTATTATATGATAAGACGATGATTCACAAAACGTTTAACGCCTCGAATCTTTATTAAGTGACATTTATCGATGATACTACAACATTACTTATTCATGAAATATTTTATTTTTTCAGTGAACGGTGGAACGGGTGACGAATGTGAGTTGGCCAAGAAAATGATGGAATGCAGCAAAAAGGAAGCAGCTGCTGTGAGTATCGAACCAGTTTAAATTTTACGTAAAAATCTGCATGAATAAGTACGAGTACAATATTAGATTAGACACTAACATGACTTATTGTCTCTCTCTTTATTATTAACAAGGATATTATCATTAACTTTAGCAGCAAATGCAGTAAACAGATTATCAAGTGAATAAATAGGAAGTATTAATAATATACTCAAAGTCATGGACAGACAACACGTGTAACAAATTTCTCAAAAGGAATAATTAAAAATTGGATTCATAAAATGATTGCTTCAGGATTTAATTTTGATTTGGAAATTTTCCACTGAAAAAAATATAATGCCCACTTTAAACAACCCAATAACCCAAATTTATTATTGCACGATCGTTTTTCTTTTTTTTTTTAAGGTTAAATTACTGATTGGTAAAGGCTTGTTTATGTAAGCTGTAAACTTATGAATTTACCGTAACATTAGCATTATGACTTTGCATTAATAATTCAAGTATAGACAAATGCGTGCTGCGGTACATGTAGCTATAACCTTAACCTTAGCATTATGCCGTTACCCTAGAGTCTAGAACATGACTGTTTCTAAATTTTAAGTCATAATGCTAATGCCGACCAATCAGAAGAGTATATGTTCGTGGAAAACAGCTTGATTCTGGCGATATTTACTCCAGTCAATGGGGTCATTTCAAAAAAAATAATTGTCGATTTTTTTTATAAAATAAAACCCATCTCATTTAATATACAGGGTGTTTCAAAACATGTGTCGGAAAATAAAGGATGGGATTGTTTGGCTAATTATAAGAAAAAAAGTTCCTATTAACATGGTTCCGCAAACGTACCGTTTTCGAGATACAGGATGTAAAAAAAAATATTATGAAAAGCATGAAAAAAAGTAGCAACTTGATATTGACTCCTTTTGAAAAAAGGTTGTTTAACAACTAAACGACAATTGTCAATAATTTTAATGTCAAAACAAATGCATGAACGCAGACGAGTAGATCAAAAACAAATGTTTTTATCAACAACAAAACATGTTGCTACTTTTTTTCATGTTTTCCATCATAAAATGCCGTATTTCTCTAAAACGGTTTACGTTCGAGCTTTTGACTAGGAGTACCTTTTTTGTGTAGAAAATATTGGTGGTTCACAATGTGCTTTCAGAATTCCATTTTCCCAAGTGTCATAGAAATTAGGGCCATAAAAACCTCACGCAACCCTAAAATCTCCGTCAATGGCACATGAAAAAAATTGAATAAGCGCTTAAAAAGTAGCTAATATTAATACTAAGTTGTGTACAAAAGCTGAGTTCTGTATCTCAAACGGTTCCTGAGATATCGTCAAAAAATAAAAAATAAATTTTTTTTTGCACCCTGTATCTCGAAAACGGTGCGTTTGCGGAACCATGTTAATGGGAACTTTTTTTCTTATAATTAGCCAACCAATCCCAACATTTATTTTCCGACACATGTTTTGAAACACCTGTATATAGCAATAGAAAATAATTTGAAATATGCGACTTTTCATTCATAAATTTGCTAATAATAAACTTTCGCGCTTTTAAACACGGACTAAATTTGTGACGTCACAAATTCATACTCACACAAAGACAATTCTCTCTCACACACACACGCTTCACAACATGAAACAGTAACCTAACCTAAAAGTATGACAGCTGACAGCAAAATATACAAGAGAGAAGATTATTATTACTTTCTATTTCTTTAAAAGTTCTAGTGCAGTATAAGGTATGTAAATAAACCATTTATTTAAATAAATACCAAACCAAATAATCATAGTTCTAAATTAAACCGGTAGAGCTCGACTGGCGTATCCGTGAATATGTGTCGTCAGCCGTTGAAATATTTGAAATTAAACGCAACTTTTAAAAAAATAATCTGATTCCAAAGACTTGTAAGATGTAAAACATACACATACATGTTTAATTTGACCTATTTTTTCAAGAAAAAAATAAATCAGAAAATGTGAAATGACCCCATTGACATCTGTCATCATTTTGTTATTTTTGAATATTTCTGTCACATTGTCTTGATTACAAATGAGTGTCAGTGAAAAAGATGTCTAACTAAGGGCCCAATTCTCAATTTTCATCATTGTGATAAGATATGAAATGATAAATTTATATCATATCACTTGTCAGTGTCATGATATTATTAGTCAAATATGAACAAAGACATGCGCGAAATTTGTATCTTCTAGTTGTACGCAACCAATTTTGTCAACATACGGTAAATACATACAATATTATACTTCTCACTCATTTATATCAGATCACTTTGGAATTGAGAATAGCTCCAAGTGATAAAGTGAAAAATTTTCACTGCATATCACTCAGGTGAAAATTGAGAATTGGGCCCTAATACAGTTAATTGAACAATGTAGAGATATATTTATGATAAAAAAGAGATGTCGATTTTACAAAAATTGACATTACCGGCCTGCTCTTATTGGTTTACCCTGAGAAGTACATGAACCGGACAGTGTAGAGTGCTCGTCAGCTAAGAAAAAGCCATTTGCGTCATCAATAGATGCGCGAAGCAATGACGTAGGCTCACAGATTTTGTAGGCAGTGGCGTGCCAAGTTATTCTTTACCAAACAGTGATCGAACACTTCAGTAATTTTTTCTATTTATTTTAGTTGATTATCACAAATTATTGATAAATGACATGTAAATTTGCTAAAGAGACATTTTTAAATACCTATTCATTGCGTCTGCATTGATTTTCATTTAGGAAGCGCATTAGGCCATCACACGACGGAATTCCATAATAATACAAATACTTACTTTCATATTATACTCTTATTATAAAAATGATATTTTATTATATGAAGGATTATGATACTCATTATTCACGAAAATGACGTTTGCTTCCCGAGTCATAGGTCAGTGATGCAAATCATCCGAGTGAATAATGACCATAGTCCCGAAAATAATACTAAACTGTTTCTACTCTTGTAAATTTGGAAATAATTTGAATATATATTTTAGAAATTTACAATTTATTGGAACAATATTCATCAGACAGAACATTAAATTAATTTTTATTACTATTTTTTAAAACAATTCAAATGATACATTTTCATTAAAACTAAACGTCAGAACATAACACGAACGACACTGGTGTATCCATGAACAAGCTATCCCGTTGCTATGACAACCAAGGGCATTGACAAAAATTGGTTTCTGCGCTGATGACGTAAATGGCTTTTTCTTTGCTGGCGAGCACTCTAATGTAAAGTTTAATGCAAAGTCATAATGCTAATGCTAAGGTAAATGCTTAAGTTTACAGCTTACGTAAACCAGCCTTAAGTGATTGTGATTATTTACCGATCAGGAGAAGAGTCAGTAAGAAAATAAAAAACAACGATCAAAGCTTACTTTAAAAATAACTAATTTCTTATAGAATTTTAACCACTTTTAGTTGACATCTATTTTATTTACCATTAATTAAATATCTACTTACACATAGGTATACAAAAACTTTTTCATATTTTTTTTTTATTGACTTGTTCATAATTTCTGGGAAATATTTACTTTATTATATAACGATATTGACTAATTAAAAATTACATGATAATATATATTTTCACAATGTAACCTTGGAAAAACAAACTAAGTTAATTGTTGGTAATTTATTATTATATTAATTTTTTATATCGCAAGCAAAGATACTCATGAAGTATTTTTATTTACACTAAACGGAAAATGACTAGTTTTACGATGATGTCAAAAATCTACTTTCATGATTGATTTAAAAACGAATATTACTTTATGTACATACATATTTATATTTAAAATAACTGTTATTTGTTTCAGACTGGTATCCTAATGGGAGAATCTTAAATAACATACTTGTTAATTTAGTATTATAAATAATTTAACAATAAATATTTTAATAACTTAATCCTCAAGCCTAACCCCCCTTACGCTTTTAACAATTTATTAGAACTAGACTAGTCTGCAGCGAGCATGAGCTCAGACATTTAACAAATGCATGATCCGCAAAACAGGTGAAATTTAATTATATTTTATTACAAAAATATATGTTGCACAATAAAAAAGTAATTATGAAAATAGTGAATTTAGTGTGCGTATAGTGTCTGGTTGCCAATCTGGTGATTCGGGTTCGATCCCGGCCAGTGTAGACTTTTAATAGCACAAAAGTGACCCATGTGGTGCACTCTCCGCACTAGCTATGAGTGCCCGTGAGGTGACGCCTGGTAAGCGCCCACACGGTAAAAATGTATCGTTATCATTACCAATGTCTACATGGATTGTAGATACTGGCACACCAAGTAATAAGTAATATGCCGTGATAATATATTTTTATTTATTTAAATTTATTATTTATCTTTTTAAATACAATAAATATAAATTACTTTTTAACATTATTGTTCAACATATAAATACATATATTTTTTTTTTTTTGAATGAGAAAATACAGATGACAGCATGAATACTTATTTATGATACAAGTGGGTAAAGTCATATTTTATTCACATGTAGAAAGCTAACAGCTAATTTCGACGAGTGCATGAAATATGTTTCCATTCGAGTGGCATACATTTTTTTTCAATTTCTGCTTATTCATGAGGGATTATATTGGAACTATAATATACCTATACCATTTACATATTTTAATGTTTCATATTTTTTGTAACAGTAAACGAAACGAAATCAAATGTATGCCAGTATGCCTGATGTTTTGTTTGTTTTCATATTTTTGTATAGTTTATAGATATATGATGTATAGTATTCTTCACGCAAGAATATCGTTGCGCAATAAAAAATGTATGATTATTGACGACATTTATGAATAGATTCTATAACCTACGTCGTCTAGAATCACACATATGTTATTGCGCAACGACATTCTTCCGGGAAGAATACTATATGTATATAACAAATACTAATATACTTTTTTTACAGCTTGGTCTGAAAATAGCCGACTTCTTTGAAGATTAAATTGTAACTAAAATTAACTCATATAAATATGTATAGTTTATGTTGATTATGATTTAAATAAATTTTAATTAATTTAGCTAAATATTTTATTTACTTACATTAGTTTCCTCTTCCATAAATATCCTAGAAACAAAAATATTGTACCTATTTATGAAACTTCGTAGTGCAGATTTTCATGTTTTATACAATTTACTATCTCAGTACGACTGGGATTTTCTATTTCAGTTTTCAGTATAAAGATACAGCATTTTCCATATCTAATTCAACTTTGAATGTTATTATGAACAAATGTATCCCCTGTAACAGAAGAAAGACACCCAAATATCCATCTTGGTTTAATAAAATCATAATTAAGAATATTAGAGGCAAAGAACATGTTTTGAAATTGAAACACATAAAACTGAATCTTATTTCAATGAATTTAAAAATGGTGCTCTTATTGAGAAAGAGATTAAGTTTGAATACAAGAAATATTTAAATATATATATGGACTGTAGTTAAGGAGGAAAATATTGCGGGTGTGTCAGTGGATTTTGGGCTTTAATTAAAGTTGATTCTTTTAAAATCTGTCGAGCTTTCGTGTATTTGGTTTTTACACATCATTATTTGTACTTTTACTTCAGTGTCCTGATTAACTTTAATTAAAGCCCAGAATCCACTGACACACCCACAAAATTTTCCTCCTTATATATATATATATATATATATATATATATATATATATATATATATATATATATAAAACTCCCATCTAACTTACATTAATAACAAAAAATCTGATGTGGCCAGCATATTACCTTGCCCCAATTCCATTTATTTTGTACAAATCCCTTACCAAAATATCTTTGGAAAAGATTCTATATATCTTGTAAAATTGTAACACAAACATATACTATTTTCTACAAATTACATACCAAAAGTTCCTTGGAAAAGATTCTATAAATCCAATAAAATTATAACGCGAACATACACTATGTAAATTGCACTTAACATTGACATCTGTCAATTAGAATTATTTGAATATATCACCTGTTTCTATGATTATACCAAAGCTGGCTGATTTTTAAAAGTTAATCTCTTTATAATTCTTTAACTCTATATCTATTGAATATGAAAGAAAATGTATAATCAAACCGGATAGACAATAAGATATTCTTTCATATTGATAATCATATAAAATGTCAAAAAATGATATTTAACTGCATTTTTCAAGAAAAACTATTAAGTACTTCAAATAAGGGAACTTCAAGTTAAACAATTATAACCAAAATCTTTATATCTATTGCATAATGAAGGAATTAGCTTTATAAATCAAATGGATGTTGAGCCAAAATATCAATAAATACAAAATTAAACAGGATTATTCCTTTTTATATATTTCTTCAAAAATGACATGCATATATTTTTCAACTTACTACTTGTCATACTTCAATACAACAACTAATTATTCATTTCTATGGTCACATAGAAAAAACTGAACATTTTAATACAATATTAAAATCAAGTATTCAAACGTTATTTCTATAGAAGGAAAATACATAACAAACCGTATAGAAAATACGATATTCTTTCATATTGATAATTACATAAAATGTCAAAAAATAATATTTAACCCGGTTTTTACAACAATATCCGTTACGAACTTCAAATAAGGGAACTTCCACAATCTAATCAGCTCTTCATATGGATGTAAAGAACAGTAATACGACAGAATCATAATTTTGAGGATTATAGTATTGCAGTTATCGTCGGAGAAAAATTTGTCACACACACATACATACATACACATACATACACACACATTCACACACATACAGACATCATCGTAAAAATAGTAAAATCGTATTCTAGGAATCTTAAAACATGTTTATTCATACCGAATTTTTTGACCAAAAACAATACCTTCTTTACCTAAAAGTGACGGATATATATATATACATTACTATTTTACAATAATCCTGGCTCCTGGCCCTAATCACCTAGTTTCATATATCATCAACTAGTCACTTTTTGCTAAACCATTATATTTACTTTGTAATCTAACTCAACACCATGTATTTATGTCTGGTAGATCAACCGCGACTAACGAGCTTCAATAAATTCACTCTTAATTTCCTACGTGATTATGTGATAACTCTCAAATAGATGTGATATATATAGATTTTAAAAAGGCTTTCGACAGTGTAAATCACAATGTACTTGTGGCAAAACTCGGAAAATATTTTCACTTTACAGAGGACCTACTTCATTTTCTGAAATCCTTCCTCAAAGACCATGAAATAACTATGCAATTTAATAAATTTAAATCAAATCCATTCTTTGCTACGTTTGGGGTCCCTCAAGGACCAAATTAGGGCTCACTGTTATCCAACCTTTTCATTAATGATGTAGTGGTCTGTGTTCAATATTCTCTAATACTTTTATATGCTGATTTATATATATATATACAGGGAATTTATTTTAACATGCAACATATAGTCAGTCACTTCCATGGTTACTCACTATTGTCAAAAAATGACAGCAATGTAATATTTGTCCATTTTAAAATGCAACATACAAAATTTGTAGTTTCGTATTATCAATAATTTCCAATAAATTAGCGTACATACGATTAACAAAATCAAAACATGAGTGTTGCACATCTTAACAAACTTTCGCTTACAAAAATTAATAACTTTCATGTAATAAATGTTAAAAAAAATACCCCCATTCACACTAAGGCACTATTTTAGTCGGTCATAATAAGAATTGACACCATTTGTGATGTGTTCTGGAGGTATCTCCTGTGCTGCAATACTATTTATAATGTTGCATTTTAAATTAGACAAATATTACATTGCTGTCAATTTTTGACAATAGTGAGTAACCATGGAAGTGATGAACCATAATGTTGCATTTTAAAATAAATTCTCTGTATATATATAAATTTATCAATTCAATTAATGATTGTGTTCTCTTACAAAACTACAGAATTCAAAATTGTTTCTCAATTTCATCAAATCTAAAATACTGAATTATTTTGTTAAAAATGTATTTATTTGAAATCGTCACTAAAGTGCGCAAAAATCGTCATTAAAAGATCAGAAATCGACACTAAAGTAATCCATTATACGCCGATTTCAAGCAAATGCAGTGTTGCCAACCTTATAATAATTATTATAGATATTTTGGGTAGGGGTACGATATATAATAGTAAATTTGTAATAAAATAAGAAAAAAATACATGAAAGAAGAACGGACTAAACAATTTCGATGACGAAGATTGAAATAAAACATTATTTTGAGTGTTCTTTACGATAACCTCAATGTTCGGAGATTAGTAACATACAGTGTCAGGCTGACAGTTACATAAACATAACCTAAAAAAATAAAATATTCCTTTCGTTTCACAAATTTTCGATTTCAAATAAAATTTAATATGCTACATAAATGACAGTTAATGATGCATATTAAATGGTGATTAATTCTCTTGAAAGAGTAACTCAGTTTAAAGATCTTGGAATTATATAAATATTAAGCTACGTATTTCTACCTATAACTTTTTTCAAATTAGAGACGAAAACATATACTTTTAGAATAATCTTCAAGAGGTTGTTACTTCTATATTTACGAGGTGTGTTCAAAAACTATCGCGAATTTTGAATTTTCGCGGGTTACGTATATTCGAATTTCGATCTTTTTGTGGCTTTATGTTGGTACTCATGTCTCTCACTTATGTCGACAAGCTCGGCCATTTTGAATGTTCACTTAATTGTTGACAGCTGCTTTGCTTGCACGTGTTTTGGATCGTCTTCGATTTTTACCTATTCAAAAAAATGGAACAAAGAACCTGTATCAAATTTTGTGTGAAAAACGAAATTAAGTGCGCGGATGCATTCCGAATGTTGACTGTGGCATACGGAGAAGCTACCTTGGACCAAAGCAACGTTTATCGGTGGTACAAAATGTTCTCAGAAGGCCGAGAAGATGTGAACGACGAAAAGCGTGCCGGACGACCGAGCACTTCAACAACAGACGAAAAAATTAATGAAGTGGAGAAAATGATATTGGCCAATCGTCGAATCACCGTTAGAGAAGTTGCTGAGGACCTAAACATATCGATTGGCTCGTGCCATTCGATTTTTATCAATGATTTGGGCATGAGACGGGTCGCCGCGAAATTTGTACCAAAATTGCTCAATTGCGACCAAAAACAGCATCGCATGAACATTGCTAATGAGATGTTGGACTCTGTCCGCGACGACCCAAATTTGCTCCAGAGGGTCATAACTGGTGACGAATCGTGGGTTTATGGTTATGACGTGGAAACCAAAGTTCAATCATGTCAATGGAAGCTGCCGCACGAACCAAGACCGAAAAAAGCGCGCCAAGTTCGGTCGAATGTGAAAGTTTTGCTGACAGTTTTCTTCGATTGCAGGGGCGTGGTGCATCATGAGTTCTTGCCACAGGGTAGAACGGTCAATAAGGAATATTACCTGCAAGTTATGCGCAATTTGCGCGAAGCAATCCGCCAGAAACGCCCGGATTTGTGGAAGAACAAAAATTGGCTTTTGCACCACGATAACGCCCCTGCTCACACATCGTTGCTTGTGCGCGACTTTTTAGCCAAAAACAACACACTAATGATGCCGCAGCCACCGTATTCCCCAGATCTGGCCCCCTGTGTCTTTTTCTTGTTCCCTAAACTGAAGAGGCCCATGAAAGGACGACGTTACGCTACGCTTGACGAGATAAAGACGGCATCGAAGGAGGAGCTGAACAAGATAAAAAAAAATGATTTTTTGAAGTGCTTTGAAGATTGGAAAAACCGTTGGCACAAGTGTATAATATTTCATGGGGATTACTTTGAAGGGGACAAAATAGATATTCATGAATAAATAAATAATTTTTGAAAAAACACAAAATTCGCGATATTTTTTGAACACACCTCGTATATGTAAGAAATTTTTCATTTAAAATGACATCCCAAACAAATCTGAGTTTTAAAAAAATTATTTTAAAAATGCTAAGCTTTTTATTGTACTCTTACAAAACACCAATATATTTCCCAATTATCTAAAACGTGTATTTTTATTTATTTTTTTTTTTTTCAATAGTTTTTTATATTAACCATTGTTCTAGTGATCTATTTTATCAGAATTCTCAGGAATAAGTCATTTATCATTTTTCTAAACATTATATAATCGTTTTCTTCTTTCAATTTTTTCAAATCATAATTAAATTAATTATGAATTGTTTTTGTTGAAAATTTTCCGATTAGACAATGTAACAAGCATTACATTATAATCTCATAAGGCTTCCCTGATTTGAAAAATTATTATTTTTATTGTTACTGCGCCTTGGTCAATTAGAACTCGTAACGACCCGTGCTAATTATAACATATCGAAGGACACGTCATAAAAATATCAACACGGTAAATTGCAAATTACATATAACACAAAAATGATGATATGTTTATAATGCCTAAATAAAATTTGGTAATTATCCTGAATTCCTAATGAATGACATGTGTGTTATTAATTACATGTAAAACGCAAACTAAAACATTAAAATTACCCCTTTAGCTTAAAATTAATTTTAATGAAAACTAAATACGTATTTCGAGAACTAAGTTCTTATCTTCAGCAGTACGAAATTAAGAAAAGCCAACAATGCTATAGAGGTCCTAACAACTGAAAGATCCTTGATACTTGGATCCTTAGTAAAAAAATAAAAGTGTGGGCGTAAATATTGAAATGTCTCTTTTACGTATAATTATATTGTTCTATTCAATATTTAGACCCACTTGTTACTCCAAGAGTTTTTATGTTCGGATTTTCTAACTGTTATGCAACTATAACAAATATCAATCTGTTCATAATATTAAGTATTTTAATCATTCGATATCATGAAATAATTACAAAAAAATATCTGATGAGGCCAGCACATTACCTTCTGCCAATTCTGCGTATTTTGTACAAATCCATACCAAAAGTTCCTTGGACAACATTATATATATAACCAATAAAATTCTAACACGAACATATACTATTTTGTACAAATTCCATACCGACAGTTCCTTGGAAAAGATTCTATAAATCTAATAAAATTATAACACGAACATACACTCTGTGCTATCCACTGTAAATATAAATTTTCTCCCGTTAATGTTACTGTTCATCCATCCTCATTGTCTGATATTTTATGTGTAAAATTATTGCTTACCTCTCACTCTTTTCTCTATGTCATTATTGTGTATTGTCCTCCTCCTGTATCCCTTGAACAATTAAATTACGTATATGAAGCTATTGAATCTATTTCACAACTATTAAATAACAACTTCTTAATAATCGGTGACTTTAATATTTCCTCTCTTTCTAACCGACTGCTTCCTTCTACACCTACAAATAATATTACGAATGCTTTCGAAAACTTCTTGTCATTTTTAAATGCCACACAATATAATCGAGTCAAGAATGTCAATGATAGAATACTTGATGTTGTTATTTCAAATGTGTCTTGTTCAGTTTTACATTATCATGATCCGCTTGTCGATGAAGACCCTTTACATCCATCTCTTTTCATAACAATGCACTACAACATTACTTTTAATCTTAACTCCACTGTTAATAATTCCATGAATTACAGTTTTAGTAAAGGTAATTTTGATTTACTATATGAATTATTATCATCAGCTAATTGGAATGTGATCTATCCAATTACAGATGTTGACGTGGCATTTGAGAAATTTTATTCCATTCTATATGACATTATGGATAAATGTATTCCGAAAGCAAAATATGTAGCCTCTTCTTATCCTCCTTGGTTTACCGCTGATATTATAAAAAAGTTAAAATTAAAAGATAAATGTCTCAAAATTTATAAAACAAATAACGATGAAAATTACTTTGCAGAATTCAAGAAATTACGTTCCCTGGTTAAAAAGGATATAAATTTTGAACACGCTAAATATATATCTCAAATTGAACAAAAAATTCAGACTGATAGTAGTACATTTTGGAAATTTATTCAAAATAAAAGGCATTCATCGAGAATTCCAGGTATGATGCATCTACAAGGTAAAACTTACTCAAATACTTCAGACATTGTTCAGGGATTTGCTGATTATTTTTCTGAACAATATGATAATAATCCCTTGTACCCTAAACAACCTTCAATAGAAAATAACATCGGTACTACATCTATTTCGGTAATCACTGAGGATGAGATTTTGCAGGCTATAAAGTCTCTCAAGTCGTCATCCAACCCCGGTCCTGACTTTCTTCCTTCTTATGTCCTTAAAGCCTGTTCTCATATTTTTCAAAAACCGCTGCATTTTCTATTCAATCTCTCAATTTCTCAAAACAAATTTCCTACTTCTCTAAAACAATC
The DNA here is from genome assembly GCA_943142095.1 of Ophonus ardosiacus. Taxonomy (NCBI): domain Eukaryota; kingdom Metazoa; phylum Arthropoda; class Insecta; order Coleoptera; family Carabidae; genus Ophonus; species Ophonus ardosiacus. The sequence goes on along the minus strand of OW964826.1, from coordinate 48,804,024 downwards.
TCTTATTATTCCTATTTTCAAATCAGGTGATCCAACCATTATGTCTAATTATCGTCCTATATCCATTCTCTCTAATATTTCTAAAATTCTTGAATCTATAATCTACAAACATATCTATAATTCCGTTCAACACCATATATCCCCGCGTCAACATGGATTTTTTAAAGGCAGATCAACTACAACCAATCTAATGAACTTTACTGAAACTGTACTGAATTCATTACACGATAACACTCAAGTTGATGTTATTTACACTGATTTTTCGAAAGCATTTGATCGTATTAACCATAAAGTCTTATTGCATAAGCTAAATAACAACTTTCAATTTTCTTCTGATCTTCTTCAATTTATTTCCTCCTATCTCAGTGACCGTGTACTGTCTGTTTCCTATAATAACTATAAATCTAAGTCTTTTACGGCCACTTCTGGTGTTCCTCAAGGTTCAAATTTGGGTCCTTTACTATTCTTACTCTTTATTAATGACATTGTTAATTCTGTTCAGCACTCTCACGTCTTGTTATATGCTGACGACTTAAAGATTTTTAAAACTATTAATTCTATTGAAGATGCTAAACTCTTACAAGCAGATATTAATAACATTTTAGCTTGGTCTGAATCCTCTAACTTATTTTTAAATTACAGTAAATGCAAAATAATGAGCTACTTCGTCAAAAAAACTATTTATAAATATTGTTACAAAATAGACTCTCATATTCTTGAAAGGGTCACTGAATATAAGGATCTTGGTGTTTTATTTGACGAAAAGCTCAATTTCACTAACCATATCTTTCATACTGTGAAATCTGCCTACAAAAATTTAGGCTTCATTTTTAGAAATACACAGTACTTTGTTCATATTTCAACTCTAAAGAAATTATATTTCTCGTTCGTAAGAACAAAACTTGAATATTGTCAGTTGGTTTGGAGTCCTATCTATAATAAATACAACTATTTAATTGAATCTATTCAACGAAAATTTGTTAAATTATGCTTCTTCAAACTTTTTAGACATTATCCCAGTTTTGATACAGACTACAAAGACTTGTTATGTGAATTTAATATTGTGTCTCTCGATACTCGCAGAAAAATTCAGTCTACATTGTTCCTTTACAAAATTTTGCATAGTGTTATAAATGATCCCATAATTCTTGAAAAAATTCCTTTCCTAGTTCCTGGGTATAATTCCCGGTTTAAATCTACCTTTTATTGCAATACTCCTCGAACGAACTATGAAATAAAGTCGCCTATTCGTATGCTTTGTTTCAATTTCAATAACTTACCAGATTATTTTGACATCTTTCTCGGCTCGATTGAAAAATTTAGAAGTGCTTTATACAATTATTATGTTCATTAACATGCTACTATTTGTTACTGTCTAAAACATATTATTCCATTTACATGTTATTACTTGTGTCTATATATAAGTTAATGTATAATCAACCTGTAATTGGGGTCTTGAACCCTGTTGGTCAGATTAATAGTAAATAAATAAAATAAAATAAATAAATACACTATGTAAATTGAACTTGACACTGATATCTGTCAATTAGAATTATTTCGATATATCAGCTATTTTAATAATTATAGCAAAGCTGGCTGATTTATGAAAGTTAATCTCTTTATAATTCTTTAAATCTATATCTACTGAATATGAAGGAAAATGTATAATCAAACCGTACAGACAATATGTAATTCTTTCAAATTGATAATCACATAAAATGTCAAAAAATGAAACTTAACCTCGTTTTTTCAAGAAAAACTGTTAAGAATTTAAAATAAGGAAACTTCCGTTTGACCAATTATAATCAAAATCTAATCAGCTCTGCATATGGATGTAAAGAAGAGGAATACGAAAGAATTATAATTTTTAGAATTGAGGTACTGGATTTATCATCGGAGAAATTTTTATCACGTATATACACACACACATACACACACACAAACACACACACACACACACACACAGAGAGAGAGAGAGAGAGAGAAAGATACAAATATAGTAAAATTAGTAAAATCTTATTCTAGGGATCCTAAACCGTGCATTCATTAAAAACTCACCACCGAATTTTTTGACCAAAGACAATACCTTCCTTACCTAAAGGCGGCGGAAGATAAAAACACATTTTAGTTAAATATCTAAAGAAATTGACAATAAACAATAATTTATTACGTAAGCTTAGAACAAGATAAAATATATTTTAGCATTTAATGCAAACAATAATTTTTCTGCATCTGCACTATTATATAACTTTAGCAAGTATTCATTATGATTAAGTGTTTTAATCATACAATATCATTAAATAATTAGCAAATAAAAAATTTCCAAAAAAATTGGTGCTAATTCATTATTATGTAAATATATTCAAAGGATACTAATAAAAGATTTTCTAGATATATATGTGAACAAACAAAGAAATCCTTTAACACAATATTAGTTTTATCTTCTCGATTATTACATGCTCAAATAAGCGAGACATTTTATTTCACATTTGCATTATTTACATAAAATTTTATTGCAGCGTTAATTGTCTTGAATTTATGCTTGTAATACCAACGAGTATTTATTTTAATACATAATCATTTGAATGGTGAATACCAGCTACTCTAAACTGTGCAATTTTCTGGATGAATACAATTTAACTAGAACACTTCTCTATAGTGCTTGTTTTTGCGGACGGTTTTTCCTCTGGATAATCTCCGGAGAATATGTATCCCCGCCGTTGTAATTAATGCTGGGCGATGCATCAAACCTAGTAAATTATATAATTAACCAAATTTGACAATGTTTATATGACTTTATTTTGTATACCTATATGTTATGCATACTTTATGCATACGTACTAATATGAAGCAGACATTTGACACATAACTAGTTTTGAGTAAAACCGAAAAAAAAATAACCAATAAACTTGCAGTTTTCATAGAAATTTTCTGTTTATAACTTTAATAAAGCAGATAATTTATACAGAAATTTCTGATTTCTTACAAATAGATATTTTGTTTAAAAATGACATATTATATCTGGTTTTACAGATGAAACTTGCAAAATGTCTGCTCTTGTGCATCTGAGTGAACTACAAATATCTGGTCTTGCGTCTCTATATACAAACATCTAAAGTTAAGTCTAAGAGAATTTGGGGTTGCAATTTATAATCATGTCATCCTCACCTTCAGGCTTATTTTCTTCTGAATAAGCTGTTTTTCTTTCAGAAGCGTTTCTGTCTTCCAATTCGCCTCATAATGTAAACAACATGAACACGCGAATGAAGAACCGTAACTTGATTCGTCCAAATGCAAATATCTGCTATTGCACTTGCATGCCGTAAACAAATTTTTAAGACGCCGATACAATCGAATATCCGTGGATATTTTTGCACTTAGGCGTATACCCGGGTATTTCGAGTGAAATATTCTACTAATATATGTCTCGCGCACGGCAAATACCTAAATATTTTCTCGAGTGCACGAATGTCCACGAGCGAAAATATATTTTATTCACAATCATTATAATAATATACAGATTCCTAACCTTTTGGAGGTTGGAAAATATGTCATTACTAACTTTAATGACAATCTCTTGGGTTGGAAATAACAGATTTCACTTCCATCTCTTGAGTTGGAAATGTTTATGTAGAGGTTGCCTAGCAACATTGCCGTAGATCCCCATAATTAAGTATGCTAAACAAATTTTAAGACAGCTGTCAAAATATTAATAAAATTAAAGGTTATAATTCATTGATTTATTTTGAAAATTATTGATTTAAAATGAGGATGATTGTGAATAAAATAGTATACATAACCTCGGTGGGAGTTTCATAACAGCCTCGCGCATTATCTCACCTCGAGGCTTCGCCTCTCTGTAATATACATAAACCCTCGGCTGTAATGAAACATCTCCCACCTAGGATGTAATATACTATTTCGTAATATCATACTGTTATTATTACATGACAGGACTAAAAAAAAAAAATGAAAAGATAGAAATAACGTTATGTTTTTATACCAGTCGGCTACAATTAAGGATCAGGTGGTCCTAGAAAAATAACAGCATATTTATGGACTGTCTAGGAGAATTTATAAATTAACCAAAAAAGTTGTTCAGTATGACAGAAATAGAAGAATTTTATTATTCCTAAATGTTTAAATTTTATGTTATTACGAAAAATCTTGAACGCCACACGCCAATATGCAAACAACGAACTCGACTAACTATAAACCTTAGTCGCGTCCGTTATTTGCCTCATATCGGCCTAATAACGTTAATAACTAGGTATACCGTGCACTTGGGATGTAACTATTGAGTATATCACTCGAAATACCCGGGTATACGCACATGTGCCAATATTCACTGATATTCAATTGGCATTGGTCGATATTCAAAAAATACTGTAACGTGATTGCTTGAAACTTTTCTAGAGAAACATTCAAATGTATTCCTTTTTTTAAAAGTTTTACTTGCATAAAGAAAAATATTCCCTGCTTAACGATCTCATCTTGTTTTCGTCGGACAATGCGGCCCTGAAGATTCCAAAAATTGGACTCCTATGATTTAAAATATATCTGGAATACACAATTTATAAGTTTTATGCCGCATTAAAGACCGTAGAACAATAAGGTTGACCCCTTGGTTTGAAAAATACTGTAACAGCTTGTCAGCTAAGCGATTCCCGAACTTTAGCATAATGAACCACCATAAAATATCTGTTTATAGGAATGCACAAAAGTGCATTTCAGTGTAAATCTAATAGCAAGAATTAAGAATTATAAATAAAGACGTACTTTGAAACATTATTTTTGAACCTATTCATTTGTTTTTATTAATTTACTTTTAATTATATTTTCTGACAGTAATTTGATACGGAACTGAGACATAACATCATTACTTATGATTTCATTAGAAAAAAAGTCCGTATGTATGAGGGGTTCGCATGTATATATAAGCAGTTAGGAAGACACTGTAAGTATAACATCGCCTAGTGTGATACTGAAAACTATACCTTCAGCCTGCAATATTATCATTACTTTTCATCATGAAGATAGTACTCGCATTACTTTTCTTCGCTCTCGCCTATGTCAACGTAAGTTTTATCATTTAATATTTATTATAAATCTTAGAGTTATCATGGATTAATACAGTAATATATTAGTTATTTATGGTACAAGTGCTTAAAGACATATTTTATCTACGAGTTTTATAGTTATCAAAGCGAGTTACAAATTGTATTTGCTTTAAAGTCACTAGTGATTAAATCAATTTATGTCCATCCCCCATTATTAAGTGTTCCTTGAAATTTATTGGAAATAAAGGTGATTTATATATTTCAAAAGCAGCAACTAGTCATTACTTTGTAAAAAAAGTTAGTACAAATATTAAAATAATACGCAGCCTGCAATACACCACGGCTTCCATCCCCGCAAATCCCCCCTGTCGCACATGTTCCGATCACAACAAACCCCATAAGGCGGCCTCTAGTCTAGAGATGCATTCGATTTCGAGCTTTGGCCCGGCCCGGCCTGAAGCCCGCCTCGATTTCGAGTCGATCAGCGAGCCGGGCTGAAGATATTTTTTATCGGGCCGAATCGGGCTAATCATTTTCAAAAATCGAGGCGAGTCGAACTTTTGTTTTTGGCCCGGCCCGAAAATTCGAGCTTTTCGGGCCGGCCCGAAAAATCTTATAGTTCAATCAAATACACAGTTTCCTTAATATTTTAATGAAAATGGATGAAGTTAAAAAGGATCAATATGATTTAATAACAACAAACTTCACATATTAATAAATAAAAATGTATTATTTTACTTTTAGAATTCAAGGTTATTCATTAAAACATAATAATTATATTGTGATGTTGCTATTATTATTACTCGTATACTTAAATAAAAGTGATTTTTGTTCTTATCATAATGACTTCTTGTCCTATTTTTGAGCAGAAATAAAGTTAGATATAAATCCTTATGTAAATTATATTATTTTATATGACTTGTGAAAAAGATGTTTAAATTTTCGAACGGCTCTGGTAAACAAAGTGTTAAATACACGTAGGTCTGTAATTTTTATAACAAACTTACACTAGAAGGGTCTCTTTTTTAACTATTTATGTTAACTAATGTTGAAAGTTATAAGAATGTAGAGGTTTTTTTTATAAGTTTGTCACGAAAAAAGTTAAACATTTCGCTTTAACATAAAAATCAAAATTAGGAATGCCGGATGCACCCGGCCCGAAGCCCGGCCCGATTTCGAGTCAATTTTCGAGCCGATCTAGCTAATTTTTTTGTCGAGTCGATCTTCGAGTCGGGCCGAATGCATCTCTACTCTAGTCAGTATATGCTCAAAGATTAAACTATTTTCATCCGCTAATATTTCTGCCATAATATTAACATTATCCTTATTCGTATTAATATTTATTTTTTTCATTGTATCTAGGCTGCTTTTACCTCCGAACAACGCGACAAGTTAAAAGAAATTATCAAGGATTGTAAATCGAAGCATGAAGATGTTTCTGATGGTAAGTGTTAATTATATGTAAAATTATTAAAGAATTAATATATTTTGCTAATTTAACTACTTGTGAAGTGATACAAAAGTCTATCCGACAGACCGGAGGAGGAACCCAAGGATACACGATGTCTCCGTGTGGAAAATATAATCACTTTTTATGAGATTATTTTAAAAATAAGCACAATACACAATTATCGTTAGTAAGAATAATGATTAAGGGTGATTAGCGATCATTTGAGTAGTATTGTTTTATCTCTCTCAATCATTTATGGATTATTTTAAAGAAAAATGCTTTAAATAAAAGATGCATGTTTAAACATATTACAAACTAATACAACGACCCGGTTATTTATCGGTACTAGGAATATTGTGTATCGTTGGGGCTCCTCAACTCAGTTCTTAGGCTATTCTTAAAGTTATTTCTATTTTTCTTTTTTCAAAGAAATATATAAAATTATTATGAAAATAAATATAAAATGAAACAATTATTGATTTGTATTATTTGATTTATTTCAGAGGATATTGGTTTATTATGGCAACACAAAATTCCTGAAAGTGAAGCTGGAAAATGCTTTGCCGCTTGCGTCAATAAGGGAACGGGTGTTGTAAGTATACTTATTATTTTCCACACACTTACGAGCCTATTCTATAACAACTTGGTTAATTTTAACTACTGGTTAAAATTTTTATCCAATAGATATTGATTTGAAGATTTGACAACTAAAAATTCAATAATCACTGAGTTACAGATTAAGCCCCTTAAAGTAGTGCTATCATCTCAATCTCATACAAAAGTTTCACTAAGTAAACGAATTAAAAAAATAGAAATTTTAAATTTTTAGTAATTTGGGATTATTAAAATAATTAAAACGCATAATTTTGACAGGGCAAAATAAATATAAATAATAAGTGGTTTCTATAATTTTTGATTTATTTCATGATCAGGAACATCACTAAATCGGTGTTTTCCGTTCATTTTATTTATGTGTTTATAACTACAGAGATTATTCCCGGGAATAATCTCTAGAGCTTTATTCTCACTATAATAATGGCAGGATTGGTTAAAACGCTGACTCGTGACAGCTAATGAAACATTTCATTGGTTTTAAGAAATGTCAAAAAATAATCATTTATAAAATGTCACGGATACCATTTCTATAAGGTTTCTATGTTGTTTACTTAATTTTAGCATTAAATTACTTACTTGTGTAAAAATAAAAACTCATGCAAAACAACATAGCTAATGCCCGGTTTCTCCACAGCAACTTAAGTTGTTGATTATTAAAGTGCTACTTAATTATAAGTAGGCCTTATATCCCAAATGCGTTGCACCAGCAAATTCGAATGCGAACTTAAGTTATATCACAAATTACATCGGCAACAGTGTAATGCTACTCTACGATTAGTCAATTTGAAATTTAGCGATTCAAAATAAAATGCCATCTATCAAACGTCAAAGCTGTCATTGTGTTTATCGGGGTTTATGTTTGTATCCCATCAATAATATTCGATATGGATTTACAGGATTTCCCTAATTTTGACGACGTTAACGTCGTGGATACTGTGAAGGAAGTCGATATTGTCGAAAATGGTAGAACTCCGCGACAAATAAGTAACAGAATTGATTTGTTCCATGTATATTATATTATTTATTTTTAATATTTTTATGTGGACCACCGCCAGTTCTATAAACGGAAGCCTTTTTCTTCGATGTCGTCTTCCTTGCATCTGTCTTCATATTTGCACACATTTTATTGTCAATGCAGCAATTAATTTCCAGGTGTTATCTTTTTGAATATTGGACATAGACACCGCAATGATTTTTTTTATTTACAATCTCACAGAGCAATTCTTCTTCTTTTTTGTTTATAATTTATTCGTTTCTTTTTCATATAATTTAATTTTCATGCCGTAACAGCCCAAAACGGAACAAATTTACCGCGACTTGCCGATATGTCAACTGACATATGACACATAACCACATAAGTCGCCGTTTTTTCGACTTATATTTAAGTGCTACTTACATCTCACATTTTGACATTTTTGCTTGGTGCAACGGTTTAAGGTGGAACTTAGGAAAAAGCAACGACTTAAGTCTTAAGTTGCTCTGGAGAAACCGGGCATTTTTTATTTCAATCTGACGTAAATGTTTCCATGATGATAGTTCCTTAAACATACATAATTTAATTTTTTAACAAACTATATTTTGTGAATAGTTCATAATCTGAGAAACAATATTTTGTATATTTTACCACAACTATAGAAATACAAATCATAAAAATAAATTAATACAAAAATTGAAACCATCCAATAAACATTAAACTTATTCATTATATTAACATGATATATAAAATGTGTTTTAGCTGGATGCCGACAACAAAGTAGACATGAAGCGCGTGACTGAGATCATGGATTTAGTGAAAGAGAAGATTGGTGACGATTACGAACCCATGAAGAAGGTCTTCGAAACTTGTGCTGCTGAAGGTAAATTTATGTCATAATGACATCTCCCCAATATTTATGTAAAAAAAATACTATTTCTAATAATGAAAATTTATGTTTTTAGCATCCGGGGACGACGAATGCGAAGTCTCCACCAAAGTTATGGAATGCGACAACAAAGAATTAGAAGCGGTAGGACTAGAATTCAGCAAATACATATGATCATATGATACTAAAATATTTTTAATATTTCAGGCCGGTATCAAAGTCAGTTACGTGAACCTCTTCAGTGATTAATATTAAAATTTAACATGTAAATTGTAATTAAATTTAAGCAAATGTTATTAAGTGAAAATAAATTTTTATTTCATTAACTAAATATAATTTATTTTTCTTTTCCCATTTGTACCTCTCATCTATAGGCATGGCCGTATTAACTATGAAGAATTTTTGAAAGCAGATAAAATTCACATAAATTTCATTCTGATTTTTTCTATTGAAATAAATATTTATCAAAAGTGTCTATACTTGCCGTCAAATAATTATGGACTAGAGATTTCCACAATGATGCCAAATTTTTTAAGTGTCTACCTGTACAAATATCTGTAATCTGTCAATGTCATTTTATATTCTGACATTTTCGTTAGTACTTGCGTGCGCTTTTTATTCCTAATTTAGTTATTTAGACTTTTGAAAAGAAAATGAGTGAAACTCATTATTAAAGTAGTCCTGGTCTGGTTCTTATATAAAACCTTTAGGAAAACAAGATTTCAATGGGCAGGCAAAAACATTTATTGCCAATGAACACATTATTTTCAAAAAATTGGTGTTACATCCAGAAAAAAAATTATAATTTATTAAATAACAAGAAAACTTTGGATTTGACTGCAGAAGCATGTTGTTCACCTAATAATCAGTCATTCTTACCTTTTATTTAGATTCCACCGGTTATCGTATTTTAACGTAAACACGACCTTAGCTTGATGTGTGTGAAAATATAAATATATATTTTCCACAAAAACAATTATTATATTTTATATTACGTATTACTGTCTTACCTTACTTATTTGTTATAATACGTTCTTCATTTACGATGTATTATAACTTTTAATTACTTTAAATCTGACATATGACATTTGCGTTCATTCCTGGTCATGTCAAATTAGAAACGGCAACACCGCTGGGCAAGGGACAGGGTGCGGAAAGGGATAAAAGTTGAACATCAGTCCATAATCATTTGACGGCGAGTATAGTGCAGTTGGAAAATGAAAATTTTGTAATAAAAAGAAATAAAATATTATATAAAAATACCATCATTCAGAAAATTCTGAAACCTTGTATTTCTAACCTATTCTAATATGAAAAGAAGCCATTAGATTTTGGTGTAAATCAGATAACCGGAAATGGCACTTTACCTGAAGCTCATAGTGGTTTTTCTTCAAAAAATACCATTAAATGCCATTTTTTCGAATTTTATGTCTTATGAAAATTAAAGATTATTGAATTTTGTACAGGAATACATTAATACTTTTTCTATATATTTTACAGATAAATTTAAAAATAATTTTTTTTATTAGTAGCGAATCCTAAGATAAAAACTATTTCTTTGTTACACAGTTTATTTATCAAATGAATGTAACTGACAGTAAATGTCACTGTCAAAAAACTAACCACTTCAAATTAATAACAGTGACATTTTAAAAAGAAAATAGTAAATAAAGCAATAGTTTTCTGCAATGGAACAGTTTGCAGCGTTAGTAAATACGTAGGTAGGTATGTATTTAAATTAATAAAAATTAAATAGCGGGAGGTTTTGTGTTGGCCACATCAAATTTTTTATATATTTTTTTAAGTTGTTCCCATTGTTACATTATTTAATGTCATTTTCAAATATTTTTAAAATAATTATTCTATTTCCTTTTTCCATTTTGACCATAATCATAATTTTCCGTTTCCTATATTAATTTTTGTAAGTATTTCAAGTTTCTTTTTTGATTTTTACTGTGTTTTTATATATTTATTATAATTGTCCTGAATAAGGAATAATAGATTCCGGAACGTCGACAAAAAAATAAATAAAGCTTTTTCAAGACAAGTCCTGTTTATTATTTTTTTACGAGTATTATACCTAAATGTTTAAATTTTATGTTATAACGAAAAATCTTGAACGCCACACGGCCGATATGCAAATAACGAACTTGGCTGATTATAAACCTCAGCCGCGTCCGTTATTTGCCTTATATCGGCCTAATGACGTTAATAAATAAAAAAAAATCAGGTTTAATTGTCCATCTAGATAAGTTTAAAGATTTCAGAAAAAAAAAGTAAACAGTTTTTAAATGAGTTATATCAAAATCGTATTGCTCAAATCCAACATAATATGTCTATAAACAATGATACGAACAACTTCCGTTTTTTTGTGAATAACAAGAAAAAAAACTGTGGAATTCCCACTAGATTGTATAACGAAAATGTTAATTTCTCTGGTGGCTCTCAGGTAGTTGAATAAATAGCAAGTTTCTTTCAAAGTGTATTTAAATCAGATAATTACAATGATAATAGTCCAAATTTTTATGCCAATATAAATGATACTGGTCCACTTTGTTCAAATTTTAATAAGTGCATTAGTGCTCAAATATTTTTGTCAAAATGGAAAATTGCAAAAGGTTGTCTACTTTTTAAAGCTGGAGATAAAACTCAAATTTAATAAACTTTACGCAATACTGTCTGTACAAGATTGAGTGAACATCATTGATCGATCAGATTGAACCAGCCTGGGAAATCGTCTGTTGCAGAGCATGCTCTTGAAGAATTCCACCAAATAAAATTTGAAGAAACTAAAATTATTGCTAGACCAACACGACTTAACAACAGATTAATTAAAGATGCCATTGAGATTTATAAAACCAGAAATATTAATCTCAATCATTGTGACGGCTTAGAACATAGTCGCACTTGGCTTCCAATTTTAAATATGTTTTAATTTGTAATATGTATACAATTTTTTCTAGAATTTTTGTAACATCTGTTAATAAAGAGAACGGCTGCGGTACACAGAAAACTAAATAAATCTGTGATTTTCAGCCCTCTAATATGTTTTCATTAAATTACCTAAGTTGATTTAGTTAAATTTTCTAAATTTGTAATAAATTATAGCAAAATTAAATACAAGATTAGATTAAATGACTACATTTAGTATTGAACTAAACATAAATAAATAAATTAACTAAATATATATTTAAATTTTCTATTTACTTACCTAATTCATAAGATAAATCACCGAAAATTGAAAGACAAAAATGATGAAGCCAAAATTTAGTAAAATTATATAAAATAAGTAATTAAAATAACTATTTACATATTTAAATTAACGATTTTTTACAAAATATTTATTATCTAATTCGGGTTAGTTAAAATGCTAAATTAAGATTTGTAAATTATACTAAATTATTAGACATAAGTATTGTCTAATAAAATAATATCTAATTATAATCAGACAAAATTTCAAGTCTTTTTTTCTGTGTATTTCGCTACCGATGAAGCGTCTCTGAGTTATTCAGATCACTTCTCTACCCGTTTTTTGGACGGTTTTTCCTCTGGCAAAAGGAGCGTTATCCTGAGAAGTTACATGTTCGCCGTCCAAGTTATTGCCGGGCATGCATATATTCTCTAATAAATTGTATACATAAAAAGGTAACATTAACGTACTTTTCATGTTACCTTGGTTACTTGTTTTCTGCCTTTTTTCACATTTTATATGTCATTTTTTCCCTGAAGAAGGCACCAGTTTATGGTACCGTAACGTTGGTGTTTTAATAAAAATACAGAACATAAACTAAAAAGGTAATATCATTCTAATTTACGCAATATGTTTCAAACTCTCTAGAGCAAAAATATCAAGTTGACTGTATTTACACCGATTTCTCCAATGCCTTTGATACTGTTACACACAATGTAATGCTTTATAAGTTTCAATGAGTTAGATTTTCAAGTAGTACTTAAATTTTTTATCTTCATACTAGCGTAATCGATTTCAAAATGTTTTTGTTGACGGATACGAATCTTTAATTTATGCAGTCCCTTCAGGTGTCCCTCAAGGGTCAGTACTGGGCCCATTATTATTTTTGTAATTTATTAACGATACTGTATATCTGAAATACACAATTTGTAAGTTTTATGGCGGATTTAAGACCGTAGAACACTAAAATTGAGCGAATCCCGAACTTTTGCATAATGAACCACTATAAAATATCTGTTTATAGGAATGTACAAAAGTGCAAACTCATAAAATTGCAGTATAAATCTAATAGCAAGAATTAATAATTATAAATAAAGATGTATTTTGAAACATTATTTCTGAAACTAATTATTTGTTTTTATTAATTTACTTTTAATTATATTTCTGAGTAATTTGATACGGAACTGAGACATAAGATCATTACTTATGATTTCATTAGAAAAAAAGTCCGTATTTATGAGGGGTTCGCATGTATATATAAGCACTTTATGAAAACACTGCAAGTATAACATCTCCTGGTGTGATACTGATAAGTTTATCTTCAGTCTGCAATATTATTGTTAATTTTTATCATGAAGATAGTACTCGCAATACTTCTCGTCGCTCTAGCCTACGTCAACGTAAGTTTTATCCCATTATTTATTTTAAATCTTAGAGTCATCATTGATTAATACAGTAAAACATTAATCGTTTATGGTACAAGTGCATAAAGACATATTTTATCCACGAGTTTTATAGTTACCAAAGCGAGTTGCAAATTGTATTTTCTTTAAGCAACTAGTGATTAAAGCAATTTATGTGCATCCCCCATTATTAAGTGTTGCTTTAATAATGAGATTTCAGTAGTTAAAGTTAAAGACTAGGTGTTGATTTTTTTTAGTTATTGTCGTGTGTACATATTTAATTTATTATTTGATAACCGTACTATTAAGCATTTACACCATTTTCTTTCTGCAAGAACAGTTTGAACTAAAAATTTTTGTGCAAACGCGACTTATAGACAATATCATACTTAGGATTGTTGTATCTTAACTGCCGAAGAAGTCGATTTTAAGACATCTATTTAATTTTTATTATTGTCGGGAGGTGGTTCATTCTTGCCCCTGTACTGCGACCTTTCTGGTCTATTGTACCCTCCGTGTTTCCTCCTATTCTAGGAGCCCTGTATGTTTTGTAAACTCCAGGATTTTCTTTAGACTAATGTCCTTTAGTGTCTCAGTGTGCAATTTCTTTGCTCCTAAAAGACTATGTCTGCTTGCCATAAATGCTTCGCAGTGACATATTAAGTGTTTAGGGGTTTCATCCTCTTCTCCACATCCTCTGCATGTTGGTTCTTGTTTGAGGCCTAACCTATGCAAATGTTTATTTAATTGACAGTGTCCTGTTACCAGTCCTGTTATTAGTCTGACATCTTGCTTGTTCATTACAAGTAAGTTGTCTGTTCTTTTCTTGGATGGCTCATTCAGGAAGAGCTTGGAATGTCTTTGGCCTGATGTGGCTGTCCAATGCCGTTTGTGACATTGCCAAAGCAAAGTATTAAGTTCTTGCTTAACTGTTTGCGCAGGTATTCCGCAAGCAGGTTCTGGTCCTATAAAAGGTATATTTGTCCCATCTTTTGCATGATGGTCGGCTGCCTGGTTTCCTTCAATTTCTGAATGCCCGGGTACCCATATCAATCTTAATTTATTCGTCGCTCCTAAGGCATTCAATCTGTGGATGCAGTCCAGAATTAGTCCTGAGCCTACCTCACACGAGTTTAGTGCCTTAAGTGCGGCTTGGCTGTCTGTTACTATGGAGATCCTTCTATTGTGGTAGTTTTTCTCCAATAGTAATTGCACGCTGGTTAAAATTGCGTGTGCTTCTGCTTGGAATACTGTTGCATTTGTCCCAAGTCTAACCGATTGAGACATCTAAGGCTTATTATGATTCATAACATTCGTAGTATGTTCAACAGTCTGACACTCATCATTTTGAAAAAATATTGATAAATTCTCACCCAAAATATGTATATGATGAGGTATTTATTTTCATTTTATAACACTCTGATATGTTTCGGGTATCGAATTGCCTAACGAATATCTTCTGCTTCTATTTTATATTTTATTTACATATCCTACTTAATAATTTAAACTCTTGGAGCATATACTGAGTAGTAATTCCCTATACCAATGCATAGCATGTTGTGATCGGAAGATATTCACTAGGATGGATTTGCGGGGCTGGAAGTCATGGTGTATTGCGGGCAGTGTTTTGTTGTGTTATATGTCACTACTTTTCATTTTACTGTAACTTAACCTTATTTTTTGGGTGTAGTTTGTGAATATATACACCACGGCTTCCGTCCCCGCAAATCCGCCCTTAGCATATGTTCCGATCACAATAATCACCGTAAGGCTACCTCTAGTCAGTATATGCTCGAAGATTAAACTATTATTATTGGCTAATATTTCTACCAAAATGTTAACATTATTCGTATTCGTATTAAAATTTATATTTTTCATTGTATCTAGGCTGCTATTACCCCCGAACAACGCGACAAGTTAGAAGAAATTCTGAAGGATTGTAAATCGAAGCATGAAGATGTTTCAGATGGTAAGTGTTTATTAATACATTTTGCTAATTTAACTACATGTGAAGTGATACAAAAGTCTATCCGTCAGACCGGAGGAGGAGCCCAAAGATACACGATGTCTACCGAGTGGAAATTATAATCATTTTTTAAGATATCATTTTAAAAATAAATACAATGACCGTTAGTAAGATCGATGATTAAGGGTGATTAGCGATCATTTGAGTAGTATTTTTTTATCTCTTTAAATAAAAGATGCGTGTTTAAACTTATTACAAACTAATGTAACGACCCAGGTTTTACCGTCACTAGGAATATTGTGTAACTTCGAGGCTCCTCAACTCCGTTCTGACAACTAGGCTATTCTTAAAGATATATATACATATATATAGTGTGTTAATTAAAAACCTGGCCATAGGCGTTTAACATGGCAAAACAGTTTTTCTTTGCGCAAAAGTCCCCAATTAATTTAAGACAAAAATGTTTCAAATAAATGTTGTAGATATTAAAATTCTACGCCTAAATCACTAAACGGATTTAATTTTGCACGTTTAGTAACTTGTAATATCTAATTTGAAATTGTACAAATATTGATCATTTGTAGTGATGGCCATGAAATTGAAACAAAGTTACAAAAAAATTCATATCGTTTGAACTGTCAGAAATTTAATTTTATAGATTACAGAATGTGAAAAAATAATAATAATATGTTATTTAAGTGTTAGATTTTAAAAATAATACCTGTGTAGTGATTTAGGTGCCGAATTGAAATATCTGCAACTTTTAATTGAAAACTGAATTTCTGACAGTTCAAATGATACGCATTTCTTTGTAACTTTGTTTCAATTTCATGGGTATCGCTAGAAATGAACAATATTTTTATACAATTTCAAGTTGGATTTTACAAGTTACCAAACGTGCAAAATTAAAACTGTTTACTGATTTAGGCGTAGAATCATAGAATATAATTATCTACAACATGTATTTGAAACATTTTGTCTAAAATTAATTGGGGACTTTTGCGCAACGAAAAACTGTTTTCCCATGTTAAACGCCTATATATATATATATATATATATTATCCGATCTATTTCAGAGGATATTGGTTTATTATGGCAACACAAAATTCCTGAAAGTGAAGCTGGAAAATGCTTTGCCGCTTGCGTCAATAAGGGAACGGGTGTTGTAAGTATACTTATTATTTTCCACACTTACTGGCCTATTCTGTAACAATATGCTAAATTTTGAACTACTGGTTAAAATTTTTATCCAATACATATTGATTTGATGATTTGACAACTAAAAATTCAATTTTTGTTATATATCAACTTAGGTATATGATTGGTTAATTTTTTTAACCAGTTGCTAAAAATTAATTACTAAGTTACAGATTAGGCCCCTTAAAGTAGTGCTATCATCTCAATCTCATACAAAAGTTTCACTAAGTATATATATAAACTGTTTTAATAAAAAATGTGCAAATTCCAAGTTTTCGAAGGGTATTAGTACAAAAGTAGTTGATCTCTGGTATTTTTTTTAGTTTCAGTAGTAATATAACAAGAGAGTGAGAATAAATTGAAAATAATTTGAGATTTTACAAAAACTTGTTGCCAAGCAATAGTTACGAAAGCCCGTATGGCTTAAGTAGCTATTACTAAATGGCAACAATTTTGAAAAAGAAATTGAAGAATTATTTACTAATTTATCGAACTCTCAAATTATATTTAATTAGATTATTTTTTGATCTACAAATCTTGCTATTGCATCGACATCTACTGTCGTAGGTCGTAATTAATTAGCTTCATTCATTTACATGGTGCAGTTAGCACGTCTGTTTTGACAACTAGAACATAACTTTGACAGGGCAAAATAAATATAAATAATCGCCTTCATACCGAGTGATTATTAATTACGGCTTTTTCAGAAGTGGTTTCTATAATTTTTTGATTTATTTCATGATCAGAAACATCACTAAATCGGTGTTTTTCGTTCATTTTATTTATGTGTTGATAACTACCTGACATAAGAAAAACCACAGAGATTATTTCCGGGAATAATTTCTAGAGCTTTATTCTCTCTATAATAATGGCAGGATTGGTTAAAACGCTGACACATGGCAGGTAATGAAACATTTCATTGGTTTTAAGAAATGTCAAAAAATAATCATTTATAAAATGTCACGGATACCATTTCTATAAGGCCAATGTAGTTTTACTCAATTTTAGCATGAAATATGGGAGTTCCCAGGGGGTAAATCTTTCTAAAATTTTGATTATTGAAATAACATTGTTAAATTTCATTTCAATCTGCCGTAAATGTTTCCATGATGATAGTTCCTTAAACATACATAATTTAAATTTTTAACTAAATATATTTTGTGTAATAGTTCATAATCTGAGAAACAATATATTGTATATTTTACCACAACTACAAATACAAATTATAAAATTAAATTAATAAAAAAATTGAAACCGTTTAATAAACATTAAACTTATTCATTATAAATGATATATGATATATAAAATGTGTTTTAGCTGGATGCCGACAACAAGGTAGACATGAAGCGCGTGATTGAGATCATGGATACCGTGAAAGAGAAGATTGGTGACGAGTACGAACCCATGAAGAAGGTCTTCGAAACTTGTGCTGCTGAAGGTAAATTTATATCATAATGACAAATCCCTATTAATGTTTTTGGTATAGACAGCGATAAGAATGTCGTAATTCTCACCTTACATGAGTGGCACCACAATGAACTTTATCCTATAACTTTTCTGAAACTAGCTTGACAAGTTAAATGTTTTAATTACGTGCATGTCAAGGTTAAATCTTATTTAATAAACATTATTTCCTTATGTTAAACATCTTTAGTTTATTTCATTAAATTAATTACGCTAAAAACAAAAAAACAATGCTTACGTATGTTTTTACTTTAATACAAATATAGTAGCTGGTATATTGAACGCCCGACTAAGCAAGCGACTAGCCTGGCGCCCCGGCCGACTATAATAAATAAATAGGGCTGTTGCAAGAAATTTTATATGACTTCCAAATAAGTACTAAATTTTAAAATATATTGTTCTTCAAATAGCCTCAAATTTGATAATAACACCAAATATCCATTATATACTTTGCAATTTAATATTGAAATTTGTTGTTCAACATGTGACAAACTATCGGCTACAGTTATTTACATAAAGAAGGTAAACTGTTTTCCTATTGGCTATGAATGACGTGATGTATATACTTCGACGTCATAGGAGCAGCTGGATGTTTTTCATGCCTATATCTGGCGCCAATCTTTTTATTTAATTATTTACGAAAATTATAATAAATTAAAATTGCATATATTTACATTTAAAATACTTTAAAAAAATATGAAACCGGCTCATTTGAAATTGAATTTTTTGAAACAAAGAAATGCATGTCGTTTGAACTATTAGAAATTTGATTTTCAAATAGAAGTTATTGGTAATTAAATTCTGCATCTAATTAACTAAACAGATTTTGTTTTTCAATTCAACACCTAAATCAATACACTTATTTTATTTTTCACGTTTTGTAACCTGTAAATAGAATAAGAAAAAGAATAATATTTTTTGTATCGTTGTGTCTTATTTAATACTAGCTGACCCGCCCCGGCTTCGCACGGGTAAAGCTAGAATAACGATTAGCTACACGTGTACCAGTAATTTATCACATTTACTTCGGATACATGTGCTGCGTAGGGAGCCGGAAACCTGCCTCTCATCGTATATGTAACAGGCACGGGTACTTTTACTTATGTACATACGATGCAAGCTATCTCTCCGACAAATATCGAAAATCTGTTAACGGCTAAAACTTAACTATAGATACAAAGATGAAAAAAAAAAATTAAATCATCCCCTATTGTACCGCCTTGAGAGATGTTTTTTTCAAAAACACTTAAACACTCTTTATTTCTTACCAAAAGCATAAATATGAATTTATATATCCCTAACTTGAGAAATGATGGGTTCCCCATACAAACTTTCATCTCCTATTTCACCCCCTTCAAATTTTATTTTTGCAATAAAAGTTAGCCTATGTCCTTATCCAAGATCCAATCTATCTCTATACCAAAATTCATCAAAATTGGTTCAGCGGTTTAGGCGTGAAAACGTAACAGACAGACAGACAGACAGACAGAGTTACTTTCGCATTTATTATATTAGTATGGATTTCCAAAATAAACAATGAATAATAACAATATTATAATAATGATGACAGCAAATACACTACCCAAAAGTGAATAGGGATGTTAAAAATATTCTTCCGTATAAATATTGATACAAATAAATATAATTTTTGGTGCGTTATTCTAAAAAAATCTTTTTATGATATCCTTATTCACTTTTGAATAGTTTATGTAAAAAATTACTGTTTCTAATAATGGAAATTTGTTTTTAGCATCCGGGGACAACGAATGCGAAGTCTCCACCAAAGTTATGGAATGCGGCAACAAAGAATTAGAAGCCGTAAGACTAGAATTCAATAAATACATATGATCATATAATACTAAAATATTTTTAATATTTCAGGCCGGTATCAAAGTCAGTTACGTGGACCTCTTCAGTAAATAATTTGACATGTTAATTGTAATTAAATTTAAGCTTGTTGCAAAATGTTATTAAGTGAAAATAAATTTCTATGCATTAACTAAACTAATTATTTTTTCATTTGTACCTCTCGCGTAGGCATGGCCGTATTAACTATAAAGAATTTTTGAAAGCGAATAAAATTCACATAAACTTAATTCTGAGTTTTCTATTGAAATAAATATTTATCAAAAGTATCTAGTGCAGTTGGAAAATGCAAATTTTATAAATTTTAACGATATACAGAATGATCGACGAAGTCCAGCACCAAGAAAATTTCGTTTATTTTGAAAGATACAGAAATTGTTAATAAGCAATGTTTAACAAAGTTGATGGGCTCTAATAGAATGGGGTATTCCACCATAACAAAAAAATAAGAAAAAATTCAATTTAACGTAAAGCATGGCTCAAGAAAGAGAGAGAAAGACAAGCATAGGGGGAATGTGACGTTACACTGATATCTCGAAAATAAAATACTGTTAAACTAGGAACAATTAAGATTTTTTAATAGTATGAATTGCTTCAAAACTGAATGACGTTAATAAATACAAAAATCGGGTTTAATTATCCATCTAGATAAGTTTAAAGATTTCAGAAGAAAATGTAAACAGTTTTTAAATGAGTTATATTAAAATTATATTGCTCAGATATAAATAATATCTCTATAAACAATGATACGAACAACTTCCGGTTTTTTGTCAATAACAAGAATTCCCACTACATTGTATAACGAAAATGTTAACTTGTCTGGTGGCTCTTACATAATTGAATGATTTGCAAGTTTCATTCAAAGAGTATTTAAATCAGATAATGACAATGATAATAGTCCAGTTTTTTATGCCAATGTAAATGATACTAGTTTATATGTGGATATTAGAACAATATCCGAAAATTATTTTATAAATGTTATAAAGTCTCAGAATAATTCTAAATCTGTTGGCCCTGACGATATTCCTGTTTAATAATTAAAGGTTGTGCTGAATTATTAACTTACCCATTTTATTAAATTTTTAATAAATGTATTATTCCTCAAATATTTCCGTCAAAATGGAAAATTGCAAAAGTTTGACCACTTTTTACCTCTCGCTAAGAGAGGTATTGGAATCATGCTAAAATCGCATATCCAAATTTTAGTGAAGAAACACGTTTTAAGGTCACTAGAATCTGATTTTAACATTTTTACAATGATGTCTGTGTGTGTGTGCGTGTGTGTGTGGATGTGTGGATGGGTGCGTGTGTGTGTGTATGTATGGATGTTGTAGACACTGTTTCTCAAATTCATAAGACTAAAGCCCAATTTAACTACGTATTCCTTAATCTGACATTAATGGGAAGAGCTGGAAATCTTCTATATATAAATATATAAAATAATCTATTGTATAATGAATCAATCATCGTATTCTTGTAATTTATTAACAGTATTGTAAACATTATACATCATTCTAAATGCATAAAGTGTGCATTACACGATGAAGTTTTTCTTTTCAAGTGACTTGAAAAGTTTTCTCTCTCGGACAATGACATGAGCGCAAGAGAGATAAATGAATAGACTTTTCACGAAAAACATTAAAGAAAAATTGGAACATGCGCTACTTTTTCTTAAAAGTCCCTATAAGTTTGACGGTTAAGTAATTGTCAAATTTCATATATGTTTATATATTTGATATATTCAAATAGTGTTATAAGTGATCGATATTAAAATGAAAAATGGCAAAATGGGATGGAGAAGAAATTGAAATCTTTATGGCTATATACGAAAAATTCAAGTGATGAAAATTCAATGACAATTTAATGTAGGTATAACATAAATTTTGACACTTGGATATTTTAATTCACGCAAAACTTGATTGTGTAAATAAACTTGCAAGTCATTTATAAAGACACTTTTTAAGTCACTTCGAAATAAAAACTTCATCATGTATTCCAGACTTAATGTATGCAGATGATTTTAAATTATTTCATGTTATTTCGGACTCTTCTCACTGCTTAGACCTTCAGAATGATTTGCAAATTATTTATGATTGGTCTATTAGAAACAAATTGTATTATACTGATAAATGCCATGTTATGAGTTTCACTAAAAAACCTGTTGTTCATAATTTTGATTACATAAGTTGCAGCAAAATACTTGCCCACGTCACATGTGCAAAGGATTTTGGCGTTACATTTGATACTAAACTAAAGTTACATTCGCATATTTCTGCCATTGTATCACATTCGTATAAAATTGTTGGTTTTATAATGCAAACTATAATTGGTTTTCATAATATTTTATGTATAGTAAAACTTTTCAGTACTCTAGTTCATAACAAATTAGAATACAAGTACAAGTAAATTTATTTGGTGCCGTTTTACGCTTAGCAAATTTTGTCACTTGAAAAAATTCAAAAAAAGTTTTGCAAACACAGTTTTTTTTTAAACGATGTCTAGCCTAGGCTAACCTTGACTTCTTTCACACTTCAATTTAGAATCACTTTCAGCGCGTCGAGTCAAGCAGTAGATATTATTTATTTATAAACTAATAAATAATTACATTGATGCATCTCATCTGCTTTGTAATTTTTTGAGAACTAATTATCATTAAAATTCTCCAATAAATGCAATGTGTAAATCCTTCAATGTATATTTTGAGTGCCTCAACCTTTCAACTACTGTATATATAAAAACATATTTTTTTGCGTTTTTTCAAGAATAATTGTTAAGAATTTCAAATAAGGGAACTTTCGGTTGACCAATTATAACCAAAATTTAATCAGCTCTTCATAAGGAGGTAAAGAAGAGGAACACGAAAGAATCATAATTTTTAGAATTTTAGTTTTGGAGTTATCGTCGGAGAAAAATTTGTCACACACACACACACACACACACATATATATATACAGGGACTTTATTTTAACATCCAACATATGGTCAGTCACTTCCATTTCCATGGTTACTCACTATTGTCAAAAAATGACAGCAATGTAATATTTGTCCATTTTAAAATGCAACATATAAAATTTGTAGTTTCGTATTATCAAAACTAATTTCCAATAAATTAGCGTATATACGATTAACAAAAAAAGCAAAACATGAGTGTTGCACATCTTAACAAACTTAAGCTTACTTTCATGTAATAAATGTTAAAAAATACCCCCATTCACACTAAGGCAATATTCTAGTCGGTCATAATAAGAATAGACACCATTTGTGATGTGTTCTGGAGGTATCTCCTGAGCTGCAATACTATTTATAATGTTGCATTTTAAAATGGACAAATATTACATTGCTGTCATTTTTTGACAATAGTGAGTAACCATGGAAGTGATGAACCATAATGTTGCATTTTAAAATAAATTCTCTGTATATATATATATATATATATATATATATATATATATATATATATATATATATATATATATATACAGGGTGTCTCTTAAATAGAGGGACATGGCTTAACCACAGATTCCTGAGGCAAAAATAAGACGATTTAACCAAACTTGCTTCTACCGGAAAGTGTACCATTTAGCCAGAATTCTGCTTCAAAGTTCTTCGAAAAAAAATTAATTTTGCTTATAATAATCGGACGCTTTATTCGATTTGGATGAAATTTGGTATGACAGTTTATATGGTTATAAGTCAGCTTTTAAGGTGATACTTGTTATTATTAGTGAACCACTAGTGTATGAAACTTAGGTGTCCCAACATTAATTAGACCGTAACTTTTTAATGGCAATGCCGAAAACGTAAAATTATTTTTCTTCGGAAAGATACATTCAATAGTCAACTTTTCTCTCTCTATGTAAATTGTGATATCTGTTACGGTTCACACAGAAAAAAATAAAATCCAAGTGTCTGCACTGCTAAATTTTTAAAATAAATTTAATCTAGCAGTCTATCCAAATGTCAAACAAGTAATTTTTAATGACAGTAACAATTGTTTTACGGGTTGTCAAAAATTTTCTTCACAATATTCTAAAATTAGTAACATACGTTTGTTCGGTCTAATAGTATTTTACTACCATTATTATAAATAAGACGATTACATATCTCAGCTTACTCCTAAACAAGTTGTGAAGATTGACAACTCGTTACTGTCATTAAAATTTACTTGTTTGACATTTGGATAGACCGCTAGATTAAATTTATTTTAAAAATTTAGCAGTGCAGACACTCAGATTTTATTTTTTTCTGTGTGAACCGTAACAGATATCACAAATTACACAGAGAGAGAAAAGTTTACTATTGAATGTATCTTTCTGAGAAAAAATAATTTCACGTAATCTGCGTTGCCATTAAAAAGTTACGGTCTAATTAATGTTGAGAAACCTACGTTTCATACACTAGTGGTTCACTAATAATAACAAGTATCACCTTAAAAGATGACTTATAACCATATAAACTGTCATACCAAATTTCATCCAAATCGAATAAAGCGTCCGATTATTACAAGCAAAATTAATATTTTTTTGAAGAACTTTGAAGCTAAATTCTGGCTAAATGGTACACTTTCCGGTAGAAGCAAGTTTGGTTAAATCGTCTTATTTTAGCCTCAGGAATCTGTGGTTAAGCCATGTCCCCCTATTTAAGAGACACACTGTATATATACAAAATCTTATTCTAGGGATCTTAAAACGTGCTTATTCATTAAGAACTCACCATCGAATTTTTTGACCAAAGACAATACCTTCCTTATCTAAAGGTGACGGAAGGTAAAAAATATAAACAAAAAACAAAGGTGTATTTGGACTTTGAAGCATTATTTCTGGAACCTATTCTTTTGATCTATGAATCACATTTAATTATATTTTTTTTTTTACAGTAGCTGCCCAATTTGATTCGTAATTGAGTTATAACTTCATTATTTATGCTTACATTAGCAAAAACTGCGTATGTAAGAGGGGTTCGCTTGTATATATAAGCAGTTAAGAAGACACTGTAAGTATAGCATCGTCTGTTGTGATACTGAAAACTTTACTTTCAGCCTGCAATATTATCATTACTTCTCATCATGAGGGTAGTACTCGCATTACTTATCGTCGCTCTCGCCTACGTCAACGTAAGTTTTATCATTTATTATTTATTATAAATCTTAGAGTTATTATTGATTAATACATTAATAACTTAGTTATTAGCCATATTTTATCTACGAATATATAATCATATTCTAATTAAAATTACAGATAGGACATGTCTAGAGTCCCGAACACGGAACCATGTTCAAAAAATTAAAATCCCGAAATAGTTTCACAAAAAAAGTATATTTTTACTTTATTGTACAATTTCGCATCACTAGAAGTATTGGCGGGAGATATACAACAGATTTTTGAAGTGAAAACTTCTTTAGGTGCACCTTGCACATTTTTTCCTCGGTAGTGAACTTAACTGATCCGTCACGCGTCACGGTTTCCGGGTAAACTCGGGAAGAGACCAACGTCACGTGTCACGGCATTCGGGTCATAGTCTACTATAGCCTAGTCTAGTATCAAACCAAACAGCTGTCACTGCTGTCATTACCGATATATGTGTACAAAGCAATTGGTACACCCAGATTAGCACACCCAGTAATGGGTAATATAACGTGATATATTTATTTAGTTTTTGTATAGAAGTAAATACATTAGTCTGAAGTTTGTACACTAATTTTCATGCTGTCATTTATAAAATAGTAAATATTACATATAACTGCATGAAAATACAATACATGTTACCAACCATATAAAAATAAAAAAAATAAACCTCGATCGGCTTTTGTTTTTTACATGAAGTTGTCGAACTCATGTCGGGTTTGGTATCAAATTAGAGGTATCGTTAAGGGCTGCCATGCAGAAATGTAAAAAATTCGACACATCGATCGGCTTTTGTTTTTTGCTTAAATTTATCAGAACCATGTTATGTTTGGTATCAAATGAGAGGTATCGTCTAGTGTTGCCATGCAGAAATGTCAAAATTTTGACACAATGATCGGCTTTTGTTTTTCGATTAAATTTATCAAAACAATATCGTGTTTGGTATTAATATGAGAAGTATAGCCAAGGGCTGCCATGCAGAAATGACAAAAGTTTGACAGTTCAATTGGCTTTTGTTTTTTACTTCCTTGTACGAATATAATAGATTTTAATGAAAAACTATATTAAAATATAATCCAAAACTTTTCAAATTTAGTATATAATACTTTTATATCAATGGAAATAACATAATAGATTTTAGTTAAAATGGTCTACCTGTAAATGGTACTTTACTTGAAGCCTATAATAGATTTTAATAAAAATTTATATTAAAATATAATCCAAAACTTTTCAAATTTGGTACATAATACTCTTATATCAATAGGAATAACATAATAGATTTTGGTTAAAATAGTCTAACCGGAAGTGATACTTTACTTGAAGCTGTTATCAGTTTTTCTTGAAAAAAAATGGTGTTATTTTCATTTTAATAATAAATGCTTCAAATAAAAAAGAGAGAACTGAATTCTGCGTCGAAAACATCAAGTATGATTAAATTATCTCTTTGTATAAGCGAGATATGTAAATTTAATGTTAATCAATGACAAATTATGTCAAATAGACGTACAAGGAAGTCATGTGGTGTCCACATCAGATATTTTCATAAAGTTGTAGGAACCATGTCGCGTTTGGTATCAAATGAGAGGTATCGTTTGGGGTTGTCATGCAGAAATGTCAAAATTTTGCCGATAAATCGAAAAATCAAAGCATGCAATTTTTATAGTAATTAAAAAATCAAGTACACGCGCAACATAAGATTGTTGTTATGACATGTATAAGCTGTCATTACTTTTATGAAATATTACAATAAAATAGAAGTTTTCACTTCGGACGTGCGATCTTAAGCACAC
This sequence comes from Ophonus ardosiacus, assembly GCA_943142095.1. NCBI lineage: Eukaryota > Metazoa > Arthropoda > Insecta > Coleoptera > Carabidae > Ophonus > Ophonus ardosiacus. The sequence goes on along the minus strand of OW964826.1, from coordinate 48,777,038 downwards.
ACAATTTTTTTGATTATTGTTTCCCTCTAAATTTACTAAAAAAATATTATCTTCTGCTCTTATTTTAATTTATTTTTTTCACTGTATCTAGGCTAAGCTAGCCACAGCCGATGAACAACGCGCGCAGGCAGAAGCAATTTCTAAGGAATGTAAATCGAAGCATGATATTACAGAGGGTAATAATTTATTTATTAATACATTTTGCTAAAAAAAAACTGTAAAAGAGGACCCGACGATACACGATGTCTTCCGAGTGGAAAATTATACTCACTTTTTGATATTTTAAAAATAAACACAATAATCTTAACGCGCAAAACTCGCGTCCTTATCAGTAGCGTAGCAAGGGGGGGGCGGAGGGGGCGGTCCGCCCCGGGCGGCACTTTTTTAGGGGCGGCACTTTTAATTTATAATTTATAAGTAAAATAAAATATATACAGTAATATTCCTTTTCATACTCTAATAATTCAAATTCATATAAATAATACAATTGAAATGTATAGACACGAGTTGGCAGGTAAACACAAATTTAAAAAAAAAGTTAACTACGAAACTTTTGCCATCTTACGGGGAGATGCAAAACTAAAATAGATATACTGAGAGGCGGTAAAGGTGGATTTATAAGCTTTGCAATTGCTGCTTATTTCTGTACCTTGGTGCTTAAAGGGCAAAATTTCCGAATTTGAGTTATATACACCAATGAATTCTAGAAAAAATCCGAACATATGAATTCAAATATTACATTGTTATTTAATTTGTAACCATAATTAAAATAACACACCAATACTTCGAAAAATTATTACACGTACGAGAATTTTAAATAATTCTAAAAATGAATTTACGGTTTCCCAAAAATTAACAAAACGGACAATCCTGCTATATTATCTATAGAATTGCAAATTAAATTAGTGATGAAACAAACTTTAACAATTTTATTGACAATTTTGCAAACAAAAAACAAGAAAATAAAATTTTAGGATGTTGAAAAATTAGTTTTTTTTTTTTAAATTTTTGTTATTTATTTCCCTATACCTCATTTCATTTTGACTTTTTTTTAGTATTTTTGGTGTATTAAGAGGGGCGGCAAATCCAGAAACCGCCCCGGGCGGAAAAAGTTCTAGCTACGCCACTGGTCCTTATACTTGTTTCTTAAACTTATTTTAAAAACTCTCCAGGTATTACCGGCACTTGGAACATCGTGCATGTATTTTCGGTGCTCCTCACCTCAGATCTGACGTCTAGACTATATTTAAAGTGATTTTTATTAAAAAATATATTTACTATTTTATATAAAGAAATATAAAATGTTACTGGTATTATTGATTTATATTATCTGATTTATTGCAGCGGATATTGCTTTATTATGGCAACACAAAATTCCTGATAGTGAAACTGGAAAATGCTTTGCTGGTTGCATCAGTCAGGCAACGGGTGTCGTAAGTATACTTATTTATGTAAAGAACTGTTTAGATGTAATTCAACAGTGAATTTCTGTAACTTAGTTACAATGAACAGTGTTAAGTGTTCAAATTAAATTGTGTAAATAACGAAGACAGATTTGCGAAAAATTCATGAATCTCACTGGGATTTGAACCCAAATAGAGTATCCAACTAGATATCGGAAGGCCCTGGGTTCAAATCTCAGTGAGATTCATGAAATTTTCGCAAATCTGTCTTCATTATTTATACTTATTTATATTCCATATACTTATAAGTCAATTAAGTAATCGCGATTAGTGTTAAAAACGGGCCAGTACGCTAGGTAAGAAGACCCCCTACAGATCTGGACGTAATTGATATTAGTGCCTTCCAGGCCCCTAGCTCTTATTTACTTGCGTCTGCTATACAGGGTGTCCCATTTAAGGTACGAATGCATTGGTATCTCGAGAACCATAAGAGCTACGAGGTTGGTTAAGTTAGACAAAAGTTGCCCCATTAGGAGGCTATTTTAATGGTGTCTTTATATTTGCGAAAAAATGCATAGGTCACTAGATACAGGTGAAAAGGTAAATTTCGCGATTTTCTTTTTTTGCTTATAACTTTGTTATATGAAATAGTACGAGATTCTGGTTTGCACTTTCTTAAGGCACTTTTGTATGGTGAATTTGCAAAAGTACTCAATTTTTTTTTATTTTTAACCATTTACGAGTTACTGATAGCAACTTTTATTTTTCATATGGAGGTCATATTAAGCTATGGCATTTTTAAATAGAGATTTTTTTTAGCTTTACAATGATATAAAACAATAATAATTTATTTTTATAATTAACAGAAAAATTAATAAAAATTGTTATTTATACTAAAATTAAATTGAAAAAATTAAATAGAAGACAGCTATGGAAACAACAAACAACAAAAAAGTGCAACAATTGAATTTCTGAATTTTACTTGACAATAGTAGATTATTACGAGTAATAAAAATGAATTTTTCTCGTTGGGAAAAATATGATATGTTGAGTTGTTACATTCGTTGTCAAAGTTCGTTTTTTACTCGTAATAATCTACTATTGTCAAGTAAAATTCAGAAATTCAATTGTTGCACTTTTTCGTTGTTCGATGTTTCCATAGCAGCTTTTGATTTACTTTTTTCAATTTAATTTTAGTATAAATAACAATTTTTGTTAATTTTTCTGTTAATTATAAAAATAAATTATTATTGTTTTATATCATTGTAAAGCTAAAAAAAATCTCTATTTAAAAATGCCATAGCTTAATATGACCTCCATATGAAAAATAAAAGTTGCTATCAGTAACTCGTAAATGGTTAAAAATAAAAAAAATTTGAGTACTTCTGCAAATTCACCATACAAAAGTGCCTTAAGAAAGTGCAAACCAGAATCTCGTACTATTTCATATAACAAAGTTATAAGCAAAAAAAGAAAATCGCGAAATTTACCTTTTCACCTGTATCTAGTGACCTATGCATTTTTTCGCAAATAACAAAACACCATTAAAATAGCCTCCTAATGGGGCAACTTTTGTCTAATTTAACCAACCTCGTAGCTCTTACGGTTCTCGAGATACCAATGCATTCGTACCTTAAATGGGACACCCCTGTATAAAGGATTCATTTTATAAAACTTTTTTCGCCTGGGTTCATTTTCTAAATTTTGACGCATGCGAAAAAAACATGTCTTATAAAACTTGTTCACCTGGGTTCATTTTCTAAATTAACACACATGTTAGTTACAATATTTTTCCGTTGACCGTATTTTCTGAATTGTAAAATCTAATTTTATTCCATAACAAAAAAATTTAGGTTAGTAACGTCTGACATAAGTTTTGATAAAGCCTCATTCACAGCTCCGAAAATAAAAATAAATTTATACATAAAAATAAAAATAACAATATAAACAATAGGTTCATATGAAAGTGTTCACAGCTCTCGAAAATAAAATTAAACATAAGACATAAACACAAGTATTTGCAAATGTAAAGGCTCGTTCACAGCTATGAAAATAAGAAATATAAATAAAATTATAAATAAGTTGGTTGACGTTCACAACTTCGAAAAGAAAACGTAAATTAACATCAACTGTCATTTAATATATTCATAACTAACAAGCAATAATGACAACTTAATACCTTTTAAAGCACTGTACGGAATCATATATGCGAACCTACGCCCTAAAATAGCTTTTTAAGATTACATTTAAATTGAAATCTTTTTCCCAGAAGGTAAATTGACAGCTCAAATGACAGTTGTTATGTATGTGCTTATGTTTGTGTAATAGTTATTTTCGTAACAAGTTATGAAAAATACCAAATATCATGCGAGTGTAAATTGACGCACGACGCGTAGCGGAGTGCAAGTCAATACACACGAGCTAAGATATTTGTATTTCATACAAGTTAACATTATTTTTTAGACGAGCTTAAATAAATTTTATTATTTTTACAAAACTGAAATTTAGGTTCAAACGTACTGACAGCTGACAAATGAATAATGTATACATATAGCCAAAAAATAATGACATAGTAACCTAGCAACCGTGTCAACTATTACGATATGAAATATATCGTAACACTAATATCATAAGTTCAACTTTCAGTGTCAGGGTACTACTTTGATATGTCATACTTATCACAATGGTCGTCTAAAAAATATTTAACATTTGCATATTTGAGGAACATTATACGAGTACGAGTATCCACAGTGAACTTATTTATTATATTAATAAAATGTATAAAATGTGTTTTAGATGACAGCCGACAACAAAGTAGGCATTAACCGGATAGTGGAGATCATGGATTCAGTGAAAGACAGGCTTGGGGCCGAATACGAACCCATGAGGAAGGCCTTCGAAGCTTGTGTTCCTGAAGGTAAAATTATCTCATAATGACAACTCCCCATTTTTTGTATAATGTCAGCGATAAGTATGTAATGCTAACCTTACGGGTAATATTTACGATAGAACAAAATCGTTTGCACATTCCAGGGATAACTTTTGAGAAAAAATACAAATGATGAACTGTAATAATTCATTTGTTTCTTATTAATGTTCAATTATTTCTCCCCAATAAATTATTAATTCATTTTTTATTCATATTTAAAACAAAAGAATGTAGAATTGAAAAGCTTATAAAATAAGCAAAAAGATGAGACTATTTTTAATATGAATTCCTATATACAAAATCATAAATTTGTGAATTATTAATTTTTCGAAAAATCTAATTACACCATTTTACCTTAATAGCGGTACAAAATTTGTTAAAATATTTTTTCTCTATTATAATAAATAAGATATACCCAAATCATTCAAACAGCCAATGCACGTCATCACTTAGTGTAAAAACCTTAATGCATTAAAATCATTTTTAACCGTCAAAAAGTGTATAGCTTTTTATAATTATTATTAAGATGAATAGTAGAGTTCATTACTTATCGTATATGACATGAATAATATATAAATAATGTACATCAACGTCATATTATTCGTTTAATTGTTGCTGTAGTTGGCAACATTGATAATTTGTATGTTCATACTGTCAAAGTTATTATTTGAAAAATATTTGTATCGTGTTTGAAACATTTTTGTGCGTTGAAAAGGTCTATTTATAATAAAGTAATGTTAAACGCAATGCAACGACACAACGTGATCGTTAACGCAAACACAAAATCTGTGAATCTGCCAAAGATAGCACTTCTAATCAATCGGAAGAATTTGGTATATTTCTTTGAAATTCGGCTCACTTTTATTTATTGCCTTTATATGGCATACATAAGTATAAATAAGGTTAGTATTATAAAATAATTTAAATAGAAATGGACAGTGACGAAAATATAGTATTTATTTTGTAGATGTGACAGTTCATGAACATGTCGATAATATAGATTGCAATCTGTATAACTCTTTTCATAAAGATTCTAAAACCTCTGCAAACGTAGCAGTACATGACGTCATACATCTAGTTACTAAAATTCAATTTTTATTAATGACGTGCATTGGCTGCTTGAATGATTTGGGTATATGAAATATTTTCGATAAACAAGTTTTTGCTTGTAGCTCGAAACAAAAGAAGACCGAATATTCTTTTCTCAAGCAGTTGGCCCTAGAATGTGTTAATGATTTTGTTCTATCGTTAATATTACCCAAGACAAAAAACCTTATAAGAACATCGAAAATGAGACACCTGTACTTTACCCTATAATAACATTCCGAAACTAACATTACAATTTAAATGTTTAATCCAGGCTATGTTCATATGTGTTTCAAGCAACCTTTCCAGGATATAGCTCATTTAATAAACAATATATCCGTATTTTTAATTTCTTTAGATTATTAATTTAATTGATTACGACAAAAACAATGCTTAATTGCATACAAAATGTATGTACGTATGTTTTTTCTTTAATACTAACATAGTGGCTAGTATTTTGAGCGCCCGACTAAGCAAGCGTCTAGTCAGTCGGCGTCTGACTATCATATTACATTAAATATGAAATATTATAAATACTCCACATAATAGTGATAGCTGTGGATTTGAAACGCAAAGAAATGCATGTCGTTTGCACTATTAGAAATTTGATTTTAAATTAAAAGTTACACGATGTATTTAAATTCTGCATCTAAATAACTAAATTCTAAACTACATGTAAATCAGTACACATATTTTATTTTTCACGTTTTGTAACCTATAAATTGAATAAGAAGAAGAATAAAAAAATTTACCTTTGGGTCTTATAAGATATTTTCAAAATAAACTTAATGAATAACAACAATATTATGATAATGATGACAGCAAATAAATTACTCAAAACTGAATAGGGATGTTAAAAATATTTTTTCCGTGTAAATATTGATACAAATAAACATAAATTATGGTTCGCTATCATAACTTTTTTATGATATCTTTATTCACTTTTGAATAGTTTATTTAAAAATTTACTAATTCTGAATAATGAAATTTATGTTTTTAGTATCCGGGGCCAATGAATGCGAAGCCACCGCCAAACTCATGGAATGCTGCAACAAAGAATTACAGGCGGTAGGATTAGAATTTAATAAATACATATAGGCTCATATAACACTAAAATATTTTTTAATATTTCAGGCCAATATTAAATCCAGTTACATGAAGATCTTACTCGGCGTATTCTAAATTTGACATGTTAATTGTAATTAAATTTAAGTTTGTTACAAAATGTTATTAAGTGAAAATAAATTTTTATGAAATAACTAAACATAATTTATTTTTCTTTTCCCTAAACTCATTTTGCACCACTCCCCTAGGAATAACCATGTTAACTATGAAGAATTTTTAAAAGCAAATAATATTCAAATAAATTTTATTCTAAGTTTCTCTTGAAATATATTTATGTAACAAGTGTGTAAAGTAGTATTTTTTTGGTCGTGTGCGGAAATTAGCACAAAATAAAAAATACTATTTACACAAGAATACAATACAATATTTTTCCTACAACCGAATTTTAAGGCATTTTCAAATATATTGTTAGTGTTAATTGACAAGTAAATTAACTGAATGTACATGTTACCTAGTAACGTATTTACTTTTCAAGTACTAGTGTTTGAAAAATATTTTTACATATTGTAAAGTATGTACTTTATTTTATTTGTTACTCACTTATAAACTTCATTTATTGATACCGTCCACTACTTTGAAAATTAATATTTAATTCATATCCGTTTTCTTTTAATTTTGACAACTTAATTGACAATAACGACATTGACAATCAAGACCGACTCAATACAGCAAAAAATAGGTGTACGCGATGTTTCTGCAAGCCAGGGTGGAACAAATTCGAGTTCCTTATATGAAAAACTTTCTTATTATGCACGCTACAGAAAATTGATGTAGGTCTTTATGGGCCAACTTTTTGAGGCAACTGTAATGGGCATCACAGGAATTTTCGATTTATCAGCTACAGTCTAAAACTTAGAATGTGTGATATAGTTGTTAAATATAAAATAAAATTTGTTATGAGTTATGTTATAGAGATCGCTGTTTAATACCCAGCGGGAGGTTATGGGTTGGCCATATCAGATTTTTATTTTAGGTACTGCATTCAATGAATTCTTTTTCTATTCATACTCTTTTTTACGATATTGTTAATAATCTGGTATTTTTACCTCCCGCTACCCTAGGTAAGGGAGGTATAGGGATCGTGCTAAAAATAGCATATAGAGATTTTATATAATAAGCACGTTTTGATGTCCCCAGAATCCGATTTTAACATTTTTACAATGATGTCTGTAGGTATGTATGTGTGTGTGTGTCTGTGTGTGTGTCTGTGTGTGTGTCTGTGTGTGTGTGTGGATCTTGTGGACACGATTACTCAAATACTATCAATCAGAAAAATTTGAAATTTTGTATACCCATTCTATACTAATATGGGAAGTGCTCATTAGTTTTTAGTGTATATCGGATAACCGGAAGTATCATTTATACAAGCTTTAAACAGTTTTTCTTGTAAAAAATTCATTGAATATAATTTTTTAGCAACTTTTACTAATTAAAATGGAATATAATGGTTTAATCTTCAATTCTACGATAATAACATGTAGTAAATAACTCTAAATAACTTTAAATATGAATATATAATATAATTTATTTCCATGTATCACCCAGCCTATGCGTCAAACAAAAACAAAATTTTAATGACAGGTTTGACATATTTAAACAAATGTCACTGACAGGCAGCAATTATATTAAAATTAATAATGGAACCGTGTTAATGAGAATATAATAGTAAAATATTTTATTAAGGTTTGTAAAAATAATATAATTTCCATCATACATAAATGTTAGATGTACGGGATGATCTGATTTACATACATACATACATACATAAAATCACGCATTTCCCACTTAGTGGGTTAGCAAAAACCCGAAAATAATAAGAAAAGGGATGAAAGCAAGAGCTCCACAGAATCACTTAACTCTTTAAAAACATTCTTCTTCCGCCTTGCCCAAAATCATCATAACATTCATTCAAGAACATATTATTGTGACCGATTTTCGGTAGCGAATAACCGCATCCGGACCACAATAATAGTTACGCAACAATCATCTTTCGCTACACACTCCTGTACAAACATACTTCATTCTTCTCGTCCACATAAAAGTTCAGCTGTCTCTTCATTCTCACAAAACATTCTTACTAACCATTTATCTTTACACCACAATAATTACGAAACAATCATCCTTCGCAACACATTCCTATCCATGCATACTTCTTTCACCACAGCCACATTCATAAACGTATTCATACATAATAACATATTATTATAAAATAAAATAAATTTACAACTACACATTTACGAAATGGATTATGTACGGCGAAGAATTTACAAAGATTGCGTTTTAGAGCACCTAGAAGATGATGCTGATTTTTATAAGAATGTACGTGTGTGACGATTTTTCCTTAAAGCCTATTAAAATATGATCCAAAACTTCTGAAATTTGGTATTTAAAACTCATATATAATTTGAAACAACATATTAGATTTTAACCATATATGATAAATCGGATCGATGTAGTACTTAATTTGGAGCTCTAACAAATTTTTGAGGAAAAACAATAAAACAATCCAAAATTTCGTATTACAGACTTTTCTATTTATTGGACAACAAATTATATTTTATTTACAAACGATTAACCGGAAATGATACTTTACTTAAAGCTCACTGCTATTTTAAACATGGAATTGGCGGGAGGTCATGTGTTGGCCACATCAGATTTTTAATTTGGTTGTTCCACACATATTTTTATATTGTATTCACTGTGTAACTTTATATTATAATATTATTCTATAATGGGGTGTATCCTGCTGAATAATAAATAAATAATTATAAAAGTCGGTTGCAGTGTATTTTACGTTGTGATAGTATTTATTATTATTATTATTATTATTATTATTATTATTATTATTATTATTATTATTATTATTACCATATTACACCATCTGTCATTTCCATTTATATATAATCCATAATCTCCTAATTGGAGCATAGGGCCTCCACGAAGAATTTCCATTTTGACCTGTCTTGAGCAATCTGCTTGGCTTGTTTCCATGATTTCCTGGTGTCTTCTAGTTCCTTAATATTGTCCTTCTTTATGTTATCTTCGGTCGGCCTCTTTTCCTGCATCCCTGAGGGTTCCAGTCAAGGGATTTTTTTGCAATGTTCTCTAGGCCTCGTCTTAGAACATGACCGATCCACTTTCACTTTCTCTTTGTTTTATTTCGGTATTGATGTCTTGCTGATGGCTCTAATACTTCCTTGTTTGTGACATGATCAAACAAATTTATGCGTAAAATTTTTCTTAGACTTTCAATGTTAAATGTTTGCAATTCTATTGAGCGGGTGACTTTCCACTTCTCACTTACCTAGAGTAAAACTGCTTTAACATTTGTGTTAAAGATCCTGAGTTTGGTGCGTGTGGAAAGATTTGGAGAGTACCAGATATTCCTAAGCATCCCAAAAGCTTGGGTAACAGAATTCTTCCACATTTTCTACTAGTTCATTGTTTATGTGGAAAACGGATAAGTTGGTGCCTATTTTGAGACATTTCATTTTCTGTACATTAACTTCTAGGCCGATTTGTTTTACCTTCGTGGATGAGGCGAGCAAGCTTCTGCTCCATGTCTAGATAGTTGTGAGAGAGGAGGCAAATATCGTCAGCGGAGTCAATATCTTCTAGTAGGTGTTGTAGGTCCCAGCGAATATCTCTATTTTGGTTATTGATCTTACGCATAACCCAATCCAGTACGATGTTAAATAAGAAGGGTGATAATATACAACCTTGCTTGATACCCTTTTTTCACTGCTATGTCCTCTGTTGTTTTACCGTTATGTAATACTTGGCATCTTGGCAAGTAGATTCATTATAAGGTTCTTTAGTCCTCAACTTTGATTTTTCATAAATTTTTATACGTTACTATAGTTATTTGTATTTCCATATGTATTGTATTCATCCAAGACAAGTTTTTAATTTTTTGACGATTTTCTCTCTGTGATATGTTGTTTTGAACTATTTATTTATTTATATTTATTTATTTATTTTTTTAATTGTCCGTGTTGTATGTTCCGTTATCTACATGTGGTTTCTTTTTTCGACTAGACCATTGTAGCCTTGAAGAAGACTATTGTATAGTCGAAACGTCGGCGTGAATAAATTTTTTTAATTGACTGCAAGTCCGAAGAATTCTTACTTTCCTGTATCTACCTCCTTCTTTAATAAGGTTGCAGATTTTCTGCGGCACCCCTGTTAGTTGTAAGATCTTCCATATTGCCTCATGATCGAGGATGTCGAAAACTCTTTTAAAGTCTGTAAAGAGCAGGTAGAATGGAGCCTGTCACTCGTAGGATTGTTCGATTATTAATCTTAAAGAGGTGGTAATCAAAGCATGATCTATGGGGACGAAAGCCATTTTGCTAGTTTCGAAGTCTAGGTTCGAATTTGTCGGAAATTCTGTGAAATAGTAATTGAGTCATGATTTTGTTTACAGCATTTAGGAGAATTATGCCCCTCAAGTTGGTACAGCCATCGAGTTTTCCCTTTTTAGGTAGGTTAATTATTAAGCCCTCCTTCCAGCTAGTTGGAATACGTTCTTTCTACCAACATTTTTTGAATAAAAGGTATAGAGCGGAGGCAAATGCGTGGCAGTCCGATTTAAAGATTTCAGCGACAAGGTTGTTAGGACCGGGAGCTTCATGATTCTTTAATTTTATGATAGCAAGTTTAATTTCTTCGACTGAAGGGGGTTCGAGTCGACTTGTAGGGTTCTTGCAGGTAGCCCTTCTATGTCATTCGCGATTGGTTAAGAGTCCAATAAATTGGAGTAATGCTCCTTCCATCTGTTGAGCTGTTCATCATCCGTAGTTAAAAGTTGTTGATCTTTGAGGGGCGGTTTGTTTCTAAAATTTGTGTTCGCAAGGCATTAATTGATTCAATAAAGTTTTCTTGTATTTTGAAGCCGAGCTGCATATTCGGCTTGGCTTGCAAGGTTATTGACCCAAGACCTTTTATCTTTTCGAGCATGATTCTTTACTTGTTGGTTAGTAATTTGGTACTCACTGGCTAAGCGATTCTTTTCATTGCGAGTTCTTACCATGTTTAATAGACCTTTTAATACCTTTAATAACCTTAATAGCTTTTTGGCCATTTTTCTTAAGGCCTATTATTTCTGTTACTTGTAATATTTGACGTTATTTTATTCCACGAACTGGTTGTGTTTGGTTCAGTTGTGGTAGATTAATTATCGTTTGTTTCTTTTAATCTGGATTTCAGTTCTTTTTGAAATGTTAGGGATTTTCAGCTTCTCTAGATAAAATTTCTTGCGTTTTGTGATGGGCTTATTGTGGGTGGCCTTCATTTAATAAATAATATCTACTTACCTCTGTATTATTGTAACAATAAGTACTCATTAAAATTTCAGCATATATCAAATAACTAGAATTAATAAAATATAAACAAAAAAACAAAGGTGTACTTTTACTTTGAAGCATTGTTTCTAGACCCTATAATTTTTTTTCATGAATCTCATTTATTTATATTTTGCAGTACCTAATTTGTCACGTAATTGAGATTTAAAAATCATTAATTATGTTTACATTAGCAAAAATGTGGGTATATATGAGGGGTTCGCTTGTAAATATAAGCAGTTAAGGAGACACTGTCAGTATAGCATCGCCTGTTGTGATACTGAAAACTTTACTTTCAGCCTGCAATATTATAATTACTTCTCATCATGAAGGTAGTACTCGCATTACTTATCGTTGCTCTCGTCTACGTGAACGTAAGTATAAATCTTAGAGTTATTATTAATTAATACCCTAATAAATTAGTTATTTATGGTACAAATACATACAGCCATATTTTATCCACGAGTATAAAAACAAAAACATATTTTAATTAAAATTACAGATAGGACATGTCTAGAGTCCCGAACAAGGGACCGTAATCAAAAAATTAAAAACCATAAGAGGTGTGGTGAACCAAATAAATCACGATGAAACGTGGTTTAGTATTAGAATAGATCGGGACTTGTGCAAAAAAAAAAAAAAATTGAAAACCCGACCGAGGGACCGTTGTTGAACACCTTATAAATCTGAACGTGCATATCTTTTATAAAAATGTTGGGGTTCGGTTACGGTTAACGGTTTTTACATTGATAAAAATTCGGTTTCGGTTATCGATAACGGTTTTTTGAAAATATATTGGCTTTCGTTTCAGTTAAATAAACAAATAAATTTCTGTTTCGTTATGCTTTCGGTTAAAATTAAAAATTAACTTAGCTTTAATTTTTTGCAACATAAAAAATACATTTCGTAATTCGTAAAGTATTATAACATTTTAATTTCTCGTTTTATTGGCTACTGGATATACTTCGGAATTCAAAATTCGAAAAGAATTTGTATGCTATTTAATAAGAATTCCATTCCAATACACACTAAAAGAATGATGCATAAAAAAGTAAAAAAAATGCGGTAAATGCATTTAATTTTTTTAAATAAAAAAACTGGTATTTATTAATTCGAAGATAGGCAAAATATTTCTATGAAAAAGATTGCAACAGAGAGAATATTATGACTGCTTGTTTGATATTTTCGGGTTAGTAAAATAATTATACCGATTCTTTAAATGTACAGTTTTGGTACCGATATTACCTTGGTTCGGTTATGTTTTCGGTTACAGAATAAATTCGGTTTTCGGTTACGGTTTCACAATTTTTGTGCATTTTTTTAGTTTCACGAGAAAAGTATGTTTTTACTTTATTATACAATTTCGCCAGTACGGCAACACCAGAAGTACTGGCGGGAAATATAGTGCTGGCCACAACAGATTTTTTGATTGTTGTTTTCCTTTAAAATTACTAAAAAAAATATTATCTTATGCTCTTATTTTAATTTATTTACCTACTCTATATAATAAATTAAATTATTTTCAGTCGCCAATACCAATATTATTACCAAAATGTTAAAATTATTTATTCGTATTAAAATTTATATTTTTTACTGTATCTAGGCTAAGCCAGCCTCAACCAATGACCATCGCACCATGGCAGACGGAATTGCCAGCGAATGCAAAACGAAGCATGATATAACAGCTGGTAATAATTTATTTATTAATACTATTTGCTACATATTTGTATTTGCTATTATTTTAAAAATAAACTCAATAACCTTACCTAACGCGCAAAACTCGCGTCCTTATACTTGTTTTTACCTCCCGCTACCCTAGGTAAGGGAGGTATAGGGATCGTGCTAAAAAACGCATATAGAGATTTTAGTGAAAAACCACGTTTTGATGTCCCTAGAATCCGATTTTAACATTTTTACAATGATGTCTGTATATAGGTATGTATGTGTGTGTGTGTCTGTATGGGTGTGCCTATGTGTGTGTGTGTGTGTGTGTGTGTGTGTGGATCTTGTGGACACGATTACTTAAATACTATCAATCAAAAAAATTTGAAATTTTGTATATCCATTCTATACTAATGTGGGAAGAGCTCATTAGGTTTTAGTGAATATCGGATAACCCGAAGTACCATTTATACAAGCTTTTAACAGTTTTTTTTTTGTAAAAATATCATTGAATATAAATTTTTAGCAACTTTTACTAATTGTAATTGAATATAATGATACAATCTTCAATTTTACGATAATAACATTTAGTAAATAACTCTAAATAACTTTAAATATGAAAATATAATATAATTTATTTTCATATATCGTCTTGCCTATGCGTCCAACAGAAACATAATTTTAATAAAATTTTTGACATATTTAAACAAATGTCACTAACAGGAAGCAATTACAGTAAAATTAATAATGAAACCGTGTTAAGGAGAATATAATAATAAAATAATTAATTCTAAAGAAATTAAGGTTTGTAAAAATAATATATTTTCCATCATACATAAATGTTAGATGTACAGGATGATCTGATTTAAATTGTTCTATTTTGCAGCACTATGAATTAATATTAATTTACAACTACACATTTACGAAATGGATCATGTACGGCGAGGAAATTTACAAAGATCGCGTTTTAGAGCACCTAGAAGTTGATTCTGATTTGTATAAGAATGTGTGTGTGATCCGAAACTTCTGAAATTTGGTATTTAAAACTCATATATAATTTGAAACAACATATCAGATTTTAACCATATATGATAAATCGGATGTAGTACTTAATTTGGAGCTCTAACAGATTTTCCAAAATTTCGTATTACAGGCTTTTCTATTTATTGAACAACAAATTAGATTTTATTTACAAACGATCAACCGGAAGTGATATTTTACTTAAAGCTCACTGCTATTTTAAACATGGAATTGAGCGGGAGGTCATGTGCTGGCCACATCAGATTTTCTAAACTTAATTTCAAAACTAATACAACGAACCGGGTATTACCGCCACTTGGAACACCGTGCATGTATTTTCGGTGCTCCTCATCTTAGATCTGACGACCATACTATATTTAAAGTAATTTCTATTAAAAAATATATATAAATTTTTTCTTTAAATAAAGAAATATAAAATGTTACACGTATTATTGATTTATATTATTTGATTTATTGCAGCGGATATTGGTTTATTATGGCGACAAAAAATTCCTGAAAGTGAAACTGGAAAATGCTTTGCTGGTTGCATCAGTCAGGCAACGGGTGTCGTAAGTATACTTATTTATTTTCCACATACTTATGTCACTTAAGTGATCCAGATTAGTGTTAAATACGGGCCAGTACGCTAGGTAAGAAGACCTCCTGCAGATTTGGACTTAACTGCTATTAGTGCCTTCCGCTCCCCTAACTCTCATCTACTTGCGTCTACTATATAAAAGATTCATTTTATAAAACTTTTTTCGCCTGAGTTCATTTTCTAATTTATGACGCATGCGAAAAAAACATGTCTTATAAAACTTGTTCTAAGTGTAATAGATCAATAGGCGTTTCCAAGTTATTCTGTACATAAAAATACTAGACCAGTATTGTTTTGCCGAAAAATTTTTAATATGCAAGAAAAAAATATAAGTAAGTATATTCAAGAAAACTGTTTTAATAAATGTGAAAAATCCATATTTTTCAACTTTCAAAGAAAATTACTAGAAAAGTAGTTCGTGTCCGCTAGTATTTTTTTTAGTTTCATTTGTACACTGTCACGTGAACTGTCGTTGATAGTTTGTTAAGAAAATCTATCGTTTATTACATGAATTATTAAGAGCACTTCCCTGCGGAATACCATTTCTATAAAGCTAATGTAGTTTTACTCTATTTTAGCATTAAATATCCGAGCTCCCAGGTGTTAACCTTTCTAGAATTTTGCTTTCTTGTGTAAAAACTCATGCAAAATAACATAGCTAAATTTCATTGCAATTTGTCGTAAATGTTTCCATGTACATTAAACAAACATAATTTAAATTTTAGACAAAAAATATTTTTTGTAATAGTTTAAATTTGAGGAACAATATACGAGTATTGTAGATTTTAGCACAACTAGAAATACGAATCACAAAAATAAATTAACAAAAATTGACCATCCACAGCAAACTAATTGATTATATTAATAAAATGTATAAAATGTGTTTTAGCTGACTGCTGACAACAAAATAGACATGAACCGCATAACTGAGATCATGAATTTAGTGAAAGACAAACTTGGTGACGAATACGAACCCATGGTGAAGGCCTTCGAAAATTGTGTTCCTGAAGGTAAAATTATATCATAATGACAACTCCCCATTTATATATATATATATATATATATATATATATATATATGCGGTTATTCGCTACCGAAAATCGGTCACTATACTATGTTATTATGTATGAATACGTTTATGAATGTGGCTGAGGTGAAAGAAGTGTGCATGGATAGGAATGTGTGGCGAAGGATGATTGTTGCGTAACTATTATTGTGGTCCGGATGCGGTTATTCGCTACCGAAAATCGGTCACATTAATATATTCTTTGTATGAATGTTATGATGATTTTGGGCAATGCGACAGAAGAACGTTTTTAAAGAATTAAGTGATTCAGTGAAGCTCTTACTTTCATCCCTTTTCTTATTATTTTCGGGTTTTTGCTAACCCACTAAGTGGGAAACGCGTGATTTTATGTATATATATAATGTCAGCGATAAGTATGTATAATGCACAATGTACAGGTTGTCTCATTTCCGATGTTTTTTAAGGTATCACGGGTAATATTATCGATAGAGTAAAATCGTTTGCATATTCCAGGGTCAACTTTTGAGGAAAAAAAACAAATGTTGAACTGTAATAAATATATTCATTTGTTTAAGAAACCACAATAAATTATTAATGGCCGTTTGCACCAACGTAACTTAAATATTAAACTCGGCTTAAATTGACAATATTGCATCGAAATGAAATGTCAAATGAATTATAATATATTGCTGTCAAAATTTCGATTTGCATTTTTTTGTTTAAGCCTAGATTAAAATTTAAGCTTTGTTGGTGCAAATGGACATTATTCTTCTTTTATACATATTTAAAAAAAGGAATGAAGACTTATAAGTCATTGAAAAGCTTATAAAACAGATTTTGTTTTTAAATTCTACATCTAAAGGTGGATTTATGCAGCTTATTTTTTATTTTACTTTTTCTTTTCTTTTTCGCTTTTACTTTTACTTTAAGTTTGGTACTTTATGCAGCTACTTTAAAGCCTTCGGTACACATGCGCAGATGTGATTTTTCTGGCATGTCAGTTGTCATAAATGTAAAGATATAATTATAACCTGTAAAAATGGTTCAAATTTAATAATTTGTGCATCTGCTATATTACTTGTAGCTTTACCCATTTTCTAATTTTTGCAATCTTACCTTCACAAAAACAAATAAATACAGCACACGCTGACGTTTGTCACGTGAAGTGGTACACATGCGCAGTTATGAAATTCTTTTACTTTAACGGTCTTAAGTTGAAAGTTGGTCAACTTTAGTTCTTAAAGTAAAATTAAAAGTGTGCACATAAAGTAGTACATTTATTAACACACCTTTAACTTTTGTAAAGTAAAAGAAAAAGAAAAGGTAAAATAAAAAGTAGGCTGCATAAATCCACCTTAAATCAGCACACATATTTTATTTTTCACATTTTGTAATCTGTAAATTGAATAAGAAGAAGAATAACAAATTTTTACCGTTGGGTGTTATTAGATATTTCCAAAATAAACTTAATGAATAACAACAATATTATGATAATGATGACAGCAAATAAACTACTCAAAACTGAATAGGGATGTTAAAAATTATTTTTTCCGTGTAACTATTGATACAAATAAACATAAATTATGGTTCACTATCATAATTTTTTTATGATATCTTTATTCACTTTTGAATAGTTTATGTAAAATTTACTACTTCTAAATAATGAAATTTATATGTTTTTAGTATCCGGGGCCAATGAATGCGAAGCTACCGCCAAACTCATGGAATGCTGCAACAGAGAATTGACGGCGGTAGGACTAGAATTCAATAAATACATATAGGTTCATGTAATACTAAAATATTTTTTAATATTTCAGGCCGATGTTAAAGCCAGTTACATGAAGATCTTACTCGGTGTATTCTAAAATTTAAAATGTTAATTGTAGTTAAATTTAAGCTTGTTGCAAAATGTTATTAAATAAAAATAAATTTTAATGTAATAATAACTAAACATAATTTATTTTTATTTTCCCTAAACTTATTTTGTACCGCTCGGCTAGGCATAATCATATTAACTATGAAGAAACTTACGCTGAGGCGAAAGCGACGATAAGTAATGCGAGTACTATCTTCATGATGAGAAGTAATGATAATATTGCAGGCTGAAAGTAAAGTTTTCAGTCTCACAACAGGCGTTGCTATACTTACTGTGTCTCCCTAACTGCTTATATATACAAGCGAACCCATTATACATACGCACTTTTTTGCTAATGAAATCATAAGTTCTCTAACAAATTACTGTCAGAAAATATAATTAAAAGAGGATTAATAAAAATAAATTAATAGTTTTCAAGGTCAAAGTACATTTTTTGTTTGTAATTTTTATTTCTTGTTATTAGATGGCACATGATACATATTTAATTTTGCATTTTTTTTTTAATATTTCGTAATATTAGTATATTTCATATGGACATCGTTGAATTCAAGAAAAGTACTGAATCGAATAAGCAAATAAAAATATAGATTGCTGTTTAAAATAAGAAAGTTGCATCCAGGTTTTTGAGAACCACTGGTCTAAAAAAAATTAAAATAAAGACTTTTCAACATTACAACGTAATTAATTTTAAATTAAATTTTTAGCTAAAGATTATAAATTTAACGATATAACCGTAACAGAATTTCATATTAAATATCAATATTGTGTAACATCGTTTTTTATTGTAAATTACTACTGTAATACTTTTAGACATTTTATTTAATAAAACCTGACAAATTTACGATATAAATTCTTTTTTTTTTCAGTTTTTCCTGAATTAGAAAAACTAAGTATTATTTCATCGTACAAAAAAAAAATCTGTTGTGGCCAGCACAAGACCTTCCGTCAATTCGATGTATTTTGCACAAATCCCATACCAAAAGGACCGTGGAACAGTTTCTATATAATATCATGTAAAATCGAACACGAACACATACTATTTTTTACAAATTTCATACCAAAAGTTCATTTGAAAAGGTTCTATAAATCCAATAAAATTATGACATAAACATACACTAAGTAAAATGCACTTGACACATTTTACTTTCTGCTTCAGCTTTCTCCTATTTTATTAGGGGTCGCTGTTTCCTCTTCTCTTCCACTCATTCCTGTCCAACGCATCTTCTTCACACAGTCCTTCCATTCTCAAGTCTTCTGCGATACAGTCCTTCCATCTTCTTTTTAGCCTTTCACTGCATGTCACTTGAGAGGACCACTATGAAATACTAATTTTTCATCCCATACTTTCCATATTTGGTTTTGCACTTGCAATACACATCTGTCAATTAGAATTTTGAATGTATCAGCTGTTTCCATGATAAATAGCAAAGCTGACTAAATTTTGAAAATTAATTTCTTTATAATGCTTTAATTCTACATCTATTGAATATAAAGGAAAATGAATAATCAAACCATATAGAGAAAAGTATTTTCTTTAATAAATATAATAACAAAATGTCAAAAAATAATATTTAACTGCGTTTTGTTAAAAAAACTGTTAAAAACTTCAAATTAGGGTACTTCCGGTGGATCAATTATAACCAAAATCTAATCAACTCTTCATATGGATGTACAGAAGAGGAATACGAAAGAATTATAATTTTTAGAATTATAGTATTGGAGTTATCGTCGGAGAAAAATTTGTCACACATAGACACACATACACACACACACGGACACACACACACACACACACATACATACATACATTCATACATACATACATACATACATACATACATACATACATACATACATACATACATACATACATACATACATACATACAGACATCATCTTAAAAATAGTAAATTCGTATTGTAGGGACCCTAAAACGTGCTTATTCATTAAAAACCCACCACCGAATTTTTTAAACAAAGACAATATCTTCCTTACCTAAAGGTGACGGAAGGTAAAAACAATAAAATATTTAAGAAAATATATCTTGCTATGTGTCATTAGAACGTTAAATATCTGTAACATTAATAAAAATTGGCGACAATTTATGTTAGTTATTATTTGTATCATATAGTAACTAAATAAAATGAAATTAAAGACGGCGGGCGAACGGATATGCGACAGGGCTCGTACTTCCCTCTGTATTACTATAACAATACTCATTAAAATACATACATACATACATAAAATCACACGTTTCCCACTTAGTGGGTTAGCAAAAACCCGAAAATAATAAGAAAAGGGATGAAAGTAAGAGCTCCACTGTATCACTTAACTCTTTAAAAACATTCTTCTTTCGCCTTGCCCAAAATCATCATAACATTCATTCAAAGAACATATTAATGTGACCGATTTTCGGTAGCGAATAACCGCATCCGGACCACAATAATAGTTACGCAACAAACATCCTTCGCCACAAATTCCTATCCATGCACACTTCTTTCACCTCAGCCACATTCATAAACGTATTCATACATAATAACATATTAAAGTGACCGATTTTCGGTAGCGAATAACCGCATCCGGACCACAATAATAGTTACACAAAAATCATCTTTCGCTACACATTCCTGTACAAACATACTTCATTCTTCTCGTCCACATAAAAGTTCAGCTGTCTCTCCATTCTCATAAAACATTCTTACTAACCACACATCTTCACACCACAATAATTACGAAACAATCATCTAAAATTCTCTAAAATTTCAGTATAAATTTAATAACAAAAAAAAAAATATAAACAAAAACGTACTTTGACTTTGAAGCATAATTTCTGGAAACTATTAATTTGTTTTTAATAATCCACTTTTAATTATATTTTCTGACAGTAATTATTTACGGAACTGAGACATAACATCATTGCTTATGATTTCATTAGCAAAAAAGTACGTTTGTATAATGGGTTCGCATGTATATATAAGCAGTTAGGAAGACATTGTAAGTATAGCATCGCCTGTTGTGATACTGAAAACTTTACTTTCAGCCTGCAATATTATCATTACTTCTCATCATGAAGGTAGTACTCGCAATACTTATCGTCGCTCTCGCCTACGTCAACGTAAGTTTTATCATTTATTATTTATTATAAATCTTAGAGTTATCATTGATTAATACAGTAATAAATTAGTTATTTATGGTAAAAGTACATACAGCAATATTTTATCCACAAATATAGAAACATATTTTAATTAAAATTACAGATAGAAGCAGTGGCGGAACTATATTGAAGCTTAAGCTTCAGGCCCCGCATTGTCAAGCTTAATATATATTTAAATATTATATAATTATATTGTTTTTTCTATTTCGTTGTTTTTATAAGCCGATAAAAGCACTATTAATACATCGTTAAGAAGATTTATAAAGCGCGCTTTTTGATACAATGTATTAACGTATAATATCAGGCAAAATTCGCAACACAAACATAAACTGTCAAAATTTTAAATTCGTAATTATTTGCGGGACGCACTAAATATCGAAAAATTTACGAAAATATGCATACATACGTATGATTTAAAAAATGTTTAAGAAACTGTGATAATCTTTATAAACAAATGCTTGAGTATAAAGTTACTCATAGTGAGTCGAGACGAGACGAGACGAGATATTCATTGTCTCCTCTCGTCTCGTTTCAAATTCATAAATTTATGTCTCATCTCGAAATTTTTCTCGTCTCGTTTAATAGAGTCTCGTCTCGGCCGAGATTCACGCCGAGATTTCTCGATGGAAATTTAATATGTATATTTAGGCCTGTAAACTAATTATTAAATTTATACAATTTTGTATTAAAAGTAATTTAAACAAAAAGATTAATATTTGTCGTTTTATCTGTCAAAATTTGATATAACCTAAAACTTGTGCAAATTTTATTATGTAATAATTTTATTAATTTAATATTTATCTAGCATTTTCTAATTTGTTATAAAACACTAAAAAGAAAATAACGCTAAAAATCTTAGCTAAAGCCTGGATTACACGATGAAGTTTTTATTTTCAAGTGACTTGAAAAGTGTCTTTATACGTACCTTACATGATCAAGTTTTGCTGGAATTAAAATATTTAAGTGTCAAAATTTAAGTTATATTTACATTAAGATTTCAATTCTCTATCCCATTTTGCCATTTTTCAGTTTAATATTGATCACTTATAACACTAGTTGTATACATCAAAAATATAAACACAAATGACATTTGACAGTTAAAATTTGTAGGGACTTTTAAAAAAAAGTAGCGCATGTTCCAGTTATTCTTTACAAGTTTTTCGTTAAAAGTCTATTCATTTGTCTCTTTTGCACTCTTGTCATTGTGCGAGAGAGAAAACTTTTCAAGTCACTTGAAAAGAAAATCTTCATCGTGTAATGCATGCTTAACAAATTCTGACAGACAAAATGTCAAATAATTTATTATCTTTTTGTTTAAAAATGCCATAGCTAAATAGAGATAGATATCACTAAAAATATGATAAATTTCACACGTTTGCAAATATAACTCATAAAAAAATAACAACCGAGAAATCTCGAAGCAATTTTCGAGAATCGAGATCTCGGCAAATATGTCTCGTCTCGTAAAATATTTTTTACATTTCTGTCTCGTCTCGTCGAGACGAGATATCTCGAGTAAGAAACGAGACGAGAATCGAGAAATATCTCGTCTCGACAGAATCACTAGTTACTCATTTCTCTAAATTTGGGGGTCTCGTGGCGGTGTGACTTAAGGTAGGGCCACATAGGTCATGTCATATTATGTCAATAATTCAAAATTACATAGCAATTAAATATGTTGTTTACAACGGCCATGTCATACTATAAATTTCCTTTCTTTAAGACCCCGGTAATCATTTCTACTTTTATCATAAATATTTTGTTTTATGTACTCAGAACTATCAGTGTAATTTTAAAATCTGTGTACGGAGCATATAGAGCACAATCTTTTTGCTTCGAACATAATATGGAGTACATAAATGTATCTGTAGTTTTATTTCGAAAAGAAAAACAGAAAATATAGGTGAAATTGATTCGGAAAGTTATTGAAATGCTGTATTTAAAATTGTTTTCGACGTTGTTCATATAGATCATCGTGTCTAATACAACTTTAAAGTTTTTTTGTCATAAATTTTAATTATTACTGTATATTCAACGATTGCTGAAGATGAGCTTATCCTAAGCCCGAAACGTCCGTAATAAAGAATTTTACAATACACGTGGACCATTTATGCCTTTTGTTTTCACCCCTTTAAACCATTCAACGATTAGTCCTTCCACCCCTTTCTTCAATCTTCTGCTCTTATTTTATTTACCTACTTTATATAATAAATTAAACTATTTTCAGTCGCCAGTATAATTATCAAAATGTTAACATTATTTATTCGTACTAAAATTTATATTTTTCATTGTATCTAGGCTAAGCCAGCCTTAACCTCCGAACAACGCGACAAATTCAAAGAAACTGTCAAGGATTGTAAAGCGAAGCATGAAATTACAGATGGTAAGAATTTATTAATACATTTTGCTAACTACTTATAAATGAGGACGGTTCTAAAAATACACGATGTCTTCCGAGTGGAAATTTATACTCACTTTTTGATATTTTAAAAATAAACGCAATAATCTTACCTAACGCACAAAACTCGCGTCCTTATCCTTACCTATATTAACGACTCGGGTTTTACCGGTACTAGGAACATCGTGTATCTTCGGGGCTCCTCACTTCAGATCTGACGACTAGATTATTTTTAAAGTTTCCATTTTTTAAAGAAATTAAAAAATTTTCTTTTGTAATAGATATTTACACACCAAGTGAGCTAAAGTAATGTTTATTTATGAGAAGAAAGTTTTAATTTCTTCGAGTGAATAAACATTCTTTGATCACGTGTTTTGTACAATATTTTATTCAATTTTGACGAAAATACTAATAAAAACCATTATAATATTTAATTTTGACAAAATAAAAAAACTGATCAGTTAGTAGGCTGAGCATAACAACCGTCGCTGATAGACATCAAGTCATGTATTTAAAATGCTTTATTGTCTGTCATTTGTGCCGTGAAAAATAATGAAAATGACTGATAATGTCTTATAAATATTATGGTGAGTGTTATTTTCGTACCTGATGTTATTTTAAATGCATTATTTGTTGCAGAGTGAGTTAAAATTTTGTGAGAGTGAAAATTTGATTCACTTGTGAAAAAAGTGTTACTTAAAGTTGTTGCTATGGAGTTAATAATGACAGTTTAAAACGTCAAAATTGAGTAAAAATAAATATAAAACGAAACAGTGTGTTAATTAAAAACCTGACCTTAGGCGTTTAACATGGGAAAACAATTTTTTTTGCGCAAAAGTCCCCAATTAATTTTAGACAAAAATGATTCAAATAAATATTGTATATTATATTATATTCTACGTCTAAATCACTAAAAAGATTTAATTTTGCAAATTTGATAACTTGTAAAATCTAATTTGAAATTGTACAAATATTGTTCATTTATAGCGATACCCATGGAATTGAAAGAAAATTATAAAGACATTCATGTCGTTTACCTGTGTAGTGTAGAATTGAATTATCTGCAACTTTTAATTGAAAACCGAATTTCTGACAGCTCAAACGATACGAATTTCTTTGTAACTTTGTTTCAATTTCATGGGTATCGCTATGAGCAATATTTATAAAATTTCAAATAAGATTTTACAATTTACCAAACGTGCAAAATTAAAACTGTTTTCAGATTTAGGCGTAGAATATAATCTACAACATTTATTTGAAACATTTTTGTCTAAAATTAATTGGCGACTTTTGCGCAAAGAAAAACTGTTTTTCCCATATATGTATATGTATATATGATTTATTTCAGAGGAAATTCATTCATTATGGCAGCACAAAATTCCTGAAACTGAAGCTGGAAAATGCTTTGCTGGTTGCATCAATAAGGGACTGGGTGTCGTAAGTATATTTATTAATTTCCACATACTTATATCTCACTGGTTCATTTTTAATAATTCGTTAAAAAACTAACCAAGCAATTATGTTGATACATACAAAATAATATATTTTTCTACAGTCTATGTACAAAGTAGGCATTTGATATATCATCACAGTCTCACATAAGTTTCGCTAAGTAAAAGAATTTTGAAAAATAGAAATTCTAAATTTTTAATAATTAAATCGTTATTGTAAAAACCATATAAACGAAAAAAAAAATAAATACATTCAAGAAACATTTATAACTGTTTCATTAAAAATGTGAAAATTCCAAATTTTCGAGTACTACAAAAGTAGTTGGTGTCTGGTGTCTGGTAATTTTTCTAGTTTCATTTATAAAATATCACGGATACCATTTCTATAGAGCAATTTAGTTTTACACTATTATTTTAGAACTAAATAACTGAGTTCATAGGTGGTAAATCTTTCTACAATTTTGCTTACTTATACTTAAATTTAATTAAAATCTGTAGTAAATGTTTCCATGATGGTAATACCTTCAACATTCATACATAATTTAAATTTTTATCAAAAATATTTTGTGTAATAGTTCATAATCCGAAACACAATATACTGTAAATTTCCTCACTACTAGAAATAAAAATCACAAAAATAAATTAACATAAAAATTGAACCATCCAAACTTATTCATTGTATTAACATGATGCATAATGTGTTTTAGCTGGATGCTGACAACAAGGTAGACCTCAAGCACGTGACTAAGTTCTGGACTGGAATGAAAGACAAGCTTGGTGACGACTTCGAACCCATGATGAAGGTCTACGAAACTTGTGCTGCTGAAGGTAAAATTATATCATAATGGCAACTCCCCATTTTTAACTCTCGCTGAGCTATTGGCAAGAGCCAACAAAGTGTCTGACATCTGGTGGCAAAATAAAACATATAAGTTGTAGAGAAAACGTTGTGCTGTCATATAGGTTTATAAGTAAATAGCAACCAAAAATGACCAGCAAATCGAAGAAATATTGTTTTGTACCGCAGTGCAATTATTATACAAGTGCTGACATTTCCGTTCATTATTTCCCAAAAAGAGAAATATTAAAAAATAAGTGGAAAATCGCGTTAAAAATCGGAAAGGACATATCACCGTTCATGAACGTGTGTTCACAACATTTTTTACCTAAGCGATTTTATTCCATATACGTATTTATAAAAATTTATGCTTCAAAATAATATTAGATTGTTTTTGTAGTTATTAATAGAAAAATATTAAAAAGAAATGGTACACCAAGCCAAAAATTACCTAAAGAAAATTCGACAAAATCCCTGTACAGAGAAGAAAAATAGAGAGACGTTACTTGTAAATAGTAACTATTATTCTTTAATATTACATATTTATTTTAAATTGATTATAGAAAAGAAAGAGAAGAAGAATAAACTATAAAAATACCAGAAGTTGAGCAACAGCAAGAGAAGAAGACGTGCAAAACAAAGAACTTGATGTGCATTTGTATTTAATGTTATTACGATTCAATGATGAGCCCCTTTCAAATTAGATGTTTGAACACACAGTCCATTTATTTCTATATTCTGTTTATCTGTCTTATATCCGCACAACTATGTCCAGCTAAAAATAATTAAATAAGTAGTTAACATGCAGATAACTTCAATTTTGGATCTTATTTTCCTTTATATACTGCTTCTCCTTCGACCATAGGCCGCACAGCACTATTAAAAAAATGTATATGTCTGACATTGTGATAAACATATTTAATTTCATTTAAAAATAACAAAATATCCTCAAAACAAAGCATCAAAATACAACTAGCACAAACGTAAAATATGTTTTCCCTATAAGTCGGTCATTAGTGCTGCCATCTCTAGGATGTGGCTCTCCCGGATTGGATTCATGCTAAAAATCGCGTATCCAGATTTTAGTGAATAAGCACGATTTAAAGTCCCTATAAACCGATTTAACATTTTTACGATGATGTGTGTGTGTACGTGTATGGTATTTAAATTCTGCATCTAAATAAATAATAGTTATTTATGTATTAAGAGCGTAAGGAGGCTTTTATGGCCTGCGGCGGGATTTTGAGCCCGAGGCATAAGCCGAGGGATAAAAACACGTCGAAGGCCATAAAAGTAAGTTACGCTCGTGGTACATACAAAACTTTATACATGGAGGAAAATTTTCAAATTATAAGTGTTAGAAAAATTGTATCGAAAATAATTTGTCCTCGTACTTCCAGTATCTAGTGTTGCTATGAAAGCGGAGAACAACAGTTTATTGTTTGTTTATTAGTTATGTCATTTGAGTTTTATTTTGCGTATCTCCGTGCTTTCCATATAAATATCACAAAATTAATTTTCATTTTTCATTAAAGAATATAAAAAATTTCGATTTGTAATAAAAACTTTCCATGTTGCCTGTTTAAATTGTTTATATTGTAGGTTATAATATGGTTTGACATTTCATTATAGCCCGGCGCGCTATAATGAGGCCCGCGGGCTATAAAATGAAGTTTATGTCAAAGAAATTCGTCTATAATAGACACTTACAAAATTGCAATTTGCACGAGCGCCTCTAACGGCAAAGCATAGAAATCAAGGTTGCTATGGTTACCCCGTACAAACAAAGACCTGTCATCAGCCGTAGACTTTACACTCTAGCCATCGTTTTAGTTGAATAATCGAATGATCTTCAATATTATCAAACAAAAAAGTTGCCCCAGACACATCTTCTGGTTTTAAACTCATTTTTATTAAACACAGCGTACACATCACAATAAAGAATTAGGTTTAACACTGAATAACAGATGCGAATACAATGACAGATAGGAACAGGGAACGGGACGCAAGACAACGAGGGGAGGTTTGTTTGTATGCATGACCTTATATCTGTCTCTTGCAGTGACGTCAATTTTGTAAGTGTCTATTGTCAAATTATGATACGTCCGTGCATAAAAAGATTTTTTTTTTAATTCTACACCTAAATCAGTACATATATTTTATTTTTCATGTTTTGTAACCTGTAAATTGAATAAGAAAAAAAACAATTTTTTTTACCGTTGTGTCCTATTAGATATTTCCAAAATAAACTTAATGAATAACAATATTATGATAATGATAACAGCAAATAAATTACTCAAAAGAGAATAGAGATCTTATACCAGGAATACCTGGTCTAAGATAGGGATGTTAAAAATATTTTTTCCGTGTACATATTGATACAAATAAACATAAATTACGGTTCGCTATTATAATTTTTTTTATGATATCCTTATTCACTTTTGAATAGTTTATTTAAAAATTTACTATTTCTAATAATGAAAATTTATCTGTTTTTAGCAACCGGGGACAATGAATGCGAAGTCAGCACCAAACTAATGGAATGCAAGAACAGAGAATTCGAAGCGGTACGACTAAAATTCAATAAATACATAAATGCTCATATAATCCTAATATATATTTTAATATTTCAGGCCGGTATTAAACTCGATTACAAGAAGATATTCAGTCATTAATACTGACATTTATCATGTTAATTGTAATTAAATTTAAGTCTAATGCAAAATGTTATTAAGTGAAAATAAATTTTTATGCATTAACTAAACATACTTTATTTTGCCTTTCCCTAAACTTATTTTGCACCTCTCGCCTAGGCATAGCCGTACTAACTATGAAGAATTTTTAAAGGCAAATGAAATTCACATCAATTTTATTCTGAGGTCTTCTTCTGAAATAAATATTTTGTTTGTAAACTTCATTTATTTACTGCTTGTAAAATTGGTTGCTAACTTTACAAGTTAGTTACAACGTTAGTAAGATTGTTGACATTTCATTTGTTTCTCACTTGTAAACTTATTTATTTACTACTTACTTACTTACTTGTAAAATTGGTTGCTAACTTGCAAAAATTTTACGAGTTAGTTACCACATTAGTAACATTGTTGATATGTGTAAATTCGGACCTATTCTGTAACTCAGTGGTTAATTTTTAACAACTGGTTAAAATATTTAACCAATCACTTGTTATACAGGTTGTCCAAAAAGATGTTACCAGTACCACTTATATGGTAGCACTGAGTTACAGAATACGCCCGACTGTGTTTTGTTGCTGTCATGCGTATTAAAAATAAGTGTTAAATGCAAATGACAGATTTAGGTAATAATTTTAAATTTGATTTGCAAGTGAGTAACAAATAAAATGTTGTACGATACACACCAGGTATAGTATATTACATCCGAGGTGGGAGATGTTTCATTACAGCCGAGGGCTTATGTATATTACCGAGAGGCGAATCCTCGAGGTGAGATAATGCGCGAGGCTGTTATGAAACTCCCACCGAGGTTATGTATACTATTTTATTCATAATCATCCTCATTTTAAATCAATAATTTTCAAAATAAATCAATGAATTATAACATTTAATTTTATTAATATTTTGACAGCTATCTTAAAATTTGTTTAGCCTACTTAATTATGGGGATCTACGGCAATGTTGCTAAGCAACCCCTACATAAACATTTCCAACCCAAGAGATGGAAGTGAAATCTGTTATTTTCAATCCAAGAGATTGTCATTAAAGTTAGGAATAATGTATTTTCCAACCTCCAAAAGGTTAGGAATCTGTATATTACTTTAATGACTGTGAATAAAAGATTTTACTGTCTGTTTTACCTGGCTTGTAATGTAAAATACTATTTCAAAAATGTCTAGTTTAGTCGGAAAATGAAAATTTTATAAATTTTGATGACAAGGGTGATCGACAAAAGTCTGGCACCAAGAATATTTCGTTTATTTTGAAAGATACAAAAAAATGTTAATAAGCAAAGTTTAAATAAGCAAAGAGGCCCATAAGATGATCGTAGTAAGAATTTTGCATCACTTCCGGTTTTAGAGGATATGGGTAAAATTTTAAATCTAGCATGAGAGTCGGTATTTTTATATATAATTTTCAAAATATACATAAAATTACCTTCGCAACGATATCAAAATGTTATAGTTTTACATCCACCATTTAAAAATGAGCATATCACCAGTTGTAACCGGTACTTTCCAAAGAAGCCGAAAGAAGACACGTGACTCAAAAGACCTTAAAAATGCTTAAAATCAGTTGATTTGTGTGCGATCGTCACTTTGGCAACAACAATCTTACTTTGACGAGAAAAGTGTTTTGACTTATTAAATTTTGAGCTATTAAAAAGTTGTTATTTTTAATTTCAAGTGTTTTAATGCTTGCAAATTGTAAAATAATTGCTATTTAACAGTTTAAAATCAAAATAAGTCAAATAATTTTTAATTAAATTTAACTATACAAAGAGTGCTATGGAAGAAATCAAATAAATCAAATGCAGAAATAATTGCAGAAACTGTAAAAATTTTCATTAAGTTGTGAATAATTATTATTTAGAAAAAATACAATACAATATGGACAAAAATAATTTTTAAAAAATGTTCAAAATTGCCACCATTGACATGAATACAATGTTCTAAATCTTCTTAAAATATTTCTCAGTAATCGCAGTGTTCTTCCGTCAACATTGTTAAGAATAAATTCAATATATTTTTTTTTAATTCTTGTGAATTATTGAACGTTTTAAATATCCCCATAGGTAAAAAAATATAAAAATAGAAAAATCATTCTTTCAGATGTTATAATACACACGTACAATTGAAAAGTTTGCAAAAATAATATTAACAATTATTTTATTGATTTATTTTCTTCCATAGCACTCTGTGTAGTCATATTTAAATACAAATTATACATATTTAATTATGCTTTTTTCTAAAATATTTTGTAATATTAGTGTATTTCATGTGGATATCGTTGAATTCAGAAAAAAATACTTAATCGAATAAGTAAATAAAAAAATAAAGGATACTATTTAAAATAAGAAAGTTGCATCCAGTATTTTGAGAACCACTAGTCTAAAAAAATTCTTGTTTCACTCATTAAAGTAGTCTTATAAAATGGAATTTATTTGTTAATTTAACCGACCACGTAGCTCTTATAATTCTCGAGGTAGCTTAAGCGGTCCACTTAAAATGTACACCTATATATTTACCTCTGTATTTCTTTAGCAATACTTATTAAAATTTCGGTTTAAATCCAAAAACAAGAATTAAAAATTATAAACAACGATGTACTTTGACTTTGAAGTATCATTTCTGAAACCTACTCATTTATTTTTATTAATCCACATTTAATTACTTACATTTTTTACAGTAATTTCAATTTCTTACGGAGAGTTATAACATCATTACTTAGGTTTTCATTAGCAAAAAAGTGCGTATGTATGAGATTTCCGCGTGTACATATAAGCAGCTGGGAAGACAATATAAGTATAACATCTCCTGTTGTGATACTGAAAACTTTACTTTCAGCCTGCAATATTATCATTACTTCTCATCATGAGGGTAGTACTCGCATTACTTATCGTCGCTCTCGCCTATGTCAACGTAAGTTTTATCATTTATTATTTATTATAAATCTTAGAGTTATTGATTAATACAATCATAAATTAGTTATTTATGGTACAAGTGCATACAGCCATATTTTATCCACGAGTATAGAAATATATTTTAATTAAAATTACAGATAGGACCAGTGGCGGATCTATATTACAGCTTATGAAGCTTAAGCTTCAGGCTCCCTCATAAATGGGGCCCCGATTGTGAAGCTTGATATGTACCGGTATTTAAATATTATACAATTTAAATTTTTTCTATTTCGGTGTTTTATAAGTCTATAAAAGCACTGTTAACATGTCATTAAGAAGATCTATAAGCTTGCTTTTTGATACGATGTTTTAACACACACTACACAAACTGTCAAAATATAAAATCTTAATTGTTAGCGCGAAGCGATACCTACACGAATGACAAAGAAACACTTAGTCTATTTTTTACAAGTAGTATTTTTTTAAAATTTCATTGTAAAATTACCTCAATAGAAAAAATAAAACATGTTTCATAAAGCCTTTTAACGCACTCGTCCTTTGTAAACTCGCCTATAGCAACTTGTTTTCCAAACTTTAAAACATTTTTCGTAAAGCCTGTTAACGCACTCGTCCTTTATAAACTCGTCTAGCGACTCTTTTTCCAAACTTGGACTCGTACTTTAAACTTTAACTCGCAAGATAATGTATTACTCTGAATAAAACTCGATTTCTGGACTGACATTATCTTTATTGAAAACACAAAATTATGTTTAACATCGTTACTTAGCATCCGAAACGTTGTGAAACATAATTTTGTGTTTTCAATAAAGATAATGTCAGTCCAGAAATCGAGTTTTATTGGACTCGTACGTTAACAGATTTCCTTATGACACTTGGTTTTTAATGTACTATTATTTATTTGTCAAATAATACATAACCTATAGGTTAATATAACAATAATTGTCGACTTTCAACTATATTTAGTTATAACCCAAATACGTCCTGTCAAATGTATATTCGATTATGTTCGAACCATTTGTATAACTTCTGAAAATACGGACAAATCACGTATACAGAATGGCATAAACACGTAAATTAGCAACAATTGCTTGACATAGCACGCATGTAAGAACGGCCCTACTTCTGTGTCATGACAAATGTTCAACATTTGCTACATAACGGGCTGCATTGAAATATACAGGTTCTACTTGATGACTTGCGGCTATGTGGCTCTACCTTAAGTGCCAGGTTTGATTCCGACCGATACCATAGTTATTTTAAATTTTAAATGGTACAAAAGTGACCCCTGTGGTGCACTCTCTCGTGAGGTGCCTTGTAAACGCCCGCACGGTTCGAATGTGTCATCAACATTCCCGATATCTGTCTACAAGCATATTGGCACACCCAATAGTAGTAGATGATATCTTTATTTTATTTATTTATAAATTTTATACATCAAATTACTTGTAAAATCACGTTGATATTTAATGATTTTTTTTTATTTTACTTCATATTTGATCATTGTTTCCCTCTTCAAAGTTACTAAAAAAAATATTATCTTCTGCTCTTATTTTATTTACCTAACCTTTATTAGGTATATTATAAATTAAATTATTTTCAGTTGCCAATATTATTACTAAAATGTTAACATTATTTATTCGTATTAAAATTTATATTTTTTTTTGTATCTAGGCTAAGCCAACCGTAACCTCCGAACAATGCGACAAGTTTGAAGAAATTATCAAGAATTGTAAATCGAAGCATAAAGATGTTTCAGATGGTAAGAATTTATTAATTTTGCTAACTACTTGTAACGAGGACAGGCCCGATGATACACGATGTTTTCCGAATGGAAAATGATACTCACTTATTGATATTACCTAACTCACAAAACTTACGTCCTTATACTTGTTTTTTAAACTTATTTTAAAAACTAATATAACGACCCGGGTTTTACCGGCACAAAATGATTTCTATATTTCAAAAAAAATATATTTTTTTTATATAATGGAATATAAAATCAGACAGGTATTATTAATTTATATTATCTGATTTATTTCAGAGGATATTGGTTTATTATGGCAAACCAAAATCCCTATAAGTGAAACTGGAAAATGCTTTGCTTGTTGCATCAATAAGGGAATGGGTATCGTAAGTATACTTTATTTTTTAATTTTCACATACTTATAACGTATAACTCACTTAAGTGGTACTATCATGTCAGTTTCATAAAATTTTATATGAAACATTTTTCTCAATTTCTAATAGTTCAGAAGTTATTTAAAAATAGATATTATAAATTTTTAATAGTTTAGGGTTGTTAATATAATTAAATCGTTGTTGTAAATATCATAATAATAAAAAAATCAGTAAGTATATTCAAGAAAAATATATAATTGTTTTAATAAATGTGAAAAATCCACATTTTCCAACTTTCAAAGAGTATTGCTACAAAAGTAATTCGTGTCTGCTGGTATTTCTTTTAGTTTCATTTATAAACTGTCTCGTAAACTGCCGTTGATAGTTTTTTAAGAGAATCTATTGTTTATTATAAGGATTATTAACAACATTTCCCTGCAGGATACCATTTCTATAAAGCCAATGTGTAGGCTAATTCTGAACAAATCTGTAAGTCTTAGATCTGTAAATCTGTAAAAACCTGACAAAAACGCATCTATTTTTGTTGATTAATATAAAATTATACATTAGGGTAGCAACTTTCGTTGCGATTTTGTTCGTTTATTTACAGATCTGTAAGACTTACAGATTTGTTCAGAATAGACCCAGTAGTTTTGCTTTATTTTTGCATTAAATATCTGACATCTGAGCTCAGAGGTGGTACACCTTTCTAGAATTTTGCTTTCTTTCCATGTACCTTAAATACACATACTATACATTTTTAACAAAAAATATTACTAGAAATACAAATCATGAAAATATATTAACATAAAAATTGAACCATCCACAGTAAACTTATTCATTAATACGATGTATAAAATGTGTTTTAGCTGGATACCGACAGCAAAGTAAACATGAAACGCGTGACTGAACTCATGGAACACGTGAAAGACAAGGCTGAATACGTACCCATGATGAAGATCTTCGAAACTTGTGCTGCTGAAGGTAAAATTATATCTTGTACTATTTTTTTATGAAACTTCATCTAAACTGAAAGAAATTTGTAGTTTTATAAACTCTTTATTGTTATTCGTTAAGCCGTAATATATTTTTTTCTACGACCATTCATTGTATATCTTTTTTCTTAACAAAATATTACTTACTGGCCGTAAGTTTTCACTTCTTACTCACCGTGAGTAACATAGGAGGGCCAATCACAATCAAATAGACACAAAATTGACGTCACTGCAAGAGAGAGAAAGAAGATCATGCCTCCAAAAAAACCTCCCCTCGTTGTCTTGCGTCCTGTTCCCTGTTCCTATCTGTCATTTTGTTCGCATCTGTTATTCAGTGTTCAACCTAATTCTTTATTGTGATTTGTTCGTTATGTTTAATAAAAATGAGTTTAAAACCAAAAGATGTGTCTGGGGCAACTTTTTTGTTTGATAATATTGAAGATCATTCGATTATTCAACTAAAACGATGGCTAGAGTGTAGAGTCTACGGCTGATGACAGGTCTTTGTTTGGACGTGGTAACCATAGCAACCTTGATTTCTATGCTTTGCCGTTAGAGGCGCTCGTGCAAATTGCAATTTTGTAAGTGTCTATTGCAATATTATCGAGTATGCTTTGGCTCAGAACACACGGAAAGAAAAAAGTTAACCGTTTTAGATAAAGACACACCCTAAAATCGTGACAGTGAAAAACATATCTACATCGGTAAATACGTACTTCTAGATTTGTTTTTGCTTAAACAGTAAATACAATTTCTAAAAAAACATAGAAATAACATTTGTAGGATGAGTGAAAATGTGACTAGCGTAGTACAAAATTATGTCGTAATGGAATACTCCACTATTTTTATTTCCCACTACCCTTGGTAAGGGAAGTAAAGGGCGTGACACTTTGCACATTGTAAAGAGTGCATAAAGTATGTACTTTACGCACGGTTGTAGGAATAGTTATTTACATTCGAGTGCGTGTAAGTTGTATTTTACAGCGCGACAGCTTTGTTTAAGGCACGAGCCCTTAAGGCGAGTGCCTTATTAGCTGGAGCGCTGTAAAATACTTCACGCACGAGAATTGTATCAAACTTTTTGGTCGACGATAATGAAAATCACTTTTTTTAATGAGATAGGTTGTACTTCTGAAAAGGGTTAATTTAAAATACTGGGGTTAAGTCAATTTCCAAATTTGATTTTACTTACCTTTATTAGAGTACTTCTTCTAGCGAAAATTTATTTGTAATAAATAGACGTTGTTTATGACTGATAATATATTTATTTGCTAATGTTTTCTTCGTAATAATTAATAGGTAGGTGTCGATATTTGACATTTCAGCAATGTTCGCCTCGCGTATTTGACAGGTATATCGATCGGTGACTATGTCGGTAACGGCGGATGTTTACAATAATGACAGATGTCGCTGCCGTGATTTTGGTTTATATAAATTAATTTTAAATATAGGAAATGTTAAAGTAAAAAAATAACTTACGTAGGTAGTACTTTTTTACATGAACTTTATTATAGAAAAATGATTTCTTTTCTAAATGCCCATAAACGTCCAGTGTATTTTGATTATTTTACCGCATAGTTAGACAAATTACACAGTAAGCGTAAAATGTAGGTTACACTTGCTGTGTATACAATTGTAAAGTTCCCATTACACTTCAGGAGGGCAAAAAAACATTTTATGATATCCTTATTCACTTTTGAATAGTTTAGTAAAAATTGACTACTTCTAATAATGAAATTTATATGTTTTTAGTATCCGGAGACCACAAATGCATATCCTCCACCAAACTCATGGAATGCAACAACAGAGAATTGAAGGCGGTAAGACTAAAATTCAATAAATCATATATGCTCATATAATAATAATATAATAATATAATATTTCAGGCTGGTATTAAAGACAGTTACATGAAGATCTTATTCAATATTAAAATTTAACACGTTAATTGTAAATAAATTTAAGTCTAATGCAAAATGTTATTAAATGAAAATAAACTTGGCTCCAATTTCATCCAATCAGAGAGTTCAAAGCTATGCCCTATTCTCTACAATACTGAATTAGTAAGGGGTAAGGTGGAACAGAGTATAACGTGTAAATTTTTAAGGTGAAAAATGCCAAAAGTCGGAAAATACACGTTACACGATATAATTTTTTTTTACAAAAATAAGTTTTTATGAAAATGCACAAAAAAAGTTATCTTCCTCGGACGTCAATAGCGTGGGCGTAAATAGTAAAATGTCTCTTTTACGTATGAATATATTGCTCTACGTATTCATTTTTTTGATCTACGACCAGTTATTAGTTCGGAAACTTACTACAATATTTTTTTTGAGATTTTCTTTAACTGTTATGCAACTGTAACTAATATCCACCCGTTCATAAGATTAAATATTTTAATCATACGATATCATAAAATAATTACTAAATATAAAAAAACACAATTACGTTAAATTTCCAGAAAAATTGGCAGTAAACAATAATTTATTACATAAATTATATTCAAAGAACACAATTGAAATATAATCTAGAAATTAATCTAAACTAAGCCAACAGAACTCGAATCGTTGTGTTCGAAATTTGAATCACATATTTTTTTGTTACTTTTCTTTCTGCAACTATTACGTAACGTTTAACAAATATGCAACCATCCATAAGTGTTTTCTTAATACGATAACATCAAATAATTAGCAGATAAAAAAAGAGGAAAATTTTCAAAGAAATTGGTTCTAAATCAATATTATGTAAATGTATTCAAGGAAACTGATGAAAGATATTCTAAATATGTATGCAAACAAACAAAAAAATCTTTAACACAATATTAATTTTATCTTCTCGATTACTACTTGCTGAAACGAGACATTTTATATTACATTTACATTATTTACATAAAATTTTATTGCAGCGTTAATTATCTTCAATTTATAACTTTGAATTAATACGAGTAATTATTTTAATACATAAATATGAATATGGATGGAGTTAAAATGGATCAAAATGATTTAATAACAACATACCTACTTCACATCTTATGGGGCGTTTCAACATTCGCTGATAAAGTTTTCATCACTCAAAAAAGAGTAGTAAGATATATAACTGGAACAAGAAATACCGACTCATGTAGAAATATCTTTAAAAATCTAAATATATTAACTCTCCCTTGTCTTTTCATTTATGAGGTTAGTAAATATATTTTTCTAAATAAGACAAAATTTTCTTGTAACAAAGACCATCACCAGTACAATACCAGAAGGAAAAATGAATTTGAAACTCCATATAGTAGATTAAATTGTGCCAAAAACTCTCCAAATGTTGTTGGAATAAAAATTTATAATAAACTACCACTGGAAATTAAGAACTCTAACACCTTAAATAATTTCAAAGCAAAACTTAAAAAAATGCTTCTCGATAGCTGTTTTTATAATATAAACGAATATTTTTTGTACAGTGATAATGTTTCGTAATTTACTTATTTTTTCTAATATTATATATTATTGTGACGCTTCCTATAAAATGTACACATTTTCGAAAGGAATAAATAACTATTATTATTATTATTATTATTATTATTATTATAAATAAAAATATGTTATTCTTCTACAGTATTGTTTGATTATATTTTTACTTCCCAGTTTATTGTTTTTCAGTAACAACAACATACATCAATATATGTACACAAATTAAATGATGCCGTTGTACTTACCGAGCAATGTAAAACTTCTTATCTGACGCCTTCTCTTAAAAAAATTACACAAATGTTTGTATTTCACTTTAAATGTTATTTTGTACACATCATTTAATACACAGAAATATTATATGGCACATCTATTCTCGGCTAAATCACACAAAAGACTGGCTACCTTGCGAATTTACAATTTTTAACTTGTTTCAGTAGGAACACGAAAGAACTGATCTTGCTGTAGAATGAAATTTCTTTAAAAAGAATATCTGTAAATAGTGGAATATTTTTATAAATTACATTATTTAACAATGAATATTCTTTACCACATTATTATTATTATTATTTATAATTTGGAAAATTTTACAAAATTAATTAGATAAAAATTGCTTTCTTCTGTAGAAGATTTTAAACTGTGCTTTTGTCTATTCAAAATAGTGGATCAAGAAGCACTTTAATCAAAAAGGGAAAAATAACATAAAGCTTTAACAGCAAGGGTAGATGAACTACTTTAATTTTCATTTAAATTAAATTATAAATACATTACAAACATTGGCGGTTTGTGATAATTAATTGTGAAATTACCTTTACAAGAAAGATACTAGGTGTTAAAAAAATAACGTTGCAGTATGTTAAGGGCATATACTGTGATTAAAATTCTGTTGTGGCCAGCATAGGTAATACCTCTCGCCATTTCCGTTTTGTTACATAAGTATCAAATTTAACATTTCTTGTACACACAAATAATTCTAATTATATCTATTCTTTCATTCTATAAGGAATCTTGCCTTACTCTTTTAAATTGTTCAAAATGGTTCCAATTCATTGACGGGTATTTCTTAAGGATATATGTAACTACTACGACTATTAATATACATATCTACCTACAATTTTAAATATTTAATTAGAAATACAAAGGTACTGTAATAATTATTATTTAACGGCGTCTATGGACCTCTCAGGTCAAGATTGGTGTCCCATGCTATACAAGTGCATATAAGAACAACAATGCCCGCTAACAGCCAGATGCCACAAATTAAAAATTCCTTTAGAATCCGCGGATTGTTCTGACAGTCATAAACTGATCAGGGAATGAAATATTTTACTGGATAAACAAATGATTATTAATCGTAGATTTAAAACATCTATTGTGCGTAAAAAATTGACTAATATTACCACCAAGTTCATAACTGTTCTCATTTTTAAGTTTTCACCTCAAAAAGTCATAAATTTTTGAATATTTTCATGTATCTCGTACTTCCCAATGCACTGATCCCAAATCATGAAAACGCAGGTCGATATCTCTTTTAGTTTTGGAGATATTCAACCTCATATATATTCTCAAAATTACCCATTTCTGAGCTAGATCTCTACATAGTTTTGAATTATTGCCCCAAAAGTCAATATACCCCATATTCATATAAAAACTTTAAAATTTTCAAAAATCTAAAATTCATGTATCTAGATATTTCTCAATGCGCTAATTCTAAATTTTGAAACCGCAGGTCGATATCTCTTTTCGTTCTCGAGATATTTAGTTTCAAAGTTTTGCATAAAACTGCCCATTTTTGGGTAACAACCCAAAAATGGGCCGAGATACGAATTTAGCGATACCACCATTTGATTCTACGGATAAAAATATATAAGTGTACTAATTTCCATAATTTTTGACTAACCAGTATATTTTTTACGAATAAAAGTTTGAAAACCCCTGAAAACGGCCAAAATCTGAAAAAATCACAAGGGGTATACCTTAGATTTTTGCGATTTTTGGCCATTTTCAGCTATTTTGCTTTAGAGACTGTATGCGGTGTTCAAAAATTATGAAAATTTATATACTTATGTAATTTTGCCCGTAGAATCGAATGATGATATCTCCAAATTCATATCTCGACCCATTTTTAAGCAAAACTTTGAATCTCAATATCTTGAGAACGAAAAGAGATATCGACCTGCGGTTTCAAAATTTGGAATCAGCGCATTGCAAAGTCTAGATACATGAAAATTAG
The DNA here is from genome assembly GCA_943142095.1 of Ophonus ardosiacus. Taxonomy (NCBI): domain Eukaryota; kingdom Metazoa; phylum Arthropoda; class Insecta; order Coleoptera; family Carabidae; genus Ophonus; species Ophonus ardosiacus. The sequence continues at coordinate 48,736,715 of OW964826.1, read as the reverse complement.
ATTTTGAAAATTTTGAAGTTTTTATCTGAATATGGGGTATATTGATTTTTGGGACATTAATTCAAAAATGGATAGAGATATAAACTTTCTAGTAATATTATTTGATTGTAAAGACAATGTTAAGTAAGTGTACGCATATTTAGAGAAGTCTTAAAATGTGCGGTATCTACCGATAGAATTTTCGTAAATGCCTTATACTGAAAGAAACTGTATTTGAGTGAAACGCAAAAATTTTCATACTAGCAACGATTAGTATTAATGCGGGGGATTTAAAAGTCACTTGTTCAAATGATTGCTGGATGACCTACACCTTCACTTGTTACTGAATTTATGGTTGTCTGAAATGGCCTTAACAAATTACAAACAGTGCATTATTTTCATTAGTATAATACGGATGTTATTGTTTCATCATGCAATGAATTTGCAATACATTCAAGCTTTAATGTTTTAATTGTTGTAATTCCCGTAGATTGATATATTATATAAGGATTTCGCAAATGAACAATTATATTCTAACAAAGAAATGAAATAATTATTGTTAAATAGGTATGATTCATGGAAACATTGATATGATCAGGGCCAGCCCATACCTTCAGTCACTACAAATATGAGTTTATTTAAATACTTATTTAAAATTAAAATTAAAATCTGTTGTGGCCAGTACAATACCTTCCGTCAATTCTAAGTATTTTGTACAAATCTCATGCCAAAAACTCCTTGGAAAAGTCTGTATATCCAGTAAAATTGTAACAAGAACATATGTTATTTTTTATCAATTCCATACCGAAAGTTCATTGGAAAAGATTCTATATATCCAATAAAATTACAACACGAACATAATCTATGTAAATTGCACTTGACACTGACATCTGTCAATTGGAATTATTTGAATATATCAGCAGTTTGCATGATTATAGAAAAGCTGGCTGGTTTATGAAAGTGAATCCCTTTATTATTCTTTAACTCTATTGAATATGAAAGAAAAGGTATAATCAAATCGTATAGACAATAAGATTCTTCCATATTGATAATCACATAAAATGTCAAACAATGATATTTAACTGTGTTTTATCAAAAAAAAAGTTAAGAACTTCAAATAAGGGAACTTCCGATTGACCAATTATAACCAAAATCTAATCAGCTCTTAATCTGGATGAAATGATGGAGAATACGAAAGAATTATAACTTTTAGAATATGTAGTATTGGAGTTATCGTCGGAGAAAAATTTGTCACATACACACACACACACACACACACACACACAGACAGTCACACACACACGCACACACACACACACACACACACACACACACACACACACACACACACACACACACACACACACACACACACACACACACACACACACACACACACAGACATACACACGTATTCTAGGGATCCAAAACGTGCTTATTTATTAAAAACTCAACACCGAATTTTTTGATCAGACAAAAATTTCTCCGACGATGACTCCAATACAATGATTCTGAAAATTATAATTCTTTCGAATTTTTCTTCTTTACACCTATATGAAGAGCTGATTAGATTTTGGTTATATTTGCTCAACCGGAAGTTCCCTTATTTGAAGTTCTTAACAGTTTTTCTTAAAAAAACGCAGTTAAATATCATTTTTTGATATTTTATGTGATTATCAATATGAAAAAATATCATATTATCTACACGGTTCGATTATACATATTCCTTCATATCCAATAGATATAGAGTTAAAGAATTATAAAGAGATGAACTTCCATAAATCAGCCAGCTTTGCTGTATTCATGGAAACAGCTGATATATTCAAATAATTGTAATTGACAGATGTCAGTGTCAAGTGCAATTTACATAGCATATTTTCGTGTTATAATTTTATTGGATAGAATCTTTTCCAAAGAACTTTCGGTATGAAATTTGTAGAAAATAATATATGTTCGCTTTAGTTTTACTGGATATATACCCGTAGAATCTTTTTTAAAGAACTTTTGGTATGAGATTTGTACAAAACACATAGAATTGACGGAAGATAATGTGCTGGCCACATCAAATTTTTGTTACAGGACTTTGAGAATAGATTTTAAGATTTAAATAGTGTATTTATTGCCTATTGAATTTTTATAAGTTATACCTGTCTAAAAAATATTCAATACCTAGGAACATGACCATCCAAAAGATTGGACACCCATGATTTAAAATATGTCTGAATGTACCACACCAGCTCTGGAGTTTATGCTTTTTGTAAGTTAAATAGCGGATAAGACCGTAGATCAATCAATAAAGTTGACTTTTTGGTTTGAAAAATACAATAACAGTTTGTCAGATGAGGAAATCGACTGCCGAACTTTTACAATGAACCACCACTCTCCATAAAATATTTGTTTATAGAAATCTCCAAAAGTGCTTACTCATTAAAATTTCAGTATAAATCCGATAGCAAAAATTAAAAAATATAAACAAAGATATGCTTTGAAGAATTATTTCTGGAACCTAATCATTTGTTTTTATTAACCCACTCTTAACTATATTTTCTTACAGTAATTTGATACGGAAATGAGAGTTATAACATCACTACTTATGTGTTCATTAGCAAAAAAGTGTTTATGTATGGATGAGGTGTCCGCGTGCATATATAAGCAGCTATCAAGACGCTGCAAGTATAGCATCACCTGTTGTGACACTGAAAACTTTACTTTCAGCCTGCAATATCCAATACTTTTCAACATGAAGGCAGTACTCGCATTACTTGTCGTCGCTCTCGCCTGCGTCAACGTAAGTTTTATCATTTATTTTAAATCGTAAAAATATCAATGGTTAAACATTAATACATAATGCATTTTTAAAATTTTTATTTATGATAAAAGTGAAAATAGACATTAAACATTTTTATTTTATTTATAGTATACTTATCAACGCAAATTCTATTTACTTTAACTCGCTAGTGACATTGAGAAATGAGCCGATTTTCAGATATTTAAAATTTTAGAGGAATTTCATATGAGTTTAATTTGTTAGTATCTCGCAAAAATTGCTCATCGGAAAAAATGTGTAATACTTGTAATGTTAAAGAGAATTTCATGCTGAATTTAAAATTTCAAACCGCGTTATCGTATCTTTAACAAGATCAGAGTGGTGGATGAAAAAATAAAAAAATGCAGGAAAACATTGACAATTATTATAAAAAAATCTGATGTGACCAACACATGACCTCCCGCCAATTCCATGTTTAAAATAGCAGTGAGCATTAAGTAAAGTGTCATTTCCGGTTAATCGTTTGTAAATAAAATCTAATTTGTTGTCCAATAAATAGAAAAGTCTGTAATACGAAATTTTGGATTATTTTATTGTTTTTCCTCAAAAATTAAGTAAAGTGTCATTTCCGGTTAATCGTTTGTAAATAAAATCTAATTTGTTGTCCAATAAATAGATAAGTCTGTAATACGAAATTTTGAATTATTTTATTGTTTTTCCTCAAAAATTTGTTAGAGCTCCAAATTAAGTACTATATCCGATTTATCATATATGGTTAAAATCTAATATGTTGTTTCAAATTATATATGAGTTTTAAATACCAAATTTGAGAAGTTTTGGATCATATTTTAATAGGCTTTAAGGAAAAATCGTCACACACGTACATTCTTATAAAAATCAGCATCATCTTCTAGGTGCTCTAAAACGCAATCTTTGTAAATTCTTCGCCGTACATAATCCATTTCGTAAATGTGTAGTTGTAAATTAATATTAATTTATAGTGCTGCAAAAATAGCAATTAGCAAATTTAAATCAGATCATCCTGTACATCTAACATTTATGTATGATGGAAAATATATTATTTTTACAAACCTTAATAAAATATTTTACTATTATATTCTCATTACACGGTTTCATTACTAATTTTAACATAATTGCTGTCTGTCAGTGACATTTGTTTAAATATGTCAAACCTGTCATTAAAATTATGATTTTGTTTGACGCATAGGCTATATTCATATTTAAAGTTATTTAGAGTTATTTACTAAATGTTATTATCGTAGAATTAAAGATTAAACCATTATATTCCATTTTAATTAGTAAAAGTTGCTAAAAAATTATATTCAATGAATTTTTTACAAGAAAAACTGTTAAAAGCTTGTATAAATGATACTTCCGGTTATCCGATATACACTAAAAACTAATGAGCACTTCCCATATTAGTATAGAATGGGTATACAAAATTTCAAATTTTTCTGATTGATAGTATTTGAGTAATCGTGTCCACATGATCCACACACAAAATCGGATTCTGGGGACATCAAAACGTGCTTATTATATAAAATCTCTATATGCCAATTTTAGCACGATCCCTATACCTCCCTTACCTAGGGTAGCGGGAGGTAAAAAAGGCATCAATAATTTACTTCTTTCGATGCCACTACAAATGTACACTGTTATAAATAGTGAAATCTATTAGACTATGTATTAAATATGTAATATTGTTTGTTTTTTAAGTAATTTTAATATCTTTCATAATTGTTTTGAACTAATGGCCAAAAACATAAATATGCCGCCATTTTTTCCAATTGGCGGGAGGTTCCCGTGCTCCGATTTCCGGATTTTTTTTATGATATTCGGCGCATTTTCTGAATAGGATTCCGTTTAAAAGCTTTTCTTGTAATTACTTTGAGGTAAAATCATAAATTTGCTGGACTATAAAACGTCTTTAAAATGAAAATAAAACAATAAACAATGATTAATATGTATGTATAGTAGTTAAATACTAATAATTAATGAATAATAATAAGTAATTTGAAAAAATATTTAAAAAAATATAATAAAATATGATCTAAATGAAGCATTAGGGCAATTTTCAAAAATTAGCTCTGTTTGAAGCTCTGTAGCTCGCTATCTATTGGTTATAGAAAAAAATATATTAGATGAAAGTTGTAAGAAATTTTAGTGTCAACAAATTGAAAAATAACTATTTTTGCCCTAATGCAAATAGGTGAAGAGATATTTAGAAAAAACCGTTTTTGCGCCTTTTTTCCCAAGTTAGCGGAGCTTCCCGAAGGCTCTCGAGGGGGAAAACTTGCAGTTTTTATTAGGATCCCTAAATATATATCCAAAAATCAAAAATACCCGACCTTTTGTGGAATAAACCCTTATTTTTCTACCAAATGACTGGCCTGTTATGAGTTTTATGTTATGATACCAAACTATTTTTTATTTTGTTTTTCTCCAATACACACATACATTTTTCATTGTTCTTAGGCTGACCTTACTTCCGAACAACTCGACAAGATTCATGGTATAATCAAGGATTGTAAATCGAAACACGATGTTACAGATGGTAAGAATTTGTTCATTAATACATTTTTCTAATTCTTTAAATGATTTCGATTCTCTATATTTTTATGTTTTCTTTAATTTAAAGAAATTTCAATAGAAACAGGTATTTATAAATCATATTCGGGCCTATTAAATCAAGTATCTTGATATATAACAAAAAATTGGATTTTTAGTTGTCAAGTCAAAATCGATTGGATAAAATTTTTAACCAGTTGTTAAAAATACCACTGAGTTACAGAATAGTCCTGATTATCTGTTTTATTTCAGAGGATGTTGGTTTATTAATGCAGCACAAAATTCCTGAATCTGAAGCTGGAAAATGCTTTGCTGGTTGTATCAAGAAGGAATTGGGTATCGTAAGTAGATATACTTGTTATTTCCCAAATATTTACAACTTATTTAACTTGAACATAATTTAAATTTTTTTACCAAAAATATTATTTTTTGTAGTACGTATATAAATTATAAATTTAGCTACAATAGAGCTATTGCAAGAATTTTTATATGCCTTCTAGGTACCTACTAAATTTTTAAAAAATATTTTTCTTTAAATAGCCTCAAATTTGAAAATATAACCAAATATTTTACAATTAATGTGACGTCAAAGTTTATACAGCTTAACATGTGACAAACTTTTGCATGGCCTACTCTTATTCATACAAATAACGTAGGTGATGAACGAACTGTTTTCCTATTGGTTATGAATGACGTACTGTACGTAATTTAACGTCACAGGACAGGGGGTTGTTTTTCATTACTGTTTCTGCAGACAATCTTTTTATTTAATTATTTACGAAAATAACAAAAAAATTATATTTTTATTATTAATGAAAAATAAATATTTTTAAAACAAAGGGAGTAACCGGCTCATTAGAAATATAAATCACTAAAATAATTTACGAAAAATTGAAACATTTAATTAACAGAATATTAACATAATGTATAATTCGTTTTAGCTGGATGCAGACAACAAAGTAGACATGAAGCGCGTGACTGAACTCATGGAACATGTGAAAGACAAGGCTGGTGACAAATACGAACCCATGATGAAGATCTTCGAAACTTGTGCTGCTGAAGGTAAAATTATATCCTCTTCTATTTTTTTATGAAACTTCATCTAAACTGAAAGAAATTTGTAGTTTTATAAACTCTATTGTTATTCGTTAAGCTGTAATATATTTTTTGTGCCTTCGTCCGGCATAGCTTGATTTACATATCTTGAAATCGTCCGGAAACACTTATTTTCTGGCCTAGGCCAGCAAACAGATAGCGAATTTTATGACTATAAGTTGGTATTATTCTGGTGAAATGTCAACTTATAAATATTTTCAAAATGTGACACATTATTTAAAAACATTATTTTTGATTTATTATTCATATTATACTCGTATTATACGATTACTATTACATTAATTGTTGTAAAATATCATCACATTCGTTTTATTTTTGAGGTTCTGTTGAAAGAATACAAGCAGAAAATGTATCTTCAAATTTTAACCTATAATGCGTATTATTGGACTAAAATGTCACTAAATTTTTTCAATAAAACAAATGAATTGTTGATAAAACCATGCAAATCGAAAATGTTACCAACATAAAATTTTTATAATATATAATATTTGAAGTAGTAATAATATTTCTTTAATAAATTAAAAATGTCGTCGGCACAAAAAATCTTGTGTATCACACACTCAGAAACTGATTTGCGAGATCTCGTAATTTGCTCGGCCTGTCAAACAAAATAAACTCGCTCTCGTAAATATTCAGTTTCTGGTCTAGTGATACAATAGTAATTTACGTAACAAGACCTGAAAGTGATACTTTACTTTAAGCTTGTGACCATTCATTGTATATCAATCAAATTGCAATATTATCGAGTATGCTTTGGCTCAGAACACACGGAAAGAAAAAAGTTAACCGTATTAGACAAAAACACACCCTAAAATCGTGACAGTACATATCTACATCAGTAAATACGTACTTCTAGATTTGTTTTTGCTTAAACAGTACCTAAATACAATTTCTAAGAAAACAGAAATAACATTTGTAGGATGCGACTAGGGTAGTACAATGCATTTACTATACAAGCGAATATAATTTACTCACTTGCGTTAGATTATTTTTCAAGTAGCAAATTGAAAATAGTGAAATATATTATAATATTAACGAATATATTCTTATTACTAAGGGAATAATACTTACAGTAATGAAATTTATCTGTTTGTTTTTAGCAACCGGGGACAACGAATGCGAAGTCTCTACCAAACTCATGGAATGCTGCATCAAAGAATTCAAGGAGGTAGGGATACAATTCCATAAATATATCCTCACATAATACTAAAATATTTAAATTTTCAGGCCGATATTAAAGTCAATTTCATGGACCTCCTTGCTCATAAATAAAATTAAAATTTAACATGTTGATTGTAATTAAATTTAGCTTGTTACAAAATGTTATGAAGTGACAATAAATGTTTATGCATTAACTAAATATAATTTTTGCCCTCCTGAAGTGTAATGGGAACTTTACAATTGTATACACAGCAAGTGTAACCTACATTTTACATAGTCACCGATCGATATACTTGTCAAATACGCGAGGCGAACATTTCTAAAATGTCAAATATCGACACCTACCTATTATTTATTACGAAGAAAACATCAGTCATAAACAACGTCTATTATTACAGATAAATTTTCGCTAGAAGTACTCTAATTGTATGTTTTATATGTTATTTATTAATGTCTTATATTTGTATCCATGTTTTACAATCTTAAAAAAATTTTCACGTAAGTCACACATGTTTGTATTTTTAAAAATATTTTTTCAAAATCTGTAATATTATTGTAGCTCCTGAAGAAGACACATGAGGTGTCGAAACCGGTAGAGGCGGAAAATATATTTAATCATTGACTGAAATCCAGTAATTTTCTTTCCTTCATCACCTTTCCAGTCAAGAAGTTCTTGCAGCTATATAAACAATATTTACTAAGAAAATAAACTTTATATTGACCGGAGGTAACATGCTTTTCACATAATTTTTTGCCCATTTTATACATACCTATAATCCTAAATACAATTTCTGTATAAAACACATTTTTAAAACATATTACCATAATGTTAATAGGAAATGTTGTAAAGCAATAAGCTGATCGTATGATAACAAAACATAAATTTCCGGTTGGAAATAAAACAGCACCACTTTTTCTTTAGAAAAAAAAAAAGTGTGGACAGATTATTATATTTATATTATGCTTTACGCATACGCAAAAACACCCATTTCCTACTAATGCGATAGCATTAACCATCCATTCATAAAACAATCTTTTTTCGCTAAAAGGAATTACCACATTACTTTCGCTTCGTTCATATTCATCAAATTTTACTTCCTAATAATTTATCATTCGCTCAAGATAGCCGAACATTTTTAACAGATAATTTATTATACTTTAAATGTAAATCAATAAATAAATATATCATCAAGACTCACGACTTATTTATTACCAATTCTTGGTGTGCCAATCTGCTTTTATTCACAGATTTCGAAAATGACGAATGACATATCTCTAAAATTGAGGGCGTTTACTAGGTACACTTCACTTTATCTTAAGATCTAATAATTTTATTCTAAATATTTTTTCACAAAAGAACCAAAACATAAAAAACAGTATAAAATACACGTTTCATAAGACATTTTAGCACAATTGTCCCGTACTCTCATACCAAATTTCATCCAAATCGAATAAAGCGTTCTGTTATTATAAGAAAAAAAAAAATATTTTTTTTTTCGAAGAACTTTGAAGCAGAATACTGGCTAAATGGTACACTTTCCGGTAGCAGAAAGTTGAGTTAAATCGTCTTATTTTAGCCTTAGAAATCTGTGGTTAAGCCATGTCCCATTTCGTAGGAGCCCTACAGCTAGTGAAATAATACCCTGGCATACCAAGTATCTACTTTGTACTTTGTAAACTGTTTCTAATAATATCGGTCTACAAAGTAGAATTTTGGTATGCAACTATTCATTTAGGCTGTGTCCGATGTTGCACTTTTATCACCCTACTATCTAAATCCTAAATTTATATGCCTGTTTGGGAATACTGTCACAGAGCGACTAGATGAATCAAGTCGGCTACTGACACAAAGGAATATCGCCTTATAAAGAAGCAAAAATAGCGTATTTCATGAAATGTAAATATAAAAAACATATAGAAGCCTGTAAAAACAATTTAAGCACAACAATACGAAGAGCCTAGCAATATAACAAAAAATAACAAAGAATAAACAGAGTACAATTTATTTTCTTGACGCATCCGCATGTATTGTGAGTTGCTCTTGTAATTTTTCATATCAAGTCAAATTTCTTCGTTTGTTGTAATTAAATGGTTATCAATTAAAATGTATTCGTTTTCTACTTAAAATTTCTTATGTCTTTTGGCAAATCATAATGAGTTAATAGTGTTGGGACTTTAAATATTACAGTGAATCTTACTTGTGATACTTCGAGAATTCAATTCAAGTGGTATATGGTTATCTGCCGTTACATCTGGATTCATTTAATTTTGGACCAATTCAATTGTGGGATTGGTTTTCATAAGTAAGCTGTTCCTGGTTCCTGTTCCTTCAATCCTTTTGGAGATACAAAGCAGCCCAGTTCCTGTTAGCTGGTCCCATGCAGTCGACGCTGGTTCGAGCTCAAATCCATTTCCCGTTGTTCCTGTGTTGTAACTTCCTTCGAGTCAACGCTGGTTCGCGTCACATAAGATCAGTAGTCTGTGCTTGATTTACTGGTTCCTTTGTGATATTATCCCCACACCTATATTCATATTGATTATTCATTAATTGAATTCTAATTGGAATTCTGGTCCTTCGAGCATTTATTATTTACATTTACATTTGGTCCAAATAATTTCGAAACATTTGGTCCTTCGAGCCAGATGTTGTAAATAATTTCGAAACAATGCCCTAAATCTAGTGATTATTTAGGATTTTAGGAATTAGAATTTAGGGTTTTGTAGGAGCACACTATGCCTTGAAGTTGACGCGCACTAATTAAACAAATCAAGCTCGTTGCTATAATTTGCACAAAACATCAAATTTACTGACAAAGAATAGCTTCTTAGTTTCTATTTTATGAAATATAATATTAACATTTACTCTCAAGCATCAAATTGAATCGAATTGTATAATTTATTTTTGTTGATCTAAAATGTTGCCATACAAACTAATGGATATCACTAGTGTGCCATTCGGAGTTGTATTTATGTGACGAAGACCTAAATCTTAAAAACTAAATGCTAAAATACGACATCGGACACAGCCTTACAGGCCTATTCTACTAAAAAAATTTATAACGATATCGTTACTGAACGACTGTCGCTAAGCATTTGGTTAAACGACTTTAATAACGACAAATGCCAAAAACCTATTCTACTAATCATATCGTTATAAATTATCGTTATCAGGATTATAACGATAATATCTAACTTCATGTATATTTTGACAGAATAAATTTTTATATGTTTTTCAATTTAAATTTGACATATCGATTCATTGTTTGTTTATTTAATTGAATTTGACAACGGATATAAAGAAAAGGGCTTCGAGGACAACTCAAAGACAGTATGAAATATATGTTGAAGAACTGGAAAATAACAGTTCATTAAGAATTAATAAATTGTCCACTGAAGAAGTGGAAGAAATATGGAGAAGACTCACAAGTCATTTAAATTCTGTGGGACCGGGTAAAAGGACCTGATGTATCACGCAGTGTACGATTATATAATCTGACATCCCTAAACAAATATATAATTTTTAAATGCATAGATAGTACATCTATATTATATTATATATCAATATATTAAATAATATTATTATTTATTATTTACATTCTGCAACGAAAAAAACCTTGGATTTTTCTTTTTTCTACCCTTATCAACATGCAGAACAGCCTGGAGTCCTTCGTCCACTAAATATTATCTAAATCTAAATTTTTAAATGTCTAATACTAAAATGTATAATTAGTGTACAGAAGTGAATAAATACTCATCTTTGCAGAATCTCTTTCTCAGCTACAATTAACAAAATATCTTCTTCAGTCATTTTTACTTTTGTTCTCAAAATAAGTCTAACTTTACGACTTCAACGATGCATGTGAACTTGTCGTTATTAAACGATATGAAATAACGATATGTAACGATTCGTAACGATAAATAAATTAACAGAATAGGGTTTTGGCAAAAATCGTTATTATAACGACTTATCGCCTAGTAACGAATCATAACGATACATATTTTTTTAGTAGAATAGGCCTGTTAATGTAACCAAATGAATTTCGCAAAAGCCTACTTTTTTATCGATTGTAGAAAAATAAATTTAACATAACGAAACGAGAAACAGTTAAAATTATTAAATAAGTTAATCATTGTATTTTCAGGGAATATTGTGTTTAAAAAAAAAGTAATGATCTCATATACTAATTTTTCTGAAAGACATTTTTAATTAAAGGTTCATGTTTATTTTTCTCATCAATTCAAAAGTTTTTAAATTACAAAAAAAAAAAAAAAAAAAACAATTATATTGAAACCAAGGTTCCGGGACAAAAAGAGTTTATATTACGTTATTGTTGCACATCAATTACTTTATGACAGGTAAGAGTATAAAAAATGTATAATTTGTGTGAAATAAATTTTTATCAAGGTAGGTATCTCAACAAAAAATGCAAAACAGGAAACTAAACACAATAATAATCAATAGTAACATCTGATAATATATTAATGATCTAAAGCAAATTGTATATAAACATCGGTTGATTTTAATTTGTACTTTGTAGTTATTTTCTAGCATACTGATCAATAACTTATTAACAACCATGAACGTCAAAATTCAACTAGTCTGTCTGTTTGCATTGTTTGCTGTCGTACTTGCTGTAAGTTAATTATTATTATTATTACATTATTTAGTGTTAATTTATATTTAATTATTAATTATATAGAGTAACACAATTTATTGCATATTAATTAGTAATATAAATAACTGAAACAAACATCATAGTCATAAATTTACATTAAATAATTGTTGAATAATGAATAATAGTTATTTATGATATAGATTCTTATTTTACGAGTAAGAAAATTAACAGAATGACAGGGTGTAATTATATTTTAATGAAGTATAGTCCATTCTAACTTCATATGAAAAGTAGTAAATTCATAATAATTCGGCCGGTTTGCATTTTCAACAAAATATAAAATCTATACAATAGCATTTAATAAGTAATATTACTTATTAAATGACAATAGGGCAAGAATGGGCTACTTGCATGTTACTGAAAATTCGATTTCTATCACTATATACGTAATGTTATGTTGAAAACATATATAAAAATATAAATTTTATTTTAAAAAAGTTATTTGTTTTTTAGTAAATTAAGAAAGAAAATTTTCTGTGACGTCATTATATTGAACCGAGGAAGAGAACTATGTTTAAGAATGTAACTTATAGATGGCATTGCGTGCGAGAAAGTTTTAATTTGAATTTGACATTTTGCTCTCTCTGGGCTCTCAAATGTATTAATTACTTCACAAATAAACACATAGGTAGTTATAAGTAATTTAAAATATCGATTCGAAAAAAACAAACTAAAATACTAACCTTCAAACTATTGTTGAAACGTCAAACAGGAAATCTACATTACCCGTACAAACAAACGCTATGGCTTTACGATCACTCATTGATGCGGCGTAATTCTACGTCATACATGGCGGTAATTCAAATAATCAAATTTCATTATTTATTTTCTGGCTAATTAATACAAATTTTGTCAAAAGAAAAAATAAGGGTAGCAAGTTTTTACCTGCTCTTCAAAAATATGAAATAAAAAAAGGTACGAAAGTAGCCCATTATTATATAACTTCTAACGGCCGGTTTCATAATAAATATAAAGTCACTTTACTTTTAAAGTTTGATCTAAAAGTGAAATTTTGAAACGCTTTTTTTTACTTCTAGATCAACCTTTAAAAGTAAAGTGACTTCATATTTATTATGAAACCGGCGGTAAGTATTAAATTTGAAAAGGTATTATTCTTTAGAGCCTCAAATTTGAAAATATTAAAATTTGTGTAATATTTTGAAAAAGCCACGTGGTCTGAAATATAATGTGACGTCAGAGTACATACAGTTTAACATGTGACAAACTATCGCCTGTTTTCATTGATATAAACAACGTAAACTGTTTTCTTATTGGCTATGAATGACGTGAAGTATGTATTCCGACGTCACAGGAGCGGGGGGTTGTTTTTCATGACTATTTCTGGCGCCAATCTTTTCATTTAATTATTTACAAAAATAACAATAAACTTTCATTTAAAAAACTTTTAAAAAATGTGAAACCGGCTCATTGGTTAGAAATTTCTATAAAATTCTTTCCACTACCTACTTTAATTATAAATTTAAAACTTTCAAAAACTGTGGGCAAATGACTGGTGATAATAGTTCGACCGGTATTTTAAGGGTCATCTTCTAGTCTAGATTTAGGTAGCTTTTACTGAGACCCTCTACTTTTGGCACAATGAAAAACCACTTCGTAAAAATCCAGTGCGTAAAGTAAAACTTACCTACCTTGCCTATAGTAAAATTAAAGCTGATATTACTAATAAAGAGGATGTAATGTAACCTAATATTGTAAAAATAAACTTGTAAAAATGTATCGATAATTGGATTTCATAAAAAAAGAAATTTTATTTTTACTTATTGCTGAAGATGGGCTAATTTTTTGCCCAAAATTCAAAGTTCAAATAATATTATGTAAATGTTGAAATATGGGGTCCCGTGGCCGTGTGCCTGAGTGTCCGGTCGCGAACGTGGGGAAACCGGGTTCGATCCCGACAGACGCCAAATATTTCCAATTTTAAATGGCACAAAAGTGGCCCCTGTGGTGCACTCTCCACAACAACCATGAGTGCCCGTGAAGTGACGCCTGGTAAGCGCCCACACGGTAAAATATATCGTCATCATTACCTTTGTCTACATGTGTTGTAGATACTGGCACACCCAGAAATGGATAATATGCCGTGATGATATATTTATTTTTTTATTTATAATATTATAGAAACGTCGCACATATTTTTTTTTACTGTATTATACTTATACTGTTTCAGCAATCGCCAGAACAACTGAAGAAAGTAACAGAAGAATGTAAAAAAAAAATCCCAGCTACCAAAGGTAATTTAAATTCATAATTTCTGAAAGTAATTCACAAAAATTATATTTCGCGTTCATAATTAACTCATTACGATAGTCAATTGCGTATCGAAATAGCCTTCATTTCGATACAATTTTTTTTGTTTTAGAAGGTTAGTATTAGACGACATTTACTTAAATTTTCAAACTGCATAAATCTGAATTAACATGAACTTTCAAATAATTGAATAAAGACACATACAAATTTTTCTAAATCAACTCGGTTTAATATAGCATTTTTTTTTTAATACTGTATTATATAAAAGACGCAAAATATAAAAAAATTTTGATGCGTGCAAAAAAAAATGTCATTAAACTCGTTCTTTAATATACTATTACTTTCCATAGCATACTGAACATAGTGATAAGTGATGTGTCTTTTGTATTTATATTAACTTTCTTACGTTATGTTATTTGTTTTTTACAATTATATTTATATTAATAGTATATTATGATACAAGTGTATAAGCTACCATTTAAAGCACACACGACAAGTTTAAAGCCACGACTCGTAGCGGAGTGGCTTTAATGTCGTAGTGCTTTAAAGGCTAGCTTATACACGTGTATCATAAGCTATTTTTTATTATAAATGCGTTATAACCATTTAAAACTGAAAATTATTGCAAATCATACGGTTTTGATTTTTGATCTAGTGAGTTTGAGCATTCCAAGGAGACAGTTAGCAATTATTAGTATTGTTTACGTTAAGTCAACAAATCAATATTTTTTTTTTCATTGTTTTAGTTGTTATTCATATTTATTGTCATTTTTCGGTACCTAGGTAACTCAAAACTTTAGCGTGTTTTAAAGGGCGATTATGATGTATAATAAAAAAATATTTATTTCACTTACATTTGAATGTAGCTAGCCTAATTTATTGTTCACAAATATAGAAGAAAAGTTGCAATAACGTAAAATTGGAACAGTTTGAAATTGTCTCGCATTTGCACCAATCACAAGCCAGGAAATGTTGTACCTATACCATGCTACACTGCATTCTTATACCAGAAAGGGTATAGGTACTTAAAAATTGCGAAAATTTATTAGCATTTTTCACGAGTTACAAATATATTTGATTATTATAATAATTATGTGCTCCCTAGACGCAGTTTTTAATTCTGAAGAAATTTTGTTTTAAAACCTTTTGCTTTAAAATTAAAAACAAGGAAACATAGCCAATTGAAAAACTTTAACATTATACAGGGTGTATCTTAAATAGGGGGACATGGCTTAACCACAGATTCCTGAGGCTAAAATAAGACGATTTAACCAAACTTGCTTCTACCGGAAAGTGTACCATTTAGCCAGTATTCTGTTTCAAAGTTCTTCGAAAAAAAAATTAATTTTGCTTATAATAATCGGACGCTTTATTCGATTTGGATAAAATTTGGTATGACAGTTTATATGGTTATAAGTCAGCTTTTAAGGTGATACTTGTTATTATTAGTGAACCACTAGTGTATAAAACTTAGGTGTCCCAGCATTAATTAGACCGTAACTTTTTAATGGCAATGCCGAAAAAGTGAAATTATTTTTTTTCAGAAAGATACATTCAATAGTAAACTTTTCTTTCTCTGTGTAATTTGTGATATCTGTTACGGTTCACACAGAAAAAAATAAATATGAGCGTCTGCACTGCTAAATTTTTAAAATAAATTTAATCAAGCAGTCTATCCAAATGTCAAACAAGTAATTTTTAATGATGGTAACAATTGTTTTACGGGTTGTCAAAAATTTTCTTAGCAATATTCTAAAATTAGTTACATCCGTTTGTTCGGCCTAATAATTTTTTACTACCATTATTATAAATAAGACGATTACATATCTCAGCTTACTCCTAAACAAGTTGTGAAGATTTGACAACTCGTTACTGTCATTAAAAATTACTTGTTTGACATTTGGATAGACCGCTATATTAAATTTATTTTAAAAATTTAGCAGTGCAGACACTCAGATTTTATTTTTTTTCTGTGTGAACCGTAACAGATATCACAAATTACACAGAGAGAGAAAAGTTTACTATTGAATGTATCTTTCTGAGAAAAAATAATTTTACGTTATCGGCGTTGCCATTAAAAAGTTACGGTCTAATTAATGTTGGGACATCTAAGTTTCATACGCTAGTGGTTCACTATTAATAACAAGTATCACCTTAAAAGATGACATAACCATATAAACTGTCATACCAAATTTCATCCAAATCGAATAAAGCGTCCGATTATTATAAGCAAAATTAATTTTTTTTTCGAAGAACTTTGAAGCAGAATTCTGGCCAAATGGTACACTTTCCGGTAGAAGCAAGTTTGGTTAAACTGTTTTATTTTAGCCTCAGGAATCTGTGGTTAAGCCATGTCCCCCTATTGCCCTATTTAAGAGACACCTGTATACTCGTATAGGCAGACAGCCATATAGTACAATATAATGAGTAAGGAACTATTTGTTAAAATTTATTTATGTATTTTAGATGAATTGAAGGTGTTGGATGATCTTACAGCAGTCCCAAAAACCCAGAACGAATTTTGTATTATAGCATGCGTTTATAAAGGAATAGGAGTAGTAAGTTTACACACCAGCAGAAAAAAATATATATGAATACATAACATATATTTTCAGATGGATGCTAATAATAAAATAATGTACGACAAAGCCGTTGAGGAACTTGAACCACTCAAAAAGGAAAAGGAGCTGTACGACAATTATGCTAAATTCATAAAAGAATGCATTGATGAGGGTAATTATAACTATTTTTTTGTACAAGTGAACAAAATATGTCTTTTTCTTACGCGTCCGGAAATTGGTCGCACGAGAGGAAGCGTGTGCGCCAACTGGACAAGTGAGAAAAAGACATACTCGCTTGTGCTAACATGATTTTTTCCACAATCTTGAAATAATTTTTTTCTAAAAAACAAAACGTACTTTTTTATTAATGAAAAACTCAACTGTACGTTATGTTTATAACTGAATTTAACGTAAAGTTAACTACAAAACATTATTGTTCTTTCATGTAGAATGGTAGATATTTATTGTACAATTTGTAACTCGATCAAAATTTATGACTTCTGACGTAGATTATTATAGGCTTGTGTATTTTGTTCACTTGCGAAGAAAGTTATTTACTTTGCTCACTTGTGATTCAGCATTCTACTTTGCTCGCTATTTTAAGTTGAATAATAATGAATTTTGCTAACGATTATGGAAAAAATATTTATTTCTAATTATGTAAAACATTCCTATAATCTGAAGTGAATACTTTGTCATACGGTTGTAGAACAATCATATATATATATATATATATATATATATATATATATATATATATATATATATATATATATATATATATAGCACCCCGGCGAGAATAGTGACACAAGACAAAATTTAGAAATTCGAAGTTCATCAGATTAAATTTGTCAAAATTATGATTCTAATAATCAGGAATAGTGACATAAATCAAGATTATATTTTTCGAGAGATGGAGCTAATGTCGTTTCGTTTCGAGCTAATGTAAGTAACTTTACATTCGAGAACTGTCTTCTTTAATTTAAGTTTTACGCAAAACTATTTTTTGGACTTGTGTCACTCTTCTCGCCGGGGTGCGATATATTCAAAAACTTGCAAAATCATCTCGAGAGACCTTGAAATAATTAAAATTAGCTGGGTGCTACTTTAGTTTACCCTTTTACAATTTTTTTACAGTACACATACTTCAAAATATTCTTTTTGATCTAATAAGAAAATTATACATACCTATTTCTATTTTAACTTCGCTGCTGACTGAATTTGTTTATTACAATTCACAATAAAGGGAGTATCACACGTAAGCGCATACACGCAACTTGTCATAGATTTTCTGCAACTTTGTCTATTTCATGCAACTTTTTGCATATGATAAGAGACTGATTTCATGCAACTAGTTTACGAACATGTTTGAAAACTTCGTAGACAAGTTGCAGATACGTGCGTACAAACGATGTACGCATGCGCGGTTGAACTTAAAAGTCCCTAAATAAACGTGTTGATATTTTGTTTCGTTTTGGTGTTATTAATGTGAAATATTAAAATGTGTTCAGACAATTTGGATACATACTTGGAAACAATGATTAATTTAATTGGAGATGTTTCCGAGTTATGGGATATAAGAACTGTAGAAATACGTTACCAACCTTAAATATGTAAATTACCTAAAATATAAGTAAATTTGCGAACATGTGATAACAAGAGTTGTGTATTTTGAAAAGTTGCGTCAAATCAGTTGCAGGTACCTGCGTACATATGATACCCGCTTAAGTGTTTTGTTTTTGGGTGAAAACTTCTTTAGGCGCAGCTTGCACACTTTTTACAGGGCAGTGAACAAGGCTGATCCGTCACGCGTAACGAGTCACGGACATTCGGGTAAATTCGAGGAGAGCCGAACGTGACGTCACGTTAATTCGGGTCATAGCCTACGTTACGTTATAAATACAAGGCCGGGAAACATCACAATATCTGTCAAAAAAAAACTTTGGTTCGAAACTCGTCGTTTTGGCGTGACATTCCTGCTGTCACTACTGTCAATACATATATCTGTGTATAAAGCAGATTGGCACACCCAGTAATGGGTAATATGCTGGGGTATATTTATTAACCCTCGGTTTTATAAAGGGCAGAATAAATTTACTTCGGTAGTAAATTTATTCAAACTAACGAATTCGAATCAATTTCATTTATTTTATGGCATTTATAACAATACTGTCAAAATTTCGACTGTCATTTGAAGGAATAAATTTAATTTACTTTGGAAGTAAATTTAACAAAGTAAATAAAACCGTCATTTATAAAACCGGCCATTAGTTATTTATATATATAAGTAAATAAAATATTACTTACGTCTGTATTTGTTATAGATTTTATAATTTTGATAACAGCGTTACAACGTGGTTACAATAACAGCTAAATTCATTTTTTGAGTCTAAAAATGACATTTAAATCACAACGGGGATAAATCGAACACTGATAACCGGTTTTAAAACTAGAGTTGTTGGGGTTTTTGGCCAGATTTTAAAATAAAAGTTGAGTTGTTTCCCAGCCTTCTCCCAAGAAAATTGAATTCTTTCTTGAAAATTTTGTTAAAATTTAGTTAGACTGCTCTCAGGATTTTGACAGCTTATAAAAAAATATGAAAGTTAGCCTAGCACACTTAGGGCCGATATTATAAACGTCCAGTTAAATTTAGTTCCATAGTAAATTTAATTAAATGAACAAATGCAGCGCGAATTTGTGATAGCAATGTTTTAAATGTCATAAGAACATAGAAATTGATTCGAATTTGTTCACTTTATTAAATTTACTTTGGAACTTAATTTAACTAGATGTTTATAATACCGGCCCTTAAACATGTACGTTAATGAAGCTTTCGGGAGCAGACACGAGATGGCATTGCTGTACAATCCAAACGCCAACCATTTAAGTTTTCACTTCGGATGTGCGGTCTTAAGCACATACATTTTTTTTTATTTATCTAATCATACTTTGTGTTTATTTTCAGTTAAACCCGTTGCGGACGAATGTGAAACATTTAAGGCATATTCAGAGTGCATTGTAAAAAAGGCAAAACAAGTATAAACAAGTTACTATTTTACTCGAATAATTTAATTAATATTATTTTTTTCAGGCGGGTATTGAGGTTTAAATTATCACTCAGCTATAACTAATCAAATGTATTCGTATAATGCTGTGTAATTTCATTAAAAATTTGAAATATATATGTGTACTTTGAAATATATGTATGTACTTTGAATTATATGTGTGTACTTATTTAAATATCAGTTCTACATTTATTTTAAATTTAATTTATTGTCTATAGTTGAATTTAATCATAAAGAGGATTTTATAATTCCATTGTATGAACTATACAAAATGTTTTGAAACTACGGATACAAACTTTAAAGGCATACAGTACTGACACTGACCAATATAAGTAAAAAAATCTGATGTGGCTAGCATATTACCTTCTCTCAATTCTATGTATTTAGCACAAATCCTGTACCAAAAGGTCGTTGGAAAAGATTTTATATATCCAGTAAAATTGTAACACGAATATATACCTACTATTTCCTACAAATTTCATATCCAAAGATCCTTGAAAAAGATTATAAAAATCCAATAAAATTATAACACGGACATGTACTATGTAAATTGCACTTGACACTGACATCTTTCAGTTAGAATTATTTGAATATATCAGGTGTTTCCATGATTTTAGCAAAGCTGGCTTATTTATGAAAGTCAATCTCTTTACAATGAGCCTGTTTCACATTTTTCAAAAACTATTTTAAAAGAAAGTTTATGGAATGATTTTCTTAGTAATAATTTTTATTTTAATAATTTGTTGTTATTTGTGGAAATAATTAATTAAAAAGATTGGCGTCCTGAAAAACTGCCCCCCACTCCTGTGACGTAGAAACACATACATTACATCATTAATAGCCAATAGGAAAATAGTTTTTTCATCACCTACGTTTATTCATATTATTTATATAAATAAACGTAGGCTAAAGTTTGTCACATGTCAATAACAAAATCTTTTAATTTGACATTTGACGCTAACATTGCTCATTGTAAATGAATAATAAAGTAATAATGGCTAATTCAAATTACACTCAAGCTAAATCGGACAATTAACCGAAGGTCGATAGCTGGATGATGGCTGAATTTATATCAGAACGATTATTTTACTGCTACCGAAATAAGGGGTGTTAAAGAGTTGAGGTAAAATAAAATATAAAAACTGAATTTGTTATATAAATTGATAATATATTTTACTTTAAAGTTCTGATCGTGATTCTTATTTGACACTTGTTTGACAACTTTGACAATACACTTGACACCTTAGAACCGCTGAAGATGTATGTACTCTGACGTCACATTCTGTTTCTGATCACGTGACTTATTCAAAATTTTATCCAAATTTCAAAAATTAATTGTAAAATATTTAAAGGATATTCCGTGATATTTTCAAATTTGAGGCTCTTTAAAGAACAATATCTTTTCAAATTTAATACTTAGAAGTCATATAAAAATTCTTGCAACAGCCCTATTCTTTAACTCTATATCTATTGAATATGAAGGAAATTGTAATATCAAATCGTAGACAATAAAATATCTTCGATTTCGTGCCAAAAATAATCAGTTATCATGCGCCTATTCGCGAGTGAAGAAGAGCAGGAGCTTAGCGTGTGACGTAACAATATGGCCGGTTTAAGATAGATGCTTCGTTTCCCGGAACTGTATCCTTATACACTGCGGCGTTTGAAATACAAAGTAATATTAATATTATAGTTAATATTAAATAAAAATAATGTTTCTAGTATGAATAACATTTTGAATTTTGCGAACTAGTCCGTTTCATATAAAAATTATGTTCAGCATTCTCTCGAATTTTGAATTTACATGATTCGAGTCTTTGTTTTCTTGAATCTACATAGTACTGCATTATTACAGTCTTTGGTAGATTAATGGAGAGATAAGTATTATTATTTTATTGTCATCTTTGTGCAGGCAGGTCTACAAGTTTAGATTTCATTACGAAGTATTTTAATAAAGACACTAAGTAATTATCTTGTAGTTATACCCGGCAAAATATAATCTTGATTTACAAAATGCAAGGAGCAAGCATTATTTTTACTCGGTTCCTTTCCCATTTTTAAAAGATGAATACATAACTTTCGTCTACCAACTATTTCAAATTGGCAAATTTCTCTAATAAATTTTTCTACAGAATTTAGGTTCTTGTTTTCGGGAAATTATGGAAATTAATTATTTCTGGATTTCTGCGTGCTAATGAATGACGTACATAGATTAAACGCAACTAAAACATGTTGAAGTTTTAGATGTTATTATACTTTATTTCACGTAAGAATAGCGTTGGTTTAGTTAGGGATATATAAATTCCACCCTTTGATTGGTCAAAATATAAACCTATTTCACAGAAACAAAACAAATATCGCCTGTCAGTTGTCAAATAAAATCTACAGAATTAAATGATGTTTAACCATATTTTGTTGTAATTTTAGATTTTGACATTTTTACAGATAAATATACCTATTTATTATTGACAAAGCTTGGTTTCACAAATTTAAATTATTTATTCAATGCATGTAAAAACGGTCGGCTCTTAAGAGTAATTTACTCTTTTCTTACGTAAAATGAAGTATAGCCTACAAATTTCAATCCACTCGTGATTTATTTGTTAAATAAGTGACAGAAACGATGCTTTCGCCGTTACCCTCGGCTAAGACTTACTACCATGTACTAGTTCATATTTTCGCCGCTAGACGTCAATTTGCGCCGCCTGACCACATTGCGCACCAAACAGTATCTTTTGGGCATGTAATAGTGTCTCGTGAATTTTCCTCGCCCCATATGCTGCAATTTTGCTTATTAACATAGCTAGATAGGAGGAAATGTGCCTCATCACAGAAGATTTTCCTTGAAAAATAACCTTTAACTTCCTGGTGCTCTAAAACGCAATCTGTGTAAATTTTTCGCTGTACATGATCCATTTCGTAAATGTGTAGTTGTAAACTAAAATTTGACACTTTGAAAACACGTACTTATGTGCTACAAACATAGGAAACTCAAATTGGATATTGGATCATCCTTTACAATAAAATATAACATACAAATATGTAACTAATGTACGCACAGTACCAGGGTATAATAGCCTTGATGTTGAAAACCCCTCAACTTTTAAATAAATAAATACATTAGCCATATTTTGTTTTTAAATATTGAATCTCACTAAGTTCTTGATTGTTAATTATATCATCGCACTGAAATCCTGTTAGCTAAATTCAACTATAATTATATGCATTAATCATCATAAATAACATATTTAAATAGATTTTATATCACCATATTAATCAATAAAGTAAAACAACATAAAATATTGTTATTGTAGCAGTATATATTCATTTATAAATAAGATGTCAAAATTTCTGCATTAGCAGTTTAATTAATAAGAGTGAAACAAAATCATGAATTTCTATTTTATTTTTCCGGCACTTTTTATTACCATTTGTGCAATTACAACTGAAGTAAGTATTTTTAAAAAATTATAAATTAAATAAAAAACATTTATAAAATTTTAGGATGATATTTTCTCAACAAATGATAATAATTATTATACAAAAGATGACGAAATCCAATTTCAATCTGAATGTCAACAAGCATTAAATGCTACTATAGGTATTTTTAATTTTACAAATTTCGTCTGAAGACAGTTTTACATTTGTCAGTTTTAAGAACTTGGTCAAGTTCTAAAAATTGAACTTAAAAACATTTGCATTACACTACTCAATTATTGTCTCAATGAAAACTGAAAAGTATTTGTTTTTAATTTTATTCAATATTAACAGATGATATGAAAGTATTTCTACTAAACCAACAGATGCCACAATTTAGGATTCACTATTGTTTACTAGGATGTTATTATAAAAAGATTGAAATGGTAAATACTAATTATTAAGAATTATTGTAGGACATATAAATATTAATTTTTTTTCTTAGTTCGATGAAGACAATCGCTTAAATTTTAAAAAAGCTATTGAAGACATTGAAGAGTTAAAAGAATCGTACAAAGATTTATATTACAAAATGGAGACTATCGTTAAGGACTGCATTAAAATAAGTAAGTAATATGATAATGAAAATCTGAGAGCATTAATATTCTCTTTATAGTAAAACCGAGTATAGACGAATGTATTGCAGCCGAACAGTATTTTACATGCGTTACAATAGGTACATCCAAGGTAAGCAAAATAAAATAATATATACTATTAAATTTACGTTTCATTATTTAATATCCTTTAATAATAATACATATGGGGTATTCCACTCAATTTTTTTTATTATTTTAAATAAAACTTTATTCAGTTTTGAAGCAATTCATAGTATTAAAAAATTTTAATTGTTCCTAGTTTAACAGTATATTATTTTCGAAAAATCAGTATAACGTCACATTTCCTCTATACTTGTCTCTCTCACACACACTGCTCTGAGTACGCTGCGAGAGAAAAATAACAATTGTATGACGTCAATTTTCCCTTTTAGCAAATGTGAAATATCTCGTAAAGTAATTATTTAAAAAATGTTTTCATTGTTTTAACTATTATTTATTGAGCCATACTTTATTTAAATTGATTTTTTTTTAAACTTTTTTGTTATGGTGGAATACCCCCATTTAATGCAATTCTAAACAACTATACAACTCATCGGAAAATACAAAAATAGACCAATCAAATAGCTCTATTATTCTTAGTTACGCTATATAAGATCGGATATTTGCGTTGCTAAGTTGTGTTTCACCGAAACAGAACGCTTAAGGCTCATTCAAAACTACGAAAATAAGAAATATAAATAAAATTATAAATAAGACTTTATGGTTGGTGTAACGTAAATGAACATCAACTGTCATTTTATACATTCATAATTAACAAGCAATAATAACAACTTTATACCTTTTAAAGCACTGTACGCAATCATATACGCGAACCTTTGTCTTAAAGCAGCTTTTTAAAATCATATACAGGTGTATGAAGATAATGGAACAGTGCATTTTATTCGTGTATGTGAAAAGATACAGAAAAAAGTGATTAAGATATTTTGTAAAGCATAGAGGGGGGACACATTTTAGCATAAATTTTATTATCTTAAATCCAGTGGTACTCAAACTATAGGGCAATATTATATATTTTTAAATGGCATTATATATATATGTATATATATATATATATATATATATATATATATATATATATTATTATTAACTCATTAAATAGAGAATTTTGTTCTGAATTCAACGATATAATAATATCATACCCTTACATTGCGAAAAATTTGATAAAAATTAATTCAGAGTTAATATTTCATTTCTACTTTATCTAAGTAATCTGAGCAAACATTCAATCAATAAAACAAATTAAAATTTATTTTAGTTAAAAAAAATTGTGTATGCATTTTGGATCTTTTGTTTATTGAAACATACAATTTAGTTTACATTTGGACGTTTTGATTGTGACATCACAATCATCATCAGCTATTTGTTTGATTGTTACATTTTTATAAAAATATTAGTTACATAAAGTTTTATTTTTTATGACTACATTTTAATTTGACTAGCAGTAGGTAAAAATGTGTTGTTCAGCCAGTTTACTGCCATACTCTGGCTGAACTTTTGAAAATTTATTTTAGTTTTATTACATGCAAGTAAGCTACGATTTTGGCAATAAATTCTACTTTTAAAATAATTTTTTTGTTTTATTGCTTGAATGTTTGCTCAGATTACTTAGATACATTAGAAATGAAATACTAACTTTGAATTAATTTTTCTCAAATTTTTCGCAATGTAAGGATATGATATTATATCGTTGAATTCAGAACAAAATCCTCTATTTAATGAGTTAATATAATATATATAATGCCATTTAAAAAAATATAATATTGCCCTATAGTTTGAGTACCACTGGATTTATGATAATAAAGTTTATGTTAAATGTGTCCCCCTCTATCCCTTACAAAATATCCTAATCACTTTTTTCTGTATCTTTTCACATACACGAATAAACGGCACTGTTCCATTATCTTGATACACCCTGTATAAGTTGAAATTCTTCTCCCAGAACGGAAATTGACAGCTCAAATGACAGTTGTTATGCATGTGCTTATTTTTATGTAAATTATTTAAAGGCTCATTCACAGCTACGAAAATAAGAAATTATAAATATGACTTCATGGTTGACGTTCACAGCTTCGAAAATAAAACGTAAATTAACATCAACTGTCATTTAATATATTCAGAACTAACAAGCAATAATGAGAACTTCATACCTTTTAAAGCACTGAACGCAATCATATATGCGTACCTTCGCCCTAAAACAGCTTTTTAAGATTAAATTTAAATTGAAATCTTTTTGCCAGAAGGTAAATTGACAGCTCATATGTATATGCTTATTTTTGTGTAAAATATTTTATTCAATTTTGACGTTTTAAACTGTCGTTATTAACTCCATAGCAACAATTATAAGTAACACTTTTTTCACAAGTGAATTAAAATTTTTTAAATCACTCTCACATATTTTTTAATTCACTCTGCAACAAATAATGCATTTAAAATAACATCAGGCACGAAATTAACACTTACCATAGTATTTATCAGACATTATCAGCCATTTTCATTATTTCTCACGGCACAAATGACAGACAATAAAGCATTTTAAATAGACGACTTGACATCTATCATCGACGATTGTCATGCACAGTCTACTAACTGATTAGTTTTTTGTTTTGTCAAAATTACATGTTATAATGGTTTTTATTACTATTTCATCAAAATTGAATAAAATATTGTACAAACCACGTGAGCTAAGATTGTTAATTCACTCGAAGAAATTAACTCACTCGCCCTTACGGGCTCGTGAGCTAAACTTTCTTCTCATGAATAAACATTACCTTAGCTCACTTGGTGTGTAAATATCTATAACATTTGCAAATCCTTGTGTTTATGTCTTATGTTTAATTTTATTTTCGAGAGCTGTGAACACTTTCATAAGAATCTATTGTTTATATCGTTATTTTTATTTCTATGTATAATTTTATTTTTATTTTCGGAGCTGCGAATGAGCCTTAACATTTGCAAATCCTTGTGTTTATGTCTTATGTTTAACTTTATTTTCAAGAGCTGTGAACACTTTCATAAAAATCTATTATTTATATCGATATTTTTATTTTTATGTATAATTTTATTTTTATTTTCGCAGCTGTGAATGAAGCTTTTGCGTATTTCAGTCGCAAACAAATGAATCATATGTAGGTATAATCTTATCATCCATGGATGTAAAAAAACAAGCAATATTTCTGACACTTCGTAAAAATTAGTTATTTGATTCGTTTTATAGTCGTAACATATACAACTCGAGCTTCGAAAATCATCTGAATATACTACGGACTCGGTGTGTTACCTGAAAATACAAGTCTCCATACGGTGTCATTGTTTCCTAGGACACATATCTTATCCTTTCAACTGTATATTCGGTTATTTTCGAACCTCTTGTTGTATAACTACTATTACTACTATAATACGAAAAAAAGGTTGCGTTTCCACAATGCGGTCATTTTAAAAAAATGTCCTTTTTTTATAAAATCATGAAATCCCATTTAATATTTGAAATTAAACGCAACTTTTAACAAATCATATCTCTGCTTCTAAAAACTTGTAAGGTGTGAAACATACACCTACATATTTAATTAGATCTACCCTTGCAAAAAAAAAAAAAAAATCCGTTAGTTAGACAGAGATGACTATAAAACGCTTTCGTTGTACTAAATGATGTAAATACATGTAGGAGAGAGACAGGAGATGTGGTACTTGTTCTTTCTTTGTTCGATAGGTAAAAACCTGCGGTCTACGAAATGAAAAATGAACTGTATCATTTTGCAGAACCATTGATACAAACTTTCATTGTAATTTAAAATTTACCACAAACATAATTTTCATTAAATTACATAAATCTTTTTTTGTGAAATATCCTGTCGGTGACGTCATGATGACTTGAGGTTTTAATAATATTTTTTACCTTTTCAGTTAAAATATAAACTCCGATAAATTTCAGTATCAGCATAATAGAATGGAATATTTTATAGATAATATAATACATTTTTTATTATTTTTAAATTGTTGTGTTAATGTATGTACTTATAACATTAGATATACATGTATGTACAATAGTTATTTACAATATACCGCACGTATTGTGAATTATTAATTAAAGCACATAGATAGATGCAAGATGAAGAATACGAATTTTTGACATTTACTTACAAAGATATATTTATCACAATGGGCAATGGGATATTCATACCATATAACAAGAATATTACGTACCTATTAAAAATGAGTGCGATATGGTAAATCGTATCCCACGGTGATAGATAATAGTTATTTATGCAACAAGAGTAAAAAGTATAGTCTTATTTTACGAACAGGAAAGTTTAATCAAATCCTACGAGTGAAATAAGACATTTATTACTCGAGTTGCACAAAAAAGTGCCGTAACGTTTCATTATTTCACGTGTTTGCTTTAAAAAAGTGCACTTTTTTCACACTTGTATTGTGTTAAAAATGACATACTTTATAAATCTATTTTAATGAAAAAAAGTATACTTTGTTTTAACAGACGTAAAAAAATAAATTAAAAATATAATTTAAATGTAATAAAAATTTTATTTTCATATAATACAAACATTGAAATAAAATAACAACATTATAAAATCAATTACAAATATAACAATAACAAGTCACATATTTATTTCATTAATGTCCTTTTCCTTTCTTTTGGTATTTCCATTTCTTTCCTTCGCTCTTTGCTCCCTTCTTTCCGTACTTGTCGTGATGATCATGGTGTTCCTTAAAGCCCTTGGCGTCCTTATGCCCCTTCTCTTCGTGATAGTGGTTTCCTTTTTCGTGTCCACCCTTCTTACCATGGTGAGCATCTTTGTGGGCTGCTTTCAGATGACCGCCCTTTTCATGGCCGCCCTAAACATTTGAACAATTTTGTTATAAAATTTTATCAAGCGAAATAAATTAATTAATTAATTACCTTATGATGACCATGTTCATGATGGAATCCACCATGTTTCTCATTTTCACCGCCTTCATGATATTCGTCATAAAATTCTTGTTTTTTCTCGTATTCTTCGTTCTTGTGAATGTTGTGTGCTCCCTTGGTACTGTGTCCTTTGTCGTGTTCTCCACTTTCAGCGTACTGGAAAAGAAATTATGAGTATTACGAAAGTTTCAATAATTGTGAATCCTATCTGAGCTCTGAGCCTAGTTTTTTGGATTATGTATTGTACATACCTTGGCTCCCTTTTCGCCCTTTTCAGCGTACTTTTTACCACCATAATAGCCATCATCATGATGATGATGTTTCTTATGGCCGCCATGGTCACTATATTCTCCAGAATGTCCTTCTTTGTCATGGTGTCCTTTAGCTCCTTTCTCATGCTCATGCTCTCCTTTGTATCCTTTGTCTCCTTTTTCTCCGTGATGAGCATGATGATCAGAGTGATGTTCTTTGCCACCGCCTTTCGTGTGTTTGCCATGTCCTCCACCGCCATGTCCACCACCGCCACCGCCTCCGTGTCCACCGCCGCCGCCTCCGTGACCACCGCCGCCATGTCCTCCGCCACCGCCTCCATGTCCACCGCCTCCATGTCCACCGCCTCCATGACCGCCGCCCCCACCGTGACCACCGCCGCCATGTCCTCCGCCTCCATGCCCACCGCCTCCATGTCCTCCGCCACCACCGCCATGTCCACCGCCTCCATGACCGCCGCCGCCACCTCCATGTCCACCGCCTCCATGACCACCGCCGCCACCTCCATGTCCACCGCCTCCATGACCGCCACCTCCATGTCCACCGCCTCCATGACCGCCACCTCCATGTCCACCACCGCCGTGTCCACCTCCTCCATGACCGCCGCCGCCTCCGTGTCCACCACCGCCGCCTCCATGACCACCGCCGCCGCCTCCGTGTCCACCTCCTCCATGTCCGCCGCCTCCGTGCCCACCGCCTCCATGTCCACCACCGCCGCCGCCACCATGACCTCCGTAACCACCGCCTCCATGACCTCCACCGCCGCCCCCTCCATGACCTCCGCCTCCATGTCCACCGCCGCCCCCTCCATGTCCTCCGCCTCCGTGTCCACCGCCGCCGTGACCTCCGCCTCCATGTCCACCGCCTCCACCGCCGTGACCACCGCCTCCATGACCGCCGCCGCCGCCGCCTCCGTGATTATGTTCACCAGCTTCATGAACTGCATATTCTTCCTTGTCAGTGTTATATTCATCATTGAATATAGTTGCTTTAGCTTGTAAATCAGCATCTTTGTTCTTGTTAAGAACAAAAGCGATGGGCGGCTGAAGTTGTTTATCTTCCAGTGAACTCACAACTTCAACCTTTTCACTAGCTTGCACAAATGGCGCTGGTGAAGGAACTGAATCATAATAAACTAATGGAGAAGTTGGTGATTTCACGTAAACTACTTGACTGTCTGATCCTGATCCTACATGATCATAATATGTGCCATATGAATACGACACCGGTTTCGCCGTACCAACTACAGTACTCCCACAAAAATTCACTAAAACAATAAGCAGCACTAAGCTGCTTATTTTATAAAAACCCATACTTTCGCCGTGAGAACCTTATCACTAAAGGTTCTAACACGGAATGTGCTTCTTCTGCAGGACAACTTAATATTTATACTCCAATAAAAGATATAGGGAGGAATGTAAATAAAACTTTTACTTCAGAGTAAAATTCGCTTATTTAATTTATTTTAACACTTCAATGCAATTCATACTAATTTCTATCCCTAATGAAGCATGTAATAAAATCACAACCGTAGTTGAATTCAATTTCATGATAAAATTCACTATTTCAAATATAAAACAGTCATCTGATAAAAACTGTAATAACATAAAAACACTTCGTTCACATAAAATATTAGTACGTGTATTAATTTTTGCAAAGTAAATAATATTACTTTAAAATACTAAATTGTTGAAAGGATCGAAAGACCAACCGATGACAGACGGACGTTTGTTATAAAATCCTAAAATTGTAAGTCTAATACAATTTTAAAATTTTCTAAAAAATTTATCAGGATTATTGTAAATTCCCCCTTAGCTAAAGATGGGCTTGTCTTATGCCCGAAACATCCGTAAATAAATCTTTTTTTTTCGTATTTTGTACAGTAATGCACTATTTTAATATAATAGAAAACATACAGTAATGGGTTACTTTACAACATAGCAACCGTTACTGCATAGGTTGAGGTTGAGGTTGTAAGGTACAAAAAAACAATATCTGTCAAGTTACTTTGTTACTGAGAATCAGACTACTATGTTTTTACCTCTCACTAGAGAGGTATTGGATTCATGCTAAAATTGGCATATCCAGATTTTATTGAATAAGCACGATTTAAGGTTCCTAGAATCCGATTATAACATTTTTAAAATGATGTCTGTGTGTGTGTGTGTGGATGTGTGTATGTATGTATGTGTGTGTATGTCTGGATGTTGTAGACACGATTCTTCAAAAACCATAAGACTTAAGAATTGTTTAACTATGGATTCCTCAATCTGACATTCCTGGGAAGAGCTGAAAAGGTTTTGGTAACAATTGAACAACCGGAAGTAGTAGTTTCTGAGAAAAATTCTTCTAAATATAATTTTTTGGAAATTTTTGTTATTAAATATTGAAGAACATAAAATTGTCCATCTATACACTTAAAATTTTTATTATATCTTGTATAGATTTAGAGATAAAGACACTATAATATATAGAGTAATTTAATCGCAGAGGCCAAGGCACTAAGGAAACCAGTTGACAAATTCCAATGTTTATAACATAAATATACATATATTGCGAGCGTAAAGTTAAAAAAACTAGTAAAATGTTGTTCGTAGGGTAATCGCTCAATAGCAGCTGTAGACACGTGTTTCGCTCTTATTAGAGCTCA
Source organism: Ophonus ardosiacus (assembly GCA_943142095.1). Taxonomy (NCBI): domain Eukaryota; kingdom Metazoa; phylum Arthropoda; class Insecta; order Coleoptera; family Carabidae; genus Ophonus; species Ophonus ardosiacus. The sequence goes on along the minus strand of OW964826.1, from coordinate 48,704,595 downwards.
TCAGTACAGCATAGCTAGTTAATAGATGGACATTGCGAAACACGTGTCTACAGCTGCTATTGAGCGATTACCCTACGAACAACATTTTACTAGTTTATAACATAGTTTTTAAATGACACATGTCAGTGTCAAAAATCAACAGTTTTAGTGACATTCTGACAGCTTTTTCTGGGAAGTATATTTAATCTTTCTTATTGTTTTATTAATTAAATATTTGAAATTATAGGTAAAATGCATATATCCATCAGAAATACCGCCAATCTGGTTAATAAATTGGAAGAATCTCTGACATATAGAAACTTCCTCATACAATGAAAAAAAGATATAATTAGAATTATATGTGTGCAGAAGACATGTTAAATACAATAAAAAACAGTATTTGGGTAAAGTTCTGTATTTTTTTGTTATAAAACGACAGTTTGAACGGGAAGTGCAATTCAATACTTATATAGCCTAATATGGAAATGGCGAGAGGTCTTGTGCTGGCCACAACAGATTTATTTAGATGTTTTTAATTCAGTATATTTTGCCGCAAAAAAATCAAATTTTAATACTAATATTGATTTTACTGCACTCGTAGGGCATTGCCATACTCGACTGGTACACTTTTACTTCTCTTAACTTGAAACGTAATATACTATTACAACATAGGTGGACCTTAAGCCTTTAAATTAAAATAATGAAATAAATTCGACGCCACTGTACTAAAATGAAATGCTAATTTGTTGCAATAATGTACTGAAACTTACATCCTTATTTTACTTTCTAAATTATCGGAAACTAATCAAATCTTATAAAAACCAATCGCTTGAATAACCATGTCATCAAATGATGCATTTTGATTTTGACATAATAAATTACATTTTATTGTGACGACACTAAACTTTCACAAAACTATTTTCCAGTCTGATTACAATTGGCATCAGACTTATCAATGTATAAAATAAATAATACCTGACACGTGACTTAATTTATTTAACCAAAAAACAAATAACTGTTGCAATACCTACAATGCTTCTTGCGTAGTTAAGCAAAGTAGGTATTAAAAGAAAATGATCACTCTTTTTGCAATGAATTTACACTAATACTACACTGTTGAACACAAATTAGTCATTTCAAACACAAATTTTGAAAAAAGAATTCAAATTACAATAATATTTCTTTAAAACACTGTAAATCTCTATTAGCAAGGCCGAATTTTTTTCTCTACTGCACTGCCTAGCAAATAACATCGTAGATATTAAGATATTCCAATTTTCAAATAGCATATAAATCTGTCGTGTTAATTGAGATACATATACAGAATGTCCGGGGCACTTTACTTGAAGCTGAAAATAGTTTTTCTTCGAAAAATACCTTCAAATATCATTTTTCCGCAATTTATTTTATTATAAAAATTAAAGATTATTGAATTTTCTACACGTATGCATTAATACTTTTCTGTATATTTTACAGAAAAATTTAAAAAATAATCTATTTCGTAAATCCCGGAGCCTATGTTTTAAAGATAACACAATTCCCTAGTTACAAGATTCATATTTGAAATGTCTGAAATGGAGTAACTGACAGATAAATGTCATTGCCAAAAAACTAATCATGTCAAATTATTGGTGACGTTTTCAAAAGAAAATAGTAAATAGAACAATAGTTGTGTTATAATTTGCAGCATTAGTAAACATGTAAATATGTATTTATATTAAAAAATTAAATATTACTGATTCTTCCAAATAAATATGAAATTTGATGAAAAATGAAAAGGTTTGAAGGGTAAGGTAAGACAGATTTAAAATACAATACCCTTTACACAAATCGAAAGAGAAAAACAAGTATTTTTATACAGTAAAAATCAAATATGGGTTCCATTTAAAAAAAAAAATCTGTTGTGGCCAGCACAAGACCTCTCGCCATTTTCATATTAAGCTATATAGGTATTGTATTGCACTTCGCTTTCGAACCGTCGTTTTATAACAAAATATTACAGAATTTTACCCAAATATTGTTTTTTATTGTATTTAACATGTCTTCTGCACACACATAATTCTAATTATATCTATTTTTCATTGTATGAGGAGGTTTCTAAATGCCAGAGATTCTTCCAATTCATTAACCAGATTGGCGGTATTTCTGATGGATATATGCATTTTACCACAATTTTACCTATAATTTCAAATATTTAATTAATAAAACAATAAGAAAGATTAAATATACTTCCCAGAAAAAGCTATTAGAATGTCAGTAAAACTGTTGATTTTTGACACTGACATGTGTCATTTACAAACTATATTATAAACATTGGAATTTGTCAACTGGTTTCCTTAGTGCTTTAGCCTCTGCGATTAGATTACTCTATAAATTTATAGTGTCGTTATCTCTAAATCTATACAAGATATAATAAAAATTTTAAGTGTATTAGATGGAGAATTTTATGTTCTTCAATATTTAATAAAAAAAAATCCCAAAAAATTATATTTAGAAGAATTTTTCTAAGAAACTACTACTTCCGGTTGTTCAATTGTTACCAAAACCTTTTCAGCTCTTCCCAGGAATGTCAGATTGAGAAAACTGCAGTTAAATATTTTTTAAGTCTTAATAGTTTTTGAGGAATCGTGTCTAGAACATCCAGACATACACACACACATACACACATCCACACACACACACACACACACACACACACACACACACACACACACACACACACACACACACACACACAGACAGACATCATTTTAAAAATGTTATAATCGGATTCTAGGGACCTTAAATCGTGCTTATTCAATAAAATTTGGAGATGTGATTTTTAGCATGAATCCAATACCTCTCTTAGCGAGAAGTAAAAAAAATCTGTTGTGGCAGCACAAGACCTCTCGCCATTTTCAAATTATACTATATAAATACATAAACATTTCTGGTACACACAAAAAATTCTAATTACTTTTTTATTCATATATTTTATATTTTTTTATAAATAAGTTTCCTCCTACTTTTTTTTTCAACAGGTTTCCATTGAGTTATTTGGGCTGTGAGATTCATTACAATGGAATATTTTATATATTTATAATTCTCTATCTCTAAATGTATAGAAGATATAATAAAATTGGTAAATGTATCGGATAGAGAATTTTATATTCTTTAATATTTGTAACAAAATAAATATTTAGATTTTTTTAAGAAACTACTACTGCCCATTAATATCAGATTACGTAACTAAATTGGGCTCAAGTCTTATAGTATTTCTGAAACTCCTTCCATGTATACACACACACACACATCGACATCATTGTAAGAATCTTAAAATCGGATTCTACTGATCTTAAAACGTACTTACTAAAATCTGTATATGCGATTTTTACCATGAATCCAATACCTCTCTTAGGGAGAGGAAAAAATGTAAGTTTGTATTAAATCTCGAAAAATTACTGATAGAAAAAATATTTTCGTACGCCACTGGTTAGATAATAAAAATATCTTACTTTTTTAATTGCAGCATTTTTCTCGTGTAGTGATAGTTCAGAAATAATTTCTAAATGAAAAAATCAACCAAATTGTTTTTTTTTTTTCAAAACAAAAGCACATCTAAGATGGACCCCCAAAAGGCGCACCACACGTCCCATTTAACCGAAGTCGTATCCCAATGATATCCTTCGAAATGTATACCTTTCATTCAACGATTTTTATTCAGTTTATCCTGAAGATATCCTGTTTTTAAACATTATTATGAATTAAAAGAAAATCACAATTATTTTTTAAAAATGTGTATTTATTATGTGACCTTAAATAAATAGTACATAACTAATGAAGTTAAACATTTAAAAATAATGTAACTGGGCAATGATCACTGCCGAAAACTTCACTTCTGATTATATTGTCGCACACGGAGTCCATGAACCGTTCCGATACAATAAAATAATCCAATCTCCTAAAATAAGTAATAATTTATAACAGTTATGTACACCTAAAAAGCAAATAAATACTAACCATCCAACATTTTTAGCCCGACAATTAGACATGTAAGTCCAGAAAGTATAAGCCTGGGTTTTATCGGGGTAGAGTTCTCTGAAAGTATCGATGTAACCGTCGCCAAGAAAATCAGTCATACCATCTCTTTCTTCTTTAGTAAAGCCAGCATTTTTTGTGTTAGTTTTCGGGTTTGCTAAATCTAATTAAAAGAGAAATCGGATTAAACCTTTTTAAAGATTATTACACTAATTATAAACAAAATACAACTGTGTCTAATTTTTGTATAAAAAGAATATAGTAGTGTAATTACTAGTTTATTTCTTCCAGTAATTAAGTAATAAAATAAATGTCATTAAAAGTTTAAAAATTTTAAATTTAAACTATAGGAATGAAACCGAAATATTTTCAAAGTTTTTCTGTCAACAAAATATTAAAAAAATATATACTGGATATTAATATTAATTAAAAATCTGGCCATAGGCGTTTAACATGACAAAACAGTTTTTCTTTGCGCAAAAGTCCCCAATTAATTTTAGAGAAAAATGTTTCAAATAAAAGTTGTACACAATTATTTTCTACGCTTAAATCTATAAACAGGTATAATTTTGTACGTTTGGTAACTTACAAAATCTAATTTAAAATTGTACAAATATTGCTCATTTGTAGTGATAGCCATGGAATTAAAACAAATTTACAAAGAAATGCGTATCTTTTGAACTGTCAGAAATTTGGTTTTCAAATAAAAGTTACAGATAATTCAATGGGGTATTCTAATGTAGTAAAATTTAAGGTAAAAAATGTTATAACATTGTGAATTATGCTTTAAAATGACCAAATAATGAAAAAAAAATCATTTTTTTTCCTAACATGAGTTTTCTTGTATTTTATTTTACCGCTGAACAGGTATCACGTGGGTTGTGACGTACGAGGGACTCATGACATCTAAAAAATTTTGTGCATGACTATACCATATACAGGAAACAGCTGTTCCGCCATTGATGCATTGTGATCTGTCTTGTTGATCGTGTTAGTTGTATGACGTTTATATGTTTACAAGTTTTCTACTTTTCTAATTTAGTTCTTATAATAGTTATTATTGTTAATACAAGTTTTCATTATGGAAAATTCACTTAGATAACGTAAACAAAATTGAAATACATAGAAAACAAGCGACAACTAACCAAACAAACATAAAATGCCGAATGACAGATAGACTGCCGCGCCAAATGTTGTGTTTGTACCTATGTAAACATGCCCCGCCATTTAAATGTCATGAGTCCCTCATACGTCATATCCGGTAAAATTCAAATTTTTAAAGAATATTTAAAAATTCATATCTCGCTCATATTAAGTAAAAAAGAACTCAAAATTTTTGATTCGTAATACATATACGTGAGTTTCAGAATTTTTTTTTAAAAAAATCATTAGAATACCCCATTCTACACCTAAATCACTACACAGGTATTATTTATAAAATCTAACACTTAAATAACTTTTTTTGCACAATTTCTGACAGTTCAAACGAAATTAATTCCTTTGTAATTTTGTTTCAATTCCATAGCTGTCGCTATAAATGAGCAATATTTGTACAATTTCAAATTCAATTTTATACATTATCAAACGTGTAAAATTAAATCTGTTTAATGCTTTAGGCGTAGAATATAATTATCTACAATTTTTATTTGAAACATTTTTGCCTAAAATTAATTAGGGACTTTTGCGCAAAGAAAAACTGTTTTCCCATGTCAAAGGCCTATAGCCAGATTTTTAATTAATACCCTGTATATTTTTAGAAAAAAATTAGGTATCATCTTGTTCATCGAAACCCAAAGGATCACCATAAACCTTTGAAACGCCTTTCTTTCACTTAAGTGGACAAAGAATTCCAAATTTCCACCCCTCATAAATAAGACTGTGAATGCTGTCATACAGAATTAGACTCTCATAACAAAAATATTATGAAACTTCGCACTTATTATAAATAATTAACACAATCTGCTGCGCATGGATTTAAACGGAACGCATATATTTGACAGTGATTCGTGCTATCATTCTACGCACAGTTCAAGATCCCTATCCCTTTTAAAGTACAAAAATCACGCCTGCATAACTGGGAATTGCATTGTATAATTAAATTAAATTATAAAAAGTCCAAATTACCAATTTCTAAATGCGCAACGTTCATGTCCCCACAAACAATGACTGGTTTCTTCTTATCCAGTTGGGCAACGTAATTACGAAAAACATCGTTCCATTTTAATCGTTTTGGAAGTGTAACTAATCCTCTCCCAGCATTCGGCACATAAACGCTTATTACATAAAACTTGTCGTACTCTGCTGTAATCATTCGACCTTCATCGTCATGTTCTTCATGATCTACGCCGTACGTGACTGAAATGGGCTCTATTTTTGAGTATAAAGCGACTCCTGCATAACCATCTTTAGCACTGCAATGCCAGTACGATTTGTATCCATCGACTTCTTTCACTTCTGGAGGAAGTTTATCAAGAGAGCATTTTGTTTCTTGTAAACAAAATACGTCCGGTTTTTCATATTCCACATACTCTAAACCGCCTGTAACAATAATATCATACATATAAAGTGGGTTCAGAAAAAAATCTAATTCGGAGCAGGCTATGAACATAGAAAAGTATGACTCACAGACCATATACACTATTTTAGATTGGAAACGTACATGTTAAGCATCGATACCACATCAATGTCGCCATCTGGTGTATGGAAGCAAAAGTAAATATAAAACTCGGTCGGTATTATCATTACCTACAATTAATATTGGTATATTCGGTTTATTAATTACCCCTAATTTGTAGTTGAAGCATTTTTTTCACAAAATACTATCATTGCGTAGTATTTTATGAAAAATCTACTTCAACTACAAATCAGTCTTACAAAGATTACATAAAATGAGTAAAAAATAATGCATTTTTGAAAACACTGTAATTTTATTTAGGAAAGATACAATACTTAATAGCATTCATCCATGTTTAAAACTTCCAACCACTTGACAAATTCTTCCCGATAAGTTCGAGACTGTCGATTCTATAGTTTGTTAACCCTAAAATACGATTTTGTAATATGTTTTACTGGTATAAAATAATACAATTATATAAAAATATATTTTCACTTTCCGGTAGCAGTACAATTTGGTACACAACACTTTATTCTTGTCTTCTTAAATATTTACAAGTTTTTTCACACAAATAACTACTTATAATACAAAAAATATATTCACAATGACAGTCAGAATTGTTTCAAATGAAAATGACAAATGTCAAAATTCGCGCAAAAAAAAAAAATGAAAAAAAATTGACACTAACGATACTGGTGTCGCCATATCTAGTGTATGGAAGCAAAACTAAAAATGCTATCCCGGTATCTTCCATTTGCGTTTCCCGGGCCTGGTATGACTGATCATTATTTAATTCAAAAGTCAACTTGTCGAAATTGATCGTGAAATGTAATTTTAAGATAATAGATATTTACACACCAAGTGAGCCAAGGTAATGTTTATTCATGAGAAGAAAGTTTAATTTCTTCGAGTGAATAAACATTCTTAGCTCACGTGGTTTGTACAATATTTTATTCAATTTTGGCGAAATAATAATAAAAACCATTATAATATTTATGCCGCAATTCTGAACAAATCTGTAAGTCTTACAGATTTGTAAATCTGTAAAAAATGAACAAAATCGCAACGAAAGCTGCAACTCTTATGTATAACTTTATATTTATCAACAAAAGTAGATGCGTTATTGTCAGTTTTTTACAGATTTACAGATCTGTAAGAGTTACAGATTTGGTCAGAATTGCGGCATTAATTTTGACAAAATAAAAAACTGATCAGTTAGTAGGCTGAGCATGACAATCGTCGCTGATAGACGTCAACTCATATATTTAAAATGATTTATTATCTGTCATTTGTGCCGTGAAAACTAATGAAAATGGCTGATAATGTCTGATAAATATTATGGCGAGTATTTTAAATACATTATTTGTTGCAGAGTGAGTTAAAAAAATTTGTGATTTAAAAATTTTTAATTCACTTGTCAATAAAGTGTTACTTATAGTTGTTGCTATGGAGTTAATAATGACAGTTTAAAATGTCAAAATTGAATAAAAATATATATCGCGAACATATAATTATAAAATTAGAAAAATATTGTTCTCAGGGTAATTTTAAGGAGAAAAGATAAAGAGGGATACAGAATATTGCCATTCACCGATTTCTAATTTATTTTTATTTCTGAAATAAGGATTCAAGAAGAAAATCTTTGATTTCTATAGCTAACATTTTTGACAATATCTCATGTCAAATTGACATTTAATTAAATACTTTCAAATTGACATACATTTTTTTGTTCAAAACCTACTGCGAGTCAGGATTTTTTTAACACACTGTATATGCATATATTTGCGAGCTATTTAACAGTAGTAAATAAGTAATATAAAGCAATCTGTTCACGTACGAGTCCAAGTCAACGTGCTTTATGAAACATGTTTTTATATTATTTTTTCCACAATCGTAAGCAAAATTCATTATTATTCAACTTAAAACAGTGAGCAAAGTAGCATGTTGAATCACAAGTGAGTGTTTATTGTTTATCCAAAGCAAATGCACAGGTCTCTAGATATAGACAAAAATGTAAATTTTGCAGTTTTTGGTTTGCATTTCTTTACAGTATACTTTTTGTGAAAAGAAAATATTTTTTGCTTTCCGCCGACGAATAATTTGTCCATGTTGTTTAAAACGGCAAAATGCAACAATAATTATTAAACTTGTAAGATTAAGGGCCGGTATTATAAACTTCCAGTTCGATTTAGTTCCATAGTAAATTTGATTAAATGAACAAATGCAACGCGAATTTTTGACAACAATGATTTAAATGTAATAAGAACATGGAAATTGATTCGAGTTTGTTCATTTTATTAAATTTACTATGGAACTAAAACTAAACTAAGCTATAAAATTTACATTTTTGTCTATATCTCGTGCCCTTCGCAATTTTTTTTTTTATAAACAATGGCCTCCTAATGGGGCAACTTTTGTCTAGTTTAGCAGACTTCATATTTTTTTATAGTTCTTCATATCGAACACGTTATCCTGGATACCTGTATAAACATGTAATAAGTTTTTACCTTTTTTGAGCCATGATCTGATGCCATCAACATTCCAGTTGGATATTTTAAAGTTCCACGCGTCGCCATTAGAATTTTCTCGAGTACAATCATTGAAATTTATATCAGTATAATCAGTCGAAGTTTTATTTTTCGGCGGTTCTGCAGCTTTTTTCTCTGCTTTCTTTCGACCTTTAGCTGGTAAAGCATCTCCATTTTCTACATCTTTAGCTTTTTTACGCCCTTTTGCCGGCTTGGCTTCCTCTTCTTCTTCCTCATCGTCATCAATATTATCCTCCTCACTCTCCTCTTTTTTGGTCTTTTTACGACCTCTTGAAGCGACTCCCTTTGCCGGCTTTGCTACTTCCTCTTCTTCTTCCTCATCGTCATCGATATCGTCCTCCTCACTCTCCTCTTTCTTGGCCTTCTTACGACCTCTTGAAGCGGCTGGTTTTTTAGCAGGTTTCCTCGCTTTTTTAACAGGCTTCTTTGGTGTTCCATAATCCGAACCAGAGTCTTCATCACTAGGTTCAGATTCACTCGGAGTTGGAGGAGGTGTTTGCTTTTTAATTGTTCGTTTCCGAGAGGATCTGCCGGTGCCGGTAGTTTCAATATCATTCTCAACTTCAGCTTCATCAAGCATTTCTGACGATTTGGCTGCAGCTTGTTTCTGGGAAAACAATTGCATTTTTCGTCAAATGTTTTATAAAATGTGGTTATTAATATATTTAATACTTTACAGGTTAAATACTTACAGAAGCTGCAGTTTCACGTTTTCTCTTAGGGGGCATTATAGACAAATAATTCTTCTGATATAAAGTAACAGATGAAATGAAATGATTGTTGATTAACTCCGCACTAACGATTTTGTAAACAGATTTGCCAAACAGCAGTTTACGCGCGATTCGGCACAGAACGGAAAATGACATGCTACTTATAACGCGGGAAGTTTAAATAAAAATTGATGTAATCGGAAAATTCGGTTGTAACTATATAAAATATTTTTTTAATAATATATAATAAGAAAATACCGAAATCACAATTATATATTTAATATTTTTTCCAAATTTTTCATAAAATATTAACATTAATCCTCTGTCGCCAAAAACTTTAATGATGTCATATCAAGGCGGGAATATTTAAAAAAATACTGGAGGTAAATTTCGGTTGACTATATGAAATATTTTTTTAATAACATTAAAATACCGAAATTGCAATATTTAATTTTTTTATCAAAATTATTGTTATACAAGTATTTCAAAATGTGTGAACCCTCTAATGCCGCAAAACTTTAATGACGTCAAATCAAAGTGGGAATATTTTAAAAATGCTATATTTGCTGTTAAAAAATATTATATTTAAACATTTATTTAATATTGAATAATAAAAGATGCAGCGCCTGTGTAAAAACATGTTTCAAAAAAATATAAAAGAAAAATAATGTTATTTTATTTGTGCAATATATTTGTATTTGATATAAGATTTTAAAAATTATTTACAAGAATTAACGATAAAAGTAAGTATAAAATATAATACACTCATACCCTTGTAAAAATACTAAAAAAACTTATAAAAATATTTACAAAATGGCAACCAGATATTTATTACTATTAAACTATATACCATAACTAACACAATATGAACCTAAAAATCAATATTTAACTATTATTCATACATGTAGCAATAAAAAATTTATGTCTTAATAACAAATATATAATAATCTTTTACGTTATTTACAAAAACTTAAAGTATTATTTTTAAATGCTGGAGTAAATTTGCGAAAATAACAAATACTATATTTAAATACTATTTTTGGAAATACGTATTTAGTCATGTAAAATACATCTAAATATATTTTGTAATTTTGTGTAATAAAATTTTAAACAGTGCAATCAACAAGTGATTTTTAATAAATGTATATTAAAAGCATTTATAGTATAAGAGAAAACTTTTATAGAAAAATTTCATGCTTATTGATTATATCAATTCCATTTTTGCGTATATTTTAAAAATATTTAATATTCGGTCCAATTTTCAATAAAATTGTTAAATCACATCTCTTATAAATTTCAGTGTTTAAAAATAGGTCAATGTTAAAAAATATATTAAGAAAATATATCTGCAATATTTATGTGATGTAAAAATATAATAAATGCTGCCATATTTTTAAAAATATTGCTTTAGGTGTTTTAATTGCACGTACGGTAAGTTTATTGTTTGAAGGTACTCTGGTTTATGCCACATTTTTTCTAGCAGCTTCAACGCCCTGTCGAGTACGTTCGCTTTCTCTAGCAGCTTCAACGCATTGTCGGGTACGTTTGAATGCTTCTGTTTTAGCAAAATCAACTGTTTTGTACACTGTTAAATGCCCGGGTGATTTAGGAGGTTGAGGAGCAGTTATTGTGCCATTATATGCATCGGACTCTAAATCTAAATCCAAATACTGAAGTTTATCGAAATCTTTACTCCCTCGAGGTGCTGCTAAGAACTGGTTGTTGTACTGGATAAAATAAACCTGCAAGAAATGAAATGTCAAAATATACAACTTACCATCGACCTTTAAACTAATAGACGCATCATACGAGCAAAAAGATTGTCCCGCCATAACGGTGCAGACACAGTATCTCTATCCTTCAACAGTACGGAAGTTAAGAAAACGCAGCAAAATAAAAAATTTGATTTCTAACTTGTTACACTTGGTGCATAATCACTAAGAGTACAGATCTATTTTTTTGTGCATAATTAGTTTTATTACATATTTTTAATACAAAATATTATATACATATTATATTATAGGGGCAAATAATAATTAATAAGAACTTACATATGAAATGACAAAGCTGAACCGCGTACGTACTGCTGACTGCACGAAATACACCGTTTCCCCATTATTTTGTCGCATACACACCTCACAATACATATTCGTATGTATTGACAGAAATAATTGTAAATGTTCTCCAAAATAATAAATAATACACGAACAGTCACGAAACGTCAAATGTAGATTTTGACAACTATTTAATGATAGAGAGCGATGTATAGAGGTTTACATATGGCTGAAAAAGATGTACAATGACTACGAACGCATGCGCAGTATACTTTAACTGAGAACTTCCATACTGTTGAAGGACAGAATATATATTTCTATCCTTTTATGTTCAAGCATTATTCTAACAATAAAAGAGTAGAAGACACTTGGTCTATTGTTTTAAAGGTCGATGCAACTTACATTTATAATAGAAAAGACAGGTTAACAGGAAAGTTTACTCGTGTACTAAAATATGAATCGAAAATTCAAATAAATTGTTCCTGTACCAGAACTAATACTCCCCATATTAACCTGCCATTTTAGAAAAGTAATTATTGAAATCTATTAGATACTGGACTTTGATTTTAAGGGCAAATTAAAATAATTAAAAAATTGGCCATTTCAAAATAAATATTTATTTATTTCAAACGAATGTTTCGTTGCAAAAATTACCTGTTCATCAGCAAAATCGTCATCTCTGGAAGAAAAACTAGGAGGCGTTGGACTAGGTGCTGCTCGTGGTAATCTTAAGCTACCATGATCAAATTCAAATTCACTAGTTTTGCGAACCTGAAATAAAAAAATTAACATAACACAAAATTTCAATTTTCAGATAAATTTTGATGATTCACTCCATGTTTTATTTACAGAAAAAAGTTCAAGATACGTCAATGCCACAATGCCAATTTTTCTAAGAACTGATAACTGAAGAAGCAAATATATGTAAATGCTTTATGCAAATAATATAATTAGTATATATACAATCTAAAAATACATTAGACTATGTTGTAATGAATTGTAAATTATAATTTACCTGTACTTGTGTACTAGGTTTTAGTTTTCGATCAACATTCGGCGCTGATCTGGGCGATGATGGTTCGGGAAGGGAACATATGGAAGCTGAATCAGATTGCTTACGGCCTGGTTTTAAGCATCTATTCACTACTGGAGGACCGGATCCACTCTATAACAATCATTGATAAAAAAATTAAATATCAAATAATATCCGTATTACGTTTGATAATATTATCGTAAGAAAATTAACTTTATGAAAAATGTCATATTTTTCAATATTGTTTCTTAATTTATACACAAACGAGGGTCACACTAGAATTAATGAAATTACGACTCATGATTCATACATATTTTAGAATTTTATTTTAAATATGTACGAAGTAATTCTCTTGAACAATAATACACTTTACTATTCTTTTTTTCAGTTCTTAAAAGCTCCAAACCAATCTTCTTTTGGAATAATGAATACTTTCAAAATAACCATGAACTGCAGTACTAGTTTCTTCATCAGACAGAAATTTTCTACTCTACTACTTTCTGTGTGTGTGTGTGTGTGTGTGTGTGTGTGTGTGTGTGTGTGTGTGTGTGTGTGTCTGTGTATGTGTGTCTGGATGTGGAGGGACGATTCCTCAAAAACTATAAGACTTAAAAAATATTTAACTGCAGTTTCCTCAATCTGATATTCCTGGGAAGAGCTGAAAAGGTTTTGATAACAATTGGACAACCGGAAGTAGTAGTTTCTTAAAAAAAATTTTCTAAATATAATTTTTTAGAAATTTTTGTTATAACAAATATTGAAGAACAAAATTCTTCATCTAATACACTTAAAATTTTTATTATATCTTGTATAGATTTAGAGATAGACACTATAATATATAAAATAGTCTAATCGCAGAGGCCAAGGCACTAAGGAAACCATTTGACAAATTCAAATGTTTATAACATGACATATCGATGGCTTAACTGCAATACCACGTATCTGACATTTTTTGAATTTTTGAGTTATTTACACCACTGTGCTTAGAATCATTGTGCGCTTCGAATGAACAATACCTGGTATTTAAAGAAAATTTGAGCGGGCTTAAATCATATCTATGTATTAACATATTATATATTAAAACAAATTAAAAATAAAACAGTTTTTTTGCTCTCCTGCAAAACTAGGTATTATTCACTTACGTGGTATTACAGTTAAGCCATCGATATGTCAGTGTCAAAAATCAACAGTTTTAGTGACATTCTGATAGTTTTTTCTGGGAAGTATATTTAATCTTTCTTATTTTATTAATGAAATATTTGAAATTATAGGTAAAATGCAAATCTGGTTAATGAATTGGAAGAATCTCTCACATTTAGTAACTTCCTCATACAATGAAAAGTAGATAGAATTATATGTGTGCAGAAGACATGTTAAATACAATAAAAAACAATATTTGGGTAAAGTTCTGTAATTTTCTGTTATAAATCGACGGTTCGATAGCGAAGTGCAATACAATACTTATATATCCTTATATGGAAATGGCGAGAGGTCTTGTGCTGGCCACAACAGATTTTTTTTATTTTTAAGTGCAAAAATAGCCAAATATCGCAAATTGCCAAATCAAGTAGATATTCTATTTTCTTTTTCAAAAACTGAAGATAATGATTTGTTGTTAATTCCACAGTCATTTATAACGATACTTTAAAAAATTGATTAAGTTTTATGTAAGTACCTTAACGACCACAACTTAATTTCAAATGAGATAACTATACAACACACAACAGTTATTTATGCAAGCTTTATGACATGAGGTTAAGTACCTAATAGTAAAATTATTAACCAAATGTTATAAAGCTTGTTTACACTTGAGTTGCATACGATAGACCATTCCAGAATGATGTCACCTGCCCTCCACAGGAGTGATTTTGACCTCACTTTTGAATATTTTTAAAAATTATTTAAATATATATCTTATGATAAATATCGAGATATTTTGATTTTGATACAATTCATTCATAAAATTAAACCATAAATTTTTCCATGGCTCCATTATTAAGTAAATTTTGTATGAAATTTATTTCGGACAGCTGCCCCTCACGAAATTCATTTGTTCTGGATTGATCTATATTTATGACCTTAAATAACTTTCCTGAAACAAATTAGAAATTTGACAGACGAGCAGACGACAATTATTGAACACACCAAATACCGGAACATCTCAAAGTTGAATACTGCAGTACTCAGTATTGCCAACATGAATGTAAAGAAAAAACTAAATTTAGGGAAGACAACTTAATGCCAGACGTGTACTGTGTAAATTACCAACTTTCACATCGGAATAAAAAAAAATATTTTTTCTACAATTTTATTTATTTATTCTCAATAATTTTATAGTATGTCACTTGTACAGTCAGTATTATTTCTCTTTCTCACCTGTGAATCTGGTAATAGCGGGCTAGGAAGATTAGAATAAGGTGCTGCTGTAGAACAAGAACTCTGCGAACATGGAGAAGCAGGTTCTTCATCTTGAGAGGTGTCGAACTGAGTGGGCTGGTCGGAAGTCATGCCTTCAGTCGCTGCTGTATCATAGCGGAATACCTGGCCGTCAACTACAGATGGGGCAGCGTTATTATAGCAATGTCGCGTAGGAAGAACAGTTTTCGATGGTGGTTCGTTTTCAACAACATGGGAACGCGGGAAGTCGTACATTTCGTCGCTTATTGGCTGAAAGCAAAACAACGTAAAAAAATACTCATCTTTATTTTATACCGAATATGGAGAAAAGTGTAGAAACTAGTAATAAAATTTATTTAAAAATGTTTGCTAGACATTTTTATTTTAAAAAGAGTATGTAGATAAATATGACTACGTGGACCTATTTTACAATAAATAACATTTATTTTAACTTATACATGTAATGGGGTCATGCCATATTTTCTGTTTTATTTTTTTCCTGGAAGTCTACTGGTCACACTACATGTAAATAATATTTTCACGCCATTTGTGTGCGTTGTTTTGTAGATATAATTTTTTTAAAATAGGGATCAATTTGAAAACGTAATGAGATCACGTGAGCGCATACGTCATGTATCTGAACGATTCCAGTTCACTCTGGCGGACAAAATGTTAATTAAGATTGTTTATAAATAGTTTTTTTTGGGTTTTGTAATCGTTTCCACAAGTTGGAACTGCATAGTTATTTTTCACCATGTTTTATATGAATATAAATATACAATTATTGCACTTTTATGTATTAAATTATATATCAAGCACATAAACCTGCAATTACAAATAATATTTCTATAATCAAATAATTAAATCTTTATGAAACAAAAAAGATTGAATAGAGCGCATTTTTTCTCTGACAGCTTCATAAATATTTGTGACATTATGACCTTCATGTACGTGTGACTAGTGTCGTTGTGTGAGTAGCCGATACATGACGTCACAGAAAATCGTAGCGGGAATATCTTTTAAGTAAATTATGAATGAAAAGTATTATATTTGGGATGTTTTACGTTGCAATATGGATAATAAGTGTCATAGATTCTATTTTTATAAAAAATATTAGCAATATTTTTTTTACATGACCCCATTATTATCACTATACTTTGTTACAAACATTGTTAGAGCTCATGTTGCTAGATTGCATCAAAACGTCCTTTTTTTTTTAAATAAAAATGTACAACAAACATTGATATTAATAAAAGATATTTTTTTATAAAAATAGTAAAAACATAATACCTAGACAAATTTATTATATTTCATTTATCTTTATTAATATAAATAGAAAATACAATGCATTGTTAATATATCAATATTTTGATTACTGTAATCAATTATCTATGTTCTCTCTATTTATTACAATGTTAATATTATTTTTAAATGATTGTAATAGGAAATATGAGACAATTTTTATATAAAAAAATAAAATTTCAAAGGCAGCGATGCTAATCAATGTGCCACGCTGACATTTGAAAATCTTTTCAAATTGCATAATAAAAAGTGAACAAATAATTTATTTGAAATTTTTTTCAATTTACTACAATTTATATAATAATATAAAGTAATTAATATTAAATAATGTACAAAATGTAATTTACTATTATCATGTTCACTATCATAGCTTAATTTTCTGCCGGACACTTTTCATATACAAAAAAACTATTTTCTCATGTTAAACGCCTGTCAAGGTTTGCTTGGGACACCCGGTATATCTCGCTTAAATAAAAAGGAAAACTTATATTTTTTGTGATTCAAATAGTTAAAAAAAAAAGAAATAAAGTAGTAGAATACAAAGTACATAACTTATCATGTACATTGTAAACAATTAAAAACGAATTATTAAGATCGCTAGGACACGTAAAAAAGGAAAAAGATAAAATTAAATAAAAAATAAGAAATCACAGACAAAATTAAATTAAAAAAAATATTCTAAAACTTAAAATTAAGAGAGTTGTCACGAATTCGTAATAAAATCATGTAACAATCAACTTTTGCCACAAATTTATTTCATCTTGTCTGTATTAATTTTCTCTTGCAACATTCATCCATCTATTCATCAAAAATCCGCACAAATATATACCCTCAACCTTGTCAACCAAAATAAACTACATAAAATAAAGAGCACCTATCCAAATTTCATAATTTTTATGCTTACTTGTGAAGAATCTCCTTCTTGATTCTGCCCTTTCTCACTATTACTATTTCCTCCTTGTGCAAGTAAATCCACCTGTTCTTTAGTATTACTTTTCCCTCTTGCTGGTTTAGGTGAATTGCCTAGATTTAAATAACTAGGCCCTTTGCCTAAATGTGATGGTTTCGGTGGTCTAGGTGGTGCTTCGTCTAAAGGTGCAACATTATCGGCAGGTTTTATGGTTGGAGAATCAACTACAGTTAATTTTCCAAATCGTTGTACTACGGACCAGGATGATGGCTCCATTTCTATTGAACTATCCGATGGGCGAGGTTCTTTCAATCCTTAAAAATAAATATACATTTGATTAGCATAGCATCATCTATTGTTTACTCTTCATTACACGTTCTAATAGAGCGTTTATGTCATGAAACCTATGGAACTAATACAAATACATTTTCAAATTGTATCGCAAATTTTCTTTTTATGCATGCATTAAAAAAATGTATCCTTCTTGAAACAAATTCAATAAAGTAAAATAATGGATAAAACAGCAGAAAACTGCCCTCATTTTAAAACTGAATAAAATCTTTTGTATCCTATTCATTTTCACACTTTTTTACAAGAAAAAAAATCTGTTGTGGCCAGCACAAGACCTCTCGCCATTTCCATATTAGGCTATATAAGTATTGTATTGCACTTTGCTATCGAACCGTCGTTTTATAACAAAATATTACAGAACTTTTCCCAAATATTGTTTTTTATTGTATTTAACATGTCTTCTGCACACATATAATTCTAATTATATCTATTTTTCATTGTATGAGAAAGTTTCTAAATGTCACAGATTCTTCCAATTCATTAACTAGATTGGCGGTATTTCTGATGGATATATGCATATTACCTATAATTTCAAATATTTAATTAATAAAACAATAAGAAAGATTAAATGTACTTCCCAGAAAAAGCTATCAAAATGTCACTAAAACTGTTAATTTTTGACACTGAAATCTGTCATTTACAAATTATGTTATAAACACTTGAATTTGTCAACTGGTTTCCTTAGTGTAGTTTCGCCTACTCGACTTGTTATATCTCGATATTCTATATATTATAGCGTCTTTATCTCTAAATTTATAGAAGATATAATAAAAAATTTAAATGTATCAGGTGTAGAATTTTGTTCTTCAAAATTAGTAATATCAAAATTTTTCAAAAATTAATATTTGGAAGAATTTCTTTTAAAAACTACTACTTCCGGTTGTTGAACTGTTACCAAAACCTTTTCAGCTCTTCCCAGGAATGTCAGATTGAGGAATTCATAGTTAAACAGGTCTTATGTCTTATAGTTTTTGAGGAATCGTCCGTCCAACATCCAGCCATACACACACACACACACACACACACACACACACATACACACATACACACATCCACACACACACACACACAGACATCATTGTAAAAATGTTAAAATCGGATTCTAGTGCCCTTGAAACGTGCTTATTCATTAAAATCTGGATATGTGATTTTTAGCATGATTCCAATACCTCTCTTAGCGAGAGGTAAAAATTTAAACTGTTATTCTAATTTTTATAACGTAATCTAACTTTATAAATTATTTTTTCTAGAACTTTTTCAAAAATGCATAACTATGAAATCGGTCGGTAATTTTCAATAATTTCTTTTACCAGACTTAAAAACTGGGATAATTAGTGCTTTTTTCAAATACTGGGACAATAAGGGAAAGTTCTACTTTTTATCAAGAATATGGAATTAAGTTGCCGAGGCCGTAAGGCTGAGGAAAATAAACCATATAAGTAATAAAATGGAACATCAGTGCCGAGTTACATATTAAATTTTATTTGAAATCGAAAATTTGTGTAAATGAAAGGAATATTTTATTTTTATAGGTTATGTTTATGTAATTGTCAGTCTGACACTCAATGATGCTAACCTCCGTGCAACGAGGTTATCGTAAAGAACACTCAAAATTATTAGAAGTTGATAGTCGGATATTGGACAGGGAATTAATAAAACGAAAACAATTTCTCAATTCATCAACGTTTCAATTAAATTTAATCGAAACGTTGAGGAATTGAGAAATTGTTTTCGTTTTATTAATTCCCTGTCCAATATCCGACTATCAACTTCTAATTTTCAACAAGTGGACGCTATATATTTTTCTACAAAACTCAAAATTATGTTTTATTTCAATAATTTAGTTCGTTCTTCTTGGACATACTTTTTGTCATTTTACGTACAAATTTACTATTATATATCGTACACCTACCCAAATTATGTTTTATATACAATAATTATTATAAGGTTGGCAACACTGCATTTACTTGAAATCGTCGTATAACGGATATTACTTCTGAAGTTTTAATGATTATTTTTGTGCACTTTAGTGACGATTTCAAATAATAGTAGTTTATATATCAAGGGAGTAAAGTTCGTCATTATTTGTCGAGAGCGAAGATTGAATCCTGAGAGCGAAGCCCGAGGGATGCAATCGCTTGAGGCAAATAATGACACTTTACTCCCGTGTTATCTACAATATTTTATATACAAATGGAAAAATTCGTTATTTAACAAAAGAGCATGCGAAATTAGTAAGAATGAAGCACATTCCTATAAACAAAGAAATACTATTTATTTTAAATTTAATTTTGTAAAAATCATTATATTTTTGTTCCAAAATAAATATAATTCATAATTGGAGTAACGATGAACGATTGAAGATTGATGTAGGTTCCGAATATTTTCTTTTTTCCTACATAATTGATAATATTCATTATCTCGTAATCAATATCAATTAATAAAGGACTTGAATCACTTTATTTCCCTAGGGAGTACTTTATTTCCCTAGGGAGGGAGTACTTTATTTCCCTCAATAAATAATGAAGCACATTAGGTTATGATTTTTATAAGAATAAAGTTAACATTCTTTACCGGTTGAATATAGAAGTTATTTAATTAAGTTTTAATGCAAAAAAGTGATACCTAATTTCAATATGATAATTCATTACATTTTCTTGAAAATGCAAAATTTCAACGAAATTAGAAAAAAAACCTTGTATGTGATTTGTTGCAAAATCGTGTTTTTCGACCATCATTTTGCAACTAAACACATTACTAGCTAATATGGGTTTTATTGAGTTTTTCACGGGATTTTTTAAGCGCGTTTTTTTTTCAGGGTTTGTATTTATAGGGAAAATGCGATTTGAATATTATTATGTGCTACAATTATAATTTTATACTTTTGATGCATAAAATCAGCCCTTAAAGAAACGTTCCTCTATTTATTGACATTTTAAAAAATAATGGAATTTCATTTCAGTTATAAAATATATTTATTAACTTTTATTGTTTGTACGTATAAAGAATTTCGTAATTTAAATCAAATGACTACAGTTGAATGCGTTTGCTCTGATATTATTTATTGAGTAATTAAATCGATGAGTCATATTCTTAGTAAATGACCTCGTTAGTCGTTACTACTCAACTTTAAAACAGTTATTATTTCCTTGACTGAAATTATATTTCTTCAAACAAAAAATTAACTTACCATTTTCTGATGGTAACACAGGATGAGTCCATTCGTCCCGAGATTCTTCATCGGTAAATACACTTTCGGAATCGGTTGGACTTTGTAACGGAGGTGTTGATGTCCTTTCTATGCTAGAATTCATGTAGGTTTCCATCCATTTACCCGTTTTTGATTCAACAGGAGGTTGTAACTGCCTAGGCAAATCATAAAACCTGGGATCTAGATCATTGGGAATATCATTTGAACTAATCGAATTTTGCTGTTGATGTTTACGTTTCTGAGGGGTCGGTGGAATAAAAGGTACTAAATCAGATTCTTGGGCACTTGAAATGCCGGATGTGTTTAACTCCGTATTTGTTGCGTTTTTACCAAGCAAACAATAAAAGTCTTGCACTCCCATTGAGGAATTTAAAGGCCTTCCAGTGATGCATTCGGAAATAGGTATATACGGACCTGATATAGGAGATAATGGCGGTGTTTCAGGTACTGTATTTTCAATTCTATTTTCGGTTTGTTCAATGTCAACTAATTCGCGGGTATTAGCACTTGGAATTTCCACTACAAACACATACATTAAACTAATGGGTACTAAAATTGTTACTCAGGTGCAAAAAACAGGCCATTATTTTTTTTATTTTTGTTAATAATCTCGACAACTATAAGAGCTACGAAGTCCGTTAATTAGACAAAAGTTGTCCTGTATTAGGATGCCGTTTTGGCAATGTATTATTTATTCAGAAGAAATGCATAGGTCACTAGTTACAGACAAATATGTAAATTTTGCAATTTTTACCTTCCATCACCTTTAGGTAAGACATTGTCTTTGGTCAAAAAATTCGATGGTGTTTTTAATAAGCACGATTTGGGGTCCCTAGAATACGATTTTACAATGTGTGTGTGTGTGTGTGTGTGTGTGTGGGCGCGCGCGCGTATATGTATGTGCGAAAATAATTTCGGCCGTGATAACTCCAATCCTACAATTCCAAAAATTACAATTTTTTTGTATTCCTCATTCTTACATTCATATGAATTCTCATTTGCAACTCTTTACAGTTTTTCTTGAAAAAGAAAAACGCAGTTAAATTGTTGACATTTTATTTTACATTAATATTAAAGATTATTTTATTTTTTATACGGTTCGACTGCATTTAATATTTCATATTCAATGAATACAGAGTTAAAAAATTATAAATAAATGTTTCATAAATCAGTCAGCTAAGCTATAATCAAGGAAACAGCAGATACATTCAAATAATTGTAATTGAAAAATGCCAATGTCAAGTGCAATTTATATGGTATGTTCGTGAAATTATTTTACTGGAAATATATAATAAATCTTTTGCAAGAAACTTTCAGGAATAGAATTTGTACAAAATATATACAAGTCACGGAAGGTAATGTGCTGGTTTTAGAAAAACTTCTAAATAATTATTCCAGATTTTGATTAGCACTTCCTTATGACACTTTTTTAAGCTCTTTCGAATAGCGATACTCATTTTTTTATCACTACTGGACCTCAAGTTACAATATTGCCCCATTAAATAAAACAATAAGTACCATCTGTTACCTTTTTTGTACAGTGAAATAGTCTGTCTCATTCGACAAAGTTTCATTTAAAATGTGTCAAGAACAAAGGTATTAACAAAATGAAAATAAAAAGTGGCCCGTTTTCTTGCACCTGATTGTATTAAAACTTACATTCTTGTTCATCGGAAAAAGCTTTTAAACAACATACTTGACATATACAATCTACCCAACTATTCATATCTTGCTCAGATTCAGCAGCTAAATAATAAACTCGGGATGGTGTTTTTATGTCAAACATATAAGGATATTTTAGTTTTCGTTGCTCAAAAAGTAATCCTGCATCCACCTATTCAAATAAACAGTTAGTTGTGTGTTTAAAATAAAAGAAAGCAATCATACTTGTTCACATTGATCCAAATCAATGGTTCCCTTCAATTTTCTGCAATTACGATCGGTATAATATTCTAGGAAATATTGTCCAGGCAGTTCGCCTGTGTGGCGTAAAGTAAACCACCGTCTTCTCCATCTCTGAAAAATAATTGAAATTTGCTGAGCAGGAAAACAAAAAATGAAAAACAAAATATAAACAAAACCACAAAACAGATAAATGTGTCAAAAATGTCAAAACAAAAACATACTGCTCTCCAAATTCGTTTTGTGGGCGGAGATTTGATTAACCAGCCTTCGTGCACGATTTCTCTACTTGGCTTGGACATTATTTATAACATGTTCGTTTATATTCCACTATGTACTTGCACTTCTGTATAAATAACTGTTACACAAAACACTTTGTATTATTTTTTGCTAGATGACTAATATGATAGACTTTTCTTTTCTATATTTACTACCAACCTAAAGAAAATGAAATATTTTTCGCCTCTACTGAATTATGTTGTCGATATATTCAATTCTTCGCGGCAAAACAAACTCATTCACTAATATAACAATATTATTTATTAAAGCTTCAAAATATATGTTTACAAATCATACATACATAAAAAATAATACTTATGAGATCACCACCACCTGTTTTATAAAGATTTTTTTAATTATACTGCCATTTCCATCTTAATTTTTGGATGTGGTTTATAATTTTCCAATAAGAAATCATCTGAAGTAAAATCTTCAATTGTGGTGACATTTCTTTTGATTTTCAATGTAGGAAATGGTCGAGGAGTTCTTTCAATTTGCTCTTTTAATGGTTCAACATGGTTCTTGTATACATGGGCATCTCCAAGAGTGTGAACGAAATCACCCGGCTATAAACAAATAAAATTATTTTTAGACAGGAAATTTCTTCTTTACTGAGCTAGCTCGAAAAATTGTCTATAAGGGATCAGAAAAAAACTTTCCGATTCCGGGACCGGTAAAGCTGAATGTTTCCATAGCGATCAGTTGTTTTTTTTTTTTTATTTCTTATTTCCATACATAATCTACATATTTTTATTCTTTTTTCAAAAAATATTGTACCCAACATGACTTGAAAGTGCTTTACTGGGCTCACAAGCTTCCAAAGCTCGCCTACGGCTCGCCCTGGAATTAGTGAATAAAATTGCAACGAAAGATGCCACTCTTAATCAGTGTTGTATAGTATTTGAAATATAACTAATTGAAATGAGTATTTGAATTAGATGAAATATTTTAAGTAATTATTTGAAATACTTGAAAATAACAGTATTTTCTATTTTTAGTTTAAATACTTTTCACAAGTATTTTATATTTTAATACATTAAAATACTATTATTTGTATGAAATACTATTTTTCAATATGTGAAATACATTTTTTTATTTGAAATACATTTTTGTATTTAAAATACACAAGTATTTGAAATAGATATATGTATTTGAAATAGAAACCCCTCATCATGTGTTGTCTCTCGTCTCGTAGCATGGAATAATTCTCTAATTTTTTTCTTAAATAAACACTTGCCTATGTTAATGTAGGAGTTTCTTTTTAATATTAATAAAAATATGCGAATAAGTTGAATACAAAAAACATTTTTACAATACCATAACGTATCTTCTTTATTTTCAAATAATTAAAAGTAAAAGTATTTGAAATATTGGTATATTTTGTATTTTCTATTTGAAATAAATTTTTGCAAGTATTTTATACAACCCTGCTCTTAATGTATAATTTTATACTAAACAACAGGAAAAGATGCGTTTTTGTTAGGTTTTTACAAATTTACAAATCTGTAAGACTTTCGGATTTGTTCAGAATTGGCCTATTAAAATATGTTCATAAAGTATGTATTTTTTGCACAATAAAAGCATGAAAAAGTGCACTTTTTAACGCTAATGACTGAAAAAATGAAATGGGATGGTACTATTTTTTTAAGCTTTTAATGTAGACGTATAAAATATATACAACTAGAGCAAAAAGTGCCTTATTTCACTCATAGGATTTGACGCACTCGTCTAATTTTCCTATTCGTGAAATAAGACTATACTTTTTTCTCATGTTGCGTAACTCGTATACAACTAAAGCAAATTTCAATCATAGTATTTGAAGCACTCGCATACGGCTCGTGCGGCCAAACTTTTCGTGAAATGAGTATACTTTTTATGTAACATAAATAACTATTAATGTGTCCCTTTGTGTGAAGATATAAAATGCAAAAAAAGTAAAAGAATACCCAGATTATTTGGCAACGTGTAACTTTTGGTCATTTTTGGCCTAGAAAAAATTTCGGGGTAGAAAGTTTTCGTGTAGCAATTCGTAATTATTTTTTTTAAGCATTCATGAATCCAAAAGATTGGTTGGGAGCTTTCAAGAAGGAAAGAAATGAATGGCGAAGAGTATTATTGTTCAAGAGAACTACTTTGAACATATTTAATACAAAATTTCGTAAGAAATATTAACCATGTTAATAATTCTTGCGTGACCCTCATATTTAACACTTACTTTTAATCCAGTAACATGAGCAATCATATAAGTAAGTAACGAGTAACTGGCAATATTAAAAGGAACACCAAGTCCCATATCAGCAGATCTTTGGTACAACTGGCAAGACAATTCACCATCAGCTACAAAAAACTGAACCAAACAATGGCACGGTGGTAATGCCATTTTTGGAATATCAACCGGGTTCCAGGCACACATAATTATTCGACGATCAGTTGGGTTTGTTTTAATTGTTTCGATTACATTCTTTAACTGATCTATTCCCTGACTATTGTAATCAAAGTTCATATCTTTATATTCAGCTCCGAAATGACGCCATTGGAAACCGTAAACTGGGCCTAAATCGCCTAAAATAATAAAATAATCGCAATGTACCCAAAACTAAAATATTCAAATGTATTTTTATATTATTTAATCAATATTGAAGTATGGGAATATTGCACTGTATGGCTGCGAAACATGAACCTTACAAAAGAAGAAAAAAAGTTCTTGGAAAGTTTTGAGATGTAGTTGCGGCGACGGATGGAGAAGACTGAGTGGAAGGAGGTGTTAAGAAGAATTGGAGAAATATTATTTTGAAGAAATAATAAAGAGGAAAACTAACTGGGTTGGACATATTTTAAGGAGGGATAGTATACAGAAAATTGTAAATGAACTAATTATTGAACAGAAACAAGTCATTCTATTGGTTCGACTTCAAAATTATTCTCTTTTGACCAATAGAATAACTTGTCTCTGATCAAGAATTAGTTCCATTCTTTCATCTCCGGGAATGGACTATAATAACCGGATCTTCGAAACGCTACTGTATTTTTTCGATATATTTTTTTAATTGACAAAAAATAAAAATCCCGCCCTACTAGAGTACTAGGTTCAACATTAAGAGAACAGCCTGGCACAAACACATTGACCCGTAAACTCAAAATTCTAGTCACCCTGACTAATTAATTACCATGACTACCATTTAGAAATACATTGGTGTGATTAAAAAAACAAATGAATTTGTTACTTTAGTCAACGCTTAATCACCCCTGTTTAAGAGTAAATACCCCTGTTTAAGAGTAAATACTACCGGTCACTAACTTCATTTCACGTAAGAAAATAGCAGATGGCGCTTGAGAGCCGACCGTTTTTACATGCATTAAATAAAAAATTTAAATACGTGAAACCAAACTTTGTCAATAATACAAGTATTTTTATCTATAAAATGTACGAATCCTGGATATTAAAAATAAGATCGAAACATCGTTAAATATCAATTCTGCCGATTTTATTTGATATTTGATAGCTGATATTTTTTCGCTATTGTGAACTAGGTTAGAATTATGACCAATCAAGGGATAGAATTTTTATATCCCTTTCTAAACCAACGATATTTTCTTACGTGAAATGAAGTATACTTTGCCAGATGGGAAGGAAATTCTCCTTTTCGTGGAAATTTTTTTGTCAAGAAAAACGGATTTTTCACAAAAAAGAAGGAAAAATGGATTTTTTTTTATTTACTATCAAAACTTTAAGGAAAAGACTAAATAATATTTAAAAGCAGTTCCTATGATTGAATCTCTAAGTTTAGAAAAGTGAGTATTACAAAATTATTTTTTAGAGAAACGATAAAAACTGAATAATTTTAAATACCTTTGTACATATATGAAACTCAAAATCTGCCTTCCATTCCTGTCTGAACATAGCGATTCAATTAGAATACTCATATTAAATTAATTTATATAAATGTTATCTATCTTTTGTGCAATAAAATGCTATTATTATTAATTAATTTTTTTCTGGCTGTGAATGTGTCCTTACAATAATTGCAAAAGTGGGAAATTACGACCAAAAGAGGGAAATTTTAAACCACAAATAGGGAATTTTAATAAAAGTTATCTGGCAACACTGATAAAGTATGCTTTTCGAGTCAACATTCATACAAGTCTCATTTTCCTGTTTTTCTTGGATACTATTTTAAAGTATATGAAATCTTTGTATTTGAAGTACAATTTTAAATTTCTTACCTTCTTCTCGATTGTTGAAGCCCAGAGAATCTAAAAATTCTCTGGAGCTATTACCATCCCAAATGTGAATGTTCTTATCTTTTAGCTCATTTGCATTAGTACTTCCACGAATAAACCAAAGTAATTCTTCCACAACTGCTCTCCAGAATACACTTTTCGTTGTTAGTAATGGGAACACATTATCTCGCAAAGAATATCTCATTTGTGCTCCAAAAATGCCATATGTGCCGGTACCTGTTCGATCTCCACGGAAAACACCTACATTAAAATAAATAATATAATGATTAGATTTAAGATTAATATTAAATTAGTAGTTACCTTTATTGATTATGTTTCGAATAAGATTCAAATATTGATATTCTTCATGAGTGTTATCCTTTTCGTCTTCGTTAAGTTTATTTTCGCTACTAAAAATAAAACTTCTTTATTTTTATAATTAATTGAAGAACAAATTGATTACCTGCCCATAATTACAAAATAAATGATACAGTAATGAAAAATTAAATCAACAAATATTTATATAACCTTTAAAATAACGCATTACGCAAAAATTGCCGGTAGAATGTATGTTTTCCCGCCAATTATAAAATACATGCGCAGAAATGAAGAGGGAAATATAAAAAAAATATGAAATAAAAACAATTTGTACAATAAATAATAACTTTTACAAAAATATAGGATGAATACTTTTTAGTGTTAATTTTTTTTCGGTAATTTGGACAGCGTTTCATTGCTCGAATACAGTTTTTAATACAATTTCTGCAAAAAAGATGTCCACAAATTGTAGACATTACTTGTTAATTTGCCAGTGGCTCTAAACCTCTAAACAAACTGGACAATCTAGAATTTTAGCTGACGTTGCTTGCAACTTGCGAACAGTGAAGAAGTGACCTCTATCAGTGGCGTAGCGATACTATTTTGGTAGGGTGTACAGAAAAAAAAAAATACTAAATCAAAATAAACACATTTTTATTACCATTCGATTAGAGACAGTTTTAAAAACTATTTGAATTTATAGACCCATATAAAATAAAAATAAGAAATGTGGGGTGTAATAATAACGAAGAAAATAAATCAAAACACCCAAATAAATTATAGAATTGCAACTTTAAATACTTTCGTGCATAGTAGAATGCATACGTTAATACTTTAATATTTTCCACCATTCTAGGTTCAAATGTTCAATTGAACAGTCGCATGCTTTACCAGTGAACCAGTGTACTATGTATCCCCACCATGGTACCAGCCGCCCGCTCCCTGCATGTCCTAATGTTAGCTAGACTGGTCGTCAGAATTTCTTTTTGAACCTAGCTTTGCGTTTGGTATACATACAAGGCGTTCACAAAATAAAAACTAAGTATCTGTGTAATATTTTCTATTTAAAATGAGTTTTAGTATAAAATGCATATAAATAGAAAATATTTTTAATTTATTTTTTATTTTCCTTACTTCTGGGTGTGCGGAGAACACCTTGAACACTATGACGCTATGCCATTGACCTCTATATACAGAGGTCACTGCTTGCACAGATCTGTCATTTTTAGCAAATTTTACTTTTAATTTATGCAGAAGTGATGGATAATAAATATATTACCCATTTCTGGTTGTGCCACAATCTGCTTTATCACAGATATCGGTAATGATGATGACATATTTGTACTGTGCGGGCGGTTACTAGGCGTCACCTCACGGGCACTCATTGCTGACGTGGAGACTGCACCACAGGGGACACTTTTGTGCCATTTAAAATTCGAAATATTTGGCGTCGGTCGGGATCGAACCCGGTTCCCCAAGTTCGCGACCAGACAATCAGGCGCGCGGCCACATGATTCCAATAACTCTCTTAGCGAGGGGTAAAAACATTAATTCAATTTTCATTATGTCGAACCGAACCTGAATCCGGAACGTAGCAGCAAATTTTAAAAATGCTTGAACCAGAAACGCATACGAAGTTTTTGACGGGTTCGATGCCCTGTAAAATATTTTGTAGAACAGAATAATAATTAAGAGTCCTTAACATGCTTATTACTTTACAAAACATTCTACAGAATGATCAAAAAGAAATGATGCAGTTGGCAATACAATTCTGGGGATCATTTTATTCCTCAGTTTTCACACCAGTTGAAGGCGGAAATAGTATGTGACGTCATTTTGAAATGTAAATACATTGCTAATGCTCGTTTCTTTCCTATAAGAGTAGGTGAAGGAAACACTGTGAAATGGAAATATCATTTCTGCATAAGTCTATCTCTCACAAACACCCAACAGGTAATTATGCGCATGCTTGGAAATCTTGACTACTATTGGCTAACGCTGACAGCGTCGCTGGCTGGGCTGTGTTCCAAAATCCTACTCTTAGAGTACGAAATTATTCAAAGTCGTTTCAAAACTAAACCTTACTCTCAGAGTTTATTCAACCTGTTCCAAAACAGCCAGAATTTACTCCAAATAAATGTACTACTTACTCTACTAACGACGAGGGTATAGAAATTACTCCACAATATTTTCAAACGTAGATGCTTACGATTCTCTACATATGAAAGTAATTTGCCTTCTTGAGGAAGAAAACATGCTTTTGGTTGAAAATAAACATAAGTAAATACGTTGGCGCGTATTACGAGCATACTTTTATAATAAAAGCGATTTTATGGAGCGTACTTTCACATTATATTGAGGAGAGTGCTCCATAAAAGCGCTTTTATTACGGGCTTGACATTAATGTTGTAATTATAAGTAGTTTCGTTAGTTTTATAAAATTATTTTTAATTTAGCTTTAATTTTTTACTTCAACAAAACTCTCATTCGTTCCAAAACACAACACATCATACTCTACGCCAAAACTCGGTATTCTTGGTTTTGGAACGCTGCCCTGGTGATGCAGCGAGCACGTGGTTTGACTTTGACGTTTGATTTCATTTCTGTTTGCAGTTGCACTTCGAAAGCATTTGCTTTGTGTTTCATACAGTAATTTATTGTCACCTAAATAAATTAATCCTGACCAGATTGTATTCCTATTATTTTTACAGTACAACAAAGTAAATTATTTAATTCAAATTTAGCACTAAGAATTTGTCAATGTTTTTTATTATTACTAATATTTATATTCAAGAATTTACATACAAAATAAATAGTAGGTACATTGTTTAATTTCTCAAATTTAAATTTAAAATTTCTCGCACTAGTCGTTAATAAACAGAACTGTGATTCGCAAAAAGTGATCATGATTTCCTCGTTAGCCAATAGTAGTCAAGGTTTCCAAGCATGCGCATAATTCGCAGTTGGGTGTTTGTGTGAGATAGACTTATGCAGAAATGATATTTCCATTTCACAGTGTTTCCTTCAAGAAAAGCATAGGATCCGCAATATATTAGTTAATAGGTATATAATATGTAAATACAATTTTCTCTATGGGTAATGTACGAAATAAAAGTACGTGAGTAAGGGAAACAACAACTATTTTAATAAGAAATTGTAAATATACCCAAATTTAATTTTTCAAATGTCTGTCAACAAAAACAGGAACTAAATTTATGTATCAATTTAAACCAATTTAAAGTATTTTTCAAGAATTGCCAATTGAATCAGTTATTTTTGATTACTTTGTACAAGACGGCACTACTATTATTAAAAGTACTAGATAGGAAATGAAATTAATCAATCTGCATGCATTTATTAAACATTTCACAATACAACAACACAAACTAGCAATAAATTGGAGGTGTAATAATATTATCATTAATATAATCAGCAACAGCCTGCGACTGGAGCATAGTGAAATGATTTCCCTTAAAAACTTCTGTCTTAAACTGCTTGCAAATCTACAAAAAAAAACATTACATTAATACACTTATTTATTGGTATAAATATGCACCTACCTTGAACAAAGTATTGCTGAAATCTTTGCTAGATGCAAATGGCCGAAGTAATTTTGTTGGCACATTCAACAAATCTTCTCTAACAGAATATTTTTCTATTAAATCCAGTCTTTCGCGCAAAATATTTATGGTTTGAGTCAGTTGTTGAGATTCAGAACGCGTCAATTTGAAAAGATTAACAGCTGCACTTAATTTCGACTGCCAGGTTTTGTTTTTACTTAAAATTTCATTCAAAATCTACAATAAACAATGTTATAATAACTATTTAAAATATTTTTATTATGTACCTCTGGCTGATTGATTTGTAATAAATATTGTATGAGGACAGAATCAAATCCTTGGCTGGATGTTTGTGTCTCATTTATTAAGTATTGGAAAATAGCGGGTATGCCATCTAACAAGTAAAGTTGCACATTGTTGCTGCCTACTTTTTCGCCCAATAGTCTGGCTACTTCTATGGCGACAATACCACCGGTAGATACGCCAGCTATATTGTAAGGACCTTTCGGGTACACCTCACAAATACGCTGAAAATTTTTACAATATTACAAAACAAAAAAAACAAACGTGGAAAAAATTAATAGAATATCCATTTTAATCATTTCACTAATCTGTAACAAATATTGTAAGTCTTAAGTCACATTCATATGAAATTCGGTGAAATTTTTTTTTTAACTAGATACGCGAAAGCATGTACTTTACTATGCAAGTTTGTGTTATGTGTAGGATTAAGAGAGATGGAACAAGGATTTATATAAGAGCGAGTGAAATAGTGAGAGCAAAGACAATAACCACAGTGCGTAGACTCATAACGCGTCATTTTCTTTGCACGAGTTGATAAATTCATAATTCATGAATCTGCCTCATTCCATCATTTAAAATTGAGACGTTGGTGACTCCACTTCGATGCTACGAATTTGCGCATGCGTAGTGCGGTTATTGTCTCTGCTCTCTATCTCCATTGATCCTACCGATCCTACGTATAACACATTCCACGCATTTGTACTCGCCGTCAAATAAATATGGACAGATCCTCAATTTTTTCCCTTCTTCCCACCCTGATATGTTGGCACTTATTAACTTAGCTTTTCAACATGACCAATGGAATTGGCAACACTGTAGATTGTAGAATCTCCAGTTCATATTATTAATTTCGCGGCAAGTATCGTTCAGTTATGTGATCTAAGATCTCATATGACAAGCGCGTAACCATGACTCCAGCCAGTTGTGAATACGGCTTATACTTCATTTCTCGTAAGAAAATAGCACATGGCGCTTGAGAGACTACCGTTTTTACATGCATTAAGCCTGGCACACTGATTGATGAGCATCAGAGAGCATCGATGAGCTCTTCGATGGAACAACAGTACGCACCCGTCATCAACGAAAAATAGCGGCGCCATTGAAGAGATCATTGATGAAACGAACGTATCTCATTTCACACATATCTTTTGTGCCTCATTTCAGATTAACGCAGTAACGTGAGACAGTTTTAAACTGTTCCAACATTGTGTAAATATAGAAACATTTTTAATGAATTTGCATAATAAATGAGACTTGCTAATTTCAATGGCTAGTAGTGCGAGCTCGGTTTTAACTAAAACGCTGTTTTAAGAAATGTCAAAATCCATTATTTAATAATAAAAATAAATAATATCAAATTTATGAAAATATGATTTTTAAGCAGAATATAGCTTGTATTCAAACAAATATTTTTAAAAAAATCGTTCTTTAAACATAAAGGTGAAATTAAATATTGAAATTTGAATTTGACATTTCTAAAAGTGTTTTAGTTAAAACCGAACTCGCACTACCAGCCAATGTACATTGAAGATGTTCCATCTCCAAATTGTGTCTGAAGATGTTTATATTATTGTAACGTTATTATCTTAAAGAAATAACATTTAATTTGTATTTATCCTCAAAATGTTGCTGCGTAAACTGGTCTCATCAAGTATAGGGAAATTTCAATTTAAAAACCGATGGGATAGGAACATTTCGCTGGTATTATTACTTTACTTAATTCTGTAGATTTTATTTAATAATTGACTGCTGACAAGTGATATTTTTTTCGCTTTTGTGAACTAGGCTAGAATTGTGACCAATCAAATGGCAGAAATTATATCCCTATCTAAACCAACGCAATTTTCTTCCGTGAAATGAAGTATAGATTGAAGCTAAGAAAAAGTTTTCAAGCTTAAAGAATTTAATAACTTTTATGAATATTGAATGTGGAAAAGGCGAAATGAAGTTGTTTGAATAAATATGGCGAAGGATGACTGTTGCATGAGTTTCGGGTTCATCTAAACCACATCATGGCAAATGGTATGGTATGTATCTTACCTGAACAGCAGTGGCAGCAATATCTTCCACACTCTGACTCCTTTGTTGCGCGTTTATGACATAAACAGGACACATTATCTTCATAATAGTCTGCTGAAGATACCTACAACTTGTTCCCAACAACCCAGGGACTACAAACAACGGCGATATCTCCCGGATTTCGTCCGAACTTGCACTAGCAATCTTCTCAACAGTGACTGTATCCACTGTTTCTGTCTTTAGATTAAGAAGAGACGGTACCGATTCGCCCAATAGCCGGAAGAAATCTTTGAAGGTAAAGATTTCTTCCACTCTTTGATTGTCATCGTCGCCATGGGTTATCACGTCTACAGTTTGAGAAAGAGCGTAGCTTAAGAACGGGTAAACGTCTTCAAAGCGAGATGTTTTCGCACAACGCAGAGTGCTTCTAAAAGCATTTGGACACAATGTAGAGTGAGAATTTGTGCCCAGGAAGTGAACAATTCTTGTGTTTGGTGGTATGGAATTTGGAGAAATATTTTTACAATTTGGAAGGCATATTATAGCTGCAACGTTTTTCAGTTTACTTATTACTGGTAAATTGTCTGTAAAATCAACTGTAATGTTCAAATTTCGAAGTTGTCGTTCTATAAATAATTTATCTGAATTGTTTTTCGGACTAGAGACAAGAATAATTTTTCTGGTGTTATGTTTGGCCAACCAAATTGAAACCAAAATGATGTGTTCTACATCGCTATTAAGGCCGTATAGAACATACGGTTTATCATTACACTGATAAATTGATGTCTGAGAACGTTGAATATTTTCTTGTTGTACTGCTAAAATGGTGCAACCAGTAACTTGAGGTCCAGTTACATATCTAACAATATTTTCTATTGGTTGTTTACGTCTAAATATGTTTCTTGTAATTGATGTAACTACAGCATTATCCAATCCCTGTTGTACTAGTTGATGTATGCGACGTTTTTTATCGTCATTCCAATTGCAAAGTCTAGCTGGATATAATCCATACATTCCTATACATTTGAAGAACGTAGACAAGCCTAAAATTTCTGTATTGATTGGCGCGTTTGAGTCTATTTCATCTTGTAACAAAACAGCTCTTCCTCTAGAATTAATACATCTTGCGCTGGCCTTAAGAGTTTCTCCTTTAGAAAAATTTATTAAAACATCAACACCTTGGCCCTTAGTAATATCCATGATCTTTTGTTCAAAGTTACAATTCGTGTAATAGAACACAGTATCATTATTGAGCATTTTCATATGTCGTAAGAGGAAACTTCGTTGTTTTTCGTTTACGACTGTGGTTAATATTTTGGCTTTTAAACTAAAAGCAACGTGAATCATAGCTTGACCTAATGCAGAGCAACCGTTGTGAATTAAAACTGTTTCACCGCCGTCCAAAGATGTTAATTCAACTAAAGCGTAATAAGCAAGAGCAAATGCTGCAGGCACAGTAGCTCCATCTATAAATGACCATTTTTCGGGTAGATTCCATTGCAAAATTGGATCTGGAGTAAGACTGCTGTTGCATATACCCATTACTCGGGTTTTGGTGTCCAGTTTTGTGCCGCAATAATCAACTAGACCTAATTTGGGTGTTGTACCTTCGTTTGTTTCAACTGGAATAACATTTGTAGAGTGTACGCCAATATATTGAACATTTACGTTATTTATATTGATATCAACATTTTGATTATCATTTTGTGGATTCGCTTCGCTTAAATCTTTATCAGTCATACGAATATTAGTAGAATATCGGCTTCCCCAGGTTCCATAAACATAAACAGAAACTGTTACATCTTGTTGGAAAATGCGTGCGTAAAACGATTCATTTGGACTGACTCTAGGTGCATTTTCATCCAAAACAAATAAAAATCTTGTTTTATGTCCTCCTTTTAAATGTTGAACAGTTCTTATAAAACTGTCTACATCATTTGTCGGTAAATATTTGCAGACTACATAAACGCGGCTGTTAGAATTTTCCAATTTTGAGCGCAGATCTCGCACCCAATCTAAGTCTGAGTTTTCTGTATCATCATCATTGATTATTCGTTCGTTTATGTTTACAATTAAGGGTTTTTCATTATTTATTTGTTTCAAAAGACGAATACCATTATTATTGGATGATAATATTTGAATCATACTTGAATTTTGTATGTTATTAGAACAAAGAAGAATGTAAGTATTGGGATTGTTTTGAAGATAGAGTGAGGCATTTTCTAAAGAAGATGCAACTAATAGATGAGCCGTTGGCAGTTCTCCAGTAAAGTTGTCGATATCATGAATTTGTATATTATTTTGTTGACTAATTTGTTTTAAAATGTTACGAATAGGTCCAGTTGCATTATTGTTGCAAACAATCTAAAAAAAAAACATGATTATAATAGCTCTGTTCGATGAGAAGTGCAGAGCAGAATAGTGCAGTGCAGTGTAGTGTACACTAGTACAGTCTAATTCTTGTGGTTTCATAAAACACACTAGTGTATATTTGGGCAAGTTTGTTCAACTGTGAGTAATCAAGCCAAGCGTAGCTAAAGGTGTAAAAGGTTAGGTTGTTTATAAACACAGTCATATCATAAAGCTGCAAAGAAGTGACTGCAGAAATGTCTGTTTTAAAGAGCATAATGTTTGAACTAATAAAAGATTCTGACGAAGATCAATCATCACTTGATTCTTCATCAGATTCAGAGACAGATATATTAATTAATTCTTTATATAACAAAACAAAGAGAATATACTATATCTGAATCCATTATTTTATTTTCTCAACGTGTAAAATTTTAGGTTAATAAACAGATATGTAGATAGGATAGAATTAAAATGTCTACCGAACAACACTTAGTTACCCCCACTCCTACTCTGCACTTTCTACACCACCTTGCGAGTCAGGCAGAAACGTGAGCACTAGTTCTTAAAATTTTTGTCATCGAACAGCCTGCCAAAAGCTGCCCGTTTCTCATAAAACATGTTAGTGTAAGAAAGTTAACACTAGGGCGGCCTAGTACATGTCATTGAACAAAGCTAATGTAACTATTAAGTTAAATATTTGAATACTATGTAGTTATTTTATATTAGAAATCAAGTATAAAAAGAATCATTTTGCAGATAAAATGATTTGATTAAAATATTTCCAATACTTACCACGTCTAATTCCGCGCCATCTTCTAACCCTCTTCTCACAGTCTGCAAACACGCATCTACTACAACGCCCATATTTTCATCCATCTCTTCCGGGATGAACCTCGAAGCAGTTGCGCTCAAAATGGATCTAGCAACTCCCAAAGTTGGAGAACATTTGATGTGTTCCATACACATTAATGGACTCCAAATTGAATTTAGAGGTTCTATGTAGCGTACAGGGATGGGTGTACCTTCTTCGGGAATGTTCTCGAAATTGAAGAACAAATGGCGAATATAACTGGGCAGTAAGAAGTTGACAGGAATGCTGGGGTGGAGAATATGAGCGTAGAAAATTGAAGTGGCAAATGAAGCAAAGCTGTTTTTCCATAAAATGGTGGCATCGACGCCTGTAAAATGAAAGGAGATATAATATAATGTTACTCGTTATGCAATTGCGTAAAAAAAGACTGATATAGAATAAAGAAATGTTGCAGTTATATAACATCATTAGTGGTAAACAAATTAATTAAAATGAGGTGGTTTGGGATTCGATAGTATCCGCGAAAAAATCTAAATATAGATGGCAGCAAAATCGCTTACCGTAATGGGGAAAACAAACTTCAGATAACCGTTGTAATAAACGAACGTATCGTGTTGTTAAGTGTTATTTTTGTATTTTTTTTTTTGTAAATATCTGATTATTAAAATTTTCTGATATGGAAATATCATTAGCAAATATTCTTTCATATTTAAATGGAAAAATACGGCCGATTGTAGAAGGAGAAGCTGTATTTAAGGTAAATATTTGTGGTACACAAAGTATAACCTGTAAATATGATGTTATTAATACTTTATGGGACATATTATGTTATGTGGATTAAAGAAAGATACCGACGAGAAGGAATTGTTAGGATTGTGTCTTCAAACTTCTAATTGAAAGGGTGCACCACATAATATTAATATTAAATTAAAAAATAATGTTAGCGAATGGCGTGCTACCTGCTCTTGTAAAGCTGGTCTAAGTGGTTCATGCAAACATAAATTGTCGCTACATTAATTTATGCCAATAGGTAAACTAATTAGAATGTAATTACAATAATATTTACTATATATCCATTAACAGAATGCAACTTAAAATAAATTTTTTTTTTATGGATTAACATTTTTCATGAGTGATTCGTAGTTATTTAATTTAAATTGCATTTAAAAGTTTAATGTTGTTGATAATAATTCGTAAAGACACAAATATGTTTGTAAGCATGAAGAATTGCAAGAAATTATTTGCAAGTCTCCGAATACTGTCGCCCCGAAGTGAAGAAAAAGAAACCAAATTCTCCATCCAAAGAAGAATTATCTGAACTTCAAGATATAGTTTTTCATATGATGACAAGTAGTGGTATAATAGGTATTTTTTTTTTTCACTCCAATTAATATTGAATGTGCTAATTAAAATTCAAGCAGCCTGGAAGAACAATGTATACTATTTACATTTAATTTGTTAGAAGTTTTAGGTCCGGTTTTATAAACAAATTCTCTGAGATTTATTTCCATAGTAAATTTATTTATTTTTAATAAATGCGCATTATTTTAAATAATTTTAATTAATTTTAACATTGCTGTTTTAAATTCAATTATAATTTCGACGACTTGATGGAAATTTACTATGTAAATAAGTGGAGAATAAACATTTATGTAAAATCAGCTATTAATTTATAAGTAAAGTTATATAGTACGATAGAATATTATTGTAATGAAGATATACATGGTGTTCATACAAATACATTCATATACTTTGTAACCTTTTCCCTATTTTTAATACATGAATCCATGCTTGTCGCATCTTTAAATCTTTAGGAAAATAATGTAACGATATATTATCACTTGAATAATTGTTACATTGTGGAACTGAGCAATATTTTTTACATTTACTCATTTTCTTTATGAAACGCGTATCTCTTTCAATGTAAACAACAACTTGTTTTCCTTACTTGGGAACTATTAAATTTTGCCACCAGATGTCAGCTACTTTGAATTTTTCGCGGATAGAAATAAATATGATGTAAGGAACCTATTTTGAAAAATTACGTTTTCACTTACCATTTTTGTATATGCGCACATCAGTGATAGCCCGATAAATCCCATCCAACTCCAATCCTCTTACAGCCAATTCTCTATAAATTTCATCCCCATTTAGTTTAAACAATTCCTCTCCCAATAACTTTTCATTTCTGTTGTCTGTACTCATGTTTTGCACCAAGTTTTTCAACCCCTGTGCTTCTGGTACAGTTACTTGTCCTTCGGCTATCAATCCATATCGATCAGTTATTTCAAACATTCCTTTACCTTTTTGTACCATTATTCTTATAGGAGGAGTGTATTCTTTTCTTCCCAAAAGTCTATTTCGTTGGACAGAAAAATTGGTGATTTCTATCGCGTTGACTTTCTTGAAATTACTTAAAATTCCATTAACAAGAGGTAAGTAAGCAGTTGCTGGTATTATTGGAGAGTTGTGTATTCTGTGATTGATTATGTGTTTGAACCAATCGCTGTTGGAATCAAGGGTGAAGATTTGTTCACCCTTGCCAGCATCTCCATACCCTTCGAAACCAGTAAACCATTCTTCATTATGAACCCATCTTACTAAAGAAGCAATACTTGGAGTCCCTCTTGGTGCTATAACTTTTCTGGGATAGACATCTTCATATAAAGAGCTCAAATCCATTTGAATTCCAGATAGATATAACTTTCCGATCGCAGTAAACAAAAATTCTAGACCATTTTTAGTTCCGCGACTGGTCAGGGCAACATTAATACTATCCTTATCAACGCTACGTTTTAAAATGGCTTGTAACAATCCATGTGGAGCGATTTCTATTAAAACACTTCCTTTTGGAATGAGTCTCAATGGTTCTTCGAAATTAACAGAGCTTAATAAATTGTTGGTGAGGTATTCTGCAGAAACAGTTCGGGCGAGGTCGGTGTGCCATCTGGCTTCTGGTACAGAAGAGCTCAACCATTTTGAAGAACGCTTTTTAGGGTCGGTAATAAGAGTGTGTAAATATTTTAGTAGTAAGGGTGCAGCTGGTTTAATGTAACGACTATGATAAGCCTTGCCTGCTACGTTTACTGATCGTGCGAATATTCCTTTATCCTAGAAAGTTAGAAAGGTGTATCAAGTTAATGGAACAGTGCATTTTATTCATGTATATGAAAAGTTACACTAAAAAGTGATACGATAGGGGGGACACATTTTGGTATAACCCAACGAGCTATAAGTAAATATAGAGTGGCGCATCGCATGCTGAACGCGTGCTATACCCGTACACAGTTGAATGCTTAGGTCGGCGGCCATTACTATAACCGAGCGCTCAGCTCAGATGCTATACGTTGCGCTACGCAGCAAAGTTTTTCTCAGCGCTCATTGCACTATTTATTAAAAATGCCCGCAAAGTGTGTTGTTACTCAGTGTGGAAACAGACAAATTAGAAATAATTGCAAGTCGTTTCACAGGTAAATTTTATATTCAAAAATGTTAACTCATAGTTTTAATTAGCGACGGATTTACGATTTTACCGCCTGTAGTCTGATAATAGTTTCTCGCCTAAATCCAACAACGAATATAATCAATTTATTTTTATGTAATTACTGATATTTATTATTACAATCAAATTTTCTTTATTGAAACAAAAATTTCTGTTGTAATTAAAATAAATACAAGAACAATTATTATAGGTAATCAATTTTTTGTGTGATAGTAGGACTGTTTCTACAGATATTCAAGGAACTTACGTTCGGCAATTTTTGACCAAAACAATCATATTTAAAGGTCAATAAAAACTTTATTTTCTATTTCATATAGTAATTATTTTTACAATTTTGTTTATTTTATTTAAAGAATATGTTTTTGTTATTGTATTTTATATATTATATTTTTTATATACGTTATTATTGTCATAATAAAATATATAATTTAATTTTCACTATTTTTGTTTTATGTATCTTCCTACCTACCTTGCTGCTTTTTCATTATATTGTATTAATGCAGTTACATTTTTCATATTAATTGTTACTTATTATCGTAAAATATTATAACAAAATAAGGATTCACAGTAAAAATTCTTAAATTATATTAATTATCAATAGTTTCACAGCATCCATATTATATATCTGTGATACTAAATATGTATTAATATATTCATTTATTGCGAAATATGATATATGTCAAAATAAAACTTTTCGCCACAAAATGTATTATTTACATTTATAATTCCAATATAGAAGTTAAATTTATTATTTCGTTAAAAATAATTGAGAAATATTACTGGTAGGCTGCAACCTGCCTGGCAGGTTATAGTAGACATGGCGTCCAATTGTGTACGGCCAGTAGCGCTCATCCGCCACTCTGTATTTACTTATAGCTCGTTGGTATAACCACTATTATTTTAAAACTAGTGGTACTCAACTTATGGATCAATGTTATATTTTTTTTAAATGGCATTATATATATTTTTTGCACCGTAAAAGTTGGACAAATAGCATTTTTTTAAGGGCGAAAAAGTAGTCATTTTCGCCCTAGAGTCCAGTTAAAATAATTACTTCTATCATTAACTTGCTTGCTGACAGTTAATTTTCTTATATTTTAATGATAGAATATTTGCTCAACCCATTTAAAAAAAATAAAATTGAAATAAAATACTAATTTTGAATTGATTTTTATCAAATTTTTAGCAATGTAAGAGTAGATATTATTATATCGCTGAATTCATAAGA
This sequence comes from Ophonus ardosiacus, assembly GCA_943142095.1. Taxonomy (NCBI): domain Eukaryota; kingdom Metazoa; phylum Arthropoda; class Insecta; order Coleoptera; family Carabidae; genus Ophonus; species Ophonus ardosiacus. The sequence continues at coordinate 48,662,973 of OW964826.1, read as the reverse complement.
AAATTAGTTATTTAATTAGTTAATAAAAAAAATATGGCATTTAAAAAAATATAAAATTGATTAATAAGTTGAGTACCACTGGCATTCAGAAAATTCTGAAACCTTGAATTTTGACCTTATTCTTATTGAAGCTCATAATGGTTTTTCTTCAAAAAAAATTAGTAAATGTCATTTTTTCGCATTTTATGTCATTATGAAAATTAAAGATTATTGAAATTTCTGCAGGTATACATTAATAATGTTTCTATATATTTTACAAATAAATTTAAAAAATAATCTTTTTTATAAATCCCGAAACCGAAGATAAACACAATTCCTTTTTTCTATAGCAGATTTTAAAGTGTGCTTTGTTCAACTCGAAATAGTTGTGGCATTTTAATCGCAAGGGTATATAAAATAATACTTTAACAGCAAGGGTAGATAAAGAACTTTAATTTTTATTTAAATAAAAACACATTATACATTTTGGCGATTCATATTATATATAACTTCAATTGTGTAAAATGAATAAAATGATATTGTTTTCAAAAAAATTCTATAACGACCACGCTACTGAGATTTTTAAATTGTTCTTAAATAATTTAATTTATAATCGGTTTTTCTAATTTTTGCTCTTTAAAATCTGATATAGAAAAAAATAGAATTTTACACACGACGATAAAATTAAATTATCGACTCGCGAAAAATAATTCACTCGCGAAATTGCTTGTGAATTAAACTTTCCGCTCGTTGATAAAATACAATTTTATCGTCTTGTACAAAAAATGACTATTGTTACACAGTTCATATTTCAAATGTATAAACCAGGGATTTGTTAACTACTGGATGGAGCAAGTGTATATCGATATATGTATTTCTTGTGTACCCGGCTAGAAGAACCCATGTGGGGTCGAAACGGTCGAGATTGAATAAAGTATAGTGGCTAATATCCAGAAATTCCTTTACTTACATATATAATATAGTTTGCAGCATTAGTAAATATGTATGTATGTATTTAAATTAGTAAAAATTGAGTAGCGGGAGGTTTTGTGTTGGCCACATCAGATTTTTTAATAAATGCTATTTCTATAATGGTAAATAACACCAATAATAACAATTCAAGTTAACAAATGGATTAATTTCTTGGAATGCACAAGTATTTGAATCAGTGATTACAGTTAACAAGACAATAGACACTTACAAAATTGACTTCACTGCAAGAGAGAGATAGAAGATCATGCATCCAAACAAACCTCCCCTCGTTGTCTTACGTCCCGTTTCATGTTCCTATCTGTCATTGTGTTAACATCTGTTATTCAGTGTTAAATCTAATTCTTTATTGTGATTTGTATGTTGTGTTTAATAAAAATGAGTTTAAAACCAGAAGATGTGTCTGGGGCAACTTTTTTGTTTGGTAATATTGAAGATCATTCGATTATTCAACTAAAACGATGGCTAGAGTATAGAGTCTACGGTTGATGACAGGTCTTTGTTTGGACGTGGTAACCATAGCAACCTTGATTTCTATGCTTTGTTGTTAGAGGCGCTCGTGCAAAAAGCAATTTTGTAAGTGTCTATTAGTTAATCATTGATTTAACATGCTTTCATGAAACCGGACATGATTTTTCTAAACAAACGTTAAAATAATCAAACCTAACGCACAATTCTTCATATATATCTTATCGCCCAGATGTTGCGGCGCCTAACTAACCACCGCCCAAATGGCGCGGCGCCCAGGTGTCCATCGCCCAGTTAACCGTGAAGCCTCGTAAAGTTCATCAATAATACCGATGACATTTACTGTTATTTTTGAAAAACCCTCGTAATTTTTGTAATAATAGACATAATTAACTTACTTGTAGATCTTTCACCACCATCTCCATGTCTTCCTTGGGTCCACTAAGAGTACAGCTGTCAGGTCCATTGCGACAAGCGATATCTACAGAGGGATATATGGAAAGAAACTTCGCAACTTCTGTAGCACCCACACCGACTGCAGCCATCAAGCCAGGGATCAAATCTGCTTCTAGTGAAGCCCTACCACGATAATAAGCGCTTAAAATCATCTGTTCGGCTGTTAAACAACCGTCCGCATACGCGCAACCTAGTTCACCAACGCTGTGGCCTATCATACCATCAGGAGTTATGCCCAGCGAGAAGAGAACGTCCGTAAGACCAATCTGGAAGAAAGAAAAGAGAATAGAATGTAGGGTTGCCAGACCTATATTTTGTTCAAATCTCCTATATCCTATAAACAAGGTAAATTCTCCTATATTTTCAATAATAAACAGAATAAAATCAGAATTGCTAACTGGAAATTTTAAAATGAATTGCTAAGAACTTTATAATTCTGTTAAAAGAGAAAAATATTTATTGAAAAAAGCTCAAAGCCATGGAAAGTATAATAACTAACCATTTTTGTGTTAGTGTCAACACTTTAATTAAAAGTTTCAAATTGAAATGTATCCTATATGTACAGTGTGTCCCATTTAGAGGTGCCACCATTAGGATCTCGAGAACTATAAGAGATACGATGACGGTTAAATGGAACTTTTTGTGCGCGTTTAGGAGGCCATCTCAGATATGCTTTTGTTTTTCCAAATATTCTCATAGGGCACTAGATAATGACAAAAAACTGAATATTGTTGATTTTTTCTTTTGCAAATAACTTCTACTAAACTATTAGTAATTGAGAAATACGTTTCAAATATAAAAGATAGATATATTTATTAACTAACCAGTGGCGTAGAAAATAAATTTTTATATCTATAAATTTTCGAGATATAACACAAACTTATATTTTTTAAAATGGAACCCATATCTTATTTTAGTCTCAAAAAAATAATTATTTTTTTCTCTTTTCAATGATGGACGGGTTATTATATTTTATATTTGTTTTGCTCCTAAAATTTAATTTTTTTCTTTATTTTTGTGAATTTTCTTATTATTTCTCAAAAAAAAAAAATATTATTTTTATTAATTATATTGTATTTGATCGACATAATTTATTTTATGCCTTTATTACTTAATATTTTTATTCTAGACTTATAATTACAAATTACACTATAATGTGCCAAGAGCGACCTGATACAAAATTTTATAAAAATTAATTTGATACGAGTTTTGAGCAATTTTTTCTAACGAAATAAATTATTTAAATACAAGTAGTATTTCTAAATAGAAATCTACTAATATTTTCAAAATAATTGTAAATTTAATACAAAATAAGGAAAAAATAATAATTTTGAAGGCAAAACAAATATGAAACATAATAACCCTTACAAAATTGAAAAGAGAAAAAAATAGTTATTTTTTTGAGACTAAAATCAGATATAGGTTCCATTTAAAAAAATATAAGTTTGTGTTATATCTCGAAAATTTACGGATATAAAAATTTGTTTCGTACGCCACTGATTAGATAATAAAAATATCTATCTTTTATATTTGAAACGTTTTTCTCAATTACCAATAGTTTAGAAGTTATTTGAAAAAGAAAAAATCAACAATAATCAGTTTTTCGTCATTATCTAGTGCCCTATGAAAATTTCTGGAAAAACAAAAGCACATTTGAGATGGCCACTCAAAGACGCACAAAAAGTTCCATTTAACCGACATCGTATCTCTTATAGTTTTCGAGATCCCAATGGTGGCACCTCTAAATGGGACACACTGTATATTCACCAAATCTCCTACATTTTTTTGTACATTCAGTTCTCCTATATAATTTTTTTTTAAATCTGGCAACCCTAATAGAATGTGAACTTTGAAAATGAAAAGACTTTTGTGATTATTTGAACACCGCCATGTTGGTGCAATTCGGCACAATTATAGTTGGAGATCCAAACCTTTAAGTGACAACTATTACATTATTAGACGGGACAGTCAATCTACCGCTTCATTTAAAAGTGACTGGTGGAATATTTACAGGGGTAAAGAATTATTTGAAATTTGTCCATAAAGCCGAATGGTCTACTACCAGTGAGGATGTTTGGATTACAATTTTTCTTAAGTCTTTTAAATTGCATATTTGCTGTGTTGAATTGAACCCAACACATTGCGAATAACACCTTTAAATATGTCGGAAATTTTCCTAAAAGATTACGTAACTTTTAACTTTAAGATAACTAGGAAGGTTTGGATCTCCAACTACTACAGGTGGGGCAGAAAAACCTATCCGATTTCAAATCCCTTTTTCTCAAAAGAGGGAGCAGGTAGAGTAGTGGGGTAAAAACCGTTAGAAAGCCGGTTTTATGCCATTTGTCAGTAGTCAACATGCCTTGGTCTGGTGAACATCGTGCTTTTGTTATTGAGCGGTTTATCGAATGCGGCGGTTCGATAATTGCTACACAACGTGCTTTTCGAATTCATTTCGGACTCGGGCGTCATGATCCTGTTCCACATCACGCTACGATTAAAGTGTGGGTGTCAAATTTTAGACAGACGAGTTCAGCATTGAAAAAGAAGTCGCCTGGACGTCCCAGGACAGCAACAGGACCTGAAAACGTGGCCAATGTGAGAGCCGCGATTGAACGTTCCCCGCGTCGTTCGGCGCGAAAATATTCGCTCGCTTTGGCGATTTCCAACCGCAGTATTCGGCGCATTTTGCACCGGGACCTCAAAATGCATCCCTACAAAATGGTTGTTGCACAGGAATTAAGTGAAAGGGATTTTGAAACCCGTACGAACCTGTGTCGCGATCTCCGAGAACTCCCAAACGACGATGTTGTGCTCTTCACGGACGAAGCCCATTTTCACCTTTGTGGTGCCGTTAACAGGCAGAATTTTCGATATTGGAGTGACGAAAATCCTCGAGAAATCCATCAGGAACCCCTCCATAGCCCAAAAGTGACTGTGTGGTGTGCTCTTTCCCGCCTAGGCGTCTGGGGGCCTTACTTTTTTGAAGAAAATGGGCAAACCGTAACGGTCAACAGCGAGCGCTATTGTTTCATGCTGGAAAATTTTCTTAGACCCAAAATGGAAGAAAATGGCGTGGAAAATGTGTGGTTTCAACAGGATGGGGCAACCGCCCACACATCGCGACGATCAATGGACATTCTCAGGGAACTGTTTCCCGGTCGCCTCATTTCCCTGAGAGGTGATCTTGGCTGGCCGCCGCGCTCACCGCATCTCACTCCATGTGACTTCTTCCTTTGGGGTTACCTCAAATCGAAGGTTTACCAGCATCGACCAAGGACCCTTCTTGCTTTACGAAGGGAAATTGCTCGGGCAATTGAAGAAATTCCTGTGGAAATGACGGTGAAAGTCATGGAAAGCTACCGCGAGCGCCTAAATCAGTGTATCCGCTCCCAAGGACGACATTTGAGTGATGTGCTTTTCAAAACTTAAATTTAAAAATGGCATAAAATTTGCGATATGTTAATAAAAAATTTTTTTGACAAGTTGAGTGGTTTTAATTTTATAACGTTTTGAAATCGGATAGGTTTTTCTGCCCCACCCTGTATAATAGTGCCGTAAATCGCCAACATGGCGGCGTTCAATTAATCACAACATGGCCGCTATGTATAGAGATCCAGTGCTTTACTTACTTGTATTGCAGCGATTCCGACAAAACAGTTCAAAATATTGTCAAACAAAGTCTCATCATCGCCTGTAATAATATTCATCAAATCCACATTGAATGGTTTCAGAGCATTTACGCATTTCTCCACAGCTCTTGCAAAAATTGGTAATTTTAACAGGTCTTTTCCCATGCCTAACCATTGGCTTCCCATGCCCGAATAGATAAACCAAACTGGCACCGCCATACCACTGTAGTATAACGATTCATCCTTAAAAGTATTATCAGATGTTTTCACAACATATCCGCGGTACAAATATCCTGGAATATGAGGCGCAAACGCCCCGTTGACTAGATTTGTGTAATCAATGTTATCTTCGTAGTTTTTCACTTCTTCAATAATGTCTTTGATGCCGTCTTCGGATCTGGTGGCGATTATACGTAAAAGTGGGAGTTTTATCGGTGTTTCTATTGCTTGAGGGATTTTTTCTACTGGGTTTCTTTTTAATAGAACATGACCAAACGCACTTGCGATGCCGAAAGAATTAACAGCTGCATAGTTACCATCCCAAGGCGTATTTTCTGTAACTATTTTCAGCCTTCCTTCTGTGAGAGCAGGTACATCAGTTCTTGGATTTTCAGTGTGCAAGTTCGCAGGAATTGTACCAGATTCCATCGCAATTAGTGTTTTTACTATACTTACAAGCACATTTGCCACTTCTGTATGTCCAATATTAGTTTTCAATGCACCTATCAATAACGGACTCTCTCTGTTGCCATTATTAAATATGTCATCTATTAGATTAAGTTCAATTTTGTCCAATTCTTTCACAGCACAACCATAGGTTTCAACAAAACTAACTTGGGTTGGATCAACGCCACAACCATGGTAAAAATTTTGAAGAAACCTTCTCGTTTGATCAATATCGACCTTGACAAATTGTCCCTGTCGATTTCCATTGAAGAAAGAATCAACATTGACAAGAGTACAGTATCTTCGTCTTGCTCGATCTGCGCGTTGAAGAAGAAAGACGCAAGTAGCGTCACTTCGAACATAACTGAAGAAAAGAAAGATAAGCTATATACGATGTAGGATAGGACGACTTTCTATAACTTCGAATGGCGCAATAATGACATTTGATATTTTATATGGGAACACCAAACATGCATTTAATTAAGCCTTTAAGGCCTTTTCACAGCTACGAAAATAAAAATAAAATTATACAAAAAAATAACTATATAAACAATAGATTCTTATGAAAGTGTTTCCAGCTCTCGAAAATAAAATTAAAGGCATAAACACAAGGATTTGCAAGTGATAATTATTTTACACAAACACACAGACAACACAAACATAAGCACAAGCTTAACAACTATTTATCGACCTTTAAACTAATGGACCAAGTGTTTCCTATTCTTTTATTGTTAGAATAATGCTCCAACATAAAAGGATAGAAATATATTTTCTGTCCTTCAACAATACGGAAGTTCTCAGTTAAAGTATACTGCGCATGCGTTCGTACTCATTGTACATCTTTTTCAGCCATATGTAAACCTCTATACATCGCTCTCTATCATTAAATAGTTGTCAAAATCTATTTGACGTTTCGTGACTGTGTATTATTTTACTTTTTTGGAGAACATTTACAATTATTTCTGTCAACATATACGAATATGTGTTGTGAGGTGCATATGCGACAAAATAACGGGGAAACGGTGTATTTTGTGCAGTCAGCAGTACGTACGCCGTTTAGCTGTGTCATATCATATGTAAATTCTTATTAATTATTACTTGTTCCCTATAATATAATATGTGTATACAATATATTGTATTAAAAATATATAATGAAAGTAATTATGCACAAAAAAATTAAATATATACTCTTAGCGATTATGCACCAAGTATAACAAGTTAGGGACAAATTAAATTTTTATTTTGCCGCGTTTTCTTAACTTCCGTACTGTTGAAGGATAGAGATACTGTGTCTGCACCGTTATGGCGGGACAAGCGTTTTGCTCCTACGCTGCGTCTATTAGTTTAAAGGTCGATGCAACTATCATTTGAGCTGTCAATTTACGTTCTGGTAATAGTTACTTAACTATCAAGTGTGCTAATGAGGGTGATTAACGATTAAGACATTATTTTTCCGTGGACCGTATCTTACTGAATTAGAAAATTTAATTTTATTCTATGACAATTTTTTTAGATTAGTAACGTTTGACACTAAGAGCAGGAGGGGGTGATATAGAATAACTATAGCGCCACTATAGCTATGAACTTTCTAGAACTATGGAATAAATAAATATATAAATACTTTAGTATGCGCGCGCTAGCCCAAAGTATTCATAATTGGAGAATCCGGTATTAAAAGTGACAGATAGTTATTTAAAACTATCTTGTATTTGGATTCTTCTTTTAAATAATGCGTTAAGTTCTTATAGTTTACGAAAGAATGAAAGAAGAAAAGAATAATAAAATTTAAGTGCAAATATAAAACAAATATGTGTTTGTGCACAACTGGTAGAAATTATAATAATTGATTTTGTTTCATGTTGATTTGATTTAAAATTGTACTTTTACGTCAGAAACATAATAAAAAATTGTAACTGTCAGTGATGTTATTCAAAATTAACAGTTCCTAACTATAATGCTGCCATCTTACCTTGAGCTTTGCTCGCCTGCTTCTATTGTTCAGCAATATTATGCGGTATCTATGGTTACCCACTAAAATTGTTTATTAATAAAAAATCATGCATTAATAGGGGTTATTAATGACTGATTTTCTATACATTAACATAACCTATTAATATACGGTCAGTAGAAAAAGAATTTAAATATAATTTCTAAAGTTGTTTTAAGAAAAAGTATAGCATTTATGATTGCGTACAGTGCTTTAAAAGGTATAAAGTTTTTATCATTGTTTGACAGTTGATGTTAATTTACGTTTTATTTTCGAAGCTGTGAACACCAACCATAAAGTCTTATTTATAATTTTATATATATTTCTTATTTTTCTAGCTGTGAATGAGCCTTCAGCTGCCAAAAAAACCACACTTTTAATGCCATTCAGCAAAAAAAAAAATATTTTTAATAAGTGGTAAAGGTCTTACCCTTCAGCGTTTTCCCCGAAAGCGTTGGTAACACCATCATGAGAAGTAACGCCAAAATATTTGAAGAGGTATGATGGGTTAATGTTACTGGCAACACTGCCGGCACAGACGACAGCAGCTTCACAATGTCCGTTACGGATAGCATCGTAGCCTTGTTGCAGAACCTAGTGTTAAACGTTTTATTACATGGTATCGAAAGAAAAAAAAATTTTTCTAGGTAAATTTTCGAAACATAACACTATATTTCATTTCACGTAAGAAAATAGTGACAGGAAGATAGGTGCAGTTTTTTGATTGGATAATATCGGAATATTATCTATTCAAAAAACAAGATCATACTGCACCTATCTTCCCGTCACTATTTTCTTATGTGAAATGAAGCATTACTTCAATTTTAGTATAGATCATAAAGATACCAACTTTGAAAAAAGTTTAATTGCTTTCAAGAAAGAAGGGGAATTTTATAAATTACAGGTATTATAGAAGGCTCAATCCGGGAGAGCCACATCCTAGACATGGCAGCACTAATGACCGACTTATAGGGAAAACATTATATTTTACGTTTGTGCTAGTTGTATTTTGAGGCTTTGTTTTGAGGATATTTTGTTATTTTTAATTGAAATCAAATATATTTATCATAATGTCAGATATATACACTTAATTAAATGATGCTGTGCGGCCTATGGTCGAAGGAGAAGCAGTATATAAGGGTAAAATAAGATTCAAAATTTAGGTTAGTGTTAACTACTTATTTAATTATTTTTAGCTGGACATTTTATCTTGTGCGGATATAAGACATATAAACAGAATAATATAGAAATAAATTAACTGTGTGTTCAAACATCTAATATGAAAGGGGCTAACCACTCAATCGTAATAACACTAAATACAAATGCACATCAAGTTCTTTGTTCTGCACGTCTTCCTCTTGCTCAATTTCTGATATTTTTGTAGTTTCTTCTTCTTCCCTGTCTTTCCTATAAACAATTTAAAATAAATACATAATATTAAAGAATAATAGTTACTACTTACAGGTAACGTCTCTCTATTTTTCTTCTCTGTACAGGGGTTTTGTCGAATTTTCTTTGCTGTATTTTTTAGCTTGCTATATCATTTTTTTTAATATTTTTCTTTTATTGACTACAAAAACAATCTAATAATGTTTTGAAGCATAAATTTTTATAAATACTTACATGGAATAAAATCGCTTAGGTAAAAATGTGAACAAACGTTCATAAACGGTGATTTGTCCTTTCCGATTTTTAACGCGATTTTCCACTTATTTTTTAATATTTCTCTTTTTGGGAATATTTTGTAAATTACATTTATGGAAATAAGAGACCGCGATGTATTTATCAAGGAGAGGAGGTTTGTAATGCTGATTCCATTATTTTTTTGTTGTTTCACCGAAAAACAAAAGCACAGTTTGAAAAAAATGATTGTATCTGTAAACAAACGCCTTATAATCATCATCACACAAAATTGAGAGATTTTTTAATTGAAAATTCAAAAGCCAGGTTAAAAAATCTGTTGTGGCCAGCACAAGACCTCTCGCTATTTCCATATTAGGCTATAAGTATTGTATTGCACTTCGCTTTCGAACCGTCGTTTTATAACAAAATATTGCAGAACTTTACCCAAATATTGTTTTTTATTGTATTTAACATGTCTTCTCCACACATATAATTCTAATTATATCTATTTTTCATTGTATGAGGAAGTTTCTAAATGTCAGAGATTGTTCCAATTCATTAACCAGATTGGCGGTATTTCTGATGAATATATGCATTTTACCTATAATTTCAAATATTTAATTAATAAAAACAATAAGAAAAATTAAATATATTTCCCAGAAAAAGCTATCAGAATGTCACTAAAACTATTGATATTTGACACTGACTTGTGTCATTTACAAACTATGTTATAAACATTGGAATTTGTCAACTGGTTTCCTTAGTGCCTTAGCCTCTGCGATTAGTTTACTTTATAAATTATAGTGTCTTTATCTCTAAATCTATATAAGATATAATAAAAATTTTAAGTGTATTAGATGGAGAATTTTATGTTCTTCAATATTTAATAAATAAACTCCCAAAAAATTATATTTAGAATTTTTCTAAGAAACTACTACTTCTGGTTGTTCAATTGTTACCAAAACCTTTTCAGCTCTTCCCAGGAATGTCAGATTGAGGAAACTGTAGTTAAATATTTTTTAAGTCTTATAGTTTTTGAGGAATCGTGTCTAGAACATCCAGACATACATACACACACATACACACATCCACATAGACATCATTTTAAAAATGTTATAATCGGATTCTAGGGACCTTAAATCGTGCTTATTCAATAAAATCTGGAAATGCGAATTTTAGCATGAATCCAATACCTCTCTTAGCGAGAGGTAAAAAAGCTTTGTACGTATACAGCGGGTAATAGTGGTCGCTGAAAACACACACAACCACATTAATTCATTGAACCAGAAGTAAAATGTATTACAAAATCGTGATCAAGCTATTTCAATTAATGTTCTTATTAGGTTATTATGATATGGTCCTAATTTAACTATTTTGGTGCTTCTGCTTTTGTCTTACGTTTTAGGATTGCGTTGGATAAATTGATGTTCAAATTCCAACAAAATGTACAGATCATCGTAAAAAAAAGCAACTAACGATACTATATTTTTGGGAAATCAACGCAACGTCCACTATTAACCACTTTTAATTTTTTCTAAATTGTGCTTTTAATTTTCAATTCAAAATACTCTTTCAGTTTTGCGTGGTGGTGATTGTAACGCATTTGTCTCAAGAATAGACGGAATAGTTTTTATACTATCCTATTGTTTTTCAGTTAAAACACTTAAAAATGCGACCAGCACTATAAACTTCTTCTCCTTGACAAACACATCAAGGGAATTTATAAAATATATCAATGAAAAATGAATAGCTTCCTGTACCTAGAAATTTGAAAGTAAAAATATGATTATATATCCAATGTCTCACTTATTCTAACTAATTATCCCTAGTACTATGTCATGTCTCTTACTAAAAAACAAACAATTTGCATTAAGAAGACAGTAAAATATGTATATTAAGATCAAATTCATATATGTACTTACCGTAACCTTCACAAATAATCCCGGAGTGGATAGTTCTCCAAATGTCCGCCAGGTGGTGTAGCGCTTATCTGGAGTTCCCTATAGCGCTATCCTTCGACATACTTTGTGTCATAATATTATCAAACTGTTTCAAAGTTCTATAATTTATTATCAAAAAAAAATGCTTATTATTTATGTTATTTATACATAATAATAATTTCTTCATAAATATAACGTATAAGTTTTTATATAAAAACATTTCAGCTATGAAAACATGAAATAATTGTTCCCTCTATAACTAACAGTTTGTCCATTGTTTGTCGATCACCGGTCAGTACCTACTACCTCACGCATTAAATTCTTAAACTTTAAAAATTCATATCTCGCTTATTACGTGAAATTTTTAAATCGCGTTTGCACTAAAATTCTTATTAAAGCCGTTCTTACAGAAAAAAAAAAATAATAAAAAAAAATGGTATAGGACCTCATTGCTATTTTTATGTTCGAACAAAAAGAATATGTACATATTGAATAAATTTCAAAACTTAATAACTATCAACCCGATTCACAAAAAAGCTAATCCTCATTTTTGGATTAGCGAATTCTACTCTAATTTTGACAGTTTATATCTTAAAATATAGTCTAATCTATTCCTAGTATCTACCTTTATTGATAATAACTTGAAAATTAAATTTTAAATACCGGCACGGAATAGAATAGGGTCCTATACAATAGTCATATTTTAACTATCTTAAATAAGAAGACGAAAATATACATAAATTAATGAGTATTAGTGAAAAAAATTTCTTTAAATATTGACTAGGTCACAAACTATAAGCGATTGAAGCTGATTACTAATTGGGTATGACGCGTTAGGTACTAAGAATTTGATTGGTCGCCTGATTTTAAAAAGGAGATTCGCGCGTCTGCAACGGTCACCTTTGAGTCACCTTTAAAAGAATATGAAATGTCATGTTGTTCTATAACCTAACAAAACATTTAACAATTTTGTGTTTGATGAATTTATTTAATTATAACATCTAGCAATATTAACAATAATAATATATTTAAAATTAAATCAATTTGCAATATTAATTAAATTAATAATAATATTAATTAAATTAATATTGAAACTTCAAAACAGCCAACACTAGCGCCATCCGTCGTCATACTTTGTGTAATAATATTATAAAACTGTTTGGATGTTCTATAATTTATTGAGAAAAAAATGCTTATTATTTACGTTATTTATACTTAATAATAATTTCTTCATGAATATAACGTATAAGTTTTTATATACAAACATTTCAGCTATGCAAATATGAAAAAAAATTGTTCCCTCTATAACTAACAGTTTGTCCCATTGATTGTCGATCACTTGTTAGTACCTGCTACGTCACGCACAAATTCTTGAACTTTAAAAATTCATATCTCGCTTATTACGTAAAATTTTTAAGTCGCGTTTGCACTAAAATTCTTATTTTATCCCGTTCTTACAGAAAAAAAAAAAGAAAAATCGTATAGGACCCCATTTTGACAGTTTATATCTTAAAATATAGTCTAATCTATTCCTAGTATCTACCTTTTTTGATAATAACATGAAAATTAAATTTTAAATACCGGAACGGAATAGAATTCACTAATCCAAAAATGAGGATTAGCTTAAACTTTTTTGTGAATCGGGCTGTTTAAGATTAAATAAATAAATCATTAATCCTCTAATTGGTTTATAAAATTCCCCTTTTTACTATAGAGTAATTGAAAATTAGTAAAATTATGTCCCGTATTACGAGCGCACTTTTACAATAAAAGCGCTTGTATTGTAACAATTCAGAGTTGACTATGTGCTTCACTTACTTCAACTGACGATGACGAGATTCTGTTGATGATGAGGATGAACACATATTTATTAAAATGACTGATATGGACACAATACTTTTATTCACAGCTACTGTTTTAATTTATTGTGACAATGCGTAAATTATAACTTTAATGCACAACGCTATTACTTAAGATAATAGTCAAATATCCATTCGCTGCGACGAATTTAATGGGTAAGCGTAACGCTAACGATTGTTCCGACATCTATTCGCAAATATTAGAACCTTACAAAAATAATACTAATAATAATTATTAGCAACATTTATTTATTATTAAATATATACATATATAAAAATTTAATTCATACGCACTGTAAAGTTAATACCAATCTTGCCCCAGGTGAAGTAGTTAATCGGAATGTATATTTTTTTAAAATTTTTGGTCTTACCAACGAAAGTAGCATGTCAAATTGATTTATGGATAAACGTGTGTAGTTAAAAACATGCTTTCGTCCCATAATCTCATTTCCTGTATTAAGTTTTCCCAATCTCTTTGTTGAGACCGAAGCTGATTTACTGGATGAGTTCTCCATCGGCGTTTTGATTTTTTCTTTTCTTGTGCTATTTTACTTTTTACACAATTAATTATAAACATAACACTTGCGGCAGCTATAATTTTTTTCTGATGAATAAATAAAAATTGTTCAGCATTCATGTTGACAGTTGTCATCAAAGTCAAATATAAAAATAATAACCTTCTACGCAAGCGCACACAAAGTTAATGCATAAGCATAGCGTTAAAAGTTTGGCGTTTGCAAACTTTTGAGTTTATGCATTACGCTTACGCGTTAGCACTAATTTGTAGCTGTGAATGGTCTTATGCATTGCCATCTATCAAACTTTTTCTGCGTTATGCGTTAGCATTATGTATTAGTATTACGCATTAAAACAGTAGCTCTGAATGAAGCTTTAAACTATCTATCGAACTTTACCGTGCAGTCGTACATTAATATTTTTTCTTACCTGAAATCCGCCTATCCAAGACGAATCACAAGCATAACTCGGCCCTGTTGAATTCAACCAGTAGCTAATTCTATTTGCAAACATAGCTCTAGATTGTCCAGTAACTCCAAAACCATTCTCCACATTCTCGAACATCAACGAGTCGCTGTCAGAGATGCAGGAAGCCGCAGCGACGAGTATACAACGTCCACGAAAATCTGCAGGAGACATGCCGGCATCCACGATGGCCTCCAGAGTGTTCTCAAGCATCATCCGGTTCATCTGGTTCAGGAAGGCAGTCTGTTTGCGATGGGTGCCAAAAAAACCAGAGTCGAAGTAATGCAAGTCGGGGACATTGCCAGTACGGTCGCAAACGTCCATCATGGTATCTCAAAAAGAATGGAATATTATTTTATTTGTTTGTGATTTTATTTTTTGATAATTTGTTAAATTACGGTAATGAGCCTGTTTCACATTTTTCAAAAACTATTTTAAATGAAAGTTTATGCAATGATTTTCTTAGTAATAATTTTTATTTTAATAATTTGTTGTTATTTTTGCAAATAATTAAATAAAAAGATTGGCGTCCTGAAAAACTACCCCCACTCCTGTGACGTACAAGCACATACATTACATCATTAATAACCAATAGGAAAATAGTTTTTCCATCACCTACGTTTATTCATATTATTTATATAAATAAACGTAGGCTAAAGTTTGTCACATGTTAATAAAAAAATCTTTTAATTTGACATTTGACGTTGACATTTCTCATTGTAACTGAATAATAAAGTAATAATGGCAAATTCAAATTACACTCAAGCTAAGTCGGACAATTTACCGAAGGTCTATAGTTGGATGATGGCTGAATTTATATCAGAACGATTGTTTTACTGCTACCGCAATAAGGGGTGTTAAAGAGTTGAGGTAAAATAAAATATAAAAACTGAATTTACTGTATAAATTGATAATATATTTTACTTTAAAGTTCTGGTCGTGATTCTTACATTGAATCGTGAAGGTGGATGAAAGTTGAAATGATCTTCACAAACATGAAGACACGATTTTTCTGACAAATTATCAGCTCTTCGACCTACTGCTTCTAGCCACAATTTTCTTTTCTTCGCATCTTTTGTAAAATTTATAAACTTTATAGTAGGTTTGTTCCTAACAGTATTTTTGTAAGAAGGCACAATACAATATCGTAAATTTCTCATTTTATTTTGTATTTTTTATTACTTACATATTATACAACTTGAACCAATCTAAAAATTTGACACTTGTTTGACAACTTTGACAATACACTTGACACCTTAGAACCGCTGAAGATGTATGTGCTCTGACGTCACATTCTGTTTCCGATCACGTGACTTATTCAAAATTTTATCCAAATTTCAAAAATTAATTGTAAAATATCTAAAAGATATTTCGTGATATTTTCAAATTTGAGGTTCTTTAAAGAACAATTTCTTTTAAAATTTAATACTTAGAAGTCATATAAAAATTCTTGCAACAGCCCTATTTATGGTTTTGCGTTCCTGAAGAAAACACTTTAATCTTTAAAATTTTTATTGAATTGAGTTACCTTCCCATAATGCAGCTTCTATTCCATCTCTATGCTCCAGTAGCATCTTTTCCAGTTCTTGCACATTCTTCGATTGCGGAAAACGTCCCCCCATACCGGAAATCACAACTTCTACGTCTTCCTGAGACATGACTATTTAGAAAATAGCTCTTTACCTGAAATAGAAATGAACTCGGACTAAGAAAAAAATATTTTTATATACTCACAGTCTTTATTCATATGTACATATATTCATTCATTAAACAACAGAACAATTACAAATTCTCCATAATATGAATAATAGCTGACCGTGGGACAGTCTTCAAATCCCAAGAATTCAATAATTTCTGCTTACACATATTGCAGTATTAAACACCCAGAGAACAACGGACAGATCGAGAGGTATGTACAATGGCACCATAATGCCTGCGCTAATAAGTGAAGACCCGGAAAAATGGGACCAAAAAATGACCCAATTCCATTGTATGAAGCTTTCACCGATGGCTTTGAAGAATAGGGCACCTGCACGTGACGTTTCAACATGGCGGCCACCAGCTGATCTTGGACAACCAAACCTTCAGTTTGCATTGTGTCTTACGGAGAAATATCGTGCCGTAAGCTTTTATTGTGTTTTTACGGCACTTATTGTTTTATTTGGGAAAAACTGATTAGAGTGTGTAAAAGTGAGTATACGAGGAGTGTTTTCCGTAAAAAATAAGTCAAGACATTCTTATTAATTAATGAGTTCCAGGTTATTAAATTAAAACTAACCCAATCCTATTTTTTTGTGTATACTTCTATTGCATATAAAATAATTTAAACATAATCTGATAGGAACATATTGTATGAATGTTTAAATATATTTAATTTTCTTTAATAATATGTAAAAAAAAAACATGAAAAAATATTTTTTAAATGACAGAATTACAAATTTTGAATGAAGTTTTTTTTTAGTAACAGAAAAAATATATATATTTGTGTCTGTTTCTTACAAAGGTTTAAAAATTAGATAGGTAATCAATTATTGATTTCATATTGATTTTTAAAAGGCATTTATAATCCTCGTCAAAAAAATGTCAATGTATAAGGATCCACATTATGTATCCACTTAAATTTATCGATTTAACGTACTTTGGCTTCCAAAGATAAATTTTTGACGTATAAACTCAATAAGCTCATTTATATACAATAAAAATACACAATATGACAATAAGAAAAATGAACTCGAAGATAAATATATATATTTCAAATTTAATTTTCTTTATAAATTAAAAAAATCTAATAATTCAATTTATTTTAATTTCAATATTCATGTTTTCATTTAACAATACACATAAAAAAAACATACAAACTCAAATGAATGTAATTTAATATTTTTAAAAATATATTTATAAATACGACTGCTTTGTTTTACTAGTAAATAATTCATACACTTATCTTTAATTATGGCTAATTACATTTTAAAATAGCATGTATAAATTTAGGAAAAACTGAATTTCTTGTACAGAAAACACATTCGCTGCATAAGACGCAATGTTAAACTGAAGCTTGGTTGCCCAAGATCAGCTGATCATCCGCCATGTTGTGACGTAGGTGCAGGTGCCCTATACTAAGCGATCAGGCGGCAGAAAGAAGTCCGAGCTACAGGAGCTGAAAATGTTCGCAAAGCTGTTAAGCAGAACGAAAAATATTACAATAAACGAAGATTGTCACCGACCGTGTTCCACGAAAGTCAACTTGTTGTCATCAAATATGTGTCATTTTATTATTTGCTCGATGCTTAATCTGAAAATTGAATTCTCAGAGGATCAGGCTCCATCCTCTGATTCTAGGTGAAATATCTTTCTTCTCCAGTGACTGCTACATGGCTAAAGAGTCTGTAACAAATTGTCGGCCAAGTAAATACTCTCTGAACTTTTCTAAAGCTTTTTAGTGTTTCAGGCTCGAAGCTCTCGTGTTAGCAGTGGCGTATCCAGACATGACCCTTGGGGGGGGGGGGGGGATATGACATGACCCTTGGGGGGGGAGGGGGTATATAAAAATATTTTGTATAATAACCAAAAAGTTTTTCGTAGATAAAAATATAACAACGCCTTGGTTTTTAGGCGACCTGTTCTATAATAACATATTACATGATATTGCAAAAAAAAAAAAAACGTAAAACAATATTCAAACGTCTTTATTTTTACTCTTTTCCGGTGTCATGCGGGGGATATATCCCCCATATCCCCCCCCCCCCCAAAAAAAAATCCGCCACTGCGTGTTAGAGTAAAATACTGGTTGATATTGTTCATCAGCCTGCTTCTACATAAGTATTGTGCCAAATGCAATTGCATCTGCATGCAATTGAGTGTCTTTTGTAGGGTCGAATATTTCCAATGCGGGCTCAGAACAAAGTACTTCTTTTAGCTGAATCATAGCTCGAATTTTTCAGTAGTAAGGCCTGAGAAACTTCGGACTTGCTTCACGGTTGTTGGAACAGAAAAATTAGCGTGTTCCGTGGCCGCGTGCCTGAGTGTCTGGTTGCGAATCTGGGGTACCGGGTTCGATCCCGACCGACGCTAAATATTTCGAAATGGGTAATATTTTCTTCACAAAAGCACATTTATCTATCCGTAGCTTTATGGAAAATTCATTCATTCTTTCGGACGCAAATTGTATAATTTGCAAATGTTCTTCAAGAGTTTGGGTTACTATAAGGAGATGAACTATGTAAATCTGTCTTTCCTTCACGTATAAAATCTTTGAATAATTTGTTAATATATAGTTGAAATACTGACGGGGAATTAAATAAGCCAAATGTAACTTTGACGAATTCATACTATTCACCAGGAACAATGAATTCAGTATATTTAATTGAATCTTCAAGTACGTTAATATGGAAAAAGCCATCTCTCAAATCTAAAGTCGTAAAATAATTTGTCTGACTTAGATTTCCAATTAGATCCTCAATGTACGAGTACGGTAATGGATAGGTGTCTTTTACCATGACTTCATTAAGGTTACGGTAGTAATACATATACATATTTCATCATATACCCTTTAGAAATTCCACCAATCTCGTCAATGAATTGGAAGAATCTCGAACATTTAGAAGAGTAGGTGGACACTTGTTCATAGAATGAATTGAAAAATAAAGAATGGATGTAATTAGAATGTTTTGTGTGTACCAGAAATGTTAAATTGTCTTAAATACAATACTTATACAGGGTGTTAATGAATACGTGTTGCACCTTATTCCTGAATTCCTGATGTCATTTTGAGCAAAATATATTATATGAAAGTACGTGCGGAAACGTTTCATTTCAGAGCTGCATCCCTTTTAAGGTTCATCTCCTCACACACATTTTTATTATTAATAACTCTGGTACTAGTTGCACAATAATTTTGAAACTTGGTACGAAGATACAATTTCTTGAGACGCATTTTTACAATTTCTCAACTAAAGACGTCTCATTTGGGGAAGCTATGTACATTTTTCATCATTATTTTTTTACCTATTAATTCTTTTTTCATTTTTACTAATAAAATATTACATACAATGCAAAAATACACAAAAACGTAGTCTTGGTAAAACTTGATAATCGCAGCAGTTTTTGAGATATTTTAATTTTTAGAAAAAAATAAGTATCCAAAATATTTAGTTATTAGTTAAAATACAATCAAGTTACCACAGAAAATTGAAGAAAAAAACAATCTGAATAGTGTATTTTACGTTCTAGTTTAACAATATTTTTATTTTAAATATCCACAGATCTTTTATTACCTAAAATAGATTTTACCCCACTTAGTCTTCCATGTACTAAAAATAGCTTAGTCATCCGAAGGTTAACGGCAATAAAGTTTCGAATGTCGAAAAAAGAAAAGTTGGAAAGATGTCTTAAAAAAGCCAAAAATTTAGGCTTAGGCTGTGTCCGATGTCGCATTTTGACATTTAAGATTTTAAGATTTAGGTCTTCACATAAATACAACTCCGAATGGCACACTAGTGACATCCATTGGTTCGTATAGATTTTTTTTTTTTGTTTTTAATTCTAATAACGCTAATTTTTTCTCAATTTTCTCCTCTTTTTTGGAACACATATTTGACTTGACACTTCTATGACAGTAAATTATTTATAATTGTCAGATCATAGTAATATAAAATAATCATATCATCTGAAGAAAAACAAACAAATACTTACATTTTGCAACTTTGCAAAAAAAAAATATATCAACGGTGGCACAATATTTGAAAATGAAAAGTGCAAAGTTGCAAAGTGTTTGGTAGAACAGGCCCCAGGTGGTGATTCCATCGAATATCAGCCAAACTTGGCTGCCTCGCGTACGCCTAATGAATTAGAATAGGGTCCATGTTTAGTAGTTTGAACAATGCTCAATATCATTGACATTTTAGAATAGAAAGCTTTTTTAGAATATACATCAAGTTATACATATATTTCGATTACGGGCCAAATCTGTAAGGCTTACAGATCTGTATATCTGTAAAAAGCTTACAAAAACGCATCCATTTTGCATATGAGGTGCGGGCTTTGACATTTGCTTGTATGGCCCGCCGCTCGCCTCAACAGGGTTGCCAAGTATATAGTTTGTGTACCTTGCCTGTGTTGCCATTGCCAAATGAATTTGAGCGTAAAATTAATTTATAAAAATATCCAATATGTTTTGTTTATGTAATTATTTATAAGCTTTGATATTAAATATAAACGTGTTACTCAAAAACAAAACCACAAATAATGACAAATTACACTGATTTATTCAAGTGGCCTCTAGTGAGAAATTCACGAACCAGGCCAAATATACATATTTCTTTCTCTTTTTGGCCAGCCGAAATAAAAACATTCATGCCCGTATTCACCAGCATCAAATAAATCTTCGAATAGCTTATTCATTGAATAAGAGAAAAATATCGCATCGATACCATAACACAAATGAAGGTATTTATTCTAGCTGTCATATTTTGATGCGATATTTTTCTCTTATTCAATGAATAAGCTATTCAAAGATTTATTTGATGTTGGTGAATATGGGCATCAATGAAGAGGGATAGGGAATGTTTTTATCGGTTTCAAAAGTAAACAGTCTTGTTTCGGCAAGATTCACAAATCTTAGACTTCTGGTTGAAATGTTAAGTAACCCAAGCTTCTAACATTCCAGATCTTGGACCTCTGGCGTGGTTAAAACGTTGAGTAACCCAAGAGTCTGTCTTGGTTTGTCAGATGTAAGTTCTCCAGTCTTTTTTCGACTCCGCTTTCCAATACCTTGACCACTAAATATCTATAAATGAAATGTTGATACAAGAAGAGAGAAAATTACATAAATATTTACTTAAAATATGTATAATTATATTCTCTCTCTGTAATTGGGATATCCTGTTGAGCGGAAATAAATAAATAAATAAATAAATTAAATAAATAAATAAATAAATAACGAAAATAACTAGTATTCCTGGCAAGCACTTTCCGTGAGAACATGTAAATACATTGTTTTTGATGTAAATTATTTAATGTAATACATAAATTACTACGAGTAAGGCCATGAGGTCAAATAACCTACGTAACCTATAATAGATATTTACACACCAAGTGAACTAAGGTAATGTTTATCCGTGAGAAGAAAGTTAATTCCTTCGAGTGAATAAACATTCTTAGTTCACATGGTTTGTACAATATTTTATTCAATTTTGACGAAGTACTAATAAAAACCATTATAATATTTAATTTTGACAAAATAAAAAAATCTGTTGTGGCCAGCACAAGACCTCTCGCGATTTCCATATTAGGCTATATAAGTAATTATTGTATTGCACTTCGCAATCGAACCGTCATTTTATAACAAAATATTACAGAACTTTACTCAAATATTGTTTTTTATTGTATATAACATGTCTTCTGCACACATATAATTCTAATTATATCTATTTTTCATTGTATGAGGAAGTTTCTAAATGACAGAGATTCTTCCAATTCATTAACCAGATAGGCGGTATTTCTGATGGATATATGCATTTTACCACAATTTTACCTATAATTTCAAATATTTAATTAATAAAACAATAAGAAAAGTAAAATATACTTCCCAGAAAAAGCTATCAGAATGTCACTAAAACTGTTGATATTTGACAATGACATGTGTCATGTTCATGTTATAAACATTGGAATTTGTCAAATGGTTTCCTTAGTGCCTTAGCCTCTGCGATTAGTGTACTCTATAAATTTTAGTGTCTTTATCTCTAAATCTATGCAAGATATAATAAAAATTTTAAGTGTATTAGATGGAGAATTTTATGCTCTTCAATATTTAATAAAAAAAAAAACTCCCAAAAAATTATATTTAGAAGAATTTTTCTAAGAAACTACTACTTCCGGTTGTTCAATTGTTACCAAAACCTTTTCAGCTCTTCCCAGGAATGTCAGATTGAGGAATTTATAGTTAAACAATTCTTAAGTCTTATAAGTAGTTTTTGAGTAATCGTCCCTCCAACATCCATACATACACACACACACACATAGACATCATTTTAAAAATGTTATAATCGGATTCTAGAGACCCTAAATCGTGCTTATTCAATAAAATCTGGATATGCGAATTTTAGCATGAATCCAATACCTCTCTTAGCGAGAGGTAAAAATGATCAGTTAGTAGGCTGAGCATGACAATCGTCGCTGATAGACGTCAAGTCATGTATTTAAAATGCTTTATTGTCTGTCATTTGTGCCGTGAAAAATAATGAAAATGGCTGATAATGTCTGATAAATACTTTGGTAAGTGTTAATTTCGTGCCTGGTGTTATTTTAAATGCATTATTTGCTGCAGAGTGAATTAAAAAATATATGAGAGTGATTTAATAGTTATTTATGTACCTAGGACAAAAAATTGCATATTACAGCAGAGCTCGAGTTTGCTTTCCGAGGCGAAGCCGAGGTAAAGCAAACAAGCGAGGCTATAATATGCATTTTTTGCCGATGTACATATTACATTTTTCTGTCTACCTTACTTTACGTAATAGATCTAGAAATAAATACACGTTTTTTTAAATTCGTAAAATCTTGTTATTTATTATATGAATAATGCTAGGATAATATATATCTTCTGCCATTTTCACAAAATTTGAATTCTTAGCTCTGTTTTAGTTTGAAGGAAGACACACTACACTCACAGACACATCAACACTATTTGACAGGTGAAAATAAACAAAACAACAAAATAACCTGAAAACAACTCTATCCAGCGGTATCTTAGAGTAACAATTAGACATGTCAAAATTAATAATTTTTAGTATAGTTAATTTCATTATTAATTGCACACATATTTAAATTAAATTTATCATTAAAATAATATTTTTATTTGCTCGTTTGATATTTGTTATTTACAATTCCGGTAGTACACACAATTACAATAATCATAAAATCGTAGTAGGCTTAGCGTACGAAAAAGGTTTGCGGACGAAAAAGGTTTGCGGACGAAAAGTGATAACGTTCAGAAAAGTATCATTTTTCGTCCGAAAATATATATATAAGTACGTAAAATTTCACTTTTCGTATAGGTAGACAGAAAAAAAATTTAATTCACTTGTGAAAAAAGTGTTACTTATAGTTGTTGCTAAGGAATTAATAATGACAGTTTAAAACGTCAAAATTGAAAAAAAAATGTATTGTATTGAGAGCTTCTTGACTGGATGGATGTTTGGGATATTTGGACTTTTATTCAAATATCCCAAAAAAATGTATGTACGGTTTTTTTGATCCATTTCTTTTTAAATGCTCACACATATATCTGTCAAAGTCAAAAAAAAAAATGTCGCCAATAACTATAGTACTAGGAGTAGCTACTTTCGAGTCTGATGCATATCTGTTGAGCAGTTGCAAAAAAATCTGCGTAACATACTAAATAAAAAAAACTGTTGTGGCCAGCACAAGACCTCTCGCCATTTCCATATTAGACTATATAAGTATTGTATTGCACTTCGCTATCGAACCGTCGTTTTATAACAAAAAAATACAGAACTTTACTCAAATATTGTTTTTTATTGTATTTAACATGTCTTCTGCACACATATAATTCCAATTATATCTATTTTTCATTGTATGAGGACAGAGACGGACTGGTTCGTTGGACCGGCCCGGGAAATAAAATCCTGTGCCGGCCTCCTTGGTAAAAAATTATTATTATATATATATATATATATATATATATATATATATATATATATATATATATATATACAAAAAATACATGTTTTTATTACTATGTATACAGGTGTCTCTAATATAAGTGGATTTAGCTTAACCACAGATTCTATGGGTTATTTTCAACAAAAAGCTTTAATAAAATTATGCCCGATTTCGTTTCCTTCTGGAATACCTACCTCTTGAAAATTACTCTACATGTCGTATGTATATAATTTCTTTTAATTCGGAGTTTAATGAATTTTTTTTGGCGCTTTTTGAAATTCTAAATAAAAAAGATCTGATTGGATTAACATTCGATAAAATGCATCGTTCTTCAAGTAACAAATTGCAGTTTTTCGGTCATATATTAACAATTTTTTTATTGCAGAACTAACAAAATTTAACAATGTATTTCACATATGATTCTGTGTAAAAAATGTCATAAACATATAGACCATATTCCTCTTATTTACCAAAATACGAGAAGGGAAAATTAACTGATATTTACAAAACTTTGAAAGGAAGAAATAATACAAAATAAATGTGTTAAATGGTTACACGAAAATAATAATAGACACGGAATGGTATGTTATGGTAGCTTAATAAAAATTACACTAAAAGAACTACATAGTATAACAACATTTCACAGTTTATTACACATTTCACTTTGGTTAAAAAACATAGGTCCTATTCCTTTTAGTTACCAAAATACACGAAGTGAAAGTTAACTGATATTTACAAAACTTTGACTTCTTGTATTTTGGGAACTAAAAGATATAAGACCTATGTTTATGACACTTTTCAAACAAAATTACATGTGGAATAAACTATAATTTAGTTACAGTACTTAAGTTTATTATTTTTGTTTATAATGACCCTTAGGCTCTATGGTTAAGCTATGTCTACGTATTTTAAAGACACCGTATATAAAATAATTTTGAATATTTCTACACAGACGTCTAGAAGAAACTTAACATAAAAACACATTTAATAATTTATAACAAACATAAAGCACAATTTTTTAATAGTTTTTTTTTTCTACGCTAATTACAAATTTTTCGAAATTATACTGTGTTAGCCGATTTTAAGTGTGTTCTGACCATATTTTAACTTTTTTTTTTATTTAGGTAACCTGTCCACTTGCAATACATACATTATGCGACATTTTGTATATGTCATAGTCAGATAGTAAAATTCGTCTAATAAAACTGGGCCGGATTAACAATTCGTTGACTTAGCTATCTTTTACAATCTGGCTAGTCGTCTAAGCCTCTACGCGTTTTGTACCTACTTAGCTTGTAAATTTCTCTATATGTAATAACAATAACATAAAGCCCGGTTTGAGTTTTCCCAATGAGATTTTGTGCGTTAATATGCCAGTAAGTTGTTTGTCGTTTTATAAAACGTATTAGGATTATAGCAGCTTATAATTAAAACTTTGTTAGGAAAAAAAAAAATAGGCATTAAGCCCACCGGCCTCCTGCAAGTCGCGGCCTCTCGGGAATTTCCCGATTTCCCGGTGGCCCTGTCCGTCCCTGTATGAGGAAGTTTCTAAATGTCAGAGATTCTTCCAATTCATTAACCAGATTGGCGGTATTTCTGATGGATATATGCATTTTACCACAATTTTACCTATAATTTCAAATATTTAATTAATAAAACAATAAGAAAAGTTAAATATACTTCCCAGAAAAAGCTATCAGAATGTCACTAAAACTGTTGATATTTGACAATGACATGTGGCATGTTATAAACATTGGAATTTGTCAACTGGTTTCCTTAGTGCCTTGGCCTCTGCGATTAGTTTACTCTATAAATTATAGTGTCTTTATCTCTAAATCTATAAAAGATATAATACATTTTTTAAGTGTATTAGATGGAGAATTTTATGTTCTTCAATATTTAATAAAAAAAAACTCCCAAAAAATTATATTTTTCTAAAAAACTACTACTTCCGATTGTTCAATTGTTACCAAAACCTTTTCAGCTCTTCCCAGGAATGTCAGATTGAGGAAACTGCAGTTAAATATTTTTTAAGTCTTATAGTTTCTTAGAAAAATTCTTCTAAATATAATTTTTTGGGAGTTTTTTTTTTAATAAATATTGAAGAACATAAAATTCTCCATCTAATACACTTAAAATTTTTATTATATCTTGCATAGATTTAGAGATAAAGACACTAAAATTTATAGAGTACACTAATCGCAGAGGCTAAGGCACTAAGGAAACCAGTTGACAAATTCCAATGTTTATAACATGACACATGTCATTATCAAATATCAACAGTTTTAGTTACATTCTGATAGCTTTTTCTGGGAAGTATATTTAATTTTTCTTATTGTTTTATTAATTAATTTTTTGAAATTATGGGTAAAATTGTGGTAAAATGCATATATCCATCAGAAATACCGCCAATCTGGTTAATGAATTGGAACAATCTCTGACATTTAGAAACTTCCTCATACAATGAAAAATATATATAATTAGAATTATATGTGTGCAGAAGACATGTTAAATACAATAAAAAACAATATTTGAGTAAAGTTCTGTAATATTTTGTTATAAAACGACGGTTCGAAAGCGAAGTGCAGTACAATACTTATATAGCCTAATATGGAAATGGCGAGAGGTCTTGTGCTGGCCACAACAGATTTTTTATTGGTATTGGATATCGATAATGACAGTGACATGATGTATTTTTTACAATAGTTTGACTTGTAACCTATTTGTAATTTTTGCATTGAATGCTTTAGGTGCAGGTAAAGGTCCTGTGAAACGTATTTGCACATAATTTGCAAAATGCAAATTATGGTATACATTATGGATTTTATATTTGTCCGAAATTATGGTATACAAAGTATACAACTTGTTTTTTTTTTTTATTTAAAATTTATTAATATTCAAGTTGATTTAGGGTAAATTATAAAGAATACTTTTGTTTTATTGATTAATACTCGTGATTTTGTTTATCAATATCCGTAATAATTAATTAATTATTTAACGCCCTACTGGTATGTTATTTTACCCTGCTTTCGGGGTTGTTATATACCAAATAACACCCTAGGGTTGTTATAAAATTGTTGCTATGAAATCGGTATTGTAAACAAATAAAAATATCGCGTTTCCTAGTTACAGCGTTTAAGTAAGTAGATTAATATCTCTAACACAAATCACAATGACAAGACATAAATCGATAAAAATCGTTATTAAAATAATATATCGGTCGGACGTTAAACGTCGAACGCACCACGGGTGTTAAACGGACAATAACCCCTTCAGTCAACGTACCCACCTCGGGCCAGAGGCCCTCGGAGAGTACACTGTTGACCCCAGGCGTTATTGTCCTTATAACACCCTTGATACGTTAATTACTATAACAGATAATTACTTTGATTTAATATTTATTTAAAAACTGCTATTCTCGGAATTAATATTGTCTTTAGAGCACAAAGGATGTCAATTATCAATACTAAAGTCTCAGTTAGAAGCTAAATCTAGACTAGAAGATGATCCTTAAAATACAGGTCGAACTATTATAACTAGTCATTTGGCCAACAGCTTTTTAAAGTTTTAAGTCTATATTTAAAGTAGCCGAAAGAATTTTGTAGAAATTTCTAACCATTTATGTAGATTTTATAATTTATAGAAAATGTAAACCAGCGAAACTGAGTTTGGGCTCGTATGCACATTTACAAATATTTTAATATACAGATGTCTCTTAAATAGGGGGACATGGCTTAACCACAGATTCCTGAGGCTAAAATAAGATGATTTAACTAAACTTACCTTTACCGGAAAGTGTACCATTTAGCTAGAATTCTGCTTCAAAGTTCTTCGAAAAAAAAAAAAATTTGCTTATATACGATTTGGATGAAATTTGATATGATAGTTCATATGGTTATAAGTCATCTTTTGAGGTGATACTTATTATTAGTGAACCACTAGTGTCTGAAACTTAGGTGTCCCAACACTGATTAGACCGTAACTTTTTAATGGCCACGCCGATAACATAAAATTATTTTTTTTTCAGAAAGACGCATTCAATAATAAACTTTTCTCTCTCTGTTTAATTTGTGATATCACAAAGTAGGGTTCATTACTTATCGTATATGACATGAATAATATATAAATAATGTACATCAACGTCATATTATTCGTTTAATTGTTGCTATAGTTGGCAACATTGATAATTTTACTGTCAAAGTTATTATTTGAAAAATATTTGTATCGTGTTTGAAACAAATTGTGCGTTGTAAAGGCCTATTTATAATAAAGTAATGTTAAACGCAACGCAACGACGCAACATGACCGTTAACGCAAACATAAAATCTGTGAATCTGCTAAAGGTATCACTTCTAATTAGTCAGAAGAATTAGGTATATTTCTTTGAAATTCGGCTCACTTTTATTTATTGCCCTTATATGGCAAACATAAGTATAAATAAGGTTAGTATTATAAAATAATTTAAATAGAAATGGACAGTGACGAAAATATAGTATTTATTTTGTAGAGGTGACAGTTCATGACCATGTCGATAATACAGATTGCAATCTGTATAACTCTTTTCATAAAGATTCTAAAACCTCTGCAAACGTACCAGTACATGACGTCCAGATGACGTCACACATCTAGTTACTTTTATTCAATTATTATGACGTGCATTGGCTGCTAAAATGATTTGGGTATAAGTAATAAATAAAATATGAAGACAGTATCATTTATAATAAATTTTGAAATAACCGTGATTGAAGCATGTAATAATGAACTTTATGTTCTACTGCATCATAATCACTTGGTTTATGGTTTCATTTAGTGTCCATAATGTGACACTTTATTGGACTAGTACATTTACTTTATTTTATTGGACAGAACTGTCGCTGTTAAAAAAAAATGTCACAAAAAATGAAATTTTTATTTACATGAAATAACAAATACGTATTTTCAACAAAATTTTCCACTTGTTGGGCTAGAGTGATTCTTTGGCACTTGTTGCCAACTCTTCTACACTTTCTAAACTATCCATTTCTTTGTGTAAAGATATGGTTAATAAACAAATTATTAAATAATATTTTAACAATTTTTGACATTTGTGTAAATAAAAAAAAAAAACAATGAAACAATAGCATCATTAGAAAAGCACACTAAGTTATACTGAATTTTTATAAAGGGAAATAAAAAAAAATTATTTTAGGAGCTATCCAGTTTTTTTTAGAGCAGTCGAACATAAAGCTTCGTATGTAATTCGTACATAAACAAACTTTATAGACTCGCCTTATTTATTAGACTCGCTCGCTCTGCTCGCTCGTCCATAACAGCGGCTCGTCCAATAAAGTTGTATATTATGTACTAATTACATAAATAGCTATTATTTGAAACTATACTTCATTTTTACGTAATAAAATAGTGTTGGTTTATATAAAGATGTAATTTCTGCCCTTTGATTGGTCAGAATGCTAACCTATACTTCGTTCCATGTAAGAAAATAGCGTTGGTTTCGATAGGGATATAAATTCTGACATCTGATTAGTCAGAATACACACCAAGTTCACAAAAGCGATAAATATATCACCCTACAGCTATGAAATAAAATTGACAAAATTAAATTATATTTAATCACTTCAACTTTGTAATTTTTAATATTCAGGTACCTATTGTACCCTTTTACAGATAAAAATTTTAGTATTGACGAAGTTTGGTTTCACGAATTCAAATTATTTATTTAATGCATGTAAAAACGGTCGGCTCTCAAGCGCCATCTACTACGTGAAATGAAGTATTAGTCCAGGCAACGAAGGAAAAATAGCGGAAATAATTCATGTAGAAGCCAATTTTGGTATAGTTATAGGGGAAGGTGTCCTTAACAAAATACTAAAAGTACCGCTGGGTGGGAGTGAAGCTAGGGGGGGGGCTCTAAAGGTCCCTTTTTCAGTTTTTTGTTAATAACTCGAAAACTACTGCCTCTATCGAAAAAATGTTTATGTATTAGATTAATCTACATAAAATTCTCTACCGAAAAGGTCCTATACACATTTTCGCTAGGATCAATAATTAAGGAGATATAGAGGGGGGGGGGAAATAAAAAAAATGATTTTTATTGTTAAAAATAAAGTTTTAATGATAAATGAACTACGCAGAGCCCACGTATTAATAACTTTACTAAATATAATATACAATGGAAGAACTGTATGCGGTGGGAGGCGGGGGGATTGGATACCGCAATAATGTACGTCGTTTGAGATGACTATAGACAGAAGGGGAGAACGGTTGGAATGAGTTCAGGGCTCCCCGTCACTGGCTGTTGGTCCCGTTATTCTCCGGGGCCTTCGTATTGGCGTTCGTCCCTATCAGGGACAATTCGGGTCCCGCTACTCAATGTTAAAACTAATGTATCGTCACAGGGTCGTTCGTGGTAACTGGGTTAAGGATCCCACGTTCTCCTTTAACCCAACCCCATTGGGTGGTTTAGACGATACATTAATCTTATTCTATATTCTAAAAATGAAACAAAGGAAATGTGTTTTAAGAATACCAAAGAAATAAAATGGAAAAATAAGTAATATATCACTGCATACAAAATATTTATTAAAAAAAGTTTTAATTTAACTGAAAACTATTAAAATCGATATAAATATGTGTAATTCACATTTAGTACAAAAAATAAGCATTAATGGATTTTTCATATTGAAAGAATTGCAATAAATTTTAACTAAATGGAAAAATCATAACAATTATACATATTTATAAATGGCGTTGCTAGTTAACCTACAATCTGCACTAACTTGTCTAATTAGTGTTCGTTTGAATTTCGAAAACAAGTCTGTACTACGTTGCACTAAACTACACTGTGACGCATTCTCGGTACATTTTGTACAAGTTAGTGTAATACAAACGAACGGACCTAATGATAGCTATTAATACACGTGCATAAACTTCACGGTATGAGCCTTAGTATATTAAAGATGATATTAAAGCATAGGAGTAGAAAAAGGTATAATATGAAGTAAATATACTCGTATTTTTCTTATACATATTTATAAAATAAAAATAATTTCTACAAAAGTAACTTTAAAAAATGTTCAACAATAAAATAGTATCTATATACAACTTTTACAAAAATATAGGATGAATGCTTTTAAGTGTTAATTTTTTTCGGCAATTTGGACAACTTTTCGTTGCTCGAATACAGTTTACAATACAATTTGTACAAAAAAGATGTCCACAAATTGTGGACATAACTTCTTTATTAACCAATGGCTCCAAACATACTGGACAATCTAAGCTCTTAGCTGTTGGTGTTTCTAAAGATGTTTTATTAGTAAACTTTGTATTGTTAGTAGATTTTACTTGTGTTGATTTAGGCAGAAGTATTGGCATATCATTTTCCTTCTCGTTAACATTATTCATTAATTTTTGAAGTAACATTTTAGATTCAGCTTTCAATTTATCTGGTTTTGATTTACTTAAAATATATTTTTTTTGGTCTTCATCCGAATCGCTATCAAAGATAATTATTTCATCAACAACTTTTTTGTTATTGTTTTTAACCTTTACCGAAGGTTTAACATAAGTCTGATAGTCAATAAGATTCGTATCTAAAATATCAAATTCATTTGACGAATTCAAACAGATAGTGGTTTCTAATTTATTTGGAGTTTTGTGTTCATCTTCACTGTCATCTATTACAACAGTAGACGCAACGGAGGTATTCCCCACAATTTTTGGAGTTCTATAGCTGCGTAATATTTGTTGTACCTGAGACTCGTATATTTCAGAGGTGCGGAGTATGTTATTTTGTAAAACATTTGTTAATATGCGAGGTATTTGTTCATTGTCAGGCGCACAACAGGCACAATTTTTAACTCCGTAAGATTGACAACTAACTCCTACTCTTCCTTTTCCAAAAGTCGTTATGAGTTTCTTTTCTTCTGGAATGTATTCTCTACGAGTTTTCTTAGCTCGTTTTTTATTATTGCATATTTGAGGTTTTGGCGGTGGTGGAATATAAACACCAGTTTTATGTAAAGTCATTAATCGGTCGCAGAATTTTTCAAAATCAGCATCAGGCATATTTTTATAATAGTCTATTTTAAATTTCTTTGTTGTCATATTTGTTTCTGTTTTCTTCTCTTGAAACTTTAATACGTTAGGTCCAAAAAAGACAACTGGCCAACAATAAAAACAAACAACGATATTATAACCTAAAATAAACATGTATTGTACTTCATTTAATTATTTATTGATTTGATATATACGTACTTTTTGTTTAATATTTTAATATATGTACTTAAGTGTATACTTTAATTTAAAAAGTAATATGTTTTTGTTAACTTTTTTTACACGTTTTCATTAATTTATCGAACCGAGTATAGCATATTGTCTCGAGTGGTGTCGAATAATAACAGGGAATACTCAATAATTTGAATGGCGGGATAAAATATAATTTGAATTGAGCGCGCATCAGTGTTGCCAATCGTACGATGTTAACTTATGGCACAGATATTAAAAAATTCTGGTATTTGCCATAAAATTATGGCAGTCTATTAAAACAGGAAATCAATTATTTTTGAAAGATAATACAAGTGTAGGAGCGTTATCATCGGTGCGTCGATGCTTTTGAAGAATTGAAATCTGACATCACAGCTGTTGGACATAAATGCCGATGTCACACTATCAATCTTATAAATGATGGTGAAGGAAAAAAAAGAAGTGATCTCCGTGAATGAAATGTGAGATTTCACGCATCACTTTTTCTTCTTTCTCATCCATTGTTGTTATTTACCTGATGAAGGCAGCATTTCGCTGTCGAAACGTTTTCTATTTTTTGTTTTAATATTGTTTTACTTTTATATGAGTTCTGAAAGCTTTTTTCAGTTTTTTTAATATTCTCTATGTAACAGATTTCAAGTAGGCAGCCAATAAACTATTTGTACTCAGTAATTCTGGACATAAAATTAGTTCCATCTTTGGCTTTACATTTGTACCACATCTGAAATTTTATGAGATCTATAGTATTTTTACATTTGAACTTGGATTATGGAATATTTTCATTCCAAAATTTTATATATTTTTTGGCAATTTTCTTCCTATAAATTTAATTGTTTGGGTGGGATATGGGATCCTTCTTTTTTCATTCATATGAATAATAGTGTGACATCGGTATACGAATGTATAATACGTGTACCATAGTTGAATTTTTATTAAATAACGACAGGAAAAATAATAGTACGAATACCATAATTATGGTACAGTTGGCAACACTAGCTCGCATTCATATAAAATTGATTTCTATTTTAGCAATAAAGTAAATATTATTTATTTAGTTTAAAACATTGACATTTTGAAGAAAAAGTAGATATAGTAATAAAATATATATATTTTTCTTAAAATTTCATAATGACAGATGACAGTACACTCTGACATTTGACATGCGAACCATTCGTGTTGGCAGTTGTTTTGTCAAGAGAGGGGAAATTAACATTATTTGACAACTGCTGATTTGATAGTTGTAAACTAGAAAATAAAGGTTACATATTTTTTATCTAAACAGTTAAAGGTTTAATTGTTTTACGTAGAGTATATTTTTAGTTTGAAATGTGCTAGAGTTTTAGTGCAAGCATTATTTTTTATAATGACCCTATTATTTATGTCAGAAAGGTAAATACAAAAAGTGTCATTTACCATTATTATTTTCATGAATGTGTAGATCATGAGTTATAATTGTTTATAATGAGAAATATTGTAATATAATGTAGTTAATACTTTATAAAAGAAATGTTTTGTAGCCTGGGGGTTATCTCACAGTGCTGACATATCATGGAATTGAAAGTTTGGGTTGAAGGAATACAAAGAATAGTATGTGGGGTAACAGAAAATACAACTTGTCAGGTATTTTTATAACGCATGCTGCATGGTATTCGTTTGAAATATAATATATTAACAAAATTCGAACTGTTACTGAAATCGTATGAATTTTAGGACGTTGTTTTTGCATTAGCTCATGCTACAGGAAAATCTGGTAGATTTACATTAATAGAAAGGTGGAGGAGTAATGAA
Organism: Ophonus ardosiacus; assembly: GCA_943142095.1. Lineage (NCBI taxonomy): Eukaryota > Metazoa > Arthropoda > Insecta > Coleoptera > Carabidae > Ophonus > Ophonus ardosiacus. Next base: position 48,628,661 of record OW964826.1, on the reverse strand, counting down.
CGATTATTAGCACCAAACGAAAATCCTTTAAAAGTATGTAATAGATTTTCAGTAAAATAAAATAGGTAATATTAAAAATATTTATAGATATTGATGAAATGGGGCGAATACTCAAATGACGTGCAATTTGTTTTACAATGGAACGAAAGCAATAATAAACACTTACCACCAGCACCAATTAAAACCAAAATACCATCATCCACACCAAGTTCACCATCTACATCAAGTATTTCTGTAGAAAACTCCGAAAAATCTAAAGATTCTCATAGATCTTCATCAAATAGGTAATCGAGGCATTTAAATTTAAAGGGGTCGTAGTGCTATTTTTATATTTTAAAGTTATTTATTAAAAAAAGGTTCTGTCGGAAATAATAATATTTGCAACTGCCTATTTTGTAAATATTTTTATCTATTTTGTTAAATATCTGCTAAGGAATTTGATACATACCGGGTGTCTATTTGAAATCTCTTAAGGAATACAATGTTATTTTCTTTATTTTGCGGAAGTACTTACCTATTAATTTTAGAGGAAAGTTGTAAATATAAAACTTGTTCAGAATTGAAAACTACATAACATGATAAAAAAAAAATTAAATAAAATTTACAAATTACAGCATATATCAGAGCGCCATGGAACAAGTGATGCTTTGTTATTAAATCTATCAACGGCCATACAAATAGGAGAAAAGAATGACTATACTCTGTTTTTTAACTAGAAGCGGTAAATGTGCAGAGTTTTCACTCTCAATCGTTTATGGATTATTTTATAGAAAAATAATTCATATAAAAGTTACGTACATTCAATTTTTATGTAACTTTTATATGTAAAGTTTTTTCACTAAAATAATCCATAAACGATTGATGGAGTTAAAACACTGCACATTTACTCCTAGTTAAAAAACAGAGTACATATAATAACATGGCATTCAGAAATATGTTGTAAATTACAAATTGTATTTAGCGTTTTTTCATAAAACTCTGAACAAGTTTTGTATTTACAACTTTCGTCTAAAATTACCTAACTGCAACAAAATAAAAAAAAACATATAAACAATTCTTTTTTCGTAGGGTTATCGCTTAATGGGCTACTTGCGCACCTTTATTTTATTTAGTATTTTTGAAGAGCAGGTAAAAACTTGCTACCCATATTTTTTCTTTTGACAAAATATTTATTAATTAGCCAGAAAAAAAAAAAATAATGAAATTTGATTATTTGAATTCCCGCCATGTATGACGTAGAATTACGCCGCACCAATGAATGGTCGTAGAGTCATAGCGTTTGTTTGTACGGGTAATGTAGATCTCCTGTTTGACGTTTCAACAATAATTTGGAGTAGTTTATCTTTTTGGTATCGATATTTTAAATTACATGTAACTACCTATGTGTTTATTTGTGAAGTAATTAATGTATTTGATAGACCAGAGAGAGAAAAAAATGAACTAATGTCAAATTCAAATTAAAACTTTCTCGCACTTCGTGCCATCTATACGTTACATTTTTAAACATGATTTCCTTCTCCAGCTAAATATAATGACGTCACAGAAAATGTTCTTTAATTTACTAAAAGACAAATAATTTTTTTAAAATAAAATTTATATTTTTACCTCCCGCTACCCTTGGTAAGGGAGGTATAGGGATCGTGCTAAAAATCTCATATCGAGATTTTAGTAAATGACCACGTTTTAAGGTCCCTAGAATCCATTTTTAACATTTTCACGATGATGTGTGTATGTGTGTGTATGTATGTGTGTGTGTATGTGTAGGGATTTTGTCTTCACTCTAACTCAAATACTATCATTCAGAAAATTCTGAAACCTTGTATTTCCATCCCATTCTAATATGAAAAGAAGCCATTAGATTTTGGTGTAAATCGGATAACCGGAAATGGCACTTTACCTGAAGCTCATAATGGTTTTTCTTCAAAAAATACCATTAAATGCCATTTTTTCGCATTTTATGTCTTATGAAAATTAAAGATTATTGAATTTTCTACTGGAACACATTAATACTTTTTCTATATATTTTACACATAAATTTAAAAATAATTTTTTTTATTAGTCGCGAAGCCTAAGATAAACACAATAATTCGTTTGTTACACAGTTCATATTTCAAATGAATGTAACTGACAGTTAATGTCACTGTCAAAAAACTAATCACTTCAAATTAATAATAGTGACATTTTAAAAAGAAAATAGTAAATAAAGCAATAGTTTTCTGCAATGGAATAGTTTGCAGCGTTAGTAAATACGTAAGTATGTATTTAAATTAATAAAAATTCAATAGCGGGAGGTTTTGTGTTGGCCACATCAGATTTTTATATATGTTTTCAACATAACATTACGTATATAGTGATAGAAATTGAATTTCAGTACCACGCAAGTAGCCCATTGCAGCTGTAGACACGTGTTTCGCTCTACAGCTGCAATTGAACGATAACCCTAGGAAAAAAGAATTGTGTACAAATTTCGCGCTCAAGAAATATTATTGTTTTAAAAAAATATATATTCAAATAATACAATATTTAGGTCTCAATTTGGGTGTAGTTCTTTTAAAAAAATATTAGGAAACGATGTTTCGACAGGGAATTGCTGCATTCATCTGGTAAATAATATTTGTTATTATTTGTTGTTATTTACCTGATGAAAGCAGCATTTCGCTGTCGAAACGTCGTTTTCTAATTTGTTTTTAAATATTGTTTTACTTTTATATGAAAGCTTTTTTCAGTTTTTAATATCTCTATGTAACAGATTTCAAGTAGGCAGCCAATATACTATTTGTACTCAGTAATTCCAAACATAAAATTAGTTCCATCTTTGGCTTTACATTTGTACCACATCTGAAATTTTATGAGATCTATACTATTTTTACATTTGAACTTGGATTATGGAATATTTTCATTCTAAAATTTTATATATTTTTTGGTACTTTTCTTCCTGTAAATTTAATTATTAGGATGGGATCCTCCTTTTTTATTATGAAACTTCATCTGAATAGAAATAGAAAACAAGAATTGTTATTAGTGAGTGAAGCCGTAATAATTTTTAAAAATATTCATTGTTGTAGTTGTAAATCTCATTTTGTTCTCAAGTATTAGAGTTCACTAATAACTATTTCACACAAAAAAATATATAAATGTGTTTAAAATAACTTTCTTGGTTAATAATTGGAAATATGCATGGCAAAGGTACGTAGTATCTCCTTGGCGTGGCATCATAAATTTAAACAAGTTATTTTCGTTGTTTCGTTATTTTCTGCATTCTTTTACTTAAAATAAAATGGAATCCGGTTGACAGAAGGCTTAAAACTAGTAAGAATTTGGAACGGAGTAGAAGTGTGACGTAGATATTTTAAAAGAGTATTGTTTTTATTTTTTTATGGTCCCTATTATCTTTAAAACAACCAGTTCTTTAGAGAAAAATGTTTTATTCAAAAAATTGTCAAAAATAAGTGGCGAAAATTTAACTAGTAGTTCTCAATCGGTAGAACAAAATTACATAGTTTTTTTTTTTTTTTTTTTGTAATTATATGATTTTTATTCAACGATATTGTATAGGATTGCAACAATTATTTCGACAAAAATGTTACTAAAAAATAGAAATAACTTAGTAAAAATCGCTTTACTATATAGTGTAACCTAGGTAACAGTCGTTTTAATATTTGTATATGGCGTAGCCTATTTCAATATTGTAACTATTTCTAATGTTTAATATCATTTTTCTCCAAATAATTCTGATTCAATCCTTTACAATATTTATGTATTCGAAATCAGAAAAAAAAATCTCTATCTAATGTACTAAAAATTGTATAGGGTATCATTTTAAAAAAATAATTTTGTTCTACCGTTTGAGAACTACAGGTTGAATTTTCGGTTTGTTATTACTGATATATTAGCCCCTTATTCTTGATCATTTTTTGTATATAAGGTTTTTCTCTAAAGTCATCAGTTCGCCCGGTTGTTTTAAAAGAAACACGCTGTATAGTTTTAGAGTTTTAATATAAATGACCAATCTTGTAATTTGTTGCTATGTTGGAGGACGTCATTATATCACATTTTATATTTTTATGTTATTTTATCTTTCATTCTATTTTAGTTCAAATCCACTTCATAACAATTATGATAATGTAAATAAAATATCTCATCATAAACACATTGGTTTAGAAGTGAAAGAGAATTTTGGTTCACCCAAAAAAGGTAGTTATTGTGGTTCTGACATATCGGAACCTCCTAGTCAACAGTTTAAGAGAGACGCACCTCCATATAAGGACCCACCAGCTCCACCACCGTACAGAGATCCCCCACCACCAAATGCAGCTTTGGAAGCAAAGTACAAGAAAAGTTTACTGCAAGAGTTCAATAAACCACTCACTAAGAATCAGGAAACAGTGCTATATAATGCTCAGTATAGAGACTTAATTAATCTTGTTAATTTTCAACGAGAGAAATTATCTTCTCAACAGGCTGATCTTACAAAGGTATTTCACTTAAATTATAAGTTATTCACCACTTTAGACTCATTGACATAATATTTTAACATCGGAATTAAAATTAATTAATTATATTGTCTATTTCTTTATTCTTTTATATATCGGGTGACGCTCGAAATCCGTCACATAGGCACTTAACATGGGAAAAGAATATTTTGAATATTTGCCGCCCATTAAAACTTATTGTAGTAAAACTTTGTACACATGTTTGAGAACACTTTATCATATTAATAACAAAATTGTTTAAAATTAGTAAAGAATAATTAAACAAAATAAGAAATGTTACAATTATTAAGTAATACTTATTATTTTTGATAAAAGACCAGTAGACGAGTACTCCGTAGCACAATGGTGGCGTCCATGCTTTTTGTTCAAGGGATACTGGGTTCAAACTCACCACACTTCTTTATTTATTTATTTTAATTTTTATTATTCTAACTTTACTGTTTTACTGTTTCTTGTTGTTAAATAAATATAAATAAAATTAAAAAAATTAAATAAATATATACAGTGTGTCCCATTTAGAAGTGCCACCATTGAGATCTCGAGAACTATAAGAGATACGATGTCGATTAAATAGAACTTTTTGTGCGCCTTTGAGAGGCCATCTCAGATGTGCTTTTGTTTTTCCAAAAATTCTCATAGGGCACTAGATAATGACGAAAAACTGATTATTGTTGATTTTTTCTTTTTCAAATAACTTCTAAACTATTGGTAATTGAGAAAAACGTTTTAAATATAAAAGATAGATATTTTTATTAACTAATCAGTGGCGTACGAAACAAATTTTTATATCCGTAAATTTTCGAGATATAATACAAACTTATATTTTTTTAAATGGAACCCATATCTGATTTTAGTCTCAAAATATTAACTATTTTTTTCTCTTTTCAATGTTGTAAGGGTTATTATGTTTTATATTTGTTTTGCCTTCAAAATTATTATTTTTTCCTTATTTTAGTAGATTTCTATTTAGAAATACTCTTTGTATTTAAATAATTTATTTCGTTAGAAAAATTTGCTCAAAACTCGTATCAAATTAATTTTTATAATATTTTGTATCAGGTCGCCCTTGGCACATTATAGTGTAATTTGTAATTATGAGTCTAGAATAAAAATATTAAGTAAAAAAGGCATAAAATAAATTATATAGATCAAATACAATATAATTAATAAAAATAATATTTTTTTTGAGAAATAATAAGAAAATTCACAAAAATAAAGAAAAAAATTAAATTTTAGGAGTAAAACAAATATAAAACATAATAACCCTTACATCATTGAAAAGAGAAAAAAATAATTATTTTTTTGAGACTAAAATAAGATATGGGTTCCATTTAAAAAAATATAAGTTTGTGTTATATCTCGAAAATTTACGGATATAAACATTTATTTCGTACGCCACTGGTTAGTTAATAAAAATATCTATATTTTATATTTGAAACGTTTTTCTCAATGGATGCATTGCACAAAATGAGAGAGATAGTAAAAAATGAGATGTTTTCAAAGCGCAGTTGTTTTTCTGCGCATAGAGATGATAAAATGAAATAGTTGTCAGTTTTAAATTCAAAAAGCTTGGTATGAAATCAGATTCCTTAAAATGTTTACAACAGACAAATGAGAATTACTTTACTTCTGTATTAATTTTTAATGAAATTAACAACTTTTTTCTCATTTCTGGGTTCTTTGGATATCTATGATACGATAATAATTGGGTTGACGCATTACAAGAAGCTACGAAACAATATTTTCGAAATAATTTGTGTTTCTTAACACATTTTACTTCTATTTGTTCCATAGTTTTGAGATATTTTTTGAATTTATAACATTTCAACAACGCTTCACAAACTAAGCACAAGCTCATTCATTACATGACAGATAATCCATTGTTGCCAGTTGCGTTTATTATTAAATTTTACTATTGTTTAAAACTTAATTTTGACACAAAATTCATTTTTCTTTATTGGATATATCATATTTAAATTCAAAATTGCAATAATTTATTTGTTTTGGCATTATTAGAATAATTTTTAATTAATACAATCTGATTTAATTATATATCAATTATGTGGCAACAGAGCATCATCTCTACAAAGCTTTACAAAAATATCGCTAGATGACAGACTTAATATGACGTCAGAGGGCAATTACTGTGCAATACATCCATTACTAATAGTTTAGAAGTTATTTGAAAAAGAAAAAACCAACAATATTCAGTTTTTCGTCATTATCTAATGCCCTATGAGAATTTTTGGAAAAACAAAAGCACATCTGAGATGGCCTCAAAGGCGCACAAAAAGTTCTATTTAATCGACATTGTATCTCTTATAGTTCTCGAGATCTCAATGGTGGCACTTCTAAATGGGACATACTGTATACAGCCATATATAAAAGTTTCCGTACGACAATAGTTTCAATCTATTTTAGAAAAGATAGCAGCCTAAAACCCAATAAATGTAATTTTCTTTTAATCCAAAATGAAAAGCAATATATTATTATAAATAAAAAAATACACGAATAATATAGTTATTTTATTTATTTTATAGTGTAAACATTGAAAGTATTCATAATTTCATGTCAAAAAAGTCTCCGTACGATAACCAAAACATTTAAATAATAAACCATTTATGTATGTTTCATAAAGAAATATATTTGGATGGGTTTCTTTAATTATTTAACAACAAGAAACAGTAAAATTAGAATAAATAAAAATTAAAATAAATAAATAAATAAATAAACAAAGATTTGAACCCAGGAGTTCTGGAACAAAAATTAAGGACGCTACCATTGTGCTACTGGTCTTTCTTTTATTTTAAAATTGTTACATATTCTTTTTTTATTAATCTTTACTAATTTTAAACAATTTATTATTAATATGATGCAATAAGTGTTACCAAACATGTGTACAAAGTTTTACTAGGAGGCAAATATTCATAATTTCCATGTTAAAATCTATGTAACGGATTTCGTGTGCCGGCCGGTATCTTATTACGAAAGTATTTATTAGAAAAAATAGAGCTGTTATTTACTAGACTTTTTCCACTAATATATGTTACCTTTTAAATAAATTAACATTTCATATTCAAAAAGAAATATTTATCTTCAATTAAAATCCTTGAATTTTATAGTATTTTTTATAAAAAAAGTCCCTTAACTCCCAAAATTCCCTTTACAATAGGCACCTGTTTCTTGCAATATTCATAACATTTTATTACGTAATAATATTTTTATTTTCTAAGGCCCTGAAGTAAAAGTCTTGTATTTTTTACATTACCCAGTAAAATCTTGCATATGGCCCCGCAAAAGATCTGGCCGGCTATGTTTGAAATCTAAAATACTATCATTTTGGTTGTACTTTTTCCCACGAATATATTTGTTTATAGTGTTATGTATTTTGTTAAATATACAGGCTGTCTCAAAAGTGACGCTGTTTTTTTTTTTTATTTAATGCAGGATTCTAAAATAAACAGAAAATTTGGAGTGGCTAAATTTTCTAAAAAGTAATAATATTAAAAAGAAAGTTATTTTCCACATCTGTTGTCACAAAATGTGTTCAAAATAGGTTTTCTAATATTCGTTTTAATAAAGTTTAAATATTAATATTTGTTTTTTATCAATAACTTGATAACAATGAGGCAAATTTTCATTCTTAATTTTAGATTTGTTTTAGACCCCTCAATCAAATCCCAACAGTACGGGCATTACTTTTGAGACATCTGTACAAAGTAATTTATTATATTATTTAGTATTTACATTGCGTGAATTTATTTTAGTATGACGCTGAGATAGTATTTTGGGAAGGAAAAGGCCGAGAACAGCAATATCAAATGGAATTCATTGCTCAAGAACTGAAAAACGTAGGAAATATTAGTAAATTAAATCAAGAACAGGTATTTCAGAATGTAATGTTAATTTTTATACCATACTACTAACATATCATTCATTACCTGATATATATTTATCTTAATAAATTTTATTTATTACAGATACAAGCGTTAAATTATGTAGAAGAAGAGCATGAAATAGTAAAACAACAAGAAAAGACTTTAAAATCAGAGATAACATTATTGAGATCTAAACTAGCAAATTGTGAAACGGAACTATTACAGTGTAAAAATAAGATACGGTTTGTAATTGTATAAAATTTGTTATTATTTTGTATTGAAATTTAATAAATAACAGGTTAGTTATGGAAGAGTTACAAATGGAACAAAGGGCTCAAATACGTCGAAATGAATCACAGCGACAAATAGAACGTAGTTTGCTCTCCGAGGTAGAAAGACTGCAACGAGAAATCGATATTGCCAAACAAAGTACTGAACTGCATCATTTGACTGCGGAAACGCTTAAACGAGAAGTGAGTATTTCTCATTTATTTTATTGTACATATTTTGTAAATATAACATAGGGTAGTTGCGAAAAAATTAAATGTTATTTTTTCCTATTAATTATGAAATATAAACTAATTCTAAACATATTACTGTAAAATTTATAGAAAATATAAAACTTTTCATTCATAATTTCTATAAATAAAGTTCGCGGTCGAATTCTTGTGACGTAGATTATTAATAATTATATAGATTGACCAAGTCTGTATGATTCATACAAGCTTGTAATACCACGACAAAGCGAAGAAGTTGAATTATGGCTGCAAGAACTTCTTGACTGGAAAGGTGATGAAGGAAAGAAAATTACTGGATTTCAGTCAAATATTAAATATATTTTCCGCCTCTACCGGTTTCGATACCTCATGTGTCTTCTTCCGGTAGAGGCGGAAAATATATTTAATGTTTGAGTTTGACTGAAATCCAGTAATTTTCTTTCCTTCAAGTTGAATTATGTTTTAATTGTATCATACAAATATTTACAGTATAATTCTAAAATTAAAATAATTTAACTGTACGTACATATATTTTATAATTATTTACTTGAATACCAGATATTTTCAAGATGTTTAATTCTTATATAGACTTCATAATTTTGCCACCAGGTGGCTACGAGTTCATTTTCTTCGCCAATAACAAACTTATAAGCTAGTCTGTACACTCCAGGGAATGTACGTAAATGTCATTTTCACTTGAAATTTAACCTATGTTTTTATGTGTAGGACGACTGATTCGTGTTAAAATCATATTTTATTTTTCTCTCCTATAATCGGCAAATTTAAGGCAAAGTAGTGAAACTAATTAATTTGTGTGAAAATGAATAATTTCTTTTGAAATAGTGCTTCTCTCAAAAGTATAAATCTTTTCAGATAAAAATGGTATAGTCTACTGTATTGTGTACAGAGTATGCTATCGAGAGTGTACCGCTAGGGCAAGAAAGACTGTGATTGTCATTAATAATACATGTCACACACGGGAAAATTTGAAATAAGAATTTTTTAAAAAAATTATATTTTGAAAAATATGCAGTTGCCAGACGTAAAACATGTATTATACTTCATTTCATGTAAGAAAATATCGTTGGTGTAGATAGATATAAATTCTGCGATTTGATTGGGTCAGAATTCTAACCTAGTTCACAAAAGCGAAAAAAATATCACTTTTCAGCTTTCAATAATCAAATAAAATCGACAAAATAAAGTGATATTTACCCATGCTTTGATGAAATTTTTAATAATCAGGGTTCGTATATTTTACATATAAAAATATTTGTATTATTGACAAAGTTTGGTTTCACGAATTAAAATTATTTAGTTAATGCATGTAAAAACGGTCGGCTCTCAAGCGTCATCTGCTATTTTCTTACGTGAAATGAGGTATAAAGTGAATAACTTGAACAATTCTTTCAAAAAAAAAAAAAAAAATACGCAACTACCCTATTGTTCATTAATTATATCACAAATGGATCCTTGCAGTTGCAAATATGAATTTAAATTCCTTACTTAGCGCTCTCCATGCCAGCAATGAGTGCTCGTGAGGTGACGCCTGGTAAGGGCTCGCGCGGTACAAATATTTCATCATTGCCTATATCTTTGTAAATAATTTTCATTTTCCTTTTTTAAATAATAAAATACTTAATAATTAAACATTTTCTTAGTTTAATTATAACAAACGAGTATTTAAGGCTAAAATATACACATTTGTAAAACGTTATCGTGGAAACTTCCATTGCATTTAAAATTTCATATAACCCTAGATAAATATACTTTGGTCTTTCCATCTATTTCTATTGAGTGTTTGCTATACTGAACAAAACTGCCACGGTTGGAAACTCATCGTTAAATTTTAAATCGGCCACTGAGAACTTTTTTATTTGAACGGTGCAATTTTAATGCAATTAGCAATCTAAAGCTGTTATTAAACTGAAATAAAAAGTTTTACATGAAAAAATAATTAAATATAATTTTTTTATATTTACGATTAATAAATGTGCTTAGGTACGTATGTTTAATTCTTCTCCTATTTAGGTAGCATCATTAGAAACAGCCATAATAGAAAAAAAGAAACAAGTTGAAAATTTAGTGACTGAAATGAAAGAAGCGAATTTGCAAAGTTTAAGCATCGCTCCAGCAGATGAAGTAAAACATCTTTTAGAAGGGCCGAACAAAGCTGGTAGTACTCGAAAAATGATTGGTTCTCCTCGACAATTGGAAAATGCTGTACCGACAAATAAAAATCCCCACGGTGTATGGGTTTAATTTAAACGAATTTTGTAAATATTAAGCCTCGTTTACACTAGAACAACGAATTGTAAAATAGTTTTGTACATCGTAGACTGTATTTATTTCTTAAAACTTTCAAGTACTTAACACGCTGATAATAATTCTTTTTGTTGTTATCCCAGTGTCAACAAGGCTTTATATATGTTATTGAACTTACATATATCAATAGTGATATTTAGTACGTAAGTAGAGACTTTAGCCAATCATTTAGATGATTGATTACACTTACCATAACAAATAATCGGTGTAAATCGTTAAAATGCGAGTTTACATAGAATTAATACAAATTAGTTTTAAATTTTTATTGTTTTCGTTCGTTATTTTTCAAATAAATTTATATAAAATGTTATGTAGGAGAGCGACTGCTGTAGAAGAGGAATGATTAGATATATGAGGAATGTTGAAAGATTTTAAAGGCGACTGCACAACACCCAGGGAACGAAAACGGAAATAATAAGGGATTGTAACCAACAATTTTTTTTAAGTGAAGTGGTTAATATACTCAGGAAACAAGTAAAATTAACTGAAAAACATTTATTTATACTGAAAATTTGTCTAAATGACTTTTTTTATAACTTTAATCGATAGATTAGTGAAAAATAATAGATCTTTATTTTTTATTTTTCCTCAAATCGATCTTTAATCTTGAAAAAATTGTAATTGAAAATGATAGTCTTTAAAATGCGGTTGCTAGACCCCCGCTTCGTCCCTTGCCTAGTGACGCCACAGGTTCGGAGCAACGACCATTTTAATTTTCACACTGTTTTAAACTTCAAAGTGACATTCAAAGATAACCTGAAATTTGTGAAAGTAAACATGTTGATGAAATAAGTTTGCCAGTATTATCTTACCAAAATAAAAAATAAAATAATATTCTATAATATATTCAATGTCTCACGTGCGTTTATAACCTAGCGTCTAAACTCAAATTAAAAGTGAAAGAAACAGCTGATATGTAAGGTGTGAATAAGTTCACGCCAAATGAAAATTATATTTTAAAAATGAACAGAACGATGTTATATATTACAGCATATTTAGATATGTAATCCTGTGTCCATATAAAATGTCGGAACTTGTGACATCATAACATGGCTGGTTTTTGCAACTTTTTAAAAATATCGTACTTAAAACGAAATACAACAAAAAATGTATATAAAAAATAATTTAATCATACTGAACAATAAATTAGACTATCCTTAGATTTAAACAGAAAAACAGGTACAATTTTTTTGCATGACCTTGTTAATTTGAAATAAAAATATCTGTTTGGCAGCTAAAAATTGAGGTTCGAAATGTTTACGTTCTTGTTCCCGCGCTGTTGTGCAGCCATTTAAACTCTGTTTGAACTTATGCCAACGTACACGTGCTGATCACGAGACTATTCCTTAACAGACCCCGCTTCGTTCATTGCTAGAGTCCGTGCGTTTAAAGAAAAAACAAACCAGCGCAGTAGAAATTGTACTACCCAACCTAAAAATGTTGACTGTACAATATCACTCGCAATAATAACCAACAAAAATTAAAAGTATTTATTGCACAAAATAAAATTACAATTACTAAAATTAGATTTAAAAAATACCTGTACGCATACAGCTGCTATCTGTTAAGATAAAACATCAAACATCGTAATATCCCTAATTCCCCAACGTTAACTTTTCTTCGTACTATAAGGGAGTGCCGATAATTTCTTAATTAAATTAATCCAATTTCGAAAATGTATGTACAGATAAATTCGGGGGGTGACAAACCGCACTTAAAAATAATAAATTTTAAGTTTTAGTCATGAGAAATCTATAGTTGCAAAGCTTGAAGAACTATGTTTGATATTAGTAGAGCCATAAACGCACGAGTTTACTCGGTCATGAAAACGTAAATTTAAAAGATGCTAACAAAAAATTATAATTTTATGCTCTAAAATTCTTTAAAGTTTTACGCGACAGATAATATTTGTAAAAAAACCAGGGCATCGAACCCGAACCTGAACCAAACCAAAACCGGAACTAAACCGTAACATTTTAGGGAACCCAAACCGAGAACCGGACCTCAGATATATTTTTAATTGAACCTGAGTCGAAACCGAACCAAGTATTAAAATTCAGGTTCGGGGTTCAACTCCGATTCAGATTAATTTTTAGTTCGAAAAGTAAATACGGCCGATAATCGACGTCTTAGGCGTCTGCGTTGCTATGTCTGGGCTGACTTTTCGTGAAAATTGTGTTCGTGTCTTGTTGCGTTTTGCGTAAATTCCGGCTCTCATTATTTCGAACCTGAACCGCGAACAAAACCGCAAATTTTATTAATGCTTGAACCAGAACCGCACCCGAACCCATCTTTCAAAAAATAAATTAACCTAAACCGAACCCAGTTTTTGGCGGGTTCGATGCCCTGAAAAAAACTGTTTTTCTAGTTAAACGCATAAGTTTTACAGGTATTCTTATTCATCCTGTATTTGTTGGTGACAATAATAGTGTTTGCGCGTGGACGTTCAAGTATGCAATGGCCGAGTGCATGGAACTGAAATGTTTTGTATAAATGTATATTATGTGTGTTTGGATAAGAATTTGCGGCGAAGGATGATTGAAGTATTTTGAGAAATAGCGTGAATATATTTTTTGTGTTTTATGGCAAAAATATTTAGGAGAATGTGTCATAATTGAATTCTATGTATACTCTCAATAATTCGGTACAGTATATTATCACGTAGATAATAAAGCATGCCATTCAGTTCGTAAGATGAAATGTAGATCTCGAGTCATAGAATGTTTTTAGATAATAAAGAATATTTATTTATTGTTTTAACGTACATACAAATTTTAATCTATATATTATAGTGTGCAGCATATCAAGTGTATTCTAAATTAGCTGTAATTTATATGTATATTTTATTTCAAATGTTACTTACAAAAGTGGTAAAATGCAATCACTGCCAATAAAAATATATTATGTTGATTTTACGTTCATGTTAGTCAATAATAAATACGCGAATTAAAACATAATTTAATACTTTCAATTAATTAAACATTTAATTTATGAATGGGGTATTCTACCATTCCAAAGAAATACTAAACTTCAATAATTATAAGGTAGCATACGTTAAATTAAGAGTTTTAGTAAAAAGAAAATAATCAAATATTATTTTGTTGCAATAAAAATAATTATTGTAAAAGTGACCTCAGAATCCCTAGGGACGCTCCAAGCCTACTAATCGGTTATTATCGTAAAATTTTGGATGAATTCGGGCGAACTAAATTTAATTCATTGTTTTTGTTTGAATTCAAATTAATTACTATAGAAACACTACTGTCATCTTAATGACATTGTCAAAATGTTTCATAAAATAGATTGAAATCATATTTATTTTAAATATATTAAAAATCTTTTATTTATTTCGGAATTCATTACTAATTAATTTGACTAGAGAGAGAAGTTTTAATAAAAATAAATGAATATATACGCCTAAGCCTAATGCAAATACCCGTAGAATTAACTGTTAGCTTAACCAACCCGTGACTTTGTGAAATAATTTCAGTCATTCAAAAATTCATATCTCGCTCTAATACCTCGAATTTTAACATCGCGTTTTTATCAATATTCCTAGATTTTTATATATTAAAAAGTATAAAATATTGGAGGAATACCCCATTAAAAAATTACATTTTCCACCGAATCAGCGTTTACAATGAAAACCAATATACACATTAAAATTCAATTCAACATTTACAAATAATAATTATTGCACTTAACTACTTTAATGAAACCAAGTCAGTAGAAAATGCATTTAAATAAATTAATGAAAATATTACAACATTTATGTTTTTTCTTCTTTCTCTTTGTTATACCTTTCAAGTTCTCTCAAAAACTGCGCTTTTGGTTTCATAACATTCGGCCTATCCCCTCTGCATTTTGGGCAAAACCATTTGCCTTTTGGCTTGGTGGTAAGAGTAACACAAGAAAAATGAAACCACTCAATTGGACACAGATCATTATCGCACATAATCATTTCACCATAAGAAATCTGATCACAAAGGCAATACGTTGGCTCATCTGGATCTATGGCGGGTTCTTCTTCCCTAGGAGGCGATTCTTCTCTTTGAGCAACTTGAGTAGAACCGCGAGATTTTCGTTTCTTTTTCTTGCTTGTACCAGTTGTCGTTTTCTTTTGATTTGAAGTTGAGGATACGGTTGTTTGTACAGCACTTCGCAAATCATGTTCTCTTGTAGCTACTGTTTCAGTTACGTTTGTATCTAAACCTGAGAATGTATCGTGACGAGTTCTACGAGCTCGTTTTGATTGTCGTTCCCCGCTATTTGGCACAACTGTGTTGGTAACAGTACTAACTGGTACTGCTTGTTCTTTAGTTTCAGCTGGAGGTTCGTCTTTACCATAATCTGTAAAAATGTATTATTAACAAACGGTTAGTAATATGCACCGACCTTTAAACTAATAGACGCAGCGTACGAGCAAAACGCTTGTCCCGCCATAACGGTGCAGACACTGTAGCTCTATCCCTTCAACAGTACGGAAGTTAAGAAAACGCGGCAAAATAAAAAGATTGATTTGTCCCTAACTTGTTATACTTGGTGCATAATCGCTGAGTATAGATTTATTTTTTTTGTGTATAATTAGTTTTATTATATATTTTTAATACAATATATTATATACATATTATATTATAGGGAACAAGTAATAATTAATAAGAACTCACATATGAAATGACACAGCTGAACCGCGTTCGTACTGCTGATTGCACGAAATACACCGTTTCCCCATTATTTTGTCGCATACACACCTCACAACACATATACGTATGTGTTGACAGAAATAATTGTAAATGTTCTCCAAAAAAAGTAAATAATACACAAACAGTCACGAAACGTCAAATGTAGATTTTGACAACTATTTAGTGATAGAGAGCGATGTATAGAGGTTTACATATGGCTGAAAAAGATGTACAATGAGTACGAACGTATGCGCAGTATACTTTAACTGAGAACTTCCGTATTGTTGAAGGACAGAATATATATTTCTATCCTTTTATGTTGGAGCATTATTCTAACAACAAAAGAATAGGAGACACTTGGTCCATTATGACAATTTCTGAATTTAAAAAGTTGGGGCAGTTTGACCTTGTTTTTTGATTGGATAATACGCCGATATTATCCAATCAAACAAGATCAAACTGCACCTATCTTCCCATCACAGACTATTTGACGTATGTTTATTTAATTAATATTGTATTTAAATATACATAAATGGTTACATTACTCTCTAACGTACTAACAGTAGTAATGACGTATGTCCAGAGTTACAAAAATATAATAATTATTTACTACACTGTCCTCTGTGTTAATGTTTATCCAGTTGCGTTGACATTAATCAAAGTATTAATCAGTGACTTTATTCACGTCCATATTTTTGTTTTGTGATTAAATATAGGTGAATAAGATAAAATTTTGAGAAAGGCATTAAAAATAAACAAAATTTTCAGTCACAATTATTTTTTTCCAGTTAAAATATATCCATAAATATTACATCTTGCACGCCTATGGGTAAGAAATGCAGTGAAGTTATCTGCAAGTAATGACATATCTGACGGCTTACTAATGACCTTGAATAGTCATGTTTTCATGAACAAAACTATATTTATATGTAAACAAAGCTTCTTTACATTTTATATGAAAAGAAACAAATAAAGTAGAGGGTTCTACAGAGACATATTTTCGTGCTGCCATCTATTGCTATTTTTCTTGAACTTACGATGAAATACACGTGCCTCAGCTGCTATAATACAAACAAATCGCTGTCATGATGACAGTTGAAACAAGATGGTGCCAAATACAAAAGAATGCAATGAGTATAAAGTCTTTGCAACAAAGACTCTCGCTGTAATTATAAAGAATACATGATAAATGTAAAATTCTTTAAGATTCCACGGTCATCCGAAGACATTGAATTATGTAGAACTCAAATGACGAAACAAGTGATAGAAAACAGAACTTTAAAAATGGCGATGGATCTCATCTTTTACATCAGCTCTCTCATTCTTGCGTGTGACGTCAAAATCATAACCATTCATTGTAAATAATATAACTAAGTGTGGATAAAAAATGTGAAATCAAAATGTAAGGTTAGATATCAAACTGACAGTTCATGTGACGAATGAACAAGCTCAGACCATTCGTTTATTTATGTTAGATTATTATTTCAATATCAATTACTTATTATTAACATCGGATTTGTTTAAAATAGTATACAAATCTCGGTGAACAGTTTTATTATGTCTCGGACTATAGCTAACCTTGCCCTTGACAGTAATGAAATACTTTCTACCTCGGTTAGTAATATACTATTAAATATGTATAATACAAAATGAATATTAAATAAGTCTTACCCAGATTTCTGTAGTCCAAATCCAGTTGGCGAGTTTTGTTTTCTATTAAATCCAAAAGATTTTGAACTACATGTAGTTTTTCATCTCCTAACTCTTGGGCCGCAATTAAAGCTTGTTGAATACGACATAAAGCTTTAGCTTTTTTACCAGAATTCTCGTCACTAGTTCCTAACCATTCTGTTTGCTGTTCTACGTCACGTAAATATGCTATAAGAAAATGCTTCATTATTCATTTTTATCAATGAAAGTTATGATTATATGATAAAAATTTCATATTATTAATTATTTTTTAATGATTATTTACCTCTATATGTCACATCTAATTCTCTCATTCGTGATAACAACCTTTGTAGATCATCTGGTAGATTTTCTACACAATCTAAGTAATTTTCAACAAAGGTTGCTGAATATAACGCTTCCGTAGATACTTGTGGAAGCATTTTATGTTATTAATCATAAATTAGATGTTCTACAAACCATAATCGCGTTTTTAAAATTAATATTTTCTTAGCTGCCAAAGTCTGCGCTTGAGCTTGAATTTTTACACGCCATATATGGAGTTATATTCTTTCGTGTGAAGTTAGTTCGGGTTCTTCTTTTCCTTTCAATTATTTTTCATGTTTTATTTTCAAATACATTATTTAAACAGATTTAAATATAAAAACTAAGTAAAATTGTAATAATAGTGTTCATACTAATAAATTATGTATTTTATAAAACGTATTTATTAGGTATTATCCAACTTTAAACAAAACTATATTCTACTTCAAAGTATTGAATTCTCAGCTATGATATTCGTTTGTTATGTTACGGAAACAATTTAAAAGCGGAAAATTTGAATGAATTTTTTTTTAAATTATAATTCAAATCTTTAAAATACTAAATTACTAAAAGAATGAATTTCCTACGTATGTAGTAATACATGTTCACCTTTAAAATGTAATTTTTGTGTGAGCAAAACAAATACTACGTCTTCTAAGATGATTTTATTTCCTCGTAGAAACTCAAACAATAAATTAAGATTATGATCGTAACAATACAGGCGGTTTTTGTGTTGCATGTGAAAAGAAACACTATAAAGAAAACGTGACTGTTATATAAATGAAATGATAAATAAACACATCAAAAGATACAATTTTTCGTACCTTTGGAAGATAACATTTCTTACGAAAACCAGTAGGTAGATGGTAGAAAATAAGTTTTTCAAAATTTTTTCATAATGTTTCCACATATTATTTAAATATACGATTAATAGATACTACATAAAATTGTTTTGTAGGTAAGACACAATATATGTGATTTTTTATTCTATTGTTAAATCACAGAAATGATATTCTGTATATAATATGCTGTATATTTTTTTCAAATGTATAACAATATCCTTGCAGGTATTATTTTATGATGTGAGATACAAATAAATAAATATTTCATCGCAGATCGCAATGTTTCTTGCTTGCGGGGTTGAACACGCTCGGACCGCTCAGTTGTTTATAAAGCATAAACGACAAGTTATTGTTTTTAGTTTTTATTAACCTTTCAATTCAGTTACATTGCTTCATATTGTGCGTAAATGTGAATTTTGTGAATAATTGAATTGTTGGTGAATTCGAAATAGTTTATGTGATTTGTGCATTATGTTCCGACTAATTGAACTTCTTTACAATAAATTTCTGGATTTTGGTAAGGTTAGTACGAGTAGTATATGTTTTTGCACAGCAAATATATTTTTAAATTAACTCTGCAAAGACGTTTAAACTTTTTTTTACCTCCCGCTACCCTTGGTAAGGGAGATGTATAGGAGTAGTGCTAAAAATCGCATGTTGAGATTTTGGAAACTACCACGTTTGAAAGTCCCTAGAATTCGATTTTAAAATTTTCACGATGATGTCTGTATGTGTGTGTACTCAAATACTATCATTCAGAAAATTCTGTAACTTTGTATTTCTACATTTATTTTAATATGGAAAGAAGCAATAGATTTTCATAAATCAGGTAACCGGAAATGACTCTTTACTAGAACCTCAGAATAAATTATCTGTTAAAATTTCCTATAGTTACAAAATATTTCTATTGTATTATATTGTGGACATGTTATTCTTATATAAAATTTTCAATAATTTTTTGTATACAATTTAACTAATCATTTTAATTTTTATGTATCTAGTAAACAAACTAGATCTAATTACTTATTTTTTGTTCCGCTAAGTAACACTAATAACAATAAAAATTCACCCATAAACAGAATTATGAGTACTTATAACTCAAGATTTTCGCATTTGGATATGTTCCATCTTTCATTAAATAAGTTTAAAACAAATATTATTGAGGAACTCTCTTAATTAATTAATATTGGTTTTCAATTTGTCACTTGTTAAACACTATGTATTTGTATTATTGTTATTTATGTATAACTGTACTTCTGTGTGTTAATTTTCCGTGGGAACCTGTTATTGGTCTTTGACTGTTGGTTCTCTTAACAAATAAATAAATAAATAAATATTCGGAAATATATGCGCTTGAGCTTGAGCATAATATACTCGTATTATAAGCATTTTTTCGAGAAAAACGGCTACTTTATATAAAGCAGGTATTTAACATTTCTAGTTGATTAATTGTTACCAAAAACGAATGATCACATAAATATTAAATAATTAGATATATAATTAAATTTTTCATGTTACAGTTTTGAGTCTATTAGTAACGGTAATTCGCGTTACCATTGTTCCCCTTTCATTGATTTACATATTTACAAGAAAGATTTAATTAGACAGTGCTTTGGCTGCAGGTGCCGATTCCTATATCCGCACTATTACGCACTATATTAAAATTGTTTGTTTACAATTTTACATCTTAGTTATTAGGGCGAAAAGTTGAACATTACGCTCGCCGAGCTTTTTGCCAGTTTTGCCGCCCGCCGGGCTGTAAAAAAGCCAAAACGCCCGGTAATGATACTAACCTTTATTTATTTATATAAATTTTAGAAGTATTTCTTTAATTATTCATAATACAATGACAAAATAAGGCTAACCTGGCCATGTAATATTTTTACATATAGCAACAAGCTTTGCATGTATTTAAAAATAATTTGAAAACATTTCATTTGATTGTAGTAAAATGAAATGAAAATTTATGTGGTATTTTTCATATTAATAGAAAATAATATATTGATATTTTCGTAAATAATTAAATAATAGACTGGCGCCAGCAATAGTCCTGAAAACAACCCCCCACTCCTGTGACGTTGGAGTACATACAACACGTCATTCGTAGCCAATAGGAAATCAGTTTACATTATTTATATACATAAAAGCAAGCGATAGTTTGTCACATGTTAAACTGTATGTACTCTGACGTCACATTCAGTTTCAGATCACGTGACTTTTTCAAAATATTACACAAATTTCAATATTTATTTGTAAAATATGTAATGGATATTTCGTAATATTTTCAAATTTGGGGCACTTTAAAGAACAATATCTTTTAAAATTTAGTCTAGGAAGTCATATAAAAATTCTTGCATCAGTCCTATTAAAATACTTCGGAAATAAGTTTTTTTTTTTTTTTTTTGTTATTCTATACGCCACAAATATGAATACTGCCGATTAGCGACTTGAAGACCGCCTATAAGTGTACAACAAACAGTTTTTATTTGAATACACAGTGTTCTAATAATTTATTTAAAAAAAATAAAATTAAGAAGCATATCCTTCAAGAATATTTAGATTCACGAAGAAAACATTTTGAAGTGACAACTCATATTCGTGATGTCACATTTATATTTTAAACTTTGGGGCACCATAACTCGCTTATTAAAATTATTTTTTCACTAGTTCACTAGTGATTCGGTCGAGACGAGACGAGACGAGAAATTCATTGTCTCGTCTCGTCTCGTTTCAAATTCATAAAATTATGACGCGTCTCGAAATTTTTCTCGTCTCGTTTAATAGAGTCTCGTCTCGGCCGAGATTCTCGCCGAGATTTCTCGATGGAAATTTAATATGTATATTTTGGTCCCATAAACTAATTATTAAATTTATACAATTTTGTATTAATAGCAATTTGAACAAAAAGTTAAATATTTGTCGTTTTATTTGCCAAAATTTGATATAACCTAAAACTTGTGCAAATTTATTATGTTTATAATTTTATTAATTTAATATTTATCTAGCATTTTTTAACCTGTTATAAAACATTAAAAAGAAAATAACGCTAAAAATCTTAGCTAAAGCCTGGATTACACGATGAAGTTTTTATTTTCAAGTCTTATTGGGACTTTTAAGAAAAATTAGCGCATAGCGCATGTTCCAGTTTTTTGTCTAGAGAGAGAGAAAACTTTTCAAGTCACTTGAAAAAAAAAAACTTTAAATACTTTAATATATTTTTGTTCAAAAATGCCATAGCTAAATAGAAACAGATAGCACTAAAAATATGTTAAATTTCACACGTTTGCAAATGTAACTCATGCGAAAAATAACAACCGAGAAATCTCGAAACAGTTTTCAAGAATCGAGATCTCGGCAAATAGATCTTGTCTCGTAAAATATTATTACATTTCTGTCTCGTCTCGCCGAGACGAGAAATCTCGAGTACGAGACGAGACGAGAATCGAGAAATATCTCGTCTCGACAGAATCACTATAGTTCACTTAGTTTTACTTATATTTTCAGATGAAATTATAAAATAAAATGGTGGAGCAGCCTATGCCTAATAGGCCAAATTGTATTTTACTTGAAGGACATTATTTTTTGATAATTTATGTTTTACAAATAGTGACGATTATATTTTCTTCTCTTTCAGATGCATTCCATACTTAATATATCTTCAATGGATTTAAAGGTAAAAAATTATTGAATAATTATTAATTCCCCATATAACAGACATCCATGTACCTACTTATATTGTAATATGTATAAAAAATAAATATTTTATTATATCTAAAATAAATGAAATAGTAGTTTATATATCAAGGGAGTAAAGTTCGTCATTATTTGTCTAGAGCGAAGATTGAATCCTGAGGGCGTAGCCCGAGGGTTGAATCGCTTGAGGCAAATAATGACACTTTACTCCCGTGTTATATACAATATTTTATATACAAACGGAAAAGAAGAAGAATGAAGCACATTTCTATAAACGAAGATAGGACCATAAATATCCTGCTGTTTTGCGGTATACCCCCTCATTACGAAGACAGGTACATTTGCAAATATCTTGAAACACTCTATAACAGAATAGATAAAGGCCAGTTTCCTTTCAAATTCGAAGCATACGAAAAACTTTTCAAAAGAAACCACATCTATAAAATAATTTAAACGTCATCGTTCATTCGCTAGTCATACTAAATCACTAAATTACGCGTACACTATAGGTACCATCATTTATATCAAATTAATATTGATATGATATCTCATAATGTACAGTGTACGTTTTTTTATATACTATTTATCCAGTAACCAGGTTTAATAATTGATTATACATGTTAAGCCATTTAATTCCAGTGCTTTCACATAAGGATAATTTATTTTAAATATTTAATTACATTAAAATTAAAACTATATATTTTCAATTTTTATATAATATTATTATTAAAAATGTTTTTTAATACATTTTATTAGCACTAAATTTTTTATTTTGCTCTGGTAATAATAATAATAATAATTTTCATTCCAACTGGTTTATCTAACAATATTATTTTTTAATTATTTTCGGAGTGTTGTGTTATGTTTTAGCCTCGATTTTCGCATAAAAACAAGGCATTCAGTTTGTAATTTTATTGTTTGGTTTTTATAGAAATTTTGCATTTACCGAGTAAAACTTATGAAAATGAAGAAAGAAATGATGTTTTAAAAATTAGGTTAAGTATATTTTTATTTTGTTGAATAAATCTCAAATTATAACGTATACCTTATATCCGTTTCAAGCTAAATGACTACTTTAATTACTTATTTTACTATATTCTGGCTTCATTATTTTTGTCCTTAAATTTTCGGTAATTTATCTAATGAATTAGGAAAATTAAATAGAAAATTTAAATACGTATTTAGTTAATTTCTTTATTTATATTTAGTTCAATAGTTATTTCGATATAAATGTAGTCATTTCACCTAATTTTGTGTTTTACTATAATTTGTTATAACAAATTTAAAAAAATTAACGAAATCATATTATTTTAATGAAACGTATAGTAGGCTGAAAAATAGGGAATTTATTCAGTTAATTTAACTACAATTTAAATAGTATTTTTTTCTGTGTATGAGTCTGTAACTCAAAAACGGTACGTTTCCAGATAATTATGTTTATTGGTAAAAGTTAGTTTTGCATCCCCTAGATACCCTATAACTTTGTAACACGTATTCATTAACAGCCTGTATAAATAGCAAGCAATAAAATTACATAAACTCGTAAATCTCAAATGCTAATCGCAAATGTTATTTATAATAATTTTAATCAGATATAGTTTAAGTGTCGGCGTAGAAAAAAAATTGTAAGCGACTGGAGAATAAAGCAGAAACATTTCGGGTTTGGTAATAAAATATGCCTTTACTTACTTGTAGGGCTAGGACTTAGAACTGGGTATTTAGTAGAAAGGAAAAAACCCACCCCCCACACCAAATTGAATACGGATGGGAGTCGATTCTTCACCCATAAGAACCGAATGACCCGTAAGAACTGCATAATCAAAAAAGATCAACTACTTCTAATTTATCAATAATAACGCATTGCATTTCGTCAGTCCTTGATGTAGGTGGTCAATTCGACGTTATTTATACTGATTTCCAAAAGGCCTTTGATCAGATAAATCATAATATTCTCTTGCATAAATTAGAAAACTATGGCTTCAGTCCTAAACTAGTTTCGCTTTTCAAATCATATCTTGTAAATAGAATTCAGTTTGTGAAATATAATGGACACGCCTCTCATACTATAACTCCTACCTCTGGGGTGCCCCAAGGATCAGTTCTGGGTCCTTTTCTTTTTATTATATTTATAAATGACCTTAGCAACTCATTACAGTGTGATCTTTTATTTTTTGCTGATGACCTGAAGATATATTCAAATATTAATAAAATAGAGGATTGCAAAAAACTTCAAAATGAACTAGACCAAATAAATATATGGTGCAATACCCACGATTTAAAACTTAATATCAGCAAATGTAAAGTGATGACTTATAACAGAAGTAGAAATCCATTGCTATTTCAATATTCAATTAACAACAATGTATTAGAGGGCACTACTATAATTCGAGACCTGGGTATTTACTTTGATCCAGAGCTTACATTTGCACCTCAAATAACAGAAATGGTTCAATCTGCATATAAAATGCTTGGTTTTTTGTTGAGAAATGGCAAAGACTTCAATGTAAATATACTTTTAACTTTATTTTACCGTTTCGTCAGGTCAAAACTCGAGTATGGGTCTATCATCTGGTGTCCAGTTTACAATAAATATGTTTTGCAAATCGAAAGCATTCAAACACGGTTTTTAAAATACTTAGTTTTTAAAACTACTAAAGTTTATCCAGTTAGAGGTACTGACTATAATTTATTATTGCAGCAATTTAATTTTAATTCTCTTGAATGGCGAAGAAATTATGTAACAAAAACATATAATAACATATAATAACAAAAACATATTCTTTAAATAAAATAAACAAAATTGTGAAAATAATCACTATATGAAATAGAAAATAATGTTTTTATTGACCTGTAAATATGATTGTTTTAGTCACCAATACGAAAAGATGAATTTGAACAGGATGCCAAAAACTAAAAATTTAATGAATGTAAAAAGTTGCTTTACTTACCTATATCCCTTTAGGATTTAAAGAAAAAAAGGTTTTTAATTGCAACAAAGAAATGATTGATTATAATAATGAGAATGTGATTCCAACAAAGAAAATAACCAGTCACACAAAAAATTGATTACCTATAATTGTTCTTGTATGTATTTATTTTAATTACCTACAACAGAAATTTTTGTTTCAATAAAGAAAATTTGATTGTAATAATAAATATCAGTAATTAGATAAAAATAAATTGATTATAGTCGTTGTTGGATTTAGGCGACAAACTAATATTAGACTACAGGCGGTAAATCGTAAATCAGTCACTGATTAAAACTTTGTGTTAAAATTTTTGAATATAAAACTTACCTGTGAAACAACTTGCAACTATTTTTAATTTGTCTGTTTCCACATTGAGTAACAACAAACTTTGCGGGCATTTTTAATAAATAGTGCAATGAGCGCAGCGCAACGTATATCGTCTTGAGTTGAGCGCTCGGTCATAGTAATGGCTGCCAACCTAAGCATTCAATTGTGTACGGGTATAGTACGCGTTGAGCATGCGATGCGCCACTCTATATTTACTTATAGCTCGTTGGGTCAAAATACATTGTAAATATATAAAATGTGTTGGGAGCACAAGTAAACTTCGACTTAGCAGAGACTTTCGAGTTATGGAGGTTTGAGTTATATAGGTTCGACTGTAATTATAGCAACGTAATAATACGTCTTACGATCCATACGGTTCTTATGGGTCTTTATGGGGGAGAAGCGACTTCGATCCGTATTGACAAATACGAGTGAACGGGTGGTCTTTTGGATCCACCGGTATTCCAAGCGTTACTTGTACCATAAATAACTATTTTTTTGTTTGATAATTTAAATTAAGTAATTTATAATTCTTTAATTATTTGTATTTTGTACGGGGTCCCGTGGCCGCGTGCCTGAGTGTCTGGTCGCGAACCTAGGGGAATCGGGTTCGATCCCGACAGACGCCTAATATTTCCAATTTTAAATAGCACAAAAGTGACCCCTATGGTGCACTCTCCACGCCAGCTATGCGTGCCCGTGAGGGGACGCCTGGTAAGCGCCCACACGGTTAAATATATCGTCATCATTACCGATGTCTACATGTGTTGTAGATACTGGCACACCCAGAAATGGGTAATATGCCGTGATGATATATTTATTTATTTATTTGTTTTTTGCAAGATTTAATACATTAGAAAATATAAATTTTAAAAAGTTTTAAAAAATATGTGGTTCGGTCAAATGGGTTAATATTAACTTATTTATATCTTAAAGTAATTAAAACACCAGTTAATCATTCAGATTATGTAGCATCTATTTCCCGTCCTGAGCCATCCTTGTATGCACTGGAGTTGCTAACAATGTAACCTAACCCTACTACTTACTAACATGCCAATAAATTTTTCTAATTGGCAATTGTTATAAATCAGATTGTTTCGTGTATAATTATCAGACAATATTAAGGCGCCGGGGGTTGACCAATAGTCGGCAAGAGAGCCCTTCCACCGCTACGGCCATGTGGGCGCCAGGCGCGCATATAGGTATCTGTTGCTCTCTTGGTGTTCGCAGTTATCGCCCCTGTGCTCCGACAACCAAACTTACAAGCTCGGTGTGCGCGCTGCAGACCGCAACTACGATAGGGGACGCGGAGACACGAATTCAAACGGAGGGTATCATACTAAACAAGTAAGTACTTAGATCATATTATTTCTTCATTGTTGTAATCTGTAGATAGTTTGTTTTTAAGTTTTGGTAGTTTGAAAATAGTTCCGCGGAGATTTTGAGTATCGAATTTTTTAAAGAAAAGTGTAAATAAGTGATTTAGAACAAATATTTTTTAGGATTACTAGTATTTTTGAGAAATTTTGAAAGCATTTACAACAGTTTTCTTACTACTGACATTCGCCTTAATTCTTGCTAAATCTTACAATTAGCAACATGTTAAAAAGTATAACAAACAAAACAAATGTAAAGCGTGTGATTTTCATGATTTATTCAGGGTTTACAACTATTTGGTCATTCAAAAATTTATATTGACACAAAAAAATGGATTTTTGGTTATCAAACCCGTATTTATTTGATAACAGTTTCATCCAGTTGCTAAAAATTAACAATTTAGTTACAGAATAGGCCTGATTATTCTAAAAAAAATATAATTTATAATTTTATTATTCCTTGTAAACTATTTGCAGTTATTATATTTTTGATTTTTATTACTTATTTCTAAATTAATTTAAAGCGTGAAAATTTTGAATTTCTGATATATAAGATTTTCAAAATCTTTAATGCAAAATTTCTTGTAATATTGTAATGGGGTATGCCACTCAATTTTTTTTTATTATTTTAAATAAAACTTCATTCAGTTTTGAAGCAATTCATAGTATTAAAAAATCTTAATTGTTCCTAGTTTAACAGTATTTTATTTTCGAGAAATCAGTGTAACGTCACATTTCCTGTATACTTGTCTTTGTCACACACACTGCTCTGAGTACGCTACGAGAGAAAGATAACAATTATATGACGTCAATTTTCCCTTTTAGAAAATGAGAAATATCTCGTAAAGTAATTATTTAAAAAATGTTTTCATTGTTTTAACTATTATTTATTGAGCCACACTTTAAGTTAAATTGAAATTTTTCTTATTTTTTTGTTATGGTGGAATACCCCATTCTTTTAAATAAGTTATCAAAATATTTATGAATATTTAGTAATTGTGAAAGTCTTTGCAATTTCTTAATAATTTCATTAAATCTTATTAAGTAATTTTGAGATTTTTAAGTTTTAATATAGTTCGGAGTTAGTTTGTGCGAGAAATTGTTAGTTTCTTAATGGAAGTTGCGGCTTTTGAAAATTTTAATGCTGATGATGATAAAGCCATTAATATTGCACTTTCAACTGTATTTTCTAAAATTTGCTAGTATGCATTCTTCAAAAGATTAGATACTTTTCTTCAAAGTATCAAATTATTTCTTCTTTTCAATTTGGATTTAGAGAAAAAAGCTCTACTTACTGCTTTGATGCACTATAGTTTTCGCTCGAAAATATTATGAAAAAATCTGTTGTGGCCAGCACAAGACCTCTCGCCATTACCATATTAGGCTATATAAGTATTGTATTGCACTTCGCTTTCGAACCGTCGTTTTATAACAAAATCTTACAGAACATTACTCAAATATTGTTT
The DNA here is from genome assembly GCA_943142095.1 of Ophonus ardosiacus. Classification (NCBI taxonomy): domain Eukaryota; kingdom Metazoa; phylum Arthropoda; class Insecta; order Coleoptera; family Carabidae; genus Ophonus; species Ophonus ardosiacus. The sequence goes on along the minus strand of OW964826.1, from coordinate 48,600,121 downwards.
CTTACTATATTTAGCATGTCTTCTGCACACATATAATTCAAATTATATCTATTTTTCAATGTATGAGGAAGTTTCTAAACGTCAAATATTGTTCCAATTCATTAACCAGATTGGCGGTATTTCTGATAGATATATGCATTTTACCACAATTTTACCTATAATTTCAAATATTTTATTAATAAAACAATAAGAAAAGTTAAATATACTTCCCAGAAAAAGCTATCAGAATGTCACTAAAACTGTTGATATTTGACAATGACATGTGTCATGTTATAAACATTAGAATTTGTCAACTGGTTTCCTTAGTGCCTTGGCCTCTGCGATTAGTTTACTCTATAAATTATAGAGTCTTTATCTCTAAATCTATACAAGATATAATAAAATGTTTAAGTGTATTAGATGGAGAATTTTATCTTCTTCAATATTTAATAAAAAAAACTCCCAAAAAATTATATTTAGAAGATTTTTTCTAAGAAACTACTACTTCCGGTTGTTCAATTGTTACCAAAACCTTTTCAGCTCTTCCCATGAATGTCAGATTGAGGAAACTGCAGTTAAATATTTTTTAAGTCTTATAGTTTTTGAGGAATCGTGACTACAACATCCAGACATACATACACACACACACACACACATACACACATCCACACACACACACACACAGACATCATTTTAAATATGTTATAATCGGATTGTAGGGACCTTAAATCGTGCTTATTCAATAAAATCTGGATATGCGAATTTTAGCATGAATCCAATACCTGTCTTAGCGAGAGGTAAAAACTATAAAATAAAGAAAAACCATTAGAAATATTTTATGATCCAACTAAGACCTTTGACTGTGTAAATTGTAAACCATGGCATTCTGCTTTCTAAACTTAGTAACTATGTATATGGAATAAGAGAGACACCTCTGAAATGGATATCTCCTTTGTGAATGAAAATCTCCAGTTCAGAATGCATGTTTAATTGCAAGGTAAGAAAAGTGTAAGCAGTCTGGTGTTTTTTATTTATTTAAAAAATCCTTAGAGGCGATCGATTTCGGCTTTTCAAAATGCCTTCATCAGGCCACAGCTAAAATATAAATTACTATAGATAAATTACAATAAATAATTTTATAGTTATACAATATATTAAGTTAATATATATTAAGTTAAAAGTAAGGTTAAGTGAGTGCAAGAACTACAAAAAGATTATCAAAAAATATATGTACTCACCGTCCGTACATAATCTTTTTGTGGTTCTTGCACTCACTTAACCTTACTTTTAACTTAATATATATTGACTTAATATATTGTATAACTATAAAATTATTTATTGTAATTTATCTATAGTAATTTATATTTTAGCTGTGGCCTGATGATGGCATTTTGAAAAGCCGAAATCGATCGCCTCTAAGGATTTTTTAAATAAATAAAAAACACCAGACTGCTTACACTTTTCTTACCTTGCAAAGGATATCTCCTTATTTGGAAAATATGTAGGAGTAGAAAGTAGAAAACAATTTGTTACATTAATAAACAGTGTAATTGAGAAAACAGGGACAAATAGCTTTTTTCCTTATTATTATTTATTAATATTAGACTTATAGTTTAAATGACGAAGTTGCGCACGAAGTTAAATGCTACTTTTTGATATGAAAAGATTATGAATTCTACTTCCTGTTTCGCCGGAAGCGAAATCATAGTTAATTTTTAAATGGAATGATACATATATTTTTATATTTTCGGAAAGTATTTAAAATTGGATATACAATGATGTCAAATACTTGCATTTTCATAAAAAATAACCTAGTTATTAATTTTTCAAAAACATGATATTTTGTCTTTTCTTTGTTTCACGATATATTTTGCTGTTTATCTGATGTATTATTTGATTTTGATTATTCCGAACAATTTGAATTGTCTAAAATTCATAAAAGAATAAAATAATTAAAGTAAATTTAAATATACAAGTATTTTCTTATTTTTTAACAGTTCAAAATAATCAAAAACAAATGAGAAATGAGACGTCTGTAAATGTCAAAATATTCTGCTAATCTGATGTGGCCAGCACATTACCTTCCGGCAATTCTATGTATTTTCTACAAATTCCATACCGAAAGTTCCTTGGAAAAGATTCTTTAAATCTAATAAAATTATAAAACGAACATATACTATGTGAATTGGACTTGACACTGACATCTGTCATTCAGAATTATTTGAATATATCAGCTGTTTCCATGATTATAGAAAAGCTGGCTGATTTATGAAAGTTATTCTCTTTATAATGTAAAATTAGTAATAAAGAAAATAGTTATTTGTCCTAATTTTTCAATCACCTTGTATAAAGAAAATAATGTAACACGTGAAGTAAATTTCGATTATGCAACTATAAATGTTGGGGTCCCCCAGGGAGGTGTCCTATCGCCAACTTTGTTCTTGTTAATTAATGACCTCTGTACAATATTTGAAGATAATTACTGTTTGCCTATGTATACAGAAGACGCTCACTCAATTATACCATCGGACGCGTCAGAAAGCTCCATGAAAAATAAATGCCAAGATTGTCTATAACTATTTGGGTATCGACAGTGTCCACCATAACAAAAATTGATAAAAAGTACACTTTATACTTACAGTACTAATCAAAAAAATAACGATTATATTTTTAAATTTTAATTTATCGTTATTTTCTATTTTTCTTGAGCTATTGCTTCAATCTAATCTAAAAATTTTTTACTTTCGTTTTTGTAAATGAATGCCCTATTTTATTTCTGTATTCCTGTATACATCAGTAAGGTTTGGTTATGTAATATTCCGACAGAGCAGTCTATGTCAGATTAACTTGTGGAGGTGGTAAATGTGCATTAGTTCCCATTAAGAATGTAGACAGGAGGCATTTCTCAACATTTTACAGTTAGATATTCGGACAGCGAGCGTTTTTTCTATTTTGTAGCGCATGAGCGGCAAAGTGACATTTTGCGTTGATAAAAGTGAGCGCAAATGCTTACTTTGTATATAGACTGTAGAAAAAATAAATTATCGAATTGGTTTTGTGCGAATGATTTATTTTTTACTAATGCCCATATTCATAAACACTCGTAAAGTTTCAAAACGGCTCGTTTTAATTTTTGATAAATAGAATTAAATTTGACACATAAAATTTTGATTTTTCTTTCAATATCGACTGTTTTTATTGGTTAAAAATTATAACGAACTGTTTAAATTTTTACGACTGTTTATGAATACGGGCATTAATCTAGAACGCATTATTTGTGCTTCCATAATCATCACTTTAACAATAACTTTAATTTAGATTTTGTTATAGATAACAATAAAATATCTAGGATTTATGAAACTAACTTTCTAGGTAGATATACATGTTAGTATATTTATTTATTTACAAAGATATTTGGAAAATATTTCAAAAAGTATTAATAATATCATTTAGATAGTTTTAAAAGTTTGAAATTAGTTTTATATTTAGAAACTTTTGAGTTCGTTCAGATTCATATTTAAATGTATTTATGAGATATGATTAAGTTAATATATAAAGTTTTCGTACAATAAAATTCTTGCAGTTTTGTTTTTATAAAATTATAATATGCATATTACATCCCGTTGAAGATTTTATTATTCATTCTGTGAATAAATAATTCTATGAAAGTTTTTAAAAATTTATTTAATATGAATTATAATGTTTACGTTTGAAATGGTTTTTTATGTTAAATTATTACTAACGACTTAATTTCAGAAAATGTAGATAGATACCAAAAATTACAAAATTTTATTCTCTATAGGTACATTGCTATGTATAATTTAAAAATTGGTTTTCCATATTAATCCATTTGTTTAGGTTTTGGTTTGGATGTACCTATATTACATTTTGTAAATTAAATATTATTTTATTGTAATGCCACACCTTTTTCTCTAAATAAAGTTATGAATTTTACAAAAATGATAAGAAAACTGTGTTATATTAATGTACCTAATTAATAAGTTACACGTGGAAACAAAAAATATTTAAAGATAATTAAAGAAAATATTTAAAGATAATTAAAAATAAGTGTATAAAATAATATTAAAACAAGTAATTTTATTTAACATATCATATACTATACGAGCAGAAAAGGATATTTAAAATAAAAATGTTGATGATGTTATTTCATTGTGAGCAAAAAAGCTAATGCATATTTTATTAGAATATTTTATAAGCAAATAATATGCTTGATGTTGTTCATTTCATTTCGAGGTTACTAATTTATTCTTTATAATATACATTGTGACATTGTGGATCATTTTCTTTATCTATTGCTATGTTTGGAAGTCCAAACAAAAGTGGCATTAGAGTGTTCTCGAAAATACTTTACAATTATGAGTACATACAATAACCTGTATATAAAAAATAAAATGAAAAAATGAATTGTTTTTTTTATTTCAAAACACAATTTTTAACAAAAGTGCTAACAAAAAATAATTCAGCTACTCAGCATACAGGTTATAGTTTTCATTTTAGTTTTCTATGCAATATCAATTATTTCATTTTACAATTATTGTGGGAAAAAAGTTAAATAGTTAAATGGTAATGTTATTCAGATTTCAAAATTTTAAATATTAATACGATAGTACTTTGACAAGTGAAATTTTGTTATTGAAATTAAATTGAGGGCGGATCAAAAATATCTTTCACTAATACAAAATACAACTAAAAATATCTGTTGTGGCCAGCACAAGACCTCTCGCCATTTCCATATTAGAATACTTATATAAGTATTGTATTGCACTTTACTTTTGAACGGTCGTTTTATAACAAAAAATTACAGAACTTTACCCAAATATTGTTTTTTATTGTATTTAACATGTCTTCTGCACACATATAATTCTAATTATATCTATTTTTCATTGTATGAGGAAGTTTCTAAATGTCACAGGTTCTTCCAATTCATTAACCAGATTGGCGGTATTTCTGATGGATATATGCATATTACCTATAATTTCAAATATTTTATTAATAAAACAATAAGAAAGATTAAATGTGCTTCCCAGAAAAAGCTCTCAAAATGTCACTAAAACTGTTAATTTTTGACACTGAAATCTGTCATTTACAAATTATGTTATAAACATTTGAATTTGTCAACTGTTTCCTTAGTGTAGTTCAGCTCTTCCCAGGAATGTCAGATTCAGGAATTCATAGTTAAACAGTTCTTATGTCTTATAGTTTTTGAGGAATCGTCCGTCCAACATCCAGTCATTCACACACACACACACACACACACACACACACACACACACACACACACACACACACACACACACACACACACACACACACACACACACACACATACACATACACATACACATACACACATTCACACAGACATCATTGTAAAAAGGTTAAAATCGGATTCTAGTGACCTTGAAACGTGCTTATTCATTAAAATATGGATATGTGATTTTTAGCATGATTCCAATACCTCTCTTAGCGAGAGGTAATAATCAGCCAACTCACAAATTTTATAGTTTTTCAATTTCTCTCTTTAAAGATTTAATACATAGCTTCAGCTAGATCATTTGAATACATTTCTTGGATCTTTTTCCCGTTTTATAATACTGTTTTCATCCAAGTTAAAACTGTTAGGATTGCGTATTGTAATAAAATAAAACTATATTGCTGTTATTATTGGGTAAAGTATAAAATTTACATATTTCGTAGTATTATATTAATAATGACAAATTTAATATAGGTATATTAGATTCAGCAAATGGGCCCTTTTGTGACGTGGGCCACAATGCACCGCATTGGCTGCATTGGCATATACATATACGCCACTGGTTACAAGTTACTATTGGGCTTCCAAATTATCAAGAGTTGGCGCTGACGTCAAACGTCAAAATTCAAACGAATGGTACATTTTTCGCTGGCTTCCATAAGAGTACAATTGATGTGAGACTAATTTTCGTAGTTTTTAATTTAATTTCGGATTTAGTATAGTGTTTTTTTTTTGTTAATTTCGGTAGAATTGAGTTTGATCTTTCTTGTAGTAACAATTTAGTGATAGTTTTAATAATATTTTAATTAATAGGGTTAATTTTAGTAAGTAGTTGTAGGTTAAGAGTATTTTAGTCGTATTTTAATTAACAGTATATTGTTTTTTTAATAAAAAAAATTTGATTTCATTTATTTAGATTATATTTCATTGCCGTAGTTGTACATATATTAATTTCTATCCACATAGCTTTACTTTTATTTAATTGTTTTTCTTTCATAATGAATAATTTTCTTTGCTTAGATTTAGATACTATTTGTAGAATTGGGGATTGTAGTGTATCATCTAGAAATATGGTGGAAGGCCAGCAAGTAATAAATAGTGGCCACATAATATTATGTGGTAAATATTTTCGGAGAAAACTCCATCGTAACTTTAACCTATAAATTGCATATCTCCTAATTTGTTCATTCATTTTTTAAAAAACAAAAACTTACCTGTTATATTAGCAGTAATTCAGATCCTACTAAGAATAAAACAATAACAGCCGAAGATAAAAGCCTATTAAAATTCGTGTACAAGTAAATACAATCCCTGAATAAAACATCCATCTTTGTACATGTACACTTCACTTAGTTCAGAAATCTGCCACCAGTGGCGCATTTTAATTTTGGAAGCCCAATAATATAGCACATTACTAGGTATGACGTTCAATATTTAAATACTGCACAGTAAATCCATTTTTATCACATATTTAAATTAAGTTTACTCGTCACAATGTATATTTTTGAAATATTTTTTTTGTATTTAAATTGACATAGTATCAAAGTTCATCAACAACCTGTCCATTTTATGAAACGTATTTGTCATGGCCATCAGTATTATTAGCTAATTCTGCCTGTTCGATACATATTATCAAGTAGGAATTATTACTGTTAGGACACAAAAATTAATTGGATTACAGTGTACTGCGCGTCATAAAAAACTGTTGAAATTCAAATACGTGGTAATATGGTAATAAAAGCTAATATCAAATTTCCAAATACCATGTGTTACCTTAATTCCTGTGTGGAACACGGGGCAGGAATTATTCCTGTTTCATTAATCAATTAGTATTCGTTTACACTTTTTAATTTTAGTATTTTTTTCCTAGCTATTGTTGCAAATAAGGTGGTAGTTGCTTTGTTGCATTATTCTAATGTTAGTGTGCAACCAACACTACATAAGAGTATATTTTGGGCGGACAACTGGGTTAATAATCAAGTGCAAGTGTAATAAAATGTTTGGTATTTTGTCATTTACACGGCTTCTACTCGGGTCATGCTAGAATTGTTGAGAGTAAGAAAATCAGAAAGTGCCGAATGGAATATGCGAATACTAACAATTTATTTATTAATAATGACAAATGTATTATTATTATTATTAGCTTCTCAAGAAATAGGTCTGTTGAGAACTTCCCCTATAATATATCAGGTGCGTCAATAACAAAAGTCAATGAAATAAAGGATCTTGGATAGTTGACAGTAAACTTCTGTTTGATAAACATACTGACAGAGCTGAAATAAATGTTTTAAAAAAAGATTTAAATCTAAAATCTAAAATCTTTATGATTTATATTATGATTTAAATCAAAAATACTTTTTATAAAATTTTTAAAAGATTTATTTAAATCTTTTTAAAGATTTTAAATCATTTTAATGATTTAAATATTTTTAAAGATTTTAAATCATTTTACTGATTTAAATATTTTTACTGATTTAAATATTTTTAAAGATTTTAAATCATTTTACTGATTTAAATATTTTTACTGATTTAAATATTGTAAATCATTTTACTGATTTAAATCTTTTTAAAGATTTTAAATCATTTGACTTCATTTAAATCTTTTTATAGATTACACAAATATTGCAATAACCGTTTAGGAGCTATAGCCGAGTGGTTGTAGGCGACGTTTTTGTGTATTTTCGATCCGAGGGTCGTACAGTTATTTTCAGTTTATTTTCTATTTTATATAAAAAGATTTATATCAGTAAAATGATTTAAAATCTTTAAAAAGATTCAAATCAATAAAATGATTTAAAATCTTTAAAATGATTTAAAATCTTTAAAAAGATTTAAATCAGTAAAATGATTTAAAATCTTTAAAAAGATTTAAATCAAAAATACTTTTCAAAAATATTTAAATCATAGAGTTTAAAACATTAATCTAAAAAGGATTTAAAATCAAAAGATTTAAATCAAAAAAAGATTTAAATCATAAAAAAGATTTAAATCTTTCTTTGTGTTGCAGCTCTGCGTACTGATAACATTATCGTTTGTAAACAAAATCTACTTTGTTGTTCCAATAAATAGAAAAGTTTGTAATACGAAATTTTGGATTATATTTTATTATGTTTTTCCTGAAAAATCTGTTAGAGCTTCAAATTAAGTACTACATCCGGTTTATCATATATAGTCAAAATCTAATATGTTGTTTCAAATTATATAAGAGTATTAAATACCAACTTTGCGAACTTTTGGATCATTAATATATTTTAAGGAAAAATCGTCACACACACATTATTGTCAAAATCATCACCAACTTCCTTATGCTCTAAAACGCAATCTGTGTAAATTCTTCGCCGTACATTATCCCTTTCGTAAATGTGTAGTTGCAAACTATTATTTGACACTTTGAAATCACGTTCTTATTGAGAACTGTATATCTAATATTTATGTATGATGGAAAATATATTATTTTTACAAACCTTAATTTCATTAGAATCATATTTAAACTACTAAATTCTTCTTAACACGGTTTCATTATTAATTTTAATGAAAATTGCTGCGTGACAGTGACATTTGTTTAAATATGTCAAATTTGTTATTAAAGTATTGTTTTTGTTTGACGCAGAGGCAAAGTGATGTATAAAAATAAATTATTTTATAATATAATATAAAGTTATTTCAAGTTATTTACTAAATGCTATTATCGTAGAATTGAAGATTGTGCCATTATATTCAATTTGTATTGGTAAAAGTTGCTAAAAAATTATATTCAATGAATTTTTTACAAGAAAAACTGTTAAAAGCTTGTATAAATGATACTTCCGGTTATCCGATATACACTCAAAACTAATGAGCTCTTCCCACAGTAGTATAGAATGGATATACAAAATTTCAAATTTTTCTGATTGATAGTATATGAGTAATCTTGTCCACAAGATCCACACACACAGACACACACACACATACATACCTACAGACATCATTATAAAAATGTTAAAATCGGATTCTGGGGACATTAAAACGTGCTTATTCACTAAAATCTCTATATCCGATTTTTAGCACGATCCCTATACCTTCCTTACCTAGGGTAGCGGGAGGTAAAAATCATATAAAAAACTTGGTTTTCTAATTAGATCTTGCCGGAATTTCAATAAACCTGAAACACTTTTGGAACTAAATTTTGCTCTTGTAAGGAGTCAATTAGAATTTTCAGTTGTTGTTTGAAATCCGCAAAATTTTCTTACGTAAATAGAATCGAACGTATACAGAGAAAAAATAAAATTTACACTATCATTTTAAAGAAATATTTATCTGACATTCTGGCCCATTTCTGGTTACATACCTAAGTCATATATGTATATATGGCTATATGGCCCATTGCGGTGCACAGAAACATTTTCTTGAATTAATGGTTTTAGTAAGAGTGATTTGATTATTTAAGTATTCCAGTAATTATGCTCCATTACTTATATAAAATTATGAAATATAAATAAAATAAAAATATACTGCCTTTGTATTCTCGTTAGGAAAAGTTTTCACGAAATTCAGCTCTCTCATTCATTATGATCTGCATTCAAAGTTCAAATTAACAGGTAGAATGGCTTGTACTTAATTATTTTACTATTCCAACTAAAAGAGAAAATTGCAAGGACGGTAACGGTACAGATGTGTTGACGAGAATATTAAACGTGTATACACAAGGCCAAAACTTGAATTCAATTGTATAAAATTTAGAATTGTAGAACAAATTACATTACAATGCGTTTCTCACCCATGTTAACTGTTAGGTAATAAAACAAAAAGATGAATACCTATCATCTCGGTTTTTCTCACGGTTGAGAATAACATTATTCCGCTTAGAAAATGGCTGTTTACAGACATCCAAAGAAAGCGTGATAGTAGATTCCCATGAAATTGTAAGGCATGTGATCTCTTTAATGAAACAATAGCAATAAGCGAATATATACAGCAAAAAATAAAAAATCTGATGTGGCATTACCTTCCGTCAATTCTATGTATTTTGTACAAATCCCATACTGATATTTCTTTGGAAAAGATTCTATATATCCAGTAAAATTATAATACGAACATTTACTACTTTCTACAAATTTTATACCGAAAGTTCCTTGAAAATATTCTTTAAATCCAATAAAATTATAACACGAACATATACTTTGTATATTGCACTTATTATTTTCTGGTTTGTTAATCTGTCAATAGTCTCAAGTTCACGTGCGCGTACTATATCTAACCGTTAATGATCATTAATTTTTGTCGTCTGTCTCGGGTATAGGAGTTACGACTTTGATTAAAGGAGACATTTTGTTTACCATTCACAGATCATCTTAGTTATATACAGGGTGTAACACGTACACCGACCACTGCCATTATTACCTTTATTATTATAGTTACAAAAAAATACTATAGAACAAAGTTGTAGGGGACCAAGGTACAATAATATTAAAAAAAAAAAATTTATTAAAATTTCAATCGCATTTTTTTCAATATTTTTATTATGTAAGGATATAAAACTAATACATGGTTAAATTCAGAAAAAAATATGCTATCGAATAGGCATAAAAAATATGTAGAATCCCATTTGAAAAAATATAACTTTGTGTTGTAACTTGAGAACCACTGATTTAAAAAAAAATTTTCTTCTCTGAAAGGATGTCCCCTTTGGTGCCCTACAACTTTGTTTTATAGTATTTTTTTGTAACTATAATAATAAAGGTAATAATGGCGGTGGTCGGTGTACGTGTTACACCCTGTATAATTGTACTAAAACAAAAGTTATGGCGACTTTGACCAATATTTAGTTTTCAAATAACTTCGTAACTATTAGAAAGTGAAAAAATGTTTTATATAAAATGTTATTGTTTTTTTCTATAATTTATTTACTGGCATACACAAAATTTTGTTCGGCTTCGATTCTAATACAAAATGGCCTCTTTCTCAAAAACAGTTGAAGATCGGACCTATGTTGATTAAACTCTTTTTATTCATTTTGTTAGTGCTATATGTCCTAATAATATGTGACACTTATTTTTTAACACCCTGTGTACTAATAACATAAATAATGCAATAAATGTAATTAAATTTTGAACAATTGGAATTGGGACTATATTTTATTTTAAAGGAAAAGAAATTTTAAAAAAATTGCGATAAATTCTCTTTGTTTCGAATTATGCCATTACCTCCAAGTAAATGTCATAAATTTAATAAATATTAATATGAAAATATGTTTTAAAATTTTATGCGGTATGTGTTGTAAAACTGTCTTTAAACATATTTTTTATCAAATAGAGTTGAAACAAATTATTATTTTCCATTCTGTTTTACAGAGAAAAATAATTTTAATCAGAGAACAAGCAAGGAACCACACGAGTGTTTAATAAGCACGCCATTTTCAATTAAGCACGTCTCAACTAAAATCTTATTTGAAAATAATGTGCAAATGTATGAAAATAATACAAAAGCTTTACTTTTAATGAAGTTCGCCAACTGCTGATGGCTGTAAGCCTTGCATATTGACAAAAGAATCGAACAAACCAAAATAATAACGTTTATTAACGAAACGTAATGCGCTTGTGACATTTTTCTTTCTAACAAACTTAACTATTACGAGTATATATGTGTAGAGTTTATGTACTACTGCTCTAAAACATCGATTATCGGAAATAATGCTGGCGAGCTCGTTTCCGATAACTATAATTTCCGATAAATGGAGGTAATGCAATTTGTAAAAAAATGCTCTAAAATCTGTAAAATTAATTTTTTTTAATTTATATACAAAAATAGGGACAAATGGCAAATAGCTGTTTCCATTGTTATTAATTTTAGATCAATAATTTAAATTACAGAGTTGGATTCACAGTTAAATGCCACTTTTTGATGTGAAAAGGTGTTAAATTCTACTTCCGGTGTCAGCGTTTTAACCAATCCTGCTATTATTATAATGAGAATAAAGCTCTAGAGATTATTCCCGGGAATAATCTCTGTAACATTTGTTTTGTTAGACAGTTATGAACACATAAATAAAATGAACGAAATACACCGATTTAGTGATGTTTCTGAATATGAAATAAATCAAAAAATTATAAAAAGCACTTCTGGAAACACTGTAATTAATAATCACTCTGTATGAAGGCGATTATTTATATTTATTTTGCCCTGTCAAAGTTATGTTCTAGTTGTCAAACCAGACTTGCCAACTGCACCATGTAAATGAATGAAATTAGTTAATTACGACAGTAGATGGCGCCACAATAGACAGTGGCTTTCCGTTGTTTGAAACAAATTTGTAGATCAAAAAATAATCTAATTAAATATAATTCCAGAGTTCGATAAATTAGAAAATTATTCTCCAGTTTCTTTCTAAGACTTGCTGCTATTTGGCAATAGCCACTCAAGCCCTACGGGCTTTCATGACTATTGCCTGGCAACAAGTTTTTGAAAAATCTGTTAAATTATTTTCAATTTATTCTCATTCTCTTCGTACCTTACTAGTGAGAAAACAATATTCTTTAATATTTATAATAACAAAAACTTATCAGCTATAATATCCCGAGGACATTGATAATTAGGAAATAATTTTATGACAGTTACCGAAAGCGCGTTGCTTGGTAACAGCCCGACGCCGAAGCCGGGGGTGGTGTTACCTAAAAGCAACGTGCTTGAGGAATTGTGATAAAATTATAAGTATTTATCAATGATCGAGGGGTATTCGGTGAGAAAATTTTTTGCAGTTTTTTTAACATTAAATTTGCCTAAAATTTGTAATTGACAGAATTTTTGTGTCTAACATAGCCCAGTAGATGTCACTAGTAGCTATGAACGTGAATGTGGCTATGAATATGTTAGTGTGAAGTGTGCGATGAGAATGAGACCTCTTTGAGTGAGACAAAGAGAAGAAGGTAAGACATACAAAAGTCCATAAATATTCTCCACATTTAGTTTTTTATTTAATACAGTATTTTTTTATGTGTTTTCTTCTATAACTTTGTTGATTAAATCATCATTTTTATTGACAGCGTGAAAATGACATTTTCAAAATAAAACAATTAATCTTTAATTATATGTCAAAAAGTGTTTGTTACTTAGCAACTTGGTGACATAAGTGATAATTGTCTTAGGATAATTATCAGTGTAAGTTTGTTTTGATTGGTTACTATCGCACACGTGGTCAGCAATAAAGGGATTCAATTGGATAATTTTTTAACCAAAAAATTTAATCTTAAACGGACCGAAAACACCACCTCTACTTTTTTTTGAGCAAATGTTTTGTGATACATTCATCAGTTGTAAAGCGTTTGTCCACCTTTTTGAAAATGGAATCTAAGAATAAAAGCTTCACTCGAGATTTTTTCATTCGATTTTCTAAAATCTAAATTCTATTAATACAACTATTGGTTGTAGCATCCGTTCGTTACAGGATCATTCGTTATAGTGTATCTCACCGAATGAAACTTTCTTTAAGGAATTTATATTTTATATATAGTTTGAATTGTTCCAAATAATTAAAAAGAAATGGTACATGAGGTAAAGGTTAAACTTTTTCTTCAAACAGAGAAGGCACAAATGTCATGGCAAAATAATAATAATAATAATAATAATAATAATAATAATAATAATAATAATAAAGAGATTTATTTCCAAAGACACAATACAGTGTATAATTGGGAGTTTACTGTATAACGTTTAAAAATAAAGTTGCCTTTATGTGTATGTATTAATTATTTAACTAGCACAAATGATATCGGTGATATTTATCTTCTATAAAATAAATAATGTATTGTAGAATGAGTAATATTGTTTGTAAAGGATACAGCAGGTATTCTCTTTGGGAAAGAGCAGGTTTTATATTGATGTCACGTGTAAAAACACTAGAAAAGGATAGCTATACTAATTACGCACGAAACCGTTTTGCAGATCACGGTTAAATATTTAACATTATCGCAATTAACCGAATAAGCCTAGGGTGCTCAATAAAATGCGATTATTATGTATTTTTTTGGTAATCGAATACAAAACTGCTGATGCATACAGATAGTAAAACATTAAAATAATTAGCTAAAAAAATCTGTTGTGGCCAGCATAAAATCTCTCGCATATCCATATTAATCTATATAGTATAAGTACATATTGTATTTAACATATCTGGTACAGACACAAAAAATTTCTAATTACATCTATTATTAATATATTTTTTAATTAAATATATAAATATGTTTTCTCTTACTCTTCTAAATGTTCGAGATACTTCATTATCAACCATATCAAAATAAAAATCAATCTGACGATAATTATAAACGTTTAAACATTTTATAGTCATTATATTTTTACTTTTAAAATAATATTATCAATAATACCTAATTAAAATAATATAATAAAAATAAAAATATACAGGGTGGTTGATTTTTTATTGTCCAGCTTATATCTTCTGAAATATTAAAGATACAAGAAAAAGTTATATAGAAAAGTTATTTGATACAACCTGGTCTATAATTTAGCATAAACAATTTTTTTCCAAGGCCTACCAATTTTCCAGAAAAATATTTAACTTTGATTTTTTAAATGGAACACCCTGTATATTTTTACGGAATAAAATTCTAAATAAATTTCTCTTTACAATGATGTATAACAAGTAAGTGTTTACCTTTAAATTATGTCTAATAAAGCAAATAGAAATACGACAAAAGTAGGCTGTGATATTCTATTGTTTATACCAATAACATATGTCACAGATTGCTACTTGATATTTAAATGAAAGTATTAATAATTTTGTAAATCATCAATGCTAGTAATTCTATTACTTGCTTTATTAGACACAATTTTATTCAAAGGAAAACCCCTACGTAGCCAATGTTCATGTGTGACAGAAGTTACAGGTATAAACAATAGAATATCATAGCCTACTTTTATCATATTTCTATTTGCTTTATAGGACACAATTTAAAGGTAAATCTTTACTTGTTACACATCATTGTAAAGAGAAATTTATTAAAAATCTTATTCTGTCAAAATATACAGCATGTTCCATTTAAAAAATTAAAGTTAAACATTTTTCCCAAAAAACTGGTAGGCCTTGGAAAAAAATTGTTTATGCTAAATTATAGATCAAGTTGTATTAAACAACTTTTGTATATAACTTTTTTTTGTATCTTTAATATTTCAGAAGATATAAGCTGGACAATGAAAAATCAACCATACTGTATACACATAAGAAATATTGCGAGCGACATTGAAAACAGTCATGGCTTCTATAAATGATATACAAAAACTTCTCCAAAATCAAACTACGCAAATAAACAAACAGTTCAATGCACTGAAAAGTTCAATAGAAAAATTCGGCAAGGTCGTAAAAAAGAACAAGTTAAAATGTGCTATGTTAGAACAGGAACTCGTGTACAAAGAAAGTAGAATACAAATGTCAGAAAGAAAAATTAGAGAAAAAAAAAACATAATTTTATTTGGTAATTCACCAAAAATTGTTGCAGATCGAAAAATATTGTACAAACCACGTGAGCTAAGAATGTTTATTCACTCGAAGAAATTAACTCACTCGCCCTTACGGGCTCGTAAGCTAAACTTTCTTCTCATGAATAAACATTACATTAGCTCACTTGGGGTGTAAATATCTATTAAATTTATCACATCATAATGTTATTTTCGTTTTACGCGTGATTCCCCTCATTTTAATTTTTTACTTTACTTTTAAATGTCATCTATAAAAATTGCATAAGATATAATTGTATAGTATTCTTCTTGCAAGAATGGCATTGCGCAGTAAAAATTGCATGATTCTTGACGACTTACTTAATTGATGTAGTTTCTTTTTGACACACGGATTATAGAATCTGTTCATAAGGCGACGTATGTCGTAACTCTGTTCAGGAAATAATTTGAAATTATCAACATACTTTGTATACATTGGCAATTGGTTTGCATTTTACCATTTTTGTGTTTCGTTATGATTTACGTGATTTATTAATAATGTCAAAGAAAAACTATGGAACAGGGCTAAAATAATGGTTTTCTCTGCATGCGCATTTTTTATGCAAAAAAAATAATTTCCTAGTCGGTGTCTGCACAAATTTTAGAGCGAATTGAACTGCTTATAAACGAAAATTATTGCGAAATGCCATTTTTACGTGAATAATGCTATTGAACAACAATCCTGGAAATGCGGCAAATTTTATTAATTTTTTCTAATGTTACACATTTTAATAATAGACTAATTTGGACTGTAATCCATAGAATTTATATCCTCCAATAAGTATACAAAATTTCAATTTAATATCTTGAACTGGGGAGATAGTAGTCACAATGGGGTATGTGACCATAATCGAATTTCATTTATGTCATAATATATAAAAACAAACCTCTATAGCTTCTCATTATAATAATAAAAAACTAAACATTAGTTTGTAATAATATTGTTATTAGCAATTTAATGTTTTGGAGAAGGGATCTGTGACGTCAGTAGGGTAGAATGGTAGAAGAAGACAGTTAGACTGAGATAGATATGTTGTGATAGGTTATGGAATGGTGAACGAGACAGCTGCTGTCACTTTCGTCTACCACAATATATCTATCTCAGTCTAACTGTCTTCTTCTATCATTCTTCCCTACTGACGTAACATTTCCCTTCTCCAAAGTTTTAATAATTATTTTCTCGTAAACTACGAATAATTAATCAATTTAAAAAAATACGGGTATTTTATTTTTTGGTCTAGTATCATATATGTAAAAATCAAAATTTAGTCACATGCCCCATTAACTAATTTCGTATGAATCTTCTATTGTCGATTTTTACTCTCGTTGGTGAAAATAAATTTATTTGTCATAAACAAATTTTGTTTATCTTGGTTGTTAACATTATTATATTAAAATCAGAATAATAATTCAATTCCTCCTTATATTTACCTGTAAAAATATGAAAAGTAATTACATTTTGTTAACAATGTCTTTAATAAACAAACTCTACACAAATTGTTATTCCAAAACAAACCTAACATTTTTACTTCATTTCAACATACAATAAACGCCGTACTTGCTTCTTTAATATTCATTGAAATAACCAACGCTTTACTTCCTTATTCATAACTTTAAACAGAACACAATAAGTTCATATAGGAATAGGTAAATGGAAAATTTAACTTTTTTATTTTTAATTAATATTACTTATTGATTAGATTCTTAGAATAGAATTTTAATCAGTTAGTTACTAGTTTATGGTAGTTTAAATATTTCAAAAATTTTAAAAATTATTGTAATTACGAGTTGCACGCAAAATAATTACATAAAATAGAAAAATATTAGCTTTATGTGTAGGTGTTGGGTGTCAGAAAAAGTATATATTTGTAACCAAAAAAATTCAGTGTATTATTTACAGGATCACTAGAAAATAAATTCGAAAACATATCATATCTTTTACCTCTTCTTTGCGTAGGTTTGGTAATCTGATATTCAGGGCCGGCTCAAGATATATGGACGCCCTGAGCCAAATTAGATTAGATCGCCCCCCCATCCGTTACAAAAATTATTTCTGATTTTTTGGAAATGAAAGAAAAAGACAAACTTGAAAATTGATATATATATATATATATATATATATATATATATATATATATATATATATATATATATATATACATGGTGTTAATACTAATGCTCAAAACTGTTGCACGCCACTGTATATTAGACAATACAAAAACGAACGATTTGGGTATTCTCGTTCACTTGGAACAAGAGTTATCAACAAAAAAAAATAATGACCATTTATTTTATTTTGAGCAGTGCATTATAACGATTAACGCATATAATAATTTGAAGTACCTTATTAATAAATTTATTCCATTTTTGCTCACTTCAACACAAAAATCTAAAAAATCTGTTGTGGCCAGCACAAGACCTCTCGCCATTTCCATTTTATGTTATAAAAGTATTGTATTGCACTTAGCTATCGAACCGTCTTTTTATAACAAAAAAATTACAGAACTTTACCCAAATACTGTTTTTTGTTGTATTTAACATGTCTTCTGCACACATACAATTCTAATTATATCAATTTTTCACTGTATGAGGAAGTTTCTAAATGTCAGAGATTCTTCCAATTCATTAACAAGATTGGCGGTATTTCTAATGGATATATGCATGTTACCTATAATTTTAAATATTTCATTAATAAAACAATAAGAGAGATTAAATGTACTTCCCAGAAAAAGCTTTCAGAATGCAACTAAAATTTTTGATTTTTGACACTGACATTTATCATTTACAAATTATATTATAAACATTTAAATTTGTCAACTGATTTCCTTAGTGTATTTTAGCCTACTCGACTTAATACATCCCGATATTGTATATATTATAGTGTCTTTATCTCTAAATTTATAGAAGATATAATAAAATTTTTAAATGTATCAGATGTAGAATTTTGTTCTTCAATATTAGTAATAAATTTTTTCTCAAAAAATAATAATTAGAAGAATTTGTTTAGAAACTACTGCTTCCGGTTGTCCAATTGTTACCAAAACCTTTTCAGCTCTTCCCATGAATGTCAGATTGAGGAATTCATTAAACTGGTCTTATGTCTTATAGTTTTTGAGTAATCGTCCCTCCAACATCCACACTTATACACATATACACATACACACACACACACACATCCACACACACACACACACACACACACACACACACACACACACACACACAGACATCATCGTAAAAATGTTAAAATGGGTTTATATGGACCTTAAATCGTGCTTATTCACTTAAATCTCTATATGTGGTTTTTATCATGAACCCAATACCTCTCTTAGCGAGAGGTAAAAACGTTTTTAGCCAGTGAAGAATTCCGTATTAAGAAACAAGGTAGTTAATAAAGCCTGTAAGTTTTTGAAATCGATGTAAAAGTATAAATCGTTGTTTGATCAGACGACTTAGTTGGCGTTGTTTGAGTTGAATCTATCGCAGCAACAACTTTGGACTAATATTCTTCGGTGCAATACACAACAAAAGACGCCTTATAATATATTGCCGGTCGTACGCAGATTTTAAATCGATAAACTGTTGCTGAAATTTTGATTGCTTGCATAATTAACTATGTTCTGTTGATACAACAAAATTGTAAGCATTTATCTTGCATAAAGTAAATATATTCGTTGGAACTGGAACAGTAGTTCCAAAAATGTAGGAATTTATCAAATATCAAATAATGATCGGACGTCGGCAATTAAATATTTAAGTTAATAAACTGTGAATTTAACGATTGTTTTCAAACAAAACGGTCTTCCTGATTTGAGTATAAACTAGTATATACTAGTCACATTATAATAATATATCATTTTATAAATAGAGTAATGTGGTATCCTCTTTACTAGACGCAGTGATCGTCGTGCGTAAAGTGAAAGAACCGTGCGCACGGCCCGGGCCCTGTTTCTCAAAAATACAAGTCTTCAAGTTAACAAGTTACAAGTTACTAGTAAATTTTTCACAAGGACATGTAAATTCTGTTTCAGAAATAAATTTACAAGTCTAGTAACTTTTTTACACGTGTAGTTTATTTTCACAAGTGATCACAGTTGATTTAATTTGTGTGTTTATTTTAAGGGCCAAACATAAAACGAGCAACATTGCTAAGTTTTCTCATATCATAATGTCATGATCTATTTCTACGCAGGGTCGCGTTAAGCAATTTTTGGACCCTAGACACAAGAATAAATTCGGGCCCCCCAATTTCATAAATTCGTACATACATATACTCGTATATACAAACAGAAATCTGATCAATTTCAATCATTGTTATAACCAAGTTTATTGTTGTAATCAAGTATAATCATTGTTGTACTCAAGTTTATGCATTGTTGTAATCATTGCTGCAATGCTTTTTTAAATTTTTAGCTCACAAATATTAAATAATTCGTGATATTGTTATTCTTTAAAATCAGCTAATGGGCCATTCCAATTTTATAGCCCCTCCATATGGCCATAATCAATCCTCCTCCTAAATATTTTAGTTCTTCGTACCACAACAATTTCGTTTTCATCACTAGTCTCGCTTGACCACATTGCTTCCCAATATTTATCTACAATTATTATTATAATTTGTTATTTAAAAAATAATAAAATAAATCAAGATAATAAACAACATCACTTTCAATTCCGAACTTTACCAGACAACTTGTATACTTTTTCAATTGTAAATAAATATTTTCTACACTATTAGAATTGTATGATAGGGTTGCTTGAGACTGCTAAAAATTTCCATGTATTTCACAAGACATTACTTGTAAAATATATTTTGAGAAACATAACGATAATTACACTTGTAAAAAACACTTGTATAAAATAGACTTGCACTTGTGACTTGTATCTCACAAGTGTAGTTTTGAGAAACAAATATTTGTGAAAATTAAAATTTTACAAGTGTACACACTTGTATTACAAGACTTGTATTTTTTGAGAAACAAGGCCCTGTTCGCATTGTTAATAAAATGAACAACTTTGCGTAACGCAAAACATGCACGAAAAATGTCATTTTTTGGGTAAGTTGGACAAAAAATATCGTGTATGGGGGCGCTACGATTCGTGCTACAATTCGCCTCGCGCGAATCGTTTTCTTTGCGCACTTGTTACACAATATACTATTAGTTATAGTCGTTAGGGCTGTCGTTCTCATTCCCGTGCTATTGTGCGGCCACTTTTACTACTTTCAGTGTTTTAGCGAAAATGTACAGACATTGACGATACTTGTATGTATTTACTGAGTCCAGACCAAAAGAAAACATCGGGATCCAATAAATATACAATATTTTTTCTCAAGAATATGTATGTTCAAGTTAAATCATATTACAATTTAGAAAGATAAATGAAGCAAAGAAACAAAAAAAGTTAAAGAAAGAAAATAAATCAGTTTTGATAAGATTAAATTCTTTACTATTTTTACTTTTTCCTAGATAAACTTTCAACGGTTTCGATAGAAAATAATCTTAAAAGTTGAATTTTTCCATGTTGTTTTACATAAAAACAAAAAACCTTGACACTGGCGAATTTTATAACAATGCATCACTCATTCATCTTAAAGCTATCAAAATAGATTCTCATAAACTACGTTTAAGAAAAACGATGATTTTTCAAGATGTTGTTTATTATTGCAGACTATTAATAAATGTCTAAAAACTAAATGCTATAAATATAGGTCCACTAGAATATTCCCAATATAAAAATATTCTTTCAGGTTTGCAAGTTTTGGAATTATAGATTCGTAAAATCGTGAGGGGTTCACGTTTCTGGGATTCTTTTAATATTATCCCATTTTACAGGTCGTGTAATTTTTTTTTTTTAATTTGATATTTTCACAATTGCAATTAATCTTGTGTATTAATTTACAAGAATCGAAAAGTTTTTCCTATGATCAGAGACTTGCCTAGCTACAATACCAGAAATAAAACGATTTTTATGTATCTAATTCAAAATTAAATAATGCAAAAAATTCGCCATATTATAGAATGTGCTTACAAATATATAATCTGCCCAATAATTTTAAAAAATAGTAGTAATAGAGCTGTTGCAAGAATTTTTATATGACTTCTAAGTATTAAATTTGAAAAGATATTGTTTTTTAAAGAGCCTCAAATTTGAAAATATCACGAAATATCCTTTAGTTATTTTACAATTAATTTTTGAAATTTGGATAAAATTTTGAATAAGTCACGTGATCTGAAAGAGAATGTGACGTCAGAGTACATACATCTTCAGCGGTTCTAAGGTGTCAAGTGTATTGTCAAAGTTGTCAAACAAGTGTCAAATAAGAATCACGACCAGAACTTAAAATAAAATATATTATCAATTTATATAATAAATTCAGTTTTTATATTTTATTTTACCTCAACTCTTTAACACCCCTTATTTCGGTAGCAGTAAAACAATCATTCTGATATAAATTCAGCCATCATCCAGCTATCGCCCTTCGGTTAATTGTCTGATTTAGCTTGAGTGTAATTTGAATTAGCCATTATTACTTTATTATTCATTTACAATGAGCAATGTCAGCGTCAAATGTCAAATTAAAAGATTTTGTTATTAACATGTGATAAACTTTAGCCTACGTCTATTTATATAAATAATATGAATAAACGTAGGTGATGGAAAAACTATTTTCCTATTGGCTATTAATGATGTAATGTATGTGCTTCTACGTCACAGGGGTGGGGGGTAGTTTTTCAGGACGCCAATCTTTTTATTTATTTATTTCCACAAATAAGAACAAATTATTAAAATAAAAATTATTACTAAGCAAATCATTCCATAAGCTTTCATTTAAAATAGTTTTTGAAAAATGTGAAACAGGCTCATTTAAAGATACTTAAAAAGATTTAATATTTTTATTGAAGCAACATTCATTTTATACTCTAAGGGCCGGTTTTCAATCTTTGGTTAAAATTTTAACTTGTAGTTACGTAAACAATATTGCATCGTTTTGTTGACAGCAATGATAAATCTGTCATTTGACAGTTCATTTCGTTTCAATTTTGTTTATTTAACTCTTAGTTAAAATTTTAACCTTCCATTGAAAAACTGCCCTAAATGATTTTTTTTGCTTTGTAATATTTTTATATTGTATAGACTTTTCTGGGGCGTTCCCTTTACATCACTGTATTTATGTCTACAGAAAATAAACATTATTATTATTAATAATTTACTTCACCCCAATAAGCGGATACCAGCGATTACAATACCAGCTAACTTCCCTTCAGATTTTAGTTATTTGCTTTATTTTCGTTTATATTAGATACCAGATAATTGACCTAATTTACATACTGTGCTATGCACAATAAATTGACAGGCCTTGAAGTTAGTAAATTTGGCTAACGAACTTTTTTCTTCGTTCATTATTAAGTATTTAAGATTTAATATTAATTGGATAGAAAGCTTCATTTTTATTGAAACATTAAGTGGTCCACAATTGCGCGGTTTCGGTCGTTGTTACGACCATTATCAATATCAGGAAATAAGAGTACAACTAAACTTTAGTATAATAATAAATATGTATTATTGACAAAATATAAAAATCTGTTATGGCCAGCACAAGACCTCTCGCCATTTCCATTTTATGTTATATAAGAAGTATTGTATTGTACGTCGTTTTATAACAACAAAATTACAGAACTTTACCCAAATATTGTTTTTTATTGTATTTACCATGTCTTCTGCACACCTACAATTCTAATTATATATATTTTTCATTGTATGGGGAATATCTGACAATTAGTCAGAGATTCTTCCAATTCTAAACAAGATTAGCGGTATTTCTATTGGATATATGCCTATTACCTGTAATTTTAAATATTTAATTAATAAAACAATAAGAAAGATTAAATATACTTCCCAGAAAACAGCTTTCAAAATTTAACTAAAACTTTTAATTTTTGACACTGACATCTGTCTTTTATAAATTATGTTATAAACATTCGAATTTGTCAACTGGTTTCCTTAGTGTATTATAGCCTACTCAAGTTATTACATCCCGATATTCTATATATTATAGCGTCTTTATCTCTTATAGAAGATATAATAAAAATTTTATATGTATCAGATGTAGAATTTTATGTTCTTCAATAAGTAATATCAAAAATTTTCAAAAAATATTATTTAGAAGAATTTTTTTAGAAACAACTACTTCCGGTTGTCCAATTGTTACCAAAACCTTTCTTCCCAGGAATGTCAGATTGAGGAATTCATAGTTAAACTGGTCTTATGTATTATAGTTTTTGAGTAATCGTCCCTCCAACATCCACACATACATGCACACATACATACACACATACATACACACATACATACACACATACATACACACACACACACACACACACACACACACACACACACACACACACACACAGACATCATCGTAAAAATGTTAAAATTGGTTTATATGGACCTTAAATCGTGCTTATTCACTTAAATCTGGATATGTGATTTTCAGCATGAATCCAATACCTCTCTTAGCGAGAGGTAAAAAACGACATGTTTTTAAATAAAACAAAGTTAACAATTTTTTTGTTTCAACTGAGTTGACTATCAAGGTAGCGTAAGCTCGTTACTTTGTATAATCGCTGGGTCCATATTTAAAATGTTCTTTCAGAATCAAATTATATTTCGTCCAAATTTTGCAAGGATGATTTCATTAGTGTTAAATAGGAAATAAATAAAGTTTGCACGTTCAGTAGGTATTCTCTCTACAAACTTACTTTAATGTATATACATACATATTTGACGTATCAATATCTCTGTTTAACTACTACCTATCTACTACCCTTTGTATTTTAGTTTCATGTTGGAATATTGAAAGATAGAAATGTACATT
Organism: Ophonus ardosiacus; assembly: GCA_943142095.1. Classification (NCBI taxonomy): domain Eukaryota; kingdom Metazoa; phylum Arthropoda; class Insecta; order Coleoptera; family Carabidae; genus Ophonus; species Ophonus ardosiacus. The sequence goes on along the minus strand of OW964826.1, from coordinate 48,575,504 downwards.
AGAGTTAGTTCAGGAAGACTGCAGTGAGTACTGAATATATTGACTAATATAACTGAATATCATAATAATATTTTGAATGTTAAAATATTGTTGCTCCTAATTATTTTATTATTAAATTCTGCTTTTATTGATTAACCGGAACAGGAAAAATTAACTGTTAATATTAATCAAATAAGTGATTCCATGGAATAATAAACAGTATAATGCGGGACAACAATCTTGACCTAAGGGGTAAGGGAAAGAAATGCTCAAATCGTGATATTCCACAGACACCGTCAAATAATAATTATTACAGTAACTTTGGGCTTCTAACTAATTTGTATACGGTTATGATCCGAGTGTAAACAAGACAGGAACTGATACGAACAACAATTGTACAACTACCAATATAAGAAAGTCTACGTAGCTTTAAAACTTATTTGGGCAACTGTTACATGTTATATTAGGTATGCGGAAAGCAAATTAAATTTATTTCGTGTGGATTTAAATGGAGCGCATATATTAGACATTGATTTGTGCTAACATATTTTCCACAGTTCATCTTTCGTGTCCCGGACTATATACATTTCAGAAAAACAAATTTTAATTATAACATCAAACACAAAATATCAAATAAATAAAGTAGCTGTCAGTGTGTGCATTTGTTATTCCAACCGTGCTTATTCAATAAAAACCTACCATTATAATTTTTTATCAAAGACAACAGGTACTTTTCTTAAGCTCCCTACACACGCACCGATTTTTATTCCGGCTTGTCTGCACAGGCTAAATACGTGCGGGTTTGCCTGAACTGGTTGCTCCTCCTACACTACCAGTTGATTCAGTTTTTAGTTGCAACACGAAATATAATTAATTTTTGTTATTTACAGCCCGGGACACGAACTATGGAAAATATGTTAGTACAAACCACTGTCTAATACCGTGAGTATTTTTTAACGTGAAACATTGGGTTTGTCATATCCATGGTAATGGTTCCCACTTGAGATTTGATTGACAGCAATGTATTTGCCCGTTCCATTTAAAATGAAACATAGGGAACGAATTTGACATTTGATAAGACGTCAATAGAGGTTAATTTTGTTTAAATAATTATACCTGCATTCTAAATTAAAATTAGTTGTAGAAAAAATATAGTGTGCGCCTTGTGCCCGAGTGGTTTTCTGACTCGGCTAAATTTCTTACAATATTTAAATATAATACTTCTGTACAATTCATTCCCCATGTGTCATTTTAAATGAGACAGACAAATACATTGCTGTCAATCAAATGTCAAATCATAACTTAAAGGAAAATTCAACGTTATCTGTCATATTGACAAGATGTCATTAGAGGTTAATTTTTTAAATAATTATACCTGTTTTCTAAAAAGTGAATTTAGATGTACAAAAAAAACTGTGTGCACCTTGTACCCGAAATATGTTTAGTGCTCTCGAGTGGCTTTCTGACTCCGCTAAATTTCTTACAATATTTAAATATAATACTTCTGTCAGATTCGTTCCCTTTTTTTCATTTTAAATGGAACGGGCAAATACATTGCTGTCAATCAAATATCAAGTCGTAACCATGGATATGAAAACCCAATGTTTCACGTTAAAAAATACTCACGGTATATGCGCTCCGTTGATTTACTTTTCGCATACCTAATATAACATACAACAGTTGCCCAAATAAGTTTTAAAGCTACGCAACCTTTTTACCTCCCGCTATCCTTGGTAAGGGACGTATAGGGATCGTGCTAAAAATCACATATCGAGATTTTAGTAAATGACCACGTTTTAAGGTCCCTAGAATTTTAACATTTTCACGATAATGTCTGTATATATATTTAAATTTATAAGATAACGTTTCACTTTGAATTAAAACGAATTTATTTTGAACTTCCATTATCTTTATTTGTAAAACACATATATACTATTCACAACAGTGGCGTAGCCAGGATCGTAAATTTGTAGGCGCTCAGCATTTTAGTGGTTGTTATTAGGTTATACAAAACTATACCGGAAAAAGGCGCCGCAGGAAATTTTTTTTTTCATTCAAGGTCAAATACCTTATAATTGAAAGTTACATTTTTTTCCAGATCACAGAACATTTTAGAAAAGAGAATATATTTAACGGATTGGTGACTTACTTGGATGACACTGTCTAAACTGTGAAAATTAAATTTTAATTAGGCAATTCATTTCGGGAGGGGTTTCAACCCCTAAAACCCCTCCCCTGGCTACGCCCATGACTAACCTATGAAAGATATCTATGCTAAATATAGGTATAGTGGATAAAAAACAACTTGCATGGTATAAAAAATATATTTACGTATTTGTACTATACAACAAATAAATAATTCTTAAATAATTAAAATTAAATACTTAAATACCTTTGGTTTTGCTCGTATATAAACATTCTGAGATCAAATGTGAGAAAAATAAAATAATGAATCAACAAACTCAAAATACTATTTAAAAAATAACGTAAATAAATAAAATGGCTAATGAATATGAGTTAATGATGGATGTGTTAACTGAACTCGCCTATTCTACTCGTTAGCGAATTTATTAATTGCGCAATCCGCGCACAAAGATTTAGCTTCTTCATATTCTATATTAAGAATTTTCTTATAAGCGCTTTTAGTTTTGGTTACAGTTCTGTTCTAATATTATTTTTTTAGTTTCCAAATTTTTGCAGGCGCTCAATGGAATTTTGGGGGCGCTCGAGCGCCTCCAAAAAGGGTTCTAGCTACGCCACTGATTCACAACATTTCGAAAGCGAAAAATCTGCTGTCGTCATCAGGTGATCTGATACTACTGACTAATTCCTTAACATACGAGTTTTATATCTAGTGTTATGGCAGTGAACATTAGTGACGGGTGGGACCTGACCAGCCAAGTTTTAGTTAAATTCGTTTTAATTCAAAATATATATATACAAAATTGTTTGCTTTATTAGTTTGTAATTTATCAATCTTACTGTGATAACTATTTTGGCCAAAAATTTTAATATGTAATTCAGTTATTTCGACGCATTATTTTACTAAACCATGCGCGTGTGCATTTTAATATGGAAAGACACCATTAGATTTTGGTGTAAATCAAATAACCGGAAATGGCACTTTACCTGAAACTCATAATGGTTTTTCTTCAAAAAATACCATTAAATGCCATTTTTCCCATTTTTGTCATTAAGAAAATTAAAGATGATTGAATTTTCTACAGGAATACATTAATACTTTTTCTATATATTTTACAGATAAATTTATAATCATTTTTTAAAAAAATTCCGAAGCCAAAGATAAACACAATTTCTTTGTTATACAGTTCATATTTCAAATGAATGTAACTACAGGTGAATGTCACTGTCAAAAAAATAATCACTTCAAATTAATAATAGTGTCATTTTAAAAAGAAAATAGTAAATAAAGCAATAGTTATATACAATGGAACAGTTTGCAGCATTAGTAAATACGAAGGTATGTATTTAAATTAATAAAAATTAAATAGCGGAGGTTTTGTGTTGGCCACATCAGATTTTTACCTTCCGTCAAAAGGAAGGTATTGTTTTTGGTCAAAAAATTCGGTGGTGAGTTTTTAATGTATAAGCACGTTTTAGGGTCCCTACAATACGAATGTACTATTTTTAAGATGATGTCTGTATGTGTGTATGTGTGTCCGTGTGTGTGTCTGTGTGTGTGTCTGTGTGTGTGTCTGTGTGTGTGTCTGTGTGTGTGTCTGTGTGTGTGTGTCTGTGTGTGTGTCCGTGTGTGTGTGTGTGACAAATTTTTCTCCGACGATAACTCCAAAACTACAATTCTAAAAATTATGATTCTTTCATATTCCTCTTCTTTACAACCATCTGAAGAGCTGATTAGATTTTGGTTATAATTGGTCAACCGGAAGTACCCTTATTTGAAGTTATTAACAGTTTTTCTTGAAAAATCGCAGTTAAATATCATTTTCGACATTTTATGTGATTATCAATAGAAAGAATGTCTTATTCTCTATACGGTTCGATTATACATTTTCCTTCATATTCCATAGATATAGAGTTATAGAGAGATTAAGAGAGATTAACTTTCGAAAATCAGTCAGCATTGCAAAAATTATGAAAACAACAGAAATATTTAAAAAACTCTAATTGACAGATGTCAGTGGCAAGTGCAGAACCAAAGTGGAAAGCATGTGATATGAAAGTGATATAAGTGACAGAGTGTCCCTCGCCAGTGACTTGCATTTGCGGCCTCGCCTCAAGATAGAAACTTATAATGCCAGAAGTACGAGAACGGCAAAAGAGAAGATGGAAGGACTGTATAGCAGAAGATTTGAGAGAGGAAGAACTGTGTAACGAAGGTGCTTTGGACAGGAATGAGTAGAAGAGAAGAGTAAGAAACAGTGACTTCTAATAAAATAGGGCAAAGTTGAAGCAGGAGGAAGTGTTAAGTGCAATACATAATGTACGTTCGTATTCGTATTAAAATTTTATTAGATTTTAGAATCTTTTCAAAGGAACTTTCAGTATGGATATGTAAAAAATAGTGTGTTCTTGTTACAATTATACAGGATATATAGAATATTTTTCAAGGAACTTTTGGTATAGGATATGTACAAAATACATCGACTGGACGGAAGGTTTTGTGCTGGCCACAACAGATTTTTTATATTGACAGTTAATCTGTGCAATTGGTGTTCGTATCAGTACCTACGGATTATAAGCGTTCACAAATAAGTTAGAAACACAAAGTTGCTGTAATAATTATTATTTGACGGCGTCTATGGAATATCACGATATGAGCATTTCTTTCTCTCACTCCTCAGCTCAAGATTAGTGTCCCGCACTGTGCAATATTCAACGTTTGCAAACACATATTCACTTCTCTCTACATAAATATAAAGGACTTTTTTTTAAATGCTGACAAATTTAATCAAAAACTTTTTAAATTAATGCCTAGTATCTATTATTATTAACTATTAATAATATTAAAATAATATAACAAAATTTTAGTACCAGTATCACATATAAACAAACAAAACGAACAGAAGTAGTGCCTCAGACAAAATAGAAAAAAATTTATCATTGGCCTGTGTGTCACTACATACGCCAAGTCTTGTTACAAAGGCTTGGTATGTGCAGACCAAATATCAGAACAATTTAGAAGATGCGCAGGGCGGACTTAAAGCCATTCAGGCGACCTAAGTTAAAAGTTACACACACACACACACACACACACACACACACACACACACACACACACACACATACACACGTTCCGGTTTAAAACTGCGCAGAGCAGGTCCGCGCTGGCAAGTCGGAGAAAAAGCCGGAGCGTGTATATGAGCCTTTACTCCTATATGACTGAAGGCAAAAATTGCATGAAAATTTTTAAGGAATAAAATAATCTGTAATAATAACATAAAACGACAAGAACACATGTAATCATGTTTTTTGTAATAACATTTGTAAACTGCTGCAAGCAAAATTTTATTTCTGGTTGGCTAATTTAATTAAAAATAATTTTACATATCAAATCCCTGCGCTCGCATTACTGATTTCAAACTTATATGTAGGTAAATTAAATATAAACAAAATTAATAAAAAATGTAAAAAATCAGAATTTTATTTCAAAAGCTAACGATATAAAAATACAGGGTGTTATGTAGGTAAGTAAGCGTACAACGCTTAACCGATTGTAGAACTAACCCTATAAATAGTAAATCTGGCGATAATTTCTGTTTTACATTATTTCTTTAAGAACTGGAGCCTCTTAAAACTGACCAGGTAAAGGTTCAAAATTTTGTGAAAAAAAAATCAATGTGTTCTCTGGAAAAAATGTTGATTGTGGAAACTAACATTAATGGTGCTATTCTGTAACGTTCTATAAGCTCTATAGGCTCTATAAACAACCGACGTTATAGTATGTAGGAAAATAGCTATTCTGTAACTAGGTTACAGTACTATAAGGGCTATAGTCTTATAGAAATTTCTATAAATCTTACAACGCCTAAATCTTGACTGTAAAGTATTTATAGAGCATAGTGAAACGTCAAAAATATTTATATTAAAAATAATATTGTCAAATGTTACGAAATATTGAAATGGAAAATGAAAGAATTTGTTGTGCCACTCCGGAAAACATAGTCAGTTTCCATTTCACTAAAAAGAATGTGATACTGTTCTTCACTTGTGTTTGAAATCCTTTTCCGTTTCGTGCTAGATTTACATAAAAAATTAATTAAAGCGATTTTAAAACATTTTCTATGATATAAAATTGAATCATTTTACTTATCTATATTTGTCACAAAATATATTATATTAGAAATGTCAAGACAAGGGGAGGAATCAACATTGGTGTTCATAGCTTAATAGAATATTTAAAATAAGAATTAAATGATGTCTTAATAATTAATAATAACTAGGGTCTCGTAACGCCTGAGTGTCGGGTCGCTAGTCTGGGGAACCGGGTTCGATCTCGACCGAAGCCAAAATTATTTCGAATCTTAAACGACCGTACGGTACAAATATGTCATCATCATTACCGATATCGGCATATAAAGCAGTTTGGCCCATCCAGCAATACGCCATGATGGTATATTTATTTTATTTATTTATATCACAACAGCAAAAATAATTACAATTGCAATAATCAAAATGTATATGACAATAAACATTAATTCAATAATATAATTAAATATATATCTACTTACATATTATTAGAGTTATACATAATTCCTTAACGTCTTGTCAAAAATATGGTTATAGAATATTTGAAAGTTTGACATGAATTACAACCAAAACAACCCTATAGCCAGACTTGATACAGAGAGAGTTAGAGAATAGGTAATTTTACTATTCTATAAGGTGTGATCTTATAGAGCTCTATAGCTTACAGAGCGTATAGAGTTACAATTACAGAATAGCACCATAATACGTCAATGATCTTTTATTATAAGATCATTGACGTCGCGGCAGATACTAAGTATCTAGGAGACTTTCACAATGAAAAACTACATGTTTGTCATTAAAGTAAACAGAATTTTGATATTCAATAAACAAAATATAAATTGTACGTCAATGCAAAAAGGAGAGTGAGCTAATCAGTATATTTTAAATCGGGATTTTTATATTATTATTTAATTAAAATAAATAATTGAATAAGTGTCTTATTTTGCAGTTTTTAATGAAGATTAATTAAATTAAAGTAGGCGGTAGACCCTTACTGGTTCCCTTGTTGTGTTTTTATTTTGTGTTCGGCTAATGAACTGGTAATTGATTGTCTTCCAAAATTTAATTGAATTAAAAACTTTTCAATCTACTCTTTTTATGTTCTTTTGTCACGCAAACAGTGCAAATATTTTTATTATAAATTATGAAAATGATTCAGCATTAAAAATAATCACTTAAATATCTCAAAATTTCAGCAGTTTTACAAATTATAATTCACTTTTGGTAAATATTTGTCATGCTATGTATAAAATGTTGTAACCGGCTTCATTGGGATTTTTAAAAAATATGCTTACATATTTGGTTTAAAACAAATATTGAAAATTTTATGTACAAATAACGTATAATATAAAAGAGATTCAAATGCTGGATCTTTTCGCATGTGTTTACATAGATGCATTTATAATTAAAATGACCATTAAAATAGGGAAGACTTTGAAAATTAATATTTTAACCTTTCCGTGACTCCTTGACATATCGGCTTTAAGTAGAAAATATTTTATTTATCGATACCTTTTCTGCCTCATGAAATTTTTATCAACTGCTCCGACAACAATTTCATGATGTGGAAGATGATATTATGTCTTTTTATATGTATTTAAGACTTTTTAGTAATATTTATTTACGTATATTATTTGGCGAATAATTTCTATGGTAATAATTGTTAACACAATACTTGCATGGTACTGAAAATTCGATTTCTATCACTATATACGTAATGTTAGGTTGAAAACATATATAAAAATATAAATTTTATTTTAAAAAAGTTATTTGTTTTTTAGTAAATTAAGAAAGAAAATTTTCTGTGACGTCATTATATTGAACCGAGGAAGAGAACTATGTTTAAGAATGTAACTTATAGATGGCATTGCGTGCGAGAAAGTTTTAATTTGAATTTGACATTTTGCCCTCTCTGGGCTCTCAAATGTATTAATTACTTCACAAATAAACACATACGTAGTTATATGTGATTTAAAATATCGATACGAAAAAAACAAACTAAAATACTAACCTTCAAACTATTATTGAAACGTCAAACAGGAAATCTACATTACCCGAACAAACAAACGGTATGGCTTTACGAAGTTGGATATTTCACACGAGTGTGAAGTTTGAGCCACGAGCCGAAGGCGAGTGGTTTAATCACATGAGTATGAAATACCCTTTCAGCACGTGTTGTACACGATATTTTTCCGACGACCACAAAAAAGAAACAATATAAAATTTACATAAAAATATTAAAACAGATTATGTTAACATCATTGCTATCAGAATTCACCAAAAATTATGTTAAAATCTGATAAATCTGCCAAATTTTTAAATACAAATTTTTAGGTTAGTTCGCTCAGTTATCGCAGCGTGTGATAAAATCATTTCACACAGTTCCTGACGCGAGTGAAAGGTGACACTTTACACATTGTAAAGAGTGTTGTAGGAAAAAGTATATATTTAACAAAACGCATTGTAGGAATAGTGAACCGAATTGCATTCATTTTCTCGCCAAGTAATATCAACCAGACTTCCAGACTTTATGGCCTTGTAGTAGCTTTTGCTGAAAATCTGGACTGATGCGTCTTTTAACAGATGTTTTGAAGTGTGCTTTGTCTTGCGTCTGACAGTTTCGGACGGTTTATAAGTATGAAGGATTGTTGTTTAAACAAAGCTTATTTTAAAATACATATTCAATATGTTACTTAATCTATTGTTTCTCTATTAAAAAATAACATACAATTTCTACGGTCGTTCAAAAAGTAGACAACAAACTATGGGTTTTAATATTTAAAAGTAGGCTTTTTTGCAGAGTAATAACAATAACATAAATGACATAAACACATATGAGTAATCATATTTTTGAAAGAACATTTTAAAATGCTTCAAGCAAAAATAATTTTTGAGTTTTGAGTTATAGGATACTTGTATTAAAAATATTTTCCTGAAATCGTCATGTAACCTACTACTTCCCTGCTGCAAAATCGGTAGGGAAATTCAATAGGCAGGGAAGTAAAATACAACGTTGTCATATTTATTTTCACAATCACATTTTACGTTTTAATATAAAATACAATTACAAAATTGAAATAAATGATGTCCAGTATAAATTTATTTTAAATTCTTGTACAGAGTGTCTCATTTTCGATGATTTTTTAGGGTATTTCGGAAAATATTAATGATAGAGCAAAATCGTTTGCACATTCCATAGTCAACTTTTTGAGAAAAGTGTAATAGTCACCACAGGAATTTTCGATCTTCTTTTGTTTCTGAGCTACAGGCAAAAACTTGTTTTTCGCTCATTTCGAAAATATCTTATAACTCATTTATTATGGTAGTTAGAGAAAAATTGTTTTAACAAATTTTATACCGTTTTTTAGGTAAAATAAAATGGCGTAATTAGATTTTTTGGAAACTTCATAATTCTTGATATATAACACAAACTTATGATTTTTTAAATGGCAACCTATGTTGAAAATAGTCTCATCTTTTTGCTTATTTTTTAAGCTTTTCAATGATATATAATAAGTCTACATTCTTTTGCTTTACACACGAATAAAAGATGAATTATTCTTTTTTTGGGGTGAAAAAATTGAAAATTATTAAGAAATAAATTAAAAAACTATATTAGTTCGTCATTTGTTTATTTCTAATATTATTTGCTTTAGTTTTACGGATATTTTTAATTTATTTACTTGAAAAGCATATTTTTTCGAATTGTGTCAAGACCACCCGCGACGTCGATATATAATAATTTAACTAATCCGAAAATAATTGGTTTAGAATAATTTTGAAAATATAATTAGTAGATATAGAATCAAAATAAACAAATGATGAAGTATTATAGTATATTTCATTTGTTTCTTAATAATTTTCCATTTTTTCACCCCAAAAAATTAATAAATTATCTTTTATTCATATGTAAAACAAAAGAATGTAGACTTGTTATATATCATTGAAAAGCTTAAAAAATACGAAAAAAGATGAGACTATTTTCAATATAGGTTGCCATTTAAAAATTATAAGTTTGTGTTATATCTCAAGAATTATGAAGTTTCCAAAAAATCTAATTAGGCCATTTTATTTTACCTAAAAAACAGTATAAAATTTGTTAAAACAATTTTTCTCTAACTACCATAATAAATGAGTTATAAGATATTTTCGAAATGAGCGAAAAACAAGTTTTTGCCTGTAGCTCAGAAACAAAAGAAGATCGAAAATTCCTGTGGTGACTATTACACTTTTCTCAAAAAGTTGACTCTGGAATGTGCAAACGATTTTGCTCTATCATTAATATTTTCCGAGATACCCTAAAAAAGCATCGAAAATGAGACATTCTGTACAATTTTAAATAAGTTCCTTAAGTTTTTAATGTGATTTACTTGTCAAATGAAAATATGTTACAAGCATTTTTCAGTAATTTTGAATTCTTTCGGAAAAAAAATAATACTTATCTTGTCATTAAAGATTCTTTTCATGACTCATTATGGTTATTTGATGAAAAGACGAACTTCCCTGCCTTGATAAGTAAATAACTATTACTAAACGCGAGTAAAGTATGAATTTTTACTCACAAAAGAAAATGTCACTGTATTACTTTTATCATAAATAATTTGCAATATGTATAATTTTAATGAGTCTGCTGAGTAAATTAATTTTCTTTTGATACCTATAATTAAAACAATATAATTTCCTACAATTAATATTTTTCTGTACTATATTTTATTAAAAATTAAATAACTAATAACACTTTATTATATGTTAGCAATATGAATTATATTTTTCTAAATTATTTCCTTCATAAATGTTGAAAGTCAACTTCATTAAACACATATTTAATGGGCTACTTGCGTGGTACTGAAAATCCGATCACTATATACGTAATGTTATGTTGAAAACATATAAAAATATAAATTTTATTTAAAAAAAATATTTGTTTTTTAGTAAATTAAGAAAGAAAATTTTCTGTGACGTCATTATATTGAACTCGAGAAGGAAACCATGTTTAAAAATGTAACGTATAGATGGCACGACATGCGAGAAAGTTTTAATTTGAATTTGACATTTTTCTCTCTCTGGACTATCAAATATATTAATTACTTCACAAATAAACAAATAGGTAGTTACATAGAATTTAAAATATCGATACCAAAAAGACAAACTAAAATACTAACCTCCAAACTATTGTTGATACGTCAAACAGGAGATCTACATTACCCATACAAACAAATGCTATGGCTTTATGACCACTCATTGGTACGACGTAATTCTACGTCATACATGGCGGCAATTCAAATAATCAAATTTCATTATTTTTTTCTGGCTAATTAATAAAAATTTTGTCAAAAGAAAAAATATAGGTACCAAGTTTTTACCTGCTCTTTAAAAATATTAAATAAAAAATCTGTTGTGGCCAGCACAAAACCTTCCGTCAATTCGATGTATTTTGTATATATCCCATACTAAAAGTTCCTTGAAAAAGATTCTGTATATCGATGGCTTAACTGTAATACCGCGTAAGTGAATAATACCTGGTTTTGCAGGAGAGCAAAAAAACTGTTTTATTTTTAATTTGTTTTAATATATAATATGTTAATGCATAGATATGATTTAAGCCCGCTCCAATTTTCTTTACATACTAGGTATTGTTCATCGAAGCGCACGATGATTCTATGCACAATGGTGTAAATAACTCAAAAATTCAAAAAATGTCAGATACGTGGTATTGCAGTTAAGCCATCGATATCCTATAAAATTGTAACACGAACACACTATTTTTTACAAATTCTATACCGAAAGTTCCTTTCCCTATTTTATTAGGGGTCGCTGTTTCTTACTCTTCTCTTTTAATCATTCCTGTCGAACGCATCTTCTTCACACAATTCTTTCTCTCTCAAATCTTCTGCTACACAGTCCTTCCATCTTCTTCTCTTTGGAGGGACACTCTATCACATTCACACATAACTTTCTGACCCTATACTTTCAACTTTGGTTTTGCATTTGACACTGACATCTGTCAATTAAATTTTTCTGAATATATCTGTTGTTTCCATAATTTTAACAAAGCTGACTAATTTTTGAAAGTTAATCTCTCTTAATGTCTATATAACTCTATATCTATTGAATATGAACGAAACTGTATAATCAAACCGTATAGAGAATAAGATATTCTTTTATAATGATAATCACAAAATGTCGAAAAATAATATTTAACTGCGTTTTTTCAAGAAAAACTGTTAAAAACTTCAAATAAGGGTACTTCCGGTGGATCAATTATAACCAAAATCTAATCAGCTCTTCATAAAGATGTAAAGAAGAGGAATACGAAAGAATTATAATTTTTAGAATTGTAGTATTGGAGTTATCGTCGGAGAAAAATTTGTCACACACGGACACACACACGGACACACACACACACACACACACATACAGACATCATCTTAAAAATAGTAAATTCGTATTCTAGGGCCCCTAAAACGTGCTTATTCATTAAAAACTCACCAACGATTTTTTTGACCAAAGACAATACCTTCCTTACATAAAGGTGACGGAAGGTAAAAAAGGTATGCAAGTAGTTCATTAATTCTATTACTTATAGCCTTATTGGCATCCATAAACAATTAAATCATTTTGATTTTGGGAGAAAAGGCGTTAAGTGAGCTGCAGGTTTTTTTTGCATTAATTAAAACTTTCTCATTTTATATTTAATCAACATAATTAAATAAATTTCTTATTATGTCTCATAGTAAACTTACTAAATCAACATTTCAAACTACGTTATAGCATAATTAGTTATACTTCGAATACGTTCTTTAATTAATTAAGAAAAATTTTCCGAAGATACCTTCATGGGGTTTCGTGCCTGCGTGCCTGAGTGTCTGGTCGCGAACCTGGGGGAACCGAGTTCGATCCCGACAGACGCCAAATATTTCCAGTTTTAAATGGCACAAAAGTGACCCCTGTGGTGCACTCTCCACACCAGCTATGAGTGCCCGTGAGGTGACGCCTGGTAAGCGCCCACACGGTAAAATATATCGTCATCATTACCGATGTCTACATGTGTTGTAGATACTGGCATACCCAGAAATGGGTAAAATGCCGTGATGATATATTTATTTGATATTTAGTTATACCTTCATATAACATTTTTTACTCAAAATGAGTTTAAGATCATCCTGTATACTTACATTTAAACTAAAGTGAAGTACACGGAAAAAAATTGTGCTGAAAAATTTGCTACAACGTTGTATTAACTTTTTTGTTAAATTTTTTACCACAATTTCACAGAAAATTAATTAAATATTTATATTAAATTTAACTATTTTGCATTTTATATATTACCAAAAAATTGTAGCACCAACAATGTAGTAAAATTTAATAAAAAGGTATTATTAATTATATTTATTTTAGTAAAATTTAAAACAATTGAAACTAAAATTTTCAATTACAAAAATGGTTAAAATTATTCACATTTTTTGTAAAATCTTCTAAAATAAAATTAATAAATTACATTATTGTAGTACAAATTGCTATAAGTGAAGAACAATATATTCTACTAAATACTAAATTTTACTACAACTTGTAGAACTTTTTACTATAACCATAAGTTACGTTTTGCCGCCTTGCAGTCTGCGCAGTGACAACACGCGTCATGTATCATGTAGGTACTCATGTTTGTCAAATGTTGATGTTGAATGGCATATTTGTATCTTCAGCTGTTCACGTTGCAACAATGTCGTGAAGGTTTTTTTTTCATAGTCATTGTAATAATTGTAATAAAGGTAAAGTACAGTAAAATGGATCCACTATTGAGAAATATTATTGAAGACTAAAATATTGTGTATTGTATATATACAATAATTTCTATTTATGTTTTTTTGTATTAATAAACATTTTATTATAACATAACTTAAATTTTACTACAAATAATATTAAATACTGAAAGAAAAGTATAAAAATTGCTACAGCAGAATAAGATTATTTACTACATATATATGGAAATTATAAAATTTTTCGTAGTAGTTATATTTACAAAAATATTAAATTTTAATATCAGATATAAAAATTTATAAAATATAATGTATCATTACTTACTACAATATTTTAGCACTTAATACTACAATAATAATTACAATTTAGTTTGAATGCAATATTAATTACTACAAAAAAAAAAAAATAATAATACAATAATTTTCAAATTTTTACTACAATAAATAGTTATCCCTATTTGTACTACAAATTATAGTTAAAGATTTTACAATTATTATAAAAATACCTACATTTTTTTTTCTGTGTAGTGTTACGTTTTCTGGTATTAATTAAAGAATGCATTTGCAGTATAACTAATTATAGTTTGAATTGTTGATTTAGTAAGTTTACAGTGAGAAATAATAAGAAATTTATTTAATTATGTTGAATAAATATAAAATGAGAATGTTTTAATTAATGCAAAATGTACCAGGAGATTCATTTAACGCCTTTTCTCGCAGAATCGAGATGTTTTAATTGTTTATGGATGCCAAGTAATAGAATTAATTAAATATTTGTATAATGAAGTCCACATTCATCCAGTTCGACATTTATGATGGAAATAATTTAGAAAAATATAATTCATGTCGTTAACGTAATAAAATTTTATTAGCTATTTAATTTTCCATGAAATGTAGTACCAGGAGAAATATTAATTGCAAGAAATTATATATATTTTTTTAATTATATCAAAAGAAAATTATTTTTGTCAGAATTATTAAAATTACATTGCAATTTATTTATGATAAAAGTAATAAAGCGTCATTTTCTTCTGCGAGTAAAAAAGTCAATTACAAATTTACTGAAATTAGTACATATTCTTTTCCTCCGGTTATTTTTTTCATATGCATTTGTTAAATGTAATTTTTTTTAAGAAATACAAAAATAGAAAATTTCTATATTTCATTGCATAAAAGAATCTGATGTAGCCAACACAAAACCTCCCGCTATTTAATTTTTATTAATTTAAATACATACCTACGTTTTTACTAATGTTGCAAACTATATTATGTTCATTTGGATATAACTATTCATTTATTTCCTATTTTCTAGTTAAAATATCACCATTATTAATTAGAAGTGATTAGTTTTTTGACAGTGACATTTATCTGACAGTTACATACATTTGAAATATGAACTGTGTAATAAAGGAATTGAGTTTATCTTTAAACTATAGGCTCTGGGATTTATATAAGAGATTAATTTTTAAAGTTATCTGTAAAATATATAGAAAAAGTATTAATGTATACTTGTAGAAAATTCAATAATCTTTAGTTTTTATGACATAAAATGCGAAAAAATTACATTAATGGTATTTTTGAAGAATCGTTATGAGCTTCAAAGAGTTTCATTTCAGGTTAAATGATTTACACCAAAATCTAATTCCATATTAGAATAGGGTCGAAATACAAGGTTTCAGAATTTTCTGAATAATGGTATTTGAGTTTGAGCGGAGACAAAATCCATACACATACACACACATACACACACACACACACACACACACACACACACACACATGCACATACGTACACACATACAGACATCATTGTGAAAATGTTAAATTTGGATTCCATGGACCTTAAAACGTGGTCATTTACTAAAATTTCGATATGCAATTTTTAGATCGATCTCTGTACCCCCTTATTAAGGGTAGCAAGAGGTAAAACCGTTTGCAATCTTTTTAAAACTGTACGTTGTAACTTTTAAGTTCCAAAGGTTAGTTATTAATATTACCGCCAGAACTTTAAGTCACTTTTATCTTTTTTTCGTGAATATTTTGATAAGTACAGATTTGAATTAAATATAAGATAAGTTGAATTACCGTGAAGAATATATAATTATAAACTAAAATTTTCTTTTTTTTTTCAGTTCATTTAAACAAAATTTCGGCTACACTGTATCTTTTGTACAATACTTTTAAAATCAGAAACAGATTATTTATAGCTTATAGGTTTACAAATAACGTTATTTACAGTGTATAAAACGATACCGAACAGTGGTATTAACAAAGTAACGGAAACTTTGTTGATTAGGCTGTTTGTTTTCTGGGTATAGGATTAACAAATTTCAAAATGGAATTTTCTAACGGGGAGAGATCTGTATTTAGTAGGTGTTTACTGTTTTTCTCCATACTTATTGCTTCCAAAATGTTTAAATTTTTGTTCTTACATGATAATTCACATTTAGCATCGTCTATAGTACAATTATGACCTTTGTCCTGTGTTATGTCTATGTGGGGCTATGGTTGAATTATAAATATTCTTGTTTTTCAAGTGATACATTATGTTATTAAACGTGTTTTAATTTTGTTTTATTTGTCCAATATATTTGTATATACAGGTATCGCATTTATTGGAATAAATTCCGGGAGATTCTTAATCGTTTCTTTTCTCAAACCGTTTGTTTAGAAGATTTTTAGTAGTGTTATAATTGTAAAATACTAAAGATAAAATGAATTAGAGTTTCCAAAATATACTCACATACACCCACACTCGCAAAAATCGTCGTCAAGATGTTATAATCTGATTCTATGGACCTTAAAACGTGTTTATTTATCAAAATCCCGATATGCGTTTTTAGCACCATCGCTATATCTTTCTCACCACGGTTTAGTTCAGTCGGTAGAGGGGTGTTATCTTCCAAACGGCGTGGGGTAGTTCTGATTTTAATATATGTTGTTTCAAGTTTTAAATCGGCTTAGAAGAACTCATTTTTTATCTCGAATTTTGCCACATATTAAATACATAACAATGTTTATCTTAATCGTTTAATCGTGTCGAAATTTCAAATGAAAAAATGAGTTCTAAGCCGATTTGCAGAAGTTTAAAATTTTAGAGGAATTTCATGTAAGTTAGTAACTCGCGAATCGCTAATCAAATCAAAAATTGTATAATACATGACATAAAGGAATATTTTATGCTGAATTCAAATAATAATAATTCCATGGAAACCAGTTGAAAAATTAAAATGTAAAATGTGTGTAATTAACAGAAAAATATCAGTGTCAAAAATCCAGATATTTTACCGAAAGCATTTTCTGGGGAATATATTTAATATTTCCTATTTTATTATTAATTAAATATTTAAAATTATAGATACATACGTATATTACATATATGCATCAGAAACAGTGCCGATCTCGACAATGAATTTGAAGAATCTCGAACATTTAGAAGACTAGGAGGAAACTTATTTATAGAATGAATTAAAAAATAGAAATACATGTTAATAATAGATATAATTAGAATTTTTTGTGTGTGTATATATATATATATATATATATATATATATATATATATATATATATATATATTTATAAAAATGACCAAGAACAGTTTTTTGCACCGCCCCTCCTCAAGGACGAAAACTTGAATTTTTGAGTCCCGACCTAAACAACATATGTTGCAATCAGAACTACTCCATCTTTGTAAGGAAAAGGTATTTTTTTGGTTTCCATTTCCATTGAATTAATTAGTGGGAAATAAATATATTTAAAAACTTTGGTTACTCATTGAATTTTTATTTATTAATTTTTGACTTTTATTTTCATAAAGTATTAAAATTTATCAATTAAGTTATTGAAATTGTTTATGTGATATCGTCTTATTATATGTATGTATTTTGCAGTATAACATTTTGACATTACGATAATATTTGTCTCGAGTGATCTTGAATGAGTTATGTATAATAATTTCTCATAGCACAACAAGTAGGTAGGTACTTGCTGCTTCTTATGTTAACGTGAAGTCATCGCCGAAATTACCATAAGATAAGCGTGTTGCTGGTTTGCATAATATAAAATGTATAAATAAGTATAATTAATATGTATAACGGTAGAGTAAATTCAGAAATTGGTTAAAATGTTGTTTCACCTTTCGATAGCATTTTTTTATACTTCATCGAACGTGTAAAATAAAGGGTACCTAGCGTAAAGTTAAAATTGCTATTGGCTATCAGAATAAAAAATTATAATGTTGTCTCGTGAGTACTATGTATGCATTATGTTTTTTTCTATAAATTGGATCCAAATTTGAAAATATTTTGAAGGTTACAGTGTTGATGATTTGTTAACAGAGTGTTGTGGCTTTGTATGCAAATTTATTGTGATTTCATTACACCAGTGTTTTCAAACATTTTTTTTTTTTAATTTATTATCAGGGAATAAATGATAAATTTATTAGATTCTACAATTTATTAAACTACAAATATGCGTAGTTGTAAATTATAATATAAAATTAAATATTTATTACCTGTTTAATATGTTCTTATTTTTCTATTTTCGTTTGATTTAAACAGTTTTGCAACTTTCCATTTTTATATTTCAATTATTTGTACAATAATTTTAGTTTTGATTCATTTATTTTTAATTCTTATTATGCGTGTCGTGTTTTGCATTTTGAAAATGAAGTTTAAAAAATATAAACATTGTTATACTTGCCGTCAAATAAATATGGACTGATGCTCAACATTAAACATACGTTTAACAAATTGATATAAAATATACATAAACATTTTTAAAAAATTAACGTTCTTTTTTCTCAATTTTAAAGTACATGGTGAAATCTTTGATGATTTTTTTTAATAAATCAATTTTATTACACAGAATGATTATTAACAATATTATTTTTTTCCGAAATCGACATTAAAGAACACGATAACAATCCCCGAAGTTAGTAAAACTTTACAGACTCGTATGTCAAAATTTAACTTTACGTACTCATCTGTCAAATTTGAATTAACCTTAATTTCTAACTTCTATAAAAAATTGCAAACTTTCTCTCACTGGATATTCTAAATTCACATACCAATTAACTCGATGAAGACTACGTCTAACTAATCATTTTGAAGAGGTAAATAGGAATGTCCAAAGAAATAAGTGATGTTTGTGCTGTTAAATCATTTGATAGTACTTTTATTACCATAGCCGTCTCCATCGCAACATCTAGCATTCAATTGGGGTCCTGTTATATTGATTGATATTTTTTATTGTTGTAATCAAGGTTCCATTATTGTAAATAAGCATTTCTTTATTGTAATCAAAATTTATTTATTTAAGGATTTCTTTGTAATAAAAAAAATTCAAAATCAAATCAATATTATTTTAATTTAATGTAGCGGGGCCCCTAAAAGGCGCGGGGCCAATAGGCAATTGGCTACTCTGTCTAATGGGTAATCCGGCACTGCTTGCCATGCAGTGTTGCCGCATCTTCATAGCATAGCATTTTCAACATGATTAATGGAATTGGCAACAGTGTAGAAATCTCCAGTCCATATTTATTTAACGGCAAGTATAGTGATAAGTACAAAGAAAGATTTTGTGAATAATTCATGGAATCCACTGAAATTTGAACCCAGGAGTTTCCCATATCTACTTCGTAGAAAAATACACTGATTTTAATGGGATCTTGTAGCGAGATGGGAAGGTCCTGGCTTCAAGTCCCAGCGGGGTTTATGAATTTTTCACAAATTCTTCTTTTCATATTTAGTATAATTTACGGTAATAAAGTTACTGTTATTCACTGTTCCTGATTATTAGTGATGTCATTTCATTGTTATCTCCTTCGATTAAAATATATATTTATGTATATTTTGATAAAATTGCGGCAAGATATTTTTCTGTTTCTTAGATTTATAGAAATCCTAATAGTTTTCCCGCATTACTTGAATCAAACTACTATCGAGAACAAAGAATTTATTTTATTTGTTTCCAAGTTACAGAAATGAAATACAGTTTCCTTAACTTTAAATATTTCTCGCACTCTTGTTAATTGAAAATATCTGTTGTGGCCAGAACAAGACCTTCCGTCAATTCGATGTATTTTGTACAAAACGTTCCTTGGAAAAGATTCCATATATCCAGTAAAATTGTAATGCGAACATATACCTACTATTTTGGGGTCCCGTGGCCGCGTGCCTGAGTGTCTGGTCGCGAACCTGGGGGAACCGGCTTCGATCCCGACCGGCGCCAAATATTTCCAATTTTAAATGGCACAAAGGTGACCCCCCTGTGGTGCACTCTCCACACTAGCTATGAGTGCCCGTGAGGTGACGCCTGGTAAGCGTCCACACGGTAAAATATATCGTCATCATTACCGATGTCTACATATGTGTAGATAATGGCACACCCAGAAATGGATAATATGCCGTGATGATATATTTATTTATTTATATTTATACATACTATTTTTTACAAATTCCGTACTGAAAGTTCCTTGGAAGAGATTCTATAAATCAAATAAAATTATGACATGGACATACTATATGTCAATTGCACTTGACACTGACATCAGTCAATTAGAATTATTTGAATTTATCAGCTGTTTTCATGATTATAGCAAAGCTGCTTGATTTTCGAAATAATTCTTTAACTCTGTATCTATTGCATATGAAGGAAAATGTATAATCGAACCGTATAGAGAATAAGATATTCTTTCATAATGATAATCACATAAAATGTCAAAAATGATATTTAACTGCGTTTCTTTCAAGAAAAACTGTTGAGAACTTAAAATAAGGGAACTTCCGGTTGGCTATTTATAACCAAAATCTAACCAGCTCTTGATATGGATGTAAAGAAGAAGAATTCGAAAGATTTTTTGAATATAATGTTTTGATTTATACTTACACTAACATTGTGGACTACGTAATTGTCGCTTGAAAAGATAGTTTGAACTGCAAATACATGTAATATGTCATGAATTTAAAAAGCAAAGTTTTTATTAGTCAAATTATTATATAGAGGGTGTTTAAAAAAGATTAAAAAAATTTGAGGGCATAGTACTGACCAAAATGAGTAAAAAAAGTTTAATGAAAATGGGTCCTGTCTCCCATAGTTTGCGAGATATAAGGCAGTGAAAAATGAGTTTTTACTGGGTTTACTTCTGTTATCCCGAAAATTATGAGTTACAACTTTGATTAAATGAGATTTTTGTTTAGCTTTCAGAGGTAAGCTTAGAGCATTTACTGACATAAACAAAATTTCTTTCTATCACTGTCTTTATCAGTTTTTCTTCGATTCTAGTACAAAATGGCCTCTTTTTTCGGAAACAGTTGAACATCAGATTTACCTTGATTGACCTTTTTTTACTCATTTTTGTCGGAACTACGTACCCTTGAATTTTTACCTTCCGTCAAAAGGAAGGTATTGTCTTTGGTCAAAAAATTCAGTGGTGAGTTTTTAATGAATAAGCACGTTTTAAGATCCCTAGAATATGATTTTACCGAGGATTTTACTAATTTTACATTGATGTCTGTATGTGTGTATGTGTGTGTGTGTGTGTGTGTGTGTGTGTGTGTCTGTGTGTGTGTCCGTGTGTCCGCGTGTGTGTGTGTGTGTGTGTGTGTGTGTGTGTGACAAATTTTTCTCTGACGATAATTCCAAAACTACAATTCTACAAATTATGATTCTTTCGTATTCCTCTTCTTTACAACCATATGAAGAGCTGATCAGATTTTGGTTATAATTGGTCAACCGGAAGTACCCTTATTTGAAGTTCTTAACAGTTTTTCTTGAAAAATCGCAGTTAAATATCATTTTCGACATTTTATGTGATTATCAATAGAAAGAATATCTTATTCTCTATACGGTTCGATTATACATTTTCCTTCATATTCAATAGCTATAGAGTTATAGAGAGATTAAGAGAGATTAACTTTCGAAAATCAGTCAGCTTTGCAAAAATTATGAAAACAACAGATATATTCAAAAAAATCTAATTGACAGATGTCAGTGGCAAGTGCAAAGCCTATAATAGGAACTTATAATGCCAGAAGTACGAGAAAGGCAAAAGAGAAGATGGAAGGACTGTATAGCAAAAGATTTGAGAGAGGAAGAACTGTGTCACGAAGGTGCTTTGGACAGGAATGAGTAGAAGAGAAGAGTAAGAAACAGCGACTTCTAATAAAATAGGGAAAAGTTGAAGCAGGAGGAAGTGTTAAGTGCAATACATAATGTACGTTCGTATTCGTATTAAAATTTTATTAGATTTTAGAATCTTTTCAAAGGAACTTTCAGTGTGGATATGTAAAAAATAGTGTGTTCTTGTTACAATTATACAGGATATATAGAATCTTTTTCAAGGAAATTTGGTATAGGATATGTACAAAATACATCTAATTGACGGAAGGTTTTGTGCTGGCCACAGCAGATTTTTTTATATTTTTTTTTGGTAACATTCTGTATAATTTATCAGTGAAACTGTGAATATAATTCGTTAGTCACGTGATATGTTTTCCACCAATCAGCATTCAGAATCTCCCTAGTTGCATGTCTATCACAGCGATGATGAAAAACAAAGAAATTATCACTATATTTATATTTGTTACTAAAGGATTTTTATAACATTGACAGTAAATTTTAACAAAAATTCATTATCTATATTCTCTTATTAAATATAAGCTCGTGATTAATAATTGAAGATATTGCTTGTGAAACCGAAGCAGCATATATTTCACTCGAAAATATCATCGATGATATACCCAAATCATTCAAGCAGCCAATGCAAGTCATCACTTAACCTTAATGCATTAAAATCACTAATAGTGAAAAATGAAATAAAATTTCAATAATTTTTAACCGTCAAAAAGTGTATAGCCTTATATAATTATTATTAAGATGAATAGTAGAGTTCATTACTTATCGTATATGACATGAATAATATATAAATAATGTACATCAACGTCAAATTATTCGTTTAATTGTTGCTATAGTTGTCAACATTGATAATTTGTATGTTCATACTGTCAAAGTTATTATTTGAAAAATATTTGTATCGTGTTTGAAACATTTTTGTGCGTTGTAAAGGTCTTCTAATCAATCAGAAGAATTTGGTATATTTCTTTGAAATTCGGCTCACTTTTATTTATTGTCTTTATATGGCATACATAAGTATAAATAAGGTTAGTATTATAAAATAATTTAAATAGAAATGGACAGTGACGAAAATATAGTATTTATTTTGTAGATGTGACAGTTCATGAACATGTCGATAATATAGATTGCAATCTGTATAACTCTTTTCATAAAGATTCTAAAACCTCTGCAAACGTAGCAGTACATGACGTCACAGATCTAGTTCCTAAAATTCAATTTTTATTAATGACGTGCATTGGCTGCTTGAATGATTTGGGTATAGTCATATTACTTTTTACATTATGTATGAAAATAACAGGTAAATATGAGAAGTAAATTATTTCTCGTAGCATAGATGTTTTTGTTTATTTTACTAATTTCAAGAGAGTAGGAGATCATCTTGTATTTGTGTTTCAAGTTTCATACAATATTATTACTTTGTTCTTCCAGTATCTCAAGTCAGTACCTACAAATATTTACAGATTATTTACATAAAATATCAAATTCTAATGTTTATACTTTGCGTTAATACTTATAATTTATTTTAGAAACATTTTGTTTTATACAGACTCTACAGATAAAATTAAATTTCTATTTTGTTCATTACAAGTAATAAATATCGAATTACGAGTTATCAGTATACGTTTTATTACCTTTTAACAAGTATGGCTTCTGTAAATTAAAGGATTAACTGATTAACATTTACATGAACGCAGCATTTTTGAAGCTTACAAGCCTAAAATTAATAAACGATTACTTTGCTAATTCAACTAATGAATTATTGACTGTTTTACTTCATTTTGTATTGTAGTACAAAAGGCCTATTTATAATGAAGTAACGATAAGCGCAAAACAACGGCGCAACGTGACCGGTAACGCAAACACAAAATCCGTGATTTATAATAAACGCCAAAGATGGTATTTCTAAACAATCAGAAGATTGAGGTATATTGCGTTGAAATTCGGCTCATTTTTACCTCTCGCTAAGAGAGGTATTGGATTCATGCTAAAATTCGCATATCCAGATTTCAGTGAATAAGCACGATTTAAGGTCCCTAGAATCCGATTATAACATTTTTAAAATGATGTCTGTGTGTGTGTGAGTGGATATGTGTATATGTGTATGAGTGTATATCTGGATGTTGTAGACACGATTCCTTAGAAACCATAAGACTAAAGAATTGTTTAACTATGGATTCCTCAATCTGACATTCCTGGGAAGAGCTGAAAAGGTTTTGGTAACAATTGAACAACCGGAAGTAGTAGTTTCTGAGAAAAATTCTTCTAAATATAATTTTTTGAAAATTTTTGTTATTAAATATTGAAGAACATAAAATTCTCCATCTAATACACTTAAAATTTTTATTATATCTTGTATAGATTTAGAGATAAACACACTATGATATATAGAGTAATTTAATCGCAGAGGCTAAGGCACTAAGGAAACCAGTTGACAAATTCCAATGTTTATAACATAGTTTTTAAATGACTCATGTCAGTGTCAAAAATCAACAGTTTTAGTGACATTCTGATAGCTTTTTCTGGGAAGTATATTTAATCTTTCTTATTGTTTTATTAATTAAATATTTGAAATTATAGATAAAATTGTGGTAAAATGCTTATATCCATCAGAAATACCGCCAATCTGGTTAATGAATTGGAAGAATATCTGACATTTATAAACTTCCTCATACAATGAAAAATAGATATAATTAGAATTATAAGTGTGCAGAATACATGTTAAATACAATAAAAATCAGTATTTGGGTAAAGTTCTGTATTTTTTTGTTGTAAAACGACGGTTCGAAAGGGAAGTGCAATTCAATACTTATATAGCCTAATATGGAAATGGCGAGAGGTCTTGTGCTGGCCACAACAGATTTTTATTTATTGTCTTTATATGGCATAGGTATAAAAAATAATTCAAATAGAAATGGTTAGTAACGAAATAGTACCTACTACATTTTAAAAGATATTGTTCTTTAAAGAGCCTCAAATTTGAAAATATCACGAAATATCCATTAGATATTGTACAATTAAATATTGAAATTTGTGTAACATTTTGAAAAAGTCACGTGATGTGACGTCAGGGTACATACAGTTTAACATGTGAAAAACAATCGCCTACTTTTCTTTATATAAATAACGAAACTGTTTTCCTATTGGCTATGAATGACGTGATGTATGTACTTCGGCGTCACAGGATAGGAGGGTTGTTTTTCATGACTATTTCTGGAGCCAATCTTTTTAGTTAATTATTTACGAAATAAATAATTCCAGTAAAGCAAAACACTCACATTTTATTTCGCCTGGAAAACGCAGTGCATTTAATTTTTAAAGGGAATAATTAATGAATTTCAGTCTTGATGTAGAATTGATTTAATTAATTTTTTTTGTAAACAATACCAACGTTTCGAATCCAATTGATTCGTCATCAGGGTTCTGGAATACATTTTTATGATACATTACGTATACCGTTTTCTTTTTCATAAAAATTGAACCATATACTAATGAAGTTACATGTTATAATGAAAAGGAATTTTGAAAAATAGTAAGGTATTTTACAAGGATGAAGATTACGTCATACAAAGTTAAAAAGTTTAAACAACGGGGTATTTCGACATTTTTTAAAAATATTTTTTTACATTAGTACAGACCAGTAGGACTCTGAATATCTAACTTTGAGTAAGAAAATGTTTGCATCACATGAGATATGAATTTTTAAAAATTTCATCGCAATTCAAATTTACTTATCATGGCGCGCTTATGACGTCAACTCGATGGTGACATCTGCAACGAACTTCAGCGCCTAAATCCACATGTTCATGACAGCCATTTGCTTGTTTACATATGATTTTAGTAGCAGCGTGTATTTCGGTGTTTGCCCTGTGTTTGTTTATGGTAAAAATAGGAGTAATAATTATAAAGTGGACGAAATGTCAAACAAGAAATATACCCGCGCGTGTTAACTACTGGCACCATCTGTGTTTTAAACGAAACTATTTACTTTGAAATGAGCAACA
Organism: Ophonus ardosiacus; assembly: GCA_943142095.1. NCBI lineage: Eukaryota > Metazoa > Arthropoda > Insecta > Coleoptera > Carabidae > Ophonus > Ophonus ardosiacus. The sequence continues at coordinate 48,549,404 of OW964826.1, read as the reverse complement.
GATTATCAACTTGACGTCACTAATTTCAAGGACGTTTCTAGAGCTGTAAAAATTCCAATTTTGTAACGTTAAATTATGAATTAAAACTTTTTATTAAACATGTTTTATTATATTTTTCTACTATATGAAGATGGAAACTGTAGAAAAAAGTTATTATTTTGCATTAATTCCATATCACCGGAATACCCCATTGTTATAGGTACATATTAACTCTTCGCATTTAACTAAGATGTTCTTATTTTTAGAGATGTCACGAGATTCATTATCACTAGATTCGAAACGTTGGTATTGTTAATATATTTTTTTTTTAAATTAAATTAATTCCATTACTTGCTTATTCCCTTTTCTAATACAACCATAGTCGAACAACTTTCTCCTTTAATTTTTAAGTTAATACTTTTGAATTTACATTTACTGTAAATTTAAAAATGAAATAGAAAATTTTTAAAATTTAGAAATACTTTTTCTAAGTGTAAGCAAAACGACCACTTTATATATAGGAATGAATAAAATATAATATACCCGGATATCATAGATGTAGAAAAAAATAATAGAATAGGTTGCCCTATATTACAGGTTATAAGATTGACAACAATTTTTATTGATGCCGTTTTTTTCTAACAAATATTTGAGCTTTCATTATCAATATAAGATTAATTCATCAGACTAGATAAATTAATTTGATGTGTTGAGGTTGTTATGAATTTATTTGATATTTCCTCAACACAAAAATAATGTGGCAAATCTATCACCGACGTATAGGCCATCTAGCGAATCAAGCGGTTTACGTCATAAATACAATATCACTAGAAAAAATGACGTCATATGTTAAAAAGTTTACAGGAACATGTAAAACAGATTAAAATATGATCTGTGGGTTGTCTTCATAAATCCAAATCTTTCTTAAAAAGGTAACACGTCTGGTATCATTTTTTTTTCAGCGAAATCCAATTTCTTTTGAAATATTCTGGACGATACTGCTTACGCAGTTATAAATACTTCATTCTTGTAGTATATGCAACAAACTATCTAGTATTATATAAGATCCTTAAAAAAATACAGAATACTGCATTACCATACAATTTCTCACTGTTTCTGCACATTGCGTATAGCGTTTGCCACACGCTGTACATACAGATTTAATTTTCAAATTATTACTGACAAATAGCACGAAATATTACTTCAATATTACAATTCAGTGAAAGTAAGAGCCCACAAATCAATTTTTCATTTACAAAGTAAGTCAATAAATTAACTACAAGCTCTTGAATTTGACATGACAGAGCATTTGACATTTTGTCAATGAACAACGAAACCAAAAACAAAATGAAATCACTATACAGGTTGAAAAGTATAATATAGACATATAATATTTAGTAATATTCATGTTCAGAATTACCAATATTAAAAAAATATAATCAAACGTCATTTTGCAAAAATTTACAAAATTTTACTTAATAATAATGTATCCAAATATAATTATTTCTATTAAAGGTGTCAAATACATAATAATAATAAGAAAACCAATAAAATACCGTTAATAAAATATATTTTAAAAAATAAAGAAAATTTCAAAAATCCCTAAACGATGACGTAAACCGCTTGATTCGCTGGATAGCCTATAAGGTATTCGCATTAGTTAATTATATGCGACATGCAATAAAAATATTTTCTAATGATATACGTATACATACATATACTTTTTAGATGCAGTAGTTTAATGGAAATTAATAATATATATGCACTTCATTATGTTAAAATAATAATAATAATTAACATATGTAAGTATTTATGACTAGGAGTAAATTGATTTTTTTTTTATTATAACTAGTTGCAATGACTTTTATTATTAATAAATATACAGCTACTAAGTAATATTAAATTTTCTGTTTACTACATTATTTATTAATATTTTAATAATGACACGATAAACCTGTTCTATACGGTTATAAATTATCAAATTTGTTAACAAATTTTGTTATAAATTGTTTCATTGGAAACGAATTTTTTTACAAATAGAATATTTTATTCCATTGCAAATATCATTATACAGGCTGTAACAGAAATAAAGTAGGTACATTAAATTTAACCAGTGATAGAACTCGGCAAGAACAACAGTATTACTAAAGCCTGGATTATACGATGAAGTTTTTATTTTCAAGTGACTTGATAAGTGTCTTTATAAGTGACCTTACAAGTATATTTACACGATCAAGTTTTGCGTGAATTAAAATATCCAAGTTATACATTAAATTGTCATTGAATTTTCATCACTTGTATTTTTCGTATATAGGCATCAATTTCAATTACTTCTCTACACCATTTTGCCAGTTTTGAGTTTAATATCAATCACTTATACTTAACACTACTTGTATATATCAAAAATGTAAACATAAATGACATTTGACAGTTCTTGACAATCAAAACTTATAGGGACTTTTAAGAAAAAGTAACGCATGTTCCAGTTTTTCTTTAAAAGTTTTTTTGTTAAAAGTCATTCATTTGTCTCTCTTGTACTCATGTCATTGTGCGAGAGAGAAAACTTTTCAAGTCACTTGAAAAGAAAAATTTCATCCGCTCTAATAATTTTTTTTCGAAATCGCAATTTATTTTTTGGAAATATTTCCAATTTTGAGACATAATATTGGCAAACCGAAAAAACTAAGTGACATTGAAATTTTGTTAACAAATTTGATAAGAAAGTTATAATCGTGTCAAACGGGCTGTAACTTCAATAGAAATTATTTTTAATTGCATAAGTATAAAAAATATTGTATTTTTAGAAACGTACCAGATTATATTGTATATGAAAACATGGTACTAAGAAGATATGGTGATAAAACACTGCATATTTTTTTCTGTCTCAAAGTGGAAATAATGGAAATGGAAAGATTCATCCGTCTCAAATAACAATAAAAAATAACAATAAGATTTACACGTTGAGTCTTTATTCCATGTTTATATTTGAGTATTTTTCCCAAATACGGTATTTATAAAAAAATGCGTTCCAGAAAAGTCAAAATTGATCAGGAAGGATATGTTAAAGGATGAATGGATATTGCGGGAATGCATTTTTAAAGTGACAAAGGTTTGAGGATGAAATATAGTTCACAGTTTACACTTCACTAACCGAAAGTAGAATATACAAAGTGTTTGTTTTTTGAGGCTCACAACTGGGATCTCGGAAACTATAAAAGATACGTTATCGGTTAAATTAGGCAAAGTTATTCCATTAGTAGATCATTTTAAATAGGTATTTGATTTTCCCTAAAAATTTATAGGTCACTAGATAGATGCAAAAGTGCAAATTTTGCTAATTTTTACCTCCCGCTACCCTTGGTAAGGGAGGTATAGGGATCGTGCTAAAAATCACATATCGAGATTTTAGTAAATGACCACGTTTTAAATTTTGTTTTGCACTCTAACTCAAATACTATCATTCAGAAAATTCTGAAACCTTGTATTTCTACCCTATTCTATAGGTATAGAAGCCATTAGATTTTGGTGTAAATCGGATAAACGGAAATGGTACTTTACTTGAAGCTCATAATGGCTTTTCTTCAAAAAATACCATTAAATGCCATTTTTTCGCATTTAACGTCATTAGAAAATTATAGATTATTGAATTTTGTACAGGTATACATTAATACTTTTTCTATATATTTTACAGATTAATTTAAAAATCATTTTTCTTTTTTTAATCCCGAAGCCTAAGATAAACACAATTCCTTTGTTACACAGTTTATTTTTCAAATGAATGTAACTGACGGGTAAACGTCATTGTCAAAAAACTAATCACTTCAAATTAATAATAGTGACATATTAAATAATAAAGAAAATCGTAAATAAAGCAATAGTTATATGCAATGGAACATAATATAGTTTGAAGCATTACTAAATACGTAAGTATGTATTTAAATTAATAAAAATTAAATAGCGGGAGGTTTTGTGTTGGCCACATCAGATTTTTATTTTAACAAATTCCAAGTATAAAATAATATGGAATTTTGGTTGCACTTCTAATATTAGCTCTGTTCGATGAGAAGTGCTTGAAGTGCAGAGCAGAATAGTGCAGTGCAGTGTAGTGTACACTAGTACAGTCTAATTCTTGTGGTTTCATAAAACACACTAGTGTATATTTGGGCAAGTTTGCTCAGCTGTGAGTAATCAAGCCAAGCATAGCCAAAGGTGTAAAAGGTTAGGTTGTTTATAAACACAGTCATATCATAAAGCTGCAAAAAAGTGACTGCAGAAATGTCTGTTTTAAAGAGCATAGTGAACTAATAAACGATTCCGACGAAGATCAATCATCACTTGATTCTTCAACAGATTCAGAGACAGATATATTAATTAATTCTTTATATAGCAAAACAAAATTTTAGGTTAAATAAACAGATGTGTAGATAGGATAGAATTAAAATGTCTACCGAACAACATTTAGCTACCCCCACTCCTAGTCTGCACTTTCTTACACTACCTCGCGAGTCAGGTCAGAAAAGTGAGCACTAGTTCTTAAAATTTTTGTCATCGAACAGTCTGCCAGAAGCTGCCCGTTTCTCATAAAACATGTTAGTGCAAGAAAGTTAACACTAGGGCGGCCTAGTACATCTCATCGAACAAAGCTATTAATGAGTAATTATTGAAATACCTGACAGACGATATATAAATATAATTTAGTGCGCATGCGTATATTGTTTTCCAATTTTACATTATTTATGATAATTACAATCGAAATTACATTAATAATGATCATTAATGTTATTGAAATATGACTGATGAAATGTTAAATTCACAGCTCCGAAAAGGAAAATAAAATTATACACAAAAATAAAAATAACGATATAAACAATAGATTCTCAGGAAAGTGTTCATAGCTCTCGAAAATAAAATTAAAAATAAGACATAAACTCGAGGATTTGCAAATGTTAAATATTTCACACAAAAATAAGCACATGCATAACAAGTGTCATTTGTGCTGTCACTACACGTTCTGGCAAAAGGATTTCAATTTAAATATAATTTTAAAAAGCTGTCTTAAGACAAAGGTTCGCATATGTGATTTGCGTACATTGTTTTAAAAGGTATTATTGCTTGTAAATTATGAATATATTAAATGACAGTTGATGTTAATTTACGTTTTATTTTCGAAGCTGTGAACACCACCATAAAATTTTATTTATAATTTTATTTATATTTTTTATTTTCGTAGCTGTAAATGAGCCTTAAGAGGCTTAATTTTATTTTATAATTTATATGCTTTATTCCTTGCAACACTTGTAATGTTAAAATTAGAAATAGTAACTATCAAGTGTGTTAAGAAGGGTGATTAATAGTTGATATTATTAATCACTGATTAACAAACGCGTTAGTTCCAATATATTTCTGTTGTTCCGTACGGTACTTATGACAAAATTTATGGTAGGTACTTTATCACTTAAACACAAAAATTAAGTTAAATTGTTTTATATGTCATCCAGAAAAGACATCATTAATTTTAGTTAAAATATTCCATTCAGGTATGGCCGTTGAAAAAAATGATATTATTAATTATGCTACTCAGGAAATTAAGACACTTTGGCCCGTATTCTCTCATCTTCAAGTAGCGCTACTTCCGAAAAATCACTACTTCAACTGTCAAATGTCAACTTTAATATTAAAAATTAGAGAAATATAAGTAAATTAAATTGTAAATAGCAATTATTTCAAATATTATAGGCTTCATTTACAAAAATATTAAACCTATTCTTGTTTACTCGTAAAATAAAATAAAATTTAAAAAATCGAAATAGCGCTACTCCCGAAGTAGCACTACTACAAAATGTGAGAATATGGGCCTTTATATTTTCGTGAAAACTTTTGTTCCGTGTGCTAAACTCTCTGCTTAATAATAAATTATATCTTTATCAGTAGCATGTAATAGAAAATTTGCATCCAGTATAACAGTAGATATTTTGTATTGTCTCAAATTTATATGCAAGATATCTATTTTCTATTTAAACTTTAATGTACATTGTTTAATTGCTAAATTTCATGAATGCTGCATATTTCGCTTTCGAGAAGACTCCAGAAGTTACGAAACTTGATAGTTAATTCGGTTTATTCGGTTCATGCTCAGAATTGCAAAGCTACTTGCAATATTTGAAATGAGTTTGAAAAATATATTGGTACATGACATGTTCCCAGCATGAGTGCAAGTAAAAGCGAAACACCCAATAAATATTTATTTAGTTTGTAAAATTTGATGGAAAATCTTCTCACTTCCGCGTGGAATAGGGCTGTTACAAGAATTTTTATATGACTTCTAAGTATTAAATTTGAAAAGATATTGTTCTTTAAAGAGCCTCAAATTTGAAAATATCACGAAATATCCTTTAGATATTTTACAATTAATTTTTGAAATTTGGATAAAATTTTGAATAAGTCACGTGATCTGAAACAGAATGTGACGTCAGAGTACATTCATCTTCAGCGGTTCTAAGGTGTCAAGTGTATTGTCAAAGTTGTCAAACAAGTGTCAAATTTTTAGATTGGTTCAAGTTGTATAATATGTAGGTAATAAAAAGTTCAAAATAAAAGAGTAATTTACGATACTGTATTGTGCCTTCTTACAAAAATACTGTTACTGCTAGAAACAAACCTACTATAGAGTTTAGATGCGAAGACAAGAAAATTGTGGCTAGAAGCAGTAGGTCGAAGAGCTGATAATTTGTCAGAAAAATCGTGTCTTCATGTTTGCGAAGATCATTTCAACTTTCATCCACCTTCACGATAATAGTGTATTTTTGTAGCTTCACTTTATGTTCAGGGCAATCTTTACATCTCGACATGCCCTATAGCAGATTCAATGTAAGAATCACGACCAGAACTTTAAAGTAAAATATATTATCAATTTATATAATAAATTCAGTTTTTATATTTTATTTTACCTCAACTCTTTAATACCCCTTATTTCGGTAGCAGTAAAACAATCGTTCTGATATAAATTCAGCCATCATCCAGCTATCGACCTTCGGTTAATTGTCCGATTTAGCTTGAGTGTAATTTGAATTAGCCGTTATTACTTTATTATTCATTTACAATGAGCAATGTCAGCATCAAATGTCAAATTAAAAGATTTTGTTATTAACATGTGACAAACTGTAGCCTACGTTTATTTATATAAATAATATGAATAAACTTCGGTGATGGAAAAACTATTTTCCTATTGGCTATTAATGATGTGATGTATGTGCTTCTACGTCACAGGAGTGGGGGGTAGTTTTTCAGGACGCCAATCTTTTTATTTAATTATTTCCACAAATAACAACAAATTATTACTAAGAAAACCAGTCCATAAACTTTCATTTAAAATAGTTTTTGAAAAAATGTGAAACAGGCTCATTTTTTATTCATTGTGACTAATAATTTATCATTTGCTACGAATAAATTAGACTTTAAAAACAGTAAATCACTAGAATTTAAATTTTTAATACAATTGTACTATATTATACCCGTATTTTAGCACAATTCCACTTCATATTTAAAATTATCTTATTCTTGTCGTACCACATTGTCCTACTTTGTTTACCCAAGTAACTTCATTTCCCTGTTGATTTAACATACTACAACTAACATAGAAGTTATTTTAATGTATTATATAATTTAATGTTGAAGTTTCATATTTACTAACTGTTGAATTATATTCAAACAATATATTATTATTATTATTATTATTATTATTATTATTATTATTATTATTATTACGTCGTGAAAATGCTCTTGTACTACACTTGTCAAAAATAATTAATTATTGTGTTGATGATCCTCGTTCTTTCTCTTCCCTTCATTTTCATACTCCCATTGTCCGTACCAGAAGTAACCTTACATTTTACTTGCCCTTAGCTCGAACTAACTGTTTAATGTTGTCACCTATTCACAGAATGTGCCACGTTTATAATTCTAAATTTTCTGCTGTCAATATTTTCTCTTTTGACTTTGCAAAATTTTTCAAAATTATATGCAAAATGTAATATGTAATATTTTTGTGAAATATGTACTATTTTCCTACCCTTAATTTGGGCTTAGCCTGTTGGGTAGTCGTATTAATAAATAAATAAATAAATAAATAAATAAATACATAAATTACAATCACCGTATCAGTACACATATTTGTAATATTTTCTTCTTAAATCTGTACCATTATTAATTTAAAATAATTTGAAATTTTTAGCACGATCTTTAGATTTCCTTATCAAGGGTATCGGGAAATAAAAAATCGACTTCAGATGAAAAATGCTTTTGCAAATATCTACGTATTTTATTTTAAAATTCTTCAGGTGTTACAGGTGAATAATTTACCTCTTTCCTTTTTTAAAATGCCAATGGATAAATATTTGTTATTTATGACGTACCTTTAGAATTTATTACTTGTTAAATAAGTTTTTAAAACTGTGTAAATCTGTATTTGTTATCAAATTGTTTTCAAGTGAATTTTAATAGGTACTTCGAGTTAAAAAATCTGTTGTGGCCAGCACAAGACCTCTCGCCATTTCCATATTAGGCTATATAAGTATTGTATTGCACTTCGCTTTCGAACCGTCGTTTTATAACAAAATATTACAGAACTTTACCCAAATATTGTTTTTTTATGGTATTTAATATGTCTTCTGCACACATATAATTCTAATTATATCTATTTTTCATTGTATGAGGAAGTTTCTAAATGTCAGAGATTGTTCCAATTCATTAACCAGTTTGGAGGTATTTCTGATGGATATATGCATTTTACCACAATTTTACCTATAATTTCAAATATTTAATTAATAAAACAATAAGAAAAATTAAATATACTTCCCAGAAAAAGCTATCAGAATGTCACTAAAACTGTTGATATTTGACAATGACATGTGCCATTTACAAACTATGTTATAAATATTGGAATTTGTCAACTGGTTTCCTTAGTGCCTTAGCCTCTGCGATTAGTTTACTCTATAAATTATAGTGTCTTTATCTCTAAATCTATACAAGATATAATAAAATTTTTAAGTGTATTAGATGGAGAATTTTAAGTTCTTCAATATTTAATAAAAAAAAACTCCCAAAAAATTATATTTAGAAGAATTTTTCTAAGAAACTACTACTTCCGGTTGTTCAATTGTTACCAAAACCTTTTCAGCTCTTCCCAGGAATGTCAGATTGAAGAAACTGCAATTTTTTGTCTTATAGTTTTTGAGGAATCGTGTCTACAACATCCAGACATACATACACACACACACACATACATACACACATCCACACACACACACACACAGATATCATTTTAAAAATGTTATAATCGGATTCCAGGGACCTTAAATCGTGCTTATTCAATAAAATCTGGATATGCGAATTTTAGCATGAATCCAATACCTCTCTTAGCGAGAGGTAAAAAGCAAGCTACTATTTTTTAAAAAGTTTTTCTGCATTTATAGTGATTGTCATTGTTCTATGGTCAGCAACATTCAATAACCTATTTTTCTTCTTTCTATTTGTGTTGCTCATTTAGTGAACAAAGACGATATCTTTCTACCTCCCGCTACCCTTGGTAAGGGAGGTATAGGGATCGTGCTTAAAAATCACATATCGATATTTTAGTAAATGACCACGTTTTAAGGTCCCTAGAACCCAATTTTAACATTTTCACGATGATGTCTGTATGTATGTATGTATGTATGTATGTGTGTGTGTGTGTGTGTGTGTGTGTGTAAGGATTTTATTGGCGCTCTGACTCAAATACTATCATTCAGAAAATTCTAAAACCTTGTATTTCTACCTTATTCTAATATGGAAAGATCCCATTAGATTTTGGTGTAAATCGGATAAAAGGAAATGACACTTTACCTGAAGCTCATAATGGATTTTTCAAAAATACCATTAAAAGCCATCTTTTTGCATTTTGCTATTATGAAAATTAAAGATTATTGAATTTTTTACAGAAGTACATTAATACTTTTTCTATATATTTTACAGATAAATTTAAAAATCATTTTTTTGTAAATCCCGAAGCCTAAGATAAACACAATTCCTTTGTAACACAGTTCATATTTCAAATGAATGTAACTGACAGGCATCGACCTTTAAACTAATGGACGAAGTGTCTCCTATTCTTTTTTGTTAGAATAATTCTCCAACATAAAAGGATAGAAATATATATTCTATCCTCCAACAGTACGGAAGTTCTCAGTTAAAGTATATTGCGCATGCGTTCGTAATCATTGTATATCTTTTTCAGCCATATGTAAACATCTATACATCGCTCTCTATCACTAAATAGTTGTCAAAATCTACTTTTGACGTTTCGTGACAGTTTGTATATTATTTACTTTTTTGGAGAACATTTACAATTATTTCTGTCAATACATACGTATATGTGTTGTGAGGTGTGTATGCGACAAAATAATGGGAAAACGGTGTATTTCGTGCAGTCAGCATTACGTACGCGGTTCAGCTTTGTCATTTCATATGTAAGTTCTTAATTATTACTTGTCCCCTATAAATAATATGTATATAATATATTGTATTAAAAATATATAATAAAACTAATTAGGCACAAAAAAATTAAATCTATACTCTTGTCAAATCAATTTTTTTATTTTGCCGCGTTTTCTTAATTTTTTAACTTCCGTACTGTTGAAGGATAGAGATACTGTGTCTGCACCGTTATGGCGGGACAAGCGTTTTGCTCGTACGCTGCGTCTATTAGTTTAAATTAAATAGCGGGAGGTTTTGTGTTGGCCACATCAGATTTTTTTATCTAAGGGTGACGGAGGGAATAAGTAGCTATTGTTCCATAAATCAAAAAATTATTTCGTATTATGCATATTCGAGTATTCATAAAATATATAATTTCCTTTTGAAATTTATTGATCATATCCCTGCTTTTGTTATAATAATGTTTTGTTTTAATTTAAATTTTGATAAAATTTACTCATGTTATATTTTGCATACGCGCATTTTTAAAAACCTAGAACATGTTTCGGTATATTTGATTATACATGTTATGTTGCTTTTACATTAGTGCATTTTTATGTCATCATATAAAAAAATTAAAATGGAACACATATGTAATTCTCAAACTAGTTTATTAAAATTTAAAATAAAAGCACTGAAAATACGAAATTATAAAATGCTAGATTTTTAAAAATACATCCCTAGGAGTGTAGTAAGTATTAACATTACTGAATATATAAATTTGGAAGGTCGCCCGGTTGTAATTATGAAGGTCCGGCTTTGATTCTGATTGAAGTTAACTTAAAAATTATCAAGTATGCCGGGGAAAAGAAAATTTATGCTATACCCAAATCATTAAGCAGCCAATGCACGTCATTAATAAAAATTGAATTTTAGTAACTAGATGTGTGACGTCATGTACTGCTACGTTTGCAGAGGTTTTAGAATCTTTATGAAAAGAGTAATACAGACTGCAATCTATATTATCGACATGTTCATGAACTGTCACATCTACAAAATAAATACTATATTTTCGTGACTGTCCATTTCTATTTAAATTATTTTATAATACTAACCTTATTTGTAAAATGTAAGGCAATAAATAAAAGTGAGCCGAATTTCAAAGAAATATACCAAATTCTTCTGATTGATTAGAAGTGCTATCTTTGGCAGATTCACAGATTTTGTGTTTGCGTTAACGGTCACGTTGTGTCGTTGCATTGCGTTTAACATTACATTATAAATAGACCTTTACAACGCACAAAAATGTTTCAAACACGACAAAATTATTTTTCAAATAATAACTTTGACAGTATGAACATACAAATTATCAATGTTGCCAACTATTGCAACAATTAAACGAATAATATGACGTTGATGTACATTATTTATATATTATTCATGTCATATACGATAAGTAATGAACTCTACTATTCATCTTAATAATAATTATATAAGGCTATACACTTTTTGACGGTTAAAAATGATTGAAATTTTATTTCATTTTTCACTATTAGTGATTTTAATGCATTAAGGTTTTTACACTAAGTGATGACGTGCATTGGCTGCTTGAATGATTTGGGTATATAATTTTAAACAGCTGTTTATCTGTCATTTGAAATTAAGTTGCAAATGTTATTTAGAACGTAATTAATAATTTTTATTTAATTTTGGCATTTTAAACTGTAGTTTTGGAGTTATCGTCAGAGAAAAAAATGTCACACATACACGGACACACACAGGCATACACCCACACACACACACACACACACATTCACACCCACATAGAGACATCATCGTAAAACTAGCAAAATCGTATTCTAGGGACCCTAAAACGTGTTTATTCATTAAAAACTCACCATCGAATTTTTTTGCCCAAAGACAATAACTTCTTTACCTAAAGGTGACGAAAGGTAAAAATGTTTTAAAAAATTTGAATCATATCTTACTCTCAATAAATCTAGCATAATGCAATGACATCTCGTCTCATAAAATTCTCCAGCCACAGCATGTCACTTTCAACACGAGTTTCATAAGTAATTATTTTGTACCCAAATATTATATTTACATTAATTAATTTTTATTTTGCGATGCTTTATACACTGCACGAGTACGATGTAATATTTAACGTGTACATGTATAACAATGAAGACACTATATATTGACAAGAAGATATTCATAGTGTGTTCAAGATTTGAATAATAATTAAATTAATAGGTTTCAGTACGTTATAAGCATCAATATTAGGCCGTTATTACATTACAGATAGAGACAATCCTTTCCCACGTTCAAAATTCGACAGAACTGTATTTAATAACCTGACGTAATCCAGGAAATGATGACGGTAGCAAATATGTCTATGATTTTGTGTACAAAACGTGTGTCTAATGTATCAGTATCACTTGGGTTGCATTATCTAAATTAAAGTAGAAATATGAAACCATAAGCAAAATAAGATAGTACGTTAGAAAAGCACACAATAATATGAGATAAATGCATTCAATTTATTCTCGCGAGTATTGATGGTACGATTGAGTAGACATACTGACAGAAAGTCGACGTGATAACACGTGTCGAGTCTAACCAAATAGCTTCTAAAAAGAGATTTTCATTGTTGTAGTTTTCAATTTCCTCCCTTATAATAGGTTTGTTCGCACAACAAAATATGCAACTAATTTCTTATTTTTCAGTACTCGTGCGTACTCGTTTCAAACTGATTGGAAATTTTTGGGTTCTCCGAACAGAATTAAAGGTTATTGTTATTATTACCATTTGAAGTGAACAAAAAGGTTTTTATCTTATGTTGATTGTTGTTGGAATTTTTTTGTCATTGACACATAATGAAATTATAATCTTACTTTATTCTTCAAAATTTACTTCCTGCGTTTTTTACCTTCCGTCACCTTTAGGTAAGGAAGGTATTGTCTTTGGTCAAAAAATTCGGTGGTGAGTTTTTAATGAATAAGCACGATTTAGGGTCCCTACAATATGAATTTACTATTTTTAAGATGATGTCTGTATGTATGTATGTATGTATGTATGTATGTATGTATGTATGTATGTATGTATGTATGTATATGTGTGTGTGTGTCCGTGTGTGTGTGCGCGTGTGTGTGTCTGTGTGTGTGTGTGTGACAAATTTTTCTCCGACGATAACTCCAAAACTATAATTATAAAAATTATAATTCTTTCGTATTCCTCTTCTGTACATCCATATGAAGAGTTGATTAGATTTTGGTTATAATTGATCCACCGGAAGTACCCTTATTTGAAGTTTTTAACAGTTTTTCTTAAAAAAACGCAGTTAAATATTATTTTTTGACATTTTGTTATTATATTTATTAAAGAAAATACTCTTCTCTATATGGTTTGATTATTCATTTTCCTTCATATTCAATAGATGTAGTATTAAAGCATTATAAAGAAATTAATTTTGAAAAATTAGTCAGCTTAGCTATTTATCATGGAAACAGCTGACATAATTATTCAAAAAAATTTAATTGACGGATGTCAGTTGCAAGTGCAAAACCAAATTTGGAAAAAAGTATAGGATCTAAAATTGGTATGTCATAGTGTTGCTCGCAAGTGACACGCAGAGAAAGGCCAAAGAGAAGATGGAAGTGTAGTGTAGTTTATGTTATAATTTTATTGGATTTATAGAACCTTTTCAAATGAACTTTTGGTATGGAATTTGTAAAAAATAGTATGTGTTCGTGTTCGATTTTACATGATATTATATAGAATCTGTTCCAAGGACCTTTTGGTATGGGATTTGTACAAAATACATGGAATTGACGGAAGGTCTTGTGCTGGCCACAACAGATTTTTTATAGTTCTTTTAAATTTACGCTTCACACTACCATGATGAAATTTGTCTTCAATTATACTATTTTAAAATCAATACATATTTATTTGTTTTGTCGGTCCAAGGGAGGTCATTCATGATCCCTCGCCACTGTGTATGTCATTTTATTCTCTATGACATACTTATACTTGCGCCTTAGTACAAGTACAAATATATAAATATTCCGTATTTCAAAAATTTCAAAATTATTGGAGTTCTCACGTTTCTTTCAATTTTTATAATCCTTAAACATTTAAAATATGAACAGAAAGCAGAATATCCTGCACAAAAAGATCATAACCACAAATGTCAAAACATAAATATTAAGCAACTTGATCGAAACAAACCTTATATGGCATTTTCTTGCTCTGCCTTATTACAATTTGCAATGCTGTTGTCTCTTTCTAATTTTATTAGAGATTTTGGAACTGCATATACTTATCTGTCGGATAGTTATCCGTCAGATAAATTTGAAATGAAAGACAGAAAAAAGTTATCCGTCGGATAAAGTTTTAGATAAGTTTATCTGGCGAATAGCTATCCGGAACTTTATCTGAAAGTGAAAGACCGGCCCTTAATCGCACAAAAGTGATCCCTGTGGTGCACACTTTACACCAGCTATGAGAGCCCGTGAGGCGACGCCTGCTGAGCACCCACACGGTAAAAATATATCATCATTACCGATGTATACACGCGTTATAGATACTGGTACCCTCTGTACTGGCTAATAATGTTTTTTAAGTAGGTACGTGGGTACTTGCCCTAATTTTTTTACCTTCCGTCAAAAGGAAGGTATTGTTTTTGGTCAAAAAATTCGGTGGTGAGTTTTTAATGAATAAGCATGTTTTAGGGTCCCTACAATACGAATGTACTATTTTTAAGATGATGTCTGTATGTGTGTATGTGTGTCTGTGTGTGTGTGTGTGTGTGTGTGTGTGTGTGTGTGTGTGTGTGTGTGTGTGTGTGTGTGTGTGTGTGACAAATTTTTCTCCGACGATAACTCCAAAACTACAATTCTAAAAATTATGATTCTTTCATATTCCTCTTCTTTACAACCATATGAAGAGCTGATTAGATTTTGGTTTTAATTGGTCAACCGGAAGTACCCTTATTTGAAGTTCTTAACAGTTTTTCTTGAAAAATCGCAGTTAAATATCATTTTCGACATTTTATGTGATTATCAATAGAAAGAATATCTTATTCTGTATACGGTTCGATTATACATTTTCCTTCATATTCAATAGATATAGAGTTATAAAGAGATTAACTTTCGAAAATCAGTCAGCATTGCAAAAATTATGAAAACAACAGATATATTCTAAAAAATCTAATTGACAGATGTCAGTGGCAAGTGCAAAACCAAAGTGGAAAGTATATGATCTGAAAGTGATATAAGTGACAGAGTGTCCCTCGCCAGGGACTTGCATTTGCGGCCTCGCCTCAAGATAGGAACTTATAATGCCAGAAGTACGAGAAAGGCAAAAGAGAAGATGGAAGGACTGTATAGCAGAAGATTTGAGAGAGGAAGAACTGTGTCACGAAGGTGCTTTGGACAGGAATGAGTAGAAGAGAAGAGTAAGAAACAGCGACTTCTAATAAAATAGGGAAAAGTTGAAGCAGGAGGAAGTGTTAAGTGCAATACATAATGTACGTTCGTATTCGTATTAAAATTTTATTAGATTTTAGAATCTTTTCAAAGGAACTTTCAGTATGGATATGTAAAAAATAGTGTGTTCTTTTTACAATTATACAGGATATATAGAATATTTTTCAAGGAACTTTTGGTATAGGATATGTACAAAATACATCGAATTGACGGAAGGTTTTGTGCTGGCCACAACAGATTTTTTTTATTAACATTAACAAGTTGAATTTTAATTAATTATTCTACATTTAACCATTCTAGTTCCAACTAATATAAATCTAAACATGCATTCTTCTAAATATATTACCTAAGACTAAGACGGGCATGCAAGTATTATATCACTGAATCAGAAAAAAATTCTTTGTTGAACTGAGCAGAATATACATCATTTTCCTTTTGTATTATTGGAATAAATAATTTGTCTTTTTAGATAAAATTACGATATTTGTTAATAACATCAATTTTAATGTTGAAATATTCTATATTCTACTACATTCAATTCTGAAACAGAGTAGGTAGGATAAGGAAAGATTAGGTAGACAGTTTGTTGGAGTATGCGCATTTAGATTACGTAGCAGTTTCTTGAAGAGCTTTCCTATACATTACAGTACAAGATTAATTATTACGAATATCAGTTTGTTGTAGGTACATCTAATAATTAAACATTGAATAACAAAAACTTTAAATGCGGGTAATATTTTATTCCTTACCTTTTATTATTTATATAATGTAATTCAATTATATCACAATTTTATTTATACTAAATAAAACTCTGGAATGCAGTCACGTATAAAATATAACGCATAGTAATTAATGGTACATACACTGACGTTGTTAAAGTACACTCCAAAACTTGTAGGTAAATCAGATGATAAGATTCAAATGCAATTTCTACTATAACACGTTTGAAACTTTATCGTCTGCAAGTTCCTTTTATGTATGTTTTATTTTGTTTCCAAATGAATCGTTTTGTAACTTTCAGCCAAATTAGATTAAGCTACTATACTGTAATAGTATCTGATAATATACAGGTGTTCAAATTACTAAAATTTATTTTGAATTTTTTTAAAAGTAGTTGCGTTGTGCTTTTCGTCAATTTTTACTTTTATTTTGTACAAACTATAATTAATTATCAAGATTTGTGTCATGATCAGTCTGTGGAAATATATACTTATCTGGAAAACTACAAAAAATAAATTAAGTAGAAATACAAATCGTGGCACAAACTTATAGTTTATTTAAATTTCCCACCACGAATTAGAAATTTGAAGGCATACGGAAAGACCCGAATGTGGCCCGAGTAGACCAAGCATCGTTGTTCAAATGGAGGGTTATACAGAGGTATAATAGGGTCCTCCACCGTAGTAACAAATTAGAACAAGGGTCAGTTAAATTAAAACTAGACCTTAAAACTGTATATTAACGACTATCAAAATTTAAAAATATTTATTAGTTTCTAAAATAATCGAGTTTTTATTACCATTTCCTCATTTCTATTATCTACGTCACACATTTATTCTATTCCAAATTCTTACTACTTTCAAACCTTCTGCTATCGCCTTTTTGAAATACGGAATCCATTTGCAAGTATGTATATAAATGCAGAAAATAAGAACAATAAAACAACAGAAATAAACCAAATAATACTAGTTTAAATTTATGATGCCATGACAGATTACAAGCGTTTGTATGAAAGTAAAAGATATGTTGAATGACATAGGCTACCAGTGGTAATCAAATCTTGGACTATAATATATACGTAGTATTTTTAATAATTATGACATTAAATTACTTATCCACCCATATTTCCAATTGCTGACCACAGGGTTTATTTTAACATATTTATAAATTTTATAAGTGCTGAAAAAAATAAATTTATGTGACTTCAATTATTAGCGAAATCCACTGTTTGAGAACAAAATCATCTCTATATCTACGACACAGAATATTAAAAAAATTATTACGGCTTAACGAATAACAATAAAGAGTTTCTAAAATTACATATCACTTTCAGTTAAGATGAAGTTTTGTAAAAAAATATAAAAAAAAAATATAGTGGAGGACCCTATTTCATGCTGTCTATTGATATTATCCTTGAAATACTCTTGTGACAAAGTTCAGTCCATTGCTATATTACAAAAAAATCGCTGTCATGGTGACAATTGCAAGATGGCGCAACAGTAACTCCCGCTATAACTATAAAGAATAAATCACAAATGTGAAATTCTTTAAGTTTCCACGGCCATCCGAAGACATTGAATTATGTAAAACTCAAATGTCAAAACATAAGTGACAGAAGACAGAACTTTAAAAATAGTGATGGTTTGTTTGCAATCGGATCTTCCATCTCAACTTCTACATCGTTGCACTCTTTCATGCGTGTGACGTCAAAATCATAACCCTCCATTGCTTCACTGTGAGGTATTATTAAGTAGTACAGGTTGGGCAGAAATGACGGACGTTTTTTAAAACGTCAAAAACTTTTTGCTTAAGAAAAAAATTATTAACAGATTTGAGTTCGTAATGACATAGCATTTAACAAAATCAAGTGTGGAAAACAACATTTTGTATATGGTGTTCGTTATCATTAATGCATTTCTGGATGCGTTCTACGAAGTTTGCAAATACTCTTTTCAATATCGCTCTTAACTCTCTTAATTTAATTTCAAATAACAGATTATTAACTTTTTAAAATGATAGTACAAATTTTGTTTTCCAAGACTTATCTGATTCTCTTATTTTCAATAATATTAGTGACCCTAAAAAATCTCGAAAAAAATTAATCTATGTCATAAAACCGTAATTGTTTGTTTCTAATTAATAATTGATTTAGAAAACAGTTTCATGATCATTTTTCAAAGATTATATTACCAATATTGACAAATTGAAATATATGGGCAACACAAAGCGATAATACTGCTTCAGGGGTGAATTTTCAATCTGTCGTAAACAAATGATTAAATTAATTCGAAATATACCGCAAATAATCTATTATTACTAATAATTATTAAATGAGTACCTATATTGTCATACTCATACATCCATTAATCTTATTAATTAATTGTAGTTGATTACTGATTCAGCTAAGCTGCAGGTCTGATATCTTATTAACAGAGTCTTATAGTTAACTATCCATCAATGTTTAGACTGCGATTGTGTCTGTTACCGGAATAATGCATATATGAAGTTACACCATTAGTGTGCATGTAATTCCTGATTGCAGGAATGTTATGTGTATATGGGGATTGTAGTGACAGATTTGTAAAAATATATATATGTTAAACTGTAAAAATATTATATTATTATTATTATTATTATTATTATTATTATTTATATTACTATAAATACATATTTTATACATTGCGGTACTAGTGATATATATTTCTACTCTTTCTAAATTTGAAGATAATATGGACAATCAAGAAAATTGAATTCTATAAGCAAAAGACCAAAATTTTACAAAATTTCAAAAAAATGACAACCTTGTGTGACAAATAAATAAATGGGACACGGAAAGAGCCTCCCGGTGAGTGTGAGAATACATTCAGGCGTCCCCTGGACAACGGTACGTGGGTGCCGGCTAATCTTTCCACAACTGCAGTACATGACTAATGAAGAAAGAAATTTATCTGGAGCATGTCTTGACTTTGACATTACCTACATCAAACAAGAATTGAATTCATATAAATGTACTTAATGCAGATACGTATAAATAAATAAATAACTGTAAAAATTGTAAATGCAATAAATATGAAGATAAAGTGAAACCTCGGACATTAAAGTTATCGTAAAGAACACTCAAAAATTATGTGTTTTATCTCAAACATATTCATCGGAATTATTTAGTTTGTTCTTCTTGCATTTTATTTTTGTCATTTTACGTACATCGTACACCTGCCGAATTTGTATTACATGCCCAGCAATTATCATACGGTTGGCAACACTGCAATTGTATGAAATCCTCATATAATGGATTACTTTAGTGCCAATTTCTGAGCTTTTAATGACGATTTTTGTGCACTTTAGTGACAAAGTGAAGTGGGGTAAGTGTAGACTGGTTTTTGTAAAGTTGGGATTTAAACCTGTGTATTTTCAGTCTGGTTTGTAAATACTCAACTTTGTCGGTGTCATACGCTTTGCACAGTTACTACTGAATAATTAGGATTCTATTTTTTCTTATAAATTTTCATTTTGAAAGGATATTGTACAAACGTCAACTACTCTGCACTTTCCCCGAAAATGGGGCAAGAGCGTAACTTTGAGCTAAAAATACTTGTTTCATGTGTACCGGGACAAGAGAAGAATTATTGACAAGTGTATATCTCACGTGATTGCTTAGCACTGGTTGATTTAAGAGAGGACAACACGTTCAGTCTTGCGCGACATCTATGTCGAATAGTTCATATTAACTTGTAGTACATTACTACATACTAGCTAGAGAAATTTCGCTCATACTATAATAAAAATAACCGGTATATGCACTTGGTACGTTTGCGACGTACAATGAATCTATAAAGTATGTCTTTTTATAACACAATAAAAGTGTGACAAAAGGGCACTTTTAATACCAACGCGTGAAATAATGAAACGTTGCGGCACTTTTATTGCAGACATTAAAAAAAATTGTATGTAACTCGAATAAAAAGATGATGGAAGGTAAAAATAAATATTAACATTTAAACTTCATTAAAAATCTATTGTGGCCAGCACAAGACCTCTCGCCATTTCCATATTAGGCTATATAAGTATTGTATTGCACTTCGCTTTCAAACCGTCGTTTTATAACAAAATATTACAGAACTTTACCCAAATATGGTTTTTTACTGTATTTAACATGTCTTCTGCACACATATAATTCTAATTATATCTATTTTTCAAATGTCAAAGATTCTTCAAATCATTAACCAGATTGGCGGTATTTCTGTTGGATATATGCATTTTACCACAATTTTACCTATAATTTCAAAAATTTAATTAATAAAACAATGAGAAAAATTAAATATACAGAAAAAGCTATCAGAAAGTCACTATAACTGTTGATATTTGACAATGACATGTGTCATTTACAAAGTATGTTATAAACATTGGAATTTGTCAACAGGTTTCCTTAGTGCCTTAGCCTCTGCGATTATTTTACTTTATAAATTATAGTGTCTTTATCTCTAAATCTATACAAGATATAATTAAAATTTTATATGTATTAGATGGAGAATTTTATGTTCTTCAATATTTAATAAAAAAAACTCCCAAAAAATTATATTTAGAAATTTTTTTCTCAGAAACTACTAATTCCGGTTGTTCAATTGTTACCAAAACCTTTTCAGCTCTTCCCAGGAATGTCAGATTGAGGAATCCATAGTTAAACAATTTTTAAGTCTTATAGTTTTTGAGGAATCGTGTCTACAACATCCAGACATACATACATACACACACACACATACACACATCCACACACACACATACACACACACACAGACATCATTTTAAAAATGTTATAATCGGATTCTAGGGAGCTTAAATCGTGCTTATTCAATAAAATCTGGATATGCGAATTTTAGCATGAATCCAATACCTCTCTTAGCGAGAGGTAACAATCGTAGACCTCTTTGTTTATTTTCGGAGATTGCATTTGAGTTAGATTAGGTAATACCAGTTTAGTTTAAGAAGTGCAATGTATGTAAATGAAACGAATATAACAGTCATTCTACCGATTTATCATATGCTGTAACAAAATTTCAAGAAACAAGTAAAGAGTGATTATAAATGGTATAAATTAAGCAGGTCTAGAGCAAGTATTCTTTGTGTAAATATTGAAACTTACTGTTACATCAAAGAAAAATTTTCTGAAAAATTCATGGATTCCGAGAAGGCTCCTTGAAGTAAATAAATTCTTTTCGTCTTTTTTTACAAAAAAAAAAAAAAAAATTCTTTGGTATTTATACTTGAATCGTTTACGGTTCTGAATATTACAAAAATAACTATTTATATCACTAATCTAGGAATTTCACTTTTGTAGTGTGAGAGGCGAGCACTCGCAATGCAGTTCCTGAACGTGACATAAGATTTTTTATGCCGACTTCTCCCTAAATTTATTAAATGACTTTGATTTAATAGCCAAATATTAAATACTAGTTCTTTATATTGTTGCTAACCATCAGAATATTTAAATAATTTCAAATGACATGGATTTACAAACATAACCTGAAAAATCAGCAAACATCTTTTATCGGTTTTGCTTTACACGTTCAAATATAATTACTTACATTTAATTTAAAATGTGTTCATTCCAGTTACAATTAACAATTTAGTATTAAACATTGTAATCGGGTGTATTACGAATAAATGAAAAGGTTCACAGTAAAAGTATTTAATAAACAAGTAAGTAAGTAAGTAAAATTCAGAAATTCAATTGTTGCATTTTTTCGTTGTTCGTTGTTTCCATAGCAGCTTTCGATTTACTTTTTTCAATTTAATTTTAGTATAAATAACAATTTTTGTTAATTTTTCTGTTAATTATAAAAATAAATTATTATTGTTTTATATCATTGTAAAGCTAAAAAATTTAAAATTTAAAAATGCCATAGCTTAATATGACCTCCATATGAAAAATAAAAGTTGCTATCAGTAACTCGAAAATGGTTAGAAATAAAAAAAATTTGAGAACTTCTGCAAATTCACCATACAAAAGTGCCTTAAGAAAGTGCAAACCAGAATCTCGTATTATTTCATATAACAAAGTTATAAGCAAAAAAAGAAAATCGTTAATTTACATTTTCACCTGTATCTAGTGACCTATGCATTTTTTCGCAAATAACAAAACACCATTAAAATAGCCTCCTAATGGGGCAACTTTTGTCTAACTTAACCAACCTCGTAGCTCTTACGGTTCTCGAGATACCAATGCATTCGTACCTTAAATGGGACACTCTGTATATGTTTTCAACATAACATTACGTATATAGTGATAGAAATCGTATATTCAGTACCACGCAAGTAGCCCATTATATTCTACAAGTAAGTCCCTAAAAATATTTTGTTTTTATAATCTACATCTAATCACTGCACATATTTCTTTTATTTTTATTTTGTAACCTGCGAAATTCTAACAATTTAAATGATATGCATTTCTTTGTAATTTTGTTTAAATTCCATGGTCATCACTGCAAATGAGCAATGTTTATAATATTTCGAATTAGATTTTACAGGTTACTTAACATGCAAAATAAAACCTGATTAATAATTTAGGTGTACAATTTATTCCTCTACAACATTCTTTTAATACAATTTTCTAAAATTAAATGGGAAATTTTGCGATTTCCCATGTTAAACGCCTATGACTTGCTTTTTAATGAACACTTTGTATACAATTGTATCAGTATTTTACTATTATAGAAAGTAAAAACGGAGAATCGATGTTGGCCTAGTAAAATATGAAATAGCGTACAGCAAGAAGTTTCAGAAAATAACTAGTGACGAAAACGCTTCAGGCAAATTTTAACAACTAAAGGATTTTCTCAGAACTCTTGTCAACATGTATTTTATGTACTCATTTTGTGTTGCGTGTGAGAAATCTGTTTATTATATTTTACTGCTAACAATAATAATTTACCATAAAATGTCTTTTAGATGTAATAAACACACTTTCACTTTCATTACTAAATAAATGTGTTATGTTACAGTACGTTTAAAATTTACTTGGTGGGTTGTATGCTTGAATGTCTGCAAACGTAAATTAACACGTTAGAAACCCCCTTAGTTAATAATAAGTACACATGGTTACGCTTTGGGAAAATTGAGTGTACGCATATTTATGTTAAAAATATATCATTTTAAAACTTTTTAATAGTAGTGTCACAGAAAATAGTTATTTATGTAACTAGAACAAAAAGTATGTACCTATTAATGTCAGAAACGTGCAATTTTGGGCATGGCCATTGCAATAACTTTGTTTTTGGTGCGATATCGAATAATATTTTTTATACGATCGATTTTTACCTCCAGCTACCCTTGGTGAGGAAGGTATAGGGATCGTGCTAAAAATCGCATGTCGAGATTTTGGTAAATGACCACGTTTTAAGGTCCCTAGGGTCCGATTTGCACATTTTCACGATGATGTCTGTATGAGTATACACATATACAGGGTGTAAATTTTAAAACGGGTCATAGGGCTATAACATAGAAAAACAGTTTTTTAGACGCCAAAAGTTTCTATATTAATTTATTGAAAAAAGAATTAGTGCATATTATAAAGTAAAAAATTACGAATATTTTGATACCAAACATTTTAAAATTTACAAAATTGACAAACAATACAAAACAATTGTTGACTTAAGACGCTTATTAATAAACATTTTTTGCACATTATTTGTTAAATTATTATTATTTTCGTTTTATTAAAAGAAATAATGGATAATTTGTCTCATGAAGAAAAATTACAAATTATTAAATGGTTTTAATTGTTCCCTTGTAGTTTTCAGTTTTTCTCGTTCCTTATAACTTATTTCTTATTAATAGATTGTCTTTAATTTCTACGTACCTATTACAATAAATAATAATTGTTTCTTAAATAAATTTCCTAGTGTTTTCTTTATTTTGTGTTATTTTATATTAGTTCATAAATGAATAACTTTAATTTTTAATTGTTCCCTATCATGTTAGTAAAAAAAATGACAATTTTTTGTTACTTTCATGGCTAATGATATTTTTTCTTAATTGTACAATTTTTTAAATTTATTTACTGGCTTTACATGAGACAGAAATATAATGTGTTTGGTATTAAAAAATTCGTAATTTTTTTATTTATAATATGCACCAATCATTTTTTCAATAAATTAATATAGAAACTTTTGGCGCCTAAAAAGCTGTTTTTCTATGTTATAGCCCTATGACCCGTTTTAAAATTTACACCCATGAGTGTATATATGTACATAACTACATGTACGTGTATGTGTATGTATGTGTATGGATTTTGTTAACGCTCTAACTCAAATACGATCATTCAGAAAATTCCGAAACCCTGTATTTCGACCCTATTCTAATATGGAAAGAAACCATTAGATTTTGGTGTAAATCAGATAACAGGAAATGGCGCTTTACTTGAAGCTTTTAATGGTTTTTCATCAAAAAATACCATTAAATGTCATTTTTTTGCATTTTATATCTTTATAAAAATTAAAGATTATTGAATTTTCTGCCGATATACATTAATACTTTTTCTATATATTTTACAGATAAATTATTTTTTTTACAAATCCCGGAGCCTATGTTTTAAAGATAAACACAATTCCTTTGTTACACAGTTCATATTTCAAATGTATGTAACTAACAGATAATTGTTACTGCAAAAAACTAATCATTTCAAATTAATAATGGTGACATTTTGAAAAGAAAATGGCAAATAAAGCAATAGTTATATGCAAAGGAACTTAATATACTTTGCAGCATAAGTATATTATGTAGATATGTATTTCAATTCATGAAAATGAAATAGCGGGAGGTATTATGTTGGCCACATCAGATGTTTATTTTACAAATGTATGGAATATTACAAAATATTTTGGATATGAAGCCAAAGTTCGGTACGTACTTCTTTACAGCGGTGATCTAGGCCCTGTATTTTCATCAGGAAGCATTCCTAACCAATTCTGAAAAAAGTAATATCAAGCGGCGGAAAAATGAATTATGATGTTTTCCTGAGGGCATGTTGTTATATGTCAAATATTTCTTTCAATATTGTATTACGTTGTATTTTTTATCCCTGTAAATAAATAGTTTGCATAGGAGCTTCCAAAGCCGCCGAAACATTTCAAAGACCGTAAATTAAGACTTGTTTTACTGCAGAAAGTGTTTTCAAAATTTAACATTTAAAATGCACTCTATGAAAATGAAAACTGATGATGAAGAATAGCCTACCGCTGTATATTTGCATTTAAATGATAATAACTTCAGTATTATGCGTGTTTGAATATTTTACATCATGTAGGATAATGAAATACGTACTCCAATTTCAAATAATGGATGCCTACATTAGTTTTTGTGAAAACTCATTAGTTATTTTTTTTTAATCCTTAAAATTAAATAATAATTATTTTCAGATTTTGAAATGTTCTTTAATTAATTAGTGCATTTTTTCACTCGTAGAAATTTTCGTGAAATAAGGCATTACTGTTTACTCTTGTTTCATAACTTTGAAATTACAATTAATTTCAACAAGAAATGAATACTTTTTCTTATTGAAGGTGTGAAAGATGAGAAATTTATGAACCATATTATCAGTTTTAATATGATATTGTTATAAACTTTTAATTAGGATCACGGAATAAATCCGTTCATAATTATGAAAAGATTTTATTAAATCACAGTTGTAAAAGAAAAACTTTTAAATTCCGATACTTTATAATGAACTCTTTTATGTAGAGAAAATGTAACGCTTGTACGTTATCAATCGTTTGAAATGAACAATTCCTTTCATTTTGTATAAATATGATACGAGTACATCCGAGATAGACATTTTGAAAAAGATAATTATTTTCGAAGTGTTATTTTATCTATCTATAACAGTATTACTTTTTACCTTTTACCTCTCGCGAAGAGAGGTATTGGATTCATGCTAAAATTCGCATATCCAGATTTTATTGAATAAGCACGATTTAAGGTCCCTAGAATCCGATTATAACATTTTTAAAATGATGTCTGTGTGTGTGTGTGTGTGTGGATGTGTGTATGTGTGTGTGTGTGTGTGTGTGTATGTATGGATGTTGGAGGGACGATTCCTCAAAAACTATAAGACTTAAAAAATATGTAACTGCAGTTTCTTCAATCTGACATTCCTGGGAAGAGCTGAAAAGGTTTTGGTGAATAAGCACGATTTAAGGTCCCTAGAATCCGATTATAACATTTTTAAAATGATGTCTGTGTGTGTGTGTGTGTGTGTGTGTATGTGTGTATGTGTGTATGTCTGGATGTTGTAGACACGATTCCTCAAAAACCATAAGACTTAAGAATTGTTTAATATGGATTCCTTAATCTGACATTCCTGGGAGGAGCTGAAAAGGTTTTGGTAACAATTGAACAACCGGAAGTAGTAGTTTCTTAGAAAAATTCTTCTAAATATAATTTTTTGGGAGTTATTTTAATTAAATATTGAAGAACATCAAATTCTTCATCTAATACACTTAAAATTTTTATTATATCTTGTATAGATTTAGAGATAAAGACACTATAATTTATAGAGTAAACTAATCGCAGAGGCTAAGGCACTAAGGAAACCAGTTGACAAATTCCAATGTTTATAACATAGTTTGTAAATGACACATGTCATTGTCAAATATCAACAGTTTTTGTGACATTCTGATAGCTTTTTCTGGGAAGTATATTTAATCTTTCTTATTGTTTTATTAATTAAATATTTGAAATTATAGGTAAAATTGTGGTAAAATGCATATATCCCTCAGAAATACCGCCAATCTGGTTAATGAATTTCTCACATCAATTTTTTGTAGTAGGCTGCGCGAGAAATATACCAATAGTTTTACGTCATCTGTGTCCTGGAAATAAACTCAAATATCTCGCAAAGTAATTATTAAAATATTTTTTTTTTATCTTAATCGTTATTTATTGAGTAGTACTTTAAGGATAAAGTGTACATTTTATTATTTTTTGTTATGGTTTATGGGCCTATTGCTGGAAGAGATATTTGAAATTTGTTGTTAGTGTTAGTATGACGTCACACTATCGCTACCTTTTTCTCGCAGCTTACTAAACAGGCTGTTTAAAAAAAAGTGTAAAAAAAATAAGGGCATACTGACATAAATGAGTAAAAAAAGCTAAGCAACATAGGTCTGATCTTCAACTGTTTTTATAATAACAATAAAATTTTATATGAAACATTTTTCATAGTTACGAAGTTATATGAAAATCAAATATTGGTCAAGGTCGCCACAACATTTAACTTAGTACAATTATTTGATTTTTTTAAAAAAACAAAAGCATATCTAAGATGACCTCTGAAAGGTAAACAAAAAGTCTTATTTAATTAAAGTCGTAACTTTTATACTTTTCAAGATATCTTGGAAACTATTGAAGATCGGACCCATGTTGATTAAGCTTTTTTTGCTCAATTTGGTCAGTACTACATGCCCTTAATTTTCTTTTACACATATTTTGAAACACCCTGTATAATAGTGTCTGGTTCGAGAGAAAGACAGCGGTAAGTGTCGTCGTGACGTCACATCAAATGTAGTTGAACTAAGGCTGAGTCCGATGTTGCACTTTTATCACCCTAATATATAAATCCTAAATTTATATGCCCTAAATCTAGTGATTATTTATGGTTTTATGAATTAGATTTTAGGGTTTTACAGGAGCACACTATGCCTTGAAGTTGACGCGCACTAATTAAACAAATCATGTTCGTTCCTATAATTTGTGCAAAACGTCAAATTTACTGTCAAAGAATAGCTTCTTAGCTTCTATTTTATGAAATATAATATTAACATTTACTCTCAAGCATCAAATTGAATCGAATTGTATAATTCATTTTTGTTGTTCTAAAGTGTTGCCATACAAACCAATGGATATCACTAGTGTGCCATTCGGAGTTGTATTTATGTGAAGAAGACCTAAAACCTAAATACTAAATGCCAAAATTTGGCATCGGACACAGCCTAAAAACACTTCAGAATTGCTTTAAAATTAAACAAATTTTCATTTAAAATAATAAAAAAATAAGAGTGGAGGACTCCATTGTAAAATAGCTACAATTTCTACCAAATGATACTACTTAACAATTTCTGACTTTTCTTCGTGTGAATAATTGCTCATTTTCAATAATGATGCCCCAAACAGAGTGTTTCGGACAGGTAAAACATTTGTTTGTGATTTAAATCATTATTACGGCATGTAATAAATGTTGATATATTTGATTTTACGAAAATTTAGGAATATTGATATTATTTTTCATAATTCGCCATATCGTTTCATTTTATTACGCGTTAGCAGCTATGTCACCAATTCAATTTGTTAAATTATATTTCTTTATAAATTTCATATAATAATTTCAGGTTCAATTAAAATATGAAATTTATTATAATGATAATATGAACTGTTCACATTAATGTAATACGTAATTATAAATACTACCTACGAACCCCTACGCACTTCCTTCAGTTACAATTATTACAACATGTAAGAGCACTCTAGCTGTGACTGTGGACGTAAACTTTCAACGGTGATTAAAAGGATAAGGACACTTTGTGTATTATCAAAAGGCGTGTTTCTTCGGACTGTGATTCATGATAAAATTGAACAAAGTGAACATGATCAAACAGAAAATTGTTTCTTCGTTCGTTATTCGTTATCCCCTCTCTTTCATTTTGTGATCACAACACACCATTCCTCTTTCCCTTCTGAATCAGTCTTTTCGCATGATCACTGTGATAGAAATAACAAAAGATATGAAAATGGTGGAAAAAGCAAGCAATGAAATATTGGAATGTGCAAATTTATGTCTACATCAGAATCATCCGAACTACTAGAACTTGAGTCAGTAGATTCAACATTCATTATTGGTTTCGATTTTTCTAATATTAGATCCTGCAAGTACAAAAAAAAATTAAAGAAACGTGTTTTCAAATTTTATTTCACATTCCATACTAAAAATATTCTGCTTCAACACAATCCATCTTTAAACTATTTTTGATTTGGGTATTACTTCAAACAAAATAGCTGATTTAAACTTAGGTATTATTATAATTCTTATTTATCATTTGACGTTTGCCGCTAGTTCGTTCGACCTTGTGTAGTTTTCGCGTCGATCGAGTTAAATTTAATCATGATTCGAAGGAATCATTATTGAACAACCATTATTTGGAAAATAATAATTACAGGAAAGGAAAAAGTAATAACGACGAATAAGATTTTATATTAATTTTCACAATCAACAAGTTAACAAGATTATGAATACAAATTGAGTAGGAATTAAAAATTCAGAAAATTTAAGGAATCTGATATTTCTTTATATCTAGAAAATAAAAATAAATATTGATGATTAACATCAGAACAGAGGAGTCGTGTTGCTGATTTCACTTCGATAATATTACTTGAAAATTATTTCAAATTTTCCAATAGGACTAGAGTTTCTCTGCAAAACACTTTTAAGAGCCCGTGAGGTAATGCCTGGTAAACGCTTTCCGTAATACAAAAATTCTTTAAAATGATGTATCTATTTATTTAAAATTATTTATTTAGGTATTTAATATTACTTAGTATTGGGCTTCCAAATTATTAAGAGATGGCGCTGACGTCAAACGTCAAAATTCAAACGAATGGTACATTTTCCGCTGGCTTCCATAAGAGTACAATTGATGTGAGACTAATTAACGTAGTTTTTAATTTAATTTCGGATTTAGTATAGTGTTTTTTTTGTTAATTTCGGTAGAATTGGGTTTGATCTTTCTTGTAGTAACAATTTAGTGATAGTTTTAATAATATTTTAGTTAATAGTGTTAATTTTAGTAAGTATTTGTAGGTTAAGAGTATTTTAGTCATATTTTAATGAACAGTATATTGGTATTTTTAATAAAAAAACATTTGATTTCCTTTATTTAGATTGTATTTCATTGCCGTAGCTGTACATATATTAATTTCTATCTACATAGCATTACTTTTATTTAATTGTTTTTCTTTCATAATGAACAATTTTCTTTGCTTAGATTTAGATACTATTTGTAGATTTGGGAGTTGTGGTGTATCATCTAGAAATATGGTGGAAGGCCAGCAAGTAATAAATAGTGGCCACATAATATTACTTGGTAAATATTTTCGGAGAAAACTCCATCGTAACTTTAACCTATAAATTGCATATCTCCTAATTTGTTCATTAATTTTATAAAAAACAAAAACTTACCTATTATATTAGCAGTAATTCAGATCCTACTACGAATAAAACAATAATAGCCGAAGATAAAAGCATATTAAAATTCGTATACAAGTAAATACAATCCCTGAATAAAACAACCACCTTTGAACATGTACACTTCACTCAGTTCAGAAATCTGCCACCAGTGGCGCATTTTAATTTTGGAAGCCCAATAGAATAATATCAAAAAGTATTTTGTGTAATGATTTCTATATTGCAGTATTTCATTTTGAATGAAATGGTAAATTGTACGAAATATTTAGAGTAGATTCTAAAATTGATAGGTTGTAATTTATTAGAGAAAAAAACCAGCTAAAATTATGGGCGCAAATGCAGCATGTATGTAAATTGTATCATTAATTAAGCCACTAAGTTAAGAATCTAAATTAAAATGACGTATGCAGTGAGATTCTGATGTTCGACATTTCGTTTTCGAACTTTTATAGGTGAAATTATGGTACATACATATTGGATAAAAAAATATGGATATATAAGTTGCTGAACAAGTTTAATTAGTAAATCGTCCCTCTTTTATGCAGAAATTCTGTTGTCGTCGTACATTTTCATAGGTTAGGTTTTATTTAACATTTGTCATAAATGCAAATTTGACGCAGGCACAAAACTAAGCAGTTATAAGATTAAACTAAAAGTTGAAAATAGCCATCTTCTTAACTTATGAAGAGTGGCGTCTTTTTCTGTGACATGGGAAGTGGCGTCGGGTCTGGGACACCTGTGTCAAAAAAATATTCCCGGGGTATTTTTGTTATAAAATAATGGTATGAGTTGATGAATTGAACCTTTTTTTATGAAAACGAACATTTTACATAAAAGAACAAAACAAATAAAAATTCTCAGTATGCTACAGAATAAGTTGAATCTGTCAGACTGTTCTGTATTTGTAAACAGTGAATCAAATCGCAAAGAAAACAGCCACTTTTATGTATATTTTTTTTATCAATAAAAATAGATGTGTTTTTGTTAGTTATTTACAGATAGAATAGATTATGCTTCATTTGTCGTTGTACCTGTTTTAAGTTGTTTATATTCAGATTTATTAATATTATTAGTATTTACTTGTATAGACCGGGACACGAAAGATGACCTTTGGAAAATATGTTAGCACAAATCATTGTCTAATATATGCCCTCCGTTCAAATCCACAAGAAATACATTTATTTTCCGCATACATAATATAACATATAACAATTGTTATGCAGTCTTTCTCATATTGGCAGGAGATCTGTGCAATTTGTGTTCGTAATAGGTCCTGTCCTGTTTACACTCGGATCAGAAGTGTACACAAATGAGTTAGAAGCACAAAGGTGTAATAATTATTATTTGAAGGCATCTATGGAATATCACGAGTATTTCTTTCCCTTATTCCTCAGGTCAAGATCGGTGTCCTGTACTATACAACCATTATTAATTGGAATAATACTACCTTTTTTACCTCCCGCTACCCTTGGTAAGGGAGGTATAGGGATCGTGCTAAAAATCTCATGTCGAGATTTTAATAAATGACCACGTTTTAATGTCCCTAGAATCCATTCTTAACATTTTTACGATGATGTCTGCATGTGTGTATGTGTATGTGTAGGGATTTTGTCTTAGCTCTAACTTAAGTATCTTTCAGAAACCTCGTATTTCTATCCTATTCTAATATGAAAAGAAGCCATTAGATTTTGGTGTAAATCGGATAACCGGAAATGGCGCTTTACCTGAAGCTCATAGAGGTTTTTCTTCAAAAAATACCATTAAATGCCATTTTTTCGAATTTTATGTCTTATGAAATTATTGAATTTTCTACAGGAATACATTAATACTTTTTCTATATATTTTACAGATAAATTAAAAAAAAAAAATTTTATTAGTCGCGAAGCCTAAGATAAAAACTATTCCTTTGTTACACAGTTCATTTTTCAAATAACTGTAAATGTCACTGTCAGAAAACTTATCACTTCAAATTAATAATAGTGACATTTTAAAAAGAAAATAGTAAATAAAGCAATAGTTTTCTGCAATGGAACAGTTTGCAGCGTTAGTAAATACGTAGGTAGGTATGTATTTAAATTAATAAAAATTAAATAGCGGGAGGTTTTGTATTGGCCACATCAGATTTTTTTAGTTTAAGTTCTGTATTTATTTATTATTAAAACCCAACGTTTCAGCACCATCTTCAGGGGAAAACATTGACATAAATATTTCCCCTGAAGAAGGCGCCAGTTTATGGTGCCGAAACGTTGGGTTTTAATAATAAATAAATACAGAACAGATATTTTAATAACCATTATTAATTCTCAGTAATAGATAGACAAATATTGAGAAGACAAAAGTGCAATAAGATTTTTTGTTAACAAAAGCATGATAGAATGTTGAAAATTAATTGAAAAATGGATGTGAAATGAAAGAAAGTGTGACGAATGTAAGGGTGTCCGAAAAAGTAGCAAATGTATAAAAGCAATTTGTAGATGTGTCATGATAACGGGTCCGTTCAAATTTTTATTTCCCCTTTCCAATTTCATCTTGTCCCTCAGTACAATACCGGCTTACCTTTTATATGGTTTTTATATGAAAAGTTCACCTTTACTTTGAAAATATCATTTCCAAAAAATGCTGATTGTACGATGCTACATACTGCGATAATTTTTTGTCTATTTGTTATAACTATCTTTAAAATCTTTTAAATCTTTGAGACCTGTAAGAATTAAAAAAACATCTGTTGTGGCCAGCACAAGACCTCTCGCCATTTACATATTAGGCTATATAAGTATTGTATTGGGTGGAATTCAGTGGGTTGTATTAAGGTCTGTATTAAAGCTTGTATTAAGTATATGGCAACATTGTAATATTTTCCACATGGATCAATGAGATTCAAATGTGATTTAGAAATTTTACCAGAGGGAAAAGTAATTCAGATATCCTTTAGTCAAATGAGGAAGTATTATTGTAAATGGAAGGTATAAATGGAAACTCATTATTGCAAAATTAGGTTAGAAATATGTCAAATTTGATGTGTCAAATATTTCATACCTGAATGTTAATGAATTTTAAAATATCTCAAACCCCGTTTTGAGCAGTGTTGACATTTGTCCTTTTTTTCTTACTTCTGTTAATAATATTTTTTTCTTTATTTGATCCTTTGGTCTCTCACTTTTTTCTGACAGATATTACAAAGTTGCCAAAATATTTTTGACAAAGGACTGTTTTAGCTTAAAACACGCTAATACAACCCACTGAATCGCACCCATTGTATTTAACATTTCTGGTACACACACAAAAATTCTAATTACATCTATTATTAATATATTTTTATATTTTTTAATTAATTCTATAAATAAGTTTCCTCCTACTCTTCTAAATGTGCGATATTCTTCAAATTCATTGACGAGATTGGCGGGATTTCTGATGCGTATGTGTAATATATGCAACTATAATTTTAAATATTTAATTAATAATAAAATAAGAAATATTAATTGTAGGTACTTCCCAGAAAAAGTCTGCACCGATGTATCTGGATTTTTGACACTGACATTTTTCTGTCAATTATGAAAATTTTAAATTTTCTCCGTGGCAACGGGCCATCAAGATGCTGTGATTTTTCTAGGAACACTTGACCCTTATGTAATTGTAGGCTACTGTTATTCATCACGGCATATTACCCATTTCTGGGTGTGCCAATCTGCTTTATCGCAGATATCGGTAATGATGATGACATATTTGTACCGTGAGGGCGCTTACCAGGCGTCACCTCACGGGCACTCATTGCTGGCGTGGAGAGTGCACCATAGGGGTCACTTTTGTGCCATTTAAAATTCGAAATATTTGGCGTCGGTCGGAATCGAACCCGGTACCCCCAGGTTCGCGACCAGACACTCAGGCACGAGTAACAGTATGGTATTACGAAAATAACAATAAGCAACAAAGAATGTACACACACCCCTAAAACTTAAGACGTTCTTACTTGTAGCTTAAATAGTTATTATAAAATTAAAGAAATTAAAACTGACATAGGCTTCTATTGCTAAATTATTTCTCTTTAATATTATAAAAAATAAGAAGTGAGAAATATAACAATTATTAAGTTAACTAGACTCTTTCATACCAAATATCCGCATTGTGGATAAGTTATTCAAACTGTTTTACCTGCAGTAAAAGTTTGTAATAGTCTGCTGAACTTATAAAATTGTTTCTTGAACTTCATAACTTTTTGTAATTTACCTAAATAATGTTTCGAACATTTTATTGTCATATTCAAATAACTATACCGATTGAATTATTACGATTTATATATTTTTTAAATTGTTTTTAATTCGTTATCTCTCGGAGAAGTTAAAAAAATATACTTACATATTCTCGAAATCGATAAACGACTGAAGGTTTGATCATACGATAAGGGTTGATAAATTTACGTATTTGTAGTTTATACGTTCACTAAAATTAAAATCAATTCTAAATTAAAATTTTGCAGCGTTGGCAGATGCTATGGATTTATATTTTATGGTAAAATAAGTATTTAAACTTATTTTCTTATTTTTTTTTTATAATTTACTTATTTCATAAATAGCATCCCTTTCACTAGATCCAGTTTATTTTTTTTCTCTATTTTTATTATAGTTTTATCAAATATAATTAGTTGCGGGAAAATAATCTGTGAATAAAGTTCTGCTGTGTTCTTAATGAAATTTTTAATTAACGGTGGCTTTTCTTACGAATTAACTTTTTAAAACTTTATTTAGAATTAACACAATAGCAAAATAAAAGGATAAAATTTTATTTTTCTGTTTTCATAAAAATGGAAATTTTCTATTCAACGTCTGAAAAATCGCAAATTTCTATTTATTACGTAACACATATTTTTTTATTTAAATTTTCGTGATTCCTTCATAGTTAGACTTTGTTTTGTATATAAAAATTTAAAATTTTTAAGGACCTCTGGCATGGTTAACATGTTCATTAATATTGAGTTTTCTTTACGGTTTGGGGTAAAACTTACTATTAAAGATGAGAACATCATTGGCGAAATATGTAGTTGTTATTTTCAATGAGGTCATGCACGACTTTTTTTATAATTTTAATCGATAGAGTAGTGAAAAATAATAGACCCGTATTTTTTATTTTTCCTCAAATCGATCTTTAATCATGAAAAAATTGTAATTGAAAATGACATTCTTTAAAATGAGGCTGCTAGACCCCCGCTTCGTCCCTTGTCCAGTGACGTCACAGAGTGACAGGTACGACCATTTTGATTTTCACATTGTCTTAAACGTCAAAGTGACATTCTCAAAAATAATTTAAGCTAATCCTAATTTTTGGATTAGTGAATTCTATTCTATTCCGGTAGGTATTTAAAATTTAATCTTCAAAATATTATCAAAAAAGGTAGTTACTAGAAATATTAGACTATATTTTAAGATATAAACTGACAAAATTAGAGTAGAATTCGCTAATCCAAAATGAGGATTAGCTTAAACTTTTTCGAGAATCGAGCGGGATAATTTTTTTTGGACATTATTCTGCAACACTGTACGTCACTGTTTCATTATTTTGTCCATAATTCTGTATATGCGCTTGAGCACTAATGAGGTCATGCACGACTTTTTTTATAATTTTAATCGATAGAGTAGTGAAAAATAATAGACCCGTATTTTTTATTTTTTCTCAAATTGATCTTTAATCATGAAAAAATTGTAATTGAAAATGACATTCTTTAAAATGAGGCTGCTAGACCCCCGCTTCGTCCCTTGTCCAATGACGTCACAGAGTGACAGGCACGACCATTTTGATTTTCACATTCTCTTAAACGTCAAAGTGACATTTAAAGATAACCTAAAATTTATGAAAGTAAACATGTCGATGGAACGTTGTTTCGTGCCAAAATAAAGAATAAAATAATATTCTGCAATATATTCAATGTCTCACATGCGTTTATAACCTTCTACCGTCTAATTCAAAGATTCAAAAGTGAAAGAAACATTTGATGTAACGTAGATAATTTCACGCCAAATAAAAAATATATTTATAAAAATAAATAGAACGATATTATATTTATATATTATAGCATATTCAGATATGTAATCCTCAATTTATAGTTTATATATATTTTTCTTTTAGGAATTATGTGTCCATATAAAATGTCTGTTTGAAATGAGTCTGAACTTGGTACGTAACGTTGTGACGACAAAACATGGCTGGTTTTTGCAACTTTTTAAAAATATCATACTTGAAAACGATTTTATACAACAAAAAATATAAATAAAAAATAATTTAATCATACTGATAAATGAATTAGATTATTCTTTTTCGATTTAAACAGAAAAAAAGTACAATTATTTTTTTGCATGACCTCATTGTATGTAGTAGCCTGACTCTAATATTTAATTATTTTGTTGTTTTGAATTGATATGTGATTCGAATTCTGTGGTGGTCTATGGGGTTTACGTAATTATTAGTCCTATGATTACATAAATACGAAATTTGCGTCAAAATGAAATTTGCTGATTATTCAAAATCAATAACTAGATCAACTGGAACAATTTCCGGTTTCTTAGTTTATAGTTACTGCACTGGTTTCATTATTCAACAAGTGTATTCATCTGCGGCGTATAAATCAAGTTTGTTATTATAAGTTTATAAATCAAGTTCTATTGTGCAATTAAGCGCTTAAATATCGATTATATGGAAATAATTTTTACTTCATAAAAGTATTTCCATGTAGCCGTAAGTTTTTTAAAATTTATTTTAATTGCTTTTAATTCCTTTAGCTTCATTAAGAATGCGGTCCTCCACTATTATCATCATAATTTCTAACGAGTATTATTTTACTTTGTTTTTTTTTTTTTGTTTCGTTTCTGACAATTCAATCAAAACAGAAAGACAAAGATAGAAAACTTGAAAACAGTAATAATTTGGAACAGTGTAGATATGTGACAAAGTGACAGAGAGATGTGAAGAGAGATAGCAATATATCTGTGGCGTAAATGTTAACGGCATTACAAAGATTTAAGGTGGTAGAAATGGTCAATTTTCTAATTAATAAAGAATGTCCCAATACAGGAAGTAATAATTCTTCGGACTTGCAGTCAAATAATAAAATTTATGCCAACGTTTCGACTATACAATAGGCTTCGTCAGGGCTAGAATGGTCTTGTTGAAAAAAGAAACCACATGTGGATAACGAAACATAAAAAATCTGATGAGGCCAACACAAAACCTCCCGCTATTTAATTTTTATTAATTTAAATACATACCTACCTACGTATTTACTAACGCTGCAAACTGTTCAATTGCAGAAAACTATTGCTTTATTTACTATTTTCTTTTTAAAATAATAATAATAATAATAATAATAATAATAAACTTTATTGACATCAGTCAAATGTCACTATTATTAATTTGAAGTGATAAGTTTTTTGACAGTGACATTTACTGTCAGTTACATTCATTTAAAAAATGAACTGTGTAACAAAGGAATAGTTTTTATCTTAGGCTTCGCGACTAATAAAAAAAAATATTTTTAAATTTATCTGTAAAATATATAGAAAAAGTATTAATGTATTCCTGTAGAAAATTCAATAATCTTTAATTTTCATAAGACATAAAATTCGAAAAAATGGCACTTAATGGTATTTTTTGAAGAAAAACCATTATGAGCTTCAGGTAAAGTGCTATTTCCGGTTATCCGATTTACACCAAAATCTAACGGCTTCTTTTCATATTAGAATAGGATAGAAATACAAGGTTTCAGAATTTTCTGAATGATAGTATTTGAGTTAGAGCGAAGACAAAATCCATACACATACATACACACATACAGACATCATCGTGAAAATGTTAAAAATGGATTCTAGGGACCTTAAAACGTGGTCATTTACTAAAATCTCGATACGAGATTTTTAGCACGATCCCTATACCTCCCTTACCAAGGGTAGCGGGAGGTAAAAACGGACATTTAAAATATGAATAAATAAATAGTTAAAAACTACATATCACAGAGTGAAAATCGTCAAAAATTAAAAAACTTGTCTTTGATGAATACAATTAACATGGATGCTACAAATTAATTATAAAATACGCAAAAACGTGTCGTTAGTGAAATCTGTTCAAAGCAAGTTGACGAACTGAGCAATAAGTAAAAGCCGTCATGACATAATTGTTTATTTTCATTATTTCATTATTTATTCATTAAACAGTGAGAAAGTTTAATTTTGCACGAAAATTATTTATTAATAGAATATTCATTCATGTCAATATTTGTTTATTAAATATTATCTTCTAAATGATATAGTCGTAAATGTCACAAAATCTACGACAAATTCATATTTACCTTCTTAATCAAAATGTTACAATAATAATGAGAGAATAATAATAGGTGTATAATATATAATTAAAGATAATTAGTGAGAATCTTTATTTGGCCTTTATTGTGCTGTTGGTTCTCCAACTTTCACAATAAATAATTAGATAAATATATAAATAAAAAATCTGTTGTGGGCAGCACAAGACTTTTCGTTAATTTGATGTACTTTGTACAAATCCTATACCAAAAGTTCATTGGAAAAGATTCTATATATCCAGTAAAATTGTAACACGAACATAATACAATTTTTTACAAATTCCATACAGAAAGTTCCTTGGAAAATATTTTATAAATCCAATAAAATTGTCACATGTATATACATTATGTACCTATACTCATATATGCATAAATACTCTAAAAATGTGTACACTTACGTAACATTCTCTTACAATCAAATAATATTACTACCAAGTTTATATCTCTACCAATTTTTGAATTATTGCCCTAAAAGTCAATATACCTACCCCACATTTAGATAAAAACTTCAAAATTTTCAAAAATCTAATTTGTATGTATCTAGATACTTTTCAAAGCGCTGATTCCAAATTTTGAAACCGCAGGTCGATATCTGGTTTCGTTCTCGAGACATACAAATTAGATTTTTGAAAATTTTGAAGTTTTTATCTAAATGTGGGGTATATTGACTTTTGCGGCAATAATTCAAAAATGGGTAGAGATATAAAGTTGGTAGTAATATTAAATGATTGTAAAGAGAATGTTACGTAAGTGTATACATTTTTAGTAACCTTCAAAATAACATTTCCTCACTCGACCATAGGAACTACTAGAGTTATATAAAATAACTTATATCGAACGCAGGCGAAAAAACTATTTTAGTGTCTGATATTCTTCCCATGAAATGTTGTTTACGTGGTTATATACTTTGAAAACAAAACGCGGTACGCGGTAGTATGTCCCTAAATATGTATCTATGTATACATATAAGAGAGGGGGTAAAAAACGAATATTTCACTTGTAAACAAATGGAGAACGAAATTTACTGCTATGAGAAAGGAATTTATAAGGGTCGATTTTTTATTTGTCAAATATATTCCGGAAAGAACTGTTTACTTTTACGCCTTCTTGAATGATTTGTAGACATGAAGATGTCACTTTTCAAAATTGGGTTGTGGATTTTTATTTCATATTACTGATTTCCGATATAAGAACTGAAGCATAAGTTTGGTAAAATATTATATTGAAAATATTTTTTTTAATATTAGAGCCTCTTGTTTTCATACTTTCATATTTTTCTAAGATTGTGTGAGAGGATTAAAAAGCATTATCATTTGAGAAGTGATAGCATATTGATCCGTAAATTTTTGAGGTTATCTTATATAATATTTTGAAGAGATAAGATCACAAATGGCGCATGATTTATGACGAACAGCAAGTTCTACAAATCATTTTGCGATTATTAATTAAAATTTAAGTTGGATGTAGAATTTATGGAATTACGAGTAGTGCACTTTTTTCATTTTATTAAATACAGATGTCTCAACTCACGTTCCCTGTTTATGGGGATCTTAAGATTCGAAGCCAGTAGCCAGTTAATGGTTAAATAAAACATGCACCTACTTTTTGTAAAATTATACATTTTCGGCCAAAACAGCGTGAATACGAACATCGCCATAGCCACCTAATTAATTTATATTACTCAATGAATTAGAACAACCCTATGTTAAATCTTCATCATGTTTTCATAATAACTAGTGAGAATGTTTGTGTTCAATTTGAAGGCAATTTTTTAAAAGATTTTTCAATATAGTTTATTTGTTAATATTTGTTTTTATTAATAATTTTATAATGAAGGATAATGCCGTCCAAGTCTGACTTTTTACTTGTTGCCTTAACCTAAACAACATACGTTGAAATCGTTTTACGCCACCTTTTGTAGGGTAAAATCCTCTATTGACTGGACTATATGTATTTATTTGTTTCCAGTTAGAATTAGGGTGTGAATATGTTGGAGCTGTGATAAAAGCTATAAGAGCGACGATAAGAGCAGCGATAAAAGCGAAGCAAATCTATTTTTCTTTGATGTGTTTATATTGGAGCTGCGATAAAAGATATAAGAGCGACGATGAGAGCAGCGACAGAAACTGATTTAAATGTTGTTGACAATATTATTAAAGCTATTTTTGTCCTACATAACACAATCATTGACATGGAAGGTAGTGAACATCATTTAGAAGATACATTAAATATTCCAAAACAATCTAATACCACAACTAATAATGGTAGACCAACCCTGGTTGTACAAAATATTCGTGATTTATTTAAAACTTACTTGTGTCACAATTCTATCGTAAATGGCATATAATTTTTGACAAAATGTACTGTAACCTACAATTAATATAAATAAACATATCCACTTACTGGTTCAAGCATTAACAAAATTTGCGGTTTTGTTCGCGGTTCAGGTTCGAAATAATGTAAAATGAGAGCCGGAATTTACGCAAAACGCAACAAGAAACGAACACAATTTTCACGAAAAGTCAGCCCAGAGAGCAACGCAGACGCCTAAGACGTCGATTATCGGCTGTATTTACTTTTCGAACTAAAAATTAACCTGAACCGGAGTTGAACCCCGAACCTGAATTTTAATACTCGGTTCGGTTTCGATTCAGGTTCAATTAAAAATATATCTGAGGTTCGGTTCTCGGTTTGGGTTCTCTAAAATGTTACGGTTTGGTTCCGGTTTTGGTTCGGTTCAGGTTCGGGTTCGATGCCCTGGTTTAAATTACTCGCCACTTCATCTCATAATTTATCCAGCACATATCTGTTGGGATGGTTTTTATTTGTTTGATCCCATAATGGAGATCTAACAATTACTTTGCTAATTAAT
The DNA here is from genome assembly GCA_943142095.1 of Ophonus ardosiacus. Classification (NCBI taxonomy): domain Eukaryota; kingdom Metazoa; phylum Arthropoda; class Insecta; order Coleoptera; family Carabidae; genus Ophonus; species Ophonus ardosiacus. Next base: position 48,507,327 of record OW964826.1, on the reverse strand, counting down.
TTGTCTAACTCCATCTCTAGCGTAGCGTCTTGCCTAGTGTTGCCGCGAAATGAGATATGGCGAGAAACAATCCACTCTCACCTCGTCTCGAATTTTCGAGGACGAGATTTCTCTGTATGTTGTCTAGTCATATTTTTCCTTACTTTCTCTCGATCTCGACTCGAATTTATAATTAGAAATAGTAACTAAATTAACATTACAAGTAACATGAATATAATAAACGCGTACCACTGATTAAAACATTATTTTATTATTTTACTGCATTTTCTTCTTACTAAAACCCAATAAATTAAAAATTAATAAATAAATATGAATGTAAATAAAGAGGCAATTAAAATATTTATTTATACCGACAAATATTTTATTTTGTATAATATTTATGTAATATAAAAAAAATCGAGATATCGCTGCATCACTTGTCTTGCCTCGATGAGAGCGTAGAAATACATTCAATTCGTTCTCGACGCTCTTATCGTTGCTCAACTCCTAAGCGTAGCTTTGCGCGCTGCTTCAATGTAAACACCTACATTTAAATCTATGCATCCATTCGCACTGCTTCGCTAGTATCGCCGCTCTTATCGTTTATCGCAGCTCCAACATAAACACAGCCTAACATACTTATTAAGAACATTCTCAGAAGAAGAAAAAACTATACCTAGAAATTAATTTATACGAGTTAAATTATAAACTGATAGTATTGTTCACCTAATATTTATGAAGTAGAAGTTGAAAATGTAGGAAGTAACAATTAACAAAAGGTCACTGTACTTTTTGAACCATGTAATTTATTTCATAGGTATACTACCCTAGTATGTATTATATTTCCATAATTTTACTCTAGTGGGTGTTTATTTAATAAAGACCGTACATTTATCCTTTGTTAAAACTTACATAGAGCAAACACTTCTCAGAAAGAGAAGAGGACTGCTGTAGTACGAAAACACATGAATATTTTTATATGGTTTTGTTAAAAATCGAACTCTGAATAGAAAAACAAGAAATGTACTTTATATTGTTTATTTGTTTTACACAAATACGTATGCGTACTTGAAAATGAAAGTTGTTGACACCTTTGCTCAAGTAATAGATCGAATACATACGTTCATTGTAGTATGAGCGTTATGATTTCTTGTTTTATTAAACGTTTTAGTTGTTTTGTGCACCGTTGTACTTACATAGATATAACGTAAATGAAAAGAAAAACATCAAGATGATTGCCAGGTTCAGATGTGGTAATGAAGAGAGAAACAATAAATACTGGCTATCAGGTGATGAGAGGAGTTGCAGGCTATGCGGGAGAGAAGAGGAAACTATCAGGCATTTAAGGATTTCGTGCAGGGAAGTTACGAGAGAAGGAAGAAAAGAAACGGTTCTGTTAGACGATATAGGGTCGGGACAAGATTGGATGAAGGAAGTCATCGAGAAACGGGGGGTTAATTTATGATGTAGTACCACAATTTATTGTAAAATATATATAATATGTAGATTCTAGGCCGGTTACGCAAGAATAAATATAATAATAATAATATAACGTAAAGCCGGTCTAAAAGACCATATTCTATACCCAAATTATTCAAGCAGCCAATGCACGTCATTAATAAAAATTGAATAAAAGTAACTAGATGTGTGACGTCGTGTACTGCTACGTTTGCAGAGGTTTTAGAATCTTTATGAAAAGAGTTATACAGATTGCAATCTGCATTATCGACATGGTTATGAACTGTCACATCTACAAAAGAAATACTATATTTTCGTCACTGTCTATTTCTATTTAAATTATTTTATAATACTAACCTTATTTATACTTATGTATGCCATATAAATTCAATAAATAAAAGTGAGCCGAATTTCAAAAAAATATACCGAATTCTTTTGATTGATTAGAAATGTTACCTTTGGCAGATTCACAGATTTTGTGTTTGCGTTAACGGTCACGTTGCGTCGTTGCGTTGCGTTTAACATTACTTTATTATAAATAGGCTTTTACAAAGCACAAAAATGTTTCAAACACGATACAAATATTTTTCAAATAATAACTTTGACAGTATGAACATTCAAATTATCAATGTTGCCAACTATAGCAACAATTAAACGAATAATATGACGTTGATGTACATTATTTATATATTATTCATGTCATATACGATAAGTAATGAACTCTGCTATTCATCTTAATAATAATTATATAAGGCTATACACTTTTTGACGGTTAAAAATGATTGAAATTTTATTTAATTTTTCACTATTAGTGATTTTAATACATTAAGGTTTTTACACTAAGTGATGACGTGCATTGGCTGCTTGAATGATTTGGGTATAGTCGTATGGCATTTAAGTAGGTACTCGCTATCGTTCGTACACAAACTTGCCATCCTCGTCTGGTAAACTTCCACTTTTCTTTACTTGGAACGTAATATACTATTATTGATAACCTACAGGGCAAAAAATAACAACTTTAATTACTTATGTCGTCAAGAACCATACACTTTTTATTGCGCAATGTTTTTGTTACGAAGAATACTATAACATTACATTAAGTGTAACCGTATAGAAACGAACTATAAGCTATAAATAATTCATAGACATGCGCGAGAATACTCGTAATTGCTCTACTCGAAAGTTCAATTTGATATGCGTGAATGCGGTAAATACGAGTATTATAAACTTGTAAGCGATTTACTGATCTAAAGTTTCTGTATTACCTCAAGAGATAAATAGGTTAGATCTGAACACAACGCAATCCGAATGAAAGTGAGTGGGAAAGAGATTCCGACAAATAGAAAGATAAAACATCTGATTCGATTCTCAAAAGTGTAAGGTGTATCAACGAGAGAAGAAAAGGAGTACGTCTATAGAATCATATATTTTTCCGTTGCGTCAAGACTAGAAAACGTGTTGTGTTGAAGCGAAGCATTATTATATTTCGCGTGAAATATTTGCAAACTATAAGTATTTCTTCATTAATTCCACAATGCAGGTGGATTTAGTGAATAAATGTCCCTTTGTTACCTTTAGTTTTTATGTAAACAAATATTTTTGATTATAACAAAAATAATGCTTAATTAAAAAAATCTATTATTAATATATTTTTATATTTTTTAATTCATTCTATAAATAAATTTTCTCCTATTCTTTCATGGAATTATTTGAGCTGTGAAACTCATTACAATGGATTATTTTTACTTCCTTGTACGAAGTAAAGGAAGTATTGTAATCGCGAAAAATTTCGATTTCCGGATTTCAACGGAAATATCCATTTTGACCATCCCTGAATCCATTTTGACTAATTTCGTCGTGACGTCTGTACGTACGTACGTACGTATCTCGCATAACTGAAAAACGGGAAGCCGTAGAAAGTTAAAATTTTGTATTTAGGACTGTTATAACATCTAGTTGTGCACCTCCCTTTTTGGTCATTACATAACTTTCGGAAGTGGTACTTTACTTGAAGCCTATAATAGATTTTAATGAAAAACTATATTAAAATATAATCCAAAACTTTTCAAAATTGGTATATAACACTTCTATATCAATGGAAATAACATAATAGATTTTAGTTAAAATGGTCTACCCGGAAGTGGTACTTTACTTGAAGCTTATAATAGATTTTAATGAAAAACTATACTAAAAATAATCTAAAACTTTTAAAATTTGGTATATAATACTTTTATATCAATGGGAATAACATAATAGATTTTGGTTAAAATAGTCTAACCGGAAGTGATACTTTACTTGAAGCCTATAATAGATTTTAATGAAAAACTATACTAAAAATAATCTAAAACTTTTAAAATTTGGTATATAATAATTTTATATCAATGGGAATAACATAATAGATTTTGGTTAAAATAGTCTAACCGGAAGTGATACTTTACTTGAAGCTGTTATCAGTTTTTCTTGAAAAAAATGGTGTTATTTTGATTTTCATAATAAATGCTTCAAATAAAAGTTTTAAAGAATTAAATTCTGCGTCGAAAACATCAAGTATAATTAAATTAGCTCTTTGTATAAGCTATGAATTAGGACAAAAAATAACAAAAAAATGAAGAATTTAATGTCAATGTCAAATTATGTCAAATACGTGCAATTTTATGATTGGGTCTGTTATAATACATATTTTAATTATTAACAAAATATGTATAGTGTAACAGGCGTACAAGGAAGTCATGTGGTGTCCACATCAGATATTTTGTATTTATAATTCTCTGCCTCTAAATCTATAGAAGATATAATGCTTCCGGTTTCCAAAACCTTTTCTTCCCATTAATGTAAGATTAAGGATAAATAAATATAACATCACGGCATATTACCTATTTCTAGGTGTGCCAATCTGCTTTGTCGCAGATATCGGTAATGATAATGACATATTTGTACCGTGCGGGCGTTTATCAGTCGTCACCTCACGGGAACTCATTGCTGGCGTGGAGAGTGCACCACAGGAGTCACTTTTGAGCCATTTAAAATTCGAAATATTTGGCGCCGGTCGGGATCGAACCCGGTTCCCCAGGTTCGCGACCAAAGACTCAGGCACGGGACCCCATAGATTAAGGAATACGTAGTTAAATTGTTCTTTAGTCTTATGGAATTTGAGAAACCAAACATACACAAATACACACACACACACACACACACACACACACACACACACACACACATAGACATCATTGTAAAAGTGTTAAAATCGGATTCAATTGACCTTAAAACGTGCTTATTCATTAAAATCTGGATATGTGATTTTTGGCTTGATCCAATACCTACGTCTCTTAGCGAGAGGTAGAAATTGAATAAAATACTTCATTGTAAATTTAATGAAATGAAAAAATGCAACGTGTTTTTTTTATACCAATAATTTAAATATCATAAGAATAAAAAAGATGATTCGAATTTGCGCAATTCAATAAATTTACTGTGGAAGTAAATTTTAATTGATGAATAAATTTTTTTTATTCACAATCGGTTAGTAATAGGCGATTTCAGACTTTAAAAAAGTTGGGAAGTTAGTTATGGACCTATTAAATTAAAAGAGAGAGATATTAATAAAAGTGAGATGTGCATAGTGCGCAGTTGAATTTTAGCGCAGGTGGGTGACAAAGTGTAAAACATTTGAATTTAAAAAATGGCAGCAAATACATGTACAATAAATTTAATAAAACTGACTCAATTTAGGTATAGTACTTGCGATGAATACTTCAAAAAGAGAGGAAGAACAAATGGAAATCAGAAAAGAAGATATAAGCTAAAGAAGGTTATATACACGATATCAAAATATTAGAAGAAAGCGATACAGTTGTGTGCGTTAAAGCCAACTGTTATCGTAGTCAAAAGAAATGTGCAAAACCACATAAGATATTTATAAAGTTTTTTTCAATAATTCTGTATCAATTTTCAATTCGTTACCCCAATGCTTTGTCTTATTCAGATCCTTAGGGAATATGTGGTACGCCAACAATTGTGATGATGTATGTATTACATACTGTACAATATTTACGAAATTATTTTCTTGTTCTTATATGTTCCTGCATATTTGTACTTCAAACTTGAGAACTTAATATGCTTTGCTTTTTATGATAAAAATTGTTTTGTTCCTCCGTATACCAGAACAATCGAAAAGTGACAGTAAATAGCATAGTTGTCAAATGATTTTTTTTAAAGAACTAATATTATAATCTCTAATTAAACATACATTTTACATAACATATATATTTTTTTTATTAGATATATTTCTGTTTGTAACACATATATTTTTTGTCATTTTCTTCATAATTTTTAACAAGTATAAATTTATTTGATTTATCTTTCGTTATTTGGCAACATGGTGTCACCTACCTAGCGATTCAGAAAAAAATCGCTAGATGGCACATCTAAAATGACGTCACAGAGTCATAAAAATTTAATAGGTCCATTGTTAAACTCTGAGCAAAAAGATGCCACACTCCAACCTCAAGGCTATATCACACCCTAAAAAGTCAGAGCATATCAATGATTTACATGTAAACATTTTATATGTAAAGATACGAAATGAAATTGTAAATAAATGTGAAGAAATCAAAATTTGAGGTTAGAAAGCAAACTGACAGTTTATGTGACAAATGAATAAGCTCAATCCCCTGAAATCATTTGTATTTTATGTGTTGTTATTATTAGTATTGAAATATCAATTACTCATTATTAATTTCAGATTGTGTATAATAGTATGAGGGATTATGCTAGTCATTATTCATGAAGATGAGGCGAATAATGCAAAACATTCGAGTGAATAATGACCATAATCCCGATTAAAATACTTGTAAATTTTGAAATAACTGAAATAAATATTTTATGAACTTTACAAATTTATAATTTATTGGAACAATAATTATCAAACAGAACATTAAATTGATTTTTGATTTTCGATATTAAAGGAATTACCTACTTATTGGCGATTGGCGTAAAGATGTATTGTAAATGATAGAAAAGGTTCCTTGACTGGATGTATTGATGAGGTAATAAAAAATTCTAGATTGCAGTCACAAAATTTTATTTACTTAATTCTCGGGTCGATCGGATTCGAACTCCACATGAGCCTTCCTCATCTCCTGAGGAAGGCTCATGGGGAGCTCGACCCGAGAATTTAGTAAATAAAATTTTGTGACTGCAATCCAGAGATTCAGAGACGGGATAGGAATATACATTGTTAAATTCTCACTGAAGTATTTCTAGCGAGATGCAGTTCTCCTCGTCGCCCTCACTATCCAATTTAATGTAGTTTAGCACTTTTCAAAACAATAGAAATCAGTTGAATAACGTTAATAGAAAAATACAAAATGACGAGTGACAACATTGACAATCGCAAAACAGTCAACTTTCATGTAGGAAGAATAATCGCGGCAGAATTAAAATAAGCGTGAATAATTGATTTCTGGTTTCGTGATTGGTCGAGAAGAGTGAATTATGAATTCATAATTCACGACAGTGAAGTATGGCTACTATAATTAGTCGAAAAAATTAAAATAATGGAGATATATTTTCACATGAAAAGAAAAAATAGTATACAAACCGTAGAAAAAAGTTTCATTGCGTTTGTGGCTATAGCAAATCTCGGCCCTTCGTGCCTTAGGCCTTAGTAGATTTCTTCGTCCTCGATAGTTATGAAAAACTTTCTACATCGGTTAGTAGTATACCATTTAAAACCGACCCTTATTGGATGTTTTTTTTTTATCAAGGTTGCAAATAATTAATAAATTTATATCTCTTATGCCCGTATTCACCAACATCAAATAAATCTTTGAATAGCTTATTCATTGAATAAGAGAAAAATATCGCATCAAAATATGACAGCTAGAACAAATACCTTCATTTGTGTTATGGTATCGATGCGATATTTTTCTCTTCTTCAATGAATAAGCTATTCAAAGATTTATTTGATGTTGGTGCATACGGGCATTAGATTATTTCTTCTATGGCCGGTTTTATAAACGACAGATAAATTTACTTCCAAGGTAAATAAAATTTATTCCTTCAAATGACAGTCGAACATTTGACAGTAATATTTAAAAATGTCATAAAATGTATAAAATTGATTCGAATTTGTTAGTTTGAATAAATTTACTATGTTAGTAAATTTATTCTGCCCTTTATAAAACCAAGGGTTAGTTTATTAAGAAAATAGTTATTTGAGTTACAAGGACTATTATAAGTAAGTCTTTACGTTCGAGAAAGTTGTAATAGGCCGTGGCGGGAAGCTGAGGCCTAGTAACTTTCGAGATAAAAAATTAAGATTCGTCGTCGAGGAAATATAGTTTGATTAACTATGAATGAAAGTAACATTTAGCTCGAAAACAGATTTTTGTTTACAACAAAAATAATGCATAATTACAATAAAGGAAATTTGATTACAATAATGAAAATGGCTAACCAATACTCTTAAGGATAAAATAAACAAAATTGAGAATAAAAATCCGAGTGTAATTCAGTATTCTAATTCAAGATTCAAGTTTGAATCTGGCGGATACCAACTTCGTAAACACAATGAGTTGGCATAATATGTAAATATAATGTATAGTATTTATAAACCGTGCTTATTTCAAATTTGTATATTGACAGAAAATTATTCATTAAACAGGGTCATTAATACATGAATAATTAATTATTCTGTTTACGGATTTTACATTATTATAATTTTATTATAAATGGGTAATTATTCACATGAAGACAAATTACAAATAAAATTATATAAATATAAATAAATGTATAAGTATCATCACTGCATATTACTCATTTCTAGGTGTGCCAGTTTGCTTTAGCATCGCCTCTCGGGCACTCATTACTGGCGAGAAGAGTGCACCACAGGGGTCACTTTTGTGCCATATAAAATTTGATATATTTGGCGTCGGTCGGGATCGAAGCCGGTTTCCCAGATTCACGACCAGACACTCAAGCACGCGGCCACGAGACTAAATAATAAAAAATCTGTTGTGGCCAGCACAAAACCTTCCGTCAATTCAATGTATTTTGTACAATTCCGATACCAAAAGTTCCTTGGAAAAGATTCTATATATCCTGTAAAATTGTAACACGAACACACTATTTTTTACAAATTCCATATTGCAAGTTCTTTTGAAAAGATTCTATAAATCCAGTATAATTATAACACGAATGTACATTCTGTAAATTGCACTTCACACTTCCTCATTCCTATCCAACGCATCTTCTTCACGCAGTTCTTCTTCTCTCAAATATTCTGCTACACAGTCCTTCCATCTTCTCTTTGGCCTTCCTCGTACTCCCAACATTGAAACTGCAAGTCACTTGCGAGGGACACTCTGTCACTTATGTTACTTTCTGATCCTATACTTTCCACTTTGATTTTGCACTTGACACTGACAACTGTCAATTAGAATTTTTTGAATATATGGAATATATCTACTGTTTCCATAATTTTTGCAAAGCTGACTGATTTTTGAAAGTTAACCTCTCTTAATCTCTCTATAACTCTTTACCTATTGAATATGAAGGAAAACGTATAATCAAATCGTATAGAGAATAAGATTTTCTTTCATATTAGTGATCATAAAATGTCGAAAAATGATATTTAACTGCGTTTTTTCCAGAAAAACTGTTAAGAACTTCAAATAAGGGTACTTCCGGTTGACCAATTATAACCAAAATCTAATCAGCTCTTCATATGGTTGTAAAGAAGAGGAATACGAAAGAATCATAATTTTTAGAATTGTAGTTTTGAAGTTATCGTCGGAGAAAAATTTGTCACACACACACACACACACACACACCCACACACACAGACACATAAATAAAAATAAAAAATAAAATACAAAATTTAAATTAAAAAATAAAATAAAATAATAAAAATAAAATTATATAAAAATTAAAATAAATATATCGTCACGGCATATTACCCATTTATGGGTATACCAGATATGGGTAAAGATAATGGCATATTCATACTGTGAGGACATTTACCAGGCGTCACCAGTCACCATACGGGCACGCATTGCTGGCATTTTGCAACCAAACACTCAGGCACATGGCCAGTAATAAAGTAAATTTAACGTGCTATCAAAATAAGCAGGAACCAAATGTGATAATTTAAATTTGATCTCTTGAAATAATTGTAAGACTGACTGACATCTGGTTTTGTTTTCTGTAGAATAATTTTGATTGTTTGTAAGTGCTGTATACTATGAGATAAGTTAGTTAGAAGCTTTGATGACATTTGATATTTGAAGTTAAATTTATGTTTATGTATGTTTTCTTTTTTTCTTGTTTATTGTTTCATTTTTCAATTTTCTTAATACACTAGTTTCAAGTAAATATATGAACAGTTTTATGACATTAATATAATGTTTATAATAGCCATATACACAATATCAAGCCTAGTATATCGTTCTTAAGTAAATTATTGCAGTATGTTATTATTTTATAAGTGAAAATTATAGTACCTTGCAGAAGAGTACGTCATTTAAAAAAGTTTAAAATTATTACTTTCTTCTTTTCGCTATACGTATGCATACTCTTTTAGACTCAAGACTGGGACTATAATTTATAATCTTATACAAGCGCTCTGAATTATTTTGAAGTTTGTTTATAATTTACTTGTTCTTATTAACTTCAAAGATAATGAAAATTAAATTGCTTTAGATTATTCGGATCAACATTTTGAAATTAGAGTGTTAGCAACATTTGGTAAAGTAAGTATGTGCCATAATGACTTTGTTTTCACACACACATATATATATATATATATATATATATATATATATATATATATATATATATATATATATATATACAGGGTTAGTTAAAAGTTTGGAGACGGCGATTTATTGTCGTTAATATTCATTTTAGGAAATTATGTTCAAAACAAAAGTTTTTTAAGAAATTTTGATCTACATTTGAGAGTACTTGAATTTTTTTTTTCTTCAATTATTTTTGAGTTACGCTTGTCCACGTAATTTTTTTAAATGGGAACCTATTAATTTTACTCTTCCATTCGATAGAGTGTTTTTTTCTCTTTACAACAGTATGTCGGTTACAATCTTATCATTAAAAACAAATTAATGACTAAGTAAATTACATCGCTCGAGTTTGTTTATCGCTTCGGTTTTGTCTATCTTAGATGTACCTACTATTCGTAAATATTTGAACCGGTGTTTCTCCTTGTAAAAATGTTATTAAAATAAATTGAAAAACAAAAAAAAAACATACTGTTGTAAAGAGAAAAAAACACTCTATCGAATGGTAGAGTAAAATTAATAGGTTCCCATTTAAAAAAAATTACGCGGACAAGCGTAACTCAAAAACAATTGAAGAAAAAAAAAATTCAAGTATTAACAATATTAAATATAATTTCATTCTGTATCTCTTTCACTCACAATATTTATTATATTATCTATGGATTAAAAAATATAAAAATATACGGGATGATAATATAATGAATAGGTGTTACAAATTTATAAGTTATGTAGGGGATGCAATGTAGACTAACTTTTATTAATAAACTCATATCCGGATATGAATCATTTTCGAGCTACAGGTTGGTAAAAGAGTAATTTTCGACCTTAATTTCAGTTGGCTATGACCAATCACTATCAGTATGGCCTATGGCCCGGTTTTCGTGTAACACCCGGTATATCAATTATACTGCAGTTTTCTTATTCCCAGTTGCACCGCTAACACTTAAAATTTAAACCTGGTTTTATTCAGTTAGCCAATTCAATTTTGTACTATAATTAAAAAATCTGATGAGGCCAACACATGACCTCCCGCCAATTCCATGTTTAAAATAGCAGTGAGCTTTAAGTAAAGTGTCATTTCCGGTTAATCGTTTTTAAATAAAATCTAATTTGTTGTCCAATAAATAGAAAAGTCTGTAATACGAAATTTTGGATTGTTTTATTGTTTTTCCTCAAAAATTTGTTAGAGCTCCAAATTAAGTACTACATCCGATTTATCATATATGGTTAAAATCTAATATGTTGTTTCAAATTATATATGAGTTTTAAATACCAAATTTGACAAGTTTTGGATCATATTTTAATAGGCTTTAAGGAAAAATCGTCACACACGTACATTCTTATAAAAATCAGCATCATCTTCTAGGTGCTCTAAAACGCAATATTTGTAAATTCTTCGCCGTACATAATCCATTTCGTAAATGTGTAGTTGTAAATTAATATTAATTTATAGTGCTGCAAAAATAGCAATTAGCAAATTTAAATCAGATCATCCTGTACATCTAACATTTATGTATGATGGAAAATATATTATTTTTACAAACCTTAATAAAATATTTTACTATTATATTCTCATTACACGGTTTCATTACTAATTTTAATATAATTGCTGCCTGTCAGTGACATTTGTTTAAATATGTCAAACCTGTCATTAAAATTATGATTTTGTTTGACGCATAGGCTAGGTGATACATGGAAATAAATTATATTATATATTCATATTTAAAGTTATTTAGAGTTATTTACTAAATGTTATTATCGTAGAATTAAAGATTAAACCATTATATTCCATTTTAATTAGTAAAAGTTGCTAAAAAATTATATTCAATGAATTTTTTACAAAAAAACTGTTAAAAGCTTGTATAAATGATACTTCCGGTTATCCGATATACACTAAAAACTAATGAGCACTTCCCATATTAGTACAGAATGGGTATACAAAATTTCAAATTTTTCTGATTGATAGTATTTGAGTAATCGTGTCCACATGATCCACACACACTCACAGACACACAGACACACACACATACATACCTACAGACATCATTGTAAAAATGTTAAAATCGGATTCTGGGGACATCAAAACGTGCTTATTATATAAAATCTCTATATGCCAATTTTAGCACGATCCCTATACCTCCCTTACCTAGGGTAGCGGGAGGTAAAAATTATTCGACAGGAATTAACATTAATTTATTTGGTTAACTGAATAAAACCATCTTTAAATTTTAAGTGTCAGTGGTGCAACTGGGCATTAATAGTGCCTGAGTGTCTGGTGCGAATCTATGGAACCGGGTTCGATCCCGAACGACACCAAAAGAAATATTTATACTCGCCGTTAAATAAATAACCAATGGAATTGGCAACAGTGTAGAAATCTCCAGTTCATATTTATTTGACGGGTCGAGTAGTGTGGATGTAGATCTAATAAAATTTGTTTATATTCTACAAACGAAATAAAAATATAAAATAATGTTTCTAATTATAAAACTTCTAAATTTTATAATCATAGTAACGCAGAAAAAATAAATATAACGATGAAAGGCAAATGCGCTTAAAAAACAGGAATGTACATAAACTTATTTTATTATTATTCCTTTGTGTATTTTTAATTTACGTTTTAAAACATGCATGCATACGTTATTATAATGTATAATTAAAATCACAAAGAAAGAAAAGTTTCCATGCTTTTTCAAAAGCCTATTCTCCCAAAAACTGTGAACTGTTTTATTCTTATATTGTATGAGTTTTGGGGGATACAGCGTAAAAAGGTAGATACAGACTTGTGGATATCAGCAATTTATTTTATACAGGATATCTCTTAAATAGGGGGTCATGGCTTAACCACAGATTCCTGAGGCTAAAATAAGACGATTTAACTAAACTTGCTTCTACCGGAAAGTGTACCATTTAGCCAGTATTCTGCTTCAAAGTTCTTCGAAAAAAAAAAAATTGCTTATAATAATCGGACGCTTTATACGATTTGGATGAAATTTGGTATGACAGTTCATATGGTTATAAGTCATCTTTTAAGGTGATACTTGTTATTATTAGTGAACCACTAGTGTATGAAACTTAGGTGTCCCAACATTGATTAGACCGTAACTTTTTAATGACCACGCCGATAACATAATTTTTTTTTTCAGAAAGATGCATTCAATAGTAAACTTTTCTCTCTCTCTGTTTAATTTATGATATCTGTTACGGTTCAGACAGAAAAAAATAAAACGTGAGTGACCGCATCGTGAATTTTTTTAAATAAATTCAATCTAGCACTCTATCCAAATGTCAAACACTTAATTTCTAATGACGTATATATTGACAGAATAGTAATTTACGTAACAAGACCTGAAAGTGATACTTTACTGGGTGAGCAAGCATAGCTTGTAAGCCCAATATAGACACTTTCAGGTCATGTTGGATACAATATTTTTTTTGCGATCCTGAAAAAAGAATAAAAAAGAATTATTTTATTTTTTACTGCGAGTAAATAAGAAATAAATAAACAATTGATCTCCATGGAAACATTTAGCTTTACCGGTCCCGGGATCGGTAAAGTACAATCCGATCCCTTATAGACAACTTTCCGAGCTAGCTCAGCAAAGAAGGACTTTCCGATTTAAATAGTGATCAGAAAGAGCTCATTTCCTGGGCGATCGCGAAAAAATAATTGTAAATGTTCTCCAAAAAAGCAAATAATACACAAACAGTTACGAAACGTCAAATGTAGACTTTGACAACTATTTAGTGATAGAGAGCGATGTATAGAGGTTTACATATGGCTGAAAAAGATGTACAATGAGTACGAACGTATGCGCAGTATACTTTAACTGAGAACTTCCGTACTGTTGAAGGACAGAATAATATATATTTCTATTCTTTTATGTTGGAGCATTATTCTAACAATAAAAGAATATGAGACACTTGGTCCATTTGTTTAAAGGTCGATGGTTTACACGAAACTTACTAAACTACATAGTAGTAATATGGTCATAATTTAGTGTTTGGTCAGCTTAGCAAGATATCAATGTACGACCAAACCTACTGTATTTAATTATTGAACAACATAATGTTTTTTGGCTGCAAGAACTTCTTGACTGGAAAGGTAATGAAGGAAAGAAAAATTACTGGATTTCAGTCAATATAAAATATATTTTCCGCCTCTACCGGTTTCGACACCTCATGTGTCTTCCTCAGGAGGTGAAAATTTGTAGATTGTAAAACATTGATACATATATAAGACAATAATAAATAACATATAGAACATACAATGGCCCTCAAAATTTAAAAAAAATAAATAAATAAGGGTGGTTTTCACCAACAACAGTTAAACAATTTATTCTCTTGTTAAATTTATCAAGCTGTTAAACTGTATATTTCATTTTCACCAACTACAGTTAAGTATATCAACACAGTAAATCATTTGTTAAACTAACCGACGAATATTCTAGGGTTAAATATTTATCGGGCCGTTATCTTAATTATTTCCCTGGTTACAGTGACAAACATAGAAAAAAAATATAATTTAATTTTTGACATTTTGTCGTATTCAAGTTTAAAAAAGTGTAAAAAGTGAGTTCTTCGTCATCTAATTCATCATCATCATTATCTGTGTCTATAACGTCCTGTAATTCTTCTGATTCTGATGAAGAATATCTTCCTAAACGTCCACGAATGTCGAGAGAGAGAAATAATCCTTTGCTGATGTATGATAATATTGACTTTAGAATCTGTTTATGTTTTTTTTTTTTTTTATTTTTTACGACGCTTATTTTTCTTTTCGTCATTTGTGTAATTCTTTCACCTTTCCCTCTGTTTACAGTTTTTTTTTCCTCATACATTTTATAATATTTTTTAGTACGCATTGACAATGTCAATAACAGATGCACTACTTGTCAAGAATAATTAAAACAATATAGTTATTTTCGTAACAAGTTATGAAATATACCAAATATCATGCGAGTGTAAATTGACGCACGACGCGTAGCGGAGTGCAAGTCAATACACACGAGCTAAGATATTTGCATTTCATACAAGTTATGAACATTATTTTTTAGACGAGCATAAATAAGTTCAACTTTCAGTGTTAGGATACTACGTTGATATGTCATACAAATTACGCTGGTCGTCTAAAAATATATTTTCAATATTTATGGTAAATTGATCAAAGATAAAATACAAAAATGATCAGTAGGTCCATCTATCAATAAGTAGCACATTCAAAATCTGATGTTAAAATATGACATTCGGCTGATAACTAACTGGTGCTAAAATTATTTGGTGAAATTACAGATAATTTATTCTATCGTTTTAATTTATTGCTTTGTTAGGTAACCATAGATTTAACTGTCGTTGGTGAAAACCACCCTAAATACATTAAAAAACTCAATCGTCAATAAAATAAGATATAAAACTTGATTTAACAATGGCACCCATTTAACTGATTCTAATTCTTTTTGCTACAGAAACCTGTGGATTAGACTTAGAAAGCATTGATATTGTTCATAGTAAAGAAAATAAATAATTAATCTCCGATTTCGTGACCAATAGTACTAAATTTCAGTTAGGTGCAGACCCGGTGACGTATCGATGTCCTTGTATTGCAGAGAGATAGTGCGACGTGTGTAATGAGAATGGCTGATTGCTGATAGGCTCTTTTCCCACGGGAAATCCTGTGAAAATGAAGATTTGTAAACAACATTCATTATTATAACATCACACATCGTTTTCAAATTATTTTCTGCCGTGATAACATGCAGATTATAATTCTAATTTCTAGAACATCATCAACAGAGCTTTTGTTTTGTAATTTATTTCATTATATTTTATGATTATTTTAATAAATTGAAAAATAATGAAAAAATTAAAATGTAAAGCATTTTATTTGTGGATGTATTTCTTTTTAAATATTTACTAAGTCATAATTATTTGAGTATACGTGAAGATATAAATTAAATCAAATATAATAATAAACCTTTCATCACAAATTATTTTTTATTATCAAAATGTACATTTCGATTGCAATGCAATCATCGTCAGTTGTACTACAATAATATAATAAACATAATATTTATAAATATGTCAAAATTATTTCAAATTTTTATGTCAGTCACAATATTTTTATCATACTTGATAATTTAATATAAAATATAAATAAGTAATAAAATAGTAAATTAGGGATAATATTAATTTGAGGAATGATGTTTAACAATTGGGTTGACAAATTTTAGTAGTGTATTCTGTAGTGGCGACAAATCAGTGTTTAAATAATTTGTGAAGAAAGGTTTATTATTATATTTGATTTAATTTATTGTCATTTATTATGTAAAGAGAGATATTTTACAATGATATTTGTGCACTTTTCACCTCCCGCTACCCTTGGTAAGGGAGGTATAGGGATCGTGCTAAAAATCACATATTGAGATTTTAGTAAATGACCACGTCTTAAGGTCCCTAGAATCCAATTTTAACATTTTCACGATGATGTCTGTATGTGTGTGTGTGTGTGTGTGCGTGTGTGTATGTGTGTGTGTATGTATGTGTGTGTATGTGTATGTATGTGTGTGTGTATATGTGTATGGATTTTGTCTTCGCTCTAACTCAAATACTATCATTCAGAAAATTCTGAAACCTTGTATTTCTACCCTATTCTAATATAAAAAGAAGCCATTAGATTTTGGTGTAAATCGGATAACCGGAAATGGCACTTTACCTGAAGCTCATAATGGTGTTTCTTCAAAAAATACCATTAAATGCCATTTTTTCGCATTTTATGTCTTATGCAAATTAAAGATTATTGAATTTTCTACAGGAATACATTAATACCTTTTCTATATATTTTACAGATAAATTTGAAAATAATTTTTTTTAACAAGTGCCGAAGCCTAAGAAAAACACAAGTCCTTTGTTACACAGTTCATATTTCAAATGAATGTAACTGACAGTAAATGTCACTGTCAAAAAACTAATCAATTCAAATTAATAATAGTGACATTTTAAAAAGAAAATAGTAAATAAAGCAATGGTTTTATAAAATGGAACAGTTTGCAGCGTTAGTAAATACGTAGGTATGTATTTAAATTAATAAAAATTAAATAGCGGGAGGTTTTGTGTTGGCCACATCAGATTTTTGGTATTTGAAATTATAATTAACGTTATTATGTGCATTGTATTATAATCATAAATATAAAATATGCAGATACCTATTGTTTTCTATAAATTTGTGAATTATCTACGCCTACATGATTTGTAAAATAGAATGTTGTGCAATTTGTCGTATCGTACATAATAAGGACTGGCAATAAAATTAAAGTTGTTATAGCCTAAATAGTTTTTTCATAAAATTTTATCTGTATCGTTTATTGCAAAATATTTCCTGTTCGATAAATTAATTAAGAATTTTGACAATCCTCGCTGTACTTCACATTATGTGGATATATTAATTTATTTATCCATATCAAGTTATAATTATAATTAAATAAATATTTATAGTTCATAACAAACGAAATTGTTAAACTGTAGCTCGTATGTACATAAAATAGTAGATTAATAATTAAACTATTATACTCGAAGGCATTAGTTCCACAGCACTGTATAAAGCTTCATAATAGAGTGAAAAAATAAATACATATGTATATCAAATCAATAATCAAACGTGGCGATATTTGTTATGAAAATTAATGTTGCCATATAATAATTATACAATTATTTTCATATGGGGGACAACAAATATTAATTAAATCATTAAAGTTCAATAGTATATTATACAACGACGCTATAATGGATGCTCTTATTCCCGAGGATGAAGTTTGCAACCCGAGCGAGCGGAGCGAGCAAGGGTTGTAATCATCCGAGGTAATAATAGCCATTATAGCGAGTTGTATACTATACTTTATATACGACTAACATATATAACTAGTTTAATAAAAAAATAGTCAATTTTTATATAATTTATTATCTATTAATTTTACATCTATTTACGTAATAAATTTACATCTAATTGAAATGTAAGTTTATATTATTACAATTAATAAATTGAATTGATGACGGTATGTTATGGTTTATGGTGCGATTAACATTACTTTCTAGAGTTTTTATATTATCGACATTAACCGTATTGGCAGTAGAAGTAGACGGTACTGAATTGGTCATCTGTTTTGCTATAATTTCTGCAGTATTTAATTTATTTTTTATTGATTGATCGAGGTACCCTTCTGCTACGGTTGAAGATTTCCATCCCCCGTGATTTTAAACCAGTTATATCGCCACCTCCGTCAACGAATAATGTTGCAGAAGATCTCCGGTAACAATGACCTGTATATTGTTCGAGATTTGGCAATTTTAAATAAGTTGTTATTTGTTTTCCCATCAGTGCGAATTTATTCTTTCCAATTCTTTGAATGGTGCATTTTCCTTTTTGGTAATTCAGAAAAAAACGAATTAATTTGAACATGTGATGGCCGAAGATCTATATATTTTTTTACAATTTTATAAAATTGATCTGTGACAGCAAAAGTTCGTATAATTTTAGTTTTTGTTTTCGGTATTGTTATCAAAAATGTTGTTTCCAAATCCTTAACGTCTTCAACTTTCATTTCATAAAGCTCAATAGAACGACATGCCCCCATAATTCCTAGGATCAATACGACCTTAAATATAATAAGTTTTGTCACATTTGAAATGCTTTCAAAAAACTATCCTATAATTTTACCTTATGTACAAGAAAAAAATCGTCTGGTGCTTCTGTTATAAATTTCCTGATTTCAAATGGTGTTAAGGTTTTAGATTTTTTAGCTTCATATCCCTTAGATTTTCTTTTCAAAAATGAGCGTAGTTTTCCATACTTTTCTATGTCTACTTCGTGGTTTATTTTTAAAACTGCTTTTAATATGGAGTAAAAAGACCACAATGACGATGATTTGTATTTTTCACCTAATTCAGTAAAATATGCCAACAATACATTTTCTGAAAACGAATTTGTCTTCATTTTAATACACCAATCCATAAAACTTTGGTATGCTTTATCATAGAAATTTTTAGACTTTTGCGGTAATAAACCATTTGTAGTAGCATCAGCTATTTTTGTTATTTCTGGTGGTGTAGAAGATATATTGTCTTCTGTAATACTGTCCATTTTTTTCAATTACTTACAGTTAAACCCAATAATTTAACCAATTTATCACAATCTAGAACAGTTTTTGACAACTTGTCAACGATGATTTTGTTTTGTTTGTATGTTTCAATGGTACGATGATCCACGTTTTCGAGCATTTTGATTGGTTCACGAGTGGGAATAATTACCATTATTCCCGAGTCATTATTCCCGGCGGGATTAATATATGGTATTATATAGCAAAAAACGCATATATAATGATAATATTATTAGTTAGTCGTATATAAACGAATTTAAATGTCAACAAAAATATTATATAAAGTGCACCTACCTCATTTGTCTGATCTGACGATCCTTGTATTAATAGTAGAGATACTTAAATACCAAACATTTAGCTAGTAAAATATATGGACATGGATGCATATGTGTTGTTTTCCTGTCATCCTGTTTATTACGGTAATCAAATGTGGAATGTGGTCATATAGTTGAAGATTTTTAGAACATTAAGAGCTAAAGAGGTAGGTACTAGAAAAGTCTTTAAATATGAGGACAGTAACTTTTGTAGTCTTTTTAACTCAAAACTACAATGTGTATTTTCTAGGCAACTGCTTTTTTAAAAAAATTGTTGTGGCCACTACAATACCTATCGCCATTTTTATTTTATGTTATACAGTGTGTTAAAAAAAATCCTAATTCGGAATAGGCTATTAACAAATAAACGTATGTCAACTTAAATGTGTTTAATTAATTGCTAATTTGACATGAGATATTGTCAAAAATGTTACTTAAAGATGAATCCTTATTTTAGAAATAGAAATAAGTTTCACGATCAATTTTGACAACTTGACTTTTGATTTAAATTTTGATCAGACATACGTTTCTGTGTTCATAGCCTACTCCGAATTAGGTTTTTTTTTTCTGAACACATTATATAATTATGTGTTGCACTTTGCTGTCGAAGCATCGTTTTATAATAAAAAAATCTGTTGTGGCCATAGCACAAGACCTTCCGTCAATTCCATGTATTTTGTACAAATCCCATACCAAAAGGTCCTTGAAACAGATTCTATATACTATCATGTAAAATCGAACACGAACACATACTATTTTTTACAAATTTCATACCAAAAGTTCATTTGAAAAGGTTCTATAAATCCAATAAAATTATAATATAAACTACACTAAGTAATGTCCTTCCATCTTCTCTTTGGCCTTTCTCTGCGTGTCACTTGCGAACAACACTATGACATACCAATTTTAGATCCTATACTTTTTTCCATATTTGGTTTTGCACTTGCAACTGACATCTGTCAATTAAATTTTTTTGAATAATTATGTCAGCTGTTTCCATGATAAATAACAAAGCTGACTAATTTTTGAAAATTAATTTCTTTGTAATGCTTTAACTCTACATCTATTGAATATGAAGGAAAATGTATAATCAAACCATATAGAGAAGATTATTTTCTTTAATAAATATAATAAGAAAATGTCAAAAAATAATATTTAACTGCATTTTTTTAAGAAAAACTGTTAAAAACTTCAAATAAGGGTACTTCCGGTTGAGCAATTATAACCAAAATCTAATCAGCTCTTCATATGGTTGTAAAGAAGAGGAATATGAAAGAATCATATTTTTTAGAATTGTAGTTTTGGAGTTATCGTCGGAGAAAAATTTGTCACACACACACACACACAGACACACACACAGACACACACACAGACACACACACAGACACACACACAGACACACACACACGGACACACATACAGACATCATCTTAAAAATAGTACATTCGTATTGTAGGGACCCTAAAACGTGCTTATACATTAAAAACTCACCACCGAATTTTTTGACCAAAAACAATACCTTCCTTTTGACGGAAGGTAAAAAATCAGATCTTTAGAACTTTACCCAAATATTGTTTTTCTATTGCATTTAACATGTCGTAGTTTACATTCAACAAGACTTTTCGATTATGGATACAATCATCACCTGTTACATAAACTTTAATTGTGATTGATATAAATTTTATTACATATTTTTAATTTAAAAAGTTATATAAGTTCTACAATAAAAAACCGCTCGACAATATTTTGATTGAAGCCATCTCTTCAATATCTTAAAACGTAATGAAGAAAAAACAGCAATGTTGCTTTATTGTTTGACTTTCTTATGCGATCACAAACAATTTTCAACAACTTCTTTACTTTTTTTCGGGCATTCTGAATTTATTGAAAAAATAAAAAAAATGTATATAGAAATCCTCATTACAAAAAAAAATAAACTTCAACCTTAACCTTCTACAAGATATTAGATATTTGCCGCTATTTTCCTAATGATTCTGTTGTCGATTTTGATAGTAAACATAGATGAGCATTTTTTATTTATTTATTTATTTATTTATTTATTTATTTATTTGTTAAGAGAACCAACAGTCAAAGACCAATAACAGGTTCCCACGGAAAATTAACACACAGAAGTACAGTTATACATAAATAACAATAATACAAATACAATAACAAGTGACAAATTGAAAACCAATATTAATTAATTAAGAGAGTTCCTCAATAATATTTGTTTTAAACTTATTTAATGAAAGATGGAACATATCCAAATGCGAAAATCTTGAGTTATAAGTACTCATAATTCTGTTTATGGGTGAATTTTTATTGTTATTAGTGTTACTTAGCGGAACAAAAAATAAGTAATTAGATCTAGTTTGTTTACTAGATACATAAAGATTAAAATGATTAGTTAAATTAATTGTATACAAAAAATTATTGAAAATTTTATATAAGAATAACATGTCCACAATAATCCTTCTATTTTGAAGAGATAACATGTGAAAATGTTCCAACTTGCACGAATAATTTTCGATGCTAACATGAAATTTAAAACACAGAAATCTAACATATTTTTTCTGAACATTTTCTATTAACATAATGTTTCTATTATAACAAGGATTCCAAATCACAGAGGCATATTCAAGTTTAGATCGAACAAGAGAATTAAAAAGACAAATAATGGAATCAGGCCTTCTGAAATATTTACAACATCTCATAATAAATCCTAGAATTTTAAATGACTCTGACCATTTTGTCAAAATGAAAATTAAATAACATTTTACAGTCATAAGTCACTCCTAAGCCTGTAATTATATTTTTATTCTCGAGCACAGAGTTATTGATACTGTAATTATATGGGATTGTTTCACGGTTTCGAGTATAATTTACAATGAAGCACTTTAAGACATTAAGCGACAAAAAATTATCTTTACAATAAGTTTCTAATCGAAATAAATCTGCTTGCAAATATTCAGTCAGTATTATTTTCAATGGCTCTAAAAATTTTCAAATCATCTGCATATAAAGAAAACTTTGAATAACGGAAACAATTTGAAATATCATTAATAAACAGATTAAATAAAATTGGTCCCAAATGGGAGCCCTGAGGAACACCAGACTTTACAGATATCAATTTTGATTTGAAGCCATTGCAAAAAACCAACTGTGATCGATTAGTTACATATGATTTAATCCACCGCAAGAGTGAACTATGTATACCCAGTATAATAATTTTTTTACTAACAAGGAATGATGGACCCGATCAAAGGCTTTACTAAAGTCGGTGTAAATTATGTCAATTTGAGTTTTTTTGTCCATATGAGATTTTATGAATTCTGTAAATGGGACTAAATTAGTGAGAACAGACTTTCCAAAACAAAAACCATTTTGCTCCGGAATTATTATACTTTCAAGATGTTTTTTATGTATTCTACTACAAGTGCTTCGAAAATTTTACCAAAAGTAGATAAAATAGAAATTGGCCTATAGTTGGCAACATCATGTGTATCAACCATATACAAAGTGGAGAAAACTACCAAATAAATTTTATCTTCTTATTTTGTTGAATGGAATTTTTTTCTTTAAAAAATATTAATGTAAACTAATTTTAATTATTTTTTTGTTTTTCTCTAGTTAATAACACATGTAATTAATGTGAATTTTAATAAAAATATATTTCAAGGTACCAAATTTCAAAGTCTGGAACGGATTAATTGTATTTACATTAATTTAAATGGGAAAAATTGTTTTGGTTTACCACCATCTCAATTTAGGATAAAGATCCAGGAACGAATTAGGTTCGTAAACCGAGGTTCCACTATATATGAATACGTACACGGACACAGGTAGCAGGTATTATTTATTTAGAAGTTACCTACGACATTTTATTGCTATTCAAGCACCTATGTTATCCGTATAAAATATTCGTTTCTGCTTGCCCTGTGACATTGCTAAATGAAACCATTACGCTATTTATTATTTACAAAGATGAAAACGTTGTCATCTTCATTCTTCTTCATATTTTTGTTTGACCGCAACAATATGTCAAGTTTATGAAAAACTTTTATTTTGAATACAACTAAAATTTTTCTTCTCCCAGTTACACTTCTTGCATCCTGCATTATCTCAGATGAAGAGGGCTTATAGAATGATTAGACTTTCATAGAGATTTATTAGTTCGGTGTCTTTCCGTGGCCTTAGGGAGACATGGAGCTGAAGAAGCACGGTAGCAGAGTTTACGACATGAGCAAGGGCTTTTGTACAATATAGTATGTTTGATGAGATTATGGAACGTTTTAAGGAAGCGGCAGACATTTTTAGTTACCGACAATTTATAATAGTTTTTATTCTTGTTGAGTTTTAGTCTAGAATGATTATCACTGAATGTTGCTGTTGTCCAGGGTGGCCAATAAAATAGATGAATTTAATGAATGATTTACTTTAAACATTCATTTTTTATTTGATCGATTCTGGGGTTCTAAAGGGCCTATTTGTAATTCAGTGGTTAATTTTTAACAACTGGTTAAAAATTTTAAACAATGAAGTATGTTGATATATGTATAACAAAAAATTGGATTTTTAGTTGTGAAGTTTTTAACTAGTTGTTAAAAATTAACCACTGAGTTACAGAATAGGCCCGTAAGTGTGTAGTTGTAAAATCCCAATATACCATACATTAATCGATCTGAAGAGCAATCCATCTGCAATTTGTGGCTTATTGCAAGAGCGACCAGAGTCAACTTTTCCTAATTTTAATAACTTTCAGCATCATTAAAACCAGGAGTACCTATATAGTCCTGCAACTTTATAAATTGATTATATAATTTAACAATTTGATGTGGCTAGCACATTACCTTCCGTCAATTCTTTGTGTTTTGCACAAATCCCTTACCGAAAGTTCCTTGGAAAAGATTCTATATATCCAGGAAAATTGTAAACGAACATAAATATTTCTACAAATTCCGTATCGAAAATTTCTTGGAGAATATTCTATATATCCAATAAAATTATAACACGAACATATACTATGCAAATTTTATTTGTCACTAACATCTGAAAATTATTCATAATTTGGTTGATGAAACAATAAATGTTTTTATGTCTTACTAGTATGTTATTGTTTTATAACAACCTCAATATTAGGTCCGTTATTGAGTAAATAATACCCTAGGGCGTATTAAGTTGCTATGGTAATGTTGACAAAAAACTGAGGTTAATAATACTGATACCAACATAAAGTGCAGTTAAGGTTACGAAGCATTGTGAATTGTAGTCGTTTATAATCATATTTGTTTCATCACAAATACAAACCAGCAAACTTCTTATTCTTAGCAATAACATTACTCGTCCATATTGACAGAAAAATACCACAAAAAATATATTTTTTGTTTGAAAAAATGCTTTGTTTACAGAAACAAAATATTACCTAGATACCGGATTCACAGGCTACTTTGTAAGTTGTATTAAAATTTTGTGATTTATTATGTTTGTATGATAAAATTCTAGTCAGACAAAATGTTTATTAAGAATTTCTAGTAAGACATAAAACGTTGAAGGCACCACGGGTGTTAAACGACAATAATGCCATCGGTCAACGTACTCGCCTCGGGCCAGAGGCCCTCGACAGTACACTGTTGACCTCAGGCATTATTGTCCTTATAACAACCCTTGGTACCTTAATTACTATTACGTGTCTAGAGCTTATACTAATATACTTTTGAAATCTCCGCTATTTTCTATGTGCACGCTTTTGAATTCAATTTATAATCAGGTTGATATTTTCAGTATTTCAATTTCTGCTTTTAGGAACCAAAGTTCAAAAATTCTGTCTGACTCATTTGATTAATTTGTAATTCTTTTCTTATTCATCTACTACATTATTATTATATGTGTATCTTTGTTATATATTTTTGTATATGTTTTTACTCCCGCTACCCTTGGTAAGGGAGGTATAGGGATCGTGCTAAAAATCACATATCAAGACTTTAATAAATGACCACATACCATGTCTGTATGTGTGTAGGTGTGTGTGTATGTATGTGTGTGTGTGTGTGTGTGTGTGTGTATGTGTGTATGTGTACGGATTTTGTTAGTGCTCTAACTCAAATACTATCATTCAGAAAATTCTGAAACCTTGTATTTCTATCCTATTCTAATATGAAAAGAAGCCATTAGATTTTGGTGCAAATCGGATAACCGGAAATGGCACTTTAACTGAAGCTCATAATGGTTTTTCTTCAAAAAATACCATTAAATACAATTTTTTCGCATTTTATGTCTCATGAAAATTAAAGATTATTGAATTTTCTACAGGAATACATTAATACTTTTTCTATATATTTTACAGATAAATTTAAAAATAATTTTTTTTATTAGTCCCGAAGCCTAAGATAAACACAATTCCTTTGTTACACAGTTCATATTTCAAATGAATGTAACTGACAGTAAATGTCACTGTCAAAAAATTAATCACTTCAAATTAATAATAGTGACATTTTAAAAAGAAAATAGTAAATAAAGCAATAGTTTGCTGCAATGAAACAGTATGCAGCGTTAGTAAATACGTAGGTATGTATTTTAATTAATAAAAATTAAATTGCGGGAGGTTTTGTGTTGGCCACATCAGATTTTTATTTTTTGGATCTGTTATTGGGTCATTGACCTGTTGATCTTTATATTAAATAAATAAATAAATAAGATTTATTTGAATATATCAGCAGTTTACACGGATATAGCGAAGCTGGCTGATTTATGAAAGTTTTAATTTCTTTTTAATTCCTTAACTCTATATCTGTTAACCGTGTAGACAATTATATATTCTTTTATATTCATAATAGCAGAAAATGTCAAAAAATAACATTTAACTGCGTTTTAGAAAAACTATTAAAAACTTGAAATTAAGGTACTTCCGGTTGACCAAATATAACCAAATCTAATTAGCCCTTCATATGGATGTAAAGAAGAGAATTGCGAAAAATTATAATTTTCAAAGGAGAAATTTTTGCCACATACAAACATACAGACATCATAAAACTAACAAAATCGAATTCTAGGAACTATAAAACATGCTTATTCACTAAAAAGTCACCATCGTTTTTTTTTACTAAAGACAATATCGTCCACCTAAAGGTGACGGAAAGCAAATTAATTTAAATTAAATTGAGAAAATATAAATATTTATGTAGTATTACATTTAAAAATCAATAATGATATCGCTCCCGGCAAAACTGGAAGTAGCATTCCGGATATTTTTACACCAAAAAAAGTAAATTAAGTTCGCCCCCTATAGGTCTAAAATTAATAATAAAGAAAAAAAATATTTGTCCCCATTTTTTCCATCAGGGTGATGGTCTTCTGTTTTAATTTCTTTGTATCGGACACATGAAAAAAATAAATTAAAAGTATGTATAATGGGTACGTAATGAACATGCGACCATGTAAAAATTTACGAAAGGTAATTGGTTTATATATTTTTACCTTTCTATTGTAATTCAATTTTTTTTCCTTTCCCTTTAATTTCAAATATATTTTTATAGGTATTAAATACGTTTACTTAATTACAATTTATTGTAACCAGACTAAAAGTAGCCCGTTGTATTCAGAATATAAATTAAATAATATTTTGTTTCCCATTCAAAGAATTTCTTTGAAAATTTCTACAAATATTTTTAAAGGATCGTTCGCTGTGTTTCATTTCAAAATAAGGTTTACCTGAAATCGATACAAAAAGGTATAAATATGTACAAGGAAACGTATATAATTCCCAACGGTTCAACTGTCCCGAAAACTTTTGTAAGTTCTCTCAATTAATTTTTAGAAAATTGTTAATTTGATATAGTAATATATACAGCATGTCTCGAAAGTGCGGACCGTGTTTTTGAGATGTGATTACTTGTACAAATCTCATGCCAATAGTTCCTTTATAAAGATTCTATATATCCAGTAAACTGGGTTACATGCGTGGTACTGAAAATCCGATTACTGTCATTATATACGTAATGTTATATTGAAAACATATATAAAAATATAAATTTTATTTTAAAATAATTATTTGTTTTTTACTAAGTTAAGAAAGAAAATCTTCTGTGACGTCTTTATATTGAACTGGGGGAGAGGAAGCATGTTTAAGAATGTTATCGATAGATGGCATGGCGTGAGAGAAAGTTTTAATTTGAATTTGACATTAGTTCATTTTTCTCTCTCAAGATTTCAGAATGTCACTAAAACTGTTGATTTTTGACACTGACATCTGTTATAAACATTTGAATTTATCAACTGGTTTCCTTAGTGTAGTTTAGCCTCTGCCATGTATTACATTAGATTATTCTATATATTATAGTGTCTTTATCTCCGTGTTCATGTAGTTATAAAATAAAATTCAATAAGAATTATTTTAATAGATGATGTCAGGTGCAGCAAAAATTGATGTGGCAAACTAAAAATAATAATAATCTATGTGCACTATTAAATGATTTTGTATTCTGGTCCACATCATTTTGTAGCGTTTCATATTACCCGTAAATAGCAAAGTAGAATTAGTATTTTTTACAAGACATGATGAAATAAAGTAATTTATTTTGTGTAAAACCTTATGACAGTTTATTTTAAAACATTTTATATGTAAATTCTGTAGCGTTAACTAAAAAGGCCGGAAATTGCAAGATTGTTTTGTTACGAAGGACTTGTTTCTAGAAACTTAAAAGTATGTTTATAAATTTGGTCATCATGATTATCATTATTTTATGTGCACATTTTACGAAATTATAGTAGAGAGATAGTTTTCAGTGTAGTGAGTAGTGTGAAATGTTCACTTTCGTTCTAAAAATTAAAAGCTAATTAATTAGTAAGCTGTCATTCGTTTATTTATAAATTATAATTTTTTTTCTGTCATTTGTGTCTTGAAAAATATTGGAAATGGCTGATTTATTCACAATTTTGAAAAGAAATTTCAAAATTTCCGAGAATTAGCAACACCAATATGACTGATATTCCGTCAATTTTTTTTTTTTTTGTATAAATTAATTAATTAATGTTTACGCATCTAAGGAACGTGTCTATCAAAAAGAATTATTATGATGGAAATCGTTATCAAGGCTATTGTTACGGAGTAACAGAAATGTTGAAATGTTAGAGCAGTTTTATATGTAGTTTGAATAGGAGAGCAGGTAATTAACCGCCACCACCCTGTATATATATATATATATATATATATATATATATATATATATATATATATATATATACAGGGTGTAAATTTTAAAACGGGTCATAGGGCTATAACATAAAAAACAGTTTTTTGGACGCCAAAAGTTTTTATATTAATATATTGAAAAAATAATTAGTGTATATTATAAACCTAACCTAACCAAACATATTATACTTCTGTTTCATATAAAGCCAGAAAATAAATTTAAAAATGTGCACAATTAATAAAAAATATCAATAGCCGTGAAACTCACAGAAACAAAACAAAACAATTGTTGACTTTAAACGCTCATTAATAAACGTTTCTTACACTTTATTTGTTAAATTATTATTATTTTAGTTTTATTAAAAATAAATCATGAACAATTTGACTCATGAAGAAAAATTACAAATTATTAATGCTGCGCCTACGCCACTCGCGCACTTATGACAAATTTTCGCACCTAACCTATGAAAATGTACGACGATGACAACAAAGTTCCTGCAGAAAAGAGCGACGAAATACTAATTGGACTTATTCAACAAATTGTTTACCTTTATTTTTTTACCTTATATAAATATAATGTATTGCAATTGCACCTATAAAAGTTAGATTATACGAAATGCCAAACATAAAATTCTGAATTTTAATTTACTGCACAAACGACGTAATTTTAGTTTAGTTTCTTAATTTAGTAGCTTAATTTAATTTCATAATTTATATGCTGCGTAAACCCAGCATAAATGATTTTAATTTGTTCCCTTGTAGAGTTTGCAGTTTTTCTTGTTTCTTATAACATTTCTTATTACATGTAGATCATCTTTAGTTTGTAAATACCTATTACAATAAATAATAATTGTTTCTGATATAAATAACCTATTTTTTACTTTATTTTGTGTTATTTTGTATTGGTTCATTAATTAATAACTTTAATCTTTAATTGTCCTCTATCATGACAATGTTTTGTTACTGTCACTTTCATAACTAATGATATTTTTTCTTAATTGTAAAATTCTTTAAATTTAATTTCTGGCTTTATATGAAACAGAAATGTAAGGTGTTTGGTATCAAAAAATTCGTAATTTTTTTCTTTATAATATGCCCCAATTATATTTTCAATAAATTAATATGGAAACTTTTGGCGTCTAAAAAACTGTTTTTCTATGTTATAGCCCTATGACCCGTTTTAAATTTTACATCCTGTATATATATAGGATGTAAGTAAGCGTGCAATGTTTAACCAATGGTAGAACAACTAACCCCATAGATAATAAATTTGGCAATTACATGCTTTCTACAAGAACTGGAGCCCTACAAAACTAACTAATTTCGTCATATTTTATTTTTAGTTTTTACAAATTTTTGAACCGTGATTTAATTGGCTAATTTTAAGGGGCTGTACTCCATTGGAAGCATGTAAAACAAATATTATTGCCGGAATTACTATCTATGGTATTCGTTCTACCATGGTTAAGCGTTCTACGCTTACTTACATTATACTCCCTGTATATATAAGAGTTAAATATTATTATTAACACATACTCCGCCAGTAAACTGCAACATTTCGCACTCAACTTAAAGTCAAACGAAAGACGTGCGTCATTAAGTCTAACACAAACAGATGGCTCTGGTAATCATAAAAGCACGCCAGAGCATAATTCAAATTTTCACGAGTTTGTTTTGCAAGTTCTGGTTACTTCATTTCATGCTCACGTACTCCATATTTTAATGGAAAATTGTAAACTTCAAATATGCATACAGAGTAGTACGTTATGAAAATCGGGTCACAATTTTAATATGTACTATAGCCTATAGCTAGTCATTTATTGTTTCAAAATTTTTTCAATAATTTTGCAATTGTGTTCGTTAATTAGCGAAACTTGAAATCAAGATTTTTTTCTTTATATGCACAAAATATATATTGTAAACTATTTGAGTTTTTAAATTATTTCTAACGGAAAACATATTAATTTCATTTTTATCATCCTCTAGGGAGGGGAATAATACCTACATTTCGTCTTTAAAATTTTTTTTTAGAAATTTTTGTTATTACAATTATTGAAGAACATAAAATTCTACTCTAATACACTTAAAATTTTTATTATGTCTTGTATAGATTTAGAGATAAAGACACTATAATATATAGAATAATCTAATCGCACAGGCTAGGGCACTAAGGAATCCACTTGACAAATTCAAATGTTTATATTATCATTTGTAAATGACATATTATGTCAGTGTCAAAAATCAACAGTTTTAGTGATATTCTGATAGCTTTTTTTGGGAAGTACATTTAATTTTTCTTATTGTTTTATTAATTTAATATTTGAAATTATAGGTAAAAGGCATATATCCATCAGAAATACCGCCAATCTGGTTAATGAATTGGAAGAATCTCTGACATTTAGGAACTTCCTCATACAATGAAAAATAGATATAAGTAGAATTATATGTGTGTATAAGACATGTTAAATACAATAAAAAACAATATTTGGGTAGAGTTCGATAATTTTTTGTTATAAAACGACGGATGGATAGCGGAATGCAATACAATACTTTTATAGCCTAATATGGAAATGGCGAGAGGTCTTGTGCTGGCCACAACAGATTTTTACCTCTCGCTAAGAGGGGTATTGGATTCATGCTAAAAATCGCATTTCCAGATTTTATTGAATAAACACGATTTAAGGTTCCAAAAACCTGATTATAACATTTTTAAAATAATGTCTGTGTGTGTGTGTGGATGTGTGTATGTGTGTATGTATGTCTGGGTGTTGGAGGTACGATTCCTCAAAAACTATAAGACTTTAGACCAGTTTAACTATGAACTCCTCAATCTGACATTCCTGGGAAGAGCTGAAAAGGTTTTGGTAACTATTGAACAACCGGAAGTAGTAGTTTCTTAGAAATTTTTTTCTAAATATAATTTTTTAGAAATTTTTGTTATTACAAATATTGATAAACAAAATTCTCCATCTAATACACTTTAAATATTTATTATATCTTGTATAGATTTAGAGATAAAGACACTATAATATATAGAATATTCTAATCGCAGAGGCTAAGGCACTAAGGAAACCTCTTGACAAATTCAAATGTTTATAACATAGTTTGTAAATGACATATTTGTCAAAAATCAATAGTTTTAGTGACATTCTGATAGTTTTTTCTGGGAAGTATATTTAATCTTTCTTATTGTATTATTAATTAAATATTTGAAATTATAGGTAAAATGCATATAACCATCAGAAATACCGCCAATCTCGTTAATGAATTGGAAGAATCTCTGACATTTAGGAACTTCCTCATACAATGAAAAATAGATATAATTAGCATTATATGTGTGCAGAATACATGTTAAATACAATAAAAAACAATATTTGGGTAAAGTTCGGTAATTTTTTGTTATAAAACAACGGTTCGATAGCGAAATGCAATACAATACTTATATAGCCTAATATGGAAATGGCGAGAGGTCTTGTGCTGGCCACAACAGATTTTTACCTCTCGCTAAGAGAGGTATTGGATTCATGCTAAAATTCGCATATCCAGATTTTATTGAATAAGCACGATTTAAGGTCCCTACAATCCGATTATAACATTTTTAAAATGATGTCTGTGTGTGTGTGTGTGTGTGGATGTATGTGTGTGTGTGTGTGTGTATGTATGTATGTCTGGATGTTGTAGTCACGATTCCTCAAAAACTATAAGACTTAAAAAATATTTAACTGCAGTTTCCTCAATCTGACATTCCTGGGAAGAGCTGAAAAGGTTTTGGTAACAATTGAAGAACCGGAAGTAGTAGTTTCTTAGAAAAATTCTTCTAAATATAATTTTTTGGGATTTTTTTTTATTAAATATTGAAGAACATAAAATTCTCCATCTAATACACTTAAAATTTTTATTATATCTTGTATAGATTTAGAGATAAAGACACTATAATTTATAGAGTAAACTTATCGCAGAGGCTACGACACTAAGGAAACCAGTTGACAAATTCCAATGTTTATAACATAATTTGTAAATGACACATGTCAGTGTCAAATATCAACAGTTTTAGTGACATTCTGATAGCTTTTACTGGGAAGTATATTTAATTTTTCTTATTGTTTTAGTAATTAAATATTTCAAATTATAGGTAAAATGCATATGCAGTTGATAAATTCAAATGTTTGTAAAAGAAAAAAAATAATGTCATTGTCAAAAATATAGAGTAGTTTATATCTGTTGGGCGGTAGTGCGAGCTCGAATCGAAAATTTTACTTAATTATGTTTCAACAAAAACCATAACGGCAACTTGTCATCCTGCAAACATCGTTTTATGAAGATTTAACCAAGTCTTAAATAATATATGATAAACTTGTAATAAAACGTCAAATTTCGCTTGGACAGATAGTGGCTTTGACGTTTAACGAAAAAGCTAAGATTTTCCACAAACCAAGTATAATAAACCTGCTGAAAATAAAAGATACTCCAGAGAATTAAATATGTAAGTAAAATAATAAAAAGATTAAAGAATGTGACGAAAACATAGAAAAATATAAAAGAACACCTTGGTAAACCACGAAAAAAAATCGAAGGTGAAGAAAGAGCACTTAAAGAAACGAAAGACAAAAAGAAATTGAAGATGAAGAAAGAGCATTTAAAGAACCGAAAGACAAAAATAGATGTGACGTAAAAAAAATGTTCATTCAGGAAATAAACAGAAATTTCAGAATTGCAAGAAACGAAAAGCGAATGTATTTTACATAAATAAAGTTTTTAATTTGTGTCAAACTATTATTTAATTAGCTTAAAATATGGGCTATCCAGCGAAACAAGCGGTTTACGTCATCATTTAGGGATTTTTGAAATTTTCTTTATTTTTTTAAATATATTTTATTAAAGGTATTTAATTGTTTTATTATTATTATTATTATTATTATTATTATTATTATTTGATACCTTCAATAGAAATAATTATGTTTGGATATATTATTATTAAGTATTTTTTTAAAATTTTTGTAAAATGACGTTTGATTATATTTTTACCTCTCGCTAAGAGAGGTATTGGAATCATGCTAAAAATCACATATCCAGATTTTAATGAATAAACACGTTTCAAGGTCACTAGAATCCGATTTTAACATTTTTACAATGATGTCTGTGTGTGTGTGTGTGTGTGGATGTGTGTATGTGTGTGTGTGTGTGTGGATGTGTGTATGTGTGTGTGCTTTTTCTGGGAAGTATATTTAATCTTTCTTATTGTTTTATTAATTAAATATTTGAAATTATAGGTAATATGCATGTATCCATCAGAAATACCGCCAATCTGGTTAATGAATTGGAAAAATCTGTGACATTTAGAAATTTCCTCATACAATGAAAAATAGATATAATTAGAATTATATGTGTGCAGAAGACATGTTAAATACAATAAAAGACAATATTTGGGTAAAGTTCGGTAATTTTTTGTTATAAAACAACGGTTCGATAGCGAAATGCAATACAATACTTATATAGCCTAATATGGAAATGGCGAGAGGTCTTGTGCTGACCACAACAGATTTTTTATATATTGAAATAGTGTCATAAGTGATCGACATTAAACTGAAAAATGGCAAAATGGGATAGATAAGAAATTGAAATCTTGATGGCTACATACGAAAAATTCAAGTGATGAAAATTCATTGACAATTTAATGTAACTATAACTTAAATTTTGATACTTGGATATTTTAATTCACTCAAAACTTGATCGTGTAAATAAACTTGTAAGGACTTACACTTTTCAAGTCACTTGAAAATAAAAATTTCATTGTGTAATCCATGCTTAGCATATTTTAGTATATTTTTATTGCATATTTGTAGATTTTTTACTGCATATTTTTCGAAATCTTATAAATATTAAATTAAAACCTTAAAATAATATCATCTTTAGTATTTATTTCTTGACTATGGCCATCACTATTTTCTCTAGTTCAAGTACACAAGATTGTATAGCCTTCTAGAACACCTAGGTAAAGTTCGTGTGGTAACAGTAACCATAGCTTGATAAATGCTGGTGCTCTGGGGGTTTTAATTGACCCCGCCCGCCTGTTGCTGGCCGCGATTGTGGCTCCGCACAGTGTCACACAAGAACAACACACGCTGCTAATTACTCATTTAAATTTGTAACTCTATTCCGGAATGTTATTAAAATATGCGACCAGTGAAATGTGATCGTCAGCTTTAGCTTTAAATTAACGATAATGGACCTGTAATACACTTACTATGCACTAGTTATGTGAGAGGTGATTACCTAGTTTTTATCGATAAACTTGTTTGCAGGATTTACACAAGATTTACTGTTTTGAAATGGGAATTATCAGCATGATGTTTATTGTTTATTATTTATCGGAAATTTTCTTTAGAAATATAAAATATGAACAGCAAATTTTAACAAATAAAAAGGTAATAAAGAAAAATTTCGATTTTTACCTCCCGCCACCCTAGGCAAGGGAAGTATAGGGATCGTGCTAAAAATCGCATATAGAAATTTTAGTGAAATAAGAATCAGATTTTAATATTTTTACAATGAAGTCTGTGGGTATGTGTGTGTGTATGCATGTGTGTGTATGTGTGTGCGTGTGTGTGTATGTGTGTAAATTGTTTGGTCACGATTACTCAAATACTATCAATCAGAAAGTTTTGAAATTTTATATACCAATTTATTAATGTGAGAAGAGCTCATTAGTTTTTAGTATATATCGGACAACCGGAAGTATCATTTATACAAGCTTTTAATAGTTAATCTTGTAAAAAATTCATTGAATATATTTTTTAGCAACTTTTACTAATAAAAATTGGATATAATGGTACAATCTTCAGTTCTACATTTAGTAAATAACTTGAAATAACTTTAAATATTAAATTATAAAATAATTTATTTTTGTATATTATCTTGCCTATAGACCTTTCCAGAATGACGTCACCTGCCCTCCACAGGAGTAATTTTAACCTCACTTTTGAATATTTTTAAAAATTATTTAATTATATATCATGATAAATATCGTGAAATTTTGATTTTGGTACAATTAATTAATAAAATTAAAACATAAATTTTTCCATGGCTCCATCATTGAGTAAATTATGTATGAAATTTATTTCTGACATCTGCCCCTCATGAAATTCATTTGTTCTGGATTGATCTATGCTTCAAACAAAAAGAAAATATTTTAATAACTATTTTGACATATTTAAACAAATGTCACTGTCAAGAAGCAATTACATTAAAATTAATAATGAAACTGTGTTAAGAAAATTGTATTGAGTCTAATGAAATTAAGATTAGTAAAAATAATATATTTTCTATCATACCTTCATAAATATAAGATGTACAGATGTGTGAATAAGTACGTGTTATCAAAGTGTCAAATATTAGTTTACAACTGCACATTAACGAAATGGATCATGTAAAGCAATAGATATATGCAAAAGAATATAATTTTAATCGCAGAATATGTAGATATGTATTTAAATTATAAAAGTTAAAAAACGGGAGGTTTTGTGTTGACTACATCAGATTTTTTCTAAGCGAATATTCAATTAATTTCAATTTGGTTAAACATTGACATAGATTGTTCTTAATAGTTACAACGATTAACGTTATGTTACAGCTACTTCATTTTTAACCAATCAAGAATATCTAGTTCGTGATTGGCTAACGTGCATTAAATTACTATTCACGAGTTTATTGTTGGTAGTGAATTATTTGGGATATAACTTTCAAGTAAAATATATACCTAACAAATGTATTATTCATCAGAAGTAGGTAAATAATATTTACTATTTACATTTTTATGCACTATAAAAATTTTTTATGGCTCGTAAATAAACACCTTTATTTTAATAATTCATAAGAAAATTAATTTGATCTGTTTTTTCACACTTCAAATCAATAATAGCTATTTATGTAAGAAGTTGCGAAATTATGGTGTTTTAGGCACGTGACGTGAAATGTGTACGCACGAGGGTAAGCGAGCGTCAAGTGCCTAAAGGATTAAGGAACATAATTACATTAACTTTCTTTTTTATAATTAATAGATAATCATGTGATACATGTATAACAATATTTTTCATATCGACATAAAAACTTGAGAAAGATAATGAATAAAAATGAGTAGGGTAATTTCTAGCTAATCAATTGATCAATTTTATTTTATTAAAGTATAAGGTTGTAGGTATATATTTTTTGTTCAACCTAATTTTTTTTTTTTTTTTTAGAAGTTACTTATAGTTAATTAAGTATTAAGAGCAGTAAGTGCTTCCTACCGGTTGAGGATGATTTTAGAGATCGAGACGAAGTTTTTAATTTCGGTCGTTGATCGCTCAAAAAATCATAATAAGCACAAGAAGCACTTACTATCCTTAATACTTAAATAACTATATGGTAGATTGTAGGTAGGTACTTTTAATAAATACATACTATAATTCATCCAAATATGTAATATAGCACAACCTTTATGTGTTATAAGAAACAAAAATAGCAGGACGTTATCGTGTTGGTAATATCAGCGGTAATTACTTACTATCTTAACGCCTCATCAAGATTTTTAATACAGTTATGAAATCCGTTATTTGATAGAATAACTGGTTAATTATACAGTGTGTCCCATTTAGAGGTGCCACCATTGGGATCTCGAGAACTATAAGAGCTACGATGTCGGTTAAATGGAACTTTTTGTGTGCCATTGGGAGGCCATCTCCGATGTGCTTTTGTTTTTCCAAAAATTCTCATAGGGCACTAGATAATGACAAAAAACTGAATATTGTTCTAAACTATTAGTAATTGAGAAAAAAGTTTCAAATAAAAAGATAGATATTTATATTAACTAACCAGTGGCGTATGAAATAAATTTTTATATCCGTAAATTTTCGAGATATAACACAAACTTATATTTTTTTAAATGAAACTCATATCTTATTTTAGTCTCAAAAAAATAATTATTTTTTCTCTTTTCAATGATGAAAGGGTTATTACGTTTTATATTTGTTTTGCTCCTAAAATTTAATTTTTTTCTTTATTTTTGTGAATTTTCATATTATTTCTCAAAAAAAAATTATTATTTTTATTAATTATATTGTATTTGATCGATATAATTTATTTTATGCCTTTATTACTTAATATTTTCATTCTAGACTCATAATTACAAATTACACTATAATGTGCCAATGGTGACCTGATACAAAATATTATAAAAATTAGTTTGATACGAGTTTTGAGCAAATTTTTCTAACGAAATAAATTATTTAAATACAAGGAGTATTTGTAAATAGAAATCTGCCAATATTTTCAAAATAATTGTAAATTTAATACAAAATAAGAAAAAAATAATAATTTTGAAAGCAAAACAAATATAAAACATAATAACCCTTACAACATTGAAAAGGGAAAAAAATAGTTATTTTTTTGAGACTAAAATCAGATATGGGTTCCATTTAAAAAAATATAAGTTTGTGTTATATCTCGAAAATTTACGGATATAAAAATTTGTTTCGTACGCCACTGGTTAGTTAATAAAAATATTTATCTTTTATATTTGAAACGTTTTTCTCAATTACCAATAGTTTAGAAGTTATTTGAAAAAGAAAAAATCAACAATAATCAGTTTTTCGTCATATTCTAGTGCCCTTTGAGAATTTTTGGAAAAACAAAAGCACATTTGAAATCGCCTCCCAAAGGCGCACAATAAGTTCCATTTAACCGACATCGTATCTCTTATAGTTCTCGAGATCCCAATGGTGGCACTTCTAAATGGGACACACTGTAGATTAACTTTTAAATTTTGCAGTAACTAAGTAACCAAAAATAGAAATAAATTACTATTATTATTATTTTTTTCTATAGCAGATGTTAAACTGTGCTTTTATCTACTCAAATAGTAGATAAAGTAGCACTTTAACCGCAAGGGTAGATAAAGTAACATTTTAACAGCAAGGGTAGATAAAATACTTTAATTCTTATTTATTTACGTACAAAATCCATAACAACCCATATACATACTGTGTTTTAAAATGATGTTCAGTTAATAATAACATATAATTGGCATTTTTTATTCTTTTCTTTAACATCTGCTATAGAAAATAATAGAATTTTATACACGACGATAAAATTAAATTATCAACTCGCGAAATCGCTCGTGAATTAAAATTTCCTCTCGTCGATAAAATATAATTTTATCGTCTTGTATAAAAAGTAACTATTAATACATTTAAATGAATAATAACTTTCACCAAGTAAGAGCTGAAATAATTAAAGAAATTTATAATTTGTTTGCTGAAAATGCAAACCGACCGAATTATTATGGGTTTGGGCTCGTATGTCAGTATATATCTTATAAAGTTTGATTAAACCATATATCTATCTATAATCTACCAGAATTCGAATCTAGGATACAAGCTCCATTTCCAAAAACCATTACTTACGAAATAAGCTACTTTTTATGATAACGACATAATAACATGTTATCAAAGAAAAGAGTTTTTTATTGGAAACATTTTTTGTTCCTTAGCCCGTTGAGGCTAATAATTAATTCAAAATTGTATCGTATCTTTTTTCTTGATCGTCCCTTTGAGAGCGTAAGCAGATGATAATCACAAGTCTACAAACAAGCGTACCGTACGAAAGCTTCTCGCCAATTTGACTTTCATTCCAACAATTGAAATTTAATTTCCTTTGAAATTCAACGATTTACACGAGCTTATAATTTCATTAAAGGGATAACAAATCGAATATTGTGCAATGACCTATCCACTACCAAAAATAGGTACCGATTGCTATGCTTTGACAATTTTAATTTAATTAATTAGATATTCACAATTGTTACACTTTTATTAAGTTTTTTTTACCTCCCGCTACCCTAGGTAAGGGATCGTACTAAAAATCGCATAGAGATTTTAGTGAATAAGCACGTTTTGACGTCCCTAGAATCCGGTTTTAACATTTTTACAATGATGTCTGTAGGTACGTATGTGTGAATGTGTGAATGTGTGTGTGTGTGTGTGTGTGTGTGTGTGTGTGTGTGTGTGCGTGTGTGTGTGCGTGTGTGTGTTGGATCGTGTGGACACAATTACTCAAATACCATCAATCAGAAAATTTTGAAATTTTGTATACTTATTCTGTACTAATGTGGGAAGAGCTCACTAGTTTTTAGTGTATATCGGATAACCGGAAGTATCATTTATATAAGCTTTTAACAGTTTTTCTTGTAAAAAATTCATTGAATATAATTTTTTAGTAAGTTTTACTTATAAAAATTGAATATAACGGTACAATCTTCAATTCTTCGATAATAGTATTTAGTAAATAACTTTAAATAACTTTAAATATGAATTTATAATATAATTTATTTTCGTACATCATCTTGCCTATGCGTCAAACAAAAACATAATATTTTAATAACAATTTTGACATATTTAAACAAATGTCACTGTCAGGAAGCAATTACATTAACATTAATAATGAGACCGTGTTAAGAAGAATGTAGTACTGACTCGGTTGAGTATCCCAAATCGCATATCTTATTAGAGCAGTTTAAAAAAGTATCGCTATCACATTGTACTTTATTGTACTTTTATTGTAATATATTACCCTG
The DNA here is from genome assembly GCA_943142095.1 of Ophonus ardosiacus. Lineage (NCBI taxonomy): Eukaryota > Metazoa > Arthropoda > Insecta > Coleoptera > Carabidae > Ophonus > Ophonus ardosiacus. Next base: position 48,466,837 of record OW964826.1, on the reverse strand, counting down.
TATTTAATTCATCATCCGTCGATATTCTTCAATTTAAAATACATACCTATGGATATCAATTTTACATAGATTTAATAATAATAATCTTTATTGATGAGATGAGACTCTAATTGTGAATTTCAGCCATATCCTAGTCTACCATTTAATCATACAAGTTGATATATAATCATAATAGTGCCAATTAATTAGTAATTTATAAAATGAAAATTTAATGCAAATATATAAATCATAATAAATGAATCACTAATCTCTATATGGAAAACAATATGCCAAATAATCAAATAAGAATAATTTGTAAAATACATAGATAATTACCTACGCTGCGCAAATATAGTTTTGATGCGTTTTAAACATGTTCGGGGACAAAAATAAATTAATAAATTTGGTAGCGATAATTGTAACATGTTTCGCGTCAAGTCGAATCCAGATTAAGGTAGGGTATTTGTTTCTGGGGCGCTACATCATCTGCACATAGTGTATTCATTATACAAAAACGTTTGGTTCGTACAATTGCTAAAGTTTCCCGTCGTTCTTCTTGTAGACCTCTTTTCTCACAGTTTCAGATATTGACTGTAGCCTCCATATACATTTATGAAGTTTGTTTATATATTTTTAATAATAAAACACAATTTTAAACTAATTTTGATAAACATAAGTGCAACACAAGACAAAAGCAAATGCTTCACATTCCAGTAAATAAACACAAAACGTTAGATTTACTTCCAAATATACAATATTTAAAACTTTTTAATAATTTACCGATGAATATACAACTAGAGACAAATAAAAATGCCTTTTAAAGATTATTAAAAAAATTCCTTTTGGATAAGACTTTTTATTCGCTGAATGAATTTTTATCATTTTGACAAATAAAGGGGTCTACATTAAAATACCTCTTATACTTTTTATGTACCTCCATTACTATATGATTTCTGTGACATATTCTATACATGTATTTTTACATTGTCGATGTAATAAAGTACTATTATTATTATTATATTTATTTGTTCATTTTCGTATGGTAATCTTCAGGGACACATACAGACATAAATAAAGCTAAACTAATGAAATTTTGGCAAAACTCGGACTTTTCAGAACGTGATAAGCAAATTTGTGTTAATTTTTCATTGCTGAAAGCATTGCAAATCGCCACTGCATGCCTACACATAACATATTATATTTAATGAATATTGAAAAGGTTAACCAAAAATTAATATGTAAAAGTATGTCATTTACAGTGCTAATCAGCATTATGAAAATAATGCTAAGTAAAATTGATTTGAAATATGAAAATGTTCTGTTTGCTTTTTTAAAATAACTTCTTGATTTATAATGCATTTATCCCACTGCTTTCATTTCAGTTTTAACTTTATTTTTGAAAATAAAATAAAGTTACAGGAAATAAAACCTAGTGAATACAGAGAGTAGTAAGAGTACAACAAACAATAATTTTGTTTTGGGGTTAAAAACAAAGATGTGTGGGAGTATATACGTAGTATCGTAGGTCGCTAAAAAAGAAACAAAAAATAAAATGTAGTGTATCATGTTGGAAATAAATTTTAATTTTAAATCTCATGATTCATAAATCACAATACAATTATACATGTACATATTATTAAAATTACACTTTGTTGAAATGAGAGGAAGTTGAATTAAAAATTTGTTTATACTGAAAACGTTAAAAAGCTCAAACATTGTCATTATCATTTGTACAAATTAGATAGATACATATCTTTATTATATGTTTATAATATTACAAAAAGAAACATAAAAAGAACAATCAATGTCACCATTTTTAGAATGTGATTTAAAATAAACAATATTGTGAGTACTTGTATGCAATATTCTGCTCTATATTATTGTTTATTACAAATGTCACTAATTAAATTGTTTATAACACTAATGCCCGATTGCACCGCTGACGCTTAATTTTTAAGTATTCCTTAAATTGACAATATCGTATCGCAACGAAATGTCAAATGGGAAAAAGAATATTGCTGTCAAAATTTTGATTTGCATTTTTACCTTCCGTCACCTCTAGGTAAGAAAGGTATTGTTTTTGGTAAAAAATTCGATGGTGTATTTTTAATAAATAAGCATGTTTTGGGGTCAGAGTGTAAATTTTAAAACGGGTCATAGGGTTATATGTAACATAGAAAAACAGTTTTTTAGACGCCAAAAATTTCTACCGTGAGTATTTTTTAACGTGAAACATTGGGTTTGTCATATCCATAGTTACGACTTGACATTTGATTGACAGCAATGTATTTGCCCGTTCCTTTTAAAATGAAACATAGGGAACAAATTTGACATTTGATAAGACGTCAAAGAGGTTAATTTTGTTTAAATAACTATACCTGCATTCTAAATTAAAATTAGTTGTAGGAAAAATATAGTGCGCACCTTGTGCCCGAGTGGTTTTCTGACTCGGCTTCTGTCAAATTCATTCTCCATGTGTCATTTTAAATGAGACAGACAAATACATTGCTGTTAATCAAATGTCAAATTATAACTTATAGGAAAATTCAATGGTTATCTGTCATATTGACAAGATGTCATTAGAGGTTAATTTTGTTTAAATAATTATACCTGTTTTCTAAAAATTAAATTTAGATGTAGAAAAAATACTGTGTGCACCTTGTGCCCGAAATATGTTTAGTGTTCTCGAGTGGTTTTCTGATTCCGCTAAATTTCTTACAATATTTAAATATAATTCTTCTGTCAGATTTGTTGCCTATGTTTCATTTTAAATGGAACGGGTAAATACATCGCTGTCAATCAAATATCAAGTCGTAACCATGGATATACGAACCCAATGTTTCACGTTAAAAAATACTCACGGTATATTAATTTATTGAAAAAATAATTAGTGCATATTACAAAGAAAAACAATTGTTGATTTAAGACGTTCATTAATGAACTTTTTTTGCAAATTATTATTATTTTCGTTTTATTAAGAAGAAATCATGGATAATTTGTCTCATGAAAAAAATTCCTGATTATTTTTTTTTACTACTTATTTTAATTGTTACATGTAGATCACCTATAATTTGTTAATACCTATTACAATAAATAATAAATGTTTCTTAAATAAATATACTAGCGTTTTCTTTATTTTGTGTTATTTTGTATCAGTTCATAAATTAATAACTTTAATTTTTAATTGTCCCCTATCATGTTAGTGAAAAATGACAATGTATTGTTACTGTCGGTTTCATGGCTAATGATATTTTTTCGTATTGTACAAAATTTTAAATTTATTTTCTGGCTTTATGTGAAACAGAAATATAATCTGTTTGGTATTCAAAAAATCGTATTTTTTTTTTACAATAGGCACCAATTATTTTTGCAATAAATTAATATAGAAACTTTTGGCGACTAAAAAACTGTTTTTCTATGTTATAGTCCTATGACCCGTTTTAAAATTTACACCCTGCATATGTGTTAATCATTCAAATGATTAACAGCATACATTACATGCTCATTGAATAATATATTATTACTAATTAATTTACTAATAAAAATTATATATATTATATGTAATATATTTCTATGCCTTACCATAGCTTTTACCAAATACTAAGCCAATTTCATAGGTTCTTTTCACCGACTATTTGCCAACTAATCACCGACTAGTAGGCTTAACCGACCATTAATATGTAGTCGGTACATTTTTACCTCCCGCTACCCTAGGTAAGGGAGGTATAGGGATCGTGCTAAAAATCGCATATAGAGATTTTAGTGAATAAGCACGTTTTGATGTCCCCAGAATCAGATTTTAACATTTTTACAATGATGTCTGTGGGTATGTATGTGTGTGTGTATGTGTGTGTGGATCCTGTGGACACGATTACTCAAATACTATCAATCAGAAAATTTTGAAATTTTGTATATCCATTCTATACTAATGTGGGAAGAATTGATTAGTTTTTAGTGTATATCAGATAACCGGAAGTATCACTTATACAAGCTTTTGCTAGTATTTCTTGAAAAAATTGCATTGAATATTTTTTTTCAGCAACTTTTACTATTAAAAATATAATATAATGGCACAATCTTCAATTCTACGATAATATAACTTTTAAAAACTTTAAATAATTTTAAATATAAATTTATAAAATAATTTATTTTTGTACATCATCTGACCCATGCGTCAAACAAAAACATAATACTTTAATAAAATTTAGACGTATTTCAGACGTATTTAAACAAATGTCACTGTCACGTGTTAAGAAGAATTTAGTAGAAATATAGTTGATTTGTAAATATAAATCTGTCAGTATAAGTACGTGTTTTCAAAATGTCAAATATTGGTTTACAACTACACATTTACGACATGGATCATGTACAGCAAACAATTTACACAGATTGCGTTTTTAGAGCACTTGGAAGTTTTCTTTGGTGAGGCACATTTTCTCCTCTCTGGGTATTTTAATAAGCAAAATTGCCAGATATGGGCAGAGGAAAATCTTCATGTGATTTACGAGGTACCATTTCATGTCCAAATGAGATTGTTTGGTGCGCACTATGGTCAGGTGGCGTCATTGGAACTTACTTTTTCGAAAATGATGAAGGTCGACCTGTTATAGTTGATGGTGAGCGCTATAGCCCCATGATAATCGATTATTTTTGGCACGAAATTAATTTCGTATTACAGACTTCTATTTATTAAAACAACAAATTAGATTTTCTTTACAAACGATCAACCGGAACGGAAAAAGATACTTTACTTAAAGCTCATTACTATTTTAAACATGGAATTTGCGGGAGGTCATGTGCTGGCCACATCAGATTTTTTATTTGTATGTATTATGGATAAAAATTCTTTACTAACAAATTCTCTTTTCCTTTGTTTCAGATTTCAACCACCGTCACGATGTGGTTCTGGTTGATATTCACTGCGCTTGCACACAGAAGTCTTCTTCCCTCTTTGGCCGAGCCTATGGGCAACGAAATCGAAGAAGACATCCCAAATGACGCCATGTACCTTTACATGGAACAGCGTTCTCTTAAAGACCCCAAACCTGACACCGACGGAATGGAAGCTCGTAGAAGAAGTCCCTTGGACATGAATGTCATGCGGTTTGGCAAAAGGGACTATTTTGCTCCCCTCAGCCACTACTACGACCTGGATTACAGCGACGAACTCAAAGGAAAGGAAGATTTTGTGCGTTCGAGAAGAGATTCGTATAAAATGAGTACAGACAACGAAAAGGATTCAGCGAAAAGAGTGGGGAAAGGGAAGGATTACACGAATTTTGTAAGATTTGGAAGAAATTTTTATGAGAATTTGGCTAATGACCCCCGAATAAAAGATATCAACTTTGGAAAGAGGAGGGACTACACCGATTTTATTAGATTTGGACGAAATCCATACAGAGACATGAGTGATATCTACCGAGAGGATAAAAGGCATACGAACACCATGCGTTTTGGCAAAAAGAACATGGGAGTAAAAAAGGACTTGGGATTTTTGAGATTTGGTTAAATTAAAATGTTTCATGTTAAACCATTCTAGATTATATTTAATTAAGATGGCTGGTTAATATTTAGATAAATAAACGAATACAAATCAGTATTATTTTCTAAATAATTACATCTCTTCAAATATTTTATATCTATGTTTTATTCTAGGATATTAAATGTATCTGTATAAGCGTGTGTATTAATAAATTACAACAAATTGTAATAATGGCAAGAAAAATAAAATATGCGGTTTTTATTTAAATGGAAACATCTAATTTAGATCCAATCCGTTTTGCTCCTGGTTGATCCAATAGACTTATCATCAGCTAGGGAACTGTCATCATCTTCCATATTCAGCCTTATGCTCACGTGGGGCCTTTTTTCTTCTGCCTGTTAACAAAATTGAGGAAATAATCATGAAGTAATAATTAGTGAAATGGGTTGGGCATAGTGAAACTGTCAAGACGAGATATTTCTCGATTCTTGTCTCATCTCGTACTCGAGATTTCTCATCTCGGCGAGACGAGACAGAAATGTAAAAAATATTTTATGCACGGACGTATCATAATTTGACAATTATACACGAATTTCTTTGACATAAACGTCATTTTATAGCCCGCGGGCCTCATTATAGCCCGCCGGGCTATAATGAAACGTCAAACCAAATTATAACCTACAATATAAATAATTTAAACAGGCAACATGAAAAGTTTTTATTACAAATCGAAAAATTTTATATTCTTTAATGAAAAATGAAAATTAATTTTGTGATATTTATATGGAATACACAAAATAAAACTCAAAAGACATAACTAATAAACAAACAATAAACTGTTGTTCTCCGCTTTCACAGCAACACTAGATACTGGATGTACGAGGACAAATTCTTTTCGATACAATTTTTCACACTCATAATTTGAAAATTTTCGTCCGTGCATAAAGTTTTGTATGTACCACGAGCGTAACTTGCTTTTATGGCCTTTGACGTGTTTTTATCCCTCGGCTTACGCCTTGGGCTCAAAATCCCGCCGCAGGCCATAAAAGCCTCCTTACGCTCTTAATACATAAATAACTATTACGGAATAATTATTTGCCGAGATCTCGATTCTCGAAAACTATTTCGAGATTTCTCGGTTGTTATTTTTCTCAAGAGTTCTATTTGCAAACGTGTGAAATTTTACATATTTTAGTGATATTGTCTCTATTTAGCTATGGCATTTTTGAATTTGGTAAGCGTAATCTAATATCTCTCATATCCGCAGTGATACAAATTAAAAATAAATATCTTATATTTTTGACTCAAAGCGTAATGTACTACACATTGTTAGAAATTTTTTTTTGTTGATTGGTATTAGGGTAAATTTTATGCGTTGCCACGGGCAAAACTTTCTTAATTCTTAAGAGTTCCTTAACCCCAAGCTTCGGGATCGAGAAAGGTTGGCACGCTAAAGTATATAGTGAAACATCAGAATGATGTTGTTGACAGGATTTAGATTTTAGGGAAGATCACGTTTTCCTCTTGTTCGCTTGTCATAAAATCAAGTTCAAGTTAAATTTATTTTAAAAAGTTGGAGTAACGATGATCGACTGGAGATTGATGTGTGGAGAAGAAAATAAAGTAATCGGAAACTGCAGTCAGTACGCTTTTATTTGATTTGGACCTACGTTTCGACAATTACAATGGTCTTCCTCAGGGTTAAATCAAGTCCTAAACAATGATGAAGATATTTGTAACTCATGTTAACAAACATCGAAATGCAAAACAACTTTTAAATAAATATATAATGTAACGAACCAGATAGAATGTAACAATTAAAAGATAAATAAAATTCACGGTGCAGTCACTCAGGTTTTATTATTTTCTGTGTGAACCATAATAAATATCACAAATTACACACACAGAGAAAAGTTTACTATTGTATCTTTCTAAAAAAAATAATTTCACGTTATCGGCGTGTCTATTAAAAAGTTACGGTCTAATCAATGTTGGGACACCTAAGTTTCATACACTAGTAGTTCACTAATAATAACAAGTATCTTAAAAAATGTCTTATAAACATATAAACTGTCATACCATATTTCATCCAAATCGAATAAAGCGTCCTGTTGTTATAAGCAAAAAAAAAATTTTTTTTAAGAACTTTGCAGCAGAATTCTGGCTAAATGGTACACTTTCCGGTAGAAGCAAGTTTGGTTAAATCGTCTTATTTTAGCCTCAGGAATCTGTGGTTAAGCCATGTTCCCCTATTTGAGAGGCACTCTGTATATCAAATTTATCACATTGTTGTTAAATTTAAACAAGCTTTTATGAAACCAGGGCAGATATTGGTAATGTAAAAACTATATTAAAAATCATTTATATTCTCATTTTTTCTTAGAAACTATTTGTCACACAGTGTTTAAATTCATTTTCTCCCTCTTCAATAAATTTGAACCAATAATTCCAGTTGTAACAATTCATACAGTAAAATGATTGGTTTTTGGAAAACTGATTAAAAGAGCTGAAAAATGCATCTGAAACTGTTAAACCGTTAGAAATTGTACACGCATCCTTGAACATATTGCTTTTTGTGTCTATTACAGACCAATATTTTGAAATCAATCACTGTTTATGTTTCTTTCTACCAGGTCCATTGAGGATATTTGTGTAAAACAGCACTTTGAATACAGTAAAAAAAACCATTCACATTACCAGTAATGGAACAAAAAAGACAGTGACAACTGGTTCAATTTTCAGAGAATATTAAATACAGTCGATGACCTGAAAGGAGACAGGTCTGAGGAATGAAGGAAAGAAAATTACTGGATTTCAGTCAAATATTAAATATATTTTCCGCCTCTACCGGTTTCGACACCTCATGTGTCTTCTTCAGGAGGTGAAAATTTTTAGATTGTAAAACATGGATAAATACATAAGACAATAATAAATAACATATAATACTATATTATTGTTTTATGTATTTATCCATGTTTTACAATCTAAAAATTTTCACCTCCTGAAGAAGACACATGAGGTGTCGAAACCGGTAGAGGCGGAAAATATATTTAATATTTGACTGAAATCCAGTAATTTTCTTTCCTTCATCACCTTTCCAGTCAAGAAGTTCTTGCTGCCAGGTCTGAGGAATGTTATGGATTAGCAGGATTTCTGCAAAACGGCACTATGATTAGAAATATTTTACTTTGACTTGTTGTACATAATACGTGAACCGCTCTCACCAAGAGTAGTAGATTGGACCGAAGCACGCCCATGTTTTATTAGATGATCACGATTACGTGGAATATCCTCCCTCACCAAATAAGTCACAAACAATTAAAACAAATATATTTTTCACGTAGACGTAACAGTTTGGTTAAAATAAATCTGCTTCTATTCGTAGATTTCGGTTTACTATTGTGCTATTTGATAATTGAAATAAGGTTAGATATCCGTCGTATTTCGCATCCCTAACGATTTTTTGAGAAAAGATATGTATACAATTTTCTTTCTTTTCTAATATATAGTACCTACATTCACCATGAGCAATATTTTCAAATAAGTAGATATCGTGCGCTATGGACTAATGTCTTTTTTTCTTAGCTCCTGTTAAATAAAATAAATGCGCTCCAGGTCATTGGTCATAGATTTTATGTTCTTCAATATTAGTAATAACACAAATTTTCAAAAAATAATATTTAGACGATTTTTTTAAGAAACTACTACTTCCGGTTGTCTAATTGTTACCAAAACCTTTTCAGCTCATCCTTCTAACATTCACACGTACACATACACACACACATCCACACACACCCACACAACCCACACACACACACACACACACACACACATACATACACGCACACACTCATCGTAAAAATTTTAAAATCAGACTATACGGACCTTAAAACGTGCTTATTCGCTAAAATATGCGATTTTTAGCATGAATCCGGTACCTTTCTTAGCAACAGGTAAAAAAAACTAAACAATTTTAATTTCACCGTCTTTCTGTATTAATACTTTTGTTGTACGTACAGTACAAATTAGAACTTGTTTGTCGCTACACGTGGAGAAAATAGCAGACTCGATGCTCGATACGTATGAATAATATTGTGAGTGCGTGAACATTGATAGATGCTTTACAAATATTCTTATTGAACAATTGTAAATGCACGTGTGAATATTTGCATTTTTCACCATCATCCCATCGCATCAACATTTTGATTGAACTGCTGATTCTAGTGATAAGACTGGGTGGAATTCAGTGGGTTGTATTAAGGTCTTTATTAAATCTTGTATTAAGTATATGGCAACATTGTAATATTTTCCACATGTATCAATGAGATTCAATTATGATTTAAAAATTTTACCACAGGGAAAAGTAATACAGATATCCTTTAGTCAAATGAGGAAGTATTATTGTAAATGGAAGGTGTAAAAGGAAACTCATTATTGCAAAATTAGGTTAGAAATATGTCAAATTTTATGTGTCAAATATTTCATACCTGAATGTTAATGAATTTTAAAATATCTCAACCTCCGTTTTGATCAGTTTTGACATTTGTCCTTTTTTTCTTACTTCTGTTAATAATATTTTTTTCTTTATTTGATCCTTTGGTCTCCCACTTTTTTCTGACAGGTATTACAAAGTTGCCAAAATATTTTTGACAAAGGACTGTTTTAGCTTAAAACACGCTAATACAACCCACTGAATCTCACCCACTGTGTTTATGACAGTTGTGTTAGCAGTGTTTTGCAGTAAGCAGTAAACTATCTACAGATCTACACGAAAGGTAAGTTAAAATTGACATTTATAAAACTGTTTTTACTGTATTTATATTTATATATATATATACAGGGTGTCCCATTTAAGGTACGAATGCATTGGTATCTCGAGAACCGTAAGAGCTACGAGGTTGGTTAAATTAGACAAAAGTTGCCCCATTAGGAGGCTATTTTAATGGTGTTTTGTTATTTGCGAAAAAATGCATAGGTCACTAGATACAGGTCAAAATGTAAATTTAGCGATTTTCTTTTTTTGCTTATAACTTTGTTATATGAAATAATACGAGATTCTGGTTTGCACTTTCTTAACGCACTTTTGTATGGTGAATTTGCAGAAGTTCTCAAATTTTTTTTATATGTAACCATTTACGAGTTACTGATAGCAACTTTTATTTTTCATATGTAGGTCATATTAAGCTATGGCATTTTTAAATAGAGATTTTTTTTAGCTTTACAATGATATAAAACAATAATAATTTATTTTTGTAATTAACAGAAAAATTAATAAAATTGTTATTTATACTAAAATTAAATTGAAAAAAGCAAATCGAAGCCTGCTATGGAAACAACAAACAACAAAAAAGTGCAACAATTGAATTTCTTAATTTTACTTGACAATAGTAGATTATTACGAGTAATAAAAATGAATTTTTCTCGTTGGGAAAAATATGATATGTTGAGTTGTTACATTCGTTGCCAAAGTTCGTTTATTACTCGTAATGATCTACTATTGTCAAGTAAAATTCAGAAATTCAATTGTTGCACTTTTTCGTTGTTCGTTGTTTCCATAGCAGTCTTCGATTTACTTTTTTCAATTTAATTTTAGTATAAATAACAATTTTTATTAATTTTTCTGTTAATTATAAAAATAAATTATTATTGTTTTATATCATTGTAAAGCTAAAAAAAATCTCTATTTAAAAATGCCATAGCTTAATATGACCTCCATATGAAAAATAAAAGTTGCTATCAGTAACTCGTAAATGGTTACATATAAAAAAAAATTGAGAACTTCTGCAAATTTACCATACAAAAGTGCCTTAAGAAAGTGCAAACCAGAATCTCGTATTATTTCATATAACAAAGTTATAAGCAAAAAAAAAAAATCGCTAAATTTACATTTTCACCTGTATCTAGTGACCTATGCATTTTTTCGCAAATAACAAAACACCACTAAAATAGCCTCCTAATGGGGCAACTTTTGTCTAATTTAACCAACCTCGTAGCTCTTACGGTTCTCGAGATACCAATGCATTCGTACCTTAAATGGGACACCCTGTATATATATATATTAGCAGATAAATATCTAAAGACGAAAATTTAAAAATACGTTGGTAAAGCAATAAATATATGATGAATAATTGAAATGTTATTTTAAAAATAAGGTTATGTTAATGTCATGAAATGCTTATGTTAAGTTATTTAAATGTTTCTCAGACATACATATTTTATCACGTAAACATTTCTTATTCAAGCATGTATGCCCAGACTCATAATAGTTATTATCATGGCTACCTTTTAAAATACCTTGAAGAGATTAAAAAACAACTGAATTTGTTATTTTAGTCATAACTTAATTAATTACCCCTGATTAAGAGTAAATACTACCAGTCATAAAAACAAAAATTGAATATGATATTCAAGTATTTTGCTACTTAATATTGGGTTACACGTTATATCGTCGTGATTGGTAGGTAATAACAGATTTAATTTTAAGACATTGTGTCACAAGTCTCGCACATTTTCCTGTTAAGATATTGTCCTATAATGTCTTTCAAGGTAGATTTTACTACACACACTAGATTTTTACTGTTATTATTTATTTTGCCAAAAAGTAAAGGGTCTAGGTAAAAAATAAATTTGGAGTAGAAGAAGACGAAGACCTAAATATCGGTCATCTGGCTCCACAGTTTTGTAAACTGTCATGTCTATATTTAAAGTAGTCGATATAGAATTTTGTAGAAATTTCTCACCATTTGTGAAGGTTTTATAATAAGGCTGTTGCAATAATTTTTAGATGACTTCTAAGTATTAAATTTTAAAAGATATTGTTCTTTAAAGAGCCTCAAATATCACGAAATATCTACTAGGTATTTACAATTAAATATTACAATTTGTCTAATATTTTGAAAAAGTCATGTGATCTGAAACAGAATATGACGTCAGAGTACATATAGTTTAACATGAGTCAAACTATCGCTTACTTTTATTTGTATAAATAACGTAAACTGTTTCCTATTGGCTATGAATGACGTCACAGGATTGGGGGGTTGTTTTTCATTACTGTCTCTGGCGCCAATCTTTTTATTTAGTATTTATGAAAATAACAATAAATTATTATTTTTATTATTACTATGAAAAATATTGCATAAACTTTCATTTAAAATACTTTAGAAAAAATGTGAAACCGGTTCATTTGCTGAAAATGTAAGCCGGCCGAGAGTATAACAACTTTTGTCAAGTTTTCATTTATAATAAAATATTGTTATTTTAATCTTATATACAGTGTGTTAATTAAAAAAACTGGCCATAGGCGTTTAACATGGGAAAACAGTTTTTCTTTGCGCAAAAGTCCCCAATTAATTTTAGACAAAATGTTTCAAATAAGTGTTACAGATAATTATATTCTACGCCTAAATCAGTAAACAGTTTTAATTTTGCACGTTTGGTAACTTGTAAAATTGTATAAAAATATTGCTCATTTCTAACGATACCCATGGAATTGAAACAAAATTACAGAGAAATACGTATCGTTTGAAGTGTCAGAAATTCAGTTTACAATTAAAAGTTGCAGATAATTCAATTCACAGGTATTATTTTTAAAATCTAACATTTAAATAACTTTTATTACTATTATTTTTTCACATTCTATCTATAAAATTAAATTTCTGACAGTTCAAACGAAATGAATTTCTTTCTAATTTTGTTTCAATTTCATGGGTATCGCTACAAGTGAGCAATATTTTTATACAATTTCAAATTAGATTTTACAAGTTACTAAACGTGAAAAATTAAATCTGTTTAGTAATTTAGGCGTAGAATATTAATATCTACAACATTTATTTGAAAAATTTTTGTCTAAAATTAATTCGGGACTTTTGCGCAAAGAAAAACTGTTTTCCCATGTTAAACGCCTATGGCCAGGTTCTTAATTAACACACTGGATTTACAGATAACATTTTGTTTGGAACAAACTTTCCATTTTCAAAAATATTGGAAATGAAGTATTTTTTTTTTTTTGTTTTGTAATATTTTCAGCTTTTTATGTAGATACATTTCAGCCGCATTAAGGCGCTATGTCTCTACATACATGTTCAGTTCGAATCTGAGATTACTCGGTTCGAATCCACCGGCCGGCTAAGTGCCTAGTCGTTAAAATACCACAACATTAGGCATTAATCGCACTCGCATGCGATGATCTGACCAATCGTCCATGTTAAACATGGATGGTGTTAGTTGTAGAAGGTGTACTCCCGATGCCGCACTGGTTGCATAGCAATCAAGCATCTGGCTGTCGCACGGTGTAAGTATGTCAACGGCGCTAGCGCTATCGGTCATGAAACGAGTACCTACGGTACTAGAGGCCTTGGCCTTACAAGGGCTGTTGTGGCACAGATGATTATGATATTTACAGGTAACATTTTGTTTGAAACAAAATTTCCATTTCCAAAAATATGGAGAAATGAAGTAGGTATGTTTTTACCTTCCGTCACCTTTAGGTAAGGAAGGTATTGTCTTTGGTCAAAAAATTCGGTGGTGAGTTTTTAATGAATAAGCACGTTTTAGGGTACCTACAATACGAATTTACTATTTTTAAGATGATGTCTGTATGTATGTATGTATGTATGTATGTATGTATGTATGTATGTGTGTGTGTGTCCGTGTGTGTGTCCGTGTGTGTGTGTATGTGTGTCCGTGTGTGACAAATTTTTCTCCGACGATAACTCCAATACTATAATTCTAAAAATTATAATTCTTTCGTATTCCTCTTTTATACATCCATATGAAGAGTTGATTAGATTTTGGTTATAATTGATCCACCGGAAGTACCCTTATTTGAAGTTTTTAATAGTTTTTCTTAAAAAAACGCAGTTAAATATTATTTTTTGACATTTTGTTATCATATTTATTAAAGAAAATACTCTTCTCTATATGGTTTGATTATTCATTTTCCTTCATATTCAATAGATGTAGAGTTAAAACATTATAAAGAAATTAATTTTCAAAAATTAGTCAGCTTTGCTATTTATCATGGAAACAGCTGATACATTCAAAATTGACAGATGTGTGTTGCAAGTGCAAAACTAAATATGGAAAGTATGGGATGAAAAATTAGTATTTCATAGTGGTCCTCTCAAGTGACATGCAGTGAAAGGCTAAAAAGAAGATGGAAGGACTGTATCGCAGAAGACTTGAGAAAGGAAGGACTGTGTGAAGAAGATGCGTCGGACAGGAATGAGTGGAAGAGAAGAGGAAACAGCGACCCCCAATAAAATAGGGGAAAGCTGAAGCAGAAAGTAAAATGTGTCAAGTACATTTTTCTTAGTGTATGTTTATGTCATAATTTTATTGGATTTATAGAACCTTTTCAAATGAACTTTTGGTATGAAATTTGTAAAAAATAGTATGTATTCGTGTTCGATTTTACATGATATTATATAGAAACTGTTCCACGATCCTTTTGGTATAGATTTGTGCAAAATACATCGAATTGACGGAAGGTCTTGTGCTGGCTACAACAGATTTTTTTTTTCTTGTTTTGTAATATTTTCAGCTTTTTATGTACACAAAACCGAAGATTTTAAGCACATATAAATTATTTATCAGAAAGTCTGTGATAAATGATAAATCCATTTGCCATGGTAATGAAATGTAAGTCGTTGTTTCTGTTATATTATCTTTATGAAATTCTACATGCAAGTCACTACTCAGATTTTATTTCGCATGTTTAGTAACATTTAAAAACTAATTTGAAATTTTAAAAATATTGCTTATATGCTCATCATTTGTAGTGATAGCTATGGAATTTGAACAAAGTTACAAAGAAATGCATATCGTTTGAACTGTCAGAAATTCGATTTCAAATAAAAATTACAGATAATTATATTCTACACCTGTCTCTAAAATTATTTTATTTCAAATAATCACTAAAGTGCATAAAAATCATCATTAAAAGCTTAGGAATCAGCACTAAAGTAATCCATTAAATGACAAAAATATGTACAACAAGAACGAACTAAATAATTCCGTTGAATAAATTTGAGATAAAACAAATAATTTTCAGTGTTCTTTATGATAACTACAATGTCTGAGGTTAGCAACAATGAATGTCAGACTGACAGATTATTTTTAACCTGGTGGTGTCGACACAGTGGTAGTTGCTAGATTTTAATTTAAAATTTATAAGTTTTATATTTACTTGAAAATACGCTTTTCGCTTACCTAAGGTGACAGTAAAAACACAGTTCATTATAATTTTAATTTTTTACCTCGTTGACTTCATTTTCACAAATATTATTTCATATGAAAAATAATTGTTTTTATAAAAAATAGCATTACATGACATTTGGTGAATGTGATTTAATTTCAATCCACATGCTAGACTGTTCATTATTTAAATATAAAATAAAATTTAAATTTTAATAAATTCAAATGCTTTTCTACCATGATATTAAATTTTAAAATATATTTTTAATTTGCATTTTAGTTCAATACAAAAAGCAAATGGAATAATAGTATTAAAAATTATAAAAACTATGTAGATTATCAATTACTGATATAACATTATATTTTTAAAAAAAATCGGGTATTCGAATTATCTATTTGAAGTAAGCAAAATTAAATTTTTCACAAATATAATAGTTAAATATGTTAAAAAAATCCAAAATAATTTGTGCAGAGTAAATATTTTTCATAATTCAAAGATTGTCGATTCTACACAAAAAAGTAATTAACTCATAAAACATTGCAATGCTAACCTAACCTACAATGATTTAATGATCGAACGTAACCCCTAAAATAGCGATAGCCATGGAATTAATACAAAAACTAACAAATGTTAAACGGTTTATCTGTCAAGTTAGATTTATTTTGATTAGTAATTTAGGTTCAAGTGAATAATTATAATAATAATAATAATAATAATAATAATAATAATAATAATAATAATAATAATATATACAGGGTGTCTCACAACTCGCGCCCCAGACGAAACTGACACTTGCCGACGACAATAGGTTGCCAACAAATAGAAGAAAATATTATGCGGCTGCTTGCATAACAGAGTTACAAGACTTTTTAATCCACCAATCCCGGAAGGATATCTTGAGGTGTGATGATATTATTACAAAATAAAACTGGTTACTAGGTTTTAAAAATACTACTAGTGAGTTACAAAATTTGTTTGACTTACTGTAATTTTGACACTTTAGAGTTGATTTTTCACTGTCAACAAATTTAGGTTAGCGAAGGTGTTATCCGAGATCATCATTTATATCGTACAGTGCAACGAGTTGTAGCAGCTGTGTCAAATGTGTTAAACGAAAATATTATTGTCCACATTCTCCGAAAATTATATGCAGAATACATGGTTAGAATTTGCCTTTTTTTATTCAATTTAATTTGACACTGACATTTTTCGAAAACTACAGTCGCCCACACATTTTAAAGAAGATTTGATTTGTATAAAACCATAGTAACGTAAACTTCCGGCAAACACACGTTGAAGGTGTAGGTCTCTGATTGGTTAATTTTAAGACGTCTTTTTTCTCATATCTTTTCAACTAGATTTTTAATAATGAAAATAATAATAATAATAATAATAATAATAATACTAATAATTGTGTTAATAATTATAATAATAATAATAATAATAATAATAATAATAATAATAATAATAATAATAATATACCGGTTAGATAGACATTAAGGGCCGGTTTTTCAATATATTATAATTAGACAAAATTTCAATTATTTTTTTCTGTGTTTGCTTTATGTTGGTCCCTTCGGACCGCTGTGGTCGCTAACGTGTTAATGAACATACATGTTGACGTTAAGCTACACTAGTTTTTTCTAGATTATTGCTTTTTAGATGATGTGATGTGATTCAGATACGGAATTTAAACTTTTATAACTTTTATTTAAAACTTTTTCATCTAAAATAATTAGGGCAGCAGGAAATACGAAAGTATGATTTTACATGTTAAAATCCTATTTTCGGATGTCACCACTTTGTAAATACAGTGTGTCCCATTTAGAAGTGCCACCATTGGGATCTCGAGAACTATAAGAGATACGATGTCGGTTAAATGGAACTTTTTGTGCGCCTTTGGGAGGCCATCTCAGATGTACTTTTGTGTTTCCAAAAATTCTCATAGGGCACTAGATAATGACGAAAAACTGAATATTGTTGATTTTTTCTTTTTCAAATAACTTCTAAACTATTAGTAATTGAGAAAAACGTTGCAAATACAAAAGATAGATATTTTTATTAACTAACCAGTGGCGTCCGAAATAAATTTCTATATCCGTAAATTTTCGATATATAACACAAACTTATATTTTTTTAAATGGAACCCATATCTGATTTCAGTCTCAAAAAAATCATTATTTTTTTCTCTTTTCAACGAGGTAAGGGTTATTATGTTTTGTATTTGTTTTGCCTTCAAAATTATTATTTTTTCCTTATTTTGTATTAAATTTATAATATTTTGAAAATATTGGTAGATTTCTATTTAGAAATACTACTTGTATTTAAATAATTTATTTCGTTAGAAAAATTTGCTTAAAACTCGTATCAAACTAATTTTTATAATATTTTGTATCTGGTCGGCCTTTATATTATAATAATATAATATAATATAATAATATAATATAATATTAAGTAATAAAGGCATAAAACAAATTATTTCGATCAAATACAATAAAATTAATAAAAATAATAATGTTTTTTTGGGAAATAATAAGAAAGTTTAGGAAAATAAAGAGAAAAATTAAATTTTAGGAGCAAAACAAATATAAAACATTATAATCCTTACATCATTGAAAAGAGAAAAAAATATTGATTTTTTTGAGACTAAAATCAGATATGGGTTCCATTTAAAAAAAATAAGTTTGTGTTATATCTCGAAAATTTACGGAGATAAAAATTTATTTTGTACGTCACTGATTAGTTAATATAAATATCTATCTTTTATATTTGAAACGTTTTTCTCAATTACTAATATTTTAGAAGTTATTTGAAAAAGAAAAAAATCAACAATATTCACTTTTTCGTCATTATCTAGTGCCCTATGATAATTTTTGGAAAAACAAAAGCACATCTGAGAAGGCCTCCCAAAGGCGCACAAAAAGTTCCATTTAACCGACATCGTATCTCTTATAGTTCTCGAGATCCCAATGGTGGCACCTCTAAATGGGACACACTGTATAGTTCTTTAATTAATGAGCTCAAATCTTAAAACTAAAATGTTTGATCCATTTTATACTAAAAATCCAGAAACGAAATCCCTCGCGAAATCCTTACCTTAGACTGTGGCGGACTGCTACTACTCTCCTCCTGTATATCGAATAAGTCTGTTCCATTTTTATTATCACTGGCGCTATTAAACGCATCACCCTGCCTTCCATCATCATCCTGGTTGCCACCGACGCACTCATATTCCTGCATTACCATCACATTGCTCTCAGGTGATATATGGGATGACGAGGCACAGCTTTCCTCTTAAAATAACAGACACAATGAATATTTATGCTCTAAATTCACCCACTAATTTATGTGCGAGCAAAAATAAAAGACTGTGCAGAATATATCATGAAGGTATACCTGGAAGAAAGATTTGCGATTCGGTTTCTTTGTTTCTAATTTTGTGTATTTGCACAATTTTGTTTTCTGGACTGGATTGCAGATCTTCGTTTTCTTTCTGGCCAATGAGATAGTCTTGTTTCATTTTTGATGTCATAAATTTAGCGTAAGCCAATCGGGCCCTGGGTGGAACATTGCTTAGATTGGGATTGTATTCTGAATAACAGGAAAATAACTATATAAAAGCGAAATTAATGTGGTTCAATAATGAAGACATCATAGTAAACACAAAAGTAATATTATTTTGCTAAAAACCTAACGTTACTTTACACGAGTGTTAAAATTGAGCTGTTACCTTAGTAATAACAAATGGAACAACTAAAAGACATTTTTGACATGTCAAAAAGATTTTTAAAATACAAATTTAAATGAAAAATTAGTGTTTGTAGAAAAAATAGCGTATGATCATCGACCTTTAAACTAATAGACGCAGCGTACGAGCAAAACGCTTGTCCCGCCATAACGGTGTAGACACAGTATCTCTATCCTTTAACAGTACGGAAGTTAAGAAAACGCGGCAAAATAAAAATTTGATTTGTCCCTAACTTGTTGTACTTGGTGCATAATCTTTAAGAGTATAGATTTAATTTTTTTTGTGCGTAATTACTTTCATTATATATTTTTAATACAATATATTATATACACATATTATATTATAGGGAACAAGTAATAATTAATAAGAACTTACATATAAAATGACACAGCTAAACGGCGTACGTACTGCTGACTGCACAAAATACACCGTTTCCCCATTATTTTGTCGCATATGCACCTCACAACACATATTCGTATATGTTGACAGAAATAATTGTAAATGTTCTCCACAAAAGTAAAATAATACACAAACAGTCACGAAACGTCAAATAGATTTTGACAGTGATAGAGAGCGATGTATAGAGGTTTACATTTGGCTGAAAAAGATGTACAATGAGTACGAACGCATGCGCAGTATACATTAACTGAGAACTTCCGTACTGTTGAAGGACAGAATATATATTTCTATCCTTTTATATTGGAGCATTATTCTAACAATAAAAGAATAGGAAACACTTGATCCATTAGTTTAAAGGTCAATGCGTATGATACACGTGTTAAAAGCGATTTTTATTTTGTTCGAAAGTTTGATCCATCCAAATATCAAATAATATGTCACTTTTAACACATAAATAACTATTTTCTACGATTTTTTTTTTTTCATGTTCCTTTGTTCAGAGTGATTTATAACGCGTGTATCAAAATTTAACCAAATATTGTAAGAGTCATTGTGAGTAAATAATGTGACATGAAGGAACGTCTGGAAACGTTTTGTTACAGAGTTACAGCCCCTTTGAAGGTACTCCTCATCAGAAACATTTTTATTAATAACTCTGATACTAGTTGCACTAAAATTTTGAAACTTGGTATGATGATACCTACTACTTATGTAGGTGCATATTTATACTTTCTTTTGTTTCTGTATCTGAACCAGAGGCATCTCATATTAGGAAGCCTTGAAAGTGTTTCTTCATTATTATTATTTTTATCTAAAAAAAATCCCTTAATCTTTACCATAATTTTTAAAAAAACTATATGCGTATTTCGAGAACTATGTTCTCATCATCAATACAAACTACAAAATAATAAGACAAAGAAGTTAGGATTACTCAGCATGTAAACTATGCCAGAGGTCAATACAGCTCTGAGGAATAAGTAAGTTTATAAAATTGTGTGTAATGATTGTAATAAAGTTTACGTCGGGTAATCTAAAATTTAAAAACCGGTAATCCTGATAAATTTAGCGTAGCACAATATATGTTTTTTCACTACTAGCCTAGGAACCCACTATTATTTACCTTTATTTGACATGAGAAATTGTTTTTCACTACCGCTTGCTTGTAACCATGGTAACCTAAGTCAATAATAATTTATTATTAACCTTGGTCTATAATGCAAACGTCACTTTTCAATCAAACTCAAGCCTCCAAATCGAAATATTATTTAACTCATTAAACTCAAGAAAGTTGTTAAGCATATAATTTAAATTTGCCACTATAATTTTAAATTGACCTACGCTGCCGCCTCGCCTGGCCACTGTGCTGTTTTGGTGATAATGTGAAATATTTGTAGATGTAGGATTGAACAAATCACTATTTTTTTGTATTTGTAGGTAAGTACATTTCAATAAATAGATTTAAAAATAATAAACTAATAAGGCTGCTGACTGTAACAGCACAAAGTGTTTTTATTAAATAATTAAATCAAATACAAATCAAGACCCATAAGTGAGGTTATCAATCCAGCGAAATGAGCAAAACGTCAGATAAAAACAAATGCAGCCTACTTTGTTTTTGTGAATATTAACAAATAAGTAACGTTATTATTCATGTCAAAATTATTGTTATTATCAATAAAAAAAAATCAAAGAGAATTTATGTACTAGTAGTGAAAAAAATAGTATATAAACCACGGTTGAGAAGATCATTATTGACCAGGCGCCTTATATCCCTCGGTCTTCGCCCTCGGGTTACAATAGGCGCTGGGTCAATAATGATTACCTTCTCAACCTTGGCGTATAATATACTATTATTAACAATCATTACATTGACAATTCTAATATACAATTAATGAAACATGTTGATAATAATTCATATTTAGACGCACACGAGAGTTTGATAATACATAAATTTAAAGATAAATTGATGAATGCGAATCTAGGTCTCATCCCAAATTCTAAATTATATGAATAAATATGACAGTTACTTTGTTCGGTCGGCAGTACGGCAGTGTGGTTAGAGAATCAGCTTTGTGATCGGCAAGTCTGAGCATGCTACACAACGGCAATATGTTGGATGGGTGAACGCTCAGTAACAAAAATTTATCACACTGCTCGGCACCTTACACCGAAAGGTACACAGAAAAAAAGATTTAAAATTTTGTCTAATTATAATTAGATATTATTTTATTAAGCAATATGTCTAATAATTTAGTATAATTTACAAATCTTAATTTAGCATTTTAACTAACCCGAAATAAATAATAAATATTTGTAAAAAATCATTAATTTAAATATGTAAATAGTTATTTTAATTATTTATTTTATTTAATTTTAGTATGTTTTGGCTTCATTATTTTTGTCCTTTAATTATCGGTTATTTATCTAATAAATTAGGTGAGTAAATAGAAAATTTAAATATATATTTAGTTAATTTCTTTATTTATTTTTAGTTCAATACTAAATGTAGTCATTTAATCTAATTTTGTATTTAATTTTACTATAATTTAGAAAATTTAACTAAATCAACTTAGATAATTTAATGAAAACTTATTAGAAGGCTGTAAATCACAGATTTATTTAGTTAATTTAACTACAATTTAGAAGGTTTGTTTTTTCTGTGTACTAAAAGAGTTGCAGAGAATAATAATAATAATAATAATAATAATAATAATAATAATAACTTTGTTTACCCTTAGTTATCTCTTACTCACGGTTTACATGCTAAGTAATTTTAACTTTTATGTTTATTATTTTGCAGTTTCTACGTAGTTCTCGAAATACGTATATAGTTTTTTAAAAAATATTGTTAAGGTTAAGGGATTTTTCTTATTTAGTTATAATTTATCCTTAAGACTCCTACCTACCTATTAATATTTTTTCATTTTTACTAATAAAAATAAAATATAGAAGAGAGGTATCTAACTATTAATTTATTCAATTCAAAACCAATTATCTGCTCATCACGTTATCAGAATTCGTAATGAATATTTTAAAAAAGTTATTGTTTTACTATATTATTAAACGGTTTTTATGCACTTATTATTGTAACATTCAAACCGTAAACGATTAAAATTAATTAAGAACAAAGATTTTGTTAAAAATTCATTAACTTCACCGGGGGATGTTTTAATTTTTTTTAAATATATTAAAAATTGAAATAAAAGTGTAATATTTGGGGTACTTTAATTCTTAAAACATAGTGTTATTTTAGTAAGTATAGAAGTAACTAACTATTATTTGGTTGTATTGAATGCAGATGTGTTTTGGAACTGGGATAATTTGAAACATCGTTTCGATACTTTTTTAACCAAAGGAACACATTCTGGAAATTTCTTCAAAGGCTTTAATATAAATTACGTGTATAAAGCCCACAGTTTCATAAAACAAATTAATCCATGCTTAAATTAGCAATGAATTTAATGTTATAAAAATATAGGAAATGATACGAAATTGTTCATATATTAAATTTACTTTACTTAAATGGGACAATATATTTCTGTCAATCAAATGTCAAGTCGTAACCATGGATATGACAAATCCAAGGTTTCACCACAGAATACATTTATACAGAAGCGACACTGCTTGCCGGCACCATTGTTGTTGCGATTTTCCGTTTATGACCTTGAACTTTAAATTTGTTGGCAAATTTACGCGCGAAATTTAAATTGTTTTAAATGGTAAAAAAAATTAGAACATAAAAATACTAAAATTTTAATTTTATTAACGAATTAAAAAGAGATCAGATAAAATAATCACATAATTATATTTTTATTAAACAAATTCCTGAATTTTACAAATTTATTACAATGCAGAATTATCTATATGTTTGATGTGGAAAACAAAGGTTAGACTCGATGAATATGTCCCATATATCCTTCTCCATCAAATCTTCTCTTCCACAGGCCTTGAGCCACATTTTACATCTATATTTATTAAATGAATATACATTTTACATGATATGATAGTCGTTTTACACAACTTACATTTCTGTATCTTACGGAAACGAAAAAAAACTTACATTTCCCTTTCTCCATTTTTTAAATCTATTTATACAGTCTTTATATGAACAAACAAGTCCTCCCGATTCTACTTTCTTCATTTTATCCATTTAATTAGAAACTAACACCACTTCTAAAATTCACAAACAGTTCACAAAATGACATTGTCAAAAGTGAAAAGACGTGTTTGGTTTGCTTGAATTATCTATAACCCTAAAATACATGGGCGTGACAAGCTGAGACAACAGCTCTTCCAGAATACGTGAAATATAATGATTTTCCTTATGATAACGATTTTTCCTATCGTTTGTTGAAAAAATAACATATTTCTTTTCATTAGAAATCAATTTGTGTTTCTCAATATACTTTTATTATTGGCCCCTAACGGAAAATGTTCACGTCGAGATAATGAAAAGAACAAAGAATCGTAAGATACGAAGATATGCCGAAACAATCCGATTTTATCCGATTATCCCTTCAAATTTGTTGGCATACTCTTTCTCTCTCTAATTTTCGTTTCTCTCTCTGACTGTCGCTTCTGTATAGATTTTTATTCTGTGGTTTCACGTTAAAAAATACTCACGGTATATATTTTTTTCAAAAATTGTTATGTTCTCCTGTTATAATTTAATAATTTGAGTGTTCAATAATTTTCTTTTTGAGAGTGACCGTTTATTTAGGAATACTCAATTTATTGTATCCCTTTGCAAAGTATTTAAATAGTAATCAAAAATCAAACCGAGTTTAAAATTTTAAATAAAACTTTTTCTTCTATAAGTTCGAAATTTACAAATACATAGAAACAAAATGTTCATACCTAAAAGGGCTTCTTGATTGACCTCAGCAATATCAGGCATATTAAGAATATGATGTCTCAGGCTTTGTCTTCGAGTCTGTCTTCTTTCCGCCTCTTTGGCGCTTCCTATCTGGTCGAAACTCTTAGTGTTGCTTCTTACCAACGCATTCCAATCCTTCTTCTTTTTCTTAGAGCTGGATCTCCTACCCAAAACCTTCGCAAGCTGTGTGAAAACGTCATTACTCTTCTTACTGGCGCTCATGGCTTCGTTGAAGAGATTTTCCACTATTCCAATTTGGAAGTTATGGAGAAGACGGCGTTCCATAACACGGCCTTTCTTTCCTGGAACTATATTAAATCTATTAATATAAAATTTGAATACATATAATTAAAGAATATTATTATATTTCGATAGATTTCGGTTCAATTCCACTGAACCAGAAAAAAAATAATAAATATGATTTTTTACCTCCCGCTACCCTAGGTAAGGGAGGTAATAGGGATCGTGCTAAATATCGGATATGGAGTTTTTAGTGAATAAGAACGTTTTGATGTCCCCAGAATCCGATTTTAACATTTTTACAATGATGTCTGTAGGTATGTATGTGTGTGTGTCTGTGTGTGTGTGTGTGTCTGTGTGTGTGTGTGTGTCTGTGTGTGAATGTCTGTGTGTGTGTGGATCTTGTGGACACGATTACTCAAATACTATCAATCAGAAAAATTTGAAATTTTGTATATCCATTCTATACTAATGTGGGAAGAGCTCATTAGGTTTTAGTGTATATCGGATAACCGGAAGTATCATTTATACAAGCTTTTAACAGTTTTTCTTGTAAAAAATTCATTGAATATAATTTTTTAGCAACTTTTACCAATACAAATTGAATATAATGGCACAATCTTCAATTCTACGATAGTAGCATTTAGTAAATAACTTTATATTATATTACATTATAATTTATTTTTGTGCATCACTTTGCCTCTGCGTCAAACAAAAACAATACCTACTTTAATAACAAATTTGACATATTTAAACTAATGTCACTGTCACGAAGCAATTTTCATTAAAATTAATAATGAAACCGTGTTAAGAAGAATTTAGTAGTTTAAATATGATTCTAATGAAATTAAGGTTTGTAAAAATAATATATTTTCCATCATACATAAATATTAGATATACAGGATAATTCGATTTAAGTTTGATGTTTGCAGCATTATATATCAAACAGCTCTCTATAAGAACGTGATTTCAAAGTGTCAAATAATAGTTTGCAACTACACATTTACGAAATGGATAATGTATGGCGAAGAATTTACACAGATTGCGTTTTAGAGCATAAGGAAGTTGGTGATGATTTTGACAATAACGTATGTGTGACGATTTTTCCTTAAAATATGTTAATGATCCAAAACTTCGCAAAGTTGGTATTTAATACTCTTATATAATTTGAAACAACATATTAGATTTTGACTATATATGACAAACCGGATGTAATACTTAATTTGAAGCTCTAACAGATTTTTCAGGAAAAGCATAATATAATATAATCCAAAATTTCGTATTACAAACTTTTCTATTTATTAGAACAACAAAGTAGATTTTGTTTACAAACGATCAATCGGAAGTGAAACTTTACTTAAATCTCATTGCTATTTTAAACATGGAATTGAGCGGGAGGTCATGTGCTGGCCACATCAGATTTTTTCTATAACAGATTTTAAAATATGCTGTTTTATACTTAAAATAATGGATCAAGTAGCATTTTAATCTCAAGGGTGAATAAAATAATACTTTAAAGGCAAGGGTAGATAAAGTATTTTAATTTTTAATTAAATTTAATTAAGTGCATAATAAATATTGACGGTTTGTGTTAATAACAACTTCAATGTCTAATTTATGTCCACTTTCCGCTCGTCGATAAAATAGAACATTGTTTTCTATAGCCAATAGAAAGATAGCTTCAGCGCTTAAAATCATTAGATATTGCCAAAAATTGATATTTGAATAAACCGTTTTAAAGTTAGAAACATTAATGTAATTTTAATTTAATTTAAAACCTTATAACTAATGCTAAAAATGGTAGAGTTTTATAAATAATTGATTTTAAATATCCCCGAAGAAAAAAACCGTTGGGTGCCAGATCAGGGGACCTAGCGAGCCAATCAATAGGCCCCCTTCGACCAATCCATTGTTTTTCTTTTTTCATTTCGTCATTTCCATAGCAGTGCATGGATTAAAATATTATACACTATTGTTTCTAACTTTAAAACGGTTTATTAAAATATCAATTTATTGACATGTCTGTATAGCATTTTTCAACAGCTTTCATTTGATATGTCACAAGGGGTATATTGCCATTTAAGATTTAAAAGTTAAGAGTGGTGGGGGTAAGATTAGTGAAATGAAAAAAACAAAAATATTAACAAAATGTGGCCCCCTAGATGTTAAAACATTTAGCGTAAACCGGGTATGTCTATCACAAATCGTTTCAAAGTAAAGGGTGGATCGTCTTAAGCGCGTCACTTTGTATGTTTATATTACTGTAGAAAATAGAAACCATTTTCTATATTGTAAAAAAATAATTTACTGTACTTCTTTCTCCACTTATCTTATAAATCCCTATTAAAATTTGTCTGGAAAATATTTATTTTCTAGTGGGTTACATATAAATATTTATTTCCAGAACAGTCCTATTTTTAACAGTGGCGTGCGGTGCGTTCCTGTGTTGGGTGTGCAGATTTTTTAAAAAAAAGTATTGTGTAGGTAGAATCTTAGGTTAACAATTCAGAATTATCTTATTTTTTATACTATGTCCATTCTAGAAAATGGTTTCTTCAGTAAATCCGCAATTAGTAATTCACTTGCAATTTCCATTCTATAAATTTTCATAAATACAAATATAAGTTAAATAAATAATATATAAATTATATACCAAATACCTGAAATTAATAATTAATTGTTTGTCTGAACTTGTTTATGCTTGTGAATACTACCAAAAGTAATTTTACGGCGATACGTGTACAAAATATGCTGCACACTGGAGAGTGCGATGGCGCGATACCTTTTTCTAATATTTTATCCTTGTTTGCGCATATACACTGTTCCTATACCCTCCCTGTGTAAAAACATGCGCACCGAGTGCAGTGCGGAGACCTGCACATGCCCGGCAATTCACATTCGCTGATAGGCAACCAAACACGCTACTGTTCGTTATTGTCCTATAATTATTGTATTAATATTTTTATTTTTGTATATCATATATTAAGATCAAATCCATTAAATAATTTACATTTCAATGCAATAAATTTTGAAATTATTCGCAGGGTGTGCAGTGCACACCTTGCACATATGGACTGCACGCCACTGGTTTTTAATCTTTACAATCTTCTTAAAAAAATCGTCTGCTGTGAGAGGCGCCTACAGTGTAAAACAGACTATGTATATACATAATTCGGCTGTTTCTCAAAATCATGATAAGTATTATAATTGAAGGAATTAGGTCTTCTAAAAATATAATTACGTTTCAAGTATATTTTTTACTCATAAGACGTATATAATTATTAAAACAAGGAATAACGTAAAACGAATTAATGAGGATTGTAAAGAGTAGACGAACATTTTTTTTTGTGTACAAGTTTATGAATTGAAAAAATATTGATAGAATAGTTTCTAAAAATAAAATTATTCTTATTTTACGCCCCCGGGCAGAACCTTAAAATCAGGCCGGCCGGGATATTTTGTTATTTTTATTGTAATGGGCTACTTGCGTACCTTTTTTTATTTAATATTTTTGAAGAGAAGGTAAAAACTTGCTACCCATATTTTTTCTTTTGGCAAAATTTTTATTAATTAGCCAGAAAAAAAAATAATGAAATTTGATTATTTGAATTCCCGCCATGTATGACGTAGATCACCTGTTTGACGTTTCAATAATAGTTTGGAGGTTAGTATTTTAGTTTATCTTTTTGGTATCGATACTTTGAATTATAAGTAACTACCTATGTGTTTATTTATGAAGTAATTAATGTATTTGAGAGACCAGAGAGAGAGAAAAATGAACTTATGTCAAATTCAAATTAAAACTTTCTCGCACGCCATGCCATCTATTGATAACATTCTTAAACATGCTTCCCCTCCCCCAGTTCAATATAAAGACGTCACAGAAAATTTTCTTTCTTAATTTAGTAAAAAATAAATAATTATTTTAAAATAAAATTTATATTTTTATATATGTTTTCAATATAACATTACGTATGTAGTGACAGAAATCGGATTTTCAGTACCACGCAAGTAGCCCATTTTTAAATAAAAATCAAAAGAAAAATATATCCGGCCCTAAATTTTACAATCTTCAGTAACTGGCGCCTTTGTAGAAATAAATTTATTTTAAGGAAATAATTACTGAGTATCAAATTTAAAAAATCTGGTGTGACCAGCACGTTACCGCCGTTGTATCTATACAGAGAATTTATTTTGAAATGCAACATTACGGTTCAGCACTTCCATGGTTACTCACTATTGTCAAAAAATGACAGCAATGTAATATTTGTCCATTTTAAAATGCAACATTATAAATAATATTGCAGCACAGGAGATACCTCCGAAACACATCACAAATGGTGTCAATTCTTATTACGACCGACTAGAATATTGCCTCAGTGTGATTGGGGATATTTTTTAACATTTATTACATGAAAGTTATGAATTTTTGTAAGCTACAGTTTGTTAAGATGCGCAACATTCATGTTTTGATATTTTGTTAATCGTATGTAGGCTAATTTATTAGAAATTAGTTTTGAAAATACAAAACTATAAATTTCGTATGTTGCATTTTAAAATGGACAAATATTACATTGATGTCATTTTTTGACAATAGTGAGTAACCATGGACGTGATTGACCATATGTTGCATGTTAAAATAAATTCCCTGTATATTACACAAATTCCATACAGCATGTTTATTGCAAAAGATTATATATTTCTCGTAAACTCAATCCCTGTTTAGTTTAGATGTCAACTGTTTAGACATTTATTGTGGTTACATTAAGTAGATAAGTTATTGCCATTGTCCGTGCAGGGTTGATATTTAGCTATAGATACTGTTTGCTCACCTTTCACCTCCGCACGTATAAGATATGCTCTACTTAAGATTGATAACGGTTTTTTTTTTTTTTTTAGTAAATCCATATGATAAACGGGAAAGGCATGCAGTTTGTGATTTAGTTTTGGTTTTGGGCGCGTGCTACAAGCTAGAATGCGCATTTAGGAGTTCCAATGGAACAATTTACTCATATTCAGTTTAATAATTAATATAAAGATATTTTAAATGTAAATGTGCAAATAAAATAGTAGGATAAAAAAATAATAAGTGTGTCCGTCATCCATAAAAATATATTCATCAATCATCCCTATCAGTTTAAGTGTTAGAGTGTGTTCCTCCTCAATAAAGTGGTAGTCAAGCCGACAAGCGTCCACCAGTCAGATAAAGTGTCATCGTTGATAAGAGTAAATAAGAAGCTCGTACGTCTTACAATTTTCGTATTACACTACACAATATCGCCACTCTTAATGGGCTACTTGCGTGGTACTGAAAATCCGATTTCTATCACTATATACGTCATGTTATATTGAAAACATATATAAAAATATAAATTTTATTTTAAAAAAGTTATTTGTTTTTTAGTAAATTAAGAAAGAAAATTTTCTGTGACGTCATTATATTGAACTGAAGAAGAGAACCATGTTTAAGAATGTAACTTATAGATAGCATTGCGTGCGAGAAAGTTTTAATTTGAATTTGATATTTTTTAGGTAGTTACATGTAATTTAAATTATCGATACGAAAAAGACAAACTAAAATACTAACCTTCAAACTATTGTTGAAACGTCAAACTGGAGATCTACATTACCCTTGCAAACAAACGCTATGGTTTTACGACCACTCATTGGTGCGGCGTAATTCTACGTCATACATGGCGGTAATTCAAATAATCAAATTTCATTATTTTTTTCTGGCTAATTAATAAAAATTTTGTCAAAAGAAAAAATATAGGGAGTAAGTTTTTACCTGCTCTTCAAAAAAATGAAAGAAAAAAAAGGTACGCAAGTAGCCCATTGCAATTGTACGTGCAACTGTTGCCCATTGCAAAACAGGCATTATTGTTAAAATAATGGATGAATTAGAATGAACTAGTTTTATTATTCAAATATAAATTATTACATGACATTTTCTGTTTCTATTTTATTTACTCTGATAACAACTGAATTCTATCTCAACCAAACATGATCATCCTTTAAGTAGGCGCGTGTCGAAATGTTCTAATATAAATGTACTATTTCAACAATTACTAACTACCATCCTGGACTTTTGCTACTTACTTTGAGATTCCTGCTCCGTGATGACTGGCGTAGCCATGCCATTCTGGCGCAGGATATCAATGAGCTCGTAGCGCAGCGTGGAGATGTCCTGACGGATCTCCATCACATCATCTTCGGTCACTCCGAATTCGTCCCTCTTCCGTTGTTCAGCTGTGACGTAGCGTCGAATTAAAAGCTTCATCACATGTTCGTGCCATTTGGTGGCACGTTCGCGAGCCTTGCTCTACAAAATAGACAATAAATGACCAGGCTAAGATCTTCACAAAAACTTGAAAATATTTTATTATTTGTTGAATTTTCTAAACAAATGGTAAGCCTAGAAACAATCTTAGGTAAAAAGATAGAACAGAAACAACTTGGCTGGTACGGGCAAATAATGCGAATGGACCAAAACAGACTATTACGAAAAATCATGGAAATAGGAGTTACAACCAGAAAAAAGCGATACGGAAGACCAAGGAAAACTTGGGAAGCTATGGAATAAAAAAGCTGTGGATTACAAAATCCGACACCCATCTTGGGGATAAGGAAAAGAAGAAAATGAATTTTCTACATTGTAAACTGATGGAGTAAAGAAAAGAAATGAATTTTTTTTTTCAATAGAAGGAAAAACGAAATTAGATAAAATAAGAAACAGTACTTTTACTCATTCGACTGTCAGTTTTCATAATTCATTACAAACTTTTTAAAAATAAATTAAAATAATAAATCTTTGGTAAATCAAAATTTATATCATTTTGTTGACAAAAATTCACGTTGGGGTCAACCTGACCCCACGTGCAGCTCTTGCAACGAAATTTCGTCCTTCTTAGTATAAGGGCTGGTTTATGATAATTTTAATTTTATTTTCATAGTCATGCATTTGTTAGACGCTATACAAAACGTAGATATACTCGTATGAGTGTTCGTATTTAATTCCTTGTTATCCCTCGTTGCATTGAAATTACTTATTTTTAATTATTTTGTACAATTCATTTACTTTGTCGTACAAATTACGATTTTCGCGAATACTGCTTATTAAAAAAAACAAAATATCAATTTGTTCCTGAGAATCCATCTTCAAAATGTGAACTCACAAATAGAAAAGACAGTTCACGGATGAAGCAAAGTTAGACCTTACCGCCATGTTTAACAGAAATTTTTTGTGATTGGTCGATTTTGAAATTACATTTGGTAATATAAAATATAGTTATATACCAAATCAAAATTTCAAATTTCTATATTTGTAAATCGTTCATAAACCATCGTATGCGTTTTAAGTGAGTTTATATTTTTAAATCTAAATTATAAATTGTAAATCCGTAAATTAAATTCATCATAAACCAGCCCTAAGGTAGTTTGAAACGATGTGGTGTCAACAGAAGAAAACAACAAAACAAACCTGACCAATAAGTTCAGTAATCAATTTATGAATAAATTAAAGGAAATAAAGAAACTGAAACTTTCCCTGTCCTTGTTCAATTCGTATGTTACATTTTCTTTATATACATATCGTAATGGAATGAAGAGCCTCTAATGAAGTATTTAAGTTTATTGCTATATTAAATATTTATTACAGTATCGCTTGTTAATTATCTGCCTATCACTCATTTTACATTATAAATGAAGTAGTTTTCAACGACGTGAAATATAGCTGAGTTACTTCATATTCAAGGATGATGGAAATTTAAAATGGAGCACTTTCGAGCTTCGCCTTGTAATGTACCTTGACCTCTCTGTCTGAAGCATTTATTACCTTTCGACATGACCTGTTATCCTATACCCTATTTACCCACAGGGATAATATCTCTACATTTCCCGTAATTGATTATAAAAGTATTAATATAAAATATATAGGACAAATAGTTTTTAGAAATATTATTAAGTGCTATGCTAATATGATATACATAGGTACTTAATTACAAAATGTAGTTGCGGAACGACAAGACAATTACATCGTTAATGTAATGAATATTTTATAAGATGCATTGTAACTTTTTATCATACTTGTACAATAATTTATCTTTTGCACATTGTATTTATACCCTGAACTTCAACCATTAAATACAAATTAAATTATTATAAAGAAAACTTGGTTATTTAGAAAATATGTAAATGTTATCTACATTAGTAAATAAAATCATAAGAAATTTAGTCATAAATCATTTGCGGACGAAGCTAAAGTATTGTCTTTTAGATTTGGTTTTAAAAAATGGAGTATAAACTTAAAATTTAAAACAATTTCAAACAATTCTTTAATAGATATTTATACACCAAGTGAGCTAAGGTAATGTTTATTCATGAGAAGAAAGTTTAGTTAATTTCTTCGAGTGAATAAGCATTCTTAGCTCACGTGGTTGCTACAATATTTTATCCAATTTTGACGAAATAATAATAAAAACAATTATAATATTTATTTTTGACAAAATAAAAAACTGATCAGTTAGTAAGCTGAGCATGACAATCATGACAATCGTCGCTGATAGACGTCAAGTCATCTGAGTCATACATTTAAAATGCTTTATTGTCTGTCATTTGTGCTGTAAAAAATAATGAAAAGGGCTGATAATGTCTGATAAATAATGTGGTGAGTGTTATTTTCGTTCTTGATGTTATTTTTGAATGTATTTTTTGTTGCAGCGAGAGTTAAAATTTTGTGAGACTGATTTAAAAAAATTTAATTCATTTGTGAATAAAATGTTACTTGTAGTTGTTGCTATAGAGTTAATAATTCCAGTTTAAAACGTCAAAATTGAATAAAATATACTACATAATATAAATAAAATATCAACAGAGTGATAAAAAATAATTGATTCAGTTGGCAATAATACTTGAAAAATACTTGAAATTGGTAAGATTGATACATAAATTTATTTCCTGTGTTTCACATTGTTGACAGTGACATTTGAACATTTAAAATTAGGTATATTTACAATTATTTATTAAAATGGTTGTTTCCCTTATCCACGTACTTTTATTTCTTACATTACCTATAGAGCAATAATATAAAGCATTTTAATTAGTCAAAAACCTATTAGCTGTCAGGCCCCACCTGTGACATAACCTATTTGTATTTATTGCCAAAATTACATGTCAAATAGTAATTCCACTGGTGTTGTGTAAACTGTGGAATAAAAAGATCCCCAGAATTATATTGTCAATTACATCATTTCTTTTTTGATCACACTGTACAATGGTTACTGGAATTTATTATAAAAATAACATCTTTTAATAAAAATCTAATAATAATATTATTATACTTGAAGAATGTAAAAACTGTGTCAAAATGAAGTAATATATTTAAAATTGAATTATATTTTTATAAAACGTAAATATTTAAATTTTAAACCATTTGCTTGAGAATAAATGTAAAATATGAAGTTACAACATTACTAGCTGTCTTTCAGTTTTAAAAAGTTTAATAAGGTTACTCAAACGTCAAACTACACATAGGTATGTGACATAAAATTTTAGTGAGAATATGGAAATCATAATTTTAAATAAGATTTTCCTAGTGTACATAATTTATTAAGTTTATTCATTTATATATACAGGATGGAACAAATTCGAGTTCCTTATACGAAAAACTTTCTTATTGTACACGCTACCGAAAATTGATGTAGGTCTTTATGGGTCAACTTTTTAAAACAACTTTAATAGGCACCACAGGAATTTTCTATCTTCTTTTGTTTTTGAGCTACAGGCTAAAGCGTGTTTTAAACTTATTTTGGAAAAGACCTCAAGTATCTCGCTTATTAAGACGTGTCGATTTTACAAAAAGTAACATAACCGGCCTGCTCTATTGGTTTCCCCTAAGAAGTACATGAACCGGACAGCGTAGTGTAAAGTTTAATGCAAAGTCATTATGCTAATACTAAGGTAAATGCATAAGTTTACAGCTTAAATAAACCAGCCTTTAGGATTAAATATTAATTAACTATACAAGTTTAATCCAAGGATAATCGGTTATACGGTTTTCTGATTGGGCCAAATATTAGTTATTCGGCTTTTTGGAAAACCACTATACTCGCCGTTAAATGATTATGGACTGATGTTCAACTTTTATCCCTTTCCGCACTCTGTCCCTTGTCCTGCGGTGTTGCCGCTTGTAACTTGACATGACCAGGAATGAACGCAAATGTCATATAATACGTTTAAAACTAATTAAAAATTTAATACTTCGTAAATGAAGAAAATATTATAACAAATAAGTAAGGTAAGACAGTAATATAAAATATAAAAATTGTCTCTGGTAACTTTATATTTATATTTTGACCAAAGTTTCCACACTTCAAGCTAAGGTCGCGTTTGCGTTAAGATACGATAACCGGTGAAATCTAAATAAAAGGTAAGAATAATTGATTATTAGGTGTACAGTAGATCTGGCAACACATGCGTTTGCAGTCAAATCCAAAGTTTTCTTGTTATTTAATAAATTATATTTTTTTTTCAGGATGTAATGCCAATTTTTTGAAAAAAATGTGTACATTGGCAATAATTGTTTTTGCCTGCCTATTTAAATCTTGTTTTCCTAAACCAGGACTATTTAATTCATGAGGTTAACTCATTTTCTTTTTAAAAGTCTAAATATAATGCAATTTATAGGATTGGGAATAAAAAGCGCACGCAAGTACTAACGAAAATGTCAAAATACAAAATGGCATTGACAGATTACAGATATTTGTAAAAATTTGGCATCAATGTAGTAAACTCCAGTCCATAATTATTTGACGGCAAGTATAACTGTTGGCTACTTACCATGATAGAATCAGCATTCCTGTTTCTTTGTCGGCAACCACATAGTTTTATAAAACTCTTTGATGTTGGTATCATATTAAAAGGAGGTGGAACGGTATCTCCCTCTTCAAAATAACTTATCCATAACCTACTGCGAGCGAATTTCCATTCAATATCTGCCCTTTCCTTGAACATGATGGAAGTCATAATCACTAATTACGTGTTACAAGTCTCATGTAAAGTAGATAGTATAAATGTACCGTCAAGAATTTCATAAACAACTATATTAATTTTAATATAAGGTGTTTCTAAAATAGGGGTACATGGCTAAACCACAGATTCTGGAGGCTAAAATAAGACGATTTAACTAAACTTACCTTTACCGGCAAGAGTACCATTTAGACAATATTCTGCTTCAAAGTTCTTTATAAAACAAATTAACTTTGCTTATAATAACCAAAGGTTTATTCGATTTGGATGAAATTTGGTATGACAGTTCATATGGTTATAAAAGTCGTCTTTTAAGATGATAGTTGTTATTATTAGGGAACCACTAGTGTAGGGAACATAGATGTCCCAACTTTGATTAGACCGTAACTTTTTATGGGCATCGCCGATAACGTAAAATTATTTTCTTTCTTTTTCAAAAAGATACATTCAGTAGTAAATTTTTTTCTCTCTGTGTAATTTATGATAACTGCTACGGTTCACACAGAAAAAAATAAAACCTGAGTGACTGCACCGTAATAGTTATTTACGTATAGAGGGCCGAAAGAAAGAGTTTACGCCGGCGGACGAAATTTGATGCCCGACGCGAAGCGGAGGACTTTTATTCGTCCAAGGGCGTAAACCTCTTTCGGCCTGAGGTACGTACAACGTTTTACGCACAACTGAAACCAAATGAAACGTAATTTTTAATTGCATGACTAAAAGCTTGTTGCTATGTAAAAAATATTAGATGGCCAGATGGCTATGCCAAGAAACATTTAGGCGATGCTACTGAATATCGTTAGTAAAATGCCAAAACCACGAATGTGCAAATTTGTCGATTTTGATGTTTGTACTTCAAAATATTTATTTTTGTACATAGATTGGTATGCCAAAGGCACGAATGTTTTCAGATGAAATAAACACCAGTTTTACAGTGTATTAAAACCAATAAACCAATATATATAAATATAAACCAATTTTATATGTTTAATGAAATATTAAAACTTAATTTTCTCGAATATACCAATTTGACAGAAATAATACATTCGTGGGTTTGGCATTTTACTAACGATATGATACTGAAATTTCTAAAAAAATTTTGCTAGAAGCTAATGAAGCCTTAGCGGATTTATGTCCTGGTAAGTCAAAGGACCGATATCAAAACGAATACGATGTGTTGTAAGCCTGGTTGACAGAAAAAAATTTAGACAATTTTGAACGAAACTGTGTTTATTTTTGTCATATTTTTTACCGCCCGGCGGGCTTTTGCTTTACACTTTACCGCCCGCAGGGTGTAATCTTTTATTTTCCGCCATGGTAACTAAAATGTAAACAAACAATTACAATACAGTTGTGCGTAAAATTTTTAAAATTAATTTTATATAGCAGTCTTTCCAAATGCCAAACAATGAGTTGTCAATCTTCTCAATTTGTTTAAGAGTAAGCTAACATTTTTTAATCGTCTTATTATAATAATGGTAGGAAAGTACTATTAGGCCGAATAAACGGATAGTTTTAGAATTAAGTGTTCTATTATTATAAGCAAAATTAAATTTATTCGTAGTATAAGCAGAATATTGGCTGAACGGTATACTTTCCGGTAAAGGTAAGTTTAGTTAAATCGTCTTATTTTAGCCTTAGGAATCTTTGGTTGTCACCCTATTTTAGAGACACCTGTATGCACCTTGAAAATAAACATTAAATCGCTGAAATATATAAAAAATACAAATAACATTTACTATATATTTTAATTACATTATCAATAAAATCGTGAAAGACAACAATTATTTCAAACAATATTTCATACTTTGTGAACTATAAAATTGAGGTAAACATTTTTAAAACTTAATCTTTACATCATGAAACACAAAACAGAGACTTACGCGTAGACAAAGTGAATAAAATTCTTGAAAACTAATTTTGAAACTTTTCTTCATTATTAAATTTACAACTACGCTGGGAAATCACGATATATTAAAAATTTATTTATTTTAATACTTTATAACTATTTTATACTTACGGAAATGATTTGATACGAATTTGACATCATAGCAATGAGCATATTTAATAATACAATAACATTAATAACAGAATAGGAACCAAACATTAAAAGAGCCCAGAATCGAGTGAAACTTTTAATTCCTGTAAGCTCGAAAGTCATTAGGTCCACCAGACCAAAGCTTGCCCAAAAGAGAGACTGTGATGTTTCGAATAAACTGAAACAAAATTGTAAAATATAGGCCAAACATCATTAACACGTTGCTCATTATGATACAGTAAATATTACCTCGTATAAAACAAAACACGAATTATGATGAGTAATAACAATTGAAAACACA
Source organism: Ophonus ardosiacus (assembly GCA_943142095.1). NCBI lineage: Eukaryota > Metazoa > Arthropoda > Insecta > Coleoptera > Carabidae > Ophonus > Ophonus ardosiacus. Next base: position 48,428,554 of record OW964826.1, on the reverse strand, counting down.
GTTATTTACAAACAACAAGCAGATCGTTTGCAAGGATTTAACAAAATATGTGATAAAGCTAAAGCTACATGATATTTGAAGTGAAAACTTCTATTTTATTGTAATATATCATACAATTAATAACAGCTCATAAACATTATATGTTATGTTTCATGTATACTTGATATTTTAATTACTGTGAAAATTACTTGCTTTGATTTTGGTTTTATATTCTTTTAAACATAATATAAATTATTTTACATACACAAAACACAATAATTAAATCACTCTTCAGTAATATTTTTCATGATTCAGCACTTCACATACGTTTCTGTTGCTTTTTTGAATGTTTCTCAGAGTTCAGAAACTTTAATATGGGTATATTATTTTCAATTCACGTAAGATAATAGCGTTGATTTAAATAGGGTACAAATTGTACCCTTTGATTGGTCAGATTTCAAACCTATTTCAGAAAAACGAAAAATATGTCACATGTCAGTTGTGAGTTATCAAATAAAATCTACAGATTTAATTGATGTTTAACTATGTTTTATCGTAATTTTTAATATTCAGGTCTTGTATGTTTTGAAGTACAATGAAGTATAGTTGACATTTAGAGCGTAAGCTATGCCATCTCTTGACTAGTCCCTGAAGCTTTATAAACTTAAATCTGTTGGGCTTACATTCATATTTTTTACCTTCCGTCATCTTTAGGTAAGGAAGGTATTATCTTTGGTCAAAAAAATCGATGGGAAGTTTTAAATAAATAAGCACGTTTTAATGTCCCTACAATACGATTTTACTGGTTTTACGATGATGTCTGTATGTGTGTGTGTGTCCGTGTGTATGTGACAAATTTTTCTCCGACGATAACTTTAAAACTACAATTCTAAAAATTATGATTCTTTCGTATTATTCTTCCTTACAACCCTATGAAGAGCTGATTAGATTTTGGTTATAATTGGTCAACCGGAAGTACCCTTATTTGAAGTTCTTAACAGTTTTCCTTGAAAAAACGCAGTTAAATATCATTTACGATATTTTATGTGATTATCAATAGAAAGATTATCTTATTTTCTATATGGTTCGATTATACATTTTCCTTCATATTCAATAGATATAGAATTATAGAGAGATTAAGAGAGATTAACTTTCAAAAATCAGTCAGCTTTGCCAAAATTATGAAAACATCAGAAAATTCTAATTGACAGATGTCAGTGTCAAGTGCAAAACCAAAGTGGAAAGTATATGATCTGAATCAGCGACTTCTAATAAAATAGGGAAAAGTTGAAGCTGGAGGAAGTGTTAAGTGCAATATATAATGTATATACGTTCGTATTCATATTATAATTGTATTGGATTTTAGATTCTTTTCAAAGGAACTTTCAGTATGGATTTGTAAAAAATAGTGTGTTTTTGTTACAATTTTGCAGGATATATATATATATATTGTAAGGGACTTTTTGGGCGAGCGGTTTGATAAAATTACAATACGTTTTATTCATATATCATACATCAATCATTATTATCAATAACTACACAAACATTCATATATTTTAATTAGTAATATATGTAGTCGCCATTTCGTATGTTCTTTATTTTTCTGCGAATTCTATGATTCCTACAGTTCGGCCCCTCTTGACGATCTATTGTCCCAATGGATTTTTCATTTTCGTTGGACCAACTGTCTTCGGAATTACTTGGTCGGGATCGGGAACCGACGGGGATGTCAACGTCCTGCTCTACTGCAGTTATGTCTTCTTCTTCATCGCTGGCTGTTAGAATTGGCCAGGGCTTCATACGTTCAGGTGGAAGTACATTTGAATAAATTTTCTGTTTCTGCTGACGTCCGGGAATATCTGTAACTACATAACGATCGTTTTCTAAAACTTTACTTACTATGTAAGATCCAACAAATTTCTTTGACATTTTGGGTGTGACACCTTCGTCACAGCCCTGTTGTTTTACTGCAACAAGTTGATTTTCAGTAAATTTTTGTGAATCAGTCTTGTTTTTGTCATAGTAGGTTTTGCAGTATTCTTGAGTTTTCTTTATATGTTCTGCAGCTTCACGTCGACATTTTTCTCGATTTTGAAGGTGTTCATGTTCTTGTAAATTATGTTTTAATTGATCATCAATTATATGACTTTTCCCATCTCTTATTTCATATACAAATATAAGTTCTCCTGGACTACGATTTAAACTTTTCTGTCGCTTGTTCTCATAAGCATTCGAATTTAACTTTGCTTCTAAATTCCTTATAACGCTCTTACATTGTTCTAGTTTACTTTCTAAGTCAGCTACGGTATTATCTCTCGATATGATAGTAGATTTCAAGTTCTCGCTTTGTGTTTGTTCTTTATCCTTACCTTCTTCAACTAATCTGCGAAGATTTTCAATTTCAGCGGCTTGATCTTGAATTTTTCTGTCACGTTGGTTTAGCTCTTTATCTTTAAATTTAATGTCGCTATTCTTAGCAACTAATATATCTTCTAACGTTCTAATACGTAAATTGCATGATGATATTATATTGGCATTAGACTCAAGTTCAGTTGAAAGAGTTTTAGTCTTTGCATTAATTGTATTAACTTGCAATTTTGAATTTTTATCATTTTCAGATGTCTGGTAAGTGCAAAATCGTGAAGTGTGACCTTGTTTCCCACAATTATAACAAGTAATAGTTGATTTGAAACCTGCTTTGGACACATTTGACAGGTGTGGCTTAACGTCAAATTTTGATGAATGTGACATATCCACATCTGACAAGTGTGGTTTCATGTAAAATTTTGTCACATACCTGCAATCTTCCTTAGAGTGACCTTCTTTTTTACATACTGTACAGCTTTTACCTCTTCTAACTTCTGGGGACAAAACTTTCATCGACTGTAACAAAGATTTTAACGATTTGTGTTGTGCAGCTATCATATGGGTACGGACGGTAAAATTATCAATTCCCCTAATCATGTGCGAAATAGCTTCTTTATCTGACATTCCTATCTTCCGCATTATTAACAATTTTTCATGAAAATAATTTTCAAAAGATTCGTCTTTATGCCACCTTCTTGCACGTAATTTGTCCACTAATGTTCCAATATCTTCGGTTATTGAAAACATATCAATCATTTCCTGTTTTAAATCGTCCCAATTTTTCTTGACATTTTCATTTTCTGACTCGTACCACTTTTTTACTCTGCCTCCTAACTTGTTAGTTGCTAAAACTCGAATTGTGTCATTAGTAATATTATATATTTTTCTTATTTCGTCCACTCGAGATACCCATGACTCTATACTTATGTCTTCCTGTTCATCACCACAAAATTTTGGTATCTGGTTACAAATTTCTGAAAACGGTAGAGAAGGAACAATATCTGAAACAGGCTTCTGAAAAATAGATGATGATTCAGTTCTTAATAAAGCAATTTCGTCGTCTTTGGCTTTTATCATCTCCATCATGGTTGAGGTTTGCAGTACTAAGCTTTCTATCTGTAGCCTATGTGTTTCTCTTTCTCTTCTTATTGCTGCCAATTCTTCTTTAAATTCTTCAGACATTTCCATTTTTCTTTTATAATTATATTTAATATGTCGCAATAATCTTCAAATAATCACGTTTACGTTTATCTAAACACGTTAACTATCAACTCGAATCCCACTTCTGAAATTGTAAGGGACTTTTTGGGCGAGCGGTTTGATAAAATTACAATACGTTTTATTCATATATCATACATCAATCATTATTATCAATAACTACACAAACATTCATATATTTTAATTAGTAATATATGTAGTCGCCATTTCGTATGTTCTTTATTTTTCTGCGAATTCTATGATTCCTACAATATATATATATAGAATCTTTTTCAAGGAACTTTTGGTATGGGATATTTACAAAATCGAATTGACGGAAGGTTTTGTGCTGGCCACAACAGATTTTTTTTTATGAGATTGCAAAATGTTGTGAGCATTCTAACCAAATTCTAACAAAATTTTCAAGAAATAATTTTAATTTCCTTGGGAGAAGGCTGGGAAATAACTCAAATTTTATTTTAAAATCTGGCCAAAAACTCTAATAGTGTATTCCGAAATTAAACCAAGGTAACCATTGAAAATGGTTACGGTTTAACCGCGGTTACAAAGTTACCGCGCTGGCAAAACGGACCAGCTAACAGCTAATCTCAACTTGACAAATTTAAAATAGTTGTTCAAACTACTACTACTCATCTCTCCTGCGCCAAAATATAACCACACAACATCGGCCGATCTAGTGCGGTTAGCGTGGTTACAGAAAAGTTACCAGCTTTCAGTAACCGCGTCCCGAAAATATAACCAGTTACTGAAAATTCAATTTCGGAATACACTATAAGTTTTAAAACCGGCGTTGAGGGCACGATTTATTCCCGTTGTCATTTAAATATCACTTTTAGACTTTCAATAAATCAATTTAGTGGTTGTAACCAAGTTGTAATGCTGTTAATACTGTTTTTGAAAATTATAAACAAATAAAATGTACAACAAATACAAATGTAAGTAATAATTTATTTACTTAGGGCCCGTTTTTCAATCGCTTGTTAAAGTGTTTGTTAACTACCTAGCAGATTTAATTTATCCATCAGATAAACTCCATGGTAATGAAAATGCGTTTTTCAATACGAATTTATCTATTCGGTAAGTAACAGTCGGATTTGGTTGTCAACTTTAAGGTTGGTAATAATTATAATCTGATATTTGCTATGTTCGTAAGGAATCACATGTCATTTTGAACATATTCCCATACATTTCGTTTCGAATGTGATTGACAGTTGCAGTTGTTGACAGTATTGAATCTGTGCTGTTCAAGCAAATTTAAAGTTTGCTTTAGTTTGTAGCAATATGTGGTAAGAATACATGAACTGAAAATTGGAAAAACTATTTTACTTCTGACTGTCATATCATTATGGATTTTATTTTAATTGTATTATGTATTATAATTTAATGAAATTTATACATTTTTAAATAAGCCGTGAAAAGTACTCTGCTACATTCGTTGGTATACAAGACATTTTTAGAACAAATGTTTATACCATTGCAAATATCAATATTCTCTGAATACATAGCAGTATTTTTTTGCTAAATTTGAACCTTTTAAAATATTTATCGTCACTAGAAGTCAACGATATCTAGTCGACGTCTTTCAATATGTAGTTTTCGATTCACTGCCATTATATTAACAAACGAAATCTTCCAATTTTTCCTTGTCCTTGTCTTTATTATCAAAAAACACATTTACATACGTCTATTTTATACATATTTTTACAATTTTCTACGAATATTATTTAACTGTCAATGTCAATATGTCAGAACAGCTGAATTTATCCTACTGGTAAACTGTTATCGGTAGGTCAAAGTGTCTGTTACGTTATCCTCTTGTTTACCTAAGACTTATCCTGTTGGCAACGCTACCATGACATTGAAAAACTGAAATAGGTGTTTACCATGAGGATAAATTTTACAGAGACTTAACAGACACTTGCCAGGACATTGAAAAACCGGCCCTTATATAAATAAATAACTAAATAAATATATCACGGCATATTACCCATTGCTGGATGTGCTAATCTGCTTTGTACGCAGATATCGGTAATGATAACAGTGATAGCAGGAATAAGTCATGTCTAAACGGTGAGTTTGGAACTAGTGTTTCTCTTTGACATATTGTGATGTTTCCCGGCCTTGTTTTAATAACGTATCCGAAAACCGTGACGCGTGACGGGTCAGCTTTGTTCATTGCCCAGGAAAAAGTGTGCAAGTTGCGCCTATAGAAGTTTTCACTTCAAAAAGGAGCAAGATGTGAGGAATCACAAATCTAAAGGCGGATTTATGTAGCCATTTTCATTTAATTTAATTTTCATTTAAAAGATAAATGTATGTAAACCAATGTAGCCATGCATACACCATTTTCATTTACGTTTCCATTTATCTCTCATTCTCATTTATTTTTAAAGATGGCCAACTTTTATCTAATAATTGAAAATTATAAATGGCGCATGCGTGTACGGTATGACAGCGACGTGAATTTGAGTTGATCAGCTGGTTGTCATAATGTATTTCCGTTATCGTTTCTTTTTACGGTTTTTATTGCAATTAACACATTTAAAACTAAACTCATAACTTCTTCGTTGTTACTATTGTTGAACATTTTCATTAATAAACTTTATTCCAATGAAATTAAATTACTTTTGTTTATTGAGAAAACAGTTTATTGAAATATTTATCGCCAAATTTTGCAAAAATACGTGAAATTTATATGAAATTTGTTTGAAATATTATGAATAGAAGTGTTTTAAATATATTATGACATATTTTTTGAAGAATGGAAACGTAATTTGGTCAAATATTGTGAAATTCTGTGTGGAATTATTTGAAGGTTATAAGTGACACCTGTCAAATTTAAATGTAATGTGGACATTCAAAAACGAACTTTTAATTCTATCCTAATGGTGGAGGACTCCAGCGACAGGTGAAGCGACACATCGGTTGGAGTAATTTTTACGTCGCATTAATTAAGCAAAGTCTAACTTGCAAGCAAGCGGACCCTGCATCATCGCGGGATTAACGCAAGGAAGAAGAAGATTCCAATGAAAGTGGGACTATGACATTCATCATCTGTCAGCGTATTTTTAGATGTGCGCATACGTTCATTTTCATTTATTTTTGTCGTATATTTTTGTATGAATAGGTACATTTAAAAATTATAAATGAGAATTAAATGAAAATTAAATTAAAAGAAAATGTAAATGAAAATGGCTGCATAAATCCGCCTTAAGAGTAATAATAAGTACTGTACGTGAAAACGTAAAAGCGTCGGTGCGAAAAGCAAGAGGATTCACCCAATATTTGTTCGGGCTAAAGGAACCATAGGCGTCGCATGATCGCAACATACAGTGTATTTGATAATGATCGGTAGTATTTACTCAAAATTTTAGTCACCCTGACTAACTAATTACCATGACTACCTTTTAGAAATACATTGGGGTGATTAAAAAACAACTGAATTTGTTACTTTAGTCAACGCTTAATCACCCCTGTTTAAGAGTAAATACTACCGGTCAATGTAATTATAATTGAATCCTATAACAATAACGATATTTAAAAAAAAAAAACAGAAATCGTGACGACACTTAGAAAATCTTGATCATGTATCTCCAGATAAAAAAAGATATATAAACATTTTTTTCTACTCCTATGCGTGAAGTGAGTACTTCAAGTATCAATTTTTATTTGTGAAGTTTGATTTTTTGCACACTGTGCATGTTCACCCACAGTGTGCGTGAAGTAGCACTTCACGCACCCTTCATTATTTTAAATATTACAAACTGAATTGTATTTTTATAAAACAAAGCTGTTAAACACCCGTAACGTTGGTAACCATGGTTACACAAGTCGATAATACAGAGGCTTTACGTTAAAAGAATGACAATGTGAAAAAAAATATATTATATTGCAAAGTCGTAGAAAAAGTATAGTATGTAACACGTGTGTGAAGCCTATTTCACGGTCGCTCTTAGCGTCTTTTGTCGCCAGTTGGCGGTGCTTCCCGAAGGCCTCCAAGGTCAAAAATACGCGACCTTTTGTAGGGTAAATCTACCTAATGACTGGACTACAATGAAGTAATATATTTCTTAGATCAACGTTCTTTCATTTCATGAACAGTATATGATAAAAATTTTAGATTTATTTTTATTCACATACTTTGCATATCTCCTCCAAATTCCGCAAGCTTTTTCATTGTTATCAAAATCTGGTAAACCGTTTGGCAAATGATAACATTTATTTTTCTCCAATTCTGCATAATACCACATCAATTGATTTAACCCTGAAACAAATAAGTTTATTCAATATTTCGCCAGGTAAATATTTAATAATTTTCGTAAATATTTTACTTACCACATCCAAATGCAAATAAAACTAGTGTATAAATAAAGAAAAATTTAATGATATCAATTATCATCCTTCCTAATGATATTTGTAAAGGCCCCAAATGTGGATTTACACTGAATATGTGAACTAATTTCAGAAAACTGAAAACAAAAATGAAATTTAAAATGGGGCTATTGCAAGAATTTTTATATGACATCAAAGTACTAAATTTTATTAAAAGCCTCAAATTTGAAAATATTAAGAAAAATATCCAGTAGATATTTTACAATTTGTATAATATTTTTAAAAAGTCTGAAACAGAATGTGCCATCAAAGTACATACAGGGTGTTCAGAAAAAAAATATAATGCGGAGTAGGCTACATGTGAACATAGAAACGTATATTTGATTATTATTCAATTCAAAAGTCAATTTTCTAAAATAATAATAAGATTTCTTTAGATAATATTTTTGACAATATCTCGTGTCAGATTGGCATTTAATTAAATACATTCAAATTAACATACGTTGTCTTGTTCATAGCCTACTCCGAATTAGCACTTTTTTTAACACACTGTACAGTTTAACATGTGACAAACTATCGCCTACTTTTATTTAAATAACGTAAACTGTTTTCCTATTGGCTATGAATGACGTGCTGTGTGTACTCCAACGTCAAAGGAGTGGGGGTTTGTTTTTCAAGACTATTTCTAGCACCAATCTTTTTATTTAATTATTTATGAAAATAACAATAAATTTATTGTTTTATTACTATGAAAAATATTGTATAAACTTTCATTTAAAATAGTTTATAATAGATTTTTATAGACCAAGTGAGTTAAAATAATGATTATTCATGAAAAAAAAATAGCTAACGAGCCCGTAAGGGCGAGTGAGTTAAATTCCTCTGGTGAATAAACATTCCTAGCTCACGTGGTTTATACAACATTTTATTCAATTTTGACGAAATAATAATAAAAACCAATATATTATTTAATTTTGACAAAATAAAAAACTAGTCAGTTGGCAGGCTGTGCATGACAATCGTCGATGATAGACGTCAATTCATCTATTTAAAAAGCTTTATTGTCTGTCATTTATGTCGTGAAATAGTGAAAATGACTGATAATGTCTGATAAATACTATGGAGTGTTATTTTCATACCTGATGTTATTTTAAATGCATTACTTGTTACAAAGTTTAGTTAAAATTTTGTGAGAGTGATTTAAAATTTTGTAATTCACTTGTGAATATGTTACTTGTAGTTGTAGCTATAGAGTTAATAATGACAGTTTAAAACGTCAAAATTGAATAAATAATATGAAACCGGGTCATTAAGGAAATTTTATTTATCTTTAAAAAATATAAAAGGACTCATTTTTTATATTTTAGTTTAAAAAAATTGAATCTTATACGAATTAAGAATTAACGAATATGAAAAAAGAATCAAAATATTTATTTTATTGAAAATTCCTGGACACAGATTAATTTGCAGAACTGCATTGTTTTTAATTATTTCCGAATAGTGGAAGTTTGTTAAACTTTTGTTTTTATTATATTTATTTGTTACTTGCTTTTAATAATAAGTTTTTAGATAGAAATATCTATTTTTACATTGAAAATATCACAGAAAAAATATTTTTTCATGTAAATAATTTGTGAAAAGGATTAGAAATTAAATCAAAAGAGCAGATCTTACCAGGTAAATTAGATGTTAATAAATACTCAATATCTGTCATACAGCATTTATTCTTAAAAACTGACGTTTCGGTATTCACTTATATGCATGTCCTTCAGGCAGTGCTGTAGTCGTAAAATTAGCAGAGGGTATACGCTGAAAATATATTTGGAAACAGGGCATACGTAGGGGGGGGGGGAACAATAATTAATAAAAAAAAAACGCAAAGGGGGGCGGCAAAGAACCAAGAAAAAATTGGCGCCGCAGGCGAATTTTTTTTTCATTCAAGGTCAAATGCCTTATAATTGAAAATTACATTTTTTCAAGGGATGTGAAGTTGCATGTTTTTTCCCTTTCATCTATAAAAATAAATTGCCAGATCACAGAACATTTTACAAAAGAAAATATATTTATCTGGATAAACTGTCTAAAATCGAAACTCAACAACACAATATGCGCGCGAGTATTATACATTGTGACTTAATACGAAGTTAATGTCATCTTTTAAATTTTCAACTAAAATTCAAAATACAAAAACTATAACACAAAGAAAAAAATTAAATAATTAAATACTGCCTTACGTATCAAAGTTGCAAACTACGAAGCGTACATTTTGTGAAAACTGAAAACGGTATACGGCTTCTATATAAGAAAAATTAAAATTAAAATTTCAGTAATAGATGGCGACGCCAATCAAATAAAGTACATTTTATAAACATAAAGATAATTTCAATATAATTTCTAAAAAAATGATATTAATTGTGGGATAAAATTTTCATTAGTTGATCTAATTTTTGTAATTTTTGTCCCAAATATTTAAAAGCAGAGGGTACACGCTCGGGCACCTAAAAAATCCAGAGGGTATACGGCGTATACCCGCGTATACCCTCGACTACACCCCTGCCTTCAGGGTAAGTAAGATCTTACATATTTTTAAACATAAATTCATGTACACATAAATACATTGGTTTAATCATTCGGTTTTGCCATATGAAATTTAGGAAAAAACATATATATGTTCTCTCTCTCAATATCAACGAAAGAATAATGTGTGAATGAGACCTTACAGTCCACATTCGAGAAATTTATCCACATTTACAAGGTAAATTTTGAATTTTTATACCTAGTCAATGTCAAAATACGTAAGAATTCTTATTTTTTTCATCCTTGATAGAGATAAACAAAAGAAGAGAAGAAGAGACAGAAGTTCTTGAGAAAAGCGGATGAAATGTCAAGTAGTCCTAATTATAATCTATATCCGGAAGTTACCTACTCAGTTTATATTTTGATATTATAATGACATGAAAAAATGTATAAAATTTTCCATTTCATTATTACGTCACAGAATTTGTAATATTTGAGGGCAATGGGGGATTATGGCTCAATCGAATTAAAGGAAAATAGTAAAAAAAATACGAATGTATATGCTGAATAACGAATATTAATAAAAAAAATTGAATGGTATAACTGAGATATTTCGGAAATAAAGGGTTTTTTGTTATAACGCTTCGACACTAATATGAAAATATTTTGATTGGCGTCCGAGAAACCGCCTATACATGCATTACAAATAGCGTGTTAGGAGGTGGGATTACTACCAATGGAAGTTAAGAAATTTAAATTCGAAAGGTGGGGCTAACATTCCTGTACTACAGTTTCCAAACAGTTTTTATTTTAACATAAATTTCTTGCATTAAACTTAATAATTTAAATACACCTGTAATTATAAAGTAGGTATACTTATACAGTGTTATAATATTCATTTATTTTTATGTAAATATAACTTAAAATACCATATATTTCAAGAACATTTAGGTCCATGATGAAAACAGTTTGATATAAAAACACATAAATGTGACGTCACGTCAATCTTTTCAAAATTCGGAAGACCATAACTCGCTTATTAATAGGAATTTTTTCACCGGATTTTCATCAATAGTCTTAGTTTTCCTAATATTTTCAGATGAAATTATAAAAAAAAATGGTGTATTCCCCCATTTCAGGTAGAGATGTATTCGGGCCGGGCCGGGCTTTGAGGTTTGGATCGACTCGACAAAAAAATCAGCTAGCCCGGCTCGAAAATTGACTCGAAATCGGGCCGGGCTTTGGGCCGGGCCGAGCCAAAGCTCGACATTGGGTGCATCCGGCATTTTTATTTTTATTGCGCGTAGCAAACCTTAAAATAGTTATGGCTGGTTTATGATGTATTTATTTTATAAATTTAGATTTACAAATTTAGATTTGGAATTTAAGATTTACCTTGTTGGTTTATAGTGAATTTAAAGCTATGAAATGCGTCCAATTAACTTCTTATATTGGATCACGTGATTAGACATTAATGATATGACAGTTGTATTTCACAAGAAATAAGCTTGATGGTATAATTGTCATGGGACTATTTGTAAATTTATGTTATACATACTTCATAACAACAGTTTTATCTTTATGATGTTTATCACTTTTTTCATATATTAATCTGTATTGTTCTATAGTTGTTATTAATAATATAATATATCCATATTTTGTGAATCCATTTCGACAAATTTCTCAAATCAAAATGTAAGGTTACAAACAGTTTCAATTGTTTTTCGCCGTTTTCTGAACTTTTAATGACAATTTTTGTGAACTTTAGTGATGTAAAACTTTTCATTGGGATTATTTGGCTGTCTTTTATTTATTCCAATCGAAAAATTGTTGAAATTGCTTGTCATTATAACAAACGAATTTTAAAGTCTTTTTTGTTCAAACGAATTTCAACACAACAGAAGCAAAAACATGTTTTGCTGTCACAATTCTTAAATGAACAAACGCAATGGAAATATTTCATATTTTAACAATTTATGTGTACACTTTTTCTTTATTTTATTTTTGTTAAATTTTTATTTATATGTATTATTCGCATGAAAAGTTAAATACTTGCAATTGAATAAAATTTTGTTTGATTTCCAATACAGTACTAAACTATGGGTACAGGGTACACCTGCAGATTTATAAAAACGGATGTACTTAAATTGCTTCCGTAATATATTTTTAATGAAAGTTAGAATCCTGAACATTTTGTCTTATTTTGCAGCTGTTTACCTTTGTTTCCTTTGAAATTTCATATAAGGAATAATATTAGATTTCACGTTACATCAAATACTGCTTTTCTTCAATTTAGGTAATGTAAATAAAGAAGAAAAATTTGTGAAAAATTTACAGACCCCACTGTGGGATTTGAACTCAAGACTGTCTTATTTCTATATTAAAAGAAACAAAGTCTCAAGTCAATGAATTTTTAATTTTTCACATGTCTGCTAGTCATACGTAATTAACATTTTTGCCCTCCTGAAGTGTAATGGGAACTTTACAATTGTATACACAGCAAGTGTAACCTACATTATACGCATACTGTGTTGTAACTTGTCTAACTATGCGGTAAAATAATCAAAATACACTGGACGTTTATGGGCATTTAGAAAAGAAATCATCTTTACTATAATAAAGTTCATGTAAAAAAGTACTACCTACTTAAATTATTTTTTTACTTTAACATTTCCTATATTTAAAATTAATTTATATAAACCAAACTCACGGTAGCGACATCTGTCATTATTGTAAAAATCCGCCGTTACCGACAAAGTTACCGATCGATATACGTCAAATATGCGAGCATTGCTGAAATGTCAAATATCGACACCTACCTATTATTTATTACGAAGAAAACATGAGCAAATAAATATATTATCAGTCATAAACAACGTCTATTATTAGAGATAAATTTTCGCTAGAAGAAGTACTCTAATGAAGGTAAGTAAAATCAAATTTGGAAATTGACTTAACCCCAGTATTTTAAACTAACCCTTTTCAGAAGTACAACCTATCTCATTGAAAAAAGTGATTTTCATTATCGTCGGCCAAAAAATTTGATACAATTCTCGTGCATGAAGTATTTTACAGCGCTCCAGCTAATAAGGCACTCGCCTTAAGGGCTCGTACCTTAAACAAAGCTGTCGCGCTGTAAAATACAACTTACACGCACTCAAATGTAAATAACTATTACATACATTGAGTATTGTATTATGACTTTACGTATACATATTAAGTCGTTACACCTGAAAATGCTAGTTAGAACTCACTAAAACAAACAACTTTTCTTAGTTCTAATTTTTGATTTGGCGCCCCGGTTCGTAGCTATTGGAATTTTTTTTTGTTTTTCGAAAAATCGTCATAACTCCCTTATTTTAAAGACTATTGAAAAAACAATTTTCTCTAAAGTACCTGTCGGCTCTAAGTAAATGAAAAAAGACCTTTTTTTAGACAGATTGAAAAAAAATGTTTAGGACAAATATTGTAGTAGATAGCTTAAGGATTTTATAAATGTTTTACTTTTGAAAATCGATGAAGTGGTCATCAAAAAATCTTGTTTTCAAATTTTTGATCGATCGCCATTTTGAGAAGAAAGCAATACTGTGACGTCACTGTGACACTGAAAACAAATTCAAATATCCTCATCATTATTTATTGAGTAGTACCTTAAGTAGAAAGTGTAAATTTTATTATTTTTTGTTATTGTGGAGGATCCCATTGTGTAATTTAAATAAAACGTTTATGTTAGTGGATTCAGATTCTGTAACTGCCCTGTACAGATTACACTTTATACACTTATATAACTCTGTGAACCTTAGTGGAAAATAAAATTTAGTTTTTTTCTCTCAAAGTGAGAGTTTATGTTTTAATCTTGTATTTTCTTTATATTTGTTAATTAGGTTGTAATATACATTAACATCCGTAGAGTAGGTACATCATTAATTAAACGAATAACAAGAGCATACCTACCTACTTCATTATAGTAACATAAATACTTGTATACGTACAAGTATTTTAATAACATTGAAGTTAGCATACATATTTTCTGGAGAATAATATTCCCTTAACATTTACATACTTACTTAATCTAAGTACCATATATTTATTTTGGCTATTAAAACTGTTTAAATTAGAATAGTATGTTCATTAAGCTCATTTCTATGTATATCAAATGAAATGTAGGTAATGACATCATTTTATATTTTATATTTTTGTATACTTATTTCAGAATATTGCTTTTCGAATTAAAAATCAATTTTTACCATTAACCACAAAGGTACCTTCTTATAGTTCGTAACTTATGATATTATTTGTGATCCAATTTAAATGTTTTATCAACGTTTCATTGCAGGCGAAATTATTCCATAGTAACAATAAATAAAATTTTCCTATGATGGATGAATAAATGAAACAGGTGGTTTAAAAATTTTAATCTTGATAGTTCTATCGATTTAAAACAAGAATCATTTATTTTACTTATAATAAAATTGAATGATATATATGTACATCATAATCACAAATGGTTTGCAAACAAATTTTTTACACTTTTTAAAGGGAAAATACAAGAATCCGTCACATAAACATATGGAATATTAGTTTGTTTTTTATTTTCAAATATCTGTCGCGTATTTTTTTTTTTTTTTTGGAATGCTACATATGTACAGTAAAATTTTTGAAAGAAGTCCGATCAAGGCCATCTACGAATTGCATCTATGAATTAAGATTTTATGCTGTCAAATTTAGTAGTGTCGTTTACATAGTTTTTATGAGGTGCACAAGATATTATGTACCCTCATAAAAACTAAGTAAAAGACACTACTAAATTTGACAGCACAAAATCTTAATTCATAGATACAATTCGTAGATGGCCTTGATCGGACTTCTTTCAAAAATTTTACTGTAGGTAGCTTTTAAGAGTATAAAATTATTACTGTTTTGGTGTTAACATTTTCTAATTTGTCATTGGTAACCGTGTAAACTTGAAATTAATGGTAAAAATATACTATTATTTCAAAAAATGAACGTCGCGTATTTATCAAATCAAGTAAACTGGTGTTCAGTTAACTCCGATGTTCATTTTTTTTTAAACATACTAGATCTACTGTTAAAATACATTTTTATATTTTTCTTTCATAATTTAATCATTTCGAAACTCAATTGCGTATCAAAAGAGCTTTCATATCAATAAGTACACAATTTTTAATTTTTACCTCTCGCTAAGAGAAAAAAAAAGTTCCCCTGTCATAGATTTTCATGTTTACCTAATATTTTCAATAACAATTTATTAAAAATATTGGGAGACAATTTTGTGATAACCATCTCTTTTTAAATATAGATATTGGACCTTATAAAAGATTTAAAACCCAATTCAATTTAGATTTCCTTGCAAAACTTTATCATATGAATATTTAATCAGACCTGCAGCTAAATGTCAAAACCTGTTTAATTACTACAAATAAATATCATAATTAAAATATGGTTTCTAAAAAGCGTAAATATTATTACTCTGCCCGGTAAATTGTAATTGATTTATTTAAACTCGTCGAAATATTTGTCAACAACGTATGTGAATTTGTTTCGTAATTTAACCACATGTAAAATAATTAATAATTTAATTATCATTATCATAGAAAGTGATTTGACCTGAAGGGATAATTATAATTTATAATTCATTGTCTGGAAAGTTGTTTGCAAGACACTTGAGATGAAATTCATGGCTGATGATTTCAGATTTCAGCACCAGTATTAGTACAGGTACTAAAATTGTTTTCATACCTGCTTGTTCTGCTTTATTTTGTATGGAATACATAATTTGAAAATAAATAGTCGCCATTTTTCAATGGTTGAAGTAAAACTATGATATACCCAAATCATTCAAGCAGCCAATGCACGTCATCACTTAGTGTAAAAACATTAATGCATTAAAATCACTAATAGTGAAAAATAAAATAAAATTTCAATAATTTTTAACCGTCAAAAAGTGTATGGCCTTATATAATTATTATTAAGACGAATAGTAGAGTTCATTATTTATCGTACATGAAATGAATAACATAAATAATGTACATCTACTTCATATTATTCGTTTATTTGTTACTATAGTTGGCAACATTGATAATTTGTATGTTCACACTGTCAAAGTTATTATTTGAAAAATATTTGTGTCGTGCATGAAATATTTTTGTACGTGTGATTTATATAATAAACGCCAAAGACAGCACTTCTAATTAATCAGAAGAGTTGGGTATATTACTTTGAAATTCGGCTCACTTTTATTTATTGCCCTTATATGGCATTCATAAGTAGGGTTAGTATTATAAAGTAATTTAAATAGAAATGGACAGTGACGAAAATATTGGGTGAGATTCAGTGGGTTGTATTAGCGTGTTTTAAGCTAAAACAGTCCTTTGTCAAAAATATTTTGGCAACTTTGTAATACCTGTCAGAAAAAAGTGAAAGACCAAAGGATCAAATAAAGAAAAAAATATTATTAACAGAAGTAAGAAAAAATGACAAATGTCAAAAGTGATCAAAACGGGGGTTGAGATATTTTAAAATTCATTAACATTCAGGTATGAAATATTTGACACATAAAATTTGACATATTTCTAACCTAATTTTGCAATAATGAGTTTCCTTCTACACCTTCCATTTACAATAATACTTCTTCATTTGACTAAAGGATATCTGTATTACTTTTCCATGTGGTAAAGTATCTAAATCACAATTGAATCTCATTGATACATGTGGAAAATATTACAATGTTGCCAGATACTTAATACAAGATTTAATACAGACCTTAATACAACCCACTGAATTCCACCCATAGTATTTATTTTGTAGATGTGATAGTTTATGAACATGTCGATAATACAGATTGCAATCTATATAACTCTTTTCATAAAGATTCTAAAACCTCTGTGAACATACCAGTACAATTTTTATTAATGACGTGCATTGGCTGCTTGAATGATTTGGGTATATTTTGGTATCGTTGTGAAGCTAATTTTATATACATTCTGAATATATGATGTTTCCAGGCACCACGTTTCGTATTTATCGAGAATTTTCAATCGTCTTGTTCTATAATATATGATCATTTCAATTCATTATGTTTACAGTAAACATCAACATCGCACTTCAGCTAAATACGAATATGTAGTTATTTTGTCGTTTACTAGATGAAAACCAAACATTATGAATTTCATAAGTTTCCATTGAGGTTAGTAGTGTGCCTGTATACAATGGAAAAGGCTAAAGGAATAATACGATGTATGTGTAAACGTACGGACGTAACAACGCAGGTACGTAATTGACGTCGTGAGGTTGTCGGAAACTTTTAACAATTGCCGGAGGCATACAAATGACTGACAACAGCAATTTTCAGAGAATACACGTGAATCATGGTAATTATAATTATGTTAAATAATTGGATGTAGCTAGTCCCAAATGCGAGAACTTTTAAAGAAATAAAATCCCGATGAAGCGTTCTTTAGTAATAGAAACGTTCCGGACTTGTGCAAAATAAAAAACCCGAACGCTGGATCGTTGTTGAACAACTTTCCTAGTTAGCTTATTTATTTCTCTAAATATAACAACATTAATGCCCGGTTGCACCGACGTTTCTTAAATTTACACTTAATAAAACTGAATTTACATTAAGTATCACTTAATTTTTATCTACTGTTGCACACATATTTTTTTTAATAACCTTAAGTAAGTGGAGTTTATATATTTTTAAGCTGTTTAAATTGTACTTGTAGTAACAAGAAAAATAAAATTTAGAGATTTTGTTTGTGTTAAAGTTTGGAGGTTATATTATACAGTGTGTCCTATTTAGAGGTGCCACCATTGGGATCTCGAGAACTATAAGAGATACGATGTCGGTTAAATGGAACTTTTTGTGCACCTTTGGGAGGTCATCTCAGATGTGCTTTTGTTTTTCCAAAAATTCTCATAGGACACTAGATAATGACGAAAAACTGAATATTGTTGATTTTTTCTTTCTCAAATAACTTCTAAACTATTAATAATTGAGAAAAACGTTTCAAATATAAAAGATAGATATTTTTATTATCTAACCAGTGGCGTACGAAATAAATTTTCATATCCGTAAATTTTCGAGATATAACACAAACTTATATTTTTTTAAATGGAACCCATATCTGATTTTAGTCTCAAAAAAATCAATATTTTTTTCTCTTTTCAATGGTGTAAGGGTTATTATGTTTTATATTTGTTTTGCTCCTAAAATTTAATTTTTCTCTTTATTTTCCTGAATTTTCTAATTATTTCCCAAAAAAACATCATTATTTTTATTAATTATATTGTATTTGATCAAAATAATTTGTTTTATTCCTTTATTATTTAATATTTTTATTCTAGACTCATAATTACAAATTACACTATGATGTGCCAAGGGCGACCTGATACAAAATATAAAAATTAATTTGATACGAATTTTGAGCAAAAATTTATAAGGAAATAAATTATTTAAATACAAGGAGTATTTCCAAATAGATATCTACCAATATTTTCAAAATAATTGTAAATTTAATACAAAATAAGGAAAAAATAATAATTTTTGAAGGCAAAACAAATATAAAACATAATAACCCTTACATCGTTGAAAAGAGAAAAAAATATTTATTTTTTTGAGACTAAAATCAGATATGGGTTCCATTTAAAAAAATATAAGTTTGTGTTATATCTCAAAAATTTACAGATATAAAAATTTATTTCGTACTCTACTGGTTAGTTAATAAAAATATCTATCTTTTATATTTGAAACTTTTTTCTCAATTATTATTAGTTTAGAAGTTATTTGAAAAAGAAAAAATCAACAATATTCAGTTTTTCGTCATTATCTAGTGCCCTATGAGAATTTTTGGGAAAACAAAAGCACATCTGAGATGGCCTCCCAAAGGCACATAAAAAGTTCCATTTAACCGACATCGTATCTCTTACAGTTCTCGAGATCCCAATGGTGGCACCTCTAAATGGGACACACTGTACATATATATAAGTTTGATTCAAATCGAATTATAGTTTTTAAAATTAAAGTGTAATTAAATATATTCATTGTTTTTAGCAAAAATGGTAGGTATCAGACGAAAAAAGAAAGCGAACACGAAGTGCCAACTAATTAAATTAATAAGTAAAACAATGAAAGAAAAATGAATGCAATACTTACATGTCGTTATAAAATTCAATATTATTTTCTATTAAAATCAGTAATTGCAATACTGTATATTTGGTTAATCGAAACCGTTGAAAAAGCATGATCAGAAAGAGTATGAAAATGATCAGATCTGTCGTATATTTGGCTTGGTATTCCGCATAAAATTAAATCCAATGCATCTAAATCGTCATCATCGACAATAAAATCGATAACTTCAATGATTCTGATAGAAATTAAAAACGTTTCCATTCAATATAACCTCACTACTTACTTAAGTCCAAGATAAACCGTCAATTTCGGAGGCTTAAATTTATGGAAGCCTTAAGATATTTATGGAGAGTTTAGCGCACGGTGCAACGAAATAAAACTAAACTGAAGGCTAAACTAAACTTAAATTCTTAAGTGGTATCGGTGCAACTGGGCATAACCTGTATAACATAACGCAAAAAACTAGGTTCAAGTTTTCCTAGCTATCATCGGCAAGTGACAAAACTGTCTTAATTTTTCATCGCCACTATTTTCCATCGCAAAGATAAGAAATAATGAATTATTATTCAATTATTGCTGTCAAACTTTCAATTTGCAACTATTTTTTTAAGGGTCGCTTAAGCTTTAAGGAATATTACTGTAATTGGGCCAAATTGGTCATTAAAGTTTTTTCCGTCGACCGTTTATTAATAGGTTATGTTAATAAATACCGTGAGTATTTTTTAACGTGAAACATTGGGTTTATCATATCCATGGTTACGACTCGACATGATAGACAGCAATGTATTTGCCTGTCCTATTTAAAATTAAACATAGGAAACGAATTTGACAGAAGCATTATATTTAAATATTATAAGAAATTTAGCCAAATCAGAAAATCACTCGGGCACGTGGTGTACACGATATTTTTTCTGCAATTAATTTAATTTAGAAAGCAGGTATAATTATTTTAACAAAATTAACCTTTATTGACGACTTGTCAAATGTCAAATTCGTTCTTTATGTTTCATTTTAAATAGGACAAGCAAATACATTGCTGTTAATCAAATGTCAAATCGTAATCATGTTGTAAGTTAAAAAATACTCACGGTAGAAAATAATTCATTAATGATTCCTATTAATGCATTATATTTTATTAATAAACGATGTTAGTGTGTAACCATAGATACCATAAAATATTACTGAACAATTGCCAAAACTTATGTATCAAAATATTGTAACAAACACGTGTTTTAATTAGCAAGTAATGATCTCAACAATGCAGGGCATCGAACCCGAACTTGAACCTAACCAAAACCGGAACCAAACCGTAAAATTTTAGGGAATCCAAACCGAGAACCGAACCTCAGATATATTTTTAATTGAAACTGAGTCGAAACCGAACCGAGTATTAAAATTCAGGTTCGGGGTTCAACTCCGGTTCAGGTTAATTTTTAGTTCGAAAAGTAAATACAGCCGATAATCGACGATTTAGGCGTCTGCGTTGCTGTCTGGGCTGACTTTTCGTGAAAATTGTGTTCGTTTCTTGTTGCGTTTTGCGTAAATTCCGGCTCTCATTTTACATTTTTCGAACCTGAACCGCGAACAAAACCGCAAATTTTGTTAATGCTTGAACCAGAACCGCACCCGAACCGAATAGTGGTATCTATATACACTAATCCACAGATAAAATAGTTTATTAATAGAAAATCAAAATCATTCATAATTATTGAAACCCAAAAATAAACGATCAACGGAAATAGTTCATACAGCTCCTCGAAGCAAACATTTGCCCCGGAAAAAATGTTAACTAAATTTGTAGCGGTTAATCTGTATCCAATCAGGACAACAAACTTGTTATTGTGAATGTATACACACTGTCAAAATCATTTACAGTGCCAGGAATACGCGAATTTTTAATTATTGAGTCAGTTTTGTGAAAACAGTCTTTGTCAATACTACTTTGGCCGTGTTTTTAAAGAAAAACGGTGTAGCTATTTTGTTTATAAAACCTTAACTGATTTTACAATGCATAACCTCAAAACTACGTTTTACTCTTAGTGTACTATAGAAACATACGAGTGTGTGTAGCGACCTCAGGTTATATCCCTTCAGGGACATTGTTTGCTTCGGCGCGCTTGTATTTACACATTACAAATAACAATTAGTTCAGATTCAAGGTTCAAATGAGTTTAAGTTTAAACAGTCACTGAGCATTAATAATCCGTGCATCATATTTATTCTATATTGGTTAGAAATTAAATGTTTGTATTATCAATACCAATTTTCATTTAAACTTTAAACCGAACGAAGAAGACCCTACGTTATTAATAGGCTATTCCACAGTAATCAAAAATACTAAAAGTTTATTGAAAATATGAACGATAATAGTTAAGGGATAAGGAAAACCATATTTCTTTTATTATAAATTATTTCTTCTAGAAGACACGGGGAGTTTTGCTTTTGATGATGCAGGACATGTGTACGAGTGTTTCAACAAATAGGATCCAAGTATGACCTCCGGTTTTGAGAAGCCCCGCCCTAACTAAGAATATACTTCTTCGGGTGTGTCGGATTTGTTCGGTTGCTGTTCGGGTGACGTTCTAATTTCTTTGTTTTTATAAAATGAGAAAAAAAGGTGAAATAAATTAAGTATAATAATTTATTTTATGTCTCTAATAATGAATTATATAATATTACAATTTAAATATACATTATTTTATAGTTTGTTTAACATTTTTTCGTGGCTTGTGAACCACTGTTTGTTTACTTCTGGGATATCCACATTACCTACGTCACAAAGGTAATTTAAAATTTGGACCTTAATATCTCGCTTATTTGGAGGAATTTTTAATTCGGACTTTCACATGTGGTCTTATATTTTTATGTACTTCAAGAAAAAAAAATTAAAAAAATATCGTGGAATAGCCTATTACAAAATCTTTACATCTACTATCGAACTCTAACATTCACTATCCATACATTGTATACTTGAATTAACTTTAACTTATAAATTAAATTATGAACATATACCTGAATATCATTCCTGCGGCGAATGCTCCTTCGGACAACAACATAGGATCGTACGGATCCCACTGCTCGCGTGGATACCACGGGTCTTTGCCCTGTATAGCTTCTCTCTACACACAACAAGCATAAATTTGTTAAACATTCTTATTTTCCTATCAAAATTTCGTGAAACAAAACGAAGTTCAAATACATCTGAATTGCTTCTAGGTATAAACATGTTCATGTTTAGAGATGAATACAAAATCAAAGGTATTCATTTGTATAAAATATTCATTTAGCCTCTGCCTTACAGTTATTTACTATGTTTTTTTCTTTTGTGTAACATTTAACTCATGTAATTTATTTTCATTGTTTTTTTATAAAGAAAAAAGTTGTTCAATTATTTCAACAAAGATAATTTCAGGTAGAGATGCAATCGGGCCGGGCTTTGAGGTTTGGATCGACTCGGCCCGAAAATAAAAATTACCGGCCCGAGTCTAAGATCGACTCGACAAAAAAATTAGCTAGCCCGGCTTGAAAATTGACTCGAAATAGGGCCGGGCCGAGCCAAAGCTCGAAATTGGGTGCATCCGGCATTCCTAAAGTTGATTTTTATGTTAAAGCGAAATGTTTTAACTTTTTTCGTGTCAAACTTATAAAAAACCTCTACATTCTTATAACTTTCAACATTAGTTAACATACCTAAGTAGTTAAAAAGAGACCCTTTTAGTGTAAGTTTGTTATAAAAATTACAGACCTACGTGTATTTAACACTTTGTTTACCAAAATAGGACAAGAAATCATTATTTAAGTATTCGAGTAATAACAATAATAATAGCAACATTAAAATATAATTATTATGCTTTAATGAATAACCTTGAATTCTTGAAGTAAAATAATACATTTTTATTTATTAATATGTGAAGTTTGTTGATATTAAATCATTTTGGTCCTTTTTAACTTCATCCATTTTCATTAAAATATTAAGGAAACTCTGCATTTGATTGAACTATAAGATTTTTCGAGCCGGTCCGAAAAGCTCGAGTTTTCGGGCCGGGCCAAAATCAAAAGTCCGACTCGCCTCGATTTTTGAAAATGATTAGCCCGATTCGACCCGATAAAAAATATCTTCGGGCCGGGCCAAAGCTCGAATTCGAGTGCATCTCTAATTTCAGGTACAACAGAGATTAAAATGTTTCATTAATATAATTATTTAAAAGACCCTTTTCAATAAATATATTTCTATACTTGTCGTCAAATAAGTATGGACTGGAGATTTCTGCACTGTTGCCAGTTCCGTTGGTCATGTTGAAAATGCTAAGTTATGACAACAGTCTGTATAACATCATTTTTACTGCCTGTTGTTGCTATTTACATAGCAACCGTTCAACAAACGCTTAGCAATGGCGATAACCTTCAAAATAGGTATAAATAATCTCTAAATTAATATTGCTTCTAAAATCAGCAAAACACAATTTTCAAATAGCAATATCGTTACTAACGTGGTTACTTATAAAATTTTAACAAGTTAGCTGACCATACTCTTCGTTTAGAGTTATAAATTTTTTCAAATAGGGTGTCATATTTTCTGATGCCCCGCTGTCTAAAATCCACTTCTTGTCGTCTTTTTCACAATTCTTCATTGCCATGTTTGTTGTTTCTTTCTTATGCCACACTTTTTCATATTTAGGACAATTTCTTGCTATATGTCCATATTTTACAAGTTAGTAACTAGTAAGGATTAATTTTCAAAAGTAGTATCAATATATGAAGTTTACAAATGAGTAACAAATAATAGTTATTTGCATGAGAGTCAGAAAAATGGTTCATTATTCATCATCATCATCATCATCAGTCATGTCCTATTTTTTTCTGAAACGTTTGATTATAATAAAAATTAATTTTAAATTTAATCATTAAATATGATTTTCTGTAAATATCTAGTAGTGCTCTGCCTCGTTTCTGAAGTGACACGAAAACCAATTTTGTTCTGTCAGTTTTGCATTTTTGCGCGTGCATTTCTGTTCATTTGCAATGTCTTGCGAAGCAAAATTGCGTCGAGTTTCCTATAGACATCATCAGAGTTTGTAGCGAACCTACTATCCAAAATTCAAAAATAAAACTTTTAATTGTTTTCGTGACAAGTCAGGGAAATGCAACTTTCACTTCGCATTTTTGGCACGAAAGTTTCTGTTGCTATATTTGCAAAGATTATTTATTTCTGGTGCTCCTCCAAAAGAAAATCAGTCTCTAAGCTCTCTAAACATTTATACTAATTACCTAAGAAACAATATCTCGGGTCATGAATATTATTATTTATTTGTTATTATTATTTTTTTTTTTGTTTTTTTAAAAATGGTTTTGAGAAAGTATACTTACTTGTACGATGTACCACGATGACATCCTCAAACTAAGCCACATGAGATAGAACATATTAGTGATAAAGTCTACAATGTTCCATAAGTCTGCAATATACTCCTCAAGACCATCTGTCCATAGGGCGCGGATTTCACTCCATATTAAACCTGCACAAAATATTTATCAAATGGAAGTTATTTTAAAGTTTAACCCTTAACCAACTGAGTAAACTGCTAAGTGGGGTAACTCAGTGACCCCTTATGTAATAATGTATGAACCTAAAATATATGATTAATAGGTTTATTAAAGCTTCATTCATAAACTAAAACATATTTTTTAGATTTTGCGTTTATAATGAAGTCATTACGATACGCAATTGCGTATCGTAATAGCCTTCATTTCGATACGCATTTTTTTGTTTTAGAAGGTTGGTGTTGGTACTAGATGATCACTTACTACTCACAGAACACTACAAATACTTAAATTTAACCTTCAAATGTTCAAATAACTAATAATTGAATGTGGTCAGTTCAGTGATACCAACTACAATATTTCACATGCAAATTTCCTTAAATTGACTCGGTTTAATATTAGCAGTTTTTTACAATATATTAGTATGTAGAAGGCACAAAATCTAAAAAATAGTATAAAGAACTCATTTTATAAGACTTTTTTCGCACTTGTCAATTAGAAAACTTGCCAAGGCTCGTTTTCTAAACTTTGAAGCGTGCGAAAAAAACATGTCTTATAAAACTTGTTCTTTAATATACTATATTCTGTAGTATGAAAAAATATCAACTCGAAAAGAAAAAGAAAAACTCTGCAAACATTAATCTGCATTGGAGCATCTTTCAGAAAAAGTATTTATTTTTTTAATTTGTCAGTGTTTTTGGACACTTTGAGCATCTGAGCGTGATTTTTAGTCATTCTGTCATGTGCAGAGAAAGCACCTACCCCTCTTTCTATTGGCGGCTAGCGGTGCGGATGGTGGAATTGCTCTATTTATTTTTATTTTACTCTGGACCATTTTTTTTAACAGTTCGTGGGTAAGTTACCAGAAAGTAGGTGACAGAAGGGATGATTACATGAAACTTCAACGTAAGAAAAAAAAAATTCAAAGAAATATCAAGTAAAATGTATACATGGGGTCACTAAGTTACCCCACTTAATCGGTTAAAAGTTAAAGACTTTCTAAAGCTACACAAACACGTCACACCCTCTGCTTGTAAAATAATGATTTTATGAAGATAAAAATATAGAACATAATAAACATTAAATCAAGAAATGCAGACCTGTTGCCAAGTTATTTCATGTAATCCAAAATAAATTTACAAATTGTATGGCAATATGAGAGACATATGGCCGCTTGCTTAACGTAATTTAAAAATTAAACTTGGCTTAAATTGACAATATTGCATCGGAATGAAATGTCAAATGAATTATAATATATTGCTGTCAATATTTCGATTTACATTTTTTTGTTTAAACCTAGCTTAAAATTTAAGACTTGGTGCAATTGGGCAATAAAAATTTAATATCTTTTTTGAAATACTTCTTAAAAACCAATTTTATTTATTACCAATAAAAATAAACAGTCCTAGAATTTACTATGTAAATATCTATAGAGGTGATGTGGGTTCTTTTAAGTATTTTGCTCAGGAATTTTCTCAATTGCAATAAAAATTTTACGAATATTTTTACGGCGAAAAGCATTGAACTCTATATCAATTTTTATGGAATTCATTGAATGAAAATTATCACCCTTTACAATGGTGCGATATAAATCTAAATTGTTAATATAAAATAAATAAATAAATATCAATTAAACTATTTTTGTAAATAATATATTCTTCAAAATGTAATTTGAATCTCAAAGAACAGAAGTAAAATGACAAGGAATAAATAGTTTTAATAAAAAAATAAACTAAGAAAATTATATATTATATACAGTGGTCGTGTCGTATTAAGTTCAACACAAAATCAATTTTCTGAAGTAAAATCTAAAACCATTTCTTTTTTACCATGTTGCTTGCTTGAAAAAGTCTGAAAACTCCGTATACATTTTTTAACATCGAACAGAATTTTAAAATTTATTGAAAATATCCGATTTTTCCATTCTGATATATCTTAAACTTCGGTAATAAATATTTCTTACTAATCGAAATCTACTAATGCGGAAATGCTATTCTTAAATATACTTACCTTTAAAAATAACCTGTTTTAATAATTTGCTAAACATTTTATATATGTACTTGTAATTAATTTTTTCTGTGTACAGTTATTGTAAATTTAAGATAGAAATATATTATAATTTATTTGACATTTCATTTCCATGCAATATTGTCAATTTAAACCAAGTTTAATATTTAAGTTATGTTGGAACTACCGGCCATTAAACTTAAGCTGTACAGATGTTGTTGTAAAAACTTAATTATATTTGTTTTATTATGTGCAGTCTGTTCATTAATCTCATTATAATTGGTGAAAAGTTTTTCAGCTTTTTTTTTAGGTTTTGTTCCTTTAAATTGTACTTAATATTTACTCGTGTATAATATCCTTTTGTGGCTTTACTATTTATCAGGGTATCGAACCCGAACCTGAACCGATCCAAAACAGAAACCAAACCATAACATTGTAGCGAACCGAAACCCCAAACCGAACTTCAGATATATTTTTCTAGAGCCCGAATCGGAACCGAACCAGGTATTTAAATTCGGGTTCAGTTTTCAGTTCCAGTTCAGGTTCATTTTCAGTTCGAAACGAAAGCGTAAGCGTAATACAGCCGATCTGCTTTGCTGCCTGTATTGACTGTGAAATTTTATTGCATTATTAATTATTACTTTATAAAGATTGTTATTTAAAAAGCATTAATTGAATTTTCATTAGGTCGAACTAAACCTGAACCCGGAACGAAACCGGAAATTTTATTAATGCTTGAACCAGAACCTCACACGAACCCATCTCAAAAAATCTGATATGGGCAACACAATACCTCTCGCTAATTTAAATACATAGCTACATATTTACTAATGCTGCAAACTATATTAAGTTCCTCTGCATATAACTATTGCATTATTTGCTATTTTCTTTCTAAATGTTACCATTATTAATTTGAGATGATTAGTTTTTTACAGTGAATTTTATCTGTTATCTGTTAGTTCCATACATACAATAAACTTAACAATTTGTTGACTTATTTTTGAATTTTGAATGTTTTTACTGTAGCACATTTGTTAATAGTTTTATAATTACAAAATAACAGTAGTGCATCTTATATACCCCCATAAAAACTATATAAACGACATTGTATCCTTATATAAATATAACTTTAACAACAATTATTACTTTCATCTGAATGAACTATACAATATGTCATTCTGTTCATCTACTGCTGTTTTGTTTATACGGTAATAATTCTATTAAATACTGACGGGTAATTAAATTATATCTGAATGCAAATAAAGTCATAATCATAAAGGTAAATTTTACACCTTTTCAGCATTTATTAGAAAGGTTGTTTAAATTTATAGGTTCATATTTCACAATAGAGTAATTAAATTTAATTAAAATTTTGTAAAGTACCAGACAAAATTAATAATTGCTTATAATTTTAGTTTATTTATTATTGACATAAAATTATATACCTTAACATTAATAGATATATTGCATACCGAACCGTAGATGCTATGCCGAGCGCCAAGTTAGATGACCGAGGTTAACTTATAAGCGCGAGGTTCGAATGAGGTACTTGCACCTACGTCATTCAAGGCCATTCATCATGGCTGTCGAACAGCTGATCGCGGGCAAATAAACATGGAGTCAAATGGAGAATTCATGTTTACATTTCAAAAAATCTTAAATAATTATGTATGTGAATGTTTGTGTAAATTATATATGCAATTATAACATCTAAACCCTAGTAAGAGTACACTGTTAAAGTGAAATGAGAAAAAGAGTCACACAAATAATCACAGTAATGTTTTGAAACCAAAACAAGATGTATTTATCACGTGTTTTCCTATGACAGCAATGTAATATTTGTCCATTTTAAAATGCAACATACAAAATTTGTAGTTTTGTTACTAATTTCTAAAAAATTAGCCTACATACGATTAACAAAAAATCAAAACATGAATGTTACACATTTTAACAAACTTTAGCTTACAAAAATACATAACTTTCATGTAATAAATGTTAAAAAAATACCCCCATTCACACTAAGGCAATATTCTAGTCGGTCGTAATAAGAATTGACACCCTTTGTGATGTGCTCTGGAAGTATCTCCCGTGCTGCAATACTATTTATAATGTTGCATTTTAAAATGGACAAATATTACATTGCTGTCATTTTTTGACAATAGTAAGTAACCATGGAAGTGATGAACCATAATGTTGCATTTTAAAATAAATTCTCTGTATTAAAAAGCTAGGGTTATATGTTTCTCTTCTACCACTTGGTTTGAAAGTAATGCACATAAAATCCAAATAAAACGTTATATATAATTTTGAGGATGCAACATCTAAAACGTAATGAGAAATACGCGTTTGGCTGCCCGTAATCAACTGTTAAACTCATGTGCAAGTACCTCATTAGCATATCCGCGAGGTGTGTATACTATTTTATTTTAAACATTAATATTTTTGACAGATCTTTAGTCTATATAGATATAGATAGAGATCTATGTCAATGTCGCTAGGTAACATGAGAAAATATTTATTTATTGTGGCAGTTGAGTTATTGTAACTGTGTCGTAACTCTTTTGAAGGTTTACCGTTAAGTTATTTGCTAACCCGAGGTTTTATAAAGGGCAGAATAAATTTGCTTACATATATTAAATTTATTCAAACTAACAAAATCGAATTAATTTTATTCACTTTATGACATTTATTATTTATTGTCATTTGAAGGAATAAATTTTATTTACTTTGAAAGTATATTTATGTGTCGTTTATAAAACCGGGCCAAAAGTGTTCTTTTTATTCTGGACGTGTTTATTATAATTTAACTTGTCAAAATGACAATGACATTTTAGCGATTGGAAAGTGACATTTAGCTAGCCGAAAAAATCTTTTCCAGCTAGTCGGAAGCGTTATACGCTTACTTACATATACCCTGTGTAATGTTATAATAAACTAAAAACAATTAAAACAATTAATTTAAAACAAACAAAGATGAAATGTTTCCTTTTCTCACGAAAACACTCGAGAGTAAAAGATAGACTAGTCTCTTCATCTACCCTGTTTTATTACGTTATAATTGCACGTTAGCTACTCATAAATGTCGTACAACAATATTACATGCTGGGAAATGTTATAATAATTGAATAACTTTTATAAATGTTTGGATAGATGTACTTGAGAAATAGTTTATAGATTATAGAGTTTACAAATTAAAGAAAATTTTATTTTTACTGTTTGAGTTCTGAAAGATTTTTTTAATAATTTACAAAAATTATATTATCAGAACAGAACATTTCTATTGATCGAAGCAACGAAGAAAAACAAAAAAGATTTCTTATTAATTCTCTGTTATTCCGAAACAGAATATTGAAAGAGAAGTGTTACATTGATTGCTAATGTAATACGATGCAATTTGCGTAACCGAGCCTTAGGCGAGTTTTGCACAGTAGAAACAATGGGGTTATTTCACATTTTCTGATTTATTTATTTCTTGAAAAAATAGGTCAAATTAAATGTGGAAGTGTATCTTTTACTCCCTATAAGACTTTAGAATCAGAGATATGATTTTTTAAAAGTTGTGTTTAATTTCAAATATTTCAACGGCTGACGACACAGTGTCACGGGTACGACAGTCGAGCTCTGCCAGTTTAATTTGGAACTATGATTGTTTGGTTTGGTATTTATTTAAATAAATGTTTTATTTAAATACCTAAGCCGCGTACAGACCAAAATCAGCTTTCACGGACAGTTCGCGAGCTGTTCGCGAGCTGCTCGCGAACTGTTCGAGAGCTCAACGTCCACACCACCGTTTTCGAATTGAGACTCGAGTTCGTCATTTAGTTTGAAGGGAGTTCGTCAGAAGTTCGCTATAAAGCTACGCGTCCTGCATTTTCATTATTTAAAATATTTTATTATTATTTATTTTAAAATATATAGAAACAATGTCCACGTCGTCAAGCGAGGAAGAAAATATTGTTGCTTGTGCAAGTTTCTTAATTATAACAGCATTGAAAAAGAAGAAAGTAGAAAGAACCCGTAAAAGAAGGTGGTGGAGAAAAAATTTATTTGCAAACTGTGGCATACGAGGGGCAAGTAAAAAATAAGGTTCCCAACGCTGTACACTCGCCGCCCGAGATACTAGGAGAAATCCGGCAACACCGCCTTCATTGTTAATCCCCCCCACTCCATTCCAACTACCTGGAAGATCACTGCGAAGCTTAGTGCCAGTCTAACAGCCATCCGCGATGGAGCCCGCAATCGCCGTCACCGCCAGGTGTGAAATCCGTTCAGTGATTCGATTTTTAAACGCGAAGAAGCTTACACCTATTGAAATTCATAGACAGTTGGAAGAAGTTTATGGCAAAGCTTGCATCAGCGTCCAACACGTCCGCAAATGGTGCAGGGAGTTCTCTGAAGGACGCACAGACGTTCACGACGAGCAAAGGAGCGGGAGGCCATCGGTGTCCGACGAAGTCGTGGCGAAGATTGAGCGCATTCTCCTCGAGGATCGAAGAGTAACGCTTCGGGAGCTGGCTGATCAGGTTCCTGAGGTTTGTGAAAAAACCATCGACAACATTGTGACCGAAAAACTTGGTTATCACAAGGTGTGTGCGCGGTGGGTCCCGCATATGCTTTCAGAAACCCACAAAGACAATCGCGTCAAGTGTGCCGAGGGGTTTCTTCGAGAATGCGCCGAGAATACTGAAGAATTCTTGGACTCCATTATTACGGGAGATGAAACGTGGTGTCACTACGTCACTCCGGAAACAAAAGAAGACTCGAAACAATGGCGCCATCCCGGGTCGCCGAGGCCGAAGAAGTTTAAGCAGACGCTATCCGCAGGAAAAGTGATGGCTACGGTGTTTTGGGATCGAAAAGGCGTCTTGCTTACCGAGTTTATGCCTAAAGGGACCACAATAAATTCGGACAGGTACTGCGAGACGCTAACGAAACTCAAAAGAGCCATCCAAAATCGCCGGAGAGGAAGACTGAGCAAGGGCGTTAGGTTGCACCACGACAACGCGCGACCGCATGTCTCTCGACAGACCACCGCCCTACTGGACAAATTCGGCTGGAAATTGCTTGATCATGCCCCCTACAGCCCTGATCTTGCTCCCAGCGACTTCCACTTGTTCCCGAAATTGAAGCAACACTTGGGTGGACAACGCTTCAGTACAGATGAAGAGGTGAAGGAAGCGGTCACCAAGTACATCGGCGGCCTAGCGGCGGAGTTCTTCGAAGCGGGTTTTCAGAAGTGGATAACTCGTCAGAAAAAATGCGTTGAAAGATCTGGCGACTATGTAGAGAAATAGTTTGAAATACAAGCTTTCAGATGGTATACATATTTATTGCAATAAAAAATGCCTTACACCTGAAAAAATTTGGGAACCTTATTTTTTACTTGCCCCTCGTATTTAGAGCTGCACTAATTTCTTGAAGCGAGTCTTTCTTCATATTTTGTTTTTTGTGATGAGGATTTTTTGGATTCCATAAAATAGGATGCACTTCATATTGTTCGATTAAATTAATAATTTTCTCTTCACTCCACTCCATTGTTAAAAGAGCTAACTACACTTTTAAGATCGATCATCACCCATGAACGTCCACACTAAAACTGCTGTTTGCTAACACTTTCTTTGAAGTTACCGCTCATGTAGCGAACTTTGGCCGAACACGAACTGCTCGCGATCTCTGGTACACACCGACTTCTGCAGAGGTTCGCGAGCTGTTCGCGAGCTATTCGCGAGCTTGGTCTGTACGCGGCTTTTACAGCACTAGTACTTTTAAAGAAATAGAAAGTTATAATAATCTTCTCTTTTGTATATTTTGCTGTCAGCTGTCACTATTTTAGGTTAGATTACTGTTTTATGTTGTGAACCGTAAATGTGTATGTGTGTGTGAGACAGAATTGTCTTTGTGTGAGTATGTAACTGTGTCGTCACAAATTTAGTCCGTGTTTAAAAGCGCGAAAGTTTATTAGCAAATTTATGAATGAAAAGTCGCATATTTTAAATTATTTTCTATTACTATATTTAGTAATTGAGATGGATTTCATGATTTTATAAAAAAAATCGACATTTTTTTTTAAATGACCCCATTATTTTATTTGGACATTGTAATATGTTATTTACTTTTTCTACGATCGGTAAAAAAGTAGGCTTTTCGACCGTCATTTGGTTTCAGACAGTGAATAATTGCAGACCAAAGGGTCACCAATAACAGTAGCAGACACTGAATAAAAAATTAAATAGACAAGTAACAAATTTGTTTCTATTGATTATAATTACATTTAAAAATCAAGTAATCTTTCTGATCATAGAAAAAATGTGTGGACCTATTCATACCTCTAGTTGAAAGTATCTGTAGAAAGTAGACCTACCTTAGTTGTAATTTCTGACATTTTCGCAACAATTATTTAGAAGTCGTTTAGAGATAAAATTTATAATTATTATATTATCAATCTAAGAATAATTCCTTTGAATTTTAATAAAGTGTTTTACAATTTCATGTAATTATTTTTTTATAAGTCTAAAAAAATCTAATTAAACTAAATTTAAATGAACAATGAAAACTAAAATAATAGTTTCGTTTTTGACAAACTATGTTACCAACTTCTCAAAGAAAAACATAACTAAAAACATTTGTAAAAAGTTGACCTTTGCAAACGCGTAATACGAAAAACGATTTGTTCATTTAATACATTTTAATAAAACGAATAAGTTAAAATTATCAAAAAGTGCATTATTACTTCCGAAATGTACTTAATTACATAAATTTGTTACACACTATTCGCTGAGTAAGTTACTAGATACGATATAATTATAATTAAAAGTGTTAAAGATCTCTCCATTTTTTACCTTCCGTCACCTTTAGGTAAGGAAGGTATTATTTTTGGTCAAAAAATTCGGTTTTAGACTTTTTAGAATACAATTTTACTAGTTTTACGATGTTGCCTGTGTGTGTATGTGTGTGCGTGGGTGTGTGTGTATGTGACTAAAAATTCTCCGAGAATAACTGCATTACAATTGTAAAAATTATATTTCTTTCGTATTCCTCTTCTTTACATCCATATGAAGAGTTGATTAAATTTTGGTTATAATTGGTCAACTGGAAGTACCCTTAGTTGAATTTCTTAACATTTTTTCTTAAAAAAACGCTGGTAAATATCATTTTTTGACATTTTATGTTTTTATAAATATGAAATAATATTTTATTGCCTATACGGTTTGATTACACATTTTCCTTCATATTCAATAGATATAGAGTTAAATAATTATACAGAAATAAAATTTCATAAATCAGCCAGCTCTGCTATGACCATGGAAACTGTTAATATATTCAAATAATTCTAATTGACAGATGTCAGTGTTAAGTAAAATTTACATAGTAGATTATTAAAATATCTTTCAGAACTCATATTATTAATTGGAAAATACTACCTTTTTTTTAGTTTAAGTTCTGTAATTTATTATTTTAACCCAACGTTTCGGCACCATAAACTGGTGCCTTCTTCAGGGGATACAATGACATATTTTTTGAAATAACAAAAACAACAAGTAACCAAGGTAACAAGAAATGTTCATAAATGTTACCTTTTTTATGTATACAATTTTCTTGACAATATATGCATGTCCGGCAAAAACATGGACGGCGAACATGCAACTTCTCAAGAAAAAATCTCCTTTTGCCAGAGGAAAAACCGTCCCAAAAACTGGCAGAGAAGTGATCTGTTCGCGTTATAATTTTATTAAATATATAGAATCTTCTCCAAGGAACCTTCGGTATGGAATTTGTAGAAAATCGTATATGTCCATGTTACAATTTTACTGAATATATAAAATCTTTTGCAAGAAACTTTCGGTATCGGATTTGTCCAAAATACAGAGAATCGACGGAAGGTAATGTGCTGGCCACATCAGATTTTTTAATAGTGTTTCTGTAGTGACAGCCGCACTTTAGAATTCTATCAAATGAGGTATTTGTTTTCGCTTTGCTTTCGCCACGAAGCGAAAATTTGGTGGCATGCGTGTCTCAAAATATTCGCTTGCAAGCGTACGACTCGAGGCGAAAGTGTCAATGTAACGTCATAATTTTGCCTCAATTCTATTCAAAGCAAATTTATACATTTATTATATAAAACTGTCACAATGTTTTTTTTTTTATTTTAACAGTATGAAATCCAAAAATTTCCAAAACAAAAAGCGAATATAGAATTCTAAAGTGCATGCTACCGAGATTCGTAAAAGTAAAATCGCATTCGCCTGCTTTCTATGATAGAATTCTAAAGTGAGTGCTCCCACTGCTGGAATAATAATTAATGAATTCGAGTCTTTACGAGTTTGTAACTTACTAATAACATAAAGGATAACTCCATATTCAGCGAAGCCTGGTCCAGCTCCTCTTTCCTGATCTTTCCAGGAGTCCAGGATCGATTTCATCCATGGAGTTCCTATCCATTCCAGGACCATAAACTCGGCTCTCTGGGACGCCAGGCCAAGTAACACTGCAATAAAAGTTATTTTAATTCTATCTTTATACCATACGTTTCGTATGTCGACCATCTATGAATATTAAAATTTTCATCTCAATGCTAGCCTATCAAATAATACTTGTGTATGGGCATAAGTGAATATGTATACATAGTTTGTGCGCAAATGGAAAGTTCAGAACAGTGTGCTAATGTAATAAAATATATTATTATTATTATTATTATTATTATTATTATTATTATTATTATTATTATTATTGAATACTCTATACTACAGGCGAAGCCTAATTACAGTATAGGCAAAAGACAAAGATTAAATGTGTAAAGCTATACACAATTAGAAAGAAATAAAAAAGAACTGAATTAAATTATCTGTGAAGAAGACGACGATAGAGCTGCTTGGGTGATAGAAGAAATATGTCATGAGAAGAGAAGTTTAAGTCATGTAAGAAACACATTTTGTTAATAGGTGAAGTAAAGAAGACATTAGTACGAGCCGGTTACAAGTAAAAACTGAATGAGTGACGTGTGAGATACAAGGGCGCATGAAAGTTTATTAGTGATAGGGATTGTGGATCGTTAACATTGTTGTGTATTAATTTAGAAAGATGATAGACTGAATATATATTGCATCTCTCCAGAAGACTTAAAAAATTAAAAGTACTGAGTAATTCATTATAAGACATAAAGCGATCAGGATTAGTTCCATAAGTTTTGAAATGTAAATATTTCAAAAACTTTTTTTGAATTCTATCAATGTTATCTTGATGAACATCTGCAAACGGACTCCAAATAATAGAACAGTACTCTAATTTAGAGCGAACCAGGGAGTAGTACAAACATATAATGGCTAAGATATTACTAAAGGATCGAGTGTTTCTAATAATAAAACCCAACGTTCGAATAGCCGCTTGACAAATATAATTTATATGTGGCACAAATGTAAGACTATAGAATAGTTGTGGATAACTGGAGAGTTTCCGAGTGTAAGAAATAACTTCGCATTTCGTAAGGTTGATATGTAGATTATTCGATGAGCACCATTCATAGAGGGTATCAAGATAACGTTGTAATAATAAACAATCAGGTAGAGAAGATATTGGATAGAAAATCTTAAGATCGGCAGCAAAAAGTTTTTCGCAGTGAAGTACCGTAGTGATGTCATTAATAAACAACAGAAACATTAGTGGGCCTAGATTTGAAGCTTGTGGGACACCGGACGTAGCAGTGAATGTAGAGGAATTATGTCCCAGGAATTGTACGGAAAGTTCTCTATGCTGCAGATAGGATGAAAGTAGTGAAATTAACGATGACGATAAGGAGTAATGAGATAATTTATTTAAGAGAATGCAATGATCAATCCTATCAAATGCTTTCGCAAAGTCGGTGTACACACAATCGACCTGACCCTTAGCATCTAAAACCGAGGAAATAACATGTGTAAAATAAGTTAAGTTGGTTACTGTCGGACGCTTTTCCATAAAACCGTGTTGTGCAATTGAGATTTTATCACAGATTTTATTGTAAATAGCGGAATAGATAATCTTTTCAAACGCGTTCCTAAAGTTGGATAGCATGGCAATGGGCCTATCTACAAACTATATGTAGGTACTGGTTGAATATTATGTTCTGATTAGAAATAAGTTAAATTCTGTTTTATAGAATTATTTTGAGGAAAACTTGAGCCATGATAATTGCTCGCGTTCAGCAGGGTTAGCGATAGGTAGCACTAGACTAACAAACTAATTGAACGATTTACTAGAATCTAGCTCTAATCTAGCACAGAAGAAATAGTCATAGTCAGAAAAATTTGCTTTGTCGGGTTTAGCAATAAAACTAAAAATAGAGTAATTATGACAAAGAGGCATCTCGCTTGGCTATCAACGGGTCATTATTTGCACCGCTCTGTTGAAATGCAGTTCTACAGTAACATGAATGCCTTTATCAATCTATACTATTTATCCACCAAATTTTACTTACTAAGAAAGAATGCATAAGAAGTCGAATGGCAGATGAACTTGACGAAAGGTTTTTTCATAAAAAGACCCATTTTGGAAGTAG
The DNA here is from genome assembly GCA_943142095.1 of Ophonus ardosiacus. Lineage (NCBI taxonomy): Eukaryota > Metazoa > Arthropoda > Insecta > Coleoptera > Carabidae > Ophonus > Ophonus ardosiacus. The sequence continues at coordinate 48,390,911 of OW964826.1, read as the reverse complement.
GAAACAACATGTAGATGACACTGTACACAGGAAACATGGTTCCAAGTTTTGCTACTTGAAAGACTTGTCCAATGATTCCTTTTCGACGGAATCCTGGCAATCCTTCGTACCATATTGATGCCAAAAGTTGCTGGACATTTGGGTGACTTACAAACTGAAATAAAAATACAAAATTGTAGGGCACTACAATATAATTCATAAGCAGTTGCATTTAAACTTTCAAAACATATTGCAGAAGTAATTTTGTTTAATAACAATGTCGTAAAATATCAATTGAAAATGCGATGGATTTGTGTATTACTCTTTTAAAATCAGAAGATGTTACAAAATAACTAGAATGGTATTTGCATTCTGCAAACAAAACAAAAACGAATGTATTGATTATGTGTGTCAAGTGTCAAATAGATAAATGCCCGAAAACAACTATTAAAAGAACAACAAAGTAGTTTCAAATATGAAATTTTTATTTTTATTTCGATTCTTGTTGAATTAAAAATGATAGATTTTAATAATTAATTAATTAAATAATTTAATTGGTAGGTATCGTATAATGCAGCTAAATATGATTTACGAATATATATTAATCATTTAATGTCAATGTTCGTGTAGAAATTAATCTACATTTAATTGACTTTAAAAAAAATAAATTTTGCGTAATATGAATATTTTCTGTCCCATATTGTGATATGATAATACCAAATGTATTAAGAAAATTTTATCTTTATTAAAATAAATAAATATATCATCACGTCATTTCTGGGTGTGCCATTATCTACACATGTGTAGACATCGGTAATGATGACGAAAAGATAAATGATGATGATAATAATAATGATGTCTTTTTTTTATAATCTTTATTATAATCTATAAATTATTAGAGTTATTCTCTTTTCGATTTGCTATTCTAATATCATTCAAATTTATTTTCTATTTAATTTATTTACTTAAAATAATTATAAATTATAGAAAAAATTCTAATGTTTGGTCGTACTTAGTAGTAGTAGATGACAGTATATAATGGACACGACCTTTACAGCTAAAGGAACACAATCATGATTTCCGTTTACATGTTCCATCACCTTTAAATAAGGAAGGTATTATCTTTGGTAAAAAAAAAATCGGTGGTGAGTTTAATGAATAAGCACGTTTCAGGGTCCCTAGAACATAATTTTACTAGTTTTACGATGATGTGTATATGTTTTTGTATGTGAAACAGCTGATATATTCAAATAATTCTAATTGACAGGTGTAAGTGTCAAGTGCAATTTACATAGTGTATGTTCGTGTTACAATTTTATCGGATTAATGGAATGTTTTCCAAGAAACTTTTGATTTGGAATTTGTAGAAAATGGTATATGTTTGTATTACAATTTTACTGGATATATAGACTCTTTTCCAAGGAATTTTTAGTAGTGTTGTGCTGGACACTTCATATTTTTTTAATATTACCATGGACTTACCATTTTTTGTTTGTATTTAATTGCTAATTTTAATCTTTCCAATGTATGTTTCCCATCTAGACCTTCAATATCACTTGGATCGTAGTTCAACATTACTTCCAATTCATGAGAGGTTCTTACGTGGTCTAATAATGTTGTCGCAAAAGTTTGACATTGCATTCTCATGTCCTATAACAAACAACAAACATACATTCGGTAAGAAATGTAATTGTCAATGTTTTAAAAATTTCTTAATATTTTCTGCCTGGTTTTATAAACATTTTACTTGCATAATGGCTTAAAGGCTTACTTTTAAACCAGAAAATAAAGTTAATCTCTTAAGTTTTAACGCATCCCTATAGTATACTCTATAATGCTCAGTACTCCCTCTAGGAGTAATACCATCCATTTTATGAAATAATAAAAATTATTTATAAATGATTTAACTTTTATTTGTAGCATCTTTACGATATTTAATAGATATTTACACACCAAGTGAGCTAAGGTAATGTTTATTCATGAGAAGAAAGTTAATATCTTTGAGTGAATAAACATTCTTAGCTCACGTGGTTTGTACAATATTTTATTCAATTTTGACGGAATAATAATAAAAACCATTAAAATATTTAATTTTGACAAACAAAAAACTAATCAGTTAGTAGACTGTGCATGACAATCGTTGATGATAGATGTCAAGTAAAATGCTTTATTGTCTGTCATTTGTGCCGTGAAAAATAATGAAAAATAATGTCTGATAAATACTATGGTAAGTATTAATTTCGTGCCTGATATTATTTTAAATGCATTATTTGTTGCAGAGTGAATTAAAAAAAAATGTGAGAGTGATTTAAAAAAATTTAATTCACTTGTGAAAAAGTGTTACTTATAATTGTTGCTATGGAGTTAATAATGACAGTTTAAAACGTCAAAATTGAATAAAATAGTAATTAAGGTACCAAGGGTTGTTATAAGGACAATAATGCCTCAGGTCAATAGTGTACTGTCGAGGGCCTCTGGCCCGAGGCGAGTACGTTGACCGAAGGCATTATTGTCGTTTAACACCCGTGGCGCCTTCAACGTTTTATGTCTTACTAGAAATTCTTAATAAATATTTTGTCTGACTAGAATTTATGAAACAAAAATAATAAATCACAAAATTTTAATACAACTTACAAAGTAGCCTGTGAATGCGGTATCTAGGTAATATTTTGTTTCTGTAAACAAAGCATTTTTTCAAGAAAAAATATATTTCTTGTGGTATTTTTCTGTCAATATGGACGAGCAATGTTATTGATAAGAATAAGAAGTATGCTGGTTTGTATTTGTGGTGAAACCGACTACAATTCACAATGCTTCTTAACCTTAACTGCACTTTATGTTAGTATCAGTATTATTAACCTAAGTTTGTTGTCAACATTACCATAGCAACTTAATACGCCCTAGGGTATTATTTACTCAATAACGGACCTAATGTTGAGGTTGTTATAAAACAATAACATACTAGTAAGACATAAAATATATAATAGTATAACGTATAATATTAATAATAAAACAATAAACAAATTTAAAATTCAGCATTAAAAATGTATAGCGCCTATATCGAAAGTTTTTGAATTATTAAAGACCAGCTTCTTGTTGAGTTGAATTAGGTTAAATGTTTTAATTTCTTACTTGTAAATATCTCTAATACGAAGGATTTTTGACAAATTATTTATTCCGGTTAGCAAACAAGCACGGCCGCACCGCAGTACAGTCGTGACACGGCCGTACTTTGTACGTAACAAGGCTGGGCATCATTCTTGCTCGAAGAACATACATTATATTCTGCTCTGAATTCGGTTTCCATCCTACTAAGTCGTCGCAATTCCCAGGATAACTCAAAGGCTGTGAGCAGAGGATCCTTAGAGGACAGGGCGATAAGTGACGGTGATGTCAAGGCCTTATAAGCATTAATACGCGATTGAGAATGTCGCAATGAATCCTGTTCACTAGAGAAAATGCATTGGTCACATCCACATCTGCAATAATAATAATAATAATAATAATAATAATAATAATAATAATAATAATTTTTATACACGGACGTATCATAATTTGATAATTAAACACGAATTTCTTTGACATAAACGTCATTTTATAGCCCGCGGGCCTCATTATAGCCCGGCGTCAACCGAAATTATATCCTACAATATAGACAATTTAAACAGGCAACATGAAAATATTTTATTACAAATCGAAAATTTTTATATTCTTTAGTGAAAAATGAAAATTAATTTTGTGATAGGTATTTATATGGAAAGCACGGAGATACACAAAATAAAACTCAAATGACATAACTAATAAACAAACAATAAACTGTTGTTCTCCGCTTTCATAGCAACACAAGATACTGAATGTACGAGGACAAATTCTTTTCGATACAATTTTTCTAACACTCATAATTTGAAAATTTTCGTCCGTGCATAAAGTTTTGTATATACAGTACAGCCTCAATAATCCGGATCTTTGTAATTCGGATTCTTCGGAAGTTCGCAGTCCTGTTTACTTGTACTACGTACTCTGTAGTCCGGATTCCGGACAGTTTCGGTAATACGGATGCGTACCTACGTTGTAAATTCGTTTGAAACGTCACCAGACATCACGTGATAGGCAGTTGGCTGCAGCAGACCACCCTACTCACGTACTATTAGTAGTTGAAGTGTTCCTGATTATTACAATATGGGTCCGCGAAAACACATTACGTTGTCTTTACAAACAAAAAATGAGATTCTTGAACAATTAAAAAATGGAGTGTCGAATATACAATTAGCGGCACAATATGGAGTGGGTACTTCTACCATTTCGGACATAAAAAAAAACAAAAAAAAACATACTCAAGAGTAAGTTTTCTTTGATAATTTTCTAATTGTGCCACATAATTATATACTTTTTATCTATGCAGATTTATTTCCAACTGTGATTCTGAGCCAGGATTTATATATGTATTTAAATAAAGCATTACAAACTGCTCACTTAACTGAATTTTTTGACAATATAAGAAAAATCGCGGTTATCCGGATAATTCGTTATTCCGGATTGGGTGTGTTTTTATTAGTCCGGATTAACGAGGTTGCACTGTATTGAATCTTTTCCAAGTAACTTTTGTCATGGGATGTGTACAAAATATGTGGAATTGACGGAAGGTAATGTGCTGGCCACATCATATTTTTATAAATATATATTTACCTAACGTCGTGTGGCATTGGTAAAGTAGCACCTCGATCCAGGAGAATTTTAATAATTTCATAGTTATTCTTGTGTGCAGCCAAAATAAGAGGAGTGATATCATTTGTGAAGGTTGATGAAGAATGGTCCATCGCCTCCCAACTCTGTCACAATTATAAACCTAATTACATTCTAAATTAACAACTATAGAAATTCATAATAAGTTCCACATAGTATAATACTTTATAACTAAGGAAAAAGCAAAAATAGTTCTGGTGTTCTCATTTATTTCTAGACTGATAAAAGTTTGAATAGGTATTATAATAGTATATTATGTGGCAAGTATGTTAAATAGGCTTCACACACGTGTTACATACTATACTTTTTCTAAGACCTTGTAATAAAATATAATTTTTTCTTCACATTGTCATTCTTTTAACGTAAAGCCTCTATATTATCGACTTGTGTAACCATGGTTACCAACGTTACGAGGATTTAACAGCTTTGTTTTATTAAAATACAATTCAGTTTGTAATATTTAAAATAATGAACGGTGCGTGAAGTAATAATTCACGCACAGTGTGTAAAAACTCAAACTTCACACATAAAAATTGATATGTGAAGTACTTACTTCACGTATGGGAGTAGAAAAAAATATAAATATGTATTATAATTATTTGAGTATACGTGAAGATATATAATTTAAATCAAATATAATGATAAACCTTTCTTCACAAATTATTTTTTATTATCAATATGTACATTTCGATTGCAATGCAATCATCGTCAGTTGTACTACAATAATATAATAAACATAATATTTATAAATATGTCAAAAATATTTCAAATTTTTATGTCAGTCACAATATTTTTATCTTACTTGATAATTTAATATAAAATATAAATAAGTAATAAAATAGTAAATTAGGGATAATATTAATTTGAGGAATGATGTTTAACAATTGGGTTGACAAATTTTAGTAGTGTATTCTGTAGTGGCGACAAATCAGTGTTTAATAAATTTTGAGAACGTTTTTTCATTTCAATAGCTTCCAACATGTTGAGATTTTTGTTATAATTAACTTTTAAGCATTTAACATTATCAGAAGTGAAGTTATGACCTGTTTCATGATGGTGTAGGGCTAAGGATGAATTAAAAAGGTTTTTACTTTTGAGATGATAAATATGTTCTTTAAATCTAGTACTAATTTTCCGTTTGGTTTGGCCGATATATAATTTATCTCATTGGTTACATTTTATTGAATAAATTCCAGAACAGTCAGATTTGTTTCTATAATAAATGTTTTTATTTAAAAGATTTTTTAAGGTATATTTGTTATAAAATGCTAAAGTGATTTTGTGTTTCTTAAAAAGGTTATAAAATTTTTGGTGACAATTTTCAGAATATGTTAATTTCCGGTAAATGGTTTGTTTAGGTAAAAATGTAAAAGTCGTATGGTTTTTAATGAAATGTGTTCGTTTATGTTTATTGAATCATTTAGTGATTGTAGATTTAGGATAACCATGTACATATTGATAATAAAAAATAATTTGTGAAGAAAGGTTTATTATTATATTTGATTTAAATAAATATGTATATTGAAAGAAGAATCAAAACAAACAAATGCAACGTGATTTCTTGACCGCAATGATTTAAAAGTAAAACGTTTTTGCAACCGTGCATTAGAGTATCAACACTTTAATCTACCGATCATACATAATTTACTTTTATAACAAAAATATTAAAATAAAGAAATGAAAATAACTGTTGCATATATTTCGCCCTACAATAAAATCAATGTTTAGTGCTTTTCGCTTTCAGAATTTCAAATACGAAAGTGTGTATTGTAAAACTGTAATATCATTATTTGAGAACTTTTTTGTGAGAAATAAAGAATTTCTCTCTACAAATACAGAATAAAAGTTCAAGCTAAAGCTAGTAAACTTACATATGGTTGTCCAATTTTATGGTGGGTTTCCTCCCAATCCAGTAAGAGTTCAACAGCTTCCACATATTCTTCTTTGATGGCATGCAGCAAGGCGTCCTTGTAAACAGTTCTTTATATATAAAAAGTCTATATTTCGAATCAACTAATAGGAAATATGTCGAGCATAACAATCTCTTGAGATAAAAAACCTATATCATGAGAAATTATATACATATTTTTCATATATTTTTTTTTCAATAATTGATGATTCGATTGTTGTGACTATTGCATACTGTATGTAAATTTATTCTTGATTTGATTGTATTTTTAAATAATTTTTAATATAAATTCAACGATTTTTTCAAGGGATATAATTTAAATTTTTTATGTACCTACTTCAAATCCTCAAAAATAAAACCTTTAATACAAATTTATTTATAAAACATATACGTACGTAGATCACTAGACAAATACAAAAAATCATTTTTTTTTTACAAATAACTTCGAAATAGGAAATAATATGGAATTTTGGTGTGTACTTCTTTAGGGCACTTTTTCATGAAAATAAAATTTGAAGTGTTTCCAGTGCTGGATAATTTAAAGAAAATGAAGCAAATAAGCTTAAAAATAAGTAAACCTAACTAATAACTTCATTTAGTCCAGTCATTAGGTAGATTTACCCTGTAAAAGGTCAAGTATTTTTGATTTTTGGTTACATTATATATTTAGGGGTCCGAATAAAAAGTGCAAGTGTTCCCTCTCGGAGGTCTTCGGGAAGAACCGACAACTTGGAAACAAAGGCGCAAAAAGCCGTTTTTTTTAAATACCTCTTCACCTGTTGGCATTAGGGCAAAAATAGTTATTTTTGAATTTGTTGCGAAAAAATTTCCTGCAACTGTCATCTAATACATTTTTTCTATTATTTTTAGATAGCGAGCTACAGCGCTTCAAACAGAGCAAATTTTTGAAAATTTCCATAATGCTTCATATAGATCATATTTTTTTTTATAAATTACTTATTATTATTATTATTATTATTATTATTATTATTATTATTATTATTATTATTATTTAACTACTATACGTATTTATATTAATTATTGTTTATTGTTTTATTTTCATTCTAAAGAAGTTTTATAGTCCAGAAAATTTATGATTTTACCTGAAAGTAATTACAAAAAAAGCTTTTAAACGGAATCGTATCCAGAAAATGCACTGAATACTGAATAACATAACAAAAATTTCCGGAAAACAGAGCATGGGATCCTCCCGCTAGTTGGAAAAAATGGCGATATAAATATTTATGTGTTTGGCCATTGCTCAAAACAATTATGAAAGATAATTTCATGCTGTTCATGTTGTACCTATTGTAATTATCGTCGGAGAATTTTTGCCACACACACACACACACACACGCACACACACACACACACACACACATTCTCACACACACATCATCGTAAAACTAGTAAAATCATATTCTATGGACCCTAAAACGTAATTATTCATTAAAAACTCACCACCGAATTTTTTGACCAAAGACAATACCTTACTGACCTAAAGGTTACGGAAGTTAAAAATTAATAAATATAAACAGTTGGCTAGAAAATGGTGAATTTATTATATAATTTTAAGTTCAATTTATTGAGCTTGGCCAAGTTCTTAAAACTAATAAATGTAAACAGCCATTATACCAGATATTTCATGGTTTCTTTAATCGTTAAAGTACTACTAAATAGGGTAAATACATACAAAACAATGAGTTTAACCTAGTTTACCTTAACTTGAATGTTTTCTTCGAGTAGTAATTTAATTAATTCAATGTTTTCATTTTCTATTGCGGCTATGAGTGCAGATCTATTTAACGGGTCAACGCAGTTTATGTCTAGTTCTTCTGGTTTATTCCCATAATCTCGAATCAATCTGTAATATATAAATATGTATTAATAACCATTTTTATTAATTTGTGTTTAATATTTATTACAATATTAACTATTTTTAAAGTGATAGTGATATATATTAATTTTGCAAAGTTCATTCAATTAAATTACATTTTTATACTAGATTAATTGCCAAATTATTAAAATTTCTTCTAATTAAATCAGTTAACTATGCCTTATATTATAACTATTCTAATGGTATTCAAAAATGAATTATTATAGAGTCTACAAATAACATTAATAGTTAATAACATATTATTATTACAGTTATAAGTACCAAAACAATCTGTATGTAGATATGCAATTAGATTCCCCGTACGGCTATATATTTCAAACTAGTATATAATAATTAATATTTACGCGACTTTCATTCTTATTTAATTGTAGATAGGTACAACACTGATCTAGTTATTTATTAATGAACGTATTAATAGGTCTTATTATTCTGCCTATTCTGTAACGTGGTGGTAATTTTAAACAATTGGTTAAATTTTTGAACCAATCAAGTATGTTGATTTATATAAAAATTTGTATATTTAGTTAAATCATTATCTACTGAATATTTTTTTAACCAGTTGTTATTTATTATGGTTTCATATTCATATAATTGGGATAAACAAAATAATAAAATCACTAACTATTTATCGACATATGTACGAACATGTTTCAGCGGTAAACACTGAAATCCATCAATCCCGTATTCATCTTTAGATTGTTATATTTAGTTCAATATTCTAATATTTTTATTATTTCAAATTAAAGTTCTTTTAATTTTGAAGCAATATGTCACGGTGAGAAAAAGATAGCAATAGTATGACGTCACAGTTACACAGGTAATAAATTTCAAATATCTCGTAAAGTAATAATTAATAAGAAATGTTTTTTATCTTAATCTTTATTTATTGAGTAGTAGGTACTTTAAGAACAAATTGTACATTTTATTATGTTGTTATGGTGGAGCACCCCATTGCAAGAGTGATGTTCGTACGTTAGGTGAGGTTATTGTTGTTGAGTTTCGACTTTTCCACTTACTAACTAAAAATTACCGGGATTGACGCAATTCAGTGTTTGCCGTCGAGACATACACATACAACAGTTATTCTCTACTCATAAACTATAGATTGATTATTCACATAAATTATTCAATTTATTTAGTTTACTTAACCGTTAATTACTATTGTGAATAATATAATTAATAATAAATGTAAATCAAATAAATGATTTATTTATTATTTAATAAATAAATGCTTTGTACACAGATATCAGTAATGATGACATATTCGTACCGTTCGAGCGTTTACCAGGGGTTACCTCACGGGCACTCATTGCTGGGGTGGAAAGTGCCCCACAAGATGTTACTATTCTGCATCGGATATTCAATTTTTCTTTCAAGAGTAAGTTTGCTTTACTAGGTGGGATCATCTGATCAAAATGTCTGAAGGGCGCTCATTAAAAAAAAATAAAGAGACAAGGTCGATCAATGTCTGATATTTTTTAAGAAATAAGCCGGGAATTAGAGTAAAATAGAACACCCACATGTATTTATCACGAGCCGGCTATGGGACGGAAAACAGAACTTGCAGAATTACATTTAATATCTTTCTAACTTAAATACTCGTAATTACTTTATTCTGAATTAGAACTTTCAATAATTATAGTGAAATTATCTTGATTGCTAATGCAAATCAAGATTAATTCGTAACTGTACAGTTTCCTGAATTATAATTGTAGCTGAGAGACAAATGGCCCATATTACGAGCGTATTTTTATAATAAAAATGCTTTTATTTGAAATCGTCACTAAAGTGCACAAAAATAGTTATTAAAAGTTCATAAATTCGCACTAAAGTAATCCATTATACGACGATTTCAAGCAAATGCAATGTTATCAACTTTATAATAATTGTTGTATTTATAAGATCATTTGTGTAGGTGTACGATATATAATAGTAAATTTGTACGTAAAATGACAAAAAATGTGTGCAAGAAGAATAAACTAAACAATTCCCATGAAGAATATTGAAATAAAACATAATTTTGAGTATTCTTTCCCATAACGCGATATAAAAATAAAATATTACTTTCATTTTCACAAATATTCGATTTCAAATAAAATTGAATACGCAACTCGGCACTGAAGTTCCATTTTATGACTCATATGGTTTATTTTCCTCTGTCTTAAACCTCGGCAATTAAATGCCATATTCATGATAAAAATAGAACTTAAATAAATAAATAAATAAATAAATCATCACGGCATATTACTCATTTCTCAGTGTGCCAATCTGTGTTGTACACAGATTTCGGTAATGATGATGACATATATCTACCGTGCGGGCGTTTACCAGGCGTCACCTCGCGGGCACTCATTGTTGGCATGGAGAGTGCACCACAGGGGTCACTTCTATGCCATTTAAAATTGGAAATATTTGGCCCGACCGACGCCAAAAATAGAACTTCGCAGTACATAAAAAATCTATTTTCTTACACAAATAACTCTTTTCTATTTCGGTGTTATAAGCCTATAAAAGCACTGTTAACACGTTGTTTAGAAGATCTATAAGTGCACGATTTGATAAAATGTATTAACGTATATACAATCAGACAAAATTTGCAGCCCACAATACATAAACTGTGAAAATATGAAATTTCAATTGTTAACGGCTACCAATATAACTGACAAAAAAATACCAAGTCATATATTTAATAAGTCGCATTTTTTATTTTTTTAAAATATAATTGTAAAATTACCTCAATAGAAAAAATAGTATAAAAACATATTTCATGAGGCCTGTTAACGCACTCGTCCTTTGTAAAACTCGCCTCGCGGCTCTGTAAAAAAGCCAAAACGCCAGGTAATGAAACTAACCTTTATTTAATTATATAAATTTTAGAAGTATTTGTTTAATTATTTATAATATAACAAAATAAGGTTATCCATGCCACGTAATATTTCATTTGATTGCAGTTGTGCTTAAACGTTGTTCATACCTCAGGACCTCAGGCCGAAAGTTCACACCCTTGGACAAATAAGAGCCCTTCATCCACAGGTGTAAACTTTTCTTTCGGTCCTCTATACGTAAATAACTATTATATCATCTAATATCGTGCAAAATGCAAATTAGAAGACAGAACACAATATTGAACAAAAATAATCTAACAAGATCATTTTTTTTTTTGTGACAACACCAACTTAAAGTGATTTAGGCCCGGTTTCTTCATCTCTGAATAAAGTGTCAGTTAATTTATCTGTCAGATAAAATGATAAAATGAAAATATCGCAATCAATATAGAGCGTAAATTGACAAAGTTATACATACGTGGCGGGTTTTTCACGTTATTCAAGGTATAATCTAATACAGTGTTTCCTAACCGGTGGTACGCGAACCCCTGGGGGTTCGCAAGGTTTATAAAAGGCGTTCGCGAAAATAATTTGGTAATTGCGGAATTTTAAATCCCTAAGACTTAGAGATTTAAAATTCCGCCACTTTTGGCTCAGTATAAAAAATGAATGTCCTGTTTTGTCAGAAAGTCATGAAAGTTGTACTGCCCTTCTGTACAATTTATCTGTATGAGAAAAGTTTTTCGACATTCACTTACCTGATAGAACCTGACCTAAGACTCAAACTTTCAGACACTGAACCAAATTTAGAATTTCTTGTTCCACCAAACAGCAACAAATATCTCATTAAGATTTTTTTATGTTTATTAACATTTACTTAGCTAAGAACCAGTTGATATTCATTAAGATTAAGATAATTTCATTCAGACAAAAGTTGGGAAACACTGATCTAATAGATAAAAATGAATTGTAAAAGACAGTCTTTTTTGGTAGGTATAATTGCTAGGATAAAGTTATACCACCGATATACCCAAATCATTCAAGCAGCCAATGCACGTCATCACTTAGTGTAAAAATCTTAATGCATTAAAATCACTAATAGTGAAAAATGAAATAAAATTTCAATCATTTTTAACCGTCAAAAAGTGTATAGCATTATATAATTATTATTAAGATGAATAGTAGAGTTCATTACTTATCGTATATGACATGAATAATATATACCTAAATAATGTACATCAACGTCAAGTTATTCGTTTAATTGTTGCTATAGTTGACAACATTGATAATTTGTATATTCATACTGTCAAAGTTATTATTTGAAAAATATTCGTATCGTGTTTGAAACATTTTTGTGCGTTGCAAAGGCCTATTTATAATAAAGTAATGTTAAACGCAACGCAAACACAAAATCTGTGAATCTGCCAAAGGTACCACTTATAAACAATCAGAAGAATTCGGTTTATTTCTTTGAAATTCGGCTCACTTTTATTTATTGCCTTTATATGGCATCCATAAGTATAAATAAGATTAGTATTATAAAATAATTTAAATAGAAATGGACAGTGACGAAAATATAGTATTTATTTTGTAGATGTGACAGTTCATGACCATGTCGATAATACAGATTGCAATCTGTACAACTATTTTCATAAAGATTCTAGAACCTCTGCAAACGTACCAGTACATGACGTCACACATCTAGTTGCTTTTATTCAATTTTTATTAATGACGTGCATTGGCTGCTTGAATGATTTGGGTATATCATCTAATGTGCAAAATGCAAATTAGAAGACAGAAAACAATATTGAACAAAAATAGTCCAATAAGATCATTTTTTTGTGTCAACACCAACTTAAAGTGATTTAGGCCCGGTTTCTCCATCTCTGGATAAAGTGTCAGTTAATTTAACTGACAGATAAAATGAAAATATCGCATCAATATTAGAGCAAAAATTGACAAAGTTATACACATGTCAATTATATGATGCGATATTTTCCTTTATCAGGCGGGTTTTTCACGTTATTCATGGTATAATCTAATAGATAAAATTAATTGTAAAAGACAGTATTATTTATCGGAGGTATAATTGCCAGGATAAAGTTATACCTCCGATAGCTATACCATAGTTTATCCATCAATTGTAAAAGTGAATTTAGTCGATTGTGAATTAGGTTATTATTTTTAATAAATAGTACCAACCTTCGGACGCCCGCGCAATCGCCCCTATCCGCCAACAACAAATACGACTTCTCCACCGGTGTGAGCGTCTTGTCCTCCGCGAAAACCAACACATCCTGACGCTCTTCTTCTGGGCTATGTAGCAGCTCCTCCTTGGACTCGGTGCCTCGCATCGCGCACACACTTTGCCCTGACGACGATCTATCACATACCTATCACGTATTAACTCAAACTGACCCTTGAATATAGGATTAAGGTGCAATAGGATAATTTAATTAAACGGAGTAACGACGCCGGAACTAGGTTATGGTGTTTATTTCCGTAATGGTAGATGTATGACGTGCGAATTGTTTTTTAAAAGGGGATGATAAGTGAATGGTAATTTCGTATTAATTTGGTAATTTTGAAGATAAGACTACATAGTTATTGCATGTTTTGAAAGATATAGAGTGTTCAGAAAAAAGAGGTCAACAAATTTAGGGTGAATAATACATATCATGTCAAAACAATAATTATAGTTATTTACTATATGAGTGTGGAATGTGACATATTAGTCACGAAAGAAAAAGTTTAGCCACGAGGCCCGGGGGGCGAGTGTAATACATTTTATCCAACACTTTTTTTTTAAACTTCTTAAATAATTTTTATATTTTTGTTCATCGTTTGACACTGACATGTCAATAGATTTATTATTTAAAATTATGAAGTAGCCATTGAATGGTTGTTGTTGTGTTATATTGTTATTGAAAAAAGATTCTGCAATAATGGGCTACTTGCGTACCTTTTTTTTATTCAATATTTTTGAAAAGCAGGTAAAAACTTGCTACTCATATTTTTTCTTTTGATCAAATTTTTGTTAATTAGCCAGAAAAAAAAATAATGAAATTTGATTATTTGAATTCCCGCCATGTATTACGTAGAATTACGCCGCACCAATGAATGGTCGTAGAGCCATTGCGTTTGTTTGTACAAGGTTTGTACAGGTAATGTAGATCTCCTGTTTGACGTTTCAACAATAGTTTGGAGGTTAGTATTTTAATTTATCTTTTTGGTATCGATATTTTAAATTACATGTAACTACCTATGTGTTTATTTGTGAAGTATTTAATATATTTGAGAAACCAGAGAGAGAGAAAAATGAACTAATGTCAAATTCATATTAAAACTTTCTCACATGCCATCTATACGTTACATTTTTAAACATGGTTCTCCAGTTAAATATTATGACGTCACAGAAAATTTTCTTTCTTAATTTACTAAAAAACAAATAATTTTTTTAAAATAAAATTTATATTTGTTATATGTTTTCAACATAACATTGCATATACAGGGTGTCTCAGGACGAGCTTACGCTATCTATATTTTAAATACTATTTAATATAATTTAACGAAATTTGGTATCTAGGGGTCATCCAACATGCCCGTTTTAACTAAAATATTTTTAAAGCAGTAGCACTTCCGGTTTGACCGGAAATTGACCTCAACTTTCTTATTTTAAATAGAATACGCTATATTTTATTTTACCATTGAATGCAGCGGAAAATTTTACATATGAAGCAATAAAAACATTTAACTCATGATCAACTACTTCCGGCATTATTCAACTTTTTTTGATTTTTTGTCTGAAATACAGCACATTTTCAAAACTCTGTATATCGGGAACGAGATCGAATTTTTATAATCTGAAAAAAGCCTTTTATAAAGGAGACTTTAAGCTACATTATCCATAGAAGAATCTTCGATTATTTATAAAAATGTGACGGGTACGTTACACCAAAATTACAGTTGACAAACTTCAAAAAAGACAATTTTTTTAAATGGAACCCCCCCTTTTTTATTACATAAATGTGTACTACGACAAAAAATAAGTGTACTTTATGTAACATGTCCTATGTTGAAAGTTGATAGAATTTCAGTAAATTAGAAAAACATGTAATCTGGGTATAATTATTTTATTAATACGGATAAGTAAGCAATGGAAAAACAATGTTTGTTTTTACAAACTCATCTACTTGATTTCTTAGATAATTTACCGTTGGATCAAAGGAATTTAATATGGTACCAGCATGATGGCGCTCCACCCTACAATAGTCATAGAATAAATAATTTTTTGGAAACAATTTTTGAAGATAGGTGGCTGGCAAATAATGGAGCACATAGGTGGCCTCCTCGTTCACCCGATTTAACTCCACTTGATTTTTTTGTTTGGGGTTACATTAAAAACGTCGTCTATCAAAAACCTTTAACTACTAAAGAAGATTGCCAACATAGGGTACGAACAGCATTTAACAACATCTCTCTTCGGATGATAAAAAATGCTGCACAAGAAGTATTGAATAGAATAACAATGTGCTTACATATGAAGGGAGGACAGTTTGAATATGTATTAAATTAATCATAGTTTTGTATTTAGAATTTATTTGTTTTTTCCATGGCTTACTTATCCGTATTAATAAAATAATTATACACAGATTACATGTTTTTCTAATTTACTGAAATTCTATCAACTTTCAACATAGGACATGTTACATAAAGTACCCTTATTTTTTGTCGTAGTATACATTTATGTAATAAAAAAGGGGAGGTTCCATTTAAAAAATTGTCTTTTTTGAAGTTTGTCAACTGTAATTTTGGTGTAACGTACCCGTCACATTTTTATAAATAATCGAAGATTCTTCTATGGATAATGTAGCTTAAAGTCTCCTTTATAAAAGGCTTTTTTCTGATTATAAAAATTCGATCTCGTTTCCGATATACAGAGTTTTGAAAATGTGCCGGATTTCAGACAAAAAATCAAAAAAAGTTGAATTACGCCGGAAATAGTTGATCATGAGTAAAATGTTTTTATTGCTTCATATGTAAAATGTTCCGCTGCATTCAATGGTAAAATAAAATATAGCGTATTCCATTTAAAATAAGAAAGTTGAGGTCAATTTCCGGTCAAACCGGAAGTGCTACAGCTTTGAAAATATTTTAGTTAAAACGGGCATGTTGGATAACACCTAGATACCAAATTTCGTTAAATTATATTATATAGTATTTAAAATATAGATAGCGTAAGCTCGTCCTGAGACACCCTGTATAGTGATAGAAATCGAATTTTCAGTACCACGCAAGTAGCCCATTATTGTCTGTCATTGAGAATTATTTGAAAGAAAAATAAATTAAAATATGTGAAAATTAGGGCCATTCTTTAAAACATATTCATTTACAAGCATAAGCAGTATCATTGAATTTAATTCCGAAGCTAATATCCACGAACTCGTTTCATCAGACGTAGATGACAACTGCCATTGTGTAAAGATAAGTAACCTAAATATCATTTAACATAAATGTAAATATTGATTTAAATAAATAAGTATTATAATGTTAAATTATTTCAATAATAAAATGATTTTGGAATCTTGCTTTTTATTTATAAAAACTGCCCCATCTTCATGAAATCACCGCTTATGTACAAGATGTATGAAAAGCGTGTAACAATAAATAAAATTATTAATAAATTATTTTTCAGATAAATGACGCCTGGTACAGGCCCTCTGCAAAAATAATAAGTTATCAATATTAGGATCTATAAATTACAATTACATTTAAAATTAATTTTATTCATTTAAATGAATAATGTTTTTCTTTATTCACAATACTTTGGTGAAAACAATACAGTGTATTGAAGCTATTGTTTAACTTTTACATCCTTTGTTTTATTTTTTGAATTCATTGCTTGATTTATAAAAACGAAACAGATGGGTACATAAATGTGTTTCATATTATTGGTATTTTTGTCTTGTTTTCGCAAAGCAGGAAACTTTTGCGCCTAAGGCTTCGTAAGTGAAATAAACAAACAAATAATATCCTGGTAAAAATAATTATTATTAACAAACAATGTAAAGGGTTCCTGAAGGAAAAATAATCGGACTAGCAGTCTACAGTGAAAGTATTTATTTCAAGCCGACGTTTCGACTAATACATTAGTCTACTTCAGGGCAAGAAATTAAAATTAAATAATCACAGAGTTGATTGTTCCTCATAGATTGCTAAAAAACTCATGTTATTAGACTATTTCTTACCCTGAAGAAGACTAATGTATTAGTCGAAACGGCGGCTTGAAATAAATACTTTCACTGCAGCCTGCTGGTCAGATTATTTTTCCTTCAGGAACCCTTATCCATTCCTCAGTCGATTATCGCCTGAAGTTCTTTAAAAAATGTAAATTAAAAATTCATTACTTGCCTAAAAATTGAGAATCAAAAAACTGTTCTAAGAAATATTGTTGCTCTCGAGGAATTCTGTCAATGTCACTTACTATTTTCTGTTTCACCCGAAAATGTCTCGAAAAAGGATTTTTTTTCCAAAAAATAAATTGCAACTTCGAAAAAAGTTACTAACAAATATTGTTGCCCTTGACAGAAAAAAAACAGGGTTCGCAAAATTATCCATTTAGAAGATATTTTATACAAAATTAATAAATAATTAAATAAAATATATTTTTAGATTATTCCAGTATGATAGATTTGACATTGTCTCCGCACATATAAGATTTCTTCGTGAACTGAAATCTAAATCTTGTTAATGTAATGTTATTGCTTAAATTTTCTTATCGATTTCTGAAACCAGTGATATGTGAAATACGTTTTTTTTTTTTGAAAATATAAAAGTTTATAACTTTATTTGCAATGAAACAATAAGTGTCTTGTTAACTGAACATAATTAAATTTAATTCTCGCGAGATTTACTTGAAAATTGTTTAAAACAAACACTAAATTGTGTATTAATTAAATTTTAACATAATTGGCCTCATTTTCTGCAACTATATATGTATGTACATTTACGTTGCATTACTGTTCCTTTAGTTACAGTTCTACTTCTATTTTTTTTACCTTCTCCATTTTTTTTTACCTTCCGTCACCTTTGGGTAAAAAATTCGGTGATGAGTTTTCAATGAATAAGTAAATTTTAAGGTCCCTGAAATACGATTTTACAAGATTTACAATGATGTCTGTGTATATATATATGTGGGTGTGTGTGTGCAAAAATTTCTCTGACGTTAACTCCAACACTACAATACTACAATGGGGTATGTGACCATAATCGAATTTCAATTATGTCATAATATATAAAAGCAAACCTCTATAACTTCTCATTATAATAATAAAAACTAAACATTAGTTTTCAATAATATTGTTATTAGCAATTTAATGTTTTGGAGAAGGGATCTGTGACGTCAGTAGGGTAGAATGGTAGAAGAAGACCCTACTGACGTCACAGATCCCTTCTCCAAAGTTTTAATCATTATTTTCTCGTAAACTACGAATAATTAATCAATTTAAAAAAATACGGGTACTTTATTTTTTGGTCTAGTATCATATATGTAAAAATCAAAATTTAATCACATACCCCATTCTAAAAATTATAATCCTTTCGTATTCCTCCTATTTGCATTCATATGAAGATCTGATTAGATTTTGGTTATAATTGGTCAACCGGAAGCACCCTTATTTGAAGTTCTTAACAGTTCTTCTTGTAAAAACGCAGTTAAATATAATTTTTTGATATTTTGTGTAATTACAAATATGAAAGAATATTGTATTGTCTATACGGTGTGATTATATATTTTCCTTCATATTCAATGGTTATAGAGTTAAAGAATTATAAGAGATTAACTTTGACAAATCAGCCAGCTACGCTATAACCATGGAAACTACTGATATATTCAAAGTAATTCTAATGATGGCAGTGTTAAGTGCAATTTACATAGTATATGTCCGTGTGATAATTTTATTGAATAATGGATATAGAATCTTTTCCAAGGAACTTTCAGTATGGGATTTGTAGAAACTCATAGAATTGACGAAAGGTAGGTAATGTGCTGCCCACATTAGATTTTTGATATATGTTTATAGTTCATTATGTCCTCGTTGAAAAAAATAATGAATTGTACAACGCAGAATTAAATATTAATAACTAAATATTTTAGTTCTCATTCGTGATTTGAACTCAGAACGTCCGGTTTGTTACTACCTTGCTTTAACCTCAAGCTATCTCTCACCCTTTACAAACATCGGGAGACAAATGAAATCTTTCATGTTTTATTACTTCTAAAATTGTCATATTTTTACAACTGACCAAAAGACTGTAATTAAAATTGACATTTGTGATAATCCGCTGAAAGCGATATTTCAATTGTAATTATACGATATTTTTAGAGATTACCTCTACATTATTCCCTACTGCATTACTTACCTATTTAAAATTTATCAAGGACCTTCTTTAATTGAAGTGACTGAGTATTGGATTAGTATCCAGAAGTCGAGAAAAATGTTTGGTTCTCACGGCTCGGGTTCGATTCCCAACATTGTTAACATTTCTAAAATTCAAATTGCACAGAATTGACCCTTGTAGGTTATGATTCTCTCTTTAGCTTTGAAAGCTAAAATTTGCGAATATAAGCTAATTGTCACAACCAGCAATGAGTAATAAACTTTGTTGGTATATTGATTTATTAAATATTAATAAATATTGAGGAATACATCCTTTTTTAATAGGAGGGTATCGGTGGAATTATTGAGTGTAAAAAAATCAGGGAGGTCGTGGAAAAACAGTTTTGTAATATTATCTTAAACAGTTATTTTTCTGTCATTTGAAAAGTTGCAAAAGTTAAGTTAATTAGAATTTAGTTAATCAATTTTTTAAATTATTGTTTTGGGTGAAAGTATGGAATTAACCAGCGACCATTTTTACCTCCCGCTACCCTTGATAAAAGAGGTGTAGGGCTCGTGCTAAAAATCGCATGTCGAGATTTTGGGAAATGACTACGTTTGAAGGTCCCTAGAATCAGGTTTTAACATTTTTACGATAATGTCCGTATGTACGTATGTATGTATGATTGTGGCACACTCAGAAATGGGTAATATGCCGTGATGATATATTTATTTATTTATGTATTATAGTTGAACATATTTAAATTAAAATTTAAAAAATATGAACCATGTGTCTTATTTTCAACAATATTTATTTACGAAATATTGTTGAATTAATGAGCATTTGCAAAACCCATGTAAATTATAAAGCTTACTTCGCTAATATCAAACTTCCTTTACTTTTTGTACTATCAGTACTAAAAACTAATTACATTCGTAGATGCAGACAGAAAATACTTCGATGTCGTTTAGCAAATCTCAGTCACATATAATCACATTGAGTATCTAAGCAGGGAAGTAGGTCTATGCCACTAATCCCTAATTCAATAACGATAGCCGTCGACCTGCACCAACAGCGAGGCATTTGTTGCAGTTGGACAGCAGCCATGTAGCCAACGTGCCAAGGCAATACATATGTACGTCATCCTGCTCTAGGTAATAATAACTATTACTTTCGCTAACTTTCTGCTTGCTTGCTTAAAAACACAATAAAACAAAATGTTTCAATTTCTCTCCCTGATTTTGGATCATTTAATCCCTTTTTATACATTTCCACAACATGACAAAATTTAATACGAATACGATAAGAATATGTTGCAAAAGTGCCCATCATATTAACGAAATATTTTTCTTTATTTCATTTTTATGCGGTGTTAAAAATTACTTGAAATATCAGTCATGTACACCATTATTTTATCTTCTCTTTGGCCTTTCTCTGCATGTCACTTGCGAGAAACACTATGACATACCAATTTTTGATCCTATACTATCCATATTTGGTTTTGCACTTACAACTGACATCTATCAATTAGAATTTTTTGATTATATCAGCTGATAAATAGCAAAACTGACTAATTTTTGCAAATTAATTTCTTCAAAATGCTTTAAATTTACATCTATTGAATATGAAGGAAAATGTATAATCAAACCGGATAGAGAAGAGTATTTTCTTTAATATATATAATAAAAAAATATTTAACTGCGTTTTTTTAAGAAAAACTTTTAAAAACTTCAAATAAAGGTACTTTCGGTGGATCAATTGTAACCAAAACCTAATCAACTCTTCATATGAATGTACAGAAGAGGAATACGAAAGAATTATAATTTTTAGAATTGTAGTATTGGAGTTATCGTCGGAGAAAAATTTGTCACACACGGACACACATACACACACACATACATACATACATACATACATACAAACATCATCTTAAAAATAGTAAATTCGTATTGTAGGGACCCTAAAACGTGCTTATTCATTAAAAACTCACCACCGAATTTTTTGACCAATGACAATATCTTCCTTACCTAAAGGTGACGGAAGGTAAAAATGTCTTATGAAACATGTATTTTATACATTTTTTCCATTTAGTTCTTTTGTCAATTTTTTTTCTAGTTTATGCATATTGACTAGAAATATTTATTTTTCTATTTGATTGTTGGTAACAGTAATTGACATTTACTTATTACTTCATTTCAATAGCAGGACTTCTAGAAATAATATCTACTGTAAAATGACAATTGTCTAGAAATGTAGTTAGCAACCTAAGAGAAATTAAGTTTGATTCTTTAAAGAAGTACTTTATAACATCCAAATGAGTTCCATAATAGTAATTAAGGTACCAAGGGTTGTTATAAGGACAATAATGCCTGAGGTCAACAATGTACTGTCGAGGGCCTCTGGCCCGAGGCGAGTACGTTGACCGATGGCATTATTGTCGTTTAACACCCGTGGTGCCTTCAACGTTTTATGTCTTACTAGAAATTCTTAATAAAAATTTTGTCTGACTAGAATTTTATCAAACAAAAATAATAAATCACAAAATTTTAATACAACTTACAAAGTAGCCTGTGAATGCGGTATCTAGGTAATATTTTGTTTCTGTAAACAAAGCATTTTTTCAAACAAAAAATATATTTTTGTGGTATTTTTCTGTCAATATGGACGAGTAATGTTGGGATGAAACAAATATGATTATAAACGACTACAATTCACAATGCTTCTTAACCTTAACTGCACTTTATGTTAGTATCAGTATTATTAACCTCAGTTTGTTGTCAACATTACCATAGCAACTTAATATGCCCTAGGGTATTATTTACTCAATAACGGACCTAATGTTGAGGTTGTTATAAAACAATAACATACTAGTAAGACATAAAGTACATATTAAACAACCAAAACAGAAAAAGTACTTTAAACAATTTTTACCTAAATGTTACTTACACAACGAATTATATTTTAAAGATAATATTTTATAGTTTCTGTTAACTGGCTACTATTTTTCCAGCACTGTACCTGAAAACCATATGTGGTTGTTCTTGCTGAGTGTCCAACCAAAACATTTACATTATGGATGAAAAAGAGGTATGTTAAAAAAATATGTAGCAGCTTTTCAAATACAAGCAATGAAAACGTTTATAGCAAATCGACATCGACATAGAAGCCCCGGGCGTTCCTAAAAAACCTCTCCGTATGCTCAATTTACCAAAATCCCTCACCATTGAAGAGAAGAAATATCTACTGGCTGTAGAAAGAGGGGACATGGCAAATGTGAGAAGGTGAGGTACACTGAAAATTTACGATAAATAAAGTAGTTATTGCTTATTTCATAACTATTTAAAAATAAATCAAAGGGTAGGGTAGTTGCGCAAAAAATAAATGAATACATGAAATACAAAATTTAAAAGCAAATAAGTAATTTTTATGTTACTCAATTAAAAAAGTATCTGTAGAATATATTGAAAAAAAATCTGTTGTGGCCAGCACATGACCTCCCGCCAATTACGTGTTTAAAATAGCAATGACCTTTAAGTAAAGTATCACTTTCATTGATCGTTTGTAAACAAAATCTACTTTGTTGTTCCAATAAATAGAAAAGTTTGTAATACAAAATTTTGGATTATATTTTGTTATGTTTTTCCTGAAAAATCTGTGAGCTAATACCAACTTTGCGAAGTTTTGGATCATTAATATATTTTAAGAAAAAATCGTCACACACACATTATGTCAAAATCAGCACCAACTTCCTTATGCTCTAAAACGCAATCAAATTATATAAAAGTATTAAATACTAACTTTGCGAAGTTTCGGATCTTAATATATTTTAAGGAAAAATCGTCACACATACATTATTGTCAAAATCATCACCAAATACCTAACTTCCTTATGCTCTAAAACGTAATCTGTGTAAATTCTTTGCCGTACATTATCCATTTCGTAAATGTGTATTTGCAAACTATTATTTGAGAGCTGTTTGATATATAATGCTTCAAACATCAAACTAAAATCGAATTATCCTGTATATCTAATATTTATGTATGTTGGAAAATATATTATTTTTACAAACCTTAATTTCATTACAATCATATTTAAACTACTAAATTCTTCTTAACATCACGGTTTCATTACTAATTTTAATGTTATTTCTTCGTGACAGTGACATTTGTTTAAATATGTCAAATTTGTTATTAAAGTATTGTTTTTGTTTGACGCAGAGGCAAAGTGATGTACAAAAATAAATTATTTTATAATATAATATAGAGTTATTTCAAGTTATTTACTAAATGCTATTATCGTAGAATTGAAGATTGTGCCATTATATTCAATTTGTATTGGTAAAAGTTGCTAAAAAATTATATTCAATGAATTTTTTACAAAAAAAACTGTTAAAAACTTGTATAAATGATACTTCCAGTTATCCGATATACACTAAAAACTAATGAGCTCTTCCCACATTAGTATAGAATGGATATACAAAATTTCAAATTTTTCTGATTGATAGTATTTGAGTAATCGTGTCCATAAGATCCACACACACAGACACACACACACACACACAGAGACACACACACACACACACACACAGACACACACACACACACACACACACACACACACACAGACACACACACCCACATACATACGTACCTACAGACATCATTGTAAAATGTTAAAATCGGATTCTGGGGACATCAAAACGTGCTTATTCACTAAAATCTCTATATGTGATTTTTAGCACGATCCCTATACCTCCCTTACCTAGGGTAGCGGGAGGTAAAAATACTGATTGTAAATGACATTTAAAAATAAGAGCGTTAAAAAAAGGAAAAATATATCTATTATATGTTTATTTTCGTATCTATTAGTGTATAAAGTATAACATCTAAAAATTCAGAAACATCTCCAGTCACATAAACATGCAATGCAATGTTATAACAATATGCTAATCCCTATTAAAGCCAATATGAACAAAGTTTTGGAGGATTTCGTAGAAGAGACAAGTGAATATAGTTCTCATACAGCCCACTTCCCTTATTAGAGAAACCATATAGGTAATATGCATAATATTTGATCAACAGTGCACTCGTGGTAGACTGTAGATTGTTTATACAATCTCTATTAATGAAGTGTACTTTAATTTTCTAACAAATTTATAAATTATTCACAGCGAATGTTTTATTAAAATGGATTGCTCGTGTAAAGTAAGTTTAGTAATAATATTTGTAAATTCAATAAGTTTTCTGATATACGAGTATGCTGTAGACAGATATTTCATATAAATCAAATTTTACATTTTGGTGATATTAATCAAAACTAATAAAAATGATTTCTATAATAAAAATTATGTTGGAGAGAGCATAACAGGGATTACTAATCGCAATAATAATATGTCTACCGTAATATTCATTTGTTATGTCTGCACACAAATTTTATACTTATTCGAAATCAGTCAAAAGAAGTTTCGGAATACATGCAATAGTAATAGCTTCATACGTATCTTCTCGTAAATGTGGCCTTCATACATTTTTCAGTTTTTTAGTGAAAGTAGTTTTTAAAAAATATAAGATTGTTATAACCGAGACTGGCGACGACGCTAATAATAATCAAACTCGAATACTTATGACCGATTGCACCAACGTAAATAACATATTAAACATGGTTTGATTAAATTGGCAATATTGGATCGGAATAAAATGCAAATGAATTATAATACATTGCTGAAAAATTTCGATTAGCATTTTTTTGTTTAAACGTAGATTAATATTTAAGACTTGTTGATGCAACTAAGCATTAATTTAACATTTCGTATGTCATAGTTCATTTATATTAATGGTCATATAAACTTTATTATTGATCATTAAATCATAGAAGGTTTTATTTAAGCAAATAAATTTGTTAGATATATTTACTTCAACAGTTAAATTTTAATTCAACCAAAAGGTAATGATAAAGTGAAACAAAATAGGAAAATTTTAAAATTAAAAAACTTATCAAATGACATTTGATGTCAGTCTGCACATATACGCACCAAATAATTTTACATTTCGTCTGTCAGATATTATGATAATTAAAAATTAAGGTTAATTGCTAATTATATTAATGATCATTAATATTTGTCGTCTGTCTCGGCTATTAGTCTGGTAACCTTTTCACATTTTTATATCAATTTCCCCTGAAGATGGCACCAGTTTATCACAAAACACACACAAAACTTCCCTCTATTTAATTTTTATTAATTTAAGTATTACTAATGCTGCAAACTGTTCCATTGCATATAACTATTGCTTTATTTAATATTTTCATTTTAAAATGGCATTATTATTAATTTGAATTGATTAGTGTTTTGACAGTGACATTCACCTGTAATTACATTCATTTGAAATATGAACTGTGTAACAAAGGAATTATGTTTATCTTAGGCTTCGGGATTTTTTAAAAAAAATATTTTTAAATTTATCTGTAAAATATATAGAAAAAATATTAATGTATTCCTGTAGAAAATTCAATAATCTTTAATTTTCATTTCATTCCATTTCCGGTTATCCGATTTACACTAAAATCTAATGGTGTCTTGCCATATTAGAATAGGGTAGAAATACAAAGTTTCAGAATTTTCTGAATGATGCTATTTGAGTTAGAGTGCCAACAAAATTCTTACACATACACACACACACACACACACACACACTCTCACACACACACATACACACATCATCGTGAAAATGTTAAAATGGGATTCTAGGAACCTTAAAACGTGGTCATTTACTAAAATCTCGAAATGTGATTTTTAGCACGATCCCTATACTTTTCTTACCAAGGGTAGCGGGAGGTAAAAATACAGAACTTAAACTAAAAAAAAGGTAGTATTATTCCAATTATTAATATGAGTTCTGAAAGACATTTTCAGTACTTATATAAATCTGGATTTGTTAAGATAAAGTACTGCTAATGGAATAAAATTTGTCAGACTAGCTTATTTTAACCCGAAGGTAATGAAGTACGGACTTACTCGTATATTCTGAATTCAAATGATGACTTCAATATATTCAGATAATAGACAAAAAATCCTGCTTTTAAATCAAGATACTACGTACATAATATTACTTTAAAGTAGAACACTCGATTTTATTCCTAAACCAATTAATATAAACACATTTATTACTAAAGTTACAAGTTAGATGTAAGAATGGATACATTATTTTTTCGTGTATTAGTTTATAAAAATATGTAATTCATAACTCCCTTGTACCATAAATAAATTATATGAAAAAAAAAATCGATA
Source organism: Ophonus ardosiacus (assembly GCA_943142095.1). Classification (NCBI taxonomy): domain Eukaryota; kingdom Metazoa; phylum Arthropoda; class Insecta; order Coleoptera; family Carabidae; genus Ophonus; species Ophonus ardosiacus. Next base: position 48,363,894 of record OW964826.1, on the reverse strand, counting down.
ATAGTCATTAGCTCACTCGATTTAAAAACACAGTGACTATTTAACTAATATTCAAATCTCGCTTCCATCATCTATTCATATTCAGATTATTCGTTGAAAGCCACTCTCGACATGCAAATAAATCCAGGCCACCTGTAAGAGTAAAAAAGATAAAACCTATAAAACTCTAATAACTGGCCAGACTCTAGACTTGTCGAACACCAGATGTACTATCCTGTGGACTTAGGCACACTAATCAACAGTGGCAAACAAAAAACATAAAAACTGTTTAACGTTCTGTGGTCTAACTTTTCAATGGAAATTGATTCTGATTTGTTGACTGGGTTTTGTTGTAGAATTTACTACTAGCATTTTTTTTTTTGATTCTACAGATATTTTATTTAGAAATATGTACTCATATACAGGATTGCTGGAGGGAACGACGAGAAACACAATTTTGCTGTGTAAAAATACCTGAAATATTTATCGATTATTAAGAAAAGGGATGATCGTGCTCTACGGGTACTTATTTTAGAAGATTCCCGAGTTTCTATCCCAGATTTGCCTGTCAAATGGGCAAATGTGATTGATAGACCGATCTTTAAAGACACTTACTTGAGAAATATTAAAATAACAGGTCAGGATTCTACAAGGTAAATTGGATCATAATAAAACAATCCAAACTAATAGAAAAAGTCTCTTCTCACACAAAAACCGATTTTTACTCTCGGGACTAAAATTTTGTATTCATTTACCAACACCCCCCCCCCCCCCCCCCCCTAAACTAATGTCATTGAAAAAATAATGTCATGCAATGTGATAATTATTGGGTACACTGTTTTCATTTACCAGCTGATAAAAATATTATTGCTAGGAAACATGGATAGAAAGAAGTTCATATATTTTTTAACAACACCGTATTTAAATTGCTTGAAAAGCAGTATATCTTGTAGCCAAAAAGAGGATTTATAAGTAAGTTGTGTGTCCGTACAGTTGTGGGGACGAATTTACGCGAAATTTACTCGCCGTTTTATATGTCACGTACGCAACAAGTAGTATTTAAATTGGTTACGATAAAAGTCCGCCGAGTTTAATACAACGTACACTGAGAATACAAAATTGGATTTATGAAAGCTGAGTTTGTTGTAGATTTATTAACTTTGAAACTTTATACTTTCGTTTAAAGATATGTCTTTAATAAAGATACGTCCTTTTTTAAGATTAATAATAACAAAATTACTACGGTTGTATACAAAAATAGGGCTGTTGCAAGAATATGACTTCTAGTAATAAATTTTAAAAGATGTTGTTCTTTAAAGAGCCTCAAATTGAAAATATTACGAAATATCCATTACATATTTTACAATTAAATTTTGAAATTTTAAAATATTTTGAAAAAACAAAAATACGTGGTCACACGGTAAATAAAAACTTTGTTGTGATTACTAAAAATAAGTTCCAGTAGCAAATTTTTTTTGTCAATATAGGACCAGCAAATATATTTGTTACAATTACCAAGGTAAATTTGCTGGTAAAAAATTGTTGTGGCAACAAATACAGGTTTGTTATATATAACAAAAGATATTTGTTATGCGAACAAATAAAATAAGTTACCATTAAGAAGTATAAATTTGTTATGCGAACAAATAAATTAAGTTACCATTAAGAAATATAAATTTGTTATTCGAACAAATAAAATAAGGTGCCATTAGTAACTATAAATTTGTTTTAGAAACTAATTAATTTTGATTGATATATAGAATGAGGTAGTAAGGTAAAAATTAAATACATGCGTATTGTATTATTTTTATTTATTTATAATTATAATCTATATACATGTCACAAATATTATATAAAAAATAAGATATGAAACAATAGTCACTTAAATTATATAGATTTATCAGTAATCTATACATACCTCCAAATTTCTCAATAAGACACTCTAATTGCCATTGTTTTAAAATATCTTTTACAAAATCATCCATTTTTATTGACGGGCACAAGAAACAAGCACTTTTAAAACACAATTTTCGACAGGCTAAACTTAACTGCGCAAGCAAATGCGACACGACGTAGTATAGTACACGAACAGTGAATTATGCTGTATACTAAGGAATACCCTGTCTACACAAAAGTTTTAGTTACCTGTACAAAGTATATGGCGGGAAAAGAAATAATTTGTAATCTTTACAAAATATAATGTCACAGGAAAAAAAAATTGTCCCAGTAACAGATGAAATATTTTTAATTGTTGCAAAATGAATTTGTAATCGGAACAAAGTAGCAAAATGACTGCTTAGTATTACTAATAATAATTACTGCCGTGACTAATATTTTGCAGCAAATAATACTTTTTATATAAAACAAAAATTGTTTAGTTCAGGAAACTTTAAATACAAAGTTTTTCGTATACACGGCAAAAACTTATTGTTGAAATAACAAAAAAAAATGCAGCTAACTAAATTTTGTTCGGAATATCAATGTAATTTTTTACCGTGCAGAAACAGAGTACATACAATTTAACTTATGACAAACTATCGCCTACTTTTATTTATATAAATAACGTAAATTATTTTCTATTGGCTATAAATGACGTGCTGTATGTACTCCTACGTCATAAAAGTTTCATGATTATTTCTTGGGCCAATTTTTTATTTAATTATTTCCGAAAATAACAATAAATTCTTATTATTTCTTTTATTACTATGAAAAATATTCCATAAACTTTCATTTAAAATACTTTTTTCATTGTCTATATGATTTTATTCATATTCAAATTTTCATCATGAAAACAAAAAAGTGTTACAAATGAAATATGAATATCAAAGGTCTTAACGGTGTACAACAATAGTTTTTGTGAATAAAAACTTATTAGTTTTGTAATATAAAGCAATTATTATTTTATTTTATTTTATTTTATATTTTCAGAATGATTCAAAAAGCTTATCGGAAGAAATTAATAGACATCAACTGTGTGGACAGCTTAGGTCGTGGAGCACTCACTCTCGCTATTGATGGGGAAAATCTGGAAATGGTGGAATTGTTAGTCATTCTGGGGGTGGAAACCAAAGATGCTCTACTGCATGCTATCAATGTAGAATTCGTTGAAGCTGTTGAATTACTTCTGGAACATGAAGAACTGATCCACAAGGAAGGAGAGCTTTACGTAAGATATAGTTCATAATTTCACATTTTAAATTTGTTGGTACCTAATTATTATAGTACCGTCCCTCTAACTATAAAGTATTTTCTTACTATAATAAACTACGTAGCGTAATCAATGCTTAAACACTATCTTTCATGAATGTGTGAATACATTATCATCATCAATCATTCTAACCTAGAACATAACTTTGGAGAAGAAGTAAGCAAGCAACAAAAAAGTAAAACGGACAAAAGACCCATAAACACAAATCTGCAGAAATATTTATAGTCCAGTCATTAGGTAGATTTACCCTGCAAAAGGTCGGGTATTTTTGATTTTTGGATATGTTATATATTTAGAGGTCTCAACAAAAAATGCAAGTTTTCCCCCTCGGGGGCCTTCGCCTACCGCCAACTTTCTCATTCAAAATTTCAACAGGCTTACAGATAACCAATATTAAGTATTTAATAGGTGTCAAAGTGGTTGATGAAAAATTGATAAAAGAGCCGATTTTCAGATGTTTAAAATTTTAGAGGAATTTCATGTGAGTTTTAGTTATTAGTAACTCGCCAATTGTTCATTGGCAATAATCGTGTAATACATGATATTAAAGAGAATTTCATGCTGCATTCAAATTTTAAAACCGCGTCATCATATCTTTAACAAGATCAGAGTGGTGGATGAAAAACTAAAAAATTGCAGGAAAACGTTAACAATTTTTATAAAACAGTTATCGATAACTTACTTCTTTCGATACCACGTCGAATGTAAACTGTTGTAAATATTGAAACCTATTAGACTAAGTATCAAGTACGTAATATTGTTTGTTTTTTTGAATAATTTAAATATTTTCATAATTATTTTAAGCAAATGGCCATAAACCTGAATATGCCGCCATTTGTCCAAATTGGCGGGAGGTTCCCATGCTCCGATTTCGGGAAAATATTGATATGTTATTCAGCGCACTTTTCTGTGACTGGATTCCGTTAAAAAGCTTTTGTTGTAATTACTTTAAGGTAAAATCATAAATTTGCTGGACTATAAAAAATCTTTAGAATGAAAAAAAAACTATAAACAATAATGAATATATATATATATATATATATATATATATTAGTTAAATAATAATAATTAATGATTGTTAAAAAGTAATTTATAAAAAAACGTAAAAAAAAATATAATAAAATATGATTTTAATGAAGCATTCATGTAATTTTCAAAAAATTTACTCTGTTTGAAGCACTGTAGCTCGCTATCTATTAATTATAGAAAAAAATGTTTTAGATAAAAGTTGTGGAGAATTTTATAGTCAACAAATTAGATAATAACTATTTTTGCCTAATGCAAATAAGTGAAGAGATATTTAGAAAAAACCGCTTTTTTGCGCCTTTTTTCTCAAGTTGGCGGTGCTTCCCGAAGGCCCCCGAGGGGGAAAACTTGCATTTTTCATTAGGACCCCTAAATATACAATATATCCAAAAATCAAAAATACCCGACCTTTTGTGGAATAAACCCTTATTTTTCTACAAATGACTGGACTATTAGGCCAATAAGCGAAATTCCAGTTTTTCAGTTTTTACAGTAATCAAAAAAAAAAAACTTCTCCGACATACCATTAATTTTCTTTTGCTAGGGATTGTTAAGGTCTTAGAATTAAATTAGTAGAAATAAACGAAATAAACTGGCGAACTAGTCATCAAAAGTCACAGAATTAAAGAAAAGTCGAAGAATTTAATATTGCCTGGAAAAGTCAGAAAACTATCATGGAATTTTATCTGCAGGGAAAATATGTATATTTTTTTTTGTTTTATTGTTCTTTGAGCGGAGAAAAATTACCTTTTGTCATATTTATTAGGATGCTCTTCTTATTTTTTTTTCTCATTAACCCAGAACATATATACCTATTTTTATTTTGAAGCAATTTATAGTATTAAAAAGTTTTAATTGTTTTTATTTAACTGCATTCGATTCAATATAACGTTACGGCGACGTTTTTTTTTTTTACTTAATCGTTATTTATTGAGTAATACTTTAAGAATAAATTGTACATTTTATTATTTTTTGTTCTGATGGAGGACCCCATTACAAATAATTATGTTACGACAAAAGAGCTGTTGCAAGATTTTTTACATGACATCTAAGTACTAAATTGTAAAAGATATTGTTCCTTAAAGAGCCTCAAATTTAAAAATATCACGAAATATCAATTACATAACTTATTATTAAATATTAAAATTTGTGTAATATTTTGAAAAAATCACGTTATTAGTGTAAAAACTTTCATTTAAAATACTTTTTAAAAAATGTGAAAAACTTTCCACCTTAAAAAGCATATATTCCAAACAATCAATGAAATATTTTTATTAACAGATACAACATAAAAAGTGCAGATGGAAATTTATCTAATAAGTAGATATTACTTACGAAAACATTATTTATTATTCATAATATATAGTTTGTTATATATTTAAAGATATATACTGCGATATTACCTATTACAGAGCTGGCAAAAAGTTGAAATGACTACTGGAACATTTACCCCAGATATCACACCATTAATTTTAGCTGCTCACAGAAACAACTACGAAATCATCAAGATATTATTAGACAGAGGAGCTACACTACCCATGCCTCATGACATCAAGTAAGTCCATATATAAAAATACAAAAATTATTATAGGTAGTAATAAAAGTTATGAAGCTACGCCAGAAAGTAGTAACGTGCGTTTGCATGGAAAAGAAAGATCAATTGAATGACATAGGCAGCAATATCAGGTTATCAAAACTTGGACTATTCATAGATTTTTATTATCCCTTCAGTACCCGGAGCCGGTCTCAGGGACCAAAGATAGTTAAAGTTTCTATTATTTCTATAATCACAAGTGTGAATTAAAAATAAAGTATTAGGAATTTATTAAAACTATAACATAATTTACAGTTTATTTATGGTCCTTTAACAACTTCTAGGGACCACATACCTTGTTTTTTACCCGAATGGTCCTTGAGACCGGTGCGTGCGCTTGTTTGTCAAAATTTAGTGTGTGTTCCGAGGGGTTAATTATTTTATTAAATTGTTTCTTAAAAGCAATACTTTCTTTCATAAAAATCAAAAATACAGAGTGAAGACCCCCCCCCCTCCCGCCTTTAACTTTAATATTATAATAGAAAAAAATGGCTTATATTCAATATTTTAAATATACTCTTTCATGGCAGATCTAGATATTTTTTATAAAGTCAGGTTTACAAGATACGACTATCAACTTTTATTTTTCAAATGGGAACCTATAATTATTTTACTAAAACAGAAACCGCCATTTTTACCTCCCGCTACCCTTGGTAAGGGAGGTATAGGGATCGTGCTAAAAATCACCTATCGAGATTTTAGTAAATGACCACTTTTTAAGGTCCCTAGAATCCAATTTTAACATTTTCACGATGATGCCTGTATGTGTGTGTGTATGTGTGTATGTGTATGGATTTTGTCTTCGCTCTAACTCAAATACTATCATTCAAAAAATTCTGAAATCTTGTATTTCTATCCTATTCTAATATGAAAAGAAGCCATTAGATTTTGGTGTAAGCTCATAATCGTTTTTCTTCAAAAAATACCATTAAATGTCATTTTTTCGCACTTTATGTCTTATGCAAATTAAAGATTATTGAATTTTCTACAGGAATACATTAATACTTTTTCTATATATTTTACAGATAAACTTAAAAATATTTTTTTTTATTAGTCCCGAGGCCTAAGATAAACACAATTCCCTTGTTACACAGTTCATATTTCAAATGAATGTAACTGACAGTAAATGTCACTGTCAAAAAACTAATCACTTCAAATTAATAATAGTGACATTTTCAAAAGAAAATAGTAAATGAAGCAATAGTTTTCTGCAATGGAACAGTTTGCAGCGTTAGTAAATACGTAGGTATGTATTTAAATTAATAAAAATTAAATAGCGGAAGGTTTTGTGTTGGCCACATCAGATTTTTTCTCTTTTTAGCGATGTATTAGTTTTTATAAATGTATTTGAAAAAATATGAGAAAAATAAGAAAATTGCGAAATATTGGAAATAATTTTTATAAAAAGGAATCAAAGATTAACAGCTTTACTCGAGAATTTTTTATTCGTTGTATCATTTCCGTTCGTTCTAAAATCCAAATTTTATTATTTTTGTGTAACTATTATTGTGGTCCGGATGCGGTTATTCGCTACCGAAAATCGGTCACTTTAATATGTTATTATGTATGAATACGTTTATGAATGTGGCTGTGGTGAAAGAAGTATGCATGGATAGGAATGTGTTGCGAAGGATGATTGTTTCGTAATTATTGTGGTGTAAAGATAAATGGTTAGTAAGAATGTTTTGTGAGAATGAAGAGACAGCTGAACTTTTATGTGGACGAGAAGAATGAAGTATGTTTGTACAGGAGTGTGTAGCGAAAGATGATTGTTGCGTAACTATTATTGTGGTCCGGATGCGGTTATTCGCTACCGAAAATCGGTCACAATAATATGTTCTTGAATGAATGTTATGATGATTTTGGGCAAGGCGGAAGAAGAATGTTTTTAAAGAGTTAAGTGATTCTGTGGAGCTCTTGCTTTCATCCCTTTTCTTATTATTTTCGGGTTTTTGCTAACCCACTAAGTGGGAAATGCGTGATTTTATGTATGTATGTATGTATGTATTATTACAACTGATCTTTGTAGCATCCGTTCGTTATACCGTACCTCACCGTACATCATCTCTTGTAAGAAACTTTCTGTAAGGAATTTATATAAAATTCATAGAATTGACGGAATGTTATGTGTTGGCCAAATCAAATTTTTTATGTATCATTTTATTTCTAAAATGTAAACTTTTGGTGCTCCTTTGATATTAAAATAGATAAAAATCCTGTTATTTCCTGCTCTTATATCGTGTGAAGGTGTATAGAAAAGCGAACCTAGTATAGTTCAAAAATCTAAAAGTTTTATTGACAACTATTCACTACTGTATACATTTTAATGATGCATGTTGTTAGCGCGAAACTCGTGTATGCATAAAATTTTCGTGAGATAACTTACGTCATACAGCTTATTTCTAAATATCGAATATAATGTTATTTCTATAGAACTATTTTAGCTCAGAAAGCAGAATTTCCTGGTATAAAATTTTCACTGAACTAAAAAATGACTATTTTTCATTCATTATGCATTTATAAATTCTTTAATAATTCTGCATTCAATTTAATTGTGTGTGAGGATTTTTTGCCTCTTATAACTCTAATGCTACAATTCCAAAAACTACTTTTTTTGTATTCCTATTTTACATTCATATGAAACGCTGATTATAGATTTTGGTTATAATTAATCAACCGAAAGTTTCACTTGAATCTCTCAACATTGTTTCTTTTAAAAATCAAAGTTAAAATGAACATTTTATAATAAATATTAAATAATATTTTATGCTCTCTATTAGTTCCTACACTGTTTGATTTCATTTTACTTTATATTCAGTGAGGGATAGTGTTCAAAAAGACTACTAAAATGTCATTGTGAAGTAGAGACAGTATGTTCGTGAAATAATTTAAATGGAAATATGTATTTTTTTGCAAGAAACGTTCTGTATGGAATTTATATTAAATATGTATACACGAGTAAAATTGACGAAAGGTAAGGTCAGAATTAATATTTTACGGCCGCGCAACTGCTGACATGTGCAGCCGACAGATTTTGATGAATATGCCCTTGGCCCTAGTAATCTAGTAGAATAGACCAGAAAAGTGTACCGGTCAAACATAGGCGCCAAATTCAAACTCATTTCATAATACAGATCCGAATATTCTGAAAACAGGGTACAATATATGAGGAGTGTTCATTCTAAACTTAATATGTCCATCATAAACAGTTTTGAGAAAAACGCGAAAAACTTACTATGTCCCTTCTATATATGTTTTGAATTCAATTACTTCACATATAATTCAGTTAGTAAATGTTATTAAATATCCGATAATATAATATTTGTATATGTTTTCAAATAGCTTAAATTTGAAAAAAATATTTGGACATGTTAACTTTTGCATGGAAAAATTGGGACATGTTAACTTTTGCATGGAAAAATTGGGAAATGTTGAATTTTGTTTGGATTTTTTTGTTAAATTATTAAGAAATTAAGTTTAATTTAAACTTTCATTCGTGTTTATTAAAACTTTTTTGTACCATTCAAACTCTTCTATCTCTTGCCAGATGGTCTACATCCTTTTTTATGTGTACTTATTTTATTAATATTTTTTAGTACATCCAATTCCAAATTTCTGACATTCTTTCCTCTTTTCAAGAGACGTACGGATTGTTCCAAATCACTAAACTATAATACTAGTATTCATGTCCTTTAAGTTGAATGTATTTTCTATTCTCTCCCATACATTTCTTTACATGAATCCTTTTATTGTCCTTTAGGCCAGTCATTTTATATATATATATATATATATATATATATATTGTAGTTCTTTGATATTATATACATATTTTCCATTCTTTCTCTAACCTCATTACTCTTCCTACACTTCTGTATAAATCTTCATATTCAATTTTATATGAACATTATATAGTGGACATTTATAGCTTCGTTTGAAATTAATAAAACTGTATTACTTATTCAAAGGACATGTTAAGATTTGGTCAAAACATAAAAAGTTTCAACCAATAGTTAACATGTCCAGTGGACATATTAACTTTTGATTGAAACTCAATTTTTATTGTTAAGTTTATATGGGACATGTTACAATTTTCTTGAAACCGAGCATGCCAATCGATTCGGATGACTAGATTTAAGACGAACACATGTATAACTCATTTTTGACAAAAAATGGACATATCAACTTTTAAATGAACACTCCTCTATCTAATAGTTGTTTCTTAAATCCTTTTAATGAAACCGAATTATTTGATACTATTAGAAATAAACTAAAAATAAAAATTCTAGTGGACCTGACGTTCCGAATTTTATTATTCGTAGTGTCGCTGATTTTATAACAAATCGTCTTACTTATATTATAAATATTGCTTTTCAGAACGGATCTTTTCCACAAAACCTAAAATCAAATAAAATAATCCCTCATAAAGACTAAGTAAACGACACTACTGAATTTGACAGAATAGGCGGAGCTAAAATCTTAATTCATACAATTCGTAAATTACCTTGATCAGACTTCTTTAAAAAAAAATCTATTGTGGCCAGCACAAGACCTTCCGTCAATTTGATGTATTTTGTACAAATCCCATACAAAAAGTTCCTTGGAAAAGGTTCTATATATTCAATAAAATTGTAACTCGAATATATACTATTTTTTACAAATTACTTACCGAAAGTTCTTTGGAAAAGATTCTATAAATCCAATAAAATTACAACACTAACACTATGCAAATTGCACTTGACATTGACATCTGTCAGTTACATTTTTTGAATGTATCAGTTGTTTCCATGATTATAGCAAAGCTGACAATTCTTTAACTCTGTATCTATTGACTGTGAAGGAAAATGTATAATCAAACCGTACGGAGAATAAGATATTCTTTCATATTGATAATCACATAAAATGTCAAAAGATGATATTTAACTAATATAACCAAATAAGGAATTTCCGTTTGACCAATTATAACCAAAATCTAATCAGCTCTTCATAGGGGTGTATAGAAGAGGAATACGAAAGAATCATAATTTTTAGAATTGTAGTATTGCCGGAAAAAAATTGTCACACACGGACAGACATACAAATATAAAGTCATTTTACTTTTAAAGTTTAATCTAAAAGCGAAAAAAGCGTATCATAATTTCACTTTAAGTTATTAAGTTAATATTGTCAGTTTAAATTTCTTTTAAAAAAATCTGTTGTGGCCAGCGCAAGACCTTCCGTTAATTTGATGTATTTTGTACAAATCCCATACCAAAAGGACCGTGGAACAGTTTCTATATAATATCATGTAAAATCGAACACGAACACATACTATTTTTTACAAATTCCATACCAAAAGTTCATTTGAAAAAGTTCTATAAATCCAATAAAATTATGGCATAAACATACACTAAGAAAAATGCACTTGACACATTTTACTTTCTGCTTCAGCTTTCCCCTATTTTATTAGAGGTCGCTGTTTCCTCTTCTCTTCCACTCATTCCTGTCCAACGCATCTTCTTCACACAGTCCTTCCTTTCTCAAGTCTTCTGCGATACATCTTCTTTTTAGCCTTTCACTGCATGTCACTTGCGAGGAACACTGTGACATACTAATTTTTGATCCCATACTTTCCATATTTGGTTTTGCACTTGCAACAGACATCTGTCAATTAGAATTTTTTGAATGTATCAGCGTATCAGCTGTTTCCATGATAAATAGCAAAGCTGACTAATTTTTAAAAAAATAATTTCTTTATAATGCTTTAACTCTACATCTATTGAATATGAAGGAAAATGTATAATCAAACCATATAGAGAAGAGTATTTTCTTTAATAAATTTAATAACAAACTGTCAAAAAATAATATTTAACTGCGTTTTTTTAAGAAAACCTGTTAAAAACTTCAAATGAGGGTATTTCCGGTGGATTAATTATAACCAAAATCTAATTAACTCTTCATATGGACGTACAGAAGCGGAATACGAAAGAATTATAATTTTTAGAATTGTAGTATTGGAGTTATCGTCGGAGAAAAATTTGTCACACACATACACACACACACACACACACGCACACACACACACACACACACACACACACACACATACATACATACATACATACATACATACAGACATCATCTTAAAAATAGTAAATTCGTATTGTAGGGACCCTAAAACGTGCTTATTCATTAAAAACTCACCACCGATTATTTTGACCAAAGACAATACCTTCCTTACCTAAAGGTGACGGAAGGTAAAAAGTCATCTGACAGTTCCTTTAACTTAAAGTAAAATTATGAAAGGCTTTTTTTCGCTTTTAGATCAAACTTTAATAGAAAAGTGACGAAATATTTATTATGAAACCGGCCATAAGTTTCATATAAGTGCTCAATTTTAATTATCATTCCCTTTCAGATGCGGTTGCGATGAATGCATCCGCGAATCCAACGAAGACTCTCTCCGATTTTCCCTCTCTCGTGTGAATGAATACAAGGCTCTGGCGAGTCCTTCTCTTATAGCTCTATCCTCCAACGATCCTTTACTCACGGCTTTCCAACTATCCTGGGAGTTACGTAACCTGGCTTTCACCGAACAGGAGTACAAGAGCGAATACCTGGAGCTCCGCTACCAGTGCCAGAAATTCGCTGTGGATCTCCTAGACCAGTCCAGAAGCAGTCAGGAGTTGGCGATCATTCTGAACCATGACCCGGATAATCCGCCCTATGAAGAAGGGGAGCATATGAAGCTGTCGAGATTGACACAGGCGATTGATTATAAGCAGAAAAAGGTAAAAAAAAATTCAATTTTATTCTCGTCAAAAGTTTATATGAAACTCTGCTAAGGCTTAATATCGTTTATTGACTTTATAGCACAGTTTATTTGGTATACGCATCGACCTTTAAACTAATGGACGAAGTGTCTCCTATTCTTTTATTGTTAGAATAATGCTCCAACATAAAAGGATAGAAATATATATTCTGTCCTTCAACAGTACGGAAGTTCTCAGTGAAAGTATACTGCGCATACGTTCGTACTCATTGTACATCTTTTTCAGCCATATGTAAACCTCTATACATCGCTCTCTATCACTAAATAGTTGTCAAAATCTACATTTGACGTTTCGTAACTGTTTGTCTATTATTTGCTTTTTGGAGAACATTTACAATTATTTCTATGTGTTGTGAGGTGTGTATGCGATAAAATAATGGGGAAACGGTGTATTTCATGCAGTCAGCAGTACGTACTCGGTCCAGCTGTGTCGTTTCATATGTAAGGTCTTATTAATTATTACTTGTCCCCTATAATATAATATGTATGTAATATATTGTATTAAAAATATATAATGAATCTAATTATGCACAAAAAAATTAAATCTATACTCTTAGCGATTACGCACCAAGTATAACAAGTTCGGGAGAAATAAAAAAAAATATTTTGCAGCGTTTTCTTAACTTTCGTACTGTTGAAGGATAGTGATACTGTGTCTGAAACGTTATGGCGAGACAAGTGTTTTGTGCGTACGCTGCGTCTATTAGTTTAAAGGTCGATGGGTATACGTATATGTACATGGAATGGAATTCTAACTTAGGGAGTATTTTATTTTTGCCTCTCGCTAAAAGAGGTATTGGATTCATGCTAAAATTCACATATCCAGATTTTAGTGAATAAGCACGATTTAAGGTCCCTAGAATCCGATTATAACATTTTTACATTGATGTGTGTGTGTGTGTGTGTGTGTGTGTGTATGGATATGTGTATGCCTGGATGTTGGAGGGACGATTCCTCAAAAACTATAAGACTTAAGACTGTTTAACTATGAATTCCTTAATCTGACATTCCTGAAAACATTTTGGTAAGAATTGGACAAACGGAAGTTTCTTAGAAAAATTCTTCTAAATATAATTTTTTGGAAATTTTTGTTATTACAAATATTGAAGAACATAAAATTTTTCATCTAAATACACTTAAAAAATTTATTATATCTTATATAGATTTAGAGATAAAGACACTATAATAATAATAATATGTAGAATAATCGGATATAATACATCGCAGAGCCTAACTACACTAAGGAAATCAGTTGACAAATTCAAATGTTTATAACATAGTTTGTAAATGACAGATGTCAATTTCAAAAATCAACAGTTTTAGTGACATTCTGAAAGCTTTTTCTGGGAAGTACATTTAATCTTTCTTATTGTTTTATTAATTAAATATTTAAAATTATAGGTAAAATGCATGTATCTGTAAGAAATACCGCCAATCTTGTTAATGAATTATAATTGTATGTGTGCAGGAGACATGTTAAATACAATGAAAAAAACAATATTTGGGTAAAGTTCTGTAAGTTTTTTTATTATAAAACCTCACAATCTTACGATTTAAATTCGTTTAATTTTTTTCATTATTTTCTGAATTGGTAAAACTAAGTACTATTTCATTTTATATATAAAAAAAAAACAATAAAATATTTAAGAAAACATATCTTGCTGTCATTAGAACGACAAAATATCTGTAATATTAATAAAAATTGGCGATAATGTACGTTAGTTATTATTTGTATCATATATTAAATAAATAAAATGAAATTATAGCGGGTGGGCGAACTAATGTGCGACAGGACTCGTAAATAGGAGTTGCTAGGCAACATGCACATTCGGTTAATATACCTGTCAAGTAAATAATTAGGTAGTAAATAATTTTGAAAGTAATAAAATTTATCAAGAAATATAGTTGTACACTGCAAATGAAAAAGAGCAATAACAATATTTGAATATGCCTGTACACTCACATTTAGTATTATAAGAAATAAGACTAACATTTCGGTAAAACATAGTACTCGATCAAAAACGTACTACTTTACACACTTGTTGCATAAATACATATTCACTTCTTTCTTTTAGAGTGCCATATCAAATTTCATTCGAATTGAATAAAACGTTTTGTTATTAAGGAATAGTTATTTATGCAACAAGAGTAAAAAGTATAGTCTTATTTTACTAAGTGCCGTAGCGTTTTTTCACCCGTTTGCGTTAAAAATGGACACTTCTTTTACACGTTTATTGTGTGAGAAAAAGACACTTTATAAACCATTGTAATGAAAAAAGTGTAATTTTTTAGTCTATTACATAGGTACCATATTATTTTAGAAGAACATTTACGTATGACTAAATTTAATTAAATCGCCTTATTTTATGTTTATGAATATGTAGTTGAGTTATGTCCACGTATTTTTCGAGATATCTTGTATTTTATACAGGGTGTTTCAGCATAAGTGTAAAAAAAATTAAGGGCATATAGTACTGACCAAATTGAGTAAAAAAAGTTTAATCAAGATGGGTTCGATCTTCAATAGTTTCCGAGATATGAGGCAGTGTAAAATGAGTTGTTACGGGGTTTACCTCTGCTATCTTGAAAACTATAAGAGTTACGACTTTAATTAAATAAGACTTTTTGTTTACTTTTCTGAGGTCATCTTAGATATGCTTTTGTTTTTTTATACTAAGTTAAATGTTGTGGCGACCTTGGCCAATATTTAATTTTCATATAACTTCGTAACTATTAGAAATTGAGAAAAATGTTTCATATATTTTTTTTTATCATTGAAATAGTTGAAGATCAGACCTATGTTGATTAAGCTTTTTTTACTCATTTATGTACCATATGACCTTATTTTTTTACACTTTTTTTGAAACAGCGTGTATGCACTACGATTCCAGCTCACCTCAAAGTAATACAATTACATAAAATTTTGTTCATAAGATATATTTTGTTATTCTTTTCAAAAACTATTTCTTTAATCATTTATATTGATTTAAAAAGTTTGTTATTCAAGTTTTGTTGAGTTAAAATACTTAGTTTGTTTTTGTAAAGTTTATTTGCAAAATGCATATTATCATTAAATAATATTAAATATTTTATTAATAACATAGGAATGAAATGAATAATAAACTACAATAATAATTTATTTTATTATTATATAAATATATCTACATTACACTAGAAAATTCATTATTTGTTCTTCCATAATTAAACTTCATATGTCCACAAATTAAACTAAATAATAAATAAGTCTATTCACATATTTTTAGCGAATTCTCCAAACCATATGTACCATGTTCTCGTATTATATAATTCTCATTATAGTAAGAAGCTTTTGTATGGTTTCATAAATGTATTATCAACAGAAATTACATTTCGCTTAAATCGTGGAGTTTTATAGTTTTTTGTTTCCTGTATCATTTTTAGAAAGAAAATAATACTTTATAAAAGGGTATAAAGTGAACACATTATGTATTCTTGAAGTAGGAAAATGGGATATTTACTAAAGCCTCAGATTTACTCAAAGGTCGATGTACCCAAATCGCTGTATCAGAATATTTAATATTTTATACTTTAAAAAATGTTTGACGTAGTTTATTCTTATGTTAACAAATGTTTTATATTATCTTATTATATCATTTTATATTTTTGATCTAAATTACTTGACAGGGCAAAATAAATATAAATAACCGATTGATTATTAATTACGGTGTTTCCAGAAGTGGTATCTATAATTTTTTGATTTATTTCATGATTAAAAACATCACTAAATCGGAGTTTTTCGTTCATTTTATTTATGTGTTGCTAACTATCTGACAAAACAAAAGCTACAGAGATTATTCGTGGGAATAATTTTTAGAACTTTATTCTCAATATAATAATGACAGGATTGGTTAAAACGCTGACACGTGACAGGTAATGAAACATTTCACTGTTTTTAAGAAATGTCAAAAAATAATCTATGAAATATGAAATAATATATAGAATATTGAGGTATATATGGGGTCCCGTGGCCTCGTGCCTGAGTGTCTGGTCGCGAACCCGGGGGGACCGGGTTTGATCCTAACCGACGCCAAATATTTCGAATTTTAAATGGCACAAAAGTGACCCCTGTGGTGCTCTCTCCATGCCAGCAATGAGCGCCCGCACGCTACAAATATGTCATCATCATTACCGATATCTGGGATAAAGCAGATTGGCACACCCACAAATGGGTAATATGCCGTGATGATACCTATATTTATTTTATTTATTTTATATTAAAAGAAAAGAAACGTAATAGTTATTTATGTATTAAGAGCGTAAGTTACGCTCGTGGTACATACAAAACTATTAATGCAATAAATGGTGTCTTCTGTTTAAATACTGTTTCATTTAAGCAATTATTATGTATTTGTAATTTGAAACAACATACTTCTTTATTATTGTATTATTTGTATGTTTACATTAAGTGTTCTTTTGTGCTTGTGACAATTTTTGTTATACTTGTGTGTATTTAAAACCGACCTGTAATTAGGATCTTAGTATCCTGTTGGTCTTGGTTAATTAAATAAATAAAACTTTATGCACGTACAAAAATTTTCAAAGAAAAATTGTAGCGAAGAGAATTTGTCCTCGTACATCTAGTATCTAGTGTTGCTATGAAAGCGGAAAACTACAGTTTATTGTTTGTTTATTAGTTCTGTCATTTGAGTTTTATTTTGTGTATCTCCGTGCTTTCTATATAAATATTACAAAATTAATTTTAATTTTTCATTAAAGAATATAAAAATTTTCGATTTGTAATATAAACTTTTCATGTTGCCTGTTTAAATTGTTTATATTGTAGGTTATAATTTGGTTAGAATTTTCATTATATATAAATTCGTGTATAATTGTCAAATTATGATACGTCCGTGCAAAAACGTATTTATTGATTTTATTTATTATTAATAATATAAAATAAAAAATATTTATTTCTATTTCGTTGCATATAATGTCAATTTTACGAGTATTGATGAAAAGAATCATAAATGCATTTATTGATTTTATTTGTAATAATATGCAATGAATATTGTATTTATTTGTAGTTTGTGGCACATCCAAACATTCAACAACTCCTGGCTGCAATTTGGTACGAAGGCGTCCCTGGTTTCCGGCGTAAAACTGCATCTCAAAAGTTCATGATAATCACGCGCGTTGCCATCCTCTTTCCGTTCTACTGCTCCTTATATATGATCGCCCCCAACACGTCTACTGGAAAGCTCATGCGGAAACCGTTTATGAAGTTCTTGATTCACGCCTCGGCTTATCTCTTCTTTCTTTGTAAGTTAACAAGACACATGTTTTTTTAACAAAATGCATGCAAACTATTAAAGACTTTTATTCACAATCGATATAGTTATACAGGGTGTCCCATTTAAGGTACGAATGCATTGGTATCTCGAGAACCGTAAGAGCTACGAGGTTGGTTAAATTAGACAAAAGTTGCCCCATTAGGAGGCTATTTTAATGGTGTTTTGTTATTTGCGAAAAAATGCATAGGTCACTAGATACAGGTGAAAATGTAAATTTAGCGATTTTCTTTTTTTGCTTATAACTTTGTTATATGAAATAATACGAGATTCTGGTTTGCACTTTCTTAAGGCACTTTTGTATGGTGAATTTTCAGAAGTACTCAAATTTTTTTTATATCTAACCATTTACGAGTTACTGATAGCAACTTTCATTTTTCATATGGAGGTCATATTAAGCTATGACATTTTTAAATAGAGATTTTTTTTAGCTTTACAATGATATAAAACAATAATAATTTATTTTTATAATTAACAGAAAAATTAATAAAAATTGTTATTTATAGTAAAATTAAATTGAAAAAAGTAAATCGAAGACTGCTATGGAAACAACAAACAACAAAAAAGTGCAACAATTGAATTTCTGAATTTTACTTGCCAATAGTAGATTATTACGAGTAATAAACGAACTTTGACAACGAATGTAACAACTCAACATATCATAATTTTCCCAACGAGAAAAATTCATTTTTATTACTCTTAATAATCTACTATTGTCAAGTAAAATTCAGAAATTCAATTGTTGCACTTTTTTGTGGTTTGTTGTTTCCATAGCAGTCTTCGATTTACTTTTTTCAATTTAATTTTACTATAAATAACAATTTTTATTAATTTTTCTGTTAATTATAAAAATAAATTATTATTGTTTTATATCATTGTAAAGCTAAAAAAAATCTCTATTTAAAAATGTCATAGCTTAATATGACCTCCATATGAAAAATGAAAGTTGCTATCAGTAACTCGTAAATGGTTCGATATAAAAAAAATTTGAGTACTTCTGAAAATTCACCATACAAAAGTGCCTTAAGAAAGTGCAAACCAGAATCTCGTATTATTTCATATAACAAAGTTATAAGAAAAAAAAGAAAATCGCTAAATTTACATTTTCACCTGTATCTAGTGACCTATGCATTTTTTCGCAAATAACAAAACACCATTAAAATAGCCTCCTAATGGGGCAACTTTTGTCTAATTTAACCAACCTCGTAGCTCTTACGGTTCTCGAGATACCAATGCATTCGTACCTTAAATGGGACACCCTGTATATCGATTCCTAACCTTTTGGAGGTTTGGAAATACGACATTCCTAACTTTAATGACAATCTCTTGGGTTGGAAATAACAGATTTCACTTCCATCTCTTGGGTTGGAAATATTTACGTAGAGGTTGCCTAGCAACATTGTCATAGATCCTTAAGCCTCAAAACAACAAACAAAAGATTGTTGAAAGAAACTTTGCATATTAACATAAATAAAATAAAACTGTCAACAACCATACCAATTACAAAAATAATTTACAATATGCAAAGCATTTCCTAAATAATTTAGAAAAATAAATTCATTTTTCTTCTTCTTTTTTTCCTATCCCCGCCATGCTTTTTACCTCCCGCTAAGAGAGGTATTGGATTCATGCTAAAATTCGCATATCCAGATTTTATTGAATAAGCACGATTTAAGGTCCCTACAATCCGATTATAACATTTTTAAAATGATGTCTCTGTGTGTGTGTGTGTGGATGTGTGTATGTGTATGTATGTGTGTGTGTGTATGTATGTATGTCTGGATGTTGTAGTCACGATTCCTCAAAAACTATAAGACTTAAAAAATATTTAACTGCAGTTTCCTCAATCTGACATTCCTGGGAAGAGCTGAAAAGGTTTTGGTAACAATTGAACAACCGGAAGTAGTAGTTTTTTAGAAAAAATCTTCTAAATATAATTTTTTGGGAGTTTTTTTTATTAAATATTGAAGAACATAAAATTCACCATCTAATACACTTAAAAAATTTATTATATCTTGTATAGATTTAGAGATAAAGACTCTATAATTTATAGAGTAAACTAATCGCAGAGGCCAAGGCACTAAGGAAACCAGTTAACAAATTCCAATGTTTATAACATGACACATGTCATTGTCAAATATCAACAGTTTTAGTGACATTCTGATAGCTTTTTCTGGGAAGTATATTTAACTTTTCTTATTGTTTTATTAATTAAATATTTGAAATTATAGGTAAAATTGTGGTAAAATGCATATATCTATCAGAAATACCGCCAATATGGTTAATGAATTGGAACAATATTTGACATTTAGAAACTTCCTCATACAATGAAAAACAGATATAATTGAATTATATGTGTGCAGAAGACATGCTAAATATAGTAAGAAACAATATTTGGGTAATGTTCTGTAAGATTTTGTTATAAAACGGCGGTTCGAAAGTGAAGTGCAATACAATACTTATATAGCCTAATATGGAAATGGCGAGAAGTCTTGTGCTGGCCACAACAGATTTTTTCACTTGCGCAAGTGTACAACCTACCTGAGATTTTTTAAAATTTTTAATAAGAGTTACTAGACACTTAAAAAATTTGACATCAGTGTAGAAATATCCAGTCCATAATTATTTGACGGCAAGTATAGTAATATGCAAAGGATTTTATTAGATTTCTAAGCGAACATTACACAAACATTAATTATTAGTCAAAGAGTCCTACATGAAGTACAAGTACACTAGAAACGTAAACACAAACATAATATTATGCAATTCTAGGAAACGTAGGAAACTATAATTTACAAATTCCACTATGTATTTACAGGAACCTATTTGATATATTTATCAGCAAATTGAATACCAAAACTCTTAGAAATAATTTTCGACTTCATTTATAGAAGTTATCTCTTCCATATTTCAGCAACAACTCAACAAATACGTAAAGAACCTTACGTTCTTATTTTCTAAAATTCATATAATTAAACAAAGGTTAGTATCATTACCTGGCGTTTTTGCTTTTTACAGCCCGGCGGGCGGTAAAACTGGCAAAAAGTAACTAAATAACAAACAATATTGATATTTCCCCTGAAGAAGGCACCAGTTTATGGTGGCGAAATTGGGTTTTAATAATAAATAAATATATAAATAAATAAATAAATAAATAAATACAGAACTTAAACTAAAAAGGTAGTATTATTCCAATTATTAATATGAGTTCTGAAAGATATTTTAATAATATTGATACAGGTGTGCGTAAAAATTTAATATTTATACAAATACGAGTGTCACGCTAGAATTATTGAGAATAAGAAAGTCAGATAGGCCGTGGAAAACAAAATTTGCACAATCATTTTAAACTGTTTAATTATTATACTCAAATCATTCAAGCAGCCAATGCACGTCATCACTTAGTGTAAAAACCTTAATAACATAAAATCACTAATAGTGAAAAATGAAATAAAATCTTAATCATTTTTAACCGTCAAAAAGTATATAGCCTTGGGTATATACCCAAATCATTCAAGCAGCCAATGCACGTCATTAATAAAAATTGAATAAAAGAAACTAGATGTGTGATGTCATGTACTGCTACGTTTGCAGAGGTTTTAGACTCTTTATTATGAAAGGAGTTATACAGATTGGAATCTGTATTACCGACATGCTAATGAACTGTCACGTCTACAAAATAAATATTATTTGAGTCACTATCCATTTCTATTTAAATTATTTTATAATACTAACCTTATTTATACTTATGTATGCCATATAAAGGCAATAAATGCCGAATTTCAAAGAAATATACCGAATTCTTCTGATTGATTAGAAGTGCTACCAGTGGCGCCGACTCCGTGGGTGCTCCGGGGCTTGAGCACCCGACAAGAGAATTCGTCGGGCGCAGAGCACCCGACAGGACTATACGATAGAGTACAGAGAATGATCTGGAATCACGTGATTCAGCTCCGAGTTCTGTACGCTCTGCTCTGAATCTGCATTAACACTTTTCAATTTCAATTTTACTTTTATTTAAAATTATTAATATTGATTCTTGAACCAATAGAACTTCTCAATAAAGATGTGCAAGGTTTCTTTATGTTTTTACGAATCTAGAAGTAAAATTATTACAGTACTCGAATTACTTTCATATATTCGCAAAAATTTATTTAACGAATTTTGAGATAGTGTACTTGAAAATATTGAAATAAATGAGCCAACTTTACTCAGAAGAAGAAAAGTACCAAAAAAATTGGACGAATATTCATCTACAGATCACACTTTTCAGACACCAAAATATTATTAAATAAATTTCAGCTCTCCAGATCTTGTAGACCCCTATTGGTCCCTGCTTGCTGCTCTTTTTTTTCCATCTTTAAACCCCCAATTTTTAAAGATCCTCCTTCACTGCGTCTAGCCATCTTCTTCTGCGTCGCCCTCTTTTCCTTTTGGCACCCTCTCCCCTTTAAAAAATCGGTTTTACTGTTCTACTTCCCCATACTATATGAACCACCCATATTAATTTTTGTGCCCTAATTACCCATGATATCTCCCAAACTTCTAATTTCTTTTGTACACAGGTAAAAAAATTAAAAATTTATGTGCGCAATACAATAACTCAAGATAGGTGAAACAATATTGTAATTGTAAATGTAAAGAAAACCAGCAAGAAAGCATTGGATTTGCACGATATTTCAAAGCAGTTTATTTGCAGATCCACCGTATGAACAAATACATTTGCTCTATAAATTTCTAATTCAGCTTTAATTAAATAAATATAAGTAAATATATCATTACGGCATATTACCCATTTCTGAGTGTGCTAATCTGCTTTATCACAGATATCGGTAATGATGATGACATATTTGTACCGTGCGGACACTTACCAGGCGTCACTTCACGGGCATTCATTGTTTCAAAAGTATTGCAAAAAAATAACGGGTTTGACGTACTGACACTGGCCCACCTGTGGCCCTAAAAAATGTACGCTCCAAGAACCATAATGCCATTAATTCTGCGAATTTCGGAAAATTTACGTTTTCATTACAGTCAGTGGTCAAGTACATCAGATAATAAATAATAAATAGGTACCCTTGTTACATTTGTTACCGCAAATCACATTTGTTTAACAGTATTTCAGATTTTTCAAAAAATATATAAAATATATAGAATACTACTTTTTTAGGTTTCGAGCACCCGACAGAAATATAAAAAGTCGGCGCCACTGAGTGCTACCTTTGGGAGATTCACAGATTTTGTGTTTGCTTTAACGGTCAAGTTGCGTCGTTGCGTTGCGTTTACCATTACTTTATTATAAATAGGCCTTTACAACACACAAAAATGTTTCAAACACGATACAAATATTTTTCAAATTGTCAAATAATAACTTTGACAGTATAAACATGCAAATTATCAATGTTGCCAACTATAACAACAATTAAACGACTAATATGACGTTGATGTACATTATTTATATATTATTCATGTCATATACGATAAGTAATGAACTCTACTATTCATCTTAATAATAATTATATAAGGCTATACACTTTTTGACTGTTAAAAATGATTGAAATTTTATTTCATTTTCCCTATTAGTTATTTTAATGCATTAAGGTTTTTACACTAAGTGATGACGTGCATTGGCTGCTTGAATGATTTGGGTATATCTTCATTTGAAATTAAGTTGCGAAACTTCAGTTATTTGGAATTTAGTTTAGTTAATCAATTTTTTAAATAAGCGTTGTAAGTGAAAATATCGAATTAACCAGATAGCATTTTCTTTAGTT
Source organism: Ophonus ardosiacus (assembly GCA_943142095.1). NCBI lineage: Eukaryota > Metazoa > Arthropoda > Insecta > Coleoptera > Carabidae > Ophonus > Ophonus ardosiacus. The sequence goes on along the minus strand of OW964826.1, from coordinate 48,340,178 downwards.
TTTGGGAAAAAAACTAATAGAGCACTTGATATACTGACCTGATTAGGGAATGCACGATTTTTGATTATTTTTGATTTAGTTACGGAGAAGAAATTTTTTGTCTGAAGAAGAGATTGATGCTGCTATAGTGGAATTGATGATTATTTTGAAAACATTCCAAATGAAGTTAGGTTGAGAAGCACAAGAAATTATAGGAAGGATGTATGCTACTGTTGAAGGGATCTACTTTGAACAAATTTAAAATAAAATTCTAAAAAATATGAGCCTTGTCTTATTGTCAATCATTTTAGTGTGACTCTCATATGTAATAAAATTAATAATGTCTTTCTTACAAAATAAATACGGGTGATGCATTATTATTTGTATGCTTTCCTGCAAGTTCCAAAACTAGATAATAATTGTAGATATAAAATGCAAATGGAAGGCAGTAAGTGAATTCCTGATCCGTGCTCTGGGCAGAATTATGGGATCCTGTAATTATTCTAATTAAAACGTAATCAGCACAGTTACATTTTGCATATTGATTAGATGTATGCAAGTGCAAGACCATTGTCCATAAGGCCGAATAGGCACGTACCATATTCCACACTAGAATATAATGGCGCCAAAACTTTTTTATTTAAATAATTTTTACTTCCTTGTACGAAGTAAAGGAAGTATTGTAATCGCGAAAAATTTTGATTTCCAGATTTCAACGGAAATATCCATTTTGAGCATCCCTGAATCCATTTTGACTAATTTCGTCGTGACGTCTGTACGTACGTATGTACGTATCTCGCATAACTGAAAAACGGGAAGCCGTAGAAAGTTAAAATTTTGTATTTTGAACTGTTATAACATCTAGTTGTGCACCTCCCTTTTTGGTCATTACATAACTTTCGGAAGTGGTACTTTACTTGAAGCCTATAATAGATTTTAATGAAAAACTATATTAAAATATAATCCAAAACTTTTCAAATTTGATATATAATACTTTTATATCAATGTGAATAACATAATAGATTTTAGTTAAAATAGTCTAACCGGAAGTGATACTTTACCTGAAGCTATTATCAGTTTTTCTTGAAAAAAATGGTGTTATTTTGATTTTAGTAATAAATGCTTCAAATAAAAGTTTTAAAGAATTGAATTCTGCGTCGAAAACATCAAGTATGATTAAATTAGCTCTTTGTATTCAGTAATTAAGTTTGCTATGGATTAGGACAAAAAATAACAAAAAAATAAAGAATTTAATGTCAATGTCAAATTATGTCAAATACATGCAATTTTATGATTGGGTCTGTTATAATACATATTTTAATTATTAACAAAATATGTATAGTGTAACAGGCGTACAAGGAAGTCATGTGGTATCCACATCAGATATTTTAACTTATAGGAAAATGATGGAATTTAAGAAAATATTTATTATGCCAAAATATGAAAAGAACAGAAAACGTGCTGCGAGAACCATCCTAGATTTATTAAGAGCACGGTTCATATTTTTTAGAATTTTATTTAAGTACCATTTAGCCAGAAATCTGCTTCAAAGTTCTTCGAAAAAAAATGAATTTTGCTTATAATTATTTGGTACACTTTCCGGTAGAAGCAAGTTTGGTTAAATCGTCTTATTTTAGCCTCAGGAATCTGTGGTTAAGCCATGTCTCCCTATTTAAGAGACACCCTGTATAATTTCCTTCAACAGTAATACACCTCACCATTCTTTCGTTTATTTTCTTATTTTTAATATTCTAGAATTTTTTTAATTAGCTATTATTTGCTTGCACTTACAATATGTGCAAGTTCTATACTATATGGATAAATAGGATAAATTTAAATTAGAATTAGGTAAAGGAAAATTATTTAAGGATTTTAATAATAATACGTGTACTAATAATGTTACTGTATCTGCGAATAACCTCATTATTTATTTATTGTAAAGTTATACTCATTGCCATTAATAGTATCTCCATAAATTATAAAACAAAATGATAATGTAAATATATGTAAATAATAGATAATATGTATGCAAATCAGGAAATCTTATAACACTAGCATCAATGCAGATATGTAACTAGTAAATATAATTTACAGTTCAACATAGATAAGCTCCCAAATTATTGACTTTACATCAATGCAAATACAAGTACCTATAGTTGTAGTAAATTAGCATAAATTATATTAATTGAAAATTAAAATTGAATATTCTATAGTATTATTTTAAGACACATTCAAAATTTGAAAGACAAGTAATTTTACTTCAAATTGGGTGGTATTAATAGAAATAAGTAAATACTTGTGAAGTCATTCCTGTCAAAGGGTCAAATTCTCAATTTTCACCGAAGTGATATGCAGTGAAAATTTTTCACTTTATCACTTGGAGCTATTCTCAATTCCAAAGAGATCTGATATAAATGAGTGAGAAAGTTTAATATTGTTTGTATTCACCGTTTTTGACAATATTGCCTGCGTATAACAAGAAGATACAAATTTGGGGCATGTGTTCCTTCATATTTGACAAATAATATCATGACACTGACAAGTGATATGATATAAATTTTTTAGACGACCATTGTGATAAGTATGACATATCAACGTAGTTTCCTTACAGTGAAAGTTGAACTTATGATTGAATCCGCTCTATTTAAAAACTTATTATCAATATTAGGTACTCATCACAATCAAACGGAATGATTGAAAGATTTCATAGACAACTTAAAACTTCTCTTAAAACTTACAACAATCCTTCAGAATGGTTTACTTACCTAACACTAGTTTTATTAAGCTTACATACAACATACAAAGAACCTATTAAATGTAGTGCTGTTTTACGGAACTTCCCTACGCCTACGTGTGCCAATGGAATTTTCGAAACAATCAAAAATATTACCAGATTTGGAAATACCATTTTATTTATTTCATTAGCAAATTTTTATTATACTTTCCGAAAACTAATTCACAAAAAGACGGATTGAAAGTATCTACTAAAAATTTGGAATTGCAAAGCGCTTATTTTAAAATAATAACTTTTTAAAAATTTTGATAGTCCTTTTTATAAAATTTTATGGTCAAATTATCAATTTTTACCTCTCGCTAAGAGAGGTATTGGATTCATGCTAAAATTCGCATATCCAGATTTTATTGAATAAGCACGATTTAAGGTCCCTAGAATCCGATTATACCATTTTTAAAATGATGCCTGTGTGTGTGTGTGTGGATGTATGTATGTGTGTATGTCTGGATGTTGTAGACACGATTCCTCAAAAACTATAAGACTTAAAAAATATTTAACTGCAGTTTCCTCAATCTGACATTCCTGGGAAGAGCTGAAAAGGTTTTGGTAACATGAACAACCGGAAGTAGTAGTTTCTTAGAAAAATTCTTCTAAATATATTTTTTTGGGAGTTTCTTTTATTAAATATTGAAGAACATAAAATTCTCCATCTAATACACTTAAAATTTTTATTATATCTTGTATAGATTTAGAGATAAAGCCACTATAAATTATAGAGCATTCTAATCGCAGAGGCTAAGGCACTAAGGAAACCAGTTGACAAATTCCAATGTTTATAACATAGTTTGTAAATGACACATGTCAGTGTCAAAAATCAACAGTTTTAGTGACATTCTGATAGCTTTTTCTGGGAAGTATATTTAATCTTTCTTATTGTTTTATTAATTAAATATTTGAAATTATAGGTAAAATTGTGGTAAAATGCATATATCCATTAGAAATACCGCCAATCTTGTTAATGAATTGGAAGAATCTTCGACATTTAGAAACTTCCTCATACAATGAAAAATAGATATAATTAGAATTATATGTGTGCAGAAGACATGTTAAATATAATAAAAAACAATATTTGGGTAATGTTCTATAATATTTTGTTATACAACGACGGTTCGAAAGCGAAGTGCAATACAATACAAATTTTTAATTTGTTAATCGTAAAGGACCACATTTTCTCATTAATATTAATTTATTTATTTTATATATTAATACTGCAGTTATCCTGATTCTGGTGTCTCTCCGTGCAGAAGTATTAGTAATAGAGCTGTTTGGGACCGAATACATGAGAAGAAATTTAGAAGAACAACTAATGAAACAACGAGGCAACGGACCCACTTATATGGAATTGCTGGTAATGGTGTATGTATTAGGTAAGTTACAATTTTATTTCCAGTGACACGCCTGTCTTTACAAAAAATTTCTGCAATTTGACAAGTTTTTGTTTAGGGAATTATTAATTTCTTTAATAAAGTTTTTGAAGAGTCCTGTTTTTATTTGTCACTACCGAAATCTGCAAATAAAAGCAGTTTGGCACACCCAGTAATGGGTAATAATAATAATAATAATAATAATAATAATAATAATAATAATAGTAATAGTAATCCGTGGTGTGTTTTTTATTCATTTCATTTATTTATTTCGTATATTACAAAAATATTTAAAATGTAATTATGCTTAATTGATATATTTTTATATAAATAATTAATGTTGTATTACTTTATTACCTAAACCTAAATTAATCCAACATAGTCTGATGTTGGGTTGAAAGGATTATAGATTATAAATTAAATTTATAAACATCCCCGAATGAGCAAATGTATAACTGAGCCAAAGAATTACTGCATAATATATTAGTAAACTGAACACTAAATAATTAATAACTATAATACATATAATAATATTTATCATATGGCAACGTTTCCTACCATTTCCAGCTTTGCATAAGGTTTAATGCTTAAGAACTAAGAGCAATGCGTAAGAACAAAAGCTTATAAACTTCTAACCTGAACTGTCAACTGTCAGTCTATTTATAATTATTTAATTTTTCAGAATGGACATAGGCACAGAAAATTACGTATATAACATATTAAAAAAAAAAGAAAAATTGCTGTTGCAAGGGTAGTCTGCTAGACAACAAGTAATAAGGAAAAAATTGTGACATTTCAGTTGAATTAGCCACTAACAAAGTAACTGGAAATGGTATCCTAGTAAAGCCTCATTTCCACCGAATGTTTTATTGCAAGGCATAAGGATTAGTGTATAAGACTTGATACATTATGACAATTTACCATTTCCAGCTATTTTGTTTAGTGACTAATTCAATAGAAATATCACAATTTTTTCCATATTACTTGTTGTCTAGCAGACTGCAATTGCAGCAGCAATTCTTCTTTTTACCTCTCGCTAAGAGAAGTATTGGATTCATGCTAAAATTCGCATATCCAGATTTTATTGAATAAGCACGATTTATGGTCCCTAGAATCCGATTATAACATTATATAAAATGATGTCTGTGTGTGTGTGTGTGGATGTGTGTATGTGTGTATGTGTGTGTGTGTATGTATGGATGTTGGAGGGACGATTCCTCAAAAACTATAAGACTTAAAAAATATTTAACTGCAGTTTCTTCAATCTGACATTCCTGGGAAGACCTGAAAAGGTTTTGGTAACAATTGAACTACCGGAAGTAGTAGTTTTTTAAAAAAATTCTTCTAAATATAATTTTTTGGGATTTTTTTTTATTAAATATTGAAGAACATAAAATTCTCCATCTAATAGACTTAAAAATTTTATTATATCTTGTATAGATTTAGAGATAAAGACACTATAATTTATAGAGTAAACTAATCGCAGAGGCCAAGGCACTAAGGAAACCAGTTGACAAATTCCAATGTTTATAACATGACACATGTCATTGTCAAATATCAACAGTTTTAGTGACATTCTGATAGCTTTTTCTGGGAAGTATATTTAACTTTTCTTATTGTTTTATTAATTAAATATTTGAAATTATAGGTAAAATTGTGGTAAAATGCATATATCCATCAGAAATACCGACAATCTGGTTAATGAATTGGAAGAATCTGTGACATTTAGAAACTTCCTCATACAATGAAAAATAGATATAATTAGAATTATATGTGTGCAGAAGACATGTTAAATACAATAAAAAACAATATTTGGGTAAAGTTATGTAATATTTTTTTATTAAAGAACGGTTCGATAGCAAAGTGCAATACAATACTTATATAGCCTAATATGGAAATGGCGAGAGGTCTTGTGCTGGCCACAACAGATTTTTTTAAATATGTGATATACATAATTTTCTGTATCTATATCCATACCGAAAAATTAAAAATTTAATAATTATAAAATAGATTGACAGTTGACAGTTCAGGTTAAAAGTTTGCAATCTTTTGTTCTTACGCATTGCTCTTAATTCTAAAGCATTAATTATAGCTCTTACGCATTAGGACTATCGGTGGAAATGAAGCTTAAAGCCTCATTTCCACCGAATGTCTTAATGCTTAATACATAAGGCTTAATGAATTATAACAATTTACTAGGATACAATTTCCAACTATTTTGTTTAGTGATAATTTAACAGAAATGTCATATCTTTTTTCCGAACTACTTGTTGTTTAGTAGACTGCCATTGTAGCAGAAATTCTTCTTTTTTTAATATGTTATACCTATACACAATTTTCTGTATATATAACTATACCGAAAAATTAATTAAAAGTTTATAATTATAAAAGAGACTGAGGGTTGACAGTTCAGGTTAGAATTTTTCAGTCATTTGTTTTTACGCATTGCTCTTAGTTCTTAAGCATTAAGCCTTATGCAAAGCTGGAAATGGTAGTAAACGTTGTCATATGATAAACATTTTTACGCATTGCGCTTAGTTATTAATTATTGCTTTTACGCATTAGGACATTCGGTGGAAATGAGGCTTAAATTGTCATAAGCCTTATGCACTAATCATTATGCCTTAAGCATTAAAAAATTCGGTGGAAATGAGGCTTAAGAAAAGTTGTTCACAATGAAAAGTTATGGTGTTAGGCAAATTTTTTGAATGATCTGCCTACTTTGATAAAATCTATTATTTGTCAAAGTTTTTCATCCTTTTCCTAATTAATGTTAATTCGCTTAATACTTTTCTTTTTAAAGGTTTTATATGGGAAGAAACTCATGAAATCTACATAGAAGGCATACGATCATACCTAAAAAATATGTGGAACTTCATAGATTTCACTCGGAATTCTTTATACTGCGCTGTGGCTCTCTTGAGAGCTGCTGCTTTTTTTCAACAGATGAACGAAATCAGCAAGGATCCTTCTACTGCTTACATTCCTAGGGAGAACTGGGATGCCTTTGACCCGCAGCTCATCGCCGAGGGGTTGTTTGCAGCCGCCAATATTTTCAGGTAGATTCACATAAATGTAAAATATTATTTAATTATTTCAAAATTACACAATAAGAGAAGTTTTATGGTTTATAAGAAAAAAGTTTTCCTAATCGGGTATTTTTCTATAAGTATATGCTACTACACTCTAAGCCTGAATTCGGACATTGTCCGAAAAAGTTGCTGAGAACTAGTTTTGAACAATTAAAAATTCCCAAACTCTAATTTTACTACGGATATTACTTAATTAGAATTGAACAATACTAGTAATGGTTAGATTAGGTTTTGTTACGGTTTGTTTAAAAAATAAAAATAAATAAATGTCAGTCTTTGTAAGTATAGATAAATCCACAACGTATTGTGGCTGAATTCGAATATACATTCATATACAGGGTAGCGCGCTTAAGACGATCCACCCTTAACTTTAAAACGATGTATTCAAATATCAATTTATTGACATGCCTGTATAGCATTTTTCAAGAGCTTTCATTTGATATGTCACAAGGGGTATATTGCCATTTAAGATTTAAAAGTTGAGAGTGTTGGGGGTGAGATTAATGAATTAAAAAAAATCTGTTGTGGCCAGCACAAGACCTTCCGTCAATTCGATGTATTTTGTACAAATCCCATACCAAAAGGTCCTTGGAACAGATTCTGTATAATATCATGTAAAATCTAACACGAACACATACTATTTTTTACAAATTCCATACCAAAAGTTCATTTGAAAAGGTTCTATAAATCCAATAAAATGATAACATAAATATACACTAAGTAAAATGCACTTGACACTTCCTTCATTTCTTCCCTATTTTATTAGGGGTTGCTGTTTCCTCTTCTCTTCCACTCATTCCTGTCCAACGCATCTTCTTCCTTTCTCAAGTCTTCTGCGATACAGTCCTTCCATCTTCTCTTTGGCCTTTTTCTGCATGTCACTTGCGAGGAACACTATGACATACCAATTTCAGATATATTTTCCATATTTGGTTTTGCACTTGCAACTGACATCTGTCAATTAAAATTTTTTGAATATATCAACTGTTTCCATGATAAATAGCAATGCTGACTAATTTTTGAAAATTAATTTCTTTTTAACGCTTTAAATCTACATCTATTGAATATGAAGGAAAATATAATCAAACCCTATAGAGAAGAGTATTTTCTTTAATATGTATAATAACAAAATGTCAAAAAATAATATTTAACTGCGTGTTTTTAAGAAAAACTGTTAAATCTTCAAATAAGGGTACTTCCGGTGGATCAGTTATAACCAAAATCTAATCAACTCTTCATATGGTTGTACAGAAGAGGAATACGAAAGAATTATAATTTTTAGAATTGTAGTATTGGAGTTATCGTCGGAGAAAAATTTGTCACACACACACACACACGAACACACATACACACACACACACGGACACTCACACACACTCACACACACACACACACACACACACACACACACACACACACACACACACACACACACACACACACACACACACACACACACACACACACACACACACACACACACACACACACATACAGACATCATCTTAAAAATGGTATATTAAAAATTCATCACCGAATTTTTTGACCAAAGACAATACCTTCCTTGCCTAAAGGTGACGGAAGGTAACAAAAATATTAATAAAATGGGACCCTCTAGATGTTAAAATATTTAGCGTAAACCGGGTATGTCTATCACAATTCGTTTCAAAGTTTTTAAGGGTGGATCGTCTTAAGCCCACCCCACAGTATACTATTTTATCAACTAGCGACAATTATTGACAAATAAAATAATAAAGGTTTCCAAGTCTTTTTTTTATTTCTTAATATTTTAATCTGTACATAAAAATATTAAACCCGTATTTTGTATTTTTCCCGAAAAGTTTCTAACCAAAATAAATTAAGTTTCATTAAATGAAGTTTAAGAAAATTGACAGCACTTGTGACGTCATAAAACCAAGAACATAAGTTTCTAGAGCTGAGTGTGACAGATATATGACGAATGCGCTGGGTACGTCATTTCTTGTCACATCAAAATTAATGCAAACATGGCGGTGGCGAGACACGCTTCCAGCTTTACGTTCCAGTGTCCAGCACGTCACAAATATGGCGTATTCTGAATTTTAAGCACTCGATTTAAACACATTACAGTATCATTTGAATGTTAAAATAATAAAAATCAGAAAATTCATTTTAGTATTTCTTGTACATGATAAACATTGATATCCAATAAGTATATTTTTTTAAAGCCGTAGTCTATTATTGAAAATTTTGACTCCGATATATTCAGATTTTTTAGCTCTACAAAAACTATTTAATTGTTTTGCTGAATAATAATTAAACATTTCAAAATTAAAATCATAAAATAATGCATCCCTACTTAAATTTTTCACTTTCAAATATTTGTATATTTTGTTCTACTTTCCGCAAAACTACGCGCTACCCCTGGCTGTAATACCTAATCGTTAAATAACTATTTAAATTTATGCGCCTTGTAAAGTTCTACGTAAATATTTTTAGAAAGTTTACATCGTCTAGGTAGGTGAACGTGATTAATAATTGTATAAAACGGAAACAATTCCTTAGGGATGATTCGGTTGCGATGTTGTGGAACAGGAAGTGTATATACGATACCCAAACCTTGGCCTGCAAAACTGAAAAAGATTCATCTCTACTGACATATTTTTAAAAATAAATTTAAAATGCAAAATAGGCACTCTTCTATTCGTTTAAATATGTTAATTACATTATATTCTCACTGGGTTAAACATCATTTTAATAAAAGTAAGAATAAAAACGCAGTCGTCATACAAATTAACGTTTTTACCTTCCGTCACCTTTAGGTAAGGAAGGTATTGTCTTTGGTCAAAAAATTCGTTGGTGAGTTTTTAATGAATAAGCATGTTTTAGGGCCCCTAGAATACGAATTTACTATTTTTAAGATAATGTTTGTATGTGTGTGTGTGTGTGTGTCCGTGTGTGACAAATTTTTCTCCGACGATAACTCCAATACTACAATTTTAAAAATTATAATTCTTTCGTATTCCTCTTCTTTACATCCATATGATTCTGATTAGATTTTGGTTATAATTGATCCACCGGAAGTACCCTTATTTGAAGTTTTTAACAGTTTTTCTTTAAAAAAATGCAGTTAAATATTATTTTTCGACATTTTGTGATTATCAATATGAAAGAATATCTTATTCTCTATACGGTTTGATTATACAGTTTCGTTCATATTCAATAGATATAGAATTATAGAGACATTAAGAGAGATTAACTTTCAAAAATTAGTCAGCTTTGTTAAAATTATGGGAACAACAGATATATTCAGAAAAATTTAATTGACAGATGTCAGTGTCAAATGCAAAACCAAAGTTGAAAGTATAGGGTCAGAAAGTTATGTGTGAATGTGATAGAGTGTCCCTCCAAAGAGAAGAAGATGGAAGGACTGTGTAGCAGAAGATTTGAGAGAGGAAGAATTGTGTGAAGAAGATGCGTGTTGGACAGGAATGATTAAAAGATAAAAGTAAGAAACAGAGACCCCTAATAAAATAGGGAAAGGAACTTTCGGTATAGAATTTGTAAAAAATAGTGTGTTCGTGTTACAATTTTTTAGGATGCACAGAATCTTTTTCAAGGAACTTTTGGTATGGGATATATACAAAATACATCGAATTGACGGAAGGTTTTGTGCTGGCCACAACAGATTTTTTTTATAGAAACAAATAGTTAAAAATCTTTTTACTGCATATACAAATAATTGTTTATGCTCAGTATTACCACTAGCCAGTTAATTTGAATGCACATTTAACAAAAATAGGTACAAATATTTATATCATTATGATATATTTCATATTTCGAAAAGGCTTTTTTCGCTAAATGAAAATTTAAGAATAATAAATAAAAGCCATATTATCGTAAATTAAAAATAGTTATTATATTATTTTACCTTCCACCTACATATCTACACGTGTTGAAAATATAATTCATGAGAAAAAAAATACGTTGTTCAATTTTAGTTTTACATCGCTCTTTTTTATGTCTTTAATTTTATTGTTACATTTTTTGTGTTATGCAGGTACGTGTGCAAAAAAATTAAATAACTATATTATCACAGCTTATTATTTTTTAATTGCATGTTTCAATCAGATGTTGGTAATGACTAGTTTTTACTCTAAAGATCGGCATAAATGATTAAACGCCTCTGAAGTATGAAACTCCAAAGAAACTCAACACCCGTTACATATAAATGTTATATTAATAAATTTGTCCGATGAATTTTTAAAAACTAAATATTATCATTACTATTTCCTGCTAAATCATATAAGTACTCTTCCTATCGGCAAATGGTAGTACAACTCTGTGCGAACCTTATGAAAACATTGACCATATTTTACATTTTTATTTATTGAGGGTAATATTTTGAGTTTTGAGAGACGTTTAATCGTTTTTGGACGATACTCTGATTTTAGAAAAAGGGTCTCTGTGGTTTTCAAAATTGTGCAAATTCAGATACCATTGTTGTGTAATAATTATTAAAAATAATTTTAATCTGAGTAGAACTTGGGACTTGGGTAGTCATAACCTCAAACAGGAACATAAAACATTTTTGAAAAGAACTTATATTTTACTTAAAATTATTATTTTTTTTAAACAATCTAGTTAAAATAATTTTTTGATAAAATTAAAACATTGGTTATTTTTATCTATATGAAAATATTTTTTTGTTCATTATCAAAATATTTTCTCAAATTTACGTTGAATTCAATATTGATAATATAAAATAAAATTACAATAATCCAAATATTTTTTTTTTGTTTGAATGTTTTTTTAATGGGTAGTATTAATATAAATATTGAATTATATAGGCCATCCAGCGAATCAAGCGGTTTACGTCATCGTTTAGGGATTTTTGACATTTTCTTTATTTTTTAAAATATATTTTATTAACGGTATTTTATTGGTTTTTTTATTATTACCATGTATGTGACACCTTTAATAGAAATAATTATATTTGGATATATTATTATTAAGTAAAATTTTGTAAATTTTTGCAAAATGGCGTTTGATTAAATTTTTTTAATATTGGTAATTCTGAACATGTATATTACTAAATATTATGACCGGTAGTATTTACTCTTAATCAAGGGTGATTAAGCTATGACTAAAATAACAAATTCAGTTGTTTTTTAATCATTCCAATGTATTTTTAAATGGTAGCCAAGGCAATTAGTTAGTTAAGGTAACTAAAATTTTGAGTAAATACTACCGGTCAATATGTCTATATTATACTTTTCAACGTGTATTGTGATTTCATTTTGTTTTTGTTTTTGGTTTCGTTGTTTATTGTCAAAATGTCAAATGCTCTGTCATGTCAAATTCAAAACTTTGTAGTTCATTTATTGACTTATTTACATATATATATATATATATAAATAGATTGGTGGGTTTTTACTTTCACTGAAATCTAATATTGAGGTAATATTTGGTTCTATTTGTTAGTAATAATTTGAAAATTAAATCTATATGTACAGCGTGTGGCAAACGCTATACGCAATGTATAGAACAGTGAGAAATTGTATGGTATACAGTATTCTGTATTTTTTTAAGGATCTCACATAATACTAGATAGTTTGTTGCATATACTACAAGAATGAAGTATTTATAACGGCGTAAGCAGTATCGTTCAGAATATTTTAAATAAAATTGGATTTCGCTGGAAAAATATTATACCAGACGTGTTTTTAACAAAAATTTGGATTTATGAAGGTAACCTACAGATTTTAATCCGTTTTACATGCTCATGTAAACTTTTCAACATATGACGTCATTGTTGATATTGTATTTATGACGTAAACCGCTTGATTCGCTGGATGGCCTATAGGTAAATACAGTGACCTCTATATACAGAATGGACCGGCGACTCCTATCCCTTTACAACGGCGCGAGCTGTATCCACTCAACTGTCATGGTTGGGTGGCTATCTCTTTCTAACAGTGAGAAGTACGCATGCGTCAGCTAGTACCAGTACGACGAATTAACGATGAACATGAAGAAGAAAGCTTAAATACATTTTCGCATATCTGCTTGGTCCAACTATACACGAAAGTTAGAGAGAGATAGATACCCAACCAGTAAGGCGGGTGGTATTCTTGGTGGATACACGCAAGTTATTCAAGCCGCCGGTCCATTTTGTATATAGAGGTCACTGGGTAAATATGACTTGTTTATATAACATTTTTTGTTGGATTTTTACACGCAAATAAAATAATACAAATTGCATGATTTGTTTGCTTCAGTGCTTTAAAACTGGTTCACTTATTTTCCATCAATCCGCATTTGGGGCCATTGCAGATTTCTCTTGGACGCATGGTTATCGATATTGTTAAGTTCTTCTTCATCTACAGTCTCGTTCTCTTTGCTTTTGCATGTGGTATGTTTATGTTTGTAAAATTTAGAATAGAATTGTTACAAAATAAAGCTTTTGCTATTTGAATAGTAGGTGCAAATGCATAAATGCACTTATTTCCCAAAGGTGAAAAAGTTTCGACATGAGACTAATTTGATTGCTGGAATCGTTCTACTGGGAAATAAGTGATTATGTACGAATGAGTTTAAAAAGCTAACTAAATGTCTTTTTTTTACAATATTTCAATTTTTCTGATTATACAGTATTATTTACTCGCTCGGTAATTTCCGCAATTTCGATGGCAAAATTTGCTAGACTATCTTATTCCCGGAACAGTATTATAATGGGGTCAGTTCACATTTTCTGATTTATTTTTTCTTGAAAAAATAGGTCAAATTAAACATGTATGTGTATGTTTTACATCTTACAAGTCTTTAGAATTAGAGATATGATTTTTTAAAAGTTGCGTTTAATTTCAAATATTTCAACGGCTGACGACACATATTCACGGATACGACAGTTGAGCTCTACCGGTTTAATTTAGAACTATGATTATTTGGTTTGGTATTTATTTAAATAAATTGTTTATTTACATACCTTATACTGCACTAGTACTTTTAAAGAAATAGAAAGTAATAATAATCTTCTATTTTGTATATTTTGCTGTCAGCTGTCACACTTTTAGGTTAGATTACTGTTTCATGTTGTGAAGCCTGTGTGTGAGAGAGAATTGTCTTTGTGTGGGTATGAATTTATGTCGTCACAAATTTAGTCCGTGTTTAAAAGCGCGAAAGTTTATTAGCAAATTTATGAATGAAAAGTCGCATATTTTAAATTATTTTCTATTACTACATTTATTAAATGAGATGAATTTCATGATTTTATAAAAAAAATCAACAATTATTTTTTTTGAAATGACCACATTCAGTACCGATTTTATATTTTGGGGGCTCTAGTCTGAAAGATTTTTTTATAAATATTTATCAGAATTTGCGCCTGTATTTTTTTTTTTTTTTTTTAATAAAAATAATTAGTCCAGAACTGGCACTATAATTGTCAAAATAACATGTGACGTTAAAATGAAATTTCAGGATTGAATCAGCTACTATGGTACTTCGCTGATCTTGAGAGAAAAAAATGTTATACATTACCAGGAGGACTGCCAGATTGGGATAATGCTGGCGATTCCTGTATGAAATGGAGAAGTTTTGGAAAGTATGACTTAATTTTTCAACTATAACAGTATCGCATTATACAGAATGTTAAAAAAAACGAGGGCAACAATTTTTAAGGACATATAGTACTGACAATTAAAAAAGCTTAACATTGGTCTGACCTTCAACTGTTTCCGAGACAGAGGCAATTTTATATTAGAATCAAAGAAGAAAACTGATAAAGATAGTGACTGAAGAAAATTTTGTCTATATCAGTAAATAGACTATAAAAAAAATTGTATGAAACATATTTTCAATTTTTAATAGTTACGAAGTTATGTGAATATTAAATATTGGCCGAGGTCGCCATATTTGTTTTAATTTTTTGAAAAACATAAGCACATCTAAGATCATCTAATGGTAAACAAAAAGTCTCATTTAATCGAAGTCGTAACTCTTATAGTTTTCGAGATAGCAGTACTATTATGTCCTCAAAATTTCTTACCTTTGTATATATATATATACAGTATATCCCCGGATTGAGTTTACAAGAGGAAAAAAAAATTTATTTTTGATTTTACGAAAAAATGCCAAGGGAAGAAAAATTTTTGCTTGAATTAAAACGCATGTTTCAGTTATTAAAACTTTTAATTAATGTAAGGTTCTTTTATTATAACGTTTTTTCGTATTTTTTCCTCCTAATAATACAGTTATTACATTGAATCTAACATGATTTTAGTTAGCTTTGAAATATTGACAAATGATTATTAATTCTAATATCAGATAAAAAAGAGTTAATTGAATAAACTACAAGTATTTTGATTTTCGCCGTTTTTTTTTTTTTTTCTGAAATTAGAATTAACAATCAATTGTCAATATTTCAAAGCTAACTAAAATCATGTTAGATTCAATGTAATAACTGTATTATTAGGAGGACAAAATACGAAAAAAACGTTATAATAAAAGAACCATACATTAATTAGAAGTTTTAATAACTGAAACATGCGTTTTAATTCAAGCAAAAATTTTTCTTCCCTTGGCATTTTTTCGTAAAATCAAAAATAAAATTTTTTTTTCCTCTTGTAAACTCAATCCGGGGACATACTGTATATATATATATGTTAATTTTATATTGTTCCCTATATTTTCTGTAAAAAAATTGCAATTTTGTTTTTATTTCTACTCAATCTAAAGCGTGCATTACTCAATGAAGTCTTTCATTTCAAGTGACGAAAAGTTTTCTCTCTCGCACAATGACATGAGTGCAAGAGAGACAAATGAATAGACGTTTCACGAAAAACTTTTAAAGAAAAACTGGAACATGCGCTACTTTTTTTAAAAGCCCTTATAAGTTTGACTGTCAAATGTCATTTGTGTTTAATTTTTGATGTATTGAAGTAGTGGTATAAGTGATCGATATTAAATTGAAAAATGGCAAAATGGGGTAGAGAAATAATTGAAATCTTGATGTCTACATATGAAAAATTCAAATGATGAAAATTTAATCACAATTTAATGTAATTGTAATTTAACTTAAATTTTGTCACTTGGATATTTTAATTTATGCAAAACTTAATCGTGTAAATATACTTGTAAGGTTATTTATAAAGACACTTTTCAAGTCACTTGAAAATAAAACTTCATTCTTTTGAAATTTTTTTTTCGGTCCATAAATATTTAAGGTCATTTAATCTATTTAACACGAAAATTACATTAAATTTTCAGTAGTAGAAGTTTTGCGTAAAATTAATTGATTTTTTTTGACACAATAACAACAAATAATTACAATTAATACTAAAAAAAATAGCCATTTCCCTATTTTTTAATCGCTCTGTGTATTACAACTTTTTAATTTTTTGTTTTAGTGTATTTGAAGCATCCCAGTCCCTATTTTGGGCCAGTTTCGGTATGGTCGGCTTGGAAAATTTCGAATTGGCTGGCATCAAATCTTACACCCGTTTCTGGGGTTTACTCATGTTTGGTTCATACTCTGTGATAAACGTCATTGTATTATTGAATCTACTCATTGCCATGATGTCAAATTCATACGCCATCATTGACGTAAGTCAACAATTTTACTCGATATTTTTAAGTAATAAATATTAATAATTTTTTAGGAGCATTCCGATGTCGAATGGAAATTCGCCCGAACCAGATTATGGATGAGTTACTTTGAAGAAAGTGCAACGTTACCACCACCATTTAATATTTTTCCAACTCCGAAACTTTTGATAAAATTATTGGGACTACGGAAAAAAGATAAACTACGCAGAATGTCTACAAAGGTATGAATATATTTATACTTTTATCACAAAAGGATTATTTACTTTTTGTCAATATTTAAAATACAATTTAAGAAAAGAAAATTATACCTTCATTAAAAAATTATAGTAAATGGTAAATCATTGAAAAGCTTAAAAAATAAGCAAAAAGATGAGACTATTTTCAACATAGGTTGCCATTTAAAAAATCATAAGTTTGTGTTATATCTCAAGAATTATGAAGTTTCCAAAAAATCTAATTACGCCATTTTATTTTACCTAAAAAACGGTATAAAATTTGTTAAAACAATTTTTCTCTAACTACCATAATAAATGAGTTATAAGATATTTTCGAAATGAACGAAAAACAAGTTTTTGCCTGTAGCTCAGAAACAAAAGAACATCGAAAATTCCTGTGGTGACTATTAAACTTTTCTCAAAAAGTTGACTATGGAATGTGCAAACGATTTTGCTCTATCATTAATATTTCCCGAGATACCCTAAAAACGCATCGAAAATGAGACATTCTGTACTCATATGCATTATTTTCCTCAGCTTTACGTCCCCAGCAACTAAAAATTCCGTATTCGTGATCAAAAGTAGAACTACAACACCTTGATACATAACATAAATAACTATTATGTACTACACTAGATTAATAATTAACACGAGTATATTAAATAACATTCATTACTTAATTAATATTTGTTTCTAACATATGGTTGTTTTTCTAGCGGCGTAACCGAGAAGAAAAAGAGCGCGACTATCGCTACACTTCCGTGATGCGTGCGTTGGTTTGGCGTTATGTATGTGCAATGCATCGAAAGTGTGAAGAAGACCCAGTCACTGAAGACGACATCAACGAGGTTAAAGGCGACATCTCCGCTTTCCGTTACGAACTTCTTGAGATTCTTGAACGCAATGGCATGGATGTCTCATCAGCGGACAGAAAAGAAAAGGGTATGTTTACTTTTCTGCGACCTGTATGGAAAATAGCACTTTTCCTTAGTTTACAAAACTAGAAATTTGTTTATTGCTCGTTGTAATGGGTTCAAGTGTGGGCAGTAGGCATTTCCTCTTAAATTTTTTACTGTGCAATTTAATAAAATATTGAGTGGAGACGTAGTTATATAAAATATTTTTTGCCCTCCTGAAGTGTAATGAGAACTTTACAATTGTATACACAGCAAGTGTAACCTACATTTTATGCTTACTGTGTTGTAACTTGTCTAACTATGCGGTAAAATAATCAAAATACACTGGACGTTTATGGGCATTTAGAAAAGAAATCATCTTTACTATAATAAAGTTCATGTAAAAAAGTACTACCTACTTAAGTTATTTTTTTACTTTAACATTTCCTATATTTAAAATTAATTTATGTAAACCAAAATCACGGCAGCGACATCTGCCATTATTGTAAAAATCCGCCGTTACCGACATAGTCACCGATTGATATACCTATCATATACGCGAGGCGAAAATTGCTAAAATGTCAAATATCGACACCTACCTATTATTTATTACGAAACATGAGCAAATAAATATATTATCAGTCATAAACAACGTCTATTATTACAGATAAATTTTTGCTAGAAGTACTCTAATGAAGGTAAGTAAAATCAAATTTGGAAATTGACTTAACCCCAGTATTTTAAACTAACCCTTTTCAGAAGTACAACCTATCTCATTAAAAAAAGTGATTTTCATTATCGTCGGCCAAAAAAATTGATACAATTCTCGAGCGTGAAGCTCCAGCTAATAAGGCACTCGCCTTAAGGGCTCGTGCCTTAAACAAAGCTGTCGCGCTGTAAATTACAACTTACACGCACTCGAATGTAAATAACTATTGAGCCCCCCTGAGATAAAATCGTTCCGCAACCCTAAATACGAGAAGGTCCGGGGTTCAAATCCCTGCGGTGTCATTGAATTTTTCATAATTTCTTTCGTCGTTTATTTAAAAATTCTCCATGATCCTTCAGCCCATTTCTTTCCTTATAAACATTTTCCTTTTAATTTAATATGTATATTTATACACATGGACAAACCACGTCTAGCGCAAAAAAAAACACCCACACATTACAACTTATTACATAAATAAATAGCTATTATGTTGTCTGATACCTACCTTAGAAACATTTTAATTCATCTGAAATTTTAAAAATGGGAGTATAAATACAATATTATAAAAGAATAACTTCAATATATTGATTTATATTTTATGCATTCAACATAAATAATGTAAAAATGGAAAATAATCAGACATGCAGTCGTTTGTAAATTATTTATTTCCTGGCCGACGTTTCGACTTTAACAAAAGTCTTCTTCAGGGATCTACAAAGTATACATGGAATCATTACAACATGAAATTTATAATTATGATATAGGTACAAATATTTAATATACAGTGTGTCCCATTTAGAAGTGCCACCATTGGGATCTCGAGAACTATAAGAGATACAATGTCGGTTAAATGGAACTTTTTGTGCGCCTTTGGAAGGCAATCTCAGATGTGCTTTTGCTTTTCCAAAAATTCTCATAGGGCACTAGATAATGACGAAAAACTGAATATTGTTGATTTTTTCTTTCTCAAATAACTTCTAAACTATTAGTAATTGAGAAAAACGTTTCAAATATAAAAGATAGATATTTTTATTAAGTAACCAGTGGCGTACAAAATAAATTTTTATATCCGTAAATTTTCGAGATATAACACAAACTTATATTTTTTTAAATGGAACCCATATCTGATTTTAGTCTCAAAAAAATCAATATTTTTTTCTCTTTTCAATGATGTAACGGTTATTATGTTTTATATTTGTTTTGCTCCTAAAATTTAATTTTTCTGTTTATTTTCCTGAATTTTCTTATTATTTCCCAAAAAAATATTATTTTTATTAATTATATTGTATTTGATCAAAATAATTTGTTTTATGCCTTTATTACTTAATATTTTCATTCTAGACCCATAATTACAAATTACACTATGATGAGCCAAGGGCGACCTGACAAAATATTATAAAAATTAATTTGATACGAATTTTGAGCAAAATTTTCTAACAAAATAAATTATTGAAATACAAGGAGTATTTCCAAATAGAAATCTACCAATATTTTCAAAATAATTGTAAATTGAATACAAAATAAGGAAAAAATAATAATTTTGAAGGCAAAACAAATATAAAACATAATAACCCTTACATCGTTGAAAAGAGAAAAAAATATTAATTTTTTTGAGTCTAAAATCAGATATGGGTTCCACTTAAAAAAATATAAGTTTGTGTTATATCTCAAAAATTTACGGATATAAAAATTTATTCCGTACGTCATTGGTTAGTTAATAAAAATATCTATCTTTTATTTTGAAAAATAAAAGCACATCTGAGATGGCCTCCCAAAGGCGCATAAAAAGTTCCATTTAACCGACATCGTATCTCTTATAGTTCTCGAGATCCCAATGGTGGCACCTCTAAATGGGACACACTGTATAAACATATAATACAAATAAATTAATTCTTTTTTACACATTACTTACAGAAATAGTCAAAATTGTAAAGTAGCAAGTGGATCCCCTATACGACCCATTGGAAAGTATATATGCAAGACGTACTTCGTAAATAATTTACAAACGACTGCATGTCTGATTATTTTCCATTTTTACATTCTGAAATCAGTCGATCATCGTAATCAACCATTAACATAAATAATATATGGAATAAAAAAAATTCTGTAATTTTTTGGTAATCTTTTCCAAGGGTTGATAGTAAAATAAGGGAGTTATTAACGGTATCTATTTTTGGAAATGAGATAACTACGGACTATGGAGAAAAGTTTTATTAAGTTTCTGTTATAAATTAAATTCTGAATAACTTTTGTTTAAAAAATTTCTTCTATCTTCCTTTAAAGAGCCTACGTCGTGGAAAATATATTTATGTAAACTTATATTTTCAGCCGTACTGGGTAAAAGAATGAAAATCTGGGAACGTCGACTGATGAAAGATTTCCATGTTGCTCCAGTAGCTGGTGACGATGACATGGAACAACTTATCACAGAACCACCGCCAGAGAATGAAGACTCCTTAGCGAAGTACGTCTTGCATACCTACTTTAATTTTAATTTACTGTACATAAATTATTTAAAATTACAGATTCCGCCGAATAGCCAAATTGGCAGTCTTAAATTCTAGCTCTCACAAATGGGGACAAGTTGTGCAGGGCGTCTGTGAATCGTAAGTTTACCGATCTTCATTTACGAGCCCAAACTCATAATAATTCGGTCGGTTTACATTTTCAAGAAATAAATTATAAAACCTACGCAAACGGTGAGAAATTTCTGCACATTTCTTTCAACTAGTTTAAAATATTGAATTTCTAACCATTTGTGAAGATATTATAATTTGTTGAAAATGTAAACCGGCCGAATTATTATGAGTTTGGGCTCTAATGTCAACAGTATTCCTACTTATGTATATGGCAAAATTTACAACTTATTGTTTAAAGCTCACAGATTGGCCGCTGCAACAATAGAGATGCTTTCCGTAATCAACAATACCTCCAACGCGCCATGGAAGAAGCTCGTAAACTTGTGCTGAAAAGTCCTTTACCAGAAAGTTCCAGGTCCGCTTCGCCTATTGAGATGCCCGATACCACCGGGTCTACTCTGAAAGAAATTCTTAAAGAGATAAAGCAAGATGTAGAATATGTTACCGGTGCTCCTATCGGCTGTAAGTATATATGAATCGATTTTTTTGAAAAGAAAAAAAAAATACGCAGTTCTTCCATAAATACTGTCACATACAATAATAATACATTTTGTTTTGTGAGTAATTTATTGACTCGAGTATTTACAGTTAGTTCGTTCGTTAGTTTCGTATTACAGACTTTTCTATTTATTGGACAACAAATTAGATTTTATTTACAAACGATCAACCGGAAGTGATACTTAAAGCTCACTGCTATTTTAAACATGGAATTGGCGGGAGGTCATGTCTTGTGTTTTTACTACAGTAAATACTCGTCAATAAATTGCTTGAAATACAAAATATGTTATTATTTTTACAGAATAGTTTATTTGTCTATTATGTGGTACAAGACATTTTCATAAATTTTAGCAGCCTGTAAAACCATGTGACAATATTTATGGCAAGACTACGATATAGTTATTTACGTGTAGAGGGCCGAAAGAACAGGTCCACGCCTGGGGATGTAATTTGATTCGTGCAAGGGTGTAAACTTCTTTCGGCCTGAGGTATGTATAGTGCTCGTCAGCTAAGAAAATGCCATTTACGTCATCAGCGCAGAAACCAATTTTTGTCATTGCCCTTGGTTGTCATAGCAACGGGATAGCTTGTTCATGGATACGCCAGTGTCGTTCGTGTTATGTTCTGACGTTTAGTTCTAATGAAAATGTATCATTTGAAGTATCATATGATTAATCAACATATCAGGTGTATTTCTAGGTTTAAATATAAATGTATTAAGAACAAATGTAGAAACTATACTATGCTTTGCAGATTAATTTCTAACAAACAATTTACCCATATGTTGTACCCGAAAAAGATTAAAGTTAATACCAGAGAGATCAAAGATATAATTCAACTGAAATTTTACATTACACCGACTTAGGATTACTTATGTTATTACAGTCTCATCCATTAGGTCCAAAAGATTAACTGAATCTAATTGTCTTATGTAGTTGTGTACAGCGCAATGATGTTCCATAAATTTTCAAACAGAGAAAAATTAAAGATCTTTGAACAAAAGTTGCTTATAAAGTTCCCTGAAAGAGACGAAAAAAAGGGGGTTAAAATAACTTTTTAAAATACAATTTTCAATGCTATATTTTTTATTTATTACGAAGACAATCGCCCCAATTCTGTAACATAGTTGCTAACTCTAAGCAACATTGCTGTAGCAAATAGTCAATAACAATGTTGCTAAGATTTAGCAACTTTCTTACAGAATAGGGGTGATTAAGTTTTTAATTATCAACTTAGTTGAGAGACCGAAATATCGGCTCGCACTAAAATAATATAAAATTCCGTCGTGTGATGGCCTAATGCTCTTCCTAAATGAAAATCAAAGCAGACGCAGTGAATAGGTATTTAAAAATGTCTCTTTAGCAAATTTACATCTCATTTATCAATAATTTGTGATAATCAACTAAAATAAATAGAAAAAATAACAACTGAAGTGCGCTTTCACTATTTGGCAAAGAATAAGATGGCACGCCACTGCCTATAAAATCTATGAGCCTACGTCATTGCTTCGCGCATCTATTGATGACGCAAATGGCTTTTTCTTAGCTGACGAGTACTCTACAACGTTTTACGCACAACTACAATCAAATGAAATGTTTTTAAATTATTTTTTAAATACATGCAAAGCTTTGTTTTTTAATGCAGTTGTGCGTAAAATATTATTACAAAATATTTATATTTTTCAGCTTCCACTAACTTACACGTCCAAACTGGGACCAGTCGCCCATTGACACCAACCTCCATCTTGGCTCAAATGACCACAAAACCCCAAAGTCGAACAATTTCACCCCAGCCATCCAAATCTGCACAGTCTATGGCTACTAGCGGTTCACCTCCAAGTAAATCAAAGAGTCTTGAGAGAGCTAAATCACCACCAAGCAAACCTCACTCACCTACACCTCCTATTAGTAAACCACAAAGCCCTGAAGGAGAAATTGTTACCCCTCCTAGCAAGCCAGACACTCCAGATGATCTCACAAAACCGCAAACTCCTGACATAGAAATTACGGACACGACAGAAGAAGAGAGAAAGTCGATAATATCGACTCCGTCGGTTGTTGTTAAACCTGCTACACCGATAAAATCGAAACCAACTTCGCCTGAAAAAGAGGCAATTGAAAAACCGGAAGTTAAAGAAAAAATTGAAGGAAAGGAGCCTGAATCGGTGGAAGAGAAAAAAGATGAGCCCGTGAAAAAAGAAGAGAAAAAGGAAGTTCCAACTGAAGAACTAATCGACGTTAAAATCCCGGACGCAAAAAAGGAAATAGAAGATGAGAAAATTGAAGAAAAGGAACCTGAACCGGTGGAAGAAGAGAAAAAAGATGAGCCAGCGAAAAAACAAGAGAAAAAGGAAGTACCAACTGAAGAACTAATCGATGTTAAAATCCCCGATGCAAAAATGGAAATAGCAGATGACACTAAGAAGAGTACCGAATCTCCCTCTAAAGTAATAAAAAGAAGAGCTCCTACCCCTACTCCAACAGATATTGCGATATCTAGACCGGTACCAACGGAAAAACCATCAAGTGATCAAGGCATGTTGCCTCCTCCACCGTCGAAATCTAAATCTCCTGCTCCGCAACCAATTCAGGAATCTAAAGTAAGAAATTATAATAAGTATAGAAATACTTTATGATCAGTTTGGAGTCTGTTTAATATTCATTTCAAGTGAAAATCATTTATACGGGTTTATTCTGTCACTTAGGGCCGGTTTTTCAATCGCTTGTTAAAGTGTTTGTTAACTACCTAACAGATTAAATTTATCCATCAGATAAACTCTATGGTAATGAAAATGCGTTTTTCAATACGAATTTATCTATTCGGTAAGCAACAGTCGGATTTGGTTGTCAACTTTAAGGTTGGCAATAATTATAATCTGATATTTGCTATGTTCGTAAGGAATCACATGTCATTTTGAACATATTCCTATACATTTCGTTTCGAATGTGATTGACAGTTACAGTTGTTGACAGTACTGAATCTGTGGTGTGCAAGCAAATTTAAAGTTTGCTTTAGTTTGTAGCAATATGTGGTAAGAATACATGAACTGAAGATTGGAAAAACTATTTTACTACTGATTGTTATATCATTATGGATTTTATTTTATTACATATATACATCTTTCGGGCTTCAAGCATCAAGCAGTTGTAAATTTGTACTGGGATTTTGCCTACAAATGTACACATATGTTCTGTTTCTTAAAAAATATACTGTCTCATTGGTCATTAATTAGAAAAGGTAGCGAATTTCAGTATTTTATAAGAGCAGGTTTGGTTCATGTCTTCTTGGCAATTCTCAATTTCGAGTGATCAGTACAACATTGCGTTATACATTCTATTTTTAACACTACACAATATATTTTATATAATTTAATAGGATTAAACAATAATTTTGCTGTATATTGACGCAACATTGTTGTTATCAACGTTTTGCTTGTTATTAATTCTTCTCATTCTTGTAATCAAAATAAATTATTATAAAGTGGAAATAATTTTCATTGTATTATGTATTATAATTTAATGAAATTTATACATTTTTAAATAAGCCGTGAAAAGTACTCTGCCACATTCGTTGGTATAAAAGACATTTTTAGAACAAATGTTTATACCATTGCAAATATTTTAAAATATTTATCGTCACTAGAAGTCAACGAGATCTAGTCGACGTCTTTCAATATGTAGTTTTCGATTCACTACCATTATATTAACAAACGAAATTTTCCAATTTTTGCTTGTCCTTGTCTTTATTATCAAAAAACACATTTACATACGTCTATTTTATACATATTTCTACAATTTTCTACGAATATTATTTAATTGTCATACGTAATATAACAAGTGATATGATTATCATCGATGATATTTTCGAGTGAAACCGAGTTGCAGATTTCACGAGTCCGAAGGACGAGTGAAATGTGCTGCTTCGGTTTCACGAGCAATATCTTCGATTATTAATCATGTCACGAGCTTATATTTAATGAGAGAATATAATGAATTTTTGTTAAAATTAACTGTCAATGTTATAAAAATCCCTTAGTAACGAATGTAAATAAGGTGATAATTTCTTTATTTTTTATCATCGCTGTGATAGACATGTAACTAGGGAAATTCTGAATGTTGATTGGCGGAAAACATGTCACGTGATTAATGAATTATATTCTCAATGTCAATATGTCAGAACAGCTGAATTTATCCTACTGGTAAAATTTTATCGGTAGGTCAAAGTGTCTGTTACGTTATCCTCTTGTTTACCTAGGATTTATCCTGTTGGTAACGCTAACATGACATTGAAAAACTGAAATAGGTGTTTACCATGAGGATAAACTTTACAGACACTTGCCAGGACATTGAAAAACCGGCCCTTAGTGGTTAATTTTTAACATCTGATTCAAAATTTTAACCAATCAAGAATGTTGATATATAACAAAAAAAATGAATTTTTACTTGTTAAATCAATATCTTTTGTGCAATTTTTTTAACCGGTTGTTAAAAATTAATCACAGAGTAACAAGAATAATGCCCATATTCATAAAAATTCGTAAAGTTTCAAAACTGCTCGTTATAATTTTTGACAAATAGAAACAAACTTGATATATTACATTTCGATTTTTCTGACCTTATAAGGAACCGTTTAAAATTTTACGAGTGTTTATGAATATGGGTATTAGTCCGATAAACACTCACAAAATAGTTAAAATACTATCTTCAGGTAATTGTTAATAATATAAAGCGAAATGTTCAATCTTATTTAATATTTTTGATGTGAAACATCTATTGGCATAACTCAATTTTTTTAAGTAAGAAATGATTTAAATAAATGTATGAAGGAAAATAAACTTTTACCTTTTTTCAGCCTTCTGTAACATCAACAATTCCAGAAGAACCAAAACCAAGTACAGAAAAAGTCCAAGAAATCATATCATCATCATCCGATAGTGAAAATGCTGCAATTGCGGTACCTACCGACTTGATTTCAACGCCTAGTACTGAGAAACTTATACCAAAGGAAGAAAAACCACCGGTTCCATTACGATCTGTTCGCAAAGTAGAAGATATTAAACCATTTCGAAGACAACCAAAAACGGGATGGCTCTAAGATCTTCATAGAAATTTCCCAAATTAACGCGGGAAAACGGTCAAGAGATTGGATAAAATAAAAATTTCTTATTCATGGGAATTAGGAATATAACCTTCAATTTTTATCCATTTTTTATGGATTAGTAGGTCTGCATTTCTTCGTTACTTCGAAGGATCTATATTAGCCCATCACCTATATTTCATTGTACCGTAAACCTATAAAGCTAACCATTGTAAATTTTACGAATATAGTTATGATTTATTTGTATAATTTCTCAGATCATTATTGGTATCGATTCCTAGTGCCTTTCAAGACAGAAAATAGCGTTGAGATAGTGAAATAAATTCCGCCCTCTGATTGGTAAGAATGCAAACCGAGTTCACAATCGCGAAAAAATTATTAGCTCTAAGCTGTCAGTTATCAAATAAAATCGGCAGAAATAACTGATATGTAACCACGTTTTTATAATTTTTCTTATAAGGGTATTACGCATTTTAACAAATAAAAATATCTGTTATTGACAAAGTTTGGTTTCAAATTCATTGGGCGTTTTCAGCAGACATTTTTATCATTTTTCTGCTGAATGCACTGTTCACTAAATTTTTATGATTATACTTAGTAATATTTGTTTATTAATCGTAATAATTTCTTTATTTTTATTATTAAAATGTCTCAATTATTCTTTATTAATTGATTATTAAAATGTCTCGTTATAAATTTTACAATGGTTACTTTTTACGCTTTAACGTAACTATAATAAACAGGGTTAGTTAAAAGTATGGAGACGGCGATTTATTGTCGTTAATATTCATTTTAGGAAATTATGTTCAATACAAAAGTATTTTAAGAAATTTTGATCTACATTTGAGATAATTTTGTCTATCTTAGATGTACTTACTATTTGTAACAGTGGCGGCTCGTGGTATTTTTGAGCGGGGGGGGCAAATTAATCGGTGGTCATGGAACTTTATTTAGAAATCCGATTTGCTTACTAACATTTTTAATATTAATTAACAACAAGAATATAAATACAATAGAAAAAACTAGAAGAAGACCTCCAAAAACAAGAGATAACAATACAAAAATATATTACAATAGAAGGAAGTAGAAGTAACAAGATAAGAATAAGTAGTAAAATTGGAACATTACAGTACTACACATTCAAGCTTTGAATAACGCAAGTTATATACCACCACGACTGAGGTGCTTTGTGAGACTTGCTCTTGGTACGCGAAACGCGAGGAACGAAGTGCTCCGAGTACGTGCGATTCTGTCCGAGTCACAACGTGGGCTAGCCACCTCTGCGGCTCTCTCACTATTTTTATGAATTAATTTACAAGCTTGAAAAATAAGCAAAACATTAATTTGGAAATTAAAATATCAATTTTGTTAAAAAAAACTCTTCGATGATTTTTACATGCATATTTATTTATTAAAATTTGTAAATAATTTTTTTTGAAAATACTTTATGTATGTTGTAATATCAGTTTTACAGAATGTTTACTTTAAATTATTATTTTGTTTTATACAAATTAATTCTGTATAACTCCATATTAACCATTAATATCATAGAATTTATTATAAATATAATATATACATATTTATTATTTAAATAATAAATCCAATGTTTAAATGCGAACAAACCGGTATTTTCATAAAAATAAAAAGAATACTGAAAATATAGTGTTTCCCATTAGCACGGGTAATTTGCTGTAGTACATCAGTAAAGAAATCAGTATTATAGATGGGCAGGGGGGGCTTGCCGCCTCTATGTGCTGCGTGACCCGACGTACGTCTCACTTGTGCGTCACTGGTGAGCGCTGCACTAGTTACTGCACGAGTTTGGAACGTATCGCGGTATATAATGCCATAATTTTTCTCTGAAGGGGGCTTGCCCCCTCAAGCAGAATTTGATGCATATTGCGCTGCTGAGCGGTACAGCGCTAATTTCAATTTAAACAGTACATTGTTTAATGCTAACTATAGGATTAAATTGATAATTTTATAATAATTAATCTATAATTGATGTAAAATAATCTGAGGGGGCACTGCCCCCTCTGCCACCCTGGACGAGCCGCCACTGATTTGTAAATACTTGAACCGGTGTTTTTCCTTGTAAAAATATTATTAAAATAAATTGAAAAAAAAAACAAAAATACTGTTGTAAAGAGAAAAAAACGCTCTATTGAATGGTAAGAGTTAAATTAACAGGTTCCTATTTTTAAAAAAATACGCGGACAAGCGTAACTCAAAAACAATTGAAGTATTCTTAAATGTAGATCAAAATTTCTTAAAAAACTTTTGTATTGAACATAAATTTCATAAAATGAATATTAACGACAATAAATTGCCGTCTCCATACTTTTAACTAACCCGGTATATAAAAAAAGATTTAGGGCCGGTTTTATAAAGAAATTTAATCTTCACTTAAAATTTACTTCCACAGTATGGCCGGTTGCACCAACATAAATATTAAAGTCCGCTTAAGATGATAATATTGCAGCGAAATTAAATGTTATATTAATTATAAATATATTGCTGTCAAAATTTCGGTTTGCATTTTTTTGTTTAAGCCTAGCTTAAAATTAAGTCTTGTTGGTGCAACTGAGCATTAATGAAATGGAAAAATACAACGCGTTTTTTCGACATAAGAAAGAAACTGATTCGAATTTATTCATTTTTAATTAAATTTACTTGGCAAAAAAATTTTAAGTGAAGATTAAATTTCTTTATAAAACCGGCACTTAGGGCCGGTTTTTCAATGTCCTGGCAAGTGCCTGTTAAGTCTCTGTAAAATTTATCCTCATGGTAAACACCTATTTCAGTTTTTCAATGTCATGTTAGCGTTACCATCAGGATAAATCCTAGGTAAACAAGAGGATAACGTAACAGACACTTTGACCTACCGATAAAATTTTACCAGTAGGATAAATTCAGCTGTTCTGGCATATTGACATTGACAGTTAAATAATATTCGTAGAAAATTGTAGAAATATGTATAAAATAGACGTATGTAAATGTGTTTTTTGATAATAAAGACAAGGACATGGAAAAATTGGAAGATTTCGTTTGTTACATAATGGTAGTGAATCGAAAACTACATATTGAAAGACGTCGACTAGATCTCGTTGACTTCTAGTGACGATAAATATTTTAAAAGGCTCAAATTTAGCAAAAAAAAAAAAATTCTGCTATGTATTCAGAGAATACTGATATTTGCAATGGTATAAACATTTGTTCTAAAAATGTCTTGTATACCAACGAATGTGGCAGAGTACTTTTCACGGCTTATTTAAAAATGTATAAATTTCATTAAATTATAATACATAATACAATGAAAATTATTTCCACTTTATAATAATTTATTTTGATTACAAGAAGAAGAAGAATTAATAACAAGCAAAACGTTGATAACAACAATATTGCGTCAATATACAGCAAAATTATTGTTTAATCCTAATAAATTATATAAAATATATACTGTAGTGTTAAACATAGAATGTATAACGCAATATTGTACTGATCACTCGAAATTGAGAATTGCCAAGAAGACATGAACCAAACCTGCTCTTATAAAATACTGAAATTCGCTACCTTTTCTAATTAATGACCAATGAGACAGTATTTTTTAAGAAACAGAACATATGTGTACATTTGTAGGCAAAATTCCAGTACAAATTTACAACTGCTTGATGCTTGAAGCCCGAAAGATACATACATATAATAAAATAAAATCCATAATGATATAACAGTCAGTAGTAAAATAGTTTTTCCAATCTTCAGTTCATGTATTCTTACCACATATTGCTACAAACTAAAGCAAACTTTAAATTTGCTTGAACACCACAGATTCAGTACTGTCAACAACTGCAACTGTCAATCACATTCGAAACGAAATGTATGGGAATATGTTCAAAATGACATGTGATTCCTTACGAACATAGCAAATATCAGATTATAATTATTGCCAACCTTAAAGTTGACAACCAAATCCGACTGTTACTTACCGAATAGATAAATTCGTATTGAAAAACGCATTTTCATTACCATGGAGTTTATCTGATGGATAAATTTAATCTGTTAGGTAGTTAACAAACACTTTAACAAGCGATTGAAAAACCGGCCCTTAATCTTATTATCTTATTAACAGAGCAAAAATTAAACTATTAAATTTACTCCATATCTGCGATATATTCTGAGGTACTTATTTATATCGTTACAATCAACAAATAAATGTTGATTACAATAATTAAAAATGTTATGAAGGAAGTTGCTCTGTAACTTAGAATGTATAGCGGATATAAAATTGTATACTCGAAAATAATGAAAACCTGTGAAATTAAATAAATAATGAAAACCTGTAAAATTAAATAAATATATAAATTATGCTGATAATCTGTTTTATTTCAATCATAAAAAAATAAAATATTTTTCACAATAATTGTAACATGAGTATGTTTATGGAAACAAAATAGTGTAATAAATACACTATAAAAATACGTCTTATTATAAATAATCACAAATTTTATAAACATATATATAAAATAAATATCAGTTCATGATAAGTAATAATGTTTATAGTTAACATTAAGAATAATTAACAAAAAAAAAAAAAAAAAATACTTGCTCTTCTCCAAATTAAAATACATAATTTACATTAATTGGGGAAACGCAAGTTGTTAATTTGAAGACATTTCGAATCTAAGTTTCTGTTGTTTTATCTTTTTCGGTGTCAACGGTCTCAATACTTTCAACCTCAGAATCATTATTTACATTAATTTTATTCTCTTTTTTTGACGTCATCAAAGCTTCAAAACGAGAAGACGAAATATTTAAGACCTGATTTTTAGTATCAGGATCAGCAAGAACTTGTAAATCATTATTATCACTTTGTATTTGTTTCTGCTGGTTAAGTAATTCCAATTTGGCTTCAATAGCTATTTGTAAATCATGATTTTTGCCTCGCTTAGCCAAATCTAAAGCCAACTGTAACTTTTCGGGCTCTATGCGTTTATTTAATAACATTGCGGCTTCGGAATATTTTTCTAGCATTATGAAACTGAAAATAAGAACATATTGAAGAAAGTGAAACTCTTTATGTAACTGTTCTTTAAATAAATTAGCTATAGTTTGTTTCACGAAGAAAATAGCATTGATTTAAATATAAATTCTGCCCGCTGATTGATCAGAATGTACACTTAATTCACAATAGCAAAAAAATATTACCCATTACCTTAGAGTTAGCAAATAAAATTTAGGGAATGAGGTCATGCACGACTTTTTTTTTATAATTTTAATCGATACAGTAGTGAAAAATAATAGACCCGTATTTTTCATTTTTCCTCAAATCGATCTTTAATCATGAAAAAATTGTAAGTGAAAATGACATTCTTTAAAATGAGGCTGCTAGACCCCCGCTTCGTCCCTTGTCCTATGACGTCACAAAGTGACAGGCACGACCATTTTGATTTTCACATTGTCTTAAACGCAAAGTGACATTTAAAGATAACCTAAAATTTATGAAAGTAAGCATGTTGATGGAACGTTGTTTCGTGCCAAAATAAAGAATAAAATTCAAGATTGAAAAGTGAAAGAAACAACTCATGTAACGTAGATAATTTCACACCAAATGAAAATTATATTTCAGATATGTAATCCTCAATTTATAGTTTATATATATATATTTTTCTT
Source organism: Ophonus ardosiacus (assembly GCA_943142095.1). Classification (NCBI taxonomy): domain Eukaryota; kingdom Metazoa; phylum Arthropoda; class Insecta; order Coleoptera; family Carabidae; genus Ophonus; species Ophonus ardosiacus. Next base: position 48,307,637 of record OW964826.1, on the reverse strand, counting down.
TTAGAAATTATGTGTCCATATAAAATGTCTGTTTGAAATGAGTCTGAACTTGGTACGTAACGTTGTGAGGACAAAACATGGCAGGTTTTCACAACTTTTTAAAAATAATTTAATCATACTGATCGATGAATTAGATTATTCTTTTTCGATTTAAACAGAAAAAAGGTACAATTATTTTTTTTGCATGACCTCATTATGTGATATTTAACCATGTTTTTCATTTTAACTGCGTAATTTTAATATTCATATACAGTATCGGACATAAATACACTCTGTAGAAACCAATAAAAAATACTACTCCGTATTTTAAATATTGAATATATTTTTAAACTTTTTAAATAATATAAAGATGCCATTAATAAAATCTTATGGATATTAAATGAGTAATTGTAAAGTATTGTATTAAATTTTACAACTTTTTTTAGTGAATAAGCACGTTCTAAGGTCCCTAGAATCCGATTTCATCATTTTTACAATGTGCGTGTGGATGTGTGTGTGTGTGTGTGTGTGTGTGTGTGTGTGTGTGTGTGTGTGGATGTTAGAAGGACGATTTCTCATTATATATTATTCAATCTGACATTAATAGGAACAGCTAGAAAGGTTTTAATAACTGGACAAGCAAAAGTTATAATTTCTTTATAAAAATCTTCTTTTGTTAGTTTAAAAGCTATATTTTACACTAGTCGAAAGAAATTTAAAGAAATATTATGAATTCGAGCTCGTATGTCCAATACTGTACGGTAGGAGTAAATTTTATAAATAAAAATATTTATTATTGACAAAGTTTGGATTTCAGTATTTAAATTAATTATTTAATACTTGTAAAATCGGTAGCCTTTCATCTGCTATTTTTTCACGTGAAACGAAGTATAACTTTATTAATACAATTATTTTTTTCAAAGATCACTTACCACTCAGCAGCAACTTCGTAGTTTCCGTTAATATTACAAAAAGTAGCCCATTGTTCATAAACATAAGTAATAATTGGATCATCGGGAAGACGAATTTTTGTTAAAGCCAAGGCTTCCCGATATAAGTGACTAGAGCAAAGTGCATGTACTGCTTTGTGAACTTGATGGCAAGCTAAGTAATATGACGATGCTTCTAAGCCTTGCCCTTCACCAGCTAACTGGTCAGCGTATACCAGACATAATTTGGACCATAAACTGCAATAAATAATTATAGTTTTATGAGAATTTAAAATAGAATGGGGTATTCTTCCATTGCAATAATTATAAGGTAGCATACGTTAAATTGTTTTAGTAAGAAGAAAATGATGAAATATTACTTTGTTGTAATAAAAATGCTTAATTTATAGTAAACGTGACGGCATAGTCCCTGGGAACGCACCAAGCCTAATAATCGATATCGTAAATTTTTGTTTGAATTCAAATTAATAACTATAGCAACACTACTGTCATCCTAATAAATTGTCAAAATGTTTCATGAAATAGATTGAAATAATATTTATTTTGAACATTTTTCTTTATTTCTGTTTTCATTTCTAATTAATTTGACAAGAGAAAGATTTATTAAAAAATATGCCCATAGAATTGTTTGAGAAGCAAAACCGACTAATTCAAAAATCCATATTTCCCTAACTAATTCGAATTTTAACATTGCGTTTTAACAATATTTCTATAATTTTATATATTATCAGAAAAAAATAATAAATAAAACCGGTAGAATATGAAATATCTTACGTGTGAGACACCATGGGAGCCATTGTAATGATCCACGGATTTACAACGCCACATTTTAAAGCTTTTTCAATTGATTGAGCTAAGTCACCATTCCACATGGATATATGATGCATACTATCTATTTGACGGTTAGTAAAGTGCCGTTGCTCTGAAAAATAATCGTATTTAAACAATTAAGAATTATGGATACTGTTGAAAATAGACAAAAATGTAAGTTACAAAAATTCTAAAGAATTAAAAACAATTTAAATACAAAATTTTAGAGTATGTAAACTGTTCACATATGGAGAAAGAATTATTATAAAAATTACACTTTTTGTAAAATTTTAAATTAATTCTTTACTTTACTTTAACATTTTTGTCTATTTTTAAGTAATTTTTAATGATCAAAAAATGAACAACTGACAATCACCGTTTCTAAAACTGTGTTTAATTCTAAATTTAAAAAAAAATAAGAACCTTTTTGAAACTGGAAATAGAAACATGATCATTCTGACTACCCTGTAAATTATATCAATTATACAGGGTGTAACACGTACACCGACCACCGCCATTATTACCTTTATTATTATAGTTACAAAAAAATACTATAGAACAAAGTTGTAGGGGACCAAAGGGGACATCCTTTCAGAGAAGAAATTTTTTTTTTAAATCAGTGGTTCTCAAGTTGCAACACAAAGTTATATTTTTTCAAATGGGATTCTACATATTTTTTATGCCTATTCGATAGCTTATTTTTTTCTGAATTTAACCATGTATTAGTTTTATATCCTTACAAAAATAAAAATATTGAAAAAAATGCGATTGAAATTTAAACAAATTTTTATTTTTAATATTATTGTACAGTGGGCCATGGATGAGAAACAAGAGTGATAAATTTAAATTGAAAATTAATAATTGTTAATTACTCCTTATAAATAATGTTCTATTTGATTTCCATTATTTTCTAAGCATAATTCTATTCTATTTAAAACAGAAGAAGTAGCTTTTATTACAGTTTATGGTTTCTGACCTCCCTGGAAGCGGTTTGTTTGGATATCTCGTGAAATAAATATTGCACGCTTGTATGGCATTTTCATTACACTCACCATAAATTAATAATAAACGATACAAATCTTCATTTGTATAAACATCAGCCATATTGTCACAAAATAATCTCAAAACACAAAGAATAACAATTTACAACAATTATTACGCCAATTATTATTTGACAGCAGCTATATTTTGTTCTTTTGATTGTTTTTCATCCATAGCCTACTGTACAATGTAACTTGAGAACCACTGGTTTAAAAAAATATTTTCTTCTCTGAAAGAATGTCCCCCTTGGTCCCCTACAACTTTGTTCTATAGTATTTTTTTGTAACTATAATAATAAAGGTAATAATGGCAGTGGTCGGTGTACGTGTTACACCCTGTATATCGGCATTTTTCATAGTTTTAAGATATCCGAAATTAACTTTATTTGAAATAGTCACTAAATGCACTAAAATCGTTATTAAAAGTTCAGAAATCGGCACTACCAATAATCAATTATACGACGATCAAAATTTGGGTAATTGTATGATATACAATAGTAAATTCGTCCGTAAAATGACAAACAATGCATGAAGAACAAACTAAATAACTCCGATCAATAAATTTGAGATAACACATCATTTTGAGTGTTCTTTGCGATAACTTCAATATCCGAGGTTAGCAATATTGAATGTCGCACTGAAAGATTATACAAAACATAACCTATAAAATAAATATTCCTTTCATTTTCACAATTTTTCGATTTCAAATAAAATTTAATATGCACTTCAGAATTGACGTCCCTTATCACTCATATGGTTTATTTTTCTCGGCCCTAAGGGCCTCGGCAAATAAATTCCATATTCGTGAAATCTAAACTCATTTTCGCTAAAATGGCACATAGGAATTATCACTACTTACGTTCATAATTTAGTATATACTTCATATCTTCGCGCGAACTGAACATCTGTGTAACATCAACATTGAAATCCTTCAACTGCATTTCACCATTTGCAGTGCATTCTTCATCAGGTATCTCTTTTTCTTCACTATTTTCATTTTTATTTTCCACAATTTCCATTAATTTTTTCAATATTCCAATATTATCCGCTTGATCAGGATTTTGTAACCTAGCCATAGCTGTTAAAACAAACTGTCTTTTATATTTTTCTGGTACTGAAGAAGTAACTGACTCGCTATCATTATCGTTATCGTTAACATTTTCAGTGCTTTTTTCAGTAAGTTGTTTAGGAGACGACTTTTTTTTCTCTGTTTTCTCAAATATAGTTGGTGGATGTTTAGTTATGCGGAATATTATAATAGATTGATTTCGACCACCAAGTATAATTAAATCTGCATCCAATGGACTCCATATTAGGGATTTTAATACATCTTTTCCTTCCCATTTATACGTAGACAGAAGGGTTTGAGTTATTACATTCCAGACCTAGAAATATAACTTGTTATAAAATATTATTGAAGGAGAATATATTAATACTAGTTTTCTTTATGATATCGTTTTTACAGAAAGATATAATAAAGATGTGGTTGTTTTTAAATATGTAATAAAATTTAAAAAGTTCAATCAGGAGTAAAATGTTATTGTTTCGTATGTAGGTATAATTTTCTATTGAATTCAATGGTCATATAAAAAATATAGATCATTCGTTTTAAAATAAAGAAGACAATTTTTGGTTGAAACTTTGAGACATGCGTACATTTTTGATACGTCACGCGGCTAGTGCTATAATGAACAGTTTTTCTCAATAGTCAATAAAGTCCTGAAAATAAACATTTATCTGACGGGTACAGAAAAAATAAATAATAAATAAATTGTTTTAAAGTTCACATATATACATTAAATCTCAAATTATAATTTGAATATTTTATAAATTCAATATACATGCATAATTCATTGTAAACTGAATTATACAAATATTAAAATCGAATAATGAAGTTATTTTTATAACGGACTTCAAGCTTTTTGAACCATAATATTCATATTTTTATGACCGGAGGGTGTAAAACCTTGTAAAAATGTTGAAATTTCTTTTTAAAATTGTAAAGTAACCAAAAACACAATAAAAAATATAAAAACAGGTTTGTATGAAACGTTTTATTCTTTTAACAATGGGGTATTCTAATATTTTTTAAATTTTATTTTCTAAAACTTTCACATATTTGTGTATTATTTACAGGGCATCGAATCCGAACCTGAACCGAACCAAAACCGGAACCAAACCGTAACATTTTAGGGAACCCAAACCGAGAACCAAACCTCAGATATATTTTTAATTGAACCAGAGTCGAAACCGAACCGAGTATTAAAATTCAGGTTAGGGGTTCAACTCCGGTTCAGGTTAATTTTTAGTTCGAAAAAATATATACAGCCGATAATCGACGTCTTAGGCGTTTGCGTTGCTGTCTGGGCTGACTTTTCGTGAAAATTGTGTTCGTTTCTTGTTGCGTTTTGCGTAAATTCCGGCTCTCATTTTACATTATTTCGAACCTGAACCGCGAACAAAACCGCAAATTTTATTAATGCTTGAACCAGAACCGCACCCGAACCCATCTTTCAAAAAACAAATTAACCTGAACCTAAACCGAACCCAGTTTTGGCGGGTTCGATGTCCTGATTGTTAATGTACTATAATGTATTATTTTCTATTTAATTTGAGTGAGCTATGAATTTTTAAATTACTTGAAAATTTGAACTGATTACATTTAGAAATATTAGACAGAAAACATGCAACAACATTGTACGTCACAGACCACGTGATGTCTTTTTAGCGCCAAAATAAATTGCAAGAAAAGTCATTTTATTTTTCAGCATACCTAATCCGCAATGTTATAACATTTTTTACCTTAATTTTACTACAATGAATAGCCCATTATATTTTTATTATCATCTACAGTTTTTTCTGTAAAATGAACAAGAGAGCAGGAAATTTTCATAATACTACAATTTTTTAGCGTTACTTTAATAAAATAATCAATATACATATATATAATACTTCGAATGTGTATAAATTTCGTAAAATGAGAAAAAGTAAATAAGTAAAAATAACATACCATAACAACGCTGTCCTCTGCTCCTGTAGCCAACCGACCACCAATTTGAGGACACCAAGATAACCACTTTACGCTAGAATTATGACCTTCAAGAACGGCCATCAAAGAAGTTCTGTCGCCTTTTGCTAAAACGTCAATAATTATTTCAATGAGCTATCAATATTCTATTATAAGGTATAATGACACCACTATTCAAGTACCATCTGGGAAATCTGATGAAATTACAAAACAAATTTGTGTTTCATTTGTAATTTAAGGTAGTGATCCCGGGTTCAAATCACGGTGGCTGACATAATCTTTTTAATTTAAATTCTGTATTAAACACTAGAAATGACTTACGCATAAAGTTCGGTTAAATTTAATTGCTCATGTTTAAATGTATAAAGAATATTTAATACACTGAAAATTAAATTATCTTTTTATGATGATGATGATGTCCTTGATCAGATATTTTAAAAAAATTAAACTGTACCATATGAAAGTACAAAATTGAAATAAAAATTTACAAATTTTATAATCTTACCAACGTCTTCCGACGATCTGCAATTGTATATGTAAATATTTGGCTCGTTTGCAGATACTGCCAAATAATTTGAATATGGCGAAGCGCCAGTATCAGCAGCAGTAGCTTCAGGGTGCCATGCAAGGCATTGTATAGATTTCTTCTGCATGTATAATGTTTCATAAACCTTAAATTCTTTTGACAATAATTTTACAGAACCTTCTTTGGTTCCTACTGCTAATATAGTATAATTAGCATTCCAGGCAAACGTATGTGCTCGACCATCGTCTAAATTTACTGCAGTAGGTTCTGGAATTAAATAAATTATTTTGAAAATGGGGTCTTCCTCCATAGTAATAAACTAGAAAATGGGACATGTATATTAAAACCCTATGAAAGTTTAAAACAGGTTATTAGTTTTTAAAATATTTATCAATTCTTGCAAGTTTTCTATAGCCTTTTTGAGATCTGGAATTTATTTTCATGTAATTTAAATAAGAAAATAACGAAACAACGAAAGTAAAACAAATAATATTTATTTGAATTTGTGTTTCTCAAATACGAATCTCGGGCATTTGTGCCTGAATGTCTGGTCGCGAACCTGGGGGTACCGGGTTCGATCCTGATCGACGCCAAATATTTCGAATTTCAAATGGCACAAAAGTGGCCCCTGTGGTGCACTCTCCACGTCAGCAATGAGTGCCCATGAGGTGACGCCTGGTAAGCGTCCGCACGGTACAAATATGTCATCATCATTACCGATATCTGCGATAAAGCAGATTGGCACACCCAGAAATGGGTATTATGCCGTGATAATATATTTATTTTATTTATTTATTGTATAATCTCTTCTTCAACAAAGGACGAACTGCCAGTTTTTCTTTGAAGTAATAATTTAAAATTATCAATTGTCTAAAATTCGCAAAATATGCACTTACTTTATTATGCATATATATGCATTATTCGACTTAAAAACATGCAAGCATGCAGTTAATATGCATTTTGTATATACTGGTATTAAAAAATAAGTGTAACAAATTATGATGGCATATAGTACTGACCAAAATGATTAAAAAAAAGCTTAATCAACATGGGTCCGATCTTTAATAGTTTCCGAGATACAAGGCAGTGAAAAATGTTTTTTTTCGGGGTTTACCTCTGCTATCTCGAAAACTGCAAGAGTTACGACTTTGATTAAATGAGACTTTTTGTTTACCTTTCAAAAATCATCGTAGATGTAGTTTTGTTTTTCAAAAAAAAAAATCGAATAATTGTACTAAGACAAATGTCGTGGCGACCGTGGCCAATATTTAGTTTTCAAATAACTTCGTAACGATTAGAAAGTGAAAAAAATGTTTCACATAAAATTTTATTGTTTTTTTTTTTATAGTCTATTTACTGCCATAGACATTCAATCAATATCTTTGTCAGTTTTGCTTTTTCTTCTTTAACACCCTATGTTCCGAGCTCTAGTAATCATTTAATGAATTAATCACTATTAAATAAATTATTTATTCAGATTATGTATTTAATGTAAATAAATCATGTTCTTTACACCATGTAACTAGCATTTATAGTTTAAAATATCGTCGTTTTATTGAAAACGCGGTCTGCCGGTCGTGTGACTAATATTGTCTCCAATTTTACACAAAACTTTTGGATTTACACACAAAATTGCTAACGGGCGAAACCAGGGTGGTCAATTTAAAATAAGTTTAAGAACTTACCGAGGGTAGGTTCGCTTTCATTATGATATACTAAATCACCAAAAGAACATGAAAACAATGCATACTCGTCTTCTTTATCGGGCGATGGCGCCCATTGAATTGTATATGCTGGATTCCTATGATGCGGATGGAAAAATACTTGTGTTTTATTATTTGTAAGAATTCGTGCAACCTGAAATAATAAAAGAATAGTAAGTTTATGAGTGAAATAAATTGAATTATTTACCCTTCCATCTGCAGTGGAGAAAGCTAAATGATTATCTTTCTCAGGATGCCAACCTACAGCAACTATTTTATCTTGCATATTCTCAAGTAATTTTATCATTGATATTACTTGTGTATGAGGTTGGCTTAAATCCCATATTTTAACTGCGCAGTCATACAAACCTACAGCAAGTCTAAAAAATATTAAAAATTTAACACTTTCAGTCCGATTCAACATCATAATTTTTTTAAAGCGTTTATTGCTCACTTTGATGGATCAATTGGAGAAGAAGCGATGCAATTCACACCACAACTAAGGCAAGGATAAGACACAAGAGTTTTTCGTTGGGTTCCTATAGTAGTGCAAAGAATTAATCTGTCTTTTGCTGTTGTCCATATAAAAAAATCGTCTAGCTCAGTCCAAGATAATGTTCTTTTTATTTCTGGATATACTTTATGAGGAACATAAATATTAAATATAACCGAACTATGATCTTGGTGAACTAATCGTGCATCTTGTGTTGCTTTGGGATACAACCTAAAAACGATAACAATAAATTAAAAATAATTGTTTTCGGTAATTCACTCCGGTTAATGTAGTAGTCCTCTATTTTTTATTATTATTATTTTTATTATTACTATTAAACTTCATTATCATCACCGAATATTATGCATCGCTCACCTCCTTATATCATGTGTAATAATACAGAGAAAATGTATGATGATATATTTTTGTAAATTTTAATTTTATTTTTTTTGTATAACTTATCTAATATTTCTTTGTGTTTATTATTTGTCCTGTAAGTGAATTTCTGTTGGACAATAAATTATTTATTTATTCATCTAAATGAAAGCGATTTGCAGTTTTAGAAAGTCTTTATTGTTATTTTTTAGCCGTAATATATTTCTTTTAATAATCTGTCACGTAGTATACAGGGTGTATCAAGAACAGTACAGAAAAAAGTGATTAGAATATTTTGTAAGGGATAGAGGGGGACACATTTTAGCATAAACTTTATTATCATAAATCCAGAGGTACTCAAACTATAGGGCAATATTATCAAGTAAACTACAATTTTGGCAATAAATTCAACTTATAAAATATTTTTTTTTGTTTTATTGATTTAATGTTAGCTCAGATTAATTAGATACAGTAGAAATGAAATACTAACCTCGAATTAATTTTTATCGAATTTTTCGCAATGTAAGGGTATGATATTATTATATCGTTGAATTCAGAACAAAATTCTCTATTTAAATTCAACGATATAATATCATACCCTTACATTGCGAAAAATTCGATAAAAATTAATTCAAAATTAATATTTCATTTCTACTGTATCTAAGTAATCTGAGCAAACATTAAATCAATAAAACAAAAATTATTTTAAAAGTTGAATTTATTGCCAAAATCGTAGCTTACTTGAATGTAATAAAACTAAAATAAATTTTATTTTGTTTTACTGATTGTTTGCTCAGATTACTTAGATAAAGTAGAAATGAAATATTAATTTTGAATTAATTTTTATCGAATTTTTCGCAATGTAAGGGTATGATATTATTATATCGTTGAATTCAGAATAAAATTCTCTATTTAATGAGTTAACAAAAAATATATAATGCCATTTAAAAAAATATAATTTTGCCCTACAGTTTGAGTGCCACTGGATTTAAGATAATAAAGTTTATGCTAAAATGTGTCCCCCTCTATGCCTTACAGAATATCTTAATCACTTTTTTCTGTATCTTTTTACATACACGAATAAAATGCACTGTTCCATTATCTTGATATTATTTTAAATAAAAAATCGTTTAATTTTGAAGCAATTCGTAGTATTAAAAAGTCTTACGGCCGGTTTCATAATAAATAAAAAGTCACTTTAGATTTAAAGTTCTATCTAAAAGTGGAAAAAGCGTTTCATAATTTCAAGTTAAAGTTGTCAGTTTAATTATCTTTTAAAAAGGTATTTAAACTGACAACTTTGACTTAAGAGTGAATTTTTTTAGATCAAACTTTAAAAGTAATGTGACTATATTTATTATGAAACCGGCCGTTAATTATCTTTGGTTTAACTGCATCTGATTTTTAATGTTTACATTTTATTATTTTTTGTTATTCTGGAGGACCCCATTATTTCCGTTATTAATAGTTTGTATATTTATTATTAGCGCTGTGTGTGACGTAAATATAGAGGATGAGAAAATGGTATTAAAAATTATTAAATTGTCTCCTTACCTTTCTAAGTCGAAATTCACGAATAAATTCCAACAAAATACTCTATTTGTTAAGGTGGATACAAGTAAAATATCCGGTTTTGCCCAACAAACTGCTATCCATTTACTTCTCATAGTATCCTTACTAAATCGCACTTTCTTTTGCTTTATTGGATTCGGTAAAATTTGTTCTAAACGTCCATCTGTTAATCCTCGCCATATGTAAACATCTCTGTAAAAATAAATGTAAAATAAAAAGACATGTAATTTTTTATACAAGACGATAAAATTCTATTCTTGAAGTGATGTAAACTAAAAAAAAAAAAAATCGCGAAGTTGATCACATTGCGTTACGAAAGTTGAAACCTTCTGAGGCAAACGGGAATGGGGAGCGAGATTTAAAGTGAAACTTCTTTACGGAAGATGTAAACTAAAGAAAATCGCGTTACGGAAGTTGAAACACATTGCGTTACGGAAGTTGAAACACTGAGGCAAACGGAAATGGGGAGCGAGATTTGATATGAAACTTCTTTACGAAGGGTGTAAACTAAAAAAAATCGTGGAAGTTGAAACACTCTGAACGAAAAAGGAGAGCGAGATTTGAAGTGAAACTACTTTACGAAGGTTATAAACTAAAAAATCGCGTTACGGAAGTTAAAATACTCTGAGGTAAATGGAAGTGGTGAGCGAGATAAAGTAGATTAGATGTAAACATATACCTATTAACTAATATATTGCGGATCCTTTGCTTTTCTTGAAGGAAACACTGTGAAATGGAAATATCATTTCTGTATAAGTCTATCTCACACAAACACCCAACCGCGAATTATGCGCATGCTTGGAAACCTTGACTACTATTGGCTAACGAGAAAATCGTGATCACTTTTTGCGAATCACAGAGTTCTGTTTATTAACTAGCGTGAGAAATTTTAAATTTAAATTTGAGAAATTAAACAATGTACCTACTATTTATTTTGTATGTAAATTCTTGAATATAAATATTAGTAATAATAAAAAACAATTTGAATTAAATAATTTACTTTGTTGTACTGTAAAAATAATAGGAAAACAATCTGGTCAGGATTCATTTATTTAGGTGACAATAAATTACTGTATGAAACACAAAGCAAATGCTTTCGAAGTGCAACTACAAACAGAAATGAAATCAAACGTCAAAGTTAAACTACGTGTTCGCTGCATCACCAGGGCAGCGTTCCAAAACCAAGAATACCGAGTTTTGGCGTAGAGTATGATGTGTTGTGCTTTGGAACGAATGAGAGTTTTGTTGAAGTAAAAAATTGAAACTAAATTTAAAATAATTTTATAAAACTAACAAAACTACTTATCATTACAACATTAATGTCAAGCCCGTAATAAAAGCGCTTTTATGGAGCACTTTATGTTTATTTTCAACCAAAAGCATGTTTTCTTCCTCAAGAAGGCAAATTACTTCCATATGTAGAGAATCGTGAGCATCTACGTTTGAAAATATTGTGGAGTAATTTCTATACCCTCCTCGTTAGTAGAGTAAGTAGAACATCACTTTGGAGTAAATTCTGGCTGTTTTGGAACAGGTTGAGTAAACTCTGAGAGTAAGGTTATTAGTTTTGAAACGACTTTGTATAATTTCGTACTCTACGAGTAGGATTTTGGAACGCAGACCAGCCAGCGACGCTGTCAGCGTTAGCCAATAGTAGTCAAGATTTCCGAGCATGCTCATAATTGCCGGTTGGGTGTTTGTGAGAGACAGACTTATGCAGAAATGATATTTCCATTTCACAGTGTTTCCTTCAGCTACTATTATGGGAAAGATACGAGCATTAGCAATATATTAGTTAATAGGTATATGGATGTAAATCAGCGAGTCTGGCGTCACGACTAGAGCACTATAGTGCAGACGCACTTCTCTCCATCTCCAATAGTACAGGTTGGGGAGTAAGCTAACGTGTTTGTGCTAGTGATGGGCAAAACGGCAAACTGTATAATAATATTTATCGATTAAAAATAAACAAGGCGAATTTAATTAAATTATTCAGAAAGAAGTTAAACTTCAGCAGTGAAGTCTAAATAAACTTTTTTTTTTAAACAGCAGAAATTAAAATGTATTATTGTATCTACCATTGTGGTTAATGTGCTACTTGATCCGCTATTTTGGGTACACAACCCTTTAAAATTTGCTATAGAAAAACGAAATGTTATAAATTACCCAGATTTTGCAGCAGATGCTAACAAATATTCCTTATTGTAATCATCTGGATAGAATATTGATGTTTCATCTGGTAAATATATTTCTTGAGTGTTTTCTGAACTTATCTTTTCTTCTTCCTCAATATTTGGACTTTTTAGAATTTTATCATTTTTGTAGTTATCTTCATTTTTCTCTTTAGTTTCTTCGCTGTTACATATTTGTTCCTGTTCTGCGTTATTAGTTTCTGATTTCTTATTCCTCGTAGCTTTAATTATCTTTCTTTCTCCCTGAGGCATTTCTTCTGAAGTATTTTTTTGTTCTTCAGATGGATCTCGCTTTTTTATCATGTCACGCAACGAAAGGCAATCTTGTAAAAAGTCGCTACTACTAGATGCTTTAGAACCATCAGGGTTTTCTTCGGTGTCAGAATCGTTAAACTGAACGTTACCCCATGGATTCTTCTTGCTAACTTTTTCGTAGGTCTGTTTTTCCCTATCATCTAAATTATAAATTGGAGTGTCTACTCCTAATACTTCATCCACAATATTTAAATCGTTTATTTTTTCTTGTAATTCACTGATTTTCTCTTCTAAAACATTAATGATAGTTTCAGTGTCTGAAATAAATAACACAAGTAATTTTATAGTAAAATTATAAAACGTATTATTGTCGATTTTCATAATGTAACTTTACAAATTTAATTGGCTAAAAACGAGCACTTTAAGACGGCTAATATTTTTGTTAGTTTTCGTACATTTTTTATTTTGATAACAGCTTAATTTTCTTTATTTATATCCGAAAATAAGTCTAAAAATATTATTTTAGGATAAGAAAATTAAGTTTATAAATATAAAAATCTTGATACAGGTGAATTAATCATGATTTTTTAATACAGATTATTTGTTTCATTATTATTAAATAATTCCAGACATTCAAAAATTCATATCTTGCTTAATAATTCGAATTTTAACGTCGCGTATTTACCAATATCCCTAGATATCTATTTTTATATATTATCAGAAGAAATATTTAAAAAATTGGTAGAATACTCTATTAAAAGCGAATACCTTACGAAAGTAAAAAACACTTGTTATTTTTGGATAAAACCTCCCGTACAAGAAAAAAATATCTGAACAATCAATAAATTTCACGCAAGATTTCATGCTAATTTTGATGGAAAGTAGTAAACTAAACACAATAAAACAAGAATTTATACTACATTATTGTAAAAACTCAACATTCAGTCAAAAGTATTGAATCAATTTTTATTATCGTTGTAAACAATTTTCTCACTATTGTAATAAACTATTATTTTTCCAAATATGCTTAAATAAGTTCTATTTTAGTTACAGTAACAATAGACGATCAAACCAAGACCATTATAAAAACCTTCAACTTTATAATTTAAAAAAATATTCACTTTAATTAATGTTTTAAAATGAGTATAATTGATAATTAATACGATCTAAAGAAAAAAAATCTTACCAGTTTTTGTTTCAGGTTTATCCTTAACTTTCTCTTCTCTTTTATTTTTAGATTTCGATGTTTTTTTTAACATATCAACAACATATTCTCCTACTGCTGTTTTATAAATATTAATTGGTGCTGGACACCATGACAGAGAAGTTACATCTTGATCATTTCCTTTCATTCTATGTAACATTCTGCCCTCTAAAAACATCCGAATAAATAATACCACAAAAACAAGAAATATAATACAATAAAATGAAAAATAGATATACTCGTATCATCAAGGCATATTATCCATTGCTGGGTGTGCCAACCAGCTTTGTACACATATATCAATAATGATGAAATATTTGTACTAAATATAATTTTTTTAAATCAAACATGTGGCCCATATTACGAACCCACTTTTATAGGGCTCTTTTGTTAAAAGTGCCGTTTAACCTCCAAATATAATGTAAAAGCACTATTATTATAATAGTGTGCTCGTAATATGGGCTAAATTTAAATGATAATAAATGAACATCCTTACTTCTCAGGTCTGCAACAACAATTAATCCTCCACGAAGTCCAAACGCTGTTAACCATTGTGCATGAGGGCAAGATGACATACACATAACTTTAGCCTTTGTTTGAAACAAATCTTCGATCTTTGTGACTTTATTTAATGACATTCGCCAGACCATCACAATACCTTTTTCGCTAACAGACACTACACGATCTCCAACTATTGATACACCCACTAACACATCGTCATATTTCTACAACAATTATAATTTTATAATAATAATTATTATTAAAGCATGTAACAAAAGTTTTGAGAAAAATATACGCTCCAAATTTTATTACCAAATTAGGTCTAGTAGTTGCCGCGGGATAAAATAAATACATAATAGTTGTTTTAATATATAGGATGTCTCTTAAATAGGGGGACATGGCTTAACCACAGATTCCTGAGGCTAAAATAAGACGATTTAACTAAACTTGCTTCTACCGGAAAGTGCACCATTTAGCCAGAATTCTGCTTCAAAGTTCTTCGAAAAAAAATTTGCTTGTAATAACAGAACGCTTATACGATTTGGATGAAATTTGGAATGACAGTTCATATGGTTGTAATATAAGTCATCTTTTAATGTGATACTTGTTATTATTAGTGAACCACTAGTGTATGAAACTTAGGTGTCCCAACATTAATTAGACCGTAACTTTTTAATGGCAATGCCGAAGACGTGAAATTATTTTTCTACCGAAAGATACATTCAATAGTAAACTTTTCTCTCTCTCTGTTTAATTTTTGATATCTGTTACGGTTCAGACAGAAAAAAATAAAACTTGAGTGACTGCATCGTGAATTTTTTTAAAATAAATTTAATCTAGCAGTCTATCCAAATGTCAAACAAGTAATTTTTAATGACAGTAAGGAGTTGTCAATCTTCACAACTTGTTTAAGAGTAAGCTGAGATATGTAATCGTCTTATTTATAATAATGGTAGTAAAATATTATTAGGCCGAACAAACGGATGTTACTAATTTTAGAATATTTTGAAGAAAATTTTTGACAACCCGTAAAACAATTGTTACTGTCATTAAAAATTACTTGTTTGACATTTGGATAGACTGCTAGATTAAATTTATTTTAAAAATTTAGCAGTGCAGACACTCAGACACCTAAGTTTCATACACTAGTGGTTCACTAATAATAACAAGTATCACCTTAAAAGATGACATAACCATATAAACTGTCATACCAAATTTCATCCAAATCGAATAAAGCGTCCGATTATTATAAGCAAAATTAATTTTTTTTTTAAGAAAGTTTGGTTAAATCGTCTTATTTTAGCCTCAGGAATCTGTGGTTAAGCCATGTCCCCCTATTTAAGAGACACCCTGTATAGGTACCATGTTAAAATTGTCAGAAAAAGTTTTGAAATACGTTTTTAGGGAACAAAATATTGGACATACGTCTATCAAAAGTGGGCGACTGGAACTTTTGCCCCCAAATTGAATCAGCAGACTCATTTCAAATGCGGAACACAAAGTTAGAACGTTATCGCGCAAATTAACTCGATAATTTGGAATTTTAAAGATGATCGTTGGCAGAACTTTGGTGATGAATAATTTAAAATTTCGAAAAATAATGCAACCAAATAGACAGCGGCCCAGCTTGAGCAAATCTCCAGATGCTGCAGGGCTTTAAGGAGCCAAACACACACACATAGTATAATTCCCCAAAAATTTCTCAGACGTGACTACTTGAAGATTTTTGGGCATTTTTTAGCTGAAATACACTAATGGTGGGGAATACCAAAATTAAAAACAGAGACAAATGAAACAGGTATTAAAAAAAAATTGTGTCGCATTGAAGATAATAGTCTCCTACCCGTGTTATAAAATTACATTTCTTATCTCCTTAGTTTATAGGGACAACACCTTGTTAGTTAAAAAAAAAATATTTGAAAAAGATATCTAATTTTTTCTCAAAAATTTTTTTACATACAACTAATTTTCGTAAATGTTTTCTTTATGGGATGTGAAAATCATAAAAATCTAGTACATTTTTCGATATTTTTTGACTCTACTCGTCGAGCTGAGTCGATTGGTACTAGTTTGAAGGTGCGGAGACAAAAAATTAGATTGTCTAAAATTGAAAATTTCTATGTAAGTCTAAATATGACTTTTGGCACTAAAGTCTACCCTAACCTATTTGACAACATCTGAAAGAAAATGTGATATACTAAACATTGATAACCCGCCGAAAGCAAATCACTCCGCTTCGCTCCGTGTTGGTTCCCATCGACGCTTAATATAATATCGCTAACTCTTCAGGGCCGCAAGAACTCGATTACCATGATTTTAACTGAATTAAAAGAGGGGCGGAATTTAATGTTGGGCAAAAACTACTCATGTTGGATGCAAAACCAATTTTTACAAGTTTTTCATTTTGCCTTTCCTCACTCTGGGAGCGATTCTAGTATTACTCTACTCAAAAAGTAATTGGATTCATATGATTTTCACGTCCCATCAGCCAAAGTAAATAATTTTAATTACCATGTGCTCCTTATGATTCATTTTAAGAGACCGTGTGTTCATATCCCATAATCGAACAATATTATCATCACCAATGGATGCGACCAATTTATCTGGATCTCCCCAGTTAGAATGGTTGAGTGCTACGCCATAAACTCTAGAAAAATCTCATGATATCAAAATTGCAAAAAATACTATTTAACAATATACTTTTCGACATGTGCACCACTTATTTGTTGAATAACAGCAGGTTCAGATGGATCCTTAGGATAAATTATAATAATATCTCTGCGGGAAGCGTACACTACTGTGTTATCAGAAGCACAGTCTATTGAATTGAACTGATACCAATTAATTGGTGGTGGAATGAGCAATTCATTCATGATGAATAACTTTTTATTCTGAACAAACTAAAAAAGTATGATTTATAAACTGCAATACTAAAATTGTACTTTGTTAAGGCCTGATCACATTTGTTAGAAAGAAAATTGCGCCTCAAACATGATTTTAATATGATCATTAATCATTTCGTCTATTTACTAACATGTTGCTGCATAATGCAGACTATGAGAAATGATCAGTCTTGTTTTTTTTACAATAAATAGATTTTCAACATAAAAATTCTTTTAATTGTCAATTTTATTATCGTTAAAGTTTAGAATTGAAAATATTTTTAACAGCCCTAAATTTGAGGTTAGAAGAGTGTATTGAAGGCATGTTACCTTGATATAGTGATTTTTACAACACTTTTCTTTATATAAACTTATTGTACATTAGTTTTCTTACAACAAACCTTTTTATATATAATAGTAAACTTGTGTGCCAAGCTTTTCACTAGTAGCAAGCCGGCAAAACAAAACACAAATTAGAGAAAAAATACGCATCAACAGCATCAACCGACTATGAAGTAGTAAACAGAAACAGATGAAAATGATAATGGACATGCGCACTTCCTCGATTAATAAAACATGTTCAAAAGAAAAGGATCGTAAACTTATTTACGAAACTGTTTTATTTTAAACAATAACTTCTTTTGGCTTTTGTTAATATTTACATCTATTTTATTTAATAACATGCTAGTCACTTACAATCAGTCAACGTTTAAATTTGTCATATTTTACCATTGATGCTCTTTTTAGTTTTTACCCACACTACGCGAAACTCAAATGTATTTAGTGTAAAAAAATTAAGAGCATACGAATAAAAAATGTTTTATAAAAATAGGTCCTTTTCCTTTTGGTACGATATGATTTAAAATTAGAAAATAGTCATATATTTACATGACATATGAATATACTCGCATATGCAACTTTTTTTAAAACAAAAAACAAAATATGGAAACATTAAATACGAGTATATTTTATTTCTTGTATTCAAAATGTGTCCATTAGGCTCAAATGCAAGCTGACATCGACCAATCAGAGAATTATGAATTCTATAAATTATATTCTGCAGGCAGCCAGTAGGTAAAAAATTGTCTATTTCAGATTAATTTCGCATTGTTGTTTCACTGTTTATTCTTTTGTTTTAAACGTAGGTATCTTGATTAAATTTCCTTTGAAAAAAATTTGCTATTTATAAAACTTTGATCCCCTGTAATTCCGCAACCAAAAGGAATAGCATCTATGATATGACATTTTTTTGCTCAAAAAGATATCAGGAACACGCTGGTAATTTTTTTTACACACTACGTGATACATCCTGTATGTACTCTTTTAAAATTTGTGTTTACACTGAACACTGGCTTTTCATTTCAATCACGTCTGAAGTTTTTTTTTTAATTTATACCTTTCTTTGGAACTTTTAATAATTAAAATGTTTCAGTTTAAAAATTTATAATTTTCATATAATGAACGCCTGTTATTTCATCACACAAGAAAATAAAATTATTTTAAAAATTAAATTTATTTTGGGCAGTAGAATATATACAATTTGAAATAAATGTCATAGTTGTTACAGTATAATAAAATATAATAATTATCTACGCTAATTATCTTTGGGTTATCTACATACGCTTAAATTAGGATGAAAATCTACAGCAATAACAATTTTCAAATTTTATTCTCAGCCTTATCGTTTCAAACATTCACAATAAGTGACAGTTTTCTTCACCAGCCAATTCAGTATACCTTCACTCACTTTTACAGTCTTTCTATAATTAAACTTTCGAGTTAAAAGAATCAACATTTTAAATGCATTACATTCATTTGCTTGTGCTGCAAATAAAATTAATTTTTCGTGAGTCTAGATAAAATAGTTTATAACAACATTACAAAATAACGTACATAAATTTATTTACTTTTGTTACTTTATCCATACAAACTTTTAAATGAAAATCTTACAAGTGATAATATAAATTATACAATATACAATAATGACAGTTTATGGATAAAGTTACCGATTCTAAACAATATCAACAATCAATAATCATTTAAAATGTCAATAGTTTTCTAAAAATAGCAATGTCCTGGATATAACATTCAGATATTGTAGTATATAAAATATAACGTAATTCATTCTATAAGGCCAAAAGACCCTGTGCACAGGATTCTATGTGCAAATGATATTAATAAATAGGTATGTTTCAAGATTGCATTTATGAGCGTACAATCTCATTATTAAGAAAATATAAAACAAAAGAATAGGAAGAACAGCAGGCTTACACAGAATATCGATCGCGATCGACCAGTCGATTGCAAAGAAGTTTAAGCAAAAAATTATTATAGTCGCTGTCAAATTAGTATTGATTGATGCTCAACTTTTTCCGTTCTTGCCCTGCGGTGTTGCCGCTTCTTAACTTAGAATTTCAAGATTGCCCAACAGCGTAATATGCAGTCTATACTTATTTGACGTTTTCGTTTATTGTCTCAGAGAACTTGGAAGGATGGTAAGCGTGCATTTATTGTTTTAGGGCGTACCTATATGCATTTGTTTTTTACCTCGTATCACTCAGAGAGTACGCTTCGTGAGCCTTCAAGCGCTCTGACAAATCTGAGTTAGTCTCACATTTTTTTAAAAAGTATTATACATGAAAGTATATATAACAAATCGCGTATACTTATTTTTGCTGTATTAAATCGGTCTTGATTGTCAATGTCGGTAGTGTCAAAATTAAAAGAAAACGTTTAAGTTTCAATACTTTCTAAGTTAGAAGAGGGAGTTAATTTTTTTGAAATATATTTGTAATTTATTAGTATATTAAACACAAAGAACTTGCTCCACTATAAAAAAAAATATTGAAATAGTAGTTGACACATAACCAATTTCAAAAAGGTCGTATTTACGTAGCTGAAAAAACGTAAAAACTTGGTTACTTGATTTTTAAGGTATACTTTCCATTCTGGATCACCTAACTTTTTCAAAATTTTACACAAATTTCAATAATTAATTGTAAAATATCTACCGGATATTTCGTGATATTTTCAAATTTGAAGCTCTTTAAAGAACAATATTTTAAAAAAAAAATGAGTACTTAGAAGTCATAAAAATTCTGGCAACAGCCCTATTGCAATAATAATTATATCGTTACCAGAAATTTAATATTTATAATATATTACTATCCAAATTATAATTTGAAACATTTTTTTTCTATATTACATATTTTAATTTATTTTACTCTATCTATTTTAGCAGTTTCATCTATAATTTCTTTCAAGATTAATTCTTTTATTTCATCATTGGAATCTTCTTTAAAAAATAATTTATTTACAATTAATTTGAAGTAGTCACGATAATTTAATAGTTAACTGTTGACATCAAACATAAAATTGTTAAATAAAAGTTCTACTTTTGAAATAAGGTACTTAACAAATTTTGGGGAAGTATTTTAAATAGTACATAACATACAGTAATTATATATGCAAAATTATTATTATATATATTTTTAAACGTTAATACATTAGCTTTTTAGCGGGAAATTTCGCATATATAATTAGGTGTATATGTATAATTTACAACACTTCCCCAAAACTTGTCAAATACCCTATTCCCATTATGTAACGCTGTTATCCGTTCTTAAATTTCACGAACACTCTTGATAATTTAACATTCGGATGACGTCACCACACTATGTCAGAGATAATAAACAAAAACGTCTATTAAACGAAATTTAAGTCGATCGCGATTTTAGAAACTCTGCGCAAACCTGACTTACAGTATACTAGTTTGGCAATAAGGTTAATATGCTTTTAATTTTATGTAAATAATGTAAAAGAGGGATTCCATTAAAATATACAAATGTAAATATGAAATAATTTAAGTACTATGTAGTATTTTATATTTATCTGCCAAACTAGAGCTATTATCAATTCATTATTGCCACTTATTACTGAAATTAAAATAATATTGGAAGTCCTTATAGGTATAGAATGATATAGTACAAATCAGACAATTAAAAATTTCGTTAAAATTGCTTTGAATAAACATATTTAGTTGGACTTCAAAATTATAATTACGAGATATGACAAATGATTACTGCGAACAGTCTAAAAGTATAAAGCAAAATATTTTGGAATCCTACAATAAATAAAATCTAAAATTATTTTTCGTTTTTACAAAGAAAAATAATATATACTAATAGGTACAAATATAGTATAATTTACATATATACATATTTAAAACATTTGCTGATTGCAATTAACGATAAAAAAATATTATTTACCTGTGAAATTTCATCAATTTCATCTTATTTTCGAATATATACCTTTTGATTACTAAAGTTCAAATTCCAAACATTAAGTAAAATCAACTTAGCTGTGGTATAATCTCATGCTTGCGTCTACTTTTCAAGCGGAGATGTACAACAGGAGGCACTTTAACGATCATCAAAATCAATCATGATTTGCTTGTGGATGGTTTAGTTGTTATTGACAAAGTCGGGCTTGATGGCTGGAGTGGTTTTCGCGCAATTGTCTGCGGAATAACAGTCAATGATTTCGGAATTTTAGGTAGAATCATTAGTTTATTTGGTGCTGGACTCATTTCTATCTGTGAAGAATCTTTCAGCCGATCCACTAAAGTTTTAGGATTGTCGATTCTAGGAGATTCTTTCGCCGTTGTGGTAGGCGCTGTTATAGATTTAGTCACTGTGGTTGCTGCCATAGATTTCTGTTTGCGAGGTATTACCGGTTTTAAGACTGAACTAGTTGATACTTCTGGTTCACGTTGTTTTAGTTTAGCTTCAGCAACTTTTTGCTTCATTTCGTTATTTTTCTTCATGGCGCACATGCGATTATAATCCTGTAATGAAATGTGGTACGGTTTTCCGTTCGATATCACTTGAACTAATCCGGTTATACGTTTCGGATCGGTGGGAGTGCTCGTAACTGGTCCTTTAGCTGGATTTACAGGAATTAACGTCGGGCGCCAATTTTTTCCAATTGGTAATTTAAACTTTTGGGACATTTTAAATATGGGCGCAACTGGCCGATTTGTTCCTGGTTGAAGAGAAATCAAACCTGGAGGAACTCCAGGGGATTTCTGCCGTACGGATAACTGAGTAAGAAAATTAGGGTTTAGTTGAGAAATTGGAATTGGCGTATTTTTCGGCAAATTGGCTGCGTTCACAATGGAAGATATATTATGAGGTGGTTCTTTGCTAGATATAATGCCGCTTTGACTTTTCTTTATTTGATTGAAGGGCAGCATTGTTAGTGGTTGCATTGGTAAAGAATTGGTCGGTATGTTATCGTAAGCACGAAGTCTATTTTGTACTGATACACTGTAATTAACAGCGTGGTGACTGGCATTAGGAGATAAAGTGAGATCACCATTTCTAAAATATTTTTCTAACAAAATCAAATGACGCAGAAAACTACTCTGATTTCCGTAAGGTTTTTGTAATTCTTGCCAAAGATGTTTCGTGTCCACATCATACTGAATTGTACAAGCACACTTCTCCCAGCCTTCTGGTGTTCTTTCTTTGACGGAATTGAATTCAATGCTGCCCTGTAGCGGCAAATCTTCCTCGCCGGGGAATAACTGCCGGACAGATATTGAAGGGTTCGCTCCTAATCTATCAACCACAGTAGCTTTATTCCTATTAGTAATTTTCATGATTTTAGAGATCTCCACAGCTTGACGTACTGATTCGGGTAATTGAAGTTTCTTATATACATTTTTATTTGCAATAGGCACTTCAGTTTTAGAACTGTCTTCAACATCACTAGCACACTCGAGAACCATGTTGGGCACTAAAGTTTCAATATCAACCATGCTGTCTGAGTTCGGGGTACTTTCACGCGATTCACCGTTTTCACTATTGGAAGGCACTCTGGATTGGTCGGTTTTATCAGTTTCTGAGGGCACCGCAGAGCCCGTCATTGAATTTTTGTTAGTTTTAGAGGGTCTCTTCTTACTTCTTTTCAGCATATCTTTGTCGCTTTTTTCTTTCATTGGCACTGCTATAGGTTCCTCGGCTTCTGCTTCGTCCATTACTTCAATGTCGTGGAAATGCAATAGTCTTAAACAAAAAATGAAACATATGAAATCTTGATAATTGATCGTGTGCGAAAGAACGCAAAAATTAAGAATTGTGAAAATTTTAAAAACAACGTCTAATAAAATTTGTAAACTATGTACTATGAAAATAAAGTGGTTATTTTTCAAACTTGTACATGTAAACTCTCTACTTCGTGTCGTGTCACAAACTGCACTCCTCGTGCAATAAATATTGCATTTATTGCACAAATATCTATTAAAACAATATTAAAAAGTTGAAATGCACATTAGCCATTAAAAATAAAGAAATATTTTTTTAAATTTTACTTTAGTGCGATTACATACGATTGGACCCTAATACACGGCACAGAGCAACAATATTTCTTAGTAACTTTTTTTTCGAAATCGCAGTTTATTTTTGGAAAAAAAAATATTTCCACGTAGAAAAACAAATTTGAATGGATAAGAAAATGTATAAGAAACAATTCTAGTGACAATAAGACAATATTACACCTTCAATTGTTTCTAAGGACCAATCGTCTCTAATCGCATATGATTTATATTTTCAATAAAATTCGTTGAGGGAGTAAACGTCTTAAACTAAATGAACTTTACAAACGGGTTCCCTGTTTAATAAGCTTTAAAATGCTACCTTTTATTATTAATTTCTTTTGAAATCAGTGACATTACAATGGGCTACTTGCGTACCTTTTTTTTATTTAATATTTTTGAAGAGCAGGTAAAAACTTGCTCCCATATTTTTTCTTTTGACAAAATTTTTATTAATTAGCCAGAAAATAAATAATGAAATTTGATTATTTGAATTACCGCCATGTATGACGTAGAATTACGCCGCACCAATGAGTGATCGCAAAGCCATAGCGTTTGTTTGTACGGGTAATGTAGATTTCTTGTTTGACGTTTCAACAATAGTTTGAAGGTTAGTATTTTAGTTTGTTTTTTTCGTATCGATATTTTAAATTACATGTAACTACCTATGTGTTTATTTGTGAAGTAATTAATATATTTGAGATCCTAGAGAGAGCAAAATGTCAAATTTAAATTAAAACTTTCTCGCACGCAATGCCATCTATAAGTTACATTCTTAAACATGGTTCTCTTCCTCGGTTCAATATAATGACGTCACAGAAAATTTCCTTAATTTACTAAAAAACAAATAACTTTTTTTAAATAAAATTTATATTTTTATATATGTTTTCAACATAACATTACGTATATAGTGATAGAAATCGGATTTTCAGTACCATGCAAGTAGCCCATTGTCACAAAATATTAAAATGTGTATTAAATTTCCTCGCATATGTATAAAAAGGGACAAAATGATTTCTAAACGCAGTGAACGTGTTAAAACAAAGTAATTGTTTATTTTTCGACAATAACCTACAAATTTACGTTAAGAAAGATCTGAGCTTAGATTTAGTAACTTCAAATTCTACTGGATTTCATATTCTATTATAACTGAATAAGAATAATTTATACAAATATAATTTTAATCCAACTTTTCAAATGTTACAAGTTAAAAAAACGAGGCCCAGTACTATATCTGTGTGAAATATATTTCTTTTTTTTACGCTCACTTGTATTGTACTGTTGACTTTAAATTCAAAATTTGAAGTAAAGATTTATAACAGAAAATAAAAACTTACCGTCTCTTGTACTGCTTGAAGAAACTGGCTGTAGAACTTTTAATTTCACCAGGTGGCTTCAAAAGTAGTGTAGCAAAATATCGACAAAGTTTACATACTACAGGTTTATCTGATAACTTGACAGGTATACCTTCCTTTTCCAACGCAGCATTCATATTATTTCCCTCAAAACCCAAATAATGAATGTGGTTGCGTGCTAAACGCCGCTTACACAATGCACACACCATTAAATGTTCGATAGCAGTGTAATGCTCAGCACATATTGGAATTGAATGTAAACCGGGATTATCTAAGTCAATATTAATCTGAAAAAAATAAAAATATGTAAATATATTGTATATATATATATATATATATTCTTGTTTGTAATTTATTTTATAGTAAACTAAATGTCAATAAATTGTCCTAAATAAATTTAATATTTTTCAATAATTAAGTTAAATGAATAAAAAGAAGTCGAATAATAAAAATATTGGCTGGTACAGGGTGATTAGCATAGTTTTTTCTCTGTCAATCATTTAAGGATATTTTAAGAAATAAAATACTTATAATTCATAAAAAATTAACAAATATAATATAATTTTAGACAAACTTACCACACGAGAAACACTCTTCTTCATTTTCATTAGCCATTTCCGACGAAGGACATGAGATGATTCTCTGTGGCAATTGAGAACGTGGCAGTTATTGGGGCGAGGTATATTACTGGGCATCACACTATTATTACTACGTTTGAAGTTCTTGTTCAATGTAGATCCCGAGTTCAATCTTCTGTCCACGTGACGGTAGCAAGCATCACATAAACACGAATCTCTCATCAAATATATTTCGTCTGGAAGAGAACAAATACTAAATATAAGTTTTGATCAAACTTATCATTTTAAAGTAGCTAATAACATAACCGACCACAATGTAAAGTACTACTTTAAGGACTGGTATTTAAATGTCAGTTAAAAGAAAAACACAGCATCGATATAATAGCCTAAATTGTAAAAATTACACATGTGTCAATTTTTCGATGCCAAATTGTTCTTATAACAGACAGTTAATT
Organism: Ophonus ardosiacus; assembly: GCA_943142095.1. Classification (NCBI taxonomy): domain Eukaryota; kingdom Metazoa; phylum Arthropoda; class Insecta; order Coleoptera; family Carabidae; genus Ophonus; species Ophonus ardosiacus. Next base: position 48,281,363 of record OW964826.1, on the reverse strand, counting down.
TACCGGCAGATTAACCAGACATGAAAATATCGGGCAGTTAACAGGTGATTGATTACAATTTAACGAAGTAATTATTTGCAAATTAAAATTTCTAGATTTATGAAGTACAATTATTTTAAATGTAAATAATACAATTACGGCAGTACATTACTAATTCGGACCAAAAGTTAATCAAATCGTAATATGAAGAGAATAGGGTTTAAACCATGTTTTTATTAAGGTACAAGGAACACATTACTATTATTGAGAATAAGAAAATCAGGAAGGTCGTGAAAAGGAAAATCTGCATAATTATTTTAAACAATAATTAGTTATAATCCTTTGAAATTACGTTGCGCAAGTTAACTTGGTTACAACTTGTTAAACTATCGTTAACCATCAGTTAATCAGAAAATGTCGTGTCAAAAAATAAAAACGAACTGATGTGCGACGGGGCTCGTATTTTAATCCAAACCAACGTTTCGGCACCATATAATGTTGCCTTCTTCATCCTGTGTATGCAGCCGAAACGTGGTTTCGAATAAAATACAGAGAACTTAAGCTAAATTGTTTTATATCATTATTATGAATTCTGAAAGATTTTTTACTAATTTCAGTTCCAATACAATTACGGAATAGACGATTTTGATCTGAAGAAGAGATTGATGCTGCAATTCAATTATTATTTTGAAAGCATTCCAAAATATGATTGGTTGAGAGCTTTTAAGAAGTGGAAGGAAAGAATAGCGAAGTATATTATTGTTAAGGGGAATTATTTTGAATATACAGAGTGTTATGTAAGTAAGTGATCAACGCTTAACCAATGGTAGAACTGACCCCAAAGATAGTAAATCTGGCAATAATTTTTGTTGAACATACTGTCTACAAGAACTAGAGGCCTTTAAAACTGACCAATCACGTCATAGTTCAAAACTTTATAAAGAGTAAAAATCAATGGCTGGTAGCACAAGCCTTGTTTTAACTAAAACACTGTTTTAAGAAATGTCAAATTTCATTATTTAATAACAAAAATAAATAACATCAAATATATTAAAATATGATTTTGAAGCAGCACATAGTTTGTATTCAATCAAATATTTTTTAAAAAATCGTTCTTTACACATAAGGGTGAAATTAAACATTGAAATTTGAATTTGACATTTCTTAAAACAGCGTTTTAGTTAGAACAGGGCTTGTGCTACCAGCCATTGGTCGCGTTCAGCCGCACCTAGCAGCTATCTAGCTGCTAGATAGCAGCGGTCGTGGTAATTCGACCGGTCCATCTAAAAATAAAACGTATTCTCACCTTATAATAAAATTTTATACTATATAGTATGTAAAAGTTTACCAGATTGAATTTGTTTGTGTATTTCTCTGCTTTCATTTACCAAATATGACATATTTTCATATTCATATTGTATTATTTCATTTGAATTTGTATTTACTAGCGCCATATTTCCTATTTTTGACAGTAATAGCAGTACGCTAGGTCATCTAGCACATTTTGTTTTCGCTAGCCCGCTAGACTAGCAGCTAGAATCTAGCGGTCGGTCAGCGGACCGTTCAACGACTTTCGCTAGGTTAGCGAGCTAGCAGCTAGATGCGGCTGAACGCGACCATTGTGTTCTCTGGAAAAAATGTGATACCTGTCACAAATGACATAAAATCATTGACGTCTATTTGGAAATAACTCTCTGTACCGTCTTACAACAGCACGACTATTTTGTAATGTCTCGCTATAAACCATATGCATGTCTACATACTCTTGGTTGGTGAAGGTAAATGGCATTTTGAGAATATCAAAAAAACAGAATATAAATTGTACGTCTATGCAAAAAAACATTTAACGTCCGATTGACAATCAATATTTTTTCCAGAGAACACATTGATTTTTACTTTTCTATAAAGTTTTGAACTATGACGTGATTGGTCAGTTTTAAAGGCCTCTAGTTCTTGTAGAAAGTATTATTGCCAGATTTACTATCTTTGGGGTCAGTTCTACCATGGGTTAAGCGTTGATCACTTACATAACACCCTGTATTTAAAATAAAATTTGAGAAAAATATTAATAATATGTCTTATTCTCAATAATTCTAGCGTGACCTCGTAAAATGTGAGATAAATTATACAAACAAACACACAAACATCAACGAAAAATGCGGACGGTTAAAATTGAGCAAATTCACTTATAAAATATAGCAATAAAACAATTTACTTACATATAATCAACAACCATCTTGGCATGGACAACTGGAAAATCTTTAAAAATATGGAAATGGATACTGAGAAGGAAAATTCTGGAAAAAGGGAATAAGTATAGAACTAAATAGGATCATCATGAAAGGATAAAATATACTGGTCCACGAGTGAAAATGCATTGTAACGAAATCAATCTGCACTTACTTTCCAAAATCTTATTCTGACGTTCAACACTTTTGATCTGAGCAATGTGTAAGGGGGTATCAAACAAGCCAAACTTTCCGAAACAGTATGCACACTCGTCGCTGCATAATCTGTCAGGATGAATGCTGAACGAACTTGCTTTTTCAGGAATTACTAAAGCTTTGGTACTACCAGATTCCCCTTCTTTTGATGGGTCGTCACCGTCTGAAGCGTGTTCGCTACTTCCATCTAAAACATAATTATTTTATGAAACACTTGTATTTACTTATATTTTAAAAATTATAAACAATATTATTTGAAAGATGAAAAGAAATTTTTATACATATTTGAAATTAATTGATCAAATATAATGTATTATTAAATAGCGCAAAATGTTAAAATGTAATCATTTTTAAAGCAAAATTTGTATATTTACATAATTCAATTTTAAAGTGTTAACTATTTAGTTTTGGAATTAGAAATAATTTAATTTCATATAATGTACATGTTCAGGTAAATGGAGAATGAGTAATTTCCATCACCTATTCTTTGAAATACACTAATTCATTTATATTTTTCCTACAACCGTGCGTAAAGTACATACTTTACGCACTCTTTACAATGTGTAAAATGTCACTTTTCAAACATGAGTGCGTGAAAAGTAAATACATTGCTAGGCAACATGCATATTCGGTTAATTTACTTGTCAAATATTTGATGATGCCTGTACACCAACAGTCAGTATTATGAAAAATAGCACTAACATTTCGATTGTAGGAAAAATATTGTATGCAACTCGTGTGTAAATAGTATTTTATATCTCGTGTTAAAACATTGCACTCGATCAAAAAAATACTACTTTACACACTTGTTACATAAATAACTATTATTCTTCTCACTTATAAAATCATTCGCTCACTCTTTTTTATTCAATGAAGGCTAATTAATTCGCAAGGAAAAATTGTACAAGGATTATATTCAATTTTCCTAAGAATATCAGGTATTACAAATGAAATTCAAGTATTATTTAAAGTCCGTAATGGCCTAAAAAATACCAGATAAAATAATAAAGAAAATAAATAATAAAAAAAACTTTGAAAAATAAAATTCTAGGATCATTTATAAAAATATAGTAATTTTTAAGATATTTCCACATAAAATAAATTAAGATATAGTTTGATAAAAAATTGGTGAAAAAATATTTTTAAAAAGTAGGTAAATTTCTCAAATGTGTATATTACGCATTAACAAATTCTTGAAATCTTAGTCATACAGCATTTGTTCTTTCACAAAACCGACGTTTCGGTTTACATTTATTTTTTCTTTGAAAATTAAAAATATTCAAAAACAAAAACCGACATCAGAATAATACGGAAAACAGCCGGAAATATCTTGTGGAAGATTTTTCAGAGCAAAGAGATGTATAAAGGTTTTTTCGAAATTTTCTACGATGTTATACTTCAAAACAGATTTAAAATCTGCATCTAAATCTTGTGAAACAATTATTCTAGCGTAAATGAAAAAATTAATTATAAAGTTACAATTTTTATGTGCTTTTGGTCAAGGCAGCCATGGATTATGACAAAAATAACTGCGTTGTTTTTAACTGTCAATTAGAACTAAATTTACATCAGAGTAGTGAACTAACACGAAACAAAAAGGTAAACTGTTTAGTTTTAACTGACAGTTAAAAACAATGCAATTGTTTATATTTTGTTATAATACATGAGTCTAGACTAAAAGCTCATAAAAATAATAACTTTATAATTCATTTTTTCACTTACATGCGGGCTATTCTGTAACTCAGTGGTTAATTTTTAACAACTGGTTAAAAATTATAACCCATCAAGTATGTTGATATATAACAAAATATTAGATATTTAGTTGTCAAATTAATATCTATTGGATAAATTTTTAATCAGTTTCAATCACTTGAATTACAGAAGAGTCCTGATGATGAGCTAAAATAATCGTTTCAAATGAATTAGATGCAGAATTTTAATCTTTGTAACAATAACTTCTAATGAAGTATTTTTGTATAAAATAATTAGGAAACATTTACACAAAGAAAAACTGTTTCCCCGTGTTAGATGTCTATGGCCCACTTTTTGTTTTACACCCTGTACATGATTTTATATTTGAGAATTTGGTAGATCTTATTTGTGTGATAATGTTAATGTTTAGTTTAATTAAATAAATTGTTTTTGAATGATTGTAGACCCGGAAGAAAGTATAATTGAATAGTAAAAAAAAAAAAAACGCCGGTTTTGTAAGAATAAATGCTGTATGCTTCAGATTTCGAGTAACTGTTACAGATTAGCAGGTGTTAACAATTATTCGAATTATCAGTAGTACAGCATTTATTTTCTTAAACAACAGACGTTTCGGTACACTCTTGTACCCTCATCTGGGTAAGATCTTTCAGAAATTTATGTACTAGATCTTATTTATCCAGATAAAGGTACAAGAGTATACCGAAACGTCGGATGTATAAGAAAATAAATGTTGTATGACAGTCAAAAAAATTCCCACTGTCAACATATACTCCAGTCAGTAGAGATTTTTACCTTAAAAAAGGTGGGATAGTTACCGCATTAACGTATCTCTAACCGGTTCAGAGTAGTGGATATATTTTTAGGAAAGCGTTGACAAAAAATATTTAAAAATCACGACGAATAGTAAAACCTATTACTCTAAGTATTAAATACATAATATTATTTTTGAGTAATTTTAATTTATTTCATAAAATGATATTTTGGTCAAATATTTTTTAACTATTTGAAAGTTCATCCCAAACCCATTTTGTAGAAAAAAATACGATTTTTAATTTTGCATTCTTGTAAAATTTTGATACGGTCATTATTTTCGAGAAAATGACCAAAAACAAAAAAAAAACTTTTTTGCACCTTTGATCCAAGATGGCGGCTCACCGACACTTCTCTAGGTCAAAAAATTGAATTTTTCAACCTAAAGTATATATTTTTAAATCATAACTACCCCAACTTTTGTAAGAAAAAGGTCTTTTTGATCTTCATTGACTGCACTAACATAATTTTGAAAAAGTTGATTTTTCACAGATGTAGGAAAATACAAGGTATTTCATGGGAAATATTAGGTACGGAATTTATGGTGTACAAAAATTGGAGCCCGCGAATAATCCCTCATAAACACAACCGCGAATAATCAATGACACACAAATATTCTGTAATTAGAAATATGAGAAAGAAAGGTGAAGTAGAATTAGCCCAAAACCAATTATTTACCCATGTTAGATCGATTAGAATAATGTGACTTGCGGTTCGCACCCGCGGTATCTGAAGAATGTGATCCGTGTCTCCAACCAGAACTGCCAGCCTAAAACAAATTTATAGGTTATAAATAATTCACAAATAAATGAAATAAAACTCACCTCCTTCATAACTTTATAGCAGGAATTCTCTCCGTCGCTTTTTCCGTTCGTCCCGTCAGATTTTGCAGCATCACCTTCACCCTCTTTTAAACTTCTAGTCTTGCTTTTTTGTAATGTCATTTTCAGCGGATTTCGTTTCTTCTTGTCTCCTTGTCGATTAAGTTTTATCACAGTTTTCAGAGTTCCGGTGTATGTTTCAGGTTTTGTTTGTATTTTCTGTTTATCACGTTGTTTTGCTTCTTCGGCAGCTCGAAGACTTTGCAATCCAAGGGCGCTCAAGATATTTTCTTTGATTGCGAGATTTTCAGGCGTTTCTTCGATAACGACTACTTGGTCGATTTTATCACATTCCATAGGTTGAACAGGTTCTTCTGCATTTTCTTTTTCTTCTTCATGAAGATCTCCATTTACTTCAGGAACTTGTACTGTTGTTTCTGTGACAGAAACTGATAATGCAGAATTTTCTTTTAATTTAGTTAATAATTCATCTTCGATTTTTTCTTCACAAGGTGCTTCAGTTGTTATTTGCTCAGTTGGTATTGTTTCAGTTATTATTGGTTCATTTGTTTCTGTTTCAGTTGTTACTGATTCATTTGTTATTGGTTCATTTGTTACTGGTTCAGCTGTCATTGGTTCAGACACTTCACAAGTATTTGTTTCATTTTCTTGTTCAACATTTTCAACATCTAACTTTTCTTCTTCGTTTAAATTATCAGCAATTTCAGTTAGTTCTTCAGTTATTACAGTTTCTTGTGATATAGTTTCTTGTGATACAGTTTCTTGTGAATGATAATCAGATGTCACATTATCTGTGTCTGTACTTGTATCAGTCGGTAATTCAGGAACTGTTTCAGGGACTTTTTGAATTTCATTGTCACAAAATTTATTCGGTGTTATTGTAAGATCTTTTTCTTCCTCTAATTTCAAGTTACGGCGTGATGAACGAGTAGAACGTTTCTCAACTTCTTCAGTTGAATCGTTAAACACTTGTTTCATTTGATCCAAAATTAATGATTTATCAGGAACTTTTTCGCTAGGGGATGAAGCAATTTTATCTTCTAATTTTTCTTCCGGTTCGGTTTTTTCAACTTTTATTTTATTTTCAGTTTCATTTTTTATATTTTTTGAACTAATTTCTGTATTTTCAAGCGTTTCGGGATCTGTTTTCGTCGATTCAGTTTTAATTTCCAATTTGACATCGTTTGAATTTGTGTCAGTGTAACTGTTTACTCCTAAATCAGAAATTTCATTCAATTTAGGTTTTATTTCTTCATTTAGGTTGGAATCTGGAATTTGAGACGTTTCTGTTGAAAGACTTCTTTTTAAAATAGCTGTAAATTTCGTACTAATTTGCTTGATGTTTAAATTTTGAATTTCTTCTGGACTTGAAGTCGATGTTTGTATTTTTATAGATTCTAATATTTCTTTCTTCAATAAATCAGATTTTGTAAGATTTTCTTCTTTCGGAGGAGAATCTCCGTCAATAGCACCATTTTCTTGCAGAGAAACTAAATCTGAAAAACTGCTATCAGACTCAGATAAATATCCTGAACATTTAGATATTTCACTTCCGCTGTATTCAGAACAAAGTCTTCTTCGTTTTTTATATTCACTGTCTAAACCGTCTAATAGTTGAGAATCTTTCAATTTTCTGTGTTTTCCATTCCGTAAAATTCTTGCTGGCGAGTCTGATCTAGTTGTGTAAGGGCTAAATCTTCTTGAAACTGTCGTATCTATGCTTTTTCGAAGTTTGGAATTACGTTTCGATTTTGGACTGGCACTGCGTCTTGTATTTGTAAACAAAACAAATGGCTGTTCAAATGTTGTATCGGTTTGTAATTCTTCGACGGCTGGTATTTTTTCAATGCTGTGTCTTCGTTTTTTAACGGCTTTCCTGGCAGTCTTCGGCTTTGGTACATTTAAGTCTAAATTATTTATAATATTTTGAGCAGCGGGATCCAGTGTAATATCTTTTTTCATTGTATCAATAACTTCTTTTTTGATGGATTTTTTTAATTTTGCTTCTGGTTTAAGTTTTCTGGGTGTAGTTTTCTTCGCAGGTTTCGGTTCTTCAGTTTTAGTAGGTGTTGCATCTGCTTTTTTCTTAGCTGCGACTTTTTTCTTTGCAGGTTTTTTCATTAATGAATTAATATCAAGTTGTAACTCATTTGCGACGTCATTGAGAACATCTTCTACTGTTTCCGTTGCTACTGTTTCAGCGCAAAGCTTTTGTTTTTTCTCAGTTATTTCACTGTTTTCAGTAGCACTTTCTTGAGCTGCTTTCTTCGTTCTTTTCTTCGGTGCTGTTTTAGTCGCGGTGTTGTCATCAGTCGTAGATGTCATCGATTCGATGCCCGAAGATGATTGGTTTGCGGTTGAATTATTGCTATCTTTCGCGGGCAATAATTTCGGTTTTCTTTTATTTTTAAGTCCATTTTTAATTAATGTAATATTTTTACTATCTATATTAATTTTATTATTTTTGAAAAGTGATTTGGATAATTTAAGTTTTTTAGTTTTTTTATTTTTGGTTTTAAAATTGATTTTTAAATTCTTTTTAATTGGATTTTTTGCTTTAGTTTTCTTCACTTGTTTAGGGGTGGGTGCAGTGACAGTTTGTGCCACGGGTTCTAATTTTGGTACATCTGACTTTACGGGGTTAATTTTATTCGTGGAAGTGTCTATCGCTGGTTCACCCTCTTTTGGGGATGAAGGCGGTAACATTTGCTTCTTTAACAATGCAGGCTTCTTCTCGCGGCCTGCCATAGCATTTGAGCTATCTCATCAGGACCTAACGAATCAAGGATATTCTCAAAACTCGTAATAAAGACAATAATCAATACGTTGCATCATAAATAGTTAATTATATTGCATCGTTAATAAATTAAAACAAAAGCATTCCGCCATTTTCTTAAAAAATAAATAAATAATTAATAGCCTGATCATAAGGTCTATTTATATTTTTGAGCTAAATTTATAAACAAAAATTATCCAACTTTTCATTTAGTTAAAAACCGCACATAAAAATTTAATTTAAAAACATTTAATTATTTCTTTTCAAAAAATATAAAAATAATTAATAGTAGTGTTTACTCAAAATTTTAGCCACCCTAAATAACTAATTACCATGACTACCATTTAAAAATAATATTGGAATGATTAAAAAAAAACTGAATTTGTTATTTTAGTTATAGCTTAATCATCTCTAATTAAGAGTAAATACCAAATAATCGTAACTTATTATCAAATAAATTGAAAAACATATCATTGTAATAATTAATTTGAAAGAAAATATTTATTATTTATGAAATAAATTATTAGTTAAATAAACAATATAATATGTAAATACTGCGACACACAGAAAACGATTATGCGCATTACTTAAAACGCGTGTTGAAGAAACGTGATTTTATTTCAATTCATGGTTTACTACGATCCTAACACGAAGCGCGAAGAGAGTTGATAAAATGGTTCGAATCCAAGCTACGCAACATTTGAGTTAAATAACAGAGTCGCGAAGCGCCCCCGTCACAAGCGAAGGCCCCTCTCCTACTCCGGGGGCTGCGCTAGAAAGACCGGAGCTCCCCACGGCCTGCTCGCACGCCCGGCCCGACCTCGCACTACGGAGTCTAGCTAACCCATCTGACAGCTTATAACATACATATCCGCTCACGTATGAGGTTATTTCATCGTATTCTATGATAAAACTACCGATAAACACTCGATTCCTAATATAAACCATACTGTCAAAGTACTTGAGATGTGACACAGTCATTATAAATGTGAAAAACTGCATGCATAAACAAAGCAAATGACCTGTTAAGACGATTTCCTCTCTAACAACTTTTTAGAACAAACATTTCATGTAGAAATACATTTACATGCATGCATTTCTAACTTGATTTATCCTTTATACATCTTAAAGTAAGCAGTCAATAATAAAAACAGATGCTAGAGGGATGTCCAAGTAATAAAATAGCAACAAAATAATATCGAGGGTTTCTTACCTTCCCTGAATAGATATTCACAATCACAACGCCACCTATGCTATATGCGTCGCGCTGGAACCAAAAGCACGTACTCACTTCGCGATCGGAATTGTTCGCCCGTTTCCGTTGATGTTCGCTTACAAAACACTCGCGACAGACGCTGCCCAGCAACAGGATTAAAAGTAATTCTTTACTCGAATTCTGAATATGATTACAATGTTAGATTTATGAAAACTAAAAATTTAGTAACTTTATCGTGTTAGATTACTGTTTAAACGTTACAAACTCTTTTAATTATTGTATTTATAACACTATTTACACAATAATGTTTAGCAATTCATGGTTTCAGATATCACGCTGTGGAATGCAATTCTTCTTCTTTTTCGAATATTGCCGACTAGGTTTGCGTAGTTGCGCGCGTCACCGCTAGCTGGCGATTGATAGTTTATCTCTTTTTGTAATAATAATAAAATAATCATGCTAATTAACGGAACTTTTTATGTAACATAATTATAACAACAAAATATCTACCCTAATTATATAATTTGCATATCCTATTTCCTTATTAAAACAAGAAACTTACCCTCAGCTATAATGAAGGGGTAAATTCATCCCCTATTTCGGGTAAACATGTATGGTTGCATAAAAGAGAGGGAAGTTTTTCATAAAAATACATTTGGTATTTGTAAATATTTGTTGTATATTACAGACATGTGAACATTAATTACATTTTATGTTTCTAATCAGCCATATACTAGGCGACACAAAATGCAAAAATAATTATATATTTGTAACAGTAAAAATTTGCACAATAGATTTTTCTAGCTTCTATACTAAATATACAAATATAAGTAATAAAAATAAAAACAAATACATATTTATTTTTGCATAGTGCCTAGTTCTATGTAATAGGTACATTTTCACAGACTTTGTCTATCAATAAACTATAATCTTAATAATATAAATACATTAGTAAGTTAATTAAGTACAATTTGTTCATAGATTTTCATCAATATTAAATTAAAACCGTTTAAAAATGTATGTAACTCGTTAATGTATAATGAATTTAGTATCATACAACATTATATATAGACACAAAGATTTCGTATCGTTAAATATTTCTCATACAGACTTCATTTCTACTATACAATTTATCAGGATAAACAGATTCTAAACACTGACATACTTTTACCAGTACTTATAAGCATTTAATTTCAGCAATTTATACAGCATTTATTATTTACAATTACAACTCCCGATTCAACACTCCCCAAAAATTTTCCCTTTCTCCATGCACATTTCATAGTCGGCCATGACATTTTGACATTTCATGAAACAATATCCGATCGCAAGGGTGATTGCGTGCGTTTTATAGGCGTACAGGCATAGGCAAGTTGCATTTCGCGTTTTATTTTAATAGTTACGTAAGTGTGGCAGCTAGCAGCCACCTGAAATCCTCACAATACATGACTGTGTAGTTCTTTTCACAGAGTGAATGGTTGAGTAATTTTGTAGGATATGTGACTGGCAGCAGGCATGAAGCGCTGAATGTTCGCTCCATTTGCCTCCTTACAGAGAAAGTTTCAACAATATATTTATATTCGGATTACGTAGTTACCTCTTTTTGCATATTTTCGAATAAAATTTGCTGGATTTACAGCCAGATTGCTTTCTTTTTGAATTTTTTTTTTTTATGAATTTTGTGTTCTATTTATTGACGCACTAAATTAACTGTAGGTAGATATTAATATCGCTAATACCTACTAAATTTGATTGTTTTATGAAACTTTGTATAACTAAGTTATGTAATTTCTGTAATCATCTTTTACATTCAAAAATAACAATCGTTTTCGAAATTTTCTTCACAAATTAAATAAATTTGAATTACAAATGAATATTTTTTTAAAATAAATTTATGGCAGATATAAATTATGCTATGCGATATGACGTGCTGTTTCCAATAAAATTATTTCTCTAACATACAATTCTTTATTGTTTGTCACTGATATTTATCTGTCATTTAAAAACAAATGAATAACTGTACTGTACACTCTGCTGTTTTTTGCAATGCATAGACAACACTATTTATAATAATTGATCAATTTATTATTTTTTCGTATATTCAATGGAAAAGAACGTCTTTTCTTGATTAAAAAAAAAAAACTGTAAAGAAAAGTACTTTTTTTACGTCTGTTAAAAAAAGTACACCTTTTTTCATTAAATTGGATTTATAAAGTATGTCCTTTTTAAACACAATAAAAGTGTGAAAAAAAATACTTTTTAACGCTACAGAGTGAAATAATGAAACGTTACGACACTTTTTTTCACACTTTTATTGCAGACGTAATATAAAATTGTATGCAACTCGAATAAAAAGTGTCTTATTTCACTCATAGGATTTGACGAACTTTCCTATTCGTGAAATAAGACTATACTTTTTACACTTGTTGCATAAGTAACTATTATGTCATTTATGAATTTTCAACAACATTCAACTATTTTTCTAGGAATGCATGGACAACAAGATTTATAAAACTGACTGATTTATTATTTTTCCGCATACTAATGGAAAAGAAGAAAAGTGCTACTTTTGTACTTAGTAACACTTTTCCACTTAGCAACACTTTTCTGCCTAGCAAACTTTGTTCATTCAACATTAAAAATTGTTTACTTATTTTCAAGTCGTTACGATGTTTTGCTACCATGTTAATAAGACTTGAAACTTGAAGTATAAAAATATTTGACGACAATGGCAAATTTTGAATTAATTATTTTTACCTCCCGCTACCCTTGGTAAGGGAGTTATAGGGATCGTGCTAAAAATCACATATCGAGATTTTAGTAAATGACCACGTTTTAAGGTCCCTAGAATCCAATTTTAACATTTTCACGATGATGTGCGTGTGTGTGTGTGTGTGTGTGTGTGTGTGTTTGTGTGTATGTGTAAGGATTTTGTTGGCACTCTAACTCAAATACTATCATTCAGAAAATTCTGAAATCTTGTATTTCTACCCTATTCTAATATGAAAAGATACCATTAGATTTTGGTGTATATCGGATAACCGGAAATATGTAGGTATGTATTTAAAATAATAAAAAATAAGTCACTGTCAAAAAACTAATCACTTCAAATTAATAATAGTTACATTTTAAAAAGAAAATAGTAAATAAAGCAATAGTTATTTGCAATGGAACAGTCTGCAGCATTAATAAATACGTAGGTATGTATTTTAATTAATAAAAATTAAATTGCGGAAGATTTTGTGTTGGCCACATCAGATTTTTTTCATAAACTTCTCGAAAAAAAAAAAATAGCATGTTTAACGTATAAGAAAACTTTATACTTTATATAGGATAATTTCCCGCTTTCCTAATTATTTTAGATAAAAAAGTTTCAAACAAAAGTTGCAGAGCTTAAAATTCTGTATCTCAATCATAACAAATTTCTGCCGTTACAAAGCATGCAAACCTCGAGGTGAGATAAAGCGCGAGTCTGTGATGAAACTCCCACCGAGGTTATGTATACTACTTTATTCACAATCATCCTTATTTTAAATCAATAATTTCCAAAATAAATCAATGAGTTATAATATTTAATTTTATTAATATTTTTGACAGCTCTCTCAAAATTTGTTTAGCCTTCTTAATTATAGGGATCTACGGCAATGTTGCTAGGCAACCCCTACATAAACATTTCCAACCCAAGAGACGGAAGTGAAATCTGTTATTTCCAACCCAAGAGATTGTCATTAAAGTTAGGAATGACGTATTTTCCCACCTCCAAAAGGTTAGGAATCTGTATATTACTATAATGATTGTGAATGAAATATTTTATTTTGTCAAGAAAATGTATGAGCACGCAGAAGTACACTAAATAATAAAAAATAAAACGTTTATCTAGATTTCAATATTTATGTGCTACTTTACGATTCTGCCCTTAATTTTTTGTGACTGAATTATTTATCATTCCTTCCTAAAACATAAACGTAATGCGCTTGAAAAGGATGAAAATAGTGAATATTTTTGTTAAATTGATGAACAAACGTTTGGCACTGAAATAAATAATTTCTATTATTTTTGTTAGTTGGGGTAAATTTATACATGTAATCATACAATATTTCTGCACAACGGATGGTATTTTTGATATATTGTAAAAATAAATAGTGGAAAAGTGCCAACTTTCGCAAAGTAACTAAAAATGAATGTTTTAATACAAGGAAAAGATTAAATCTTAATATTTATGTATCCTTTACATTCGATTTTCGATCTGAAAAATATTACGTCAGTTTAATAAGAATGACATAATACTTGATAAAATATAGTACTTATGCATGCAGTAATAAAATTTTATACAAATTAATTGATATTGTTTCGTGTGTTTCTATTGTTTGTTTCATTATTTCAAACGTATGTCATCGTTACGATTAAAACGTAAAAGTTACACGTCTTAAATTTTGAAACAATTAATACATGGAATGATGATTATATATTACTCATCATGTATATGAAATCTTGTGACGATATGTGTTAAATATTTATACTTATGAAGACAGGCTCTATGTCAGCAATCATAATATTTTAAAATTTAATTTTGTATTCTGAATTTCAAGATTTCAACATTAATTTTTGTCAAATGATTCAATGTTACATGTCAGAATACGTAAATTCAAAACACAAAAAAAATATTTAAACAAAAAATCAATACTTCGGTACCGTGTTATTAGTTTTTGCAAAAATTATTGTTTTTATTTTGGAAATATCGTAGAAGGTGAATAATTTGTTGTGTCAAAATGGAAAATTTATTTATTTTTGGGTGCAAAAATGATTGAATTCTAACCAATCTGTGTAGATAGAACAAAAGAAATTTTTAATTTATGGGTCAATTCTGAACAAATCTGTAAGTCTTACAGATCTGTAAATCTATAAATAAATGAACAAAATCGCAACGAAAGTTGCCACCTTAAAGTAAAATTTTATATTAATAAACAAAAATAGATGCGTTTTGTCAGGTTTTTACAGATTTACATATCTGTAAGATTAACAGATTTGTTCAGAATTGCCCTATTATTCTTTCAAAAATGGAGTAAAGAAATTATATTGTAAATTATGAATCAGTGGCTAAATGCAAGAAAAACCAATGATAACAGATTAACAAAATTTTAAGAAAAAGTGATTTTCTTACAATCAACAAGAAACTTTCAATTGTCGGTGTTCAATTTTTTTGAATTTGAGATAATAAAAGAATAAACTTACTGTTTTTATAAAATTCTACAACTTAATTTAAATAATTCATATAATGTAGGTATTAGAAAATTATTTAGTAGATGTTGAGAAATAGAAAAATAAACATTAATGAGCAATTACATAATAATTAGATATTTCTATAAGACTTTTTGTACAAACGCGAAACGCTTAAACTTTAAAATATGAGCAAAGTATGTTTTTTTCTCAAGCGTCTGGAAATTGGCCGCACGAGCGGGAGCGAGCGCACCAACTGGACAAATGAGAAAAAGACATGCTCACGTGTGCTGAACATGATTTTTTCCACAATCTTGAAATATAATTTTGCTAAAAAACGAAACATTGTACTTTTTCATTAATGAAAAACTCAACAGTACCTATGTTTATAACTGAATTTAATGTAAAGTTAACTACAAAAAATTATTGTTCCTTCATATAGAATGGTAAATATATTGATTGTACAATTTGTAACTCCATCAAAATTTATGACTCCTGAAGTAAATTATGATAGGCCTGTATATTTTGCTCACTTGTGATGAAAGTTATGTACTTTGCTCATTTGTGATTCAACATGCTACTTTTCACTATTTTATGTTGAATAATAATGAATTTTGCTAACGATTGTGGAAAAAATATTTTTATATTTTGGTGTTCTTATAAGTCTATAAAAGCACTGTTAATACGTCGTTAGCAAGATCTATATAAGCGAATTGCACATGTAGACAATTAGACAAAATTCACAAACTGTCAAAATATGAAATTTCAACACAGACAAAAAATCACCAAGTCATATTTTTGATAAGTCGCATATTTTAAAAATTTCATGTAAAATTATCTCAATAGAAAAAGTATAAAAAATATATTTCTTAAGGCGTTAACGCATTCGTCCTTTGTAAAACTCGCATCGGAGCTCATTTTTCAAACTTGGACTAGTACGTTAACAGATTGCCTTATGATACTTGTTCTTTAATGTACTATTTTGTGAGAAACAGTTGAAACTTGAAACTATATGTCGCTGTACGTAACTCAGATTATATTTGGACTATGGTTGTTTTTGCCAAGAGCTCTTCAATTGTTTATAGCAGTATTTATTTATTATATTATAAACTGTTTTTATACAGTTATTTTGTAACTTAAATATACTTTTGTGCAAAATTCCTTTTACTGGGATTTTAACCCAGGACCATCTTATGTCTAATAGGATGCCTGTAAATAATTATGCTAGCTGGTAGAGCATCCTACCTGGAAAGTCCTAGGTTTAAATTCCTATGAAATCCATAAATTTTTCATTACAATTTTTTTCGATATCCATTAGTTATTACATATATTGTTTTATAGAATGATATTGGTTAGATTTATTTTCTTGTAAATAGAAATAAAACTGGTAGTATTTACTCTAAATTTTAGTCAGCTTAACTAAATAATTAGGATAGGTTACCATGGGTCTATTTTAAAAATAAATTGGTATGATTAAAAAACAAGTGACTGTTATTTTAGTCAGAGCTTAATCACCCTTGATTCAGAGCTTTTAGCCGATTTAGCAAAAAAAAAAAATTTTAGTTAAAAACTGTTGTGTTTTACATATATTTAATGAAATATATTAGACGGTTCTTTCGGTTCTTTTATATATTTATTTATTTATATTTTTTCTGACAGTATCTTTTTACTTGTTTGTTTCTTCACTAAAAACAACTGACTGACCATAGTCTACTCTAATATTAATAATACAATTCTAAACATATAACATCTCCCTCTTTAACAAAATTGATAACTATAAATTAATAATACTCTACTACCAATATTTTTTATTTAAATGAACTAATCGACCACTCCGTGTTTTATAATTATTTAAATTATTAATAAATTCTTGTTCACTAGTTTTCAGTTTCTTTACTGATTCACTTTTATTAATTTCATCATTAATTATTTCATCTGAATATTTAAATTCTTTAATAGGTGAAATGTGGATTTCATTTCTTCTATATTCTTTACCTTCATCATCAGCTATAATGTAAGATCTAGGTTCTGCACATATACTTTTAATTATACCATGTAACCAAATTGAAGATTTACTATCTTTTTTGAACATAATTTCTTGTCCAATATTGTAACTAGATCTTTTTGATGCAGTTTTATTATAATATAAATTGGATTTAGCTTTATTATTTTGAATTAATTTTATGTCATTTCTGTAAGTTAAATTTGGTGTTAACGATTTAAAATTACATGGTATATTTGTTCTTATAGATTTACCCATCAGTATTTGTGCTGGAGAATGTATATTACCTTTTGGTGTATTTCTATAGTTTAATAGAGCTAAGAAGGGATCTTCATTACTATCAAAACATTTTTTAAACATTTTTTTAACAATTTTTACAGCCGATTCTGCTAAACCGTTTGATTTGGGGTATTGCGGACTGGACATTATATGTTTAAATCCCCATTTACTTGAGAAATCTTTAAATAATTCAGAACTATAACATGTTCCACCATCTGTGAATAATTTAAGAGGTATACCATATCTTGCAAAATTAGATTTAATTTTATTTATTACGGTTGTACTTTTCAAATTCTTCAAAGAAGATACTTCAATGAAATTTGAAAGTGAATCAATTAAAATTATATAATATTTGTTATTTAGTTCAAAAATATCCGAAGCTACTTCTTGCCACGGTAAAACAGGAATGGTTTTACTAATTAATTCATTTTTTACCTTATTATCTTGATATTTTAAACAGGTTTTACATGACTGTACAAACTTCTTTATGTCCTGATTTATTCCGAACCAAAATAAACACTGTTTAGCTCTGTCAATCATTCTACATATTCCTGGATGCCCCGAATGTAATTTTATTAACATTTCTCTTTTTAAAGTATCAGGTACTAAAATTTTATTTTCTATAAAGATTAAGTCTTTCATAATACACAAATCCTCTTTAAATTGAAAATAACACTTCAAATTATCATCGACATCTTTATAAAATTTTGGCCATCCCTCAGTAATATATTGTTTCAGTTTTTTAATATTAATGCTTTTATTATAATGATCTCGAAATAAATCGTAAATTTGTTCAGTCACTGGTAAATTATCAATTAATAAGTTAACTTGTAATTCTATATCACTGTCAAATTCACTTTCACTGTTACAACCGTCTGAACTAAATTCTCTGGATAAAGTATCAGCTATATATAAATATTTTCCAGGTCTATGCGTTAATGTTAAATTAAATGGTTGTAATTTCAGTAACATTCTCTGTAATCTGACAGTGACTTTATTAAGAGGTTTATTATATAAACCTAATAATGGTTTGTGATCGGTTTCTACAATTACATTTCTACCGTACATAAATTGTTTAAAACGTTCACAACCGAAAACAATAGATAACAATTCTTTTTCTATTTGTGCATATTTGCACTGAACTTCTGTGAGCGCTCTAGAGGCATAGGCTATCGGTTTATTCGATTGCATTAAACAAGCTCCTAAACCTTTTGAACTTGCATCAACTGATAAAGTTAAATCTTTATTTTTGTCATAAAATCCTAATACTGGCGCTTTGGTTAATTTTGTTTTTAAATCATTAAAATATTTATCGTGATTAGAAGTCCACGAAAATATAATATCTTTCTTTAATAATTGTCTTAGAGGCTCAGAAAGTTCAGCGTAATTAGGTATAAATTTTGATACATAATTAAACATTCCTAATATTCTCATCAGAGATTTCTTATTTGTTGGGGTTTTTAAATCTAACATGGCTTTGACTTTATCATTATCTACTTCAATTCCTTTTTCGCTAAATATATGTCCAAGGAACTTTATTTTATTAACAAAAAATTCGCATTTTGTTTTGTTAAATTTAATGCCCTTTTGTTGAGCTGTTTTTAATACTCCTATCAAAATTTCCTCTAATTCGTTTTTATTTTTCGCCCAACAAATCAAGTCATCTTGATAAGTTATTACATTTTTTATTTTTTCAAAACTTTGTCGTATAACTCTGTGAAATATTTCACCTGAATTTTTTAAACCAAATGGTAATCTAAGGTAACTATACCTTCCCCAAGGGGTTTGAAAACAACATAGTTTTGAACTTTCTTTAGTTAATGGTAACATCCAGTAGCCTGATTGAGCGTCCAATTTACAAAACCATTTAGCTCCGTTCATTTGTGAATAAATTTCATCAATACTAGGATATGGAAAATGAGCCCTTTTGATTGCTACATTAAGTGGTCTAGGATCAAGTACAATTCTTAATGTTTTGTTTGGTTTTTGCACAACAATCATTTGGCTCACCCGCTGTCACCATGTTGTGTTTTACATATATTTAATGAAATATATTAGACGGTTCTTTCGGTTCTTTTATATATTTATTTATTTATATTTTTTCTGACAGTATCTTTTTACTTGTTTGTTTCTTCACTAAAAACAACTGACTGACCATAGTCTACTCTAATATTAATAATACAATTCTAAACATATAACAAAAACTGACATCGGTTTTTCTTGCATTACGCTTCAGAAATATCGAGTATTTTTAAAAACCTCTATATACATTATGTTAAAATATTAAGACATTACGAAGCAGAAAATAAAAATAGTCTTAAAAGATATACTAATTTATATATATACTAACCTAACCTAACCTAATTTCAAAAATGAAGAAAAAAAATCTGTTGTGGCCAGCACAAGACCTTCCGTCAATTCCATGTATTTTGTACAAATCCCATACCAAAAGGTCCTTGGAACAGATTCTATATAATATCATGTAAAAACACATATTATTTTTTACAAATTCCATACCAAAAGTTCATTTGAAAAGGTTCTATAAATCCAATAAAATTATAACATAAACTACACCAAGTAATGTCCTTCCATCTTCTCTTTGGCCTTTCTCCTGTGTGTCACTTCCGAGCAACACTATGACATACCAATTTTAGATCCTATACTTTTTTCCATATTTGGTTTTGCACATGCAACTGACATCTGTCAATTAAATTTTTTTGAATAATTATGTCAGCTGTTTCCATGATAAATAGCAAGGCAGACTAATTTTTGAAAATTAATTTCTTTATAATGCTTTAAATTTACATCTATTGAATATGAAGGAAAATGTATAATCAAACTGTATAGAGAAGAGGATTTTCTTTAATATATATAATAACAAAATGTCAAAAAATAATATTTAACTGCGTTTTTTTAAGAAAAACTGTTAAAAAGTTCAAATAAGGGTACTTCCGGTGGATCAATTATAACCAAAATCTAATCAACTCTTCATATGGATGTACAGAAGAGGAATACGAAAAAATTATAATTTTTAGAATTGTAGTATTGGAGTTATCGTCAGAGAAAAATTTGTCACACACGGACACACACACACACGGACACACACACGCACACACGGACACACACACACACGGATACACACACACACATACAGACATCATCTTAAAAATGGTATATTCGTATTGTAGGGACCCTAAAACGTGCTTATCCATTAAAAACTCACCACCGAATTTTTTGACCAAAGACAATACCTTCCTTACCTAAAGGTGACGGAAGGTAAAAAAATACAGGAATATGTATTATGTACACTCAAGTGCAAAAAAACGGACCACTTTTATTTTCATTTCTATTCACAGCTTTTTGCTTGAAACATTTCTAATAAAACTTTTAACTTCGTTCAATGAAAAATAGACTATTATAATTGTACAAAAATTTGATGTGGTCAGCACATTACCTTCCGTCAATTCATGTATTTGTTTCACATTCTATACAGAAAGTTTCTTGTAAAAGATTTGGGAGGGGCCAAGCTTTAAAATGCATTTTTTCTTAAAGGATTTTATTCTTTTATGTAATTATGTTATATTTCCAGTAAAATTATATATTGAATATAAAATGTAAATTGCACTTGACACTGATATCTGTTATTCAAAATTGCATGAATATAGTAGCTGTTTCCATGGTGTAGAAGAGCTGGCTGATTTATGAAATTTAATTTCTTTTGAATTCTTTAACTCTGTATCCATTGAATATGAAGTATAAAGTGCAATAAAACCGTACAGAGAATAAAATACTCTTTATTTTTTATAATACCATAAAATGTAAAAAACGATTTTTAACTACTTTTTTCAAGAAAAACTGTTAAAGTTGCAATTGAAGTAACTTCCGGTTGACCAATTATAACCAAAATCTAATTAGTTCTTCCTTTTGGATGTAAACTCGAGGAATACGAAAAATTGTAATTTTTGGACTTCGTAAAAATAGTACAATCGTATTGTAGTAACCCCAAAACGTGCTTATTCATTAAAAACACCGAATTTTTTGACCTTCCTGGCCTAAAGGTGACGGAAAGTAAAAAAGGTAACAGATGTTACTTATCGGTTTATTTAATGGACAATAATAAATAATAATAACCAAACATGAAGTTGTAAGGTAACTTTGATATTGTAACTTGAAATCTAATAGTGAGAAAAAAATGAATATCGCCATTCGAAAGAGCTAAAAAAGTTTCCTAAAGAATTCAAATTAAAATCTGAAATCATTTCATACTTGGAAGTTTTTCAACAACAAAAAAACTGCAAAATTTACATATTTGTCTCTACATAGTCACCTATGCATTTCTTTTGAATAAACAATATATTGTAAAATGGCATCCTAATATACGACAATTTTTGTTTAAATAACCTACTTCGTAACAAAAATTAAAAAAAAAATTGGCCCGTTTTTGAACCTGAGTGTAAATTATCGATATTTTTATAGTTAAAGTTACGTATTGAGTGTCTATTTGAAAAAAGATTCAATTGATATTAATAGTATGTACTTAATATGAATATATGATGTAATTATAATACATTTAATAGTATTTACCCGTATGTATTTCATCCTGTACTGAAACTTACGAAACATTGAATATTGAGTAACGTTCAAAACATTTTGGAATGGAAAACCCCATGTTGCAATCTGACTGTTGTATACTTTTCAAACAAAATGTAACTGGTAAAACAAATGATTAATCGTTTGAATATTTATCACATCTTTTGTTTTTCATCATAACAAATTATGGTTTTC
Source organism: Ophonus ardosiacus (assembly GCA_943142095.1). NCBI lineage: Eukaryota > Metazoa > Arthropoda > Insecta > Coleoptera > Carabidae > Ophonus > Ophonus ardosiacus. The sequence goes on along the minus strand of OW964826.1, from coordinate 48,259,300 downwards.
TAAATAATTAATTTACTGACAATAAATTGACTAAAAATGGTCTATTTATAACTTTAATATTATTGTTTGTTTTTATTAATTAAAAAATAATTTTGAGATAACATTAGGTAATGATGTCAATAATTTCCATTTTTAAATTAATTATTAATTTACCCTGTTGTAAAGGATCCTACATAATGAGTATATTGAATATAAACCGTAGACCTTGGTGAACGTTAAATTTAATAATACATTATTAAACTACTTAGGTACTGTGGAAATGTATGATAGTGACGACTGATCGATATATGAATGTTGCCAGAATACTATAATTAAATTATCTGGTACATTAAATGTAAAATTTCTATTTCTGAATGCTAATACAATATTGGTTGTAATCAATGTTAAATACATGGCGGAAGGGGGAGGGATGGAAATTTTGGGGGTGCATGTAAGGTTGCTAACTCTGATTTTTTTCAAAAGCGAAACGAATCTTAACCTGAGCGTTAAGGGAAAGCAAGGCTCATATCGTGATATTCCATAAACGCCGTCAAATAATAATTATTACAGTAACTTTATGCATGTAAAGCGGCGTTCACAACCAAGTAATTTCAATATCCAATTCGAATTTCTACTTTGCGTCAAAGCTTGGAACATGTACCTGAAGGTACGCGTTCGCAACATAATAATTTCACTTTCCAATTTCAGCTTCTAATTCGAACCTTGCAAGGTCCAAACTTTACAATTCCAATTTGAGGTAACGCATGCGCACAGCGCTGCTAAACGTCGAATGTCAAGCTCAGCTGTCATTATTTGGAGGTTATTTAGAAATTAATCGTAAAGAAGCTCTTAAGCTTCAGTAATCTTTTGTCAAAAGTCTCGATCGAAACAAATGTGTACAGAAATGTGATAAGAAACCTAATATACGTATGCAGAATATGATAATTTGCACATGCGTCAAATTGAAATTACATGCTGTTGTGAATGCGACAAATTCGAAGTAAAAATTATAGAGTAGAAATTCAAATTGGAAATTGAAATTATTTGGTTCTGAACGCAGCTTAACTCATTTGTATACGCTTATGATTCTAATGAATCCGAGTGTAAACAAGACAGGAACTGAAACGAACAGCAATTGCACAGATCAACTACCAATATAAGAAAGGCTGCGTAGCTTTAAAACTTATTTGGGCAACTGTTATATGTTATATTAGGTATGCGCAAAGTAAATTAATTGTATTTCGATGGATCCAAAATTTGTGAAAAGAAAATTATTTATGAAAGTTTACCCTAATATTTTTTACCCTTCAATATCGTTCTCGTCCCAAAGAAACCTAAAATTTGAGCCCATCATAAATAATAAGACTGAATACTGTCACTGTTTTGCACCTAAAACTATAGCAATTTGAGGGTGTACCTTGCTATACTATTCCATTCTAATTTTATAGTATAGGGGCGGTTAAGCTGTTTATAACCGTCCTTCGATTTTTGGTGACGAGAACCATACGCGCACCCGGTTTCAGGAACCAACGATAGATAAAATTTCTGTAATTTCCAGTGTGATTTAAATAGAATGTATTAATAATTTATAAAACCTGAAATATAATTTACAGTTAATTTATAATCCTTAAACAAGTACTGGATATTATTTTGTCCGGTGCGGGTGCTCGTGTGTTAAAATGTAGTGCGTGTTTTGGAGGGTTAAATAAATCAAAATATTGGCTGTCTAGGGTTTTATTAAATGCCAAATATTTCGAATTTTAAATGGCACAAAAGTGACCGCTGTGGTGCACTCTCCACGCCAGCAATGAGTGCCCGTGAGGTGACGCATGGTAAACGCCCGCACGGTACAAATATGTCATCATCATTACTGATATCTGTGACAAACCAGATTGGCACACCAAGAAATGGGTATATGCCGTGATGACATATTTATTTATTTAATTCAGGGGAGAGAAATATATGAATTTTGAAAAAAGATGTAAATAAGCACCTATTGATGTCTCTATTTTCAGAATTTAACGTTTTCATGATTTGTCCATGTTAGCGTGTGAATCCTCACGATTTCTCAAATACTGGCACTGAAATGTATTGATTATATTTGGGTAATAACAGGACAATCAAAAGTAGTACTTCATTTGAAGCTCTCGAAAAAAGCAATTGGTTCAAATTTTCTTCTTTTTTTTTGGAAATTATGTTATGAATATTTACAGACTACTATACTCGTATACCCTACAGGTTATTATTACTTTTACAGTTTAAATTACGAAGTTGAGGCGGATGTCACTTTTTAATGCAAAAGAATAATGAATTCTACATCCGGTTTCACAGGAGGCGATATAAAACATGATTTTTTTAAATACATAGATTTATATATATAGGAGAAAAATTTAGTGGGTGTATCAGTGGAAGGTGTTCCAAAATCTGTCAAGCTTTCGTGTATTTGGTTTTACACTTTATCAGGACAATAAAGTAAAAATACAAATAATTTTACAATGCAATATACAAAATAATTTGATTTAAATAAACTTTTGTGAAGTTATTTGTAAGTCATTGATTTACATAAAAAATGGAAGACTTTTGACATAAATTTGGTTAAAATTTCCAAAAATAAAAACATTAATTTTGACAAAATCACATGTTGTTTTTGTAAGTCGCAATTGTGCAACAAGTTATATTTTGTTTTTACAATTGTGTTGGTACAGGATGTAAAAAGGATAAATTTTAAATAAGTTTTACAGCGATGCCTTTTTCATTAAATCAATTTAAATTTCAGGACTCGTCAAATGTAATTCAGCATCAATTATAATTTAGAACGATATGGGTAGGTACTGAGAAGTGTGTTACCATTGATTTGCTATAGCGATTTCAGAAGTTATTATTTATAATTCAGAACGTTGTACGAGTATAAGTAATTTCATATGATCAGAATTCAGGTTCACTATGATCCTTATTGCTGCAAATAACCGATGGAGACCTGCCTTCTTTAAATAATATTTATTTGATTTGTATTATTGACAATGTCCAATATTGAATTGATATTGCTTCGATATAATTCTCCGTTAAAAAAATTCTGCTTATGGAAAACCTCCCATATACGAAAATCTAGGTATAACAAATAAACAATTCAGTGACCTGAAATACAAATATAACTTCTGAATCAAGGCTAACACGTATTTCAGTTCATACAATTGAATCAATTGACGCTTTCTGAATTACATTTTACGCTTTCTGAAATTAAATTAACTATTCTGAATTACAAATGACGCTTTCTGAAATTAAACTAATTATTCTGAATTACAAATGACGCTTTCTGAATTACAAATGGAAATGGTGTTTTTTTTCAAATTAAGAAACTTTATTGCATTATCAGTTTGCCATGACATTTGTACCTTTTTTGTTTGTGAAAATATTTTGACCTTTCCTGACTTTTCACTTGTTTTTGATTATTTCCAACAATTCAAATTTTTTCTTAATTCTTTGGCAATTAAAAATAATCAATACCAGTTCGCCGCCAGCCTTGTATTTTAAACTAGATCTGAAATTAATAATAAAGAAAATAGCCACTTGGCTCCATTTTTTCAATTACCCTGTATAAAATTTTTCAGTTTATATTTTTCATTGCCTTCTACAGATATAAAAAATGTTACATATTTATTTATAAAACTTTCATTTGTTTTTTCAAGAAAAACATTTGACATTTTGAAATATTTCTGTTGGATAGATAAATGTCAGCGACAAAAATAAAAAGTGATACATACATTCAGTTGTTAAATAATTTTAATGAATGTAAAATTGGTAGGATTCTTATTTCAAAAAAATGAAATTGGCAAGAATAAATGTGCAAGAATTTTATAATATACAATGGGGTATGTGACCATAATCGAATTTCAATATATATCATAATATATAAATACAAACCTCTATAGCTTCTCATTATAATAATAAAAACTAAACATTAGTTTGTAATAATATTGTTATTAGCAATTTAATGTGTTAGAGAAGGGATCTGTGACGTCAGTAGGGTAGAATGGTAGAAGAAGACAGTTAGACTGTAGACAGCAGCTGTCACTTTCGCCATTCCATAACCAATCACAACATATCTATCTCAATCTAACTGTCTTCTTCTATCATTCTACCCTACTGACGTCACAGATCCCTTCTCCAAAGTTTTAATAATTATTTTCTCGTAAACTACGAATAATTAATCAATTTAAAAAATACGGGTTTTTTGGTCTAGTATCATATTTGTAAAAATCAAAATTTAGTCACATACCCCATTATAACTAAAAGTAATTTTTTGTCTTTTTGAGACCTTAAATTAACGGAAGTAGGTACATATCGTTATTCAATTTTGTCAAGTAAGGGTGGTACTACTGTATTATTTTTAAATGAAACGTTTAAATAAATTGATTTTGTAAGCTGTAAGCATGTTTAGCATGTATAGAAATTGAATTGTAAGAATCTTCAAAATAGAACACAAACACAAAGAACTTTCTAGGGATTTGGAATTCCCGTTTCCACGGGTACCTGGAAAACCCTTCAAATACTGAATTTCAAATTTATTCTTTCATAAAATAATACATAAAGGTTATATTTCCTTCATACATATTTTTTTCAAAATTATATCAATACCTAAAGTAGGAACAAAAATCAGGACTACAATAATTTAGTTTTGTAAGTGCAAAAAGTTCATATTACTTATGACAAGATAACTGCACTAAAAATATGAACTTTTTAAGCATTACATAGAAGAAATATTTTTCCTAACCCCCGGTTTTATAAAGAGTAGAATAAATTTGTTCCAACTAAGAAATTCAAATCAATTCTATTTATTATATAATATTTGTAACATTGCTGTCAAAAAAATTCGACTCTCATTTGAAGGAATAACTTTTATTATAATCATTATTGTAATATGTCGATTCCTAACCATTTAAAGCGGAGTATTTCCCAAACTTTTTTAGTCCGCGGAACCCCTTTTTCTCCCAAATTTGACCGTAGATCCCCCTTGACTTCCAGTGGTATAAAAGTGTATACAGAGAAACGATCGTGACTGATCGTGAATTTAAATTTAAATTACACCAATATAGCAAAAAAATATATATTACTTGTAATTAAAAAAGAAAACTAATTATATTATTATTTATTCAAAAGTAGTTTAATATGTTTATTCGATTTCCGACTTTTAAAAAGTTGGGAAGTTAGTTATTGTTAACCTCATTTTCCAACCTGTCATATCCGAACTTCGGGGCTATTTCCCATTCCCACCCTGAGAGATCAGTGACTTGTAAACAAAACTTCTTTACATTTTATATGTAAAGAGACGAATGAAATTGTAAATAATATAAATAAGTGTAGATACATAAGAAAGCAAAATTTAAGGGTAGATATCAAACTGCATTAACAAACGAATAAGTTCAGACCATTCGTTTATTTATATTAGGTTATTATTGTTATTTAAATATCAATTACTCATTATTTATTTCCGATTGTGAATAAAATGGTATACAAACCGTTGGTTGGTTTGTAATATACTATTAATAGCCTATATGGCACTTTTCTTAAAGAGCCTGCGGACCCCCGGGGAAAAGCTACGGAACCCCTGGGGGTCCACGAACCACTGGTTGGGAAACACTGTTTTAGAGGATGGGAAATACATACGTCACTCCTAACTGTAATGACAATGACAATCTCTTGGGTTGGAAATAAAAAATCACGCTTCCACCTCACGTGTTGGAAGTGTAAGAAGCTTAGCAAAAAAAAAGGTTTAACTTAATGATTTATTTTGATAATAACTGATTTAAAAAGAGGATGATTGTGAATAAAATAGTGTCTATACCTTGGTGGGAGTTTCATCACAGCCTCGCGTTGTACGAGTTTCTGTCCTCGAGGCTTCGCCTCTCGGTAATCTACACAAACCCTCGGCTGTAGTCTGTAGTGAAACATCTCCCACCTCGAATGTAACGTACTATGGGCCCAATTCTCAATTTCCTCCATTGTGATATGATATGAAATGATAAATTTATATCATATCACTTGTCAGTGTCATGATACTATTTGTTAAATGTCAACAAACTCATGCACCAAATTCGTATTTTCTTGTTATGTTTCTCACTCATTTATTTCAGAACACCTCCAAAACAGCTCCAAGTGATAAAATAAAAAAAAAAATCACTGCATATCAATTCGGTAAAAATTGAAAATATAAATTTATCTGTCATTTATAAAACCGGCCAAATAAAAAATTATTTGGTTGCATTGTCAAACCCAACTGTCAAAATCAAATATAGATATTGACGTCATTTATACACAATTATATGTACAATTTCATTCTCTACAACTTTTATTTAACGAATATTATTTTTAATAATATGGGAGGCAACGTGCAAGGAAAAACTGTTTTCACATATTCCCATGTTAAATGTTTATTTACAGATTTCGAGCGTCTCTTGGAATATCATAATTATTATAGTACATGTGTCTCAGTCCCATAATAGTTATAAGTTCATGTTTAGCAATTTTTAATCTGATTATTGGGAATATTCATTCAACTGTTTAAAAAAACAAGTTCATACTATGCTGTTTAATATTATAATTGTCAACTGTTTTCGAGCAAGTTTCGTGTTTTGCTATCAGCCACCGCAATTTGTACAAAAATATAAAAGTTTTTAAAAATACATCCGCTGTGGTTTTTTTTTCACAAAAGAAATTATAACAATGGATGGGAATAACAACATAAACAATAAAAAGTAGCAAAAGACAAATGATTTGTGAAATGCTGTTTTTAAATTTTTGTTATAACGCTATAAAGGTGAGAAATTCAACCAAATTAATAAAATTGCAAATTACCCCTAATCCTAAAATAAGTGAAAATAAAAAATACAATGTTCTCATTTTCAGTAATAAAATTTTGCACGAAATCGTATTAAGAGGAAAAGTGCAATTAGGATTACTCAACATGTCATCCATGCCAGTGGTCCTTAAAGCCTTTTTCTCATAGAGTGATTCAGATCGGTACGCGACAACTGGACAAGGGACAAATGGGCGAATCATATTTACCGATGGTCAACTGGGCGATGATCAAGTGGGCGATGGTTAAGTGGGCAAAGGTCATTTAGATGACAGAAACTTAAAAATTTTGCACGCTTAGCAGGCATATAATTTGTTAAATTTTTTGCTACAGGAAAAATAGTTAAAAGTTAAGCGCTGATTTTTCTGAATAAACGTTAACATACTCTAACCGAACTCACAATTGTGTAATTCTACACATTTATTAATTTTAACGCCCATATGTTACGGCGCCCACTTACTTATCGCCCAGTTGATCATCGCCTAATCACCTTCGCCCAGTTGACCGTATCCGGATTCAGATTCCGTAACATATAACAAATAAAGGGCTGTTAGGATCTCTGGCATGGTTGTCATGTTTAATAAGCCTAATTTCTCTTTACCCCTTTCATACAGTTTCGCTTTTTTTATTGCTGAAGATAAGAACATTGTTCCCGAAACACGTACATACATACAGGATGTCTCTTAAATAGAGGGACATGGCTTAGCTACAGATTCCTAAGGCTAAAATAAGACGATTTAACCAAACTTGCTTCTACCGGAAAGTGTACCATTTAGCCAGAATTCTACTTCAAAGTTCTTCGAAAAAAAAGAAATTTTGCTTATAATAACCGGACGCTTTATTCGATTTGGACGAAATTTGGTTTGGCAGTTTATATGGTTATTAGTCATCTTTTAAGGTGATACTTGTTATTATTAGTGAACCACTAGTGTATGAAACTTAGGTGTCCCAACATTAATTAGTTCATAACTTTTTAATGGCCATGCCGAAAACGTGAAATTATTTTTCTTCAGAAAGATACATTCAAAAGTAAACTTTTCTCTCTGTGTGTAATTTGTGATATTTGTTACAGTTCACACAGAAAAAAATAAAATCTGAGTGTCTGCACTACTAAATTTTTAAATAATAATAAATTTAATCTAGCTGTCTATCCAAATGTCAAACAAGTAATTTTTAATGACAGTAACAATTGTTTTACGGGTTGTCAAAAATTTTCTTCGCAATATTCTAAAATTAGTAACATCCGTTTGTTCGGCCTAATAATATTTTAGTACCATTATTATAAATAAGACGATTACATATCTCAGCTTAGTCCTAAACAAGTTTGGATAGACTACTAGATTAAATTTATTTTAAAAAAATTCACGATGCAGTCACTCAGGTTTTATTTTTTTCTGTGTGAACCGTAACAGATATCACAAATTACACAGAGAGACAAAAGTTTACTATTGAATGTATCTTTCTGAAGAAAAATAATTTCACGTTTTCGGCATCGCCATTAAAAAATTACGGTCTAATTAATGTTGGGACACCTAAGTTTCATTCACTAGTGATTCACTAATAATAACAAGTATCACCTTAAAAGATGACATAACCATATAAACTGTCATACCAAATTTCATCCAAATCGAATAAAGCGTCCGATTATTATAAGCAAAATTAATTTTTTTTCGAAGAACTTTGAAGCAAAATTCTGGCTAAATGGTGCACTTTCCGGTAGAAGCAAGTTTAGTTAAATCGTCTTATTTTAGCCTCAGGAATCTGTGGTTAAGCCATCTCCCCCTATTTAAGAGACACCTGTATATTGTTTTTATTTTTATTTAGTTTTATAGTTAGGGGTAATTTTGAATTTCATTATCAATTATACAAAGTATTAGCCAGGCCTGGTATTTTCATCTCTGAGTAAACCGAGGATTAAACTGTCAGTTAAATTAACTGTGAGAAGAGAAAAATATAGTATCAATTTTACAGCATAAGTAAAAATTAAAATTAAAAACACTAGGTCTAGTCGACAGAAATACGTATAGTAAATATGTATAACTTTATTTATTGAAACGTATCTAGTATTTATTTTTATTAAAATGTTTCACCGAGAACCGACAGTGAAATCTATTGGATTTATGTAAAAATTACATATGTATCAATTTATTTTTAGATTTTAGATATGTTTTTCTTATAACTGGCAGTTATAAGTTAACAAAGAGTTTAACTATAGATGAAAATACCGGGTTTTAGACCCCATAATATTCAATCATTTATCAGGAGGTACCATTGTCGAAGATCAAGAATAATTGTTAATATTAATTAAATTAGTTATAATAATGATTAAAATTAACAATTATCATCAATAAATAATGTTCTTCTTTCTCGTGAGTCTCTAGTGTATTATATATACAAATATGGTACCTATTGGACAGGGGTAGTAATTTTTTTTTCAAAATCTATAAACCCTTAGTCAAAAATCAGTACCATCCAAACTTTACCCCCAACATCCCCTATTGCCATCCCATAAACCCCTTTTATCTCTTGACAAAAGACCCCCATCCATTAGGTGGTGCTGAGCATCTGCAACATTGCTCGCGATCAGCGGGATCTAGATTGCCTTGACGGCGCTGCGACTGCGGAGAACAGGTGAATATCGCCTTCGCCACTTCGTTACCTCTACCTACGCGTTGAGCTGCTTTTGCTTTGCTTGCCTTTGCCCGAGCCCACAACCCAGACACGAAAATCAAACGAGGATTTATGGTTTGGGCTCAAGGCCTAGTGGAAATATGCATGGAGGTGGTTATATTGCACGAAACAGTAGGCTACCAATGTGCAAGGGTTGGCTTTTCGGTTTTCATTTATCGAGTTAACTTATAACTAAATTAAATGGATGACTTATACATTTCATGGTTGTACCATTCTTTCATAACATAAATATTTATTTAACTATCCCCAAATTATTTAGTATATTATCTATAAACTGTTGAATGATTCAATTTTTAACACGTAATGATATGACACAATTTTGTAAAAAATTCATGAACTCCACCAGAATTTTTATGTTTAATATGATACTATTTGGGATCAAATCCTGCTGGTCCATAAATTTTTCACAAAAATTTGACTTATTTTCCCATTTTGACGAAAAAACATTTTTATTCAAGAACATGAACTTAAGGGGTCCAGAAGGAAAAATAATCGGACAAGCAGTCTGTAGTGAAATTATTTATTTCAAGCCAACGTTTCAACTAAAACGTTAGTCTCCTTCAGGGCAAGAAATGTCTTATTACATAAGATTTTTCTGGCAACCATCCATGAAGAACAAATAAAATTATCACATAGTTCATCGTCGTACTTTATAAAAACATAAATAAATAACATTTAAAAACATGAAAAGTCAATAATAACAAAAAAATAAATAAATGAATAAGAGATAATGTAAATTTTTTGCAGTCAAAGGGTGTAAAATTTTTTGTTAAACGTTTTCATTTTACATCCTTTAATTGCAAAATTTTTACATTATCTCTTACTCATTTATTTATTTTTTTATTATTATTGACTTTTTATGTTTTTAAATGTTATTTATTTATGATTTTATAAAGTACGAAGATGAAATCTGTGATAATTTTATTTGTTCCTCATGGATGGTTGTGAGAGAAATCTTATGTATTCTGAATAAAACTCGATTTCTGGACTGACATTATCTTTATTGAAAACACAAAATTGTTTCACAACGTTTCGGATGCTAAAATCTGCTTCCGTCATCAGGTGAACTGATACTGTTAAAGTTTAAAGACAAGTTAAATCTTATGTAATTAGACATTTCTTGCCCTGAAGAAGACTAATCGAAACGTTGGCTTGCAATTTGCAATAAATAATTTCACTGCAGACTGCTTGTCCGATTATTTTTCCTTCGGAACCCCTTATCATTTTTATTCAAGTTAGATGAAAATTTTGAACACAATGTTAATAATAAACCATTTAGTTACACAATGCCCTTAAATATTCATAATTAGCACTGAGAGTGACGTCAAGCATAATATAAAAAAATATTTATTTTCTGTATTTTCTGAAGCCCATTGCATACTGTTATAAAACTATTATCTAACAATGGTTAATAGTCTAATTAAAAAAGAAAGAGATATTTTGACGCGAAAAAATATTTAAAAGTTTCGTTGTGAACTGTTATTTAAACAAACGTTCGTTAATATAACCCACCCTAACGTACAATTTTGTAACTACACATCTATTATATTATCGCCCAGATGTCGCGGAGCCCATTTAGTTATCGCCCATTGTCCATCGCCCATTTGCTCATCGCCCAGTCGCACTGGCCCAGATGACCGTGTTTAAGTATTACTAAAAAGATTATAAGGACACTGCTTTAAATCTTACATCTGTGGGGTCCGGTTTCAACATTGCCGATTAAATTTACAAATAATTATCCGATGAGCAAATTTGATTCATCGATTACTCAAAGTTCTTTTCCCAACCAAAATCATTGAATAGATGATTTATTCGTGGAATATTTACAAACTATTAAATATAATGGTGAAACCGTACATGAACAAGTTCATTTTCAGTTTCCGAGGTTTTTTGTGTTGTGTCGTATCAGAAAAAAAAACTTTCCGCTTTTAATGCCCAGTTGCACCACTGACACTTAAAATTTAAACATGGTTTTATTCAGTTAACCAAATAAATTAATGTTAATTCCTGTCGAATAATTTTTTAATTATAGTACAAAATTGAATTGGCTAACTGAATAAAACCAGGTTTAAATTTTAAGTGTTAGCGGTGCAACTGGGTATAAGTGGTAAAATTGCAATTATGTTTTCAATGTTATGTTTTAAAATGACAGCTTGAAAAGCCTATATTCAAAACAGATGTAGAAAAATAATTTTACATGAAAAAATATCGTATTACTTCTAACTTTTAAAATGACGTTACTTTTTAAAATGTGAATTGTGAATTGATAATGAATAAAAATTTCATGATTAGTGATAAAGTAAGTATATATCCATGGTAAAAACGAATTACAAAAAACAAATGTCATCTTTAATTTTAACTAAAAAAGATTTAATAAAAATTAGATGTGTACTTCACCGGGGTGTAAACTTTTCCCTGGTTTATAAAATATGTTTATGCACGGACGTATCATAATTTGACAATTATACACGAATTTCTTTGACATAAACGTCATTTTATAGCCCACGGGCCTCATTATAGCCCGCCGGGCTATAATGAAACGTCAAACCAAATTATAACCTACTATATAAACAATTTAAACAGGCAACATGAAAAGTTTTTATTACAAATAGAATTTTTTTATATTCTTTAATGAAAAATGAAAATTAATTTTGTGTTATTATATGGAAAGCACGGAGATACACAAAATAAAACTCAAATGACATAACTAATAAACAAACAATAAACTGTTCTTCTCCGCTTTCATAGCAACACTAGATACTGGATGTACGAGGACAAATTCTTTTAGATACAATTTTTCTAATACTCATAATTTGAAAATTTTCGTCCGTGCATAAAGTTTTGTATGTACCACGAGCCTAACTTGCTTTTATGGCCTTTGACGTGTTTTTATCTCTCGGCTTACGCCTCGGGCTCAAAATCCCGCCGCAGGCCATAAAAGCCTCCTTACGTTCTTAATACATAAATAACTTATAAATAAGTATTATTTATCCTTTATCAATATTTCCAAAATACAGTTATCAACACCATTGAAGCCTTTAAAATGAGCAATGGTCAAAAATATACGAGCTCCGTCCCGCTTCATTTGACCCAAAGGCCGTTTTGTTACAATACAATATTATGTTCAAAACAATGTACACAATTTTAATCATAAACATTATCCGTCCGATTCTCAAAAATTATTTAAGCTAATCCTCATTTTTGGATTAGTGAATTCTATTCTATTCCGGTAGGTATTTAAAATTTAATCTTCAAAATATTATCAAAAAAGGTAGTTACTAGAAATATTAGACTATATTTTAAGATATAAACTGACAAAATTAGAGTAGAATTCGCTAATCCAAAATGAGGATTAGCTTAAACTTTTTCGAGAATCGAGCGGGATAATTTTTTTTTGGACATTATTCTGCAACACTGTACGTCACTGTTTCATTATTTTGTCCATAATTCTGTATATGCGCTTGAGCACTAATGAGGTCATGCACGACTTTTTTTTATAATTTTAATCGATAGAGTAGTGAAAAATAATAGACCCGTATTTTTTATTTTTTCTCAAATTGATCTTTAATCATGAAAAAATTGTAATTGAAAATGACATTCTTTAAAATGAGGCTGCTAGACCCCCGCTTCGGCCCTTGTCCAATGACGTCACAGAGTGACAGGCACGACCATTTTGATTTTCACATTGTCTTAAACGTCAAAGTGACATTTAAAGATAACCTAAAATTTATGAAAGTAAACATGTCGATGGAACGTTGTTTCGTTCCAAAATAAAGAATAAAATAATATTCTGCAATATATTCAATGTTTCACATGCGTTTATAACCTTCTACCGTCTAATTTAAAAGTGAAAGAAACATCTGATGTAACGTAGATAATTTCACGCCAAATGAAAATTATATTTATAAAAATAAATAGAACGATATTATATTAATATATTATAGCATATTCAGATATGTAATCCTCAATTTATAGTTTATATATATTTTTCTTTTAGAAACTATGTGTCCATATAAAATGTCTGTTTGAAATGAGTCTGAACTTGGTACGTAACGTTGTGACGACAAAACATGGCTGGTTTTTGCAACTTTTTAAAAATATCATATTTTAAAACGATTTTATAGAACAAAAAAATATAAATAAAAAATAATTTAATCATACTGATCGATGAATTAAACTATCCTTTTTCGATTTAAACAGAAAAAAGGTACAATTATTTTTTTTTGCATGACCTCATTGTATCACAAGAGATATCTGTCAGATATTGTAAACAAATGCTTAAAATGGATAGGGGAAGCAATAGCGAATTAATTTATAATTACTACTGATGTCGTCAGTAATAAAAATTGTAGTTACAGACAAAAATAAACAATTTTTAAAAAGAAAATATGGTGTAGATTTCGGGACTTAAAACTTAAAAGAAGAAGATCCTATATCATACAGAAATTTGGTGAGATTATTTGGATTTCAGCATACATATCTATGAATATCTATAAAATCTATTTCGTAGTTCATCGAAAATAAACAGTTTTTGCATGATGGTATCTGTGAAGAGCCACAAATTATACCAATGAAAAAATAAAGGAATGTTATTTTCATTTATATTTATATGTTATATATAACACTTAATTTTGAACAAATGGGGATACAATCCACATACCAAATGACAACAGTAATTATTACATTAAATGTTAAATGCCAAACAAATTCACAGTAGCGCATATTCTGTAACAAATTTTGTTAGAATATAGAACAAGTCCTATTTTTTTCTGAATATTTTCCAGAACGTTATTCTATTGTATGCGTTAATACAATTTTTGTTCATAATTTTTATACAGAAAAATGTACATTATTTGAATTAAATTATTTATCGTGTCAAACGGATTTTAACTAATAGAATTTTTAATAATAATTAAATGAATCTTTACTTTTTATTTAAAATTAATATTTTCAACATTATAAAGTAATTTTAAATTAAACTTTTAGCTAAGATTAAAACTTTAACGGTATAAAAGTAACACAAATCGAAATATTAATTTCATATTATTTATCAATATTGGGTAATATTGCTTTTTATTGTAAATTACTATTATTTAATAAACTAAGTGTTATTTCGTTTTACATTAAATCAATAAAATATTTTAGAAAATATAATCTTGTTATCTGTCATTAGAACGACAAAATGTCTGTAATATTAATAAAAATTGGCGATAATTTAGTTAGTTATTATTTGTACCATATTTTAACTAAATAAAATGTAATTAAAGCAAGCGGTTGGGCCAATTGCTGTGGGACGGGGCTCGTAAATGAAAATAAGTACGTATTACAAGAAATTAATGATTTTATAAAATAGCTTTTTTTCTTTCACAGTTTGTTATTTGTTACAATTTTTATTAGATACGATAAATTACAACCACTAGTTTTTAACCAATCATGATGCAAAACACTTGAAAATTCAGCCAATAGGATCAGTATTATAATAATAAAATTCCGTTACCCTGATAAGATTCCACTACCAAGTAAATAAACAGTTAATTAATATTTTAAGTTGAAAAATAATTTCTAATATTAAATTGTTTCATTTTGCGTTGTCTTTGGAATTTATCTCACCAAATACCATACTACCTCTGTGATTTTGCTTTTTATTGCAAAATCACTCAAGCAAACTATTAGGTAAAACCCCTCTTCCCTTCCTTTGGAGTCGGGATATACTATGTAGTTTGCTTTCGTATTTGTAGAAAAGTAAAAAAATTCGTGCAAAATAAAAATTTACCGTTCAAATCAAAAGGTCTTGTGATATTAATTCTGATAAATTCCAACGACTAGTTTTTAACCAATCATGATGCAAAACACTTGTACATTCAACCAATGGGAACAGTATTATACTGATAAAACCTCGTTACCCCGATAAAACCCCGTTACCCCGATAATTTTCCGCTACCAAGTAAGTAAACAGTTGTTATTGTTTATAACTGTCAGTGTGACAATTAATGTGTCAAGTTTCATTTTGCGTTGTCTTTGGAATTTATCTCACCAAATACCACACGACCTCTCAGATTTTCTCAGATAAACTTTTATTTTTAAGCACTCATTTTTTTTGCTTTTAAGCAAAATCACTCAAGCAAACTGACATTAGGTAAAACCCCTCCTCCTTCGGAGTCGGGATTTACCATGCAGTTTGGTTTCGTGTTTGTTGCTAAGCAAAAAAAAATTCGTACAAAATAAAAATTTATCGATAAAATCAGGAGGTCTTGTGATATTACTTCTGATAATTTTGTTCTGAATCTTTCATAACAAAATTGTTCACTTAGTTTATTAATAAATTCATAACAGTTTAAAACGAGTTTAATACATACAATTTGCATAGCATATTATTCATTTTAATAAATATTTTAATTCACATCCTCATGTTCGATTGTTTTTGATGACGTCACTCTTAATATTAATTTGGAAAACTGAAGGTACAAAAGTATTTTACTATTGTACCTAGCATTGTTCGAATGAATCACTGATTACTACGACATTGTATACCAGTTTCCATAAACAGGAATAAATTTTACATTATACATATTTATTCTCCAGTATTCCTTATATTATAGCAACAACAATTTAATTTTAAATAGGAATTTAACAAAAAATAAATAACTAATAAGCAATATTAGAAAACTAGTACGTCCAAATACACATTTAAAATTAAATAGTTATTGATAATATCCATTTTATGTCGTTTCACAAATTTCAAAGAATTTCACATTTCTCCGAAATCATTATGAGCAAAACTATTTGTTCTTTGATGCTAATAATATAATATTATCTCGGTTTACTTTATCTGTTGGTACAGTGATTTGTTTTGTCTTATAACAATGACATAAATGCAAAAACATATTTGTTAATTCAATACTTTTTTGCATTGAAAAGAATGCAGTACAGTTTTCTTTTACAGTAATTTTAAATTTATAATGCACTATTGATGCAAATTAGTTGTTTACTGTATTATTTCGTTGTATCGAGTTCTGTTTAATATTTTTTTTTTAATATTAATTCATTATATTGATCACGAAAAATAAATAGAAAACTTGGTACAGTTTCTGAAATGTATTAATCATTCATTAATTGTTTTAATTAGTGAAAAGCACAACCCTTACTAATCTACCATAAAAATATTAAAAATATCGTTGCATTTAATTAATTATAATTCGTTTTACTTTCAAGATTTTATAAACGATCTTGCAAAAAGCTTAAAATTGGAGTACAAAATATGTTTGGTATAAAATATTATAGAATATATATTGTATTCTTAGAAATTGATATTATGATAACATTTCAACTGCTTTATTGTTGATACGATAGATATTTTAAAAATATATGAAATATTTCCTTCATTAGTAATATTCGTAATAAAGAATATATGTCATGAAATAATCAAGGACAAGTATCAGACATAATGTATTGCAGACTAAATTATGCCTTCAAATAATGTTGAAAATAATTATTTAGCAATCGTATGTCGCATTGAGTCTGACGCCTATTAAAATTATCTTGTTTATCACAAAATATATCATGTTGCCTTGCTTTTCAAAATAGATAAGGGAAATTTTACTTCAATTATGTAGAAAACAAGAATTTATTCTAATAAGTAGAAAAGATTATATTTAAATTGCAGGCCATAACGTAAATAACTATGAATTAACAAAATATGAACAAAAAATTATTAATTTTGGTATAAAAAGAGTGAATAATCTTGAACAGGCTATATGATTTTTTCAATATATTAAGAAATATTTACATTTTGCAAGAATTTGTTATGAAAAATTTATTTTATACTTATATTATTTACTATCAATGAATTTAAGGGAAAGAAAACTATGTAAAATATAAATTTTTGTGTTTTTTTGAAACTAATTTATTATAAAACACCAAAATATTAAATTTAATTGGAAATAAAGTCTCCCAACATTTACTTTCTTGAAAGAAGTGAAAACAAGGGTAGAAAATCATCTTAAGTCACGTTTTCTTTCCTCAAATCATTCCCTATTTTTCTATTTCTGTCTAAACCACTTGTTTATTGATAAAACAAATGAAGTCCCAGTGTGCTAATAAGTCTATAAAAGAAAATTTCAACGTGTTTGTTGCATGAAAACAACCACGCATTCGAGAAAACAGAAATAGATAATAGTGAAGTGTCTCGTTTCTACCTGCCATCCCTACTTAGCGGAATGGACTCGCCTAAAGTTACTGTGCAACGAAAGGTCAGCCGTTAGGCAGCAGTGCAGTTACTGTAATATTATTTCATTTTGTGTTATGCGAATCATTTTATTCACTTTGTATGTATACCTTTTTAAGTGGTAAAAATAATGAATTGACTTGAAATTTTACTTTAAGTTCTCGATGAAAACTTAAAGCGAATTTAATTTCAGGTTTTATTGTCCTTTTCATATTTTTTTGTTAAAAAAATTGAAATATAGTTTATTTGGAATATTTAAATAAATGCATAATTAAATATTTGAAGATAAATTGTTTAAAATAAATTTCAACGAATATCAACAATAAAAAGCAGTTGAAAGTTATTAATTTTCTGTTGTAAAATCGTTGTTAAGTTTTAATATGCAAAATACTAATAAACTTGAACAATAAAAAAAACTGAAAATAAAAATAAATTTTATACCCCTAAAAATAGATGCATTTCGGTTTTTATTTTATGTGGTGTATTTTGGAAGTTACACGTGAGCAAACTACTAAAAATATTATTTTTGTATTCTGTTTTCATGACTCTTTATATATTCAGCAATTTTATATATTCAGTTTTATGAATAAGGTAAAAATATAAAACATATGTTTTACATTTTATTATCTGTCTATTCGAAATGTGTTGAAGCTTATGTTATGTCAGAAAATTCAGTGAAATCTTATCAAATAAAAATAAAAAACAACTTATTATCAACAAAACAAATGATAGCAAGGAAATGTTACTACCACAAACTGTGCATAAAAAGTTTCAGCCATGATTTTAGAACAAAGAAGTTATCCTTGTTTCGTCGTTTATAAATAAATTAGAAGAAATAAATGAATGCTATGATATCGGTGATCGCAGCTGTAACAATATTAAGAATGTAAAAGTTTCCTGTTCTGATTCAACCCTCCGGAACTCACTTGGAGACGGTTTATTTATAGAAGAAGAATTCAAGAAATATGCAGAATGCTCTGGATAGACTACAGACGTTATCTTTGAATTAAATTTATAATTGAGTCTTTGTGCTGTGTTCGCTTAAATAAAGAATGTTTTTAATTATTTTTCTATGCAAAATTACTACGAAGAATACAATATCACTAACATAGATTCTTATTATATTTTAAATTTTGATCAGTATCTATTGATATAAGATATTTTATTAGAAGTCGGACAACAACCTGAAAATTATAATAGCTGATTAGACGAAAATCGAGAACGTAATTTTTAAAACAGTTTTTGTTCCAGACCGGGTTTACTCTATTTAACCGGTTTTTAACCCTTCGGAGGTGGTTGTCCAGTCTGAAAGATCCAATCGATTTTAAAACATGGTCTGGTCGCGAACCTGGGGAACCGGGTTCGATCCCGACCGACGCCAAATATTTCGAATTTTAAATGGCACAAAAGTGACCCCTGTGGTGTACTCTCCACGCCAGCAATGAGGTGACGCCTGGTAAGCGCCCGCACGGTACAGAAATGTCATCATCATTACCGATAAAGCAGATTGTGGCATACTCAGAAATGGGTAATATGCCGTGATGATATATTTATATTTAATAATAAACATAATGAGAATTATTTTGTTGGACTATATTTTGAAAATTAAATTCTTATTTGTTTTATTTTTTATATATATATATATATTTGTTTTCATAGAAAAAAGATTCAATTTATCAACTCATATCACAATGAATTAATAACACTATTCTGGACTTCCATTGTCTATATTTCAATAAAGTTATTATATATTATAAAATATAGACAATGGAAGTCCAGAATAGTGTTATTAATTCAAACGAAACATTGTCTCCTTCATTCAAACAATCATATCACAATGTTGTAACAAAAGTACTTCGGTGGTATTTTTTTTTACATGGATTTCTTTGGGTCTCTCAGTCCCGGCGCCACTTCCCGTGTCATAGAAAAGGGCGCCACTTTCGAAGGGTTAAATCGGGTACACTAACCGGTTACCAAAATTATTCACAAAACAAAAAAAAAAAATCTTATTTAAATGTAGTATATTAAAACAAAAATTACAGAAGGCAATCTATTCAAGCATGAATTTTAATTTCGAACATGAGCGCCATGGTTGAAAGAGATATTTCACACAATAATAATTAATCTAATTTTTATGTAAGAGCGCATTTTTTACCGTATTTATTAAAAAACCGCATTAGATGAACAGGAGTTATACAGGATGTTAAAAAATAAGTGTAACAACTTATGGGGGCATATAGTATAGTACTGCCCAAATTAGTAAAAAAAACTTAATTAACATGGGTCCGATCTTCAATAGTTTCCGAGATATAAGTGAAAAATGAGTTTTTTCGGGGTTTACCTCTGCTATCTCGAAAACTGTAAGAGTTAGAGCTCATCTTAGATGTGTTTTTGTTAAAAAAATGAATAATTGTACAAATTTAGCGAACTTGGCCAATATTTATTTTTCAAATTACTTCATAGCTACATAATATGAACAAAATGTTTCATATAAAATTTTGTTTTTTTACTGATGTAGACAAAATTTTATTCAATCACTATCTTCGTCAGTATTTTTTCGATTCTAATACAAAGTGGCCTCTTTCTCAAAAACAGTTGAAGATCGAACCATTCTTGATTAAGCTTTTGTTACTAATTTTGGTCAGTATTATATGCCCTCACAATTTGTGACACTTATTTTTTAACACTGTATATTTAGTGGCAATTTAAATAAATGTTAGATGATTGTCTTTTAATACATATTAAAAATATTTCAAAACGGCTTATTACCCATTTTTAGAGGTGTCAATCTTCGAGCATATTATGAGAATGGTTGTAGTTCTGACTAGGGTTGCGCACGATATATCCATTTCGATATTCGATGTTTACAATGATTTTATTTTTTTCGATAATATCGATCGACATCGATGTTTATTTTCGATATTTTCTACCAATGTTTTCAAAAATTCATTCATAATATATCAATAATTATTAAGCATGGATATGCTAATCTCCTCTGTCCTTTCTTTACCTACTTCAATCTACTCTACTTTGGCGACAATATTTTCATGATATCTAAATAATAATAATAACATCTGTGCACTCGGAAAATCTGATTTGTATTCGACGGTAGTATTAATTTTAACTCAGCAAAGGAATAAACTAAATGGTAAACGGTTAACATATTTATTTCTAAATAGCTGCGAATCAGGTGCGTTTTAAATTCAATGGTTACATTTAATTTTGAATGAAATAAGTTTACAGAATTTTGATAGTATGTACCTACATTGTTGTTTTTTTACTCTACATAGAATATAAGACTGAGAGGTGAGGCTTAGGTACGCGATAATGGGGTCCTCCACAGTAGTACCAAATTAGAACATGGGTCATTCATATTAAAACTAACCTTAAAGCTGCCAAATTTCAAAAAAGTTTTTAAAATAATTCGATATTTTAATGTATGACATATCTACTCAATTACAAATTCTTATCACTTTCAAGTCTGCTATCGCCTTTTCGAAATAAAGAATCCATTTTCAAATAAATGAATGCAGAAAATCATTTAACTACGAAAGTAAAACAAATGACATATTAGTTCGATTAGGTTTACCTATTTCGATTATGATAACTTGAAGAGAAATCTGAGGTGTTTTTTGGCGATACACTAGTTCAAAAACGGTTTAACCCGGTTCAAACCACTACATTTTAGCGTTGCAACGGTGACGTCACTGACGCAAGCGGTTAAACCGTGTTCAAACCGTTTTGTCAGCCGGTTCAAAACAGTTTGTTTTTAGGTTAATATTATTTAAGGTACCAAAATGATCATTAATAAACCGAATAAACTAGTAAATGTTGACATGGAAAATAATTTGCCGTTAAATACAAATAAAATAAAAATAAAACATACTTACTCTGATGTTACTATTACAGCAATTCATTTTAATTTTTAAGGTTAGAAACTTAAAATGACAAATGTCCGTGGTTCAAAACATTTCATTTTAGCGTAGTACGGACTTACAGCTCTGATTATTAATTTAAATCAACGAAAAAAGAGTGTATTAATCAGTTATTAATAATTACTCATACTTCACTATTATAATAACATATGCGCCGATAAACCTAATATATTCATCAGGCGCTAAAATCCGCCGTAAGGCGGAAAACAATATTTCAATCGTGCATTCCACCGAGCCTGCTGTATATATTGGGTATATCGGCGAATATGTTATTATAATCGTGAAAATTTAAATATGTTATTTTTCATGAGTTTTTACACAAGCACGAAAAATTTTAAAATGGCAACACTTGTGAGCTCAGTTATTTAATGCTGAAATAGAGCAAAATTACGTTGGCATTATAGAATTGGTATTCCGTGGGGAAGCCTTTTCTATTTTTCATACAAAAAACGACAGATTTACTTAGAAAACTACCTAATAACAGTAAATGACTAGACACCAACTACTTTTGTAGTATTTCTCTTTGAAAGTGGGAAAATATTTGATTTTCGATGGAATTTGAGCATTTATTAAAACATTTATATATTTTTTCTAAATATGCTTAATGTTTTTTTATTATTATTACTTTTATGTGATATTTACAACATGTTTATTCTCTAAATAACCTTAAATCCTAAAATATTAAAAAATTAAAATCTATTTTTATAAATTTTTATTTTATTATAAATCTAACAAGTTATCTTTGTGATGCATTATTCATAATAGCACTAGTTCTCTCTACGGTACAGTAATTACCAAAATTTGCGAGACAGATTGGTACCCCCAACCATGGATAATATGCCGTGATGAAGTATAAATAGTCAATATGTACTATGCACATACTGTATGTATGTATGTATGTATGTGCAAGTAGCCGGACCGAAAAATCAAAATTATATTCATTATCAAAATTTTCAGAAAGTTGTTTACAATTTAGCAATGCGTAAAAAGCCGCGTGAAACATTTACCTGTTTATTTATTTTATTTCAATATTTATTCAAGCAAATAAATTTTTAATTGCGTTGTAAACATATTCCATGCACATAAATAAGATTTCAATAGGTATAAACAATTTCTATCATGTTATTGTTGATAATAAGTCTCATGAATCTGAAAGATTTCTGCATAAATTATATTAATAAAAAACATTTTCTCATTTCCGTAGTAAAATAACATTGTTCTGTTAAATGACATCTAAACCGTAATAAATGTTATTGACATGACCAGAAAACGATAAGAAACGATAAAATGCTTCATACAATATAACTATGTATTTATATCAACACATCAGTAAATATAGTCTACCATTCTTTTGTTATAAGTCGTCGAAAATAACTTACCTTATTTATAAAGTTTCAGAAAATATTATCGCCTGTCTACAGGGTGTTTTGTTTTTCTGGCTATGACGTATACGAATATATTAAATTGCAGAATTATATAAATAGAATGATTTTAAAGTTTCCAAGTAAGGTATTTAAATAACCGTTAAGTTTTTATGCCTGAAGAATTTTAAGTACATAATTTGCTGCTCACAAATATACTTCCTCGCATTTAACAAACAAAACAAACTGCCTAACAGAAGAAAATTATTAAAGCTACACTAAATAAATATTTGACGAACTATTAAATTGTGTGGTATCCCGTTTAATATCAACAGATTTGCAAAACTATATTTAAATTAAAGCTTCTATTTCACTAGTAAGTAAGTACTATTCTTCAGTTTTGCATTTCTGTATTAAGTACAAAATGGTAAAGTTTATCTTATTAAGGTGTATTAATATAGGAATTGATATTTTTTTCATTGTCTTGTAGTAATTTACAGGTTACAGCACATTTTGCTTCAATGTCTTATTGATAGGTATTTTTTTTATCAAACTATTGATAAATTATTTTTTTTACGTCTGTTTAAAAAAGTACATTTTTTTCATTAAATGGTTTTATAAAGTATGCCTTTTATTGCAGACTTAAAAAAAATGTATGCAACTCGAGTAAAAAGTATCTTATTTCACTCATAGAATTTGACGAACTCGCCTGCAGCTCGTTCGATCAAACTTTCTTATTCGTGAAATAAGACTAAACTTTTTACACTTGTTGCATATATAACTATTTTGCCATTTAATTTGGTTTATTTATAATCATATCACAATCAAATTCTAGAAAAATTCACGCGGTTATAGTAATATATTTATACAGAGTGTTTATAAATAGTTGCCAACTATTTTAAAGATCTATTATAATCGTAAAGAAACAGATGATTTCAAAAACTCAAATTGCTTAAATTTAATATGAGAAATCAATTTTTTAATTTATGACGTCACGTGACTATGCGAGTTCAGTGGCTGATTAGACAGTTCGGGTTCGATTCCGACCGATATAAAATTTGAAAATTATTTCCAAATTCCAAATAGCAAAAGTGACCCCTATTCTGCTTTCTCCATGAGGTAAGGCCTGGTAAACGCCCTCAACTGTAGAGATATTATGTCATGATACTGCAAATAAAAGCAGATCGGCACACCCACAAATGGGTAATAAGTCACAATGATATATTTAAATTAATTAATTTATATTTTTTTTTATCAATATTGTTCTACTCTCCATTTTCGAATTTGTGTTCTTGGTGACAGAGACTGAGTTATAGTAATTTACTTTAATGTGTTATTCTAATTCGTTACATGTAAACGGTCCTTTAAAAAATTTAGCGAATCAAATAGATTGACATATAACAAAAATTTGGATTTTTGTTATGTCAATCTACTTGATTCGATAAATTTTTTAACGGTCTGTTTACATGTAGAGATGCATTCGGGCCGGGCGGGGCGGGCTTTGAGGTTTGGATCGACTCGGCCCGAAAATAAAAATTACCGGCCCGGCTCGAAATCGAGCCGGTCTTCGGGCCGGGCCGGGCCAAAGCTCGAAATTGGGTGCATCCGGCATTCCTAATGTTGATTTTTATGTTGAGACGAAATGTTTAACTTTTTTCGTGTCAAACTTATAAAAAACTTCTACATTCTTATAACTTTCAACATTAGTTAACATAAGTAGTTAAAAAAGAGACCCTTTTAGTGTAAGTTTGTTAGAAAAATTACAGACCTACAAGTATTTAACACTTTGTTTATCAAAGGATTTAAACAACTTTTTCACAAATCTTATATAAAAAAATATAATAATTTACATAAGAATTTTTTATCTAACTTTGTTTCTGCTCAAAAATAGGACAAGAAATCATTATGGTAGGAACAAAAATCATTATTTTTATGTTAAAGAAAAATGTTTAACTTTTTTCGTGTCAAACTTATAAAAAACCTCTACATTCTTATAACTTTCAACATTAGTTAACATAAGTAGTTAAAAAAGCGACACTTCTAGTGTAAGTTTGTATTAAAAATTACAGACCTACGTGTATTTAACACTTTGTTTACCAAAGCCGTTTGAAAATTTAAACAACTTTTTCACAAATCTTATATAAAAAAATATAATTTACATTTTTTTATCTAACTTTGTTTCTGCTCAAAAATAGGACAAGAAATAATTATGGTAGGAATAAAAATCAGTTTTATTTAAGTATACGAGTAATAATAATAACAGCAACATCACAATATAATTATTATGCTTTAATGAATAACCTTGAATTCTTGAAGTAAAATAATACATTTTTATTTATTAATATGTGAAGTTCGTTGTTATTAAATCATTTTGATCCTTTTTAACTTTATCCATTTTCATTAAAATATTAAGGAAACTGTGCATTTGACTGAACTATAAGATTTTTCGGGCCGGCCCGAAAAGCTCGACTCGAAATCGAGGCGAGCTTCGGGCCGAGCCGGGCCAAAGCTCGAAATCGAGTGCATCTCTATTTACATGTAACGGATTGTGTTTAGAATATACCCAATCAGGAAACTGATCTTTGACAATACCTTTTACAGGACGAGTATGTAGGCGAGGACTTGTCTTGTGAAGACTTTCCTGACGTAATACGTATATTTTTCCCCGAAATCGCTTAAATTATTTAAAAATTATTCATAAATTCGCAATTTTATAATGTCATTTTGACAATATATAAAGAGCCAGTTTCACATTTCCTAAAAAGTATTTTAAATGAAAGTTTATTCAATATTTATCATAGTAATAAAAAAATAATAATAATTTATTGTTATTGTCGTAAATAATTAAATAAAAAGATTGGCGTCAGAAACAACCCTCCAGGTCTGTGACGTCGGAATACATACAACAAGTCATTCGTAGCCAATAGGACAACAGTTTACGTTATTTATATAAATAATAGTAGGCGACAGTTTGTCACAGGTTAAACTACATGTACTCTGACGTCACATTCTGTTTCAGATCACGTGACTTTTTCAAAATATTATACAAATGTCAATATTTAATTGTAAATTATCTAATGTATATTTCGCGATATTTTCAAATTTGAGGCTCATTGAACAACAATATCTTTTAAAATTTAGTACTTGGAAGTCATAAAAATTCTTGCAACAGCCCTATTGTATTAAATAATAAAAACAATCAAAAGAGTCATGTACAATTTTACATGACTTGTACTGCAAAAGTGCAAATATGAATTTTCAAGACGTAAATTCAATTTTCTTGACGATTTCGGAAAATCTTAATTTAAAGAATTGGAAAGTAAAAATGGGTCTAGTAGGTCTAGTATGCTGATTTTTCAAAAAAGAGCGTAGAATTAACTGTCAAACGAAAAACAAGAGATAAAAATATGTATATTACAAAAATTATTTGACAGATAACGCAACGTTTATTCTTTGAAATAATCGCTTATTGCCTACTAGATTTTAGCATCAAATATGCAGAATTTTGTGCTCTAAATTCTATGTTAAATTCTTTGCACTAAAAT
This sequence comes from Ophonus ardosiacus, assembly GCA_943142095.1. Classification (NCBI taxonomy): domain Eukaryota; kingdom Metazoa; phylum Arthropoda; class Insecta; order Coleoptera; family Carabidae; genus Ophonus; species Ophonus ardosiacus. The sequence goes on along the minus strand of OW964826.1, from coordinate 48,232,712 downwards.
TCATTGTTAATAAGAGCTGAAGAACTAATGTCTCGTTGGGGATTAAGTTATAAATATGTGTCGAGTAGTAAATTTTAACCCTTAATAAAAGAATATAAAATAGGTCCTTAATTTGAACATTATTCCTCAATCACATTAGTTTGAAATCATGTTGTAAAGCATTGTTTTAAGAAACATGTTTATATAAATTATTTTATTTATAAGATTTGTAGAATCTATCCTTATAATAGTGGACAATTATTTTTTTTTTCCTACATTGTATATGTATATGAACAATGGATTTAGTGATTACTATTTTTTTGAATCAGCAATTTGATTATGACTGATGATAACCGATTGAGCATTTTCTATGCTCATGACTCATGTGAATTCCATATTTCAAACATAACACAAACACAGTTCAGTTTTGTAATCTCTGTGTTCCAATATTTGGAAACCCTCAATGTTGGCCTTTCGCTTTTGCAGACGATGATGGTGTACAAGTTGCACCAATGAAATGTAAATAAATTTTGCTCAAATGGGTGGAGCTTTTGCTTCATACTAATAATAATAAGCGGCAAAGGGACCACAAATAACAAACAATATCTATAAATTTTCTTAATTATTATAAATAGATATGTTTCAGAATTAATAATACCTGCCGCGCCGGACTTTTTCTTCAAGTGGGGGAAATATGTTTGCGAATTAAAAATTAGTAATCATAAAGACTACTACTTGTGTATTATGCTATAGGTCACCTAGTTTTATATGAAATATGCAAATATAGTTGCATTAATTCGAAAGTAAACTAACTGAAAATTTCCTTGTCTTTAAATTTGCGTATTAGCTTACCTTAAAGATCTAACAAAAATTGTCATGTACTTCATATTAATTATGTACTTTATGCACGGTTGTAGGAAAAAATATTTGTATTTAATATAAGTACTTTTCAGATAAGAAAATAGCAGATGGCGTTTGAGAGTTGACCGGTTTTACATGCATGTAATAAATAATTTAAATTTTAAATCAAAACCAATGCTATTTACTTTTCCGAATCACACTATAATTGTAAATACGATGGCTGAACAATATTTACCTAGAAAATTTAATTTTTTTCTATACCTGCTCTGAAAATACAATTTTTTTGTTTGTTTTTCATGCTGAAAGCGACTTTTTTGCAACACTAGTGCTGCAAAATTTAGCCGAGGTAGGAGACGTTCCATTACAGCCGAGGGTTTATGTAAATTGTTTATTTTCTCGTCATTGTTATGTTTTGCTACTATGTTAATAAGACATGAATCTTGCAGTTTAAAAATATATGACGACAATGGCAAATTTTAAGTTCATTATTTTTTTCATAAACTTCTCGAAAAAAATAGCATGTTTAACGTATAAGAAAACTTTACATTCTATACAGGGTATTTTCCCTCTTAGATAAAAAAGCTTCAAACAAAAATTGCAGAGCTTAAAATTCTGTATCTCAATCATAGCCAATTTCTGCCGTTTGAAAGCATGCCTCGAGGTGAGATAAAGCGCGAGGCTGTGATGAAACTCTCACTAAGGTTATGTATATTATTTTATTCACAATCATCCTCATTTTAAATAAATAATTTTCAAAATAAATCAATGAGTTATAGCCTTTAATTTTATTAATATTTTTGACAGCTGTCTTAAAAATTGTTTAGCCTACTTAATTATAGCGATCTATGGCAATGTTGCTAGGCAATCCTTACATAAACATTTCCAGCCCAAGAGATGGAAGTGAAAAATGTTATTTCCAACCCAAGAGATTGTCATTAAAGGTAGGAATGACGTATTTCTCAACCTCCAAAAGGTTAGGAATCGGTATATTACTATATAATGATTGTGAATAAATATTAATGACAAGTATTACTAGTTCTGTGATCTCCATAGCATAAAGTATTTTTTTTTGTTTTATGGAAACCGATTCCTACAAGTTTATAGTTAGATCTTGGTTGTTCTTCCACAGAAAAATAATAAAAATATACACTCTTAAACAGGGTTAATTAGCCATAAATAAAATAACAAAGTTAGTTATTTTGAAAAATGTCAATGTAAAACTTGTAAAAACGGGCCACGGAAGATTAATTTCTTTCTGGCTTTTCCCTAATGGAAGTAAGTAAATATTTACTTTGGTTCATAATATTAATTGTAATTTACTTGTAAGACTTGATAGGCTTTAGTTCGATGTTTTATCAATTCCTGTATTAATACCTTTCGAAAGTACAGGGTGTTCGAATTATGTGGTAAGGGAGTGAATGTCTCTGGCACTGGGTACCGTACCGTGCAGTCAGAACATCCCTGGAGGCGGCTGTGGCTGGTGAGGCGGGGGAGGTGGCGGGTTTCCAGGGGGCAGCGTGTTCCCGTTCGCATCATGTGGCAACCCCCTCACCTGCAGCATGAGTCCATGGTTGAGCAGCTTAGCGCTGTGCTCTTGCGCTTTGGCTCTGAGGCAGGCGATGCTGTTGTTCCGGAAGGCCTCGGGGTCGCTGCTGGCGCCCGCCGACGGGAAGTGCTGCGGAGGCGGCTGCCCAGAGTCCTCTGGGTGACCTGAGGGGACAGGGTCAGCACTCCCGCCGCCGTTGGTAGAGCTGCCGCCACCACCGCCGCCGCCACCGCCGGTTGAGGACTGCTGGCCGGATGTGATGCTCGTGTCGCTGGTGTCCGTGCGCAGTGAGGTCGTTTCTTCGTGGTCTGAGTTGCAGTCGTTCTCCTTCAGGTGCTCCGCTGCTTCCAGGGACTTCCGGTGCATTCCTACAACAAACAATTCGATACTGTTAGAGTATGCGACTCACATATTTTTTATAACACACCAACACAGTAATTGACTTAAAAGGCCCAAGCACCTATCGATTTATCGGACGATAAATCAATCGATTGGGCACTGTTAATCCTTTTCTACAATTAGGGCTGGTTTATGATGAATTTAATTTATAAATTTACATTTAAAAATTTTGATTTAAAATTTACAATTTTCTGTCTGGTTTATGTTCGATTTTGAAATTCATTTGATCTTTCACCAGTTACCAATTCAGACTTTAGGTTAAAATTTTGTTTTCATAGCCATGAATTTGTTAGATGCTAATGAACAAGATGATTTTTTAATAATATCGGGAATGTTTATTACTATTGTTGATTTGTATAATAAAGAAATAAAACAAAAAAAAAAGTAGATGGTCTGTTAGGCTGTGGCTAGGCCTATGAACACATTGATTTCTCTACGGGCAGTATCATAGTTTGTTTCTGAAATAACATGATCATGAACAATTCTTCAAATACAGTGTGTCCCATTTAGAAGTGCCACCATTGGGATCTCGAGAACTGTAAGAGATACGATGTCGGTTAAATGGAACTTTTTGTGCGCCTTTGGGAGGACATCTCAGATGTGCTTTTGTTTTTACAAAAATTCTCATATGGCACTAGATAATGACGAAAAACTGAATATTGTTGATTTTTTCTTTTTCAAATAACTTCTAACCTATTGGTAATTGAGAAAAATGTTTCTAATATAAAAGATATATATTTTTGTTAGCTAGCCAGTGGCGTACAAAATAAATTTTTATATCCGTAAATTTTCGAGATATAACACAAACTTATGTTTTTTTAAATGGAACCCATATCTGATTTTAGGCTCAAAAAAATAATTATTTTTTTCTCTTTTCAATGATGTAAGGGTTATTATGTTTTACATTTGTTTTGCTCCTAAAATTTAATTTTTCTCTTTATTTTCCTGAACTTTCGTATTATTTCCCAAAAAAACATTATTATTTTTATTAATTATATTGAATTTGATCGATATAATTTATTTTATGCCTTTATTACTTAATATTTTCATTTTAGACTAATAATTACGAATTACACAATGTGCCAAGGGCGACCTGATACAAAATATTATAAAAATTACTTTGATACGAGCTTTGAGCAAAATTTTCTAACGAAATAAATTATTTAAATACAAGAAGTGATTTCTACATAGAAATCTACCAATATTTTCAAAATAATTGTAAATTTAATGCAAAATAAGGAAAAAATAATAATTTTGAAGGCAAAACAAATATAAAACATAATAACCCTTACATCGTTGAAAAGAGAAAAAAATAATGATTTTTTTGAGACTAAAATCAGATATGGATTCCATTTAAAAAAACATAATTTTGTGTTATATCTCGAAAATTCTCTTTTATCTTTTATCTATCTTTTATATTTGAAACGTTTTTCTCAATTACTAATAGTTTAGAAGTTATTTGAAAGAGAAAAAATCAACAATATTCAGTTTTTCGTCATTATCTAGTGCCCTATGAGAATTTTTGGAAAAACAAAAGCATATCTCAGATGGCCTCCCAAAGGCGCACAAAAAGTTCCATTCAACCGACATTGTATCTCTTACAGTTCTCGAGATCCTAATGGTGGCACCTCTAAATGGGACACACTGTATACTCGTATGAGTGTGCATATATTTAATTCCTTGCTATCTCTTATCCCTCGTTGCATTTCAAATTACACACACGTTTTTATTTTTGTACAATTCATTTTATTTGTCGTACAAATTACGATGTTCGCGAATACTGCTTATTAACAAAAAACAAAATATCAGTTTGTTCCTGTGAATTCATGTTCACAATGTCAACAACTCACAAACAGACAAGACACCTGACGGATGAAGCAAAGTTATACCTTACCACCATGTTTAATAGTTCTCTCTTGTGATTGGCCGAACGTAAAATTTACATTTGGAATTATAAAATATAGTTATATTCCAAAACTAAATTTCTGAATTTGTAAATCGTTCATAAATCATCGTATGCGTTTTAAGTGAGTTTATATTTTCAGATCAAAATTATAAATTGTAAATTCGTAAATTAATTTCATCATAAACCAGCCCTAAGTCGTTAGTCGCTGTCGGATGTCGTACGCGTGCGCACTACGCTGAAATTTGGCGGTAGGGGTCGCCGGATATCGGTGTCGGATCGCATGTTGGTATGTCGCATCTTTCTACGACAACGACATTTAACGACACGACGACAGTAACGTAAACTTGGACGAAATGATAGAGGAAATAATGGTGCGTTATGTACAACAAAATAGTAGTTTATATGATAAAAATATAATAAAGAAAAAATTGGGGACAAATTTCCATTAACAGGTAAAGTGCCATGAGGGATCAACCCTGTCCCCCATTTACCTTAAACCTTACGGTCCATTGTGGCCGTGGAGAACACATGCACTCCGACAAACCGAAAATTATTTGTAGCCAGATCACATCACGTTCGTGCGACATTTCAATGTAAATTATAGGTAGGGTGACCAAATGTACTTATTTTAATAGGACAGTACTTTCTTTTTGAATAATGTCCTACTGTACTTAAAAGGTTCATTTAGTACACGTAAATGTACTTTTTTTTAGAACAATAGTTTGATCGAGTCAAACAACGTAATTAGCTATGTATTTGTAAATATATATGTTGCGTCTTACACTGGTCAGATTCGGCGTCGATCGAGTAAAGTATTTTTCGTTCTTCCCCCTTATCACCAAATATTAGTTCTAACATTAATTATTTAAGTATTTTATTCATTTCTGACTTGTTTAAAATTTTAAAGCAACAAAAAAAAAAATTGTTTTAACATGTCAGTGTCTCGATAAAAGTTTTATTTCAATCTAGAGTTCATTTTTTGTTTACCTGGGACAAGCGCATCAAATGCTGAAATACTAAAATGTTCTATTTACTCCAGAGCAGTCCTCAAATTTTAAAGGCGATTTTAAATTCCCAAAAGTACTAGTATGAAAAGACTGGTACAAACATGATGCGGAACGAAATAGGATTTTTTTTGTAACAATCAATTTTTGTATTATTTTGTTATATTTTATGATACATTATGTTTTACTTGACTTATATGTGCTTATTATTAATTACTTTTTACATCAAAATTGAACTAAAACGAACTAAATTTCTCATTTTTATTTTCAATTCTGCCTCTAGTATTTTTTGTACTTTCTTTTTCTAAAAAAATTAAGGTCACCCTAATTATAGGGAATTTTATTTGGTAGGTAGCAAACAAAATGGAAGATAATTTGGTTTCGGCGTAAACATTTTTTAAAATTATTTATTACGCAAAATAAAAATTTCAACAAATTTAGTATCAAAATTTATTTATTTCACATTAGAAACGTGTATTTCAAAGAAACATTCGAATATTACAGCGAAATTTGACTTTGAGTGATTTATTCTTGACTGCCGAAACGTCATGCCTGACATGAATTTGCGCCACCGTAGCCCTCCACCGGCCAAAAAATTTTATTTCATATTTTGTCCCAAGGGGACCTAAAACTTAAATTTCTATTGTGGCACTTTACGTGTTTGTATAAAAGCCATCCTCATTACGAAAACTACGCTTTTATAAATATTAGAAATATTGACAGAGATTTAATAATAGGAAAATAAAGTTTGTGCTCATATTATATTAATCAAAAAGAAAACACCGTAAAAAAGAAACTTTTCAAGTTTAAGGTCTACAATGGTCAATATATCAACATTTCCCGAATCAACCCTGTCTATTTCACTAGAGGAGATAAACCCACTCAGTCAATATTAGGTAAAACGCATAAAAACTTGTTAATTTTTTGATCATAATTGGTTTTATAACGTACATATATTGAAATATGTATGCGATAGTACCAAAGAAGTTTCATTTTAATACAATTTATGACACAATAAAATATAAATAGGAGGCATATGATATACAAATGTTATTTTATTTTGATAATTTATTCAGTTTTAATATTATGTATTCAAATGCAAAAAACAAAATTTATGTTTCATAAAAACGTTACAATAAATTAATTTATAAATCTCCATTCTTGTAAAGCACATTTGATTCATATAATTAGTTTTATCGGCACGCAACAACTTTGGCCATATGCGTCTCGACAGGAGTTATTAATAATTGTCATGGTTACAAATTTAATATCCGTTCCAATTATTAATTTGTATTTACGTAGTCTGCAGTGTAGATAAATTAGGAGATGCTCCTTTTATGACAAAGCTTATAGTTGTGTGGATCTGTAAGATATCTCCGTATTTAGAAACATGATTAATAGATACATGTTAATAGAATATCAATTATGTCTCAATAGATACTGTGCTACTGGAAATACTAACAAGATCTGTATAAAGAGTAAGGATGAAAAATCTGTTCTCTTGCTTATTTTAAAATACATTTGCAATGGCCAAAATTCCACTAGAACACGGTTTCTCAAACTTATTTTGTGACGGAACCCTTGTAAGATATCAAACTTACATATTTTGATAAAAATATCTGATGTGGACACCACATGACTTCCTTGTACGCCTGGCGTTACACTATACATATTTTGTTAATAATTAAAATATGTATTATAACAATCATTAAATTGCACGTATTGGACATAATTTGACATTGACATTAAATTCTTTATTTTTTTATTATTTTTATTATTCACAGCAAACTTAATTACAGAAACCAAAAAGTACATAATTTTTAAATTTACATATCTCGCTTATACAAAGAGCTAATTTAATCATACTTGATATTTTCGCCGGAGAATTCAATTTTCTAAAAGCATTTATTGTTAAATTCAAAATAACACCATTTTTTTTTAAGAAAAACTGATAACAGCTTCAAGTAAAGTATCACTTCCGGTTAGACTATTTTAACCAAAATCTATTATGTTATTTCCATTAATATAAAAGTATAAAATACCAAATTTGAGAAGTTTTGGTTTATATTTTAACATAGTTTTTCATTAAAATCTATTATAGGCTTCAAGTAAAGTACCACTTCCGGTTAGACCATTTTAACTAAAATCTAATATATTATTCCCATTGATATAAGAGTCTTATATACCAAATTTGAAAAGTTTTGAATTATATTTTAATATAGTTTTTCATTAAATTCTATTATAGGCTTCAAGTGAAGTACCACTTCCGGTTAGACCATTTAAACTAAAATCTAATATATTATTCCTATTGATATAAGAGTCTTATATACCAAATTTGAAAAGTTTTGGATTATATTTTAATATAGTTTTTCATTAAAATCTATTATAGGCTTCAAGTAAAGTACCACTTCCGGTTAGACCATTTTAACTAAAATCTAATATATTATTCCCATTGATATCAGAGTCTTAGATACCAAATTTGAAAAGTTTTGGATTATATTTTAATATAGTTTTTCATTAAAATCTATTATAGGCTTCAAGTAAAGTACCACTTCCGAAAGTTATGTACTGACCAAAAAGCGAGGTGCACAACTAGATGTTATAACAGTCCTAAATACAAAATTTTAACTTTCTACGGCTTCCCGTTTTTCAGTTATGCGAGATACGTACGTACGTACGTACGTACGTACGTACGTACAGACGTCACGCCGAAATTAGTCAAAATGGATTCAGGGATGCTCAAAATGGATATTTCCGTTGAAATCTGGAAACCGAAATTTTTCGCGATTACAATACTTCCTTTACTTCGTACAAGGAAGTAAAAAATGGAAAAATGGCTATTTTGTTTACTATTTATCTTAGATCTACGTATAGTTTAAATTACAAAGTTTGGTATGAATTTAAGCGCCTCTTTTTGGCATGAAAAGCGAAAAGGTATACTTACTGAATTCTGTTGCTCATTATACCAGAAGCGATATCATTTATATTAGCTTTGCAGCGATATCAAATTCTTGCATTTTTATGAAAAATGAACTTTAATACAGTGTTCAAAAAAATCCTAACTTGGAGTAAGCTCTGAACAAAAAAACGTGTGTCAATTTGAAAGTATTTTAATACTTTAATAATAGAATAATTTTTGAAAACATACAGTTCATCACCAAAAAACAATTAAAGTTCGAATTGTTCGAAATAATCAAAAACAAATGACCAATCAGGTAAACATCAAAATAAACAAACAAAAAGGTACAAATATTATGGAAAGTTGATAATGCATTAAAATTTCATGATTTTTAGTAGGTTAAAAATATACCGGATAAAAGATGTACCACAAGTTTTTCAGTAACGGAAAATTACTTGGGGAATTAACAAAAGTTATGACTTGGATAGGAATTAGAAAAATTATCTGAGAATTAGCGAAATTACCTGGGAATTAACGGTATTACTTGGGAATTAGTGGAATTAGCTGGAATTACTTGGGAATTAGTGGAATTACCGGAATTACTTGAGAATTAGCAGAATTACCTGGGAATTACCGGAATTACTTGGGAATTAGTGGAATTATCTGGGAATTACCGGAATTACTTAAGAATTAACGGAATTACCTGGGAATTACCGGAATTACAGGAATTACCTAGGAATTACCGGAATTACCTGGGAATTACCGGAATTACGTGGGAATTACCGGAATTAGTGGAATTACCTGGGAATTACCAGAATTACTTGGGAATTATGGAATTAGCAGAATTACCTGAGAATTACTTGAGAATTAATGAAATTAGCAGGAAATTAAAGGAATTAGCAAGATTACTTAGGAATTCGTGGAATTGCCAGGGAATTAATTAAAAATTAGTGGAATTAAAATTGAACTGTAAGTTTTCTTCCTAAGTGATCAACCCCTTGATGCAATAATTCATTATATCACGGGAGACATTTGAAAATATTTTCATATTACCTAATATAAAACTAAAATAATTATTTATTTGTATTTTTTTATAAATTATTCCAATTTATTGAATAATAATAAAGATATTAATATTAAATAACGTACAGGAGTTGATTATTATCATATTCAATATCATAGCTTAATTTTCTGCCGGACACTTTTTATTTACAAAAAACTGTGTTAAACGCCTTTGTGAATAATTGCTTAATAATAAAAATAAAATGAATAATAATAATAAGGGATGTCTGATGTCTTAATTTTACATATTTAGTTATTAATGGGGTTGCCTAGCTGTGTGCGTTAAGGGAATGGTTTCGAATCGAATAGCTCGGGTTCGTATCCGACTAACGTCTCCCTGACAATTTTGAAAATCTTCCCTCTACAGTTCAAATATATTGTCATTACCGAAATCTTAGAATAAAAGCAGACGTGCACCCCGTGAATTTATTTGATAATTTTTATCCATCCTCCTCATTAAAGTGTAGCTTTGCTTTAGTAACGACAACGAGATTTCAAAAGATAACGTATTACAATAGAACTCCGATTATCCGAATCAATTGGGGCCAGACACTATTCGGATAATCAAATATTCGGATAATTGGATAACTTTATAATGTTATTTCTTAGAAAAAAAGCTCATTTTATTCACCGTAGTACATTAAATACTTTTCATCAAAAACAATTTACAATAAATAAACATAATTATTGGGTCCCGTGGCCGTGTGCCTGAGTGTCTGGTCGCGAACCTGTAGTGGTAGCACGCACTTTAGAATTCTATCAAAAGAGGCATTTGTTTTCGCTTTTCGCCACGAAGCGAAAATTTGGTAGCATGCGTGTATCAAAATATTCGCCTGCAAGCGTATGACTCGAGGCGAAAGTGTCAAAGTAACGTCATTATTTTGCCACAATTCTATTCAAACCCAATTTACATATAATTTATACATTTATTATGTACAACTGTCATATTTTTTTTTTATTTTCGTAGTATAAAATCCAATAATTTCCGAATCAAAAAATGAATATAGAATTCTAAAGTGCATGCTACCAAGTTTCGTAAAAGTAAAATCGTATTCGCCTGCTTTCTATGATAGAATTCTAAAGTGCGTGCTACCACTACTGGGGGAACCGGGTTCGATCCCGACAGACGCCAAATATTTCCAATTTTAAATGGCACAAAAGTGAACCCTGTGGTGCACTCTCCACGCCAACTATGAGTGCCCGTGAGGTGACGCCTGGTAAGCGCCCACACGGCAAAATCGTCATCATTACCGATGTCTACATGAGTTGTAGATACTGGCACACCCAGAAATGGGTAATATGCCGTGATGATATATTTATTTATTTTATTTAAACATAATTTAAGTGTAACACAAAGTTAACTTAACGCTTAAAATATTAAAGAAAAAAAATGTGCAAGACAAGAATAAGTAGGATTTTGATTTTTTTGGAAAATTTACATATTTAAGCAGTGTTTTTAAGCCGATATAAAGGTTTATAAAACTTTGGAAAATATTATGCTTATCCTTTTAAAACAAAAAACCAGAGACATTACTGAAGACTTTTTCTGGGAAGTACATTTAATATTTCTTATTTTATTATTAATTAAATATTTATAATTATAGATAGTGATGCCGCGAGACGTAATGGCGAGAAACAATCCACTCTCGTCTCGTCTCGAATTTTCGAGACAAGATTTCTCTGCATCTTGTCTCGTCATATTTTTTCTTACTTCCTCTCGATCTCGACTCGAGAGTCTCGATTTTCTCGAATTTATAATTAGAAATAGTAGATAAATTAAAATTACAAGCAACATGAATTTAATAAACGGGTATCACTGATTAAAACATAATTTTACTAAGTCTGGTGTTTGAATGATAGGTAAAAAATAGGTACTCTATATTACCCGTTGTTGGGTATATCAATCTGTTTTGTACGCTAATATTGGTAATTATGATTTTATATTCGTATAGTGGCGGCACTTGAGGCTGGCGTGAAGAGTATACCATAGATTTTTGTGCATTTTCTTTTTACTAAAACGCAATAAATCAAAAATTAATAAATAAATATGAATATAAATGAAGAGGCGATAGAAATATTTATTTATTCCGACAAATATTTTGTTATTTTGTATATTTTAATTAGAAATATTTACGTAATATAAAAAAATAGTACAATCGAGATCTCGAATTTCTACTCTCGTCTCGAGCAAATCTCGAGGGCATTACTCTCGTCTCGATATTTCGAGACGAGAATAAGGCTAATCTCGTCTCGAAAATTCGAAAAATTCAAGACGAGATCTCGAAACTGCGAGATCTCGCGGCATCACTAATTATAGATACATATATTTACATATACCCTTCAGAAATACCGCCAATCTTATCAATGAATTAAAAAATATAAAAATAAGATATGTGTTTTTATGTGTATCAGAAATGTCAAATATGTACAATACTTATATGCCTAATATGGAAACGGTGAGAGGTCTTGTGCTGGCTACAACAGATTTTTCGATATGCAATTAAGTTTTGTAATGACTTCATGATGAACGCAAAATATAAAAATGATTTTTTAAGAATTATATATGTATTATCATTGAGGATTTATATTTTAATTTAACTGTTGCAAAATTTTCATTCGCCATTTATAGCATGTGCTATATCTAAATATATCTTATTGCTTGGCTACAACTTCTGTAGCGTGTTCTGTATTTTCTAAACTGATAAATGTATAACAACTAAATACTGTTTTCATAAGCAATGTTTTACTATTACATGAAACTTTCATGTAGTCAGTAACATGTAGCTATTAAGTGTATCATAATTTAATTTAAAAGTTTTCATTATCATTTTTATAAGTCTGAAATTAATAGTTTTCAAATAAATAATTTATATAACACCTCCTTCATAAAGTGTAGAAATAGTAAGTTAGTAATAAAATATAATACGAGTATAGTTATTTATGGCCTAAGTAAATGAAAACATAGGTATAGGTGTATACAGGGTGTATCAAGATAATGGAACAGTGCCGTTTATTCGTGTATGTGAAAAGATACAGAAAAAAATGATTAGGATATTTTGTAAGAGATAGAGGGGGACACATTTTAGCATAAACTTTATTAACTTAAATCTAGTGGTACTCAAACTACAGGGCAATATTATATTTTTTTAAATAGCATTATATATATTTTATTAACTCATTAAATAGAGAATTTTGTTCTGAATTCAACGATATAATAATATCATACCCTTACATTGCGAAAAAATTTATAAAAATTAATTCAAAGTTAGTATTTCATTTCTACAGTATCTAAGTAACCGATATGTTGGATGGGTGAACGCTCAGCAACAAAAATTTATCACACTGCGGCTCGGTGCACTCGGCACCCTTACACATGAGTAAATAAATGCTACCCATTACTATTCCATACAAATTACTGAAATTACAGTTTCCATAAAATAGTAAAAAGGCAATAAATGTTAAAGCACTAATGGGGCATAATGACCTCTCAATGATGAGAATAAGACACATGGTTCATAGAATTTTATTTTAAATATGTTCAGAGTACGAGTATTCCCTTCAAGAATAATACATACACTTCACTATTCTTTTCTTCCACTTAAACTAATCTTGTTTTAAATCATCATTACTCGAGAGATTGATACTGCCTCAATCTAATCGAAAACGAAAACCTTCTACACCTTATTTTTTTTTTAAGTCTAAAATAGCCATAATTTGCTCATTGCCAAACTAGGTGAGTAAGGAAGAACCCAGGTTAATCCTATATTTTCTCTAACGACAATATTATAAAATATTGATTATTTAAGTTCTAACTAACTTTCACATCTTAATTTCAAAAGACATAAATCCGAAGGTTGCTGGCAAAGTTTCTGCAATCTATGGTCTATGTAGTAATTCTAAACAGGGTTGTAGTAATCTTGTTCAGCTAGAAAAAACCAAGTGGTTTTTTTTTTTTGAAAAAACCCACTTGAAAAAATCTTCAAAAAACCCACTTAATGGAGAAAATGTAGATATATAAAAAAATATATTAATGGATCATGTTAGTTAACAAAATATGTATTTATGAATGAATCTATTTTATGGTGCAGTAATAATTTTAAAACTAAGGGCTGGTTTTTCAATATCTGGTTATAATTATAACTAAATAAACAAAATTGGAACGAAATAAACTGGAAAGTGACAGATTTATCATTGCTGTCAACAAAACGATGCAATATTGTTTACTTAACCAGAAGCCAAAATTTTAACCAGAGATTGAAAAACGGTCCTAAGTAAAACATTGACAAAAAGTTATAATAATAAAATTTAAGGATAATGCATACTTTTCATAGAACAGAGTAGCCAACTACACGTGAAATGTAAACTTTTGTTTAATGAAAACCTTAATTATCACCAAAATTTGAAGCAAATGATCTGCGAGATTAGAACATGTCCTATTTGAGAATTCTTTTATAACATCGTATGGTACCATACGAAGTTGTAAATTTATTACCGTGTAAGTAATCACTGAAAATGTGTGATCAAATACGAAGTTGTAAAAAACATGTAAATTTATAATAATGTAAAACAGACTTTAGAATATTGCCCATATTCCTTATTATATTCATAAACGCTCGTAAAAGTTATTATTGTCATTAGGCCGATATAAGGCTAATAACGGACGCGGCTGAGGTTTATAATCAGCCGAGTTCGTTATTTGCATATCGGCCGTGTGGCGTTCAAGATTTTTCGTAATAACGTAAAACTTAAACATTTAGGAATAATAAAATTCTACTATTTCTGTCATACTGAACAACTTTTTTTGTTAATATATAAATTCTCCTAGATACGAGTAACAGTCCATCAATATGCTGTTATTTTTCTAGGAATACTTGATCCTTAATTCTAGGCGACTGTTATTATTATTATTTCATTTTTGTTTTTTGTCCTGTTATATCATAGTAACAGTAATTTTAAACAGTTTATCATTTTTATACATTAAAAACAGTCGATATTGGAAAGAAAAATAGAAATGCAATTTGTCCATTTTGATTCTATTTGTCAAAAATTGTAACAAGCCGTCCTGAAATTTTATGAGTGCTTATGAATATGGGCATAAATGCTGTACGACTGAGATTTCAAATAATTGAGCAGCTTTTGGCAAAAACAATCATAGTCCAAATATTGTAAATATGAGTTACAGCGGCATGTACTTCCAAGGATGCCAAACAGTTTGGTAACGCTAAAAGTATTTTAGTCACGAGTTATTATATTTTAAAGTTTAAGCGTTTCTACAAAAACATCCTACAAAAATGTATAATTATTAAGCAATTGTTCATCAATGTTTATTTTCCTATTTTTTAACATCCAATAAATCATTTTGTAATATTTAAACATGATCTTGAGTTAAATTGCAGAATTCTATAAAAGTTTATTCTTTGATCACCTCAAATTCAAAAGAAATGATGTGGTCAACGCAATACCTCCCGCTATTTAATTTTTATTAATTTAAATACATATGTACCTATCTACATATTTACTAATCCTTCAAACTATATAAGTTTCTTTGCATATATCTATTGCTTTACATGATCCATTTCGTTAATGTGTATTTGTAAACTAATATTTGACACTTTGATAACACGTGCCTATTGACAGCTGTTTGATTTATAGTGCTGCAAACATAGTAAACTGAAATCGGATCATTCTGTACATCTAATATTTATCTATGACGGAAAATATATTATTTTTACAAACCTTAATTTCATTAGAATCAATACAATCTCCTTAACACGGTTTCATTATTAATTTTAATTAATTACTTCCTGACAGTGACATTTGTTTAAATACGTCAAAATTGTTATTAAAATATTATGTTGTTGTTTGACTCATAAGCAAGATGATGTACAAAAATAAATTATTTTATAATTTTATATTTAAAGTTATCTAAAGTTATTCAGTAAATGCTATTATCGTAGAATTGAAGATTGTACCATTATATTCAATTTTTATTAGTAAAAGTTGCTGAAAAATTATATTCTATGTATTTTTAAGAAAAACTATTAAAAGTTTGTATAAGTAATACTTCCGGTTATCCGATATACACTGAAAACTAATGCGCTCTTCCCACATTAGTATAGAATGAGTATACAAAATTTCAAAATTTTCTGATTGATAGTATTTGAGTAATCGTGTCCACAGGAACCACAGAAACATACATACACACACACATACATCACACAGACATCATTGTCAAACTGTGAAAATCGGATACTGGGGATATCAAAACGTGCTTATTCACTAAAATCTCTATAAGCGATTTTTAGCACGATCCCTGTACATCCCTTACCTAGGGTAGCGGAAGGTAAAAATAGACCAAGGCTGTTTTTACTTCCTTGTACGAAGTAAAGGAAGTATTGTAATCGCGAAAAATTTCGTCGTGACGTCTGTACGTACGTACGTACGTACGTATGTACGTATCTCGCATAACTGAAAAACGGGAAGCCGTAGAAAGTTAAAATTTTGTATTTAGAACTGTTATAACATCTAGTTGTGCACCTCCCTTTTTGGTCATTACATAACTTGCGGAAGTGGTACTTTACTTGAAGCCTGTAATAGATTTTAATGAAAAACTATATTAAAATATAAACCAAAACTTTTCAAATTTGGTATATAAGACTTTTATATGAATGGGAATAACGTAATAAATTTTAGTTAAAATGGTCTATCCGGAAGTGGTACTTTACTTGAAGCCTATAATAGATTTTAATGAAAAACAATATTAAAATATAATCCAAAACTTTTCAAATTTGGTATATAAGACTTTCATATCAATGGGAATAACATAATACATTTTAGTTAAAATGGTTTACCCGGAAGTGGTACTTTACTTGAAGCCTATAATAGATTTTAATGAAAAACTATATTAAAATATAATCCAAAACTTTTCAAATTTGATATATAAGACTTTTATGTCAATGGGAATAACATAATAGATTTTAGTTAAAATGGTCTACCCGGAAGTAGTACTTTACTTGAAGCCTATAATAGATTTTAATGAAAACTATATTAAAATATAATTCAAAACTTTTCAAATTTAGTATTTAATACTTTTATATCAATGGGAATAACATAATAGATTTTGGTTAAAATGGTTTACCCGGAAGTGGTACTTTACTTGAAGCCTATAATAGATTTTAATGAAAAACTATATTAAAATATAATCCAAAACTTTTCAAATTTGATATAATACTTTTATATCAATGGGAATAACATAATAGAATTTAGTTAAAATGGTATACCCGGAAGTGGTACTTTACTTGAAACCTATAATAGATTTTAATGGAAAACTATATTAAAATATAATCCATAACTTTTCAAATTTGGTATATAATACTTTTATATCAATGAGAATATCAATGGGAATAACATAATAGATTTTGGTTAAAATAGTCTAACCGGAAGTGATACTTTACCTGGAGATGTTATCAGTTTTTCTTGAAAAAAATGGTGTTATTTTGCTTTTAGTAAAAAATGCTTCAAATAAAAGTTTTAGAGAATTGAATTCTGCGTCGAAAACATTAATTATGATTAAAGTAGCTCTTTGTATTCTCTAATTAAGTTTGCTATGGATTAGGACAAAAAATAACAAAAAAAATAAAATGTTGATGTCAAATTATGTCAAATACGTGCAATTTTATGATTGGGTCTGTTATAATACATATTTTAATTATTAACAAAATATGTATAGTGTAACAGGCGTACAAGGAAATAATGTGCTGTCCACATCAGATATTTTGATTTGAGATATTTACCCCTAATTATTGTTTACTTTTTTAAAATATTTTTTAATTCCAAATTTAATATTACATATAACGTAAACAAGTCAAATATTTTTTATTTATTATGCATACAATACAAAAGAATCGTTTTTGTATTATTTATTGACAAATAAAATTTTTTCGTTATTTTCATACTGTATGGCTATTATTAACCTGCACATATGATAAATTGAAACAGACTTATTCAAAAGCTGTATGTGTATCAGCGTGACGTCAAGAACATAAATAATTAATTATTTCCATAAGCAAAGTATCATTAAACATTGACGTAGCAGTACCAGTCCCAGCAGCGGTGTTGCGAGGCAATTTTGCAAGCGTGAAACATCGTCGCTTGCACAGTGCTGCCGTCGCACAACTGTGGCAGAGTGCTGAACTAAAGTCGCATGACTAGTTACTTTGGAAGGGGCAGTGGCGCGATGTTTTTTATTAGTCCTGTGGTGGAACTCTGCTCTATTGCGATGCGATAGTATGACGTCAAGCTAGCAGCGTATGTTTTGGTACTCTACTCAACGGTCGCAATTCACTTCGGGTGTTTTCGATATGATGCGATAATTTCAATCTCACTGAATCACTTTTAGGGATTTTTCCCGTTATCGCTGGTATTTTTAATGAGAAAAGTGTCATCTATCAACAAATAATTATTTAGGTTATATTTATTTCAAGGTAATTGAGTAATTATACTTTTTAATCCATTACATGACTAATTTTTACCTCTCGTTAAGAGAGGTATTCGAATCATGCTAAAATTCGCCTATTCAGATTTTAGTGAATAAGCATGTTTTAAGGTCCCTTGAACCCGATTATAACATTATTACGATGATGTCCGTATGCGTGTGTGTGTATATATGTGTATGTGTGCATGTTGAAGCCACGGTTTCTCAAATACTGTAATGCCCATATTCATAATACTCGTAAAGTTTCAAAACGGTTCGTTATAATTTTTGACAAATAGAATCAAACTTGACAAATAAAATTCCAATTTTTCTTTCAATGTCGACTGTTTTTAGTGGATAAAAATTATAAGGAACCGTTTAAAATTTTTACGAGTGTTTATGAATACGGCCATAAGACTTAAAAAATATTTAACTGTGGTTTCCTCAATCTGACATTCCTGGGAAGAGCTGATTAAATTTTGGTAACAATTGGACAACCGGAAGTACTAGTTTCTTAAAAAAAATTCTAAATATTATTTTTGGCATTAATAATATTAAAGAATATAAAAATCTCTATCCGATATATATTTTTTTTTTTTATATCTTCTATAAAGTTAAAGATAGAGAGTTAGAGATATAGAGAAATATATAAAATAATAAGTTGTAATTTAGTTCGCAACCCATGGAAACCAAGTGGAAAAATTAAAATGTTTGTAATTGACAGATAAATGTGAGTGTCAAAAAATCAAAGACATTACTGAAGACTTTTTCTGGCAATTACATTTAATATTTCTTATTTTATTATTAATTAAATATTTATAATTATAGATACATATATTACATAGGTATATCCTTCAGAAATACCGCCAATCTCATCAATGAATTGGAAGAATCTCGAACATTAGAAGAATAAGAGTGAATAGAATGAATTACAAAATATAAAAATATATAAAGAAATGTTAAATATGTACAATACTTATGTAGCCTAATATGGAAATGGCGAGAGGTCGTGTGCTGGCCAAACAGATTTTTTTATATCATTTTACAATGTAATAGTAATAGTAATAGTTTTATTTGTAAAAATATATAACCGTTCATACTTAGATCCAAATTTTTTGTTTAAATAAATATAAGCTATATTTCTCTAGCTTGTAATATAGGAAAAACAATTTATAAAATTATCAATATAACGTATACATAATTAAATTTGTTTTAGTGCATTATATTTTTTATTTATTTACAATATATATATATATATATATATATATATATATATATATATATATATATATACCATAGATTCTTGTTAAATAAATACAGTATTTGTAATAGTTATTTATTATTTAAAAGTACTCTCACGTCTTCACAATTCCAAATTTTATTTTTATCATGAAACATTCACCTTCTCTCTCTGACTAATGCATATTCGCATTACTTTGTAAAGGATAGAGCACATTGCGATCGCTTCGAAACTGTCGCTTTCAGAGGGGTAAGGGGAACGAACAGCAGCGATGGAAAAGATATAGCAGAGTACCAAAATCGCAATTCTATGTCACTTTTACGTCATACTATCGCTACGCTAGAGAGCAGAGTTCCACCACTGAACTGATATAATAATGCTGACTAAATATAAAAATAATCTTTAATCTTTGTACATGATTTGTGTTGGCAGATACTATGCTGATGCAAATAAATGTGAATTGATTATCATTGAAATAGAAATTGTTTGAAAATAATAAGATTTGAATTCAAATATCATTAATTGAGTGGTTCACAAACTGTAATCAAATGCATATTATAATATATTGTTTATAATATATGTATATATGCAGATCATTTTTCTATTTTCCTATTTTAAATTTTGATGGCCGGTTGCATAAACATAACTAAAATTTTAAGTGTTTTGTAAATTGAAAAGATTGCATCGAAACGAATTGTCAATTGAATTATTATGGGGTCCCGTGGCCGCATGCCTGAGTGTCTGGTCGCGAACCTGGAGGAACCGGGTTCGATCCCGACTGACGCCATATATTTCCAATTTTAAATGGCATAAAAGTGACCCCTGTGGCGCACTCTCCACACCAGCTATGAGTGCCCGTGAGGTGACGCCTGGTAAGCGCCCACACGGTAAAATATATCGTCATCATTACCGATGTCTACATGTGTTGTAGATACTGGCACACCCAGAAATGGGTAATATGCCGTGATGATATATTTATTTTATTTATTTATTATTATGCATTGATGTCAAAGATTAGATGATTTTTTTTTAGATTTTTTTGTTTAAGGATCGCTTAAAATTTAAGTCTTGTTGGTGCAACTGGAAATAAGTGAACTATTAAGATTAATTTTAGATTGAAAAATTTGGTTTAGAATTTATTTTCTGATTTTCAACCAGGAACCAGGACAAAGGACAAGAAACCGAAAAGTAACGATTAATAACCGAAATCTAGAACATAATTAATAAACAAAAGTTTGTGGTTACTAGCCGGGCACGGCCGGCATCTGATGATGACCGAGAGGTTGATTCAGATGCTGAAATCTTGTGAAACATGGCGAGTGTTTTCTAATTCTTTATAATTATTAAAACTATTTTGTTCCAAATTATTTCTAATTTTAAATGGCACAAAAGTGATCCCTATGGTGCACTCTCCGTGCCAGCAATGAGTGCCTGTGGTGTGAGGTGAAGCCTGGTAAACGCCCGCATGGTACGAATATGTCATCATCATTATCAATATCTGCGGACAAAGCAGATTGGCACACCCAGCAATGGGTAATATGTCGTGATGATGTTTATATTTATATTTTTTGTTGCTAAAACCGTTCTGCCCATATTTAACCCGATTTTAAAGGGGTTAGACTAACTGATTTTTTTTCTATACTTCCCCGTTAAAAAGTTTTTCATACATTTTTGTGAAAAAAGTAATACATACGTACTTTTATGTCTAACTAGTATGTTATTGTTTTATAACAACCTCAACATTATGTCCGTTATTGAGTAATACCCTAGGGCGAATTAAGTTGCTATGGTAATGTTGACAACAAACTAAGGTTAATAATACTGATACTGACATAAAGTGCAGTTAAGGTTAAGAAGCATTGTGAATTGTAGTTGTTTATAATCATATTTGTTTCATTACAAATACAAACCATTGTACTTCTCATTCTTAGCAATAACATTGCTCGTCCATATTGACAGAAAAATACCACAAGAAATAATTTTTTTGTTTGAAAAAATGCTTTGTGTACAGAAACAAAATATAACCTAGTTACCGCATTCACAGGCTACTTTGTAAGTTGTTTTAAAATTTTGTGATTTATTATTTTTGTTTGATAAATTTCAGTCAGTTTATTAAGAATTTCTAGTAGGACATAAAACGCTGAAGGCACCACGGGTGTTAAACGACAATAATGCCTTCGGTCAACGTACTCGCCTCGGGCCAGAGGCTCTCGACAGTACACTGTTGACCTCAGGCATTATTGTCCTTATAACAACCCTTGGTACCTTAATTACTATTATTACATTTTGAAAATAGTGTGAAAATAGTGCACTGTCAGAACAGGTTTAAAACAAGGTTTTAATTAATGGTTATTGGTTTTCCAGTTAATAAAATAAACTCTAAAAATCACATTTTCAGACTTAGGGCCGGTTCTTCAGTATAAATATAAATAAACAAAATTGAAACGAAATGAACTGTCAAATGACAGATTTATCATTGCACAACAAAACGATGCAATATTGTTTACTTAAATAGAAGTTAAAGTTTTTACCAGAGATTAAAAAACCGGCCCTTAAAAAAATATAGGTTTCTTGCCCAATTGCCATTTCATACTTAACCCTATAAATATGGGAATCGTCAAAAAGTATCTGATAGATTGTTTAAGAATTTATTTTTAACTTTTTTAGAAAATTTATGCTTATTGAAACAAACAAAAAAAGGTAAAATTTTACGTCAGTAAACAATAAACAAAATAAATAGCCGGTTGTTTTCGGTTCATTATATCTCGTGTATTTTATAATAGCATTAACTCCTATCTACCAATTTTAGCAAACATGAATTATTATAGTCGCTGTCAAATAAGTATGGACTAATGCTCAACTTTTTCGCTTCTCCTCGCCGCGGTGTTGCCGCTTCTTCATACGTTAGCATTTTCAACATGGCTAATGAACCAATTGCCAACAACAGTGTAAAAATTTGCAGTCCATACTTATTTGACGGTAAGTATAGTAGATTTGTATTTTGAGTGATTTTTTACATTTATTATTTAAAAGTTTCTTGTACTGTAATAGTGTCAATATTTCCGATCTATCAATTTTAGCGAAAATCAGTTATTAGTAGATTTGGATTATAAGGCGACTTTTTATATTGTAAAATCTCCCATAAACTTTCAATTGTCAAAAAATAATTTTTTTGTGGAATGCTGCGAATGTACTCTATACGAAAAAAATAATTTCCATGATGTCATTAACAAATAGGAGTATATTCTGTGTTTTTTTAACATACAACAAAAATATTTTCATTAATGACATTATACGAATATTTTAGATAGTTTTTGATGACGTCAATCAATTGTAATTTGCAATTCTGTATGTACGTACACACTATAACAGCAAGTAGATAGTTATATTTGTACTTTTATCATCGTTCTTGTAGATTTTGTTAAGCAAATAATGTTAACAATATCTCGAAATCTCAGTGATAGCATTTAAACTTACAAAATAAAAATAAATTATGTATGAGTGAGATTTCAAAAATTATTAATACCTAATCTACACCACAGTCGTGAAATTTACCCACAAATAATTTAATTTTATAAAAATTTACAAATAACAAGATATTTTAAATTTTATTCATACTAACCGATTTACGGTACTTCTATTATATAGTCTATTTGAGAATGACTGGCAGTAATAAATCATTCTGTCAAAGACATTCCAGTGGCGCGCCAATAATTGTTTGCACAGGGATAGTCGAAATGACTAAATTTTTATGGATGCATTAAAACATGTGACTGCCGATAATTGGAAAAACTGTATTCAACATGTCATAAAGGAAGAAGACCAAATGTGCAAACTTGACCATCTGATAGACGAAACGATCGAGCCATTTATAATTTCAGTAGGACAAGATTCAGAATCAGATTCTGATTTTTAATAATTTATGTATAAATATATAAGTATATGTAATGTAATATGTATATTTAATAGAAATATGACAGGTACCAATATCTTGACAACACACATGAAATAAGTATAAATTTTAGTATGTAACAAATAAAAATGTATATATTGAATGTATGTATGTAAATATTAAATGTATGCAATATAATAATAATGACTGAGAAAGTTATATTTAAATATTAAAAACTTTTATTTTTAGTGAATGTATAAACAGATCACTCTACAAATCCTATCTACGTCTATGACACAGTCCGACTGGGATTATCGGACGGCATTTCTATTGTTCGACAAGTAAGTTTCGTTCCAGGTACAAAGCGTGCGGCTTATTTTGACCATCCTATTGTAGTTACAACTGATTTTTCTGGTAGTTTTATTTGCCGCATTGCTGGCAAAAATCCAATACTACTCTTGCAAATAATGATTTATTACTGCCAGTCATTCTCAAATAGACTATAGTTATACATATTTATGTTTCAATTGCTCTATGTTTAAATTAAAATAATTCGTAGCATATTTATCGCAGAATATTGGCAATTAAATTGAAATAAAATTTACGATAATGTTCAAAACTGTCCAACAAATAAAGTACATACAAACAAAGCAAAATTTATTTGCGATTTATAGTAGGTACGCATTATAAAACTAGGACAATATGAAACATCTGAAAATTGGAGCATTGGTTTGGTTTAATAAAACTTCTCTTAAATTTACTTCCAAAGTAAATTTAATTAAATGAACAAATTCGAATCAGTTGTCATGTTCTTCTGATCATATGACATTAAAATCATTCCTATAAATTTACTGTAGAAATAAATATAAGTGAACTGTTATAAAACTGGCCATAAGTAGAAAAGTTTAATTTTAAATAAAGAAAGATATAGAAATACGATGTTCTCTGACGATATCCATACAAGTTTAAACAGTATTCACATTTGCTTGATTCTATAAATCACAAAATGGTCGATGTATTCATGATGAGAAAAACATTGGTAATGTCATATCACATTTGACTTCACAAAACCAAACATACCTACATATTTATTCATACAAGTACTTTGTTGCACAATTTGATAATTTAAAGAATCTAAAAATGATGATTACTGTAAAGTCCAGTTCATATTAGTGAAATTTAAGTTTTCTTTATTATAAAAATGGCAAAGAAACAAATAAAACTATAAATATGTTTCATTTATATACCCAGAATGTGAAACGCAACCAATCTAACACCATTGTATTGTGGTATATATTCCAGGCGTTACTGGGGGATAATTTGGTCGTCGCAAAGATAAGTTAGCTAGAAATGTTTCTAGATTTATTGCTTATTACAGGTTTTATTATAAAACTTTTGTAGTTTAATCAGCATAAAAGATAGAAGATTTATTAGAGATATCATTCCTTAATGAAATTTGTTCTAGTAACAATACAAAAAGCAAATTGATTGTGCAAATTTGGTGAAACAAAAATATGGTATTTTGTTACATGAATAAGAGGGGTCGTTTTTATATTCCCAGATTAGGCATGAAAAGAAAAGATTAGAACAGCAACAAAAATTTATTTTTTCTACTCCCATACATGAAGTGAGAACTTCACATATCAATTTTTATGTGTGAAGTTTGATTTTTCGTATACTGTGCGTGAAGTGTTACTTCACGCACTGTTCATTATTTTAAATATTACAAACTAAATTGTACAATAATCATGGTTACACAAGTCAATAATGGAGAGGCTTTACGTTAAAAGAATGACAATGTGAAGAAAAAATTATATTTTACTGCAAGGTCGTAGAAAAAGTATAGTATGTAACACGTGTGTGAAGCCTATTTTACATTCGGGTGGTTTGTAACACTCGCCTTCCAATAAAATTATCACATGAATATATATTATGTATATATAAATACTCTAAAAATGTGGACACTTACAATTCTCTTTACAATCAAATAATATTACTACCAAGTTTATATCTCTACCCATTTTTGCCTCAAAAGTCAATATACCCCACATTTAGATAAAAACTTCAAAATTTATGTATCTACATACTTCTCAATGCGCTGATTCCAAATTTTGAAACCGCAGGTCGATATCTCTTTTCGTTCTCGAGATATTTAGTTCCAAAGTTTTGCTCAAAACTGCCCATTTTTGGGTAATAACCCAAAAATGAGTCGAGATATGAATTTAACGACAACACTAATCGATTCTACGGGAAAAAATACATAAGTATAGCAATTTTCATAATTTTTGCCCAACCGGTTCATTTTATATTAATAAAAGCTTGAAAATCCCTGAAAATGGCCAAAATTTGAAAAAATCGTAAGGGGTATAACTTAGATTTTTGCGATTTTTGGCCCTTTTCAGTTATTTTACCTTAGAGATTGTATGCGGTGTTCAAAAATTCTGAAAATTGGTGTACTTATGTAATTTTGCCCGTAGAATCGGATGGTGTTGTCGCCAAATTCATATCTCGACCCATTTTTGGGTTATTCCCCAAAAATGGGCAGTTTTAAGCAAAATTTTGAATCTAAATATCTCGAGAAGGAAAAAAGATATCGATCTGCGATTTCAAAATTTGAAATCAGCGCATTGAGAAGTATCTAGATACATAAAAATTAGATTTTTGAAAATTTTGAAGTTTTTATCTAAATGTGGGGTTATTGACTTTTGGGGCAAAAATGCAAAAATGGGTAGAGATATAAACTTAGTACTTGATTGCAAAGAGAATGTTACGTAAGTGTACGCATTTTTACAGTATTTGAACAACTGTGTAATAATAACATGAACATACACTATGTAAATTGCACTTGACAATTGTTTAGTTAATTTAACTTCAATTTAGGTAGTATGTCTAATTTTTTTCTGTGTGTGATTAAAAAACAATATAATGAATAATTACATTAAAATTACAAACTGCCTAGTCCGGGTATACAAAAACGACCCCCTCGTACAGTTTAACTGATGGTGAAAATAATTAATGTAATTTGAGAATGAAGCATACCAATTTCGCGTTTTAGATATCCCAACATTATGTTTTCCACCAGTGTGGCATATAATGTAGAGACATCGGGTGTGTAAGTTAGTTATAAAGTGACATACAGACATTACCTAGCAGCCAGGGCGCGACGCACTCATTCTCCTTGGCGCTCTTGAGGATGGTTTCGGGCAGAGGGAGCGAGTGGCGCACCATGGCGCCGTACAGACCGTACTCCGCCATTATCGTGCTGCGGCCCCAGCATTTCTCCGTTTTGCGCCATTTCGCTCTACGGTTCTGGAACCACACCTGGGAAACAAATATTTGCATCAATAAAAGAAAAATATTTCCAATTTTAAATGGCACAAAAGTGACCCCTGTGGTGCACTCTCCACACCAGCTATGAGTGCCCGTGAGGTGACGCCTGGTAAGCGCCCACACGGTAAAATATATCGTCATCATTACCGATGTCTACATGTGTTGTAGATACTGGCACACCCAGAAATGGGTAATATGCCGTGATGATATATTTATTTATTTATTTTTATTTATAAAGGAAAAATTGAAAATTCCGGAATTATAAAAAAAATATTTTTTAAATTTATCTGTACAATATATAGAAAAATCTGTTGTGGCCAGCACAAGACCTCTCGCCATTTTCATATTAGGCTATATACATAAGTATTGTATTGCACTTCGCTTTCGAACCGTCGTTTTATAAAGATTAAACATACTTCCCAAAAAAGCTATCAGAATGTCACTAAAACTGTTGATTTTTGACACTGACATGTGTCATTTACAAACTTTGTTATAAACATTGGAATTTGTCAACTGGTTTCCTTAATGCCCTAGCCTCTGCGATTAGATTACTCTATAAATTTAAATTATAGTGTCTTTATCTCTAAATCTACTTATACAAGATATAATAAAATTTTAAGTGTATTAGATGGAGAATTTAAGTTCTTCAATATTTAATAAAAAAAACTCCCAAAAAATTATATTTAGAAGAATTTTTCTAAGAAATTACTACTTCCGGTTGTTCAATTGCTACCAAAACCTTTTCAGCTCTTCCCAGGAATGTCAGATTGAGGAAACTGCAGTTAAATATTTTTTAAGTCTTATAGTTTTTGAGGAATCGTCCCTCCAACATCCATACGTACACACACACACACACATACACACATACACACATCCACACACACACACACAGAGAGACAGACAGACATTATTTTAAAAATGTTATAATCGGATTCTAGGGACCTTAAATCGTGCTTATTCAATAAAATCTGGAAATGCGAATTTTAGTATGTATCCAATAACTCTCTTAGCGAGAGGTAAAAAGTATTAATGTGTACCATTAGAAAATTCAATAATAATAATAATAATAATAATAATATTAATGACAAGAAATACAAAAAAATGACATTTAATGGTATTTTTTTGATGAAAAACCATTATAAGCTTCAAATAAGTGCCACTTCCGGTTATCCGATTTCCATATTAGAATAGAGTCGAAATACAAGGTTTCAGAATTTTCCAAATGATAGTATTTGAGTTAGAGCGGAGACAAAATCCATACACATACACACACAAACGCACATACAGACATCATCATGAAAATGTTAAAATCTGATTCTAGGACCCGTAAATCGTGGTAATTGACTAAAATTTCGATATGCGATTTTCAGCACGATCCCTATATCTCCTTTACCAAGGGTAACGGGAAATAAAAATTGGGAGGTCGGTATTGACCCACTAAACTTTAGGCGATTGTCCAATATACCATACCAGTTGAGGGTTAAAAATATTTTATTCTATAAAATGAACTATGTAAATCTAATTCAATATTACATTGTATAGTGTATAAAATGCTTAATAAAGGCGTACATTTTAATGTAATAATTTACAAATTTAACAATGAAATTATCACACTATTAAAATTAAAACAGTAATTTCCATTTATTATTTCAACAAGAGTAAAAATTACTAAATTCATTCGCATTCATTAAAAATAAACAAAACAAAATTATATTCCCTAATCTCATTATATCAATTTTAACTACAAAACAAATTATTAAAATAATTCAAAATGTAAATTAGAAATAATAACGAGAACAATTGTTTCATTATGCAAAATCATCATCTCGAATAATAATTACCGATTAACATAACAATAAACAAAAGTGTATTGTCCAAAAACAACAGGCGAATGTTATTTACATTGGCGCGGCGTTTAAAAAACTGAACGCGAGAGAATTTCACCCTCTGTCTCTCTTGCTGACAGTTCCAGATAAAATCTCGTTATTTAATTAAGAGCGATTACGTAGCAGTTACTGTAAATGACAATTAACGCATGTAAATAAATCGTTTAACAAGCGCGTTAAATGTAAATTTCTAATTACTCGCGCACAAAATGGAAATTTTCGTTTCGTTAAGAATTTTATGTTCCACTGTTGACAAAAGGTGTGTATGCAAATGGAAAGGGAGTTATGTTTGTTTCAGGTTGGTAGGAGTGAAAATTGAAAATGGCGGAGCGGGCTTCAGGGCTGAAATGTGGGGATAATGGAAGCTGAAAATCATAGAAAACAGGCGTATGCGATTATACTTTTACGAATCTTAGTAGCTTGTACTTTAGAATTTTATTAAATATTAAATTAAATAGGTATATAAATTCAGTTTGAATGTTTGAATTGAATTGTGATAAAATATGATGTTAGTTTAATGCATTCGCCTCGAATGGTACGCTTGCAGGCGAAAAGCAAAAACAAATGCCTAATTTGATAGAATTCTAACGTGCGTGCTGTCACTACTGATCGTACATTGTCTCATTTGAAAAGATATGGAAACGAATTGAAGATAAGAAATGGAACAGTGAATACTATTAAATAATAGTTAAACTTATTGTAGAATAAAATTTTGTTAAATACATATTTTAGTTTTTCTTGCTTCTTAAGAAATTGTATGATGTTAAACTGAATGTATAAACGAATATATTTGTGTGTATATGATTTTAACGTCGGTTTTGTAAGAATAAACGAAAGCATCGAACCCGAACCTGACCCGAACCAAAATCGGAAACAAACCGTAACATTTTACCGAACCCAAACCCGGACCCGAACCTCAGATATATTTTTACCTCTCGCTAAGAGAGGTATTGGATTCATGCTAAAATAAGCACGATATAACGTCCCTAGAATCCGATTATAACATTTTTAAAATGATGTCTGTGTGTGTGTGGATGTGTGTATGTGTGTGTGTATGTCTTGATGTTGTAGACACGATTCCTCAAAAACTATAAGACTTAAAAAATATTTAACTGCAGTTTCCTCAATCTTACATTCCTGGGAAGAGCTTTGGTAACAATTGAACAACCGAAAGTAGTAGTTTCTTAGAAAAATTCTTCTAAATATAATTTTTTGGGAGTTTTTTATTAAATATTGAAGAACATAAAATTCTCCATCTAATACACTTAAAATTTTTATTATATCTTGCATAGATTTATAGATAAAGACACTATAATTTATAGAGTACACTAATCGCAGAGGCTAAGGCACTAAGGAAACTAGTTGACAAATTCCAATGTTTATAACATGACACATGTCATTGTCAAATATCAACAGTTTTAGTGACATTCTGATAGCTTTTTCTGGGAAGTATATTTAATTTTTCTTATTGTTTTATTACTTAAATATTTGAAATTATAGGTAAAATTGTGGTAAAATGCATATATCCATCAGAAATACAGCCAATCTGGTTAATGAATTGGAACAATTTCTGACATTTAGAAACTTCCTCATACAATGAAAAATATATATAATTAGAATTATATGTGTGCAGAAGACATGTTAAATACAATAAAAGCAATATTTGGGTAAAGTTCTGTAATATTTTGTTATAAAACGACGGTTCGAAAGCGAAGTGTAGAACAATACTTATACCTATAGCCTAATATGGAAATGGCGAGAGGTCTTGTGCTGGCCACATCAGATTTTTTCAATTGAACTGGAGTTGAAGCCGAACTGGATATTAAAATTCGGGTTCAGGGGTCAGCTCCGGTTCAGGTTCATTTTCAGTTCGAAGCGCTATCGTTATACAGCCGATTATCGACGCCTTCTACGTTTTCGTTGTCGCCTGTGTTGACTGTTCACGCAAATGTTCTTGTTTTGCGTTGCATCATACATTCCAACTCGCACTTTAATTATTTATGTATAAAGATTGTTATTGAAGAAACATTAATTCAATTTTCATTAGATCCAATCAAACCTAAACCCAGTACCTGAATCCGGAACAAAACCGCAAATTTTGATAATGCTTGAACTTGAACCAGAATCACACGAACCCATATCTCTAAAATCAAATTAACCTGAACCTAAACCGAACCCAGTTTTTGGCGGGTTCGATGCCCCGAAATAAACGCTGTATCGCTATGTATGAGTAAGATTTCGAATAAGTTTTTTTTACGCTAGTACAACACTCAACCAAAGCCTGATTTATAGATTGACACTATGTTTACGTAACGCTAACCTCTCGGCTACCGCAAAATATGAAATTATTATTTAAGATTGCTCCATTTATAAAATCCCGTTGTTGATGATTCATGTTTTGCGTTAGCGGGACAAACGGTACCAATCATATCGAGTCGATAATATTGTTCTCTGTATTATTGTACAAAAAATTGACGTTTTGAAATAAATTCAACGATGTCATGTGAAGACAAACAACAGCAAGTCCAGTTTTTACCTATCGCTAAGAGAGGAATTGGATTTATGCTAAAAATCGCATATCCAGATTTTAGTAAATAAGCACGTCATACAATACGATTTTAACATTTTTACGATGATATTTGTATGTGTGTGTGTGTGTTTTTTTTTGGTAACAATTAGACAACCGCAAGTAGCAGTTTCATAAAAAAATTCTAAATATTATTTTTTGAAAAATTGTGTTATTACTAATATTGAAGAACATAAAATTCTACATCTGATATATTTAATTTTTTTATTATATCTTCTATAAATTTAGAGATAAAACACTATAATATACATAATAATCGAATGTAATAAATAGTACAGGCTAATCTACACCAAGGAAACCAATTGACAAATTCAAATGTTTGTAAATAACAGATAAATGTGAGTGTAAAAATCAACAGTTTTAGTGACATTCTCAAAGCTATTTAATCTTTCTTATTGTTTAGTAATTAAATATTTAATATTATAGGTAAAATGCATATATCCATAAGAAATACAGCCAATCTTGTTAATACATTGGAAGATTCTCTGACATTTAGGAACTTCCTCATACAATGAAAAATAGATATAATTAGAATTTTATGTATGCACAAGACATGTTAAATACAATAAAAAACAATATTTGGGTAAAGTTGTTTAATTTTTACCTCCCGCTACCCTTGTTAAGGGAGGTATAGGGATCGTGCTAAAAATCACTTATTGAGATTTTAGTAAATGACCACGTTTTAAGGTCCCTAGAATCCAAATTTAACATTTTCACGATGATGTCTGTATGTGTGTGTGTGTGTGTATGTATGTGTGTGTGTATGTATGTATGTATGTATGTATGTATGTATGTGTGAGTGTATGTATGTGTGTGTGTGTATGTGTGTGTGTATGTGTAGGGATTTTGTCTTCGCTCTAACTCAAATACTATCATTCAGAAAATTCTGAAACCTTGTATTTGTACCCTATTCTAATATGAAAAGAATCCATTAGATTTTGGTGTAAATGGGATAACCGGAAATGGCACTTTACCTGAAGCTCATACTGGTTATTCTTCAAAAAATACCATTAAATGCCATTTTTTTGATTTTGTCGTTATAAAAATTAAAGATTATTGAATTTTCTACAGGAATACATTAATACTTTTTCTATATACTTTACAGTTAAATATAATTTTTTTTTTTTTTCAAGTCCCGAAGCCTAAGAAAAACACAATTCCTTTGTTAAACAGTTCATATTTCAAATGAATGTAACTGACAGTAACTGTCACTGTCAAAAAACCAATCTCTTCAAATTAATAATAGTGACATTTTAAAAAGAAAATAGTAAATAAAGCAATAGTTTTATGCAATGGAATAGTTTGCAGCGTTAATAAATACGTAGGTATGTATTTAAATTAATAAAAATTAAATAGCGGGAGGTTTTGTGTTGGCCACATCAGATTTTTTATTATAAAACGATGTTTCGACACTATAGTGCAATACAATACTTATAATAACATAAAATGGAAATGGCGAGAGATATTGTGCTGGTCACAACAGATTTTTTTTAGCCTTACAGTTTTAAGGTCTAGTTGTAATATTAAATTACCCATTTTCTAACCTAGAAAGTATATGTATCGTATCGCAGTTTTATGTTTTATGTCATTACCGATGTCTACGTATGGTGTAGATTCTGGCACACCCATTATGCCGTGATGATATATTTATATTTATTTATGTTAACAATATCACAAAAAAAGTATTTTTTTGAAAATACCGTACAGAACGACATCCTTTATTTCTCCAAAATTTATATATTGTAAACAATGCAGTTATTACCAGTGCGTAACAATAACAACCCTTCTAGTCTGATGTACCCTTTATAGTCTCTGCAGAGCATCACGTCGTCTGTCGCGTTCTGATTGATTACAGCCGTAACAGCTCATTACAGCGTCCGGTATTGGATCAGTGGGCGGATTAACTGCCAATCGGATATTCCAATCACTCTGTTCCCGTTCCCGTTCTAGTCCCAGTGTCCCAGTCGACTCGCATCGATCCCGATTCGGATCGGGATATCGGCACCGGGCACGGGCGCCAGATATCTCAACCAAGATACCAATGCGCCGATACACAAGTTGTTTGTGGTGATGCACGACACAATATGGGAATTCATTTGTGAGTGTCGAACAGGATAAGAATGAGATGGTGTTGGTGATTCTTCTTGATATAACTCATACGGGTTTTTCACAAAATATTCAAATTTTCAGCAAACAATAATTCACATTTTATAACCGTGCAAGTATAAAAACAAGGTGAACATATCAAAATTTGCCACTACAATTTTGATATTAATTTTTTTTAAATAATAGATCTGTGACTTATAGAGAATTAATAAAGAGAGGTATTGGATTCATGCTAAAATTTGCATATCCAGATTTTAGTGAATAAGCACGATTTAAGGTCCCGAGAATCCGAAAAATCTTCTAAATATAATTTTTTGGAAATTTCTGTTATTACAAATATTGAAGAACAAAATTCTCCATGTGATACACTTAAAATTGTTATTATATCTTGTACAGATTTAGAGATAAAGACATTATAATATATAGAATAATCTAATCGCAGAAGCTAAGGCACCAAGGAAACTACTTGACAAATTCAAATGTTTATAACCTAGTTTGTAAATATACAGATGTCAGTGTCAAAAATTAACAGTTTTAGTGACATTCTGATAGCTTTTTCTGGGATGTACATTTCATCTTTTTCATTGTTTTATTAATTAAATATTTAAAATTGTAGGTAAAATGCATATATCCATCAGAAATACCGCCAATCTGGTTAATGAATTGGAAGAATCTCTGACATTTAGGACATGCCTCATACAATGAAAAATAGATATAATTAGAATTATATGTGTGCAGCAGACATGTTAAATACAATAAAAAATCTGATGTGGCCAACACAAAACCTCCCGCAATTTAATTTTTATTAATTAAAATACATACCTACGTATTTATTAATGCTACAGACTGCTCCATTGCATATAACTATTGCTTTATTTACTATTTTCTTTTCAAAATGTCACTATGAAGTGATTAGTTTTTTGACAGTGACTTAATTTTTATTAATTTAAATACATACCTACATATTTACTAATGCTGCAAACTATGTAAGTTCCTTTGCATATAACATAAAACTATTGCTTCATTTACGATTTTCTTTATTATTTAATGTCACTATTACTATTATTTTGAAGTGATTCGTTTTTTAACAATGACGTTTACCTGTCAGTTACATTCATTTGAAAAATGAACTGTGTAACAAAGGAATTGTATTTATCTTAGGCTTCAGGATTAAAAGAAAAAAATGATTTTTAAATTTATCTGTTAAATATATAGAAAAAGTATTAATGTATACTTGTAGAAAATTCAATATTCTTTAATTTTCATAATGACAAAATGCGAAAAAATGGCATTTAATGTTACTTTTTGAAGAAAAACCATTATGAGCTTCAAGTAAAGTGCCATTTCCGTTTGTCTAATTTACACCAAAATCTAATGGCTTCTTTTTATATTAGAATAGGGTAGAAATACAAGGTTTCAGAATTTTCTGAATGATAGTATTTGAGTTAGAACGAAGACAAAATTCATACACATACACACATACATACATACACACACATACACACACACACACACATACATACATACAGACATCATCGTGAAAATGTTAAAATTGGATTCTAGGGACCTTAAATCGTGGTCATTTACTAAAATCTCGATTTGTGGTTTTTAGCACGATCCCTATACCTCCCTTACCAAGGGTAGCGGGAGGTAAAAACAATATTTGGGTAAAGTTCTGTAATTTTTACTTCTCGCTACCCTTGGTAAGGGAGGTATAGGGATCGTGCTAAAAATCACATATCGAGATTTTAGTAAATGCCCACGTTTTAAGGTCCCTAGAATCCAATTTTCACATTTTCACGATGATGTCTGTATGTGTGTATGTATGTGTGTGTGTGTATGTGTATGGATTTTGTCTTCGCTCTAACTCAAATACTATCATTCAGAAAATTCTGAAACCTTGTATTTATACCCTACTCTAATATGAAAAGAAGCCATTAGATTTTGGTGTAAATCGGATAACCGGAAATGGCACTTTACCTGAAGCTCATAATGGTTTTTCTTAAAAAAATACCATTAAATGCCATTTTTTCGCATTTTATGTCTTATGAAAATTAAAGATTATTGAATTTTCTTCAGGAATACATGAATACTTTTTCTATATATTTTACAGATAAATTTAAAAATAATTTTTTTTATTAGTCGCGAAGCCTAAGATAAACACAATTCCTTTGTTACACAGTTCATATTTCAAATGAATGTAACTGACAGTAAATTAAATGTCACTGTCAAAAAAATAATCACTTCAAATTAATAATAGTGACATTTTAAAAAGAATATAGAAAATAAAGCAATAGTTTTCTGCAATGGAACAGTCTGCAGCGTTAGTAAATACGTATGTATTTAAATTAATAAAAATTAAATAGCGGGAGGTTTTGTGCTGGCCACATCAGATTTTTTGTTATAAAATGACGGTTCGATAGCGAAGTGCAATACAATACTTACAGGGAATTTATTTTAACATGCAACATATAGTGAATCACTTCCATGGTTACTCACTATTGTCAAAAAATAACAGCAATATAATATTTGTCCATTTTAAAATGCAACATACAAAATTAGTAGTTTTGTATTATCAAAACTAATTTCCAATAAATTAGCCTACATACGATTAACAAATAATTAAAACATGAATGTTGTACACCTTAACAAACTTTATCTTAAAAAAATTCTTAACTTTCATGCAATAAATTTTAAAAAATACCCTCAATCACACTGAGGCAATATTCTAGTCGGCCGTAATAAGAATTGACACCATTTGTGATGTGTTCTGAAGGTATCTCCTGTGCTGCAATACTGTTTATAATGTTGCATTTTAAAATGGACAAATATTACATTGCTGTCATTTTTTGACAATAGCGAGTAACCATGGAAGTAATGACCTATAATCAGTGCTGTAGTCGTAAAATTAGCAGTGGGTATACGCTGAAAATATATTTGGAAACATAGGGTATACGCGAAGGGGGGGGGGGGGGGGTTCAATAATTAAGAAAAAATAAATTTTTTTTTCATTCAAGGTCAAATGCCTGATTATTGAAAATTACATTTTTTCAAGGGATGTGAAGTTGCATGTTTTTTCCCTTTCATGTATAAAAATAAATTGTCAGATCACAGAACATTTTACAAAAGAGAATATATTTATCTAGATAAACTGTCTAAAACCTAAACACAACACAATATGCGCGCGACTATTATACATTGTGACTTAATACGAAGTTAATGTCATCTTTTAAATTTTCAACTAAAATTCAAAATACAAAAACTATAAACACAAAGAAAAAAATAAAAGAATTAAATACTGCCTTACGTATCAAAGTCGCAAACCTGCCTACTACGAATCGTATATTTTGCGAAAACTGAAAACGGTATACGGCTTCTATATAACAAAAATTAAAATTTCAGTAATAGATGGCGACGCCAATCAAATAAAGTACATTTTATAAAGTATAAACATAAAGATAATTTCAATATAATTTCTAAAAAAATGATATTAATTGTTGGATAAATTGTTTTAATTTTTATAATTTTTGTCTCAAATATTTAAAAGCAGAGGGTACACGCTCGGGCACCTAAAAAATCTAGAGGGTATACGGCGTATACCCGCGTATACCCTCGACTACACCCCTGCCTATAATGTTGCATTTTAAAATAAATTCTCTGTATATAGCTTAATATGGAAATTGCGAGAGGTCTTGTGCTGGCCATAACAGATTTTTATTTATTGTATGTATGTAACTCGAAATTATAAATGAGTTTTCTGTGAGTATTGAGCTAAAGAAAATTGGATTTGGTTTATAAAATGAAATTAATTAAATAGTTTGTGCATTTAGTTAGTATTACATTAGTTGAAGTTGAGAATAGATTTTCATCCTGCCGCTTGGAAGTAAAATGAATATTAGCAATTAATTTCTTGATTAATTCCATGTTTCCGTACATTAGTTAACAGTAAGTTTCAGCAGCGTAATTTTGTTGGGAGTTTCGTTAGTTTACCGTTAGAAAGCACCCAAGTTCGCCGCGGCACAATGTCGCGTTTGGAGCCGTCTGCTTGAATCAGTGCCGGTGCGCCTCCATTGAACGAGTTAATTTCTAATTTAATTTGTTAATTAATTCGGGGCGGAACGTAACGGGGGCTAATCGCTTTCATTGTTCAGTGAATTAACACATTTCGCTCGGGTGGCAGACGCCCACGCTATGCACGGCGACGCGACGCCGCCGCCGCCGCCGTCTCGAGACGATCGCAAAGCACGAAACGAAGGATGGAGTTCAGTTCAACCGATGTTGTGTTAAGCACACGAACACAACTCAACCACCATCCAAATTATATTCTATTGTTGCTACGCCTAATGAAATAGTTCCGTGATTGGTAATAGCTACACGTTTTTATACAATACCAACTATTCAAAGCTATTGTTGCATTTTGCTAGAGTTATTGGATTTGGAACGGAATTTTGAACTTTTATTCATAATTACGATATAAAACTCAATTAAATTATTTGCTGTATAAAAGGAAATTTGAATTTCAGTTTCTTATTTTACAAATATCTATTCGACTTGTATGAATATGACGTAGTGTTTTCTGTACTTCGTACAATGTGCCTCAAAATATAATATCAAATTTTTTAACATAAACATAATATAAAATTAATCTTTAAGTTTAATAAATAAAAAAATGTGGAACGCTTCACGATTTTGCGTGTCATCCTTGCGCAGGGGCCATGCTAATCTTCTCTGTATCGTTCCAATTTTAGTATATGTACCGCCGAAGCGAGTACATTTACCACTATTTAAAACATCCCTTAAATACTGAGTATTAAAATGAAAAATGGTCATGAGAAGGATTTACCCCTTATTACAACATTTAAAAAAAAAATGATATATGAAAATATTCGATTAATATTTTTTCTACAATATTATAGATTTCTAATTATTCATTTAAAATATCTTATATGTAATTTTATTAATAAATTATTTGTTGTAAAATAATTGATTGAACTAAACATTCTGAAAATGCAACCCTCGTTACTTATGTATATGCACAGTGTTCAATTTTTACCTCTCGCTAAGAGAGGTATTGGATTCATGCTAAAATTCGCATATCCAGATTTTATTGAATAAGCACGATTTAAGGTCCCTAGAATCCGATTATAACATTTTTAAAATGATGTCTGTGTGTTTGTGTGGATGTGTGTGTATGTGTGTGTGTATGTGTGTGTGTGTGTGTGTGTATGGATGTTGTAGACACGATTTCTCAAAAACTATAAGACTTAAAAAATATTTAACTGCAGTTTCTTCAATCTGACATTCCTGGGAAGAGCTGAAAAGGTTTTGGTAACAATTGAACAACCGGAAGTAGTAGTTTCTTAAAAAAATTCTTCTAAATATAATTTTTTGGGAGTTTTTTTTTTATTAAATATTGAAGAACATAAAATTCTCCATCTAATACACTTAAAATTTTTATTATATCTTGTATAGATTTAGAGATAAAGACACTATAATTTATAGAGTAAACTAATCGCAGAGGTCAAGGCACTAAGGAAACCAGTTGACAAATTCCAATGTTTATTACATGACACATGTCATTGTCAAATATCAACAGTTTTAGTGACATTCTGATAGCTTTTTCTGGGAAGTATATTTAACTTTTCTTATTGTTTTATTAATTAAATATTTGAAATTATAGGTAAAATTGTGGTAAAATGCATATATTCATCAGAAATACCGCCAATCTGGTTAATGAATTGGAAGAATCTCTGATATTTAGAAACTTCCTCATACAATGAAAAATAGATATAATTAGAATTATATGTGTGCAGAAGACATGTTAAATATAATAAAAAACAATATTTGAGTAAAGTTCTGCAATTTTTTGTTATAAAACGACGGTTCGAAAGCGAAGTGCAGTACAATACTTATATATCCTAATATGGAAATGGCGAGAGGTCTTGTGCTGGCCACAACAGATTTTTTTATATTATTTTTAGGTTTTTAATTCATGGTCTAAGTTTGGCGGGTTAAATCGGGGACACCTCCATTATGATCTATAATGATTTAAATAAACTGTAATGTCATGTCATTAATAGTGTGCAAGTTAAAAAATTATCAGTTACTAAAAAATTATTTTTTCAATGATCTGATATTGCATAAATAAATATATCATCACTACATATTTACTCATTTCTTGGTGTGCCAATCTGCTTTGTCACAGATATCGGTAATAATGATAACATATTTGTACCGTGCGGGCGTTTACCAGGCGTCTCCTTACGGGCACTCATTGCTGGTATGGAGAGTGCCATTTAATATTCGAAATATTTGGTGTCGGTCGGAATCGAACCCAGTTCCCCAGGTTCCCGACTAGACACTCAGGCACGCGGCCACGGGAACCCCATTTATGAGTAAATAACATAATAAATCAATTTACAAGTTTGCAAAGTAGGAGACTAATGTTTTTAATTATCCTTTTACAAAAGGTTCATATTTTAAAACTTCACTGGTGAGAATCTGTGCTGCAAACATTTTCCTTGGTGGCAGCAAATTGAATTATAAATCCTCAGTTCATCTCTCGTTCAGCTGGTGGTAAACAACGCTATTTGCCGCTCTGCTCGCATGGCGGTGCACTGTCGCCGGGCTCCTCTTAAGCCATTACCCTCAATCATCGTTTACTTATACAATGTTTATGGTGTTTCTTTTCCACGCAATTTGATTCCGGCAACTTTATAACAGCTTGAAATATGGTAGCAGTTCTCCTCGAGAATATTTCGTAAATTCAGTGATGATATTCTGAGTTACGGCGCCGTTCTACCAGGCTAGCTGAGAGATCTGTATGCTTGGACTGTATTTTCTGATGTCGTGACAAACATATCGGCTCTTTCTATGTAAATGTGATTGGTGTTTAAGTTATCTGTCCGACTATTTTGTGGTTTCAAACATTGTAAAAAGTTTTCAACTATGTGAAATTTTTACTTTGAAACTTTGAATGTCATTCTATGGCTACATGGCTAAATGAGTTGTATTAGTGTCATTTAAGATAGATACGGATAAATCATTTACAATTTGTTACAATGTTAGCTAACTAAAATAAGTTTTAAAAGTATTAATGGGCTACTTGCGTACCTTTTTTTTATTTAATATTTTTGAAGAGCAGGTACAAACTTGCTGCCCATATTTTTTCTTTTGGCAAAATATTTATTAATTAGCCAGAAAAAAAATAATGAAATTTGATTATTTGAATTCCCGCCATGTATGACGTAGAATTACGCCGCACCAATGAATGGGCGTAAAGCCATAGCATTTGTTTGTACGGATAATGCAGATCT
Source organism: Ophonus ardosiacus (assembly GCA_943142095.1). NCBI lineage: Eukaryota > Metazoa > Arthropoda > Insecta > Coleoptera > Carabidae > Ophonus > Ophonus ardosiacus. The sequence continues at coordinate 48,192,226 of OW964826.1, read as the reverse complement.
CCTGTTTGACGTTTCAACAATAGTTTGGAGGTTAGTATTTTAGTTTGTCTTTCTGATATCGATATTTTAAATTACATGTAACTACCTATGTGTTTATTTGTGAAGTAATTAATATATTTGAGAGCCCAGAGAGAGAAAAAAATGAACTAATGTCAAATTCAAATTAAATTTTTCTCGCACGCATGCCATCTATACGTTACATTTTTAAACATATGGTTTCCTTTTCCATTTTAATATAATGACTTCACAGAAAATTTTCTTTCTTAATTTACTAAAAAACAAATATTTTTTTAAAAATAAAATTTATATTTTTACATATGTTTTCAACATAACATTACGTATATAGTGATAGAAATCGGATTTTCAGTACCACGCAAGTAGCCCATTACTTAGAAACTTTTAGAGGATGATAATAGTAGATATTTGTATCTGCAAAAAAAAAACTGATTTTGGTCGAAATTTTTCCTATTGATATATTCCTCAATTATTTATTTAAGAAACGATAGCACTATTGTAGAAATTATTCTACAGTAATGCTATCGTTTGTTAAATAATTCTCGTGTTTTAATAAGTAAAACATCACCGATAAAATCATTGACTTATAGTATTTACTCTTAATCAGGGGTGATTAAGCTATGACTAAAATAACAAATTCACTTGTTTTTTAATCATTCCAATGTATTTTTAAATGGTAGCCATGGTAATTGGTTAGTTACGGTGACTAAAATTTTAAGTAAATACTATACCGATATTTGTTTTTTAATAATTTCCCTTTTCAATTCTATAAATATATCATCACGGCATATTACCCATTTCTAAGTGTGCCACAATCTGCTTTATCGCAGATATCGGTAATTCAATTCTCTTTTTCTAAATTTTAAATTATAAAAAGTTCTATTTGCACACTTTGCTAAGGCTTTTTAAAGTTTTAATTTCTAAAGTACGCTATCTCAAATGGGTCCGCGATAAGAAACGCCGCTTTAAATAAAAATTATAGAGAAATTAATTGTACTCATCTTATATTTTATCTCCAAATAATCAATAAATGTTTGACAGAAAAAAAAAACAATGCTAGTCAGTTCCTCGCTACACCTCTAATCATTTTGTTCATACTAACTGTTATATTGTTTTAAATTTGTTTTTTATACTAGCGTTTTACAACTTTTTGATTGTCATTTTTGTTGCTAAATAAAATACTTTTAAACACTAGTGCTTAAAAATGACAGTTTAATGCGTAAAAGTGACAGTTTAATACGTAAAAGTGGCAATTTAATGCGTAAAATGTTACTTGTAAGCACTAGGCTTAAAAATATTTAATTTAGCAACGAATAGATGAATCTGACGTCTGCCTACTTTTTAATTTTGAAAAATTCAAAATGTTGATATTTGAGAATGAATGATCTGTTTTAAAATGCTATTATAAAAAATCTTGTATGTAATATATTGCGAATTGAGTGTTTTAGGCACTTGACGTGTTGTACCAAACGCTTAAGCTCGTGCGTTACAAATTTCATGTCGCGTGTCTAAAACAATATCATTTCGGAACTTATTACATAAATAGCTATTATCCTTAGAATCTCAGATTTTTCATTACGAGGGTGAATTGAAATTTTGCGTCCTAATACAGAGACGATAGTACTAGAAGTAAAATTAATATGTGAGGAGTTATGTGAATTATCTTTGTCATCAGTGTCAGACTTTTTTAGGGCACTAGGAGTACAGTACATGCGAGTAAAAGGGGTTGCATTTCCCAAAATATATAGTTCAATTAATTATTTTACAATAATGTAGTTATTAATATTGTCAAACATAAAACATTTGAAATGAATAAGTAGAAATATTTAATATTGTAGAAAGAATATTAATTGGAAATTTTCCATGTATCATTTTTTAAAAATGTTGTAGTAAGGGTAAATCTTTCTCATGACCGTTATTCATTTCAGTACTCAGTACTTAAGGGATGTATTAGGTAGTGGTAAATGTACTCGCTTCGGCGGTACATATACTAAAATTGGAACGATACAGAGAAGATTAGCATGGCCCCTGCGCAAGGATGACACGCAAAATCGTGAAGCGTTCCACATTTTTTACCTTCCGTCACCTTTAGGTAAGGAAGGTATTGTCTTTGGTCAAAAAATTCGGTGGTGAGTTTTTAATGAATAAGCACGTTTTAGGGTCCCTACAATACGAATTTACTATTTTTAAGATGATGTCTGTATGCATGTGTGTGTGTGTGTGTGTGTGTGTGTGTGTGTGTGTGTGTGTCCGTGTGTGCGTGTGTGTGTATGTGTGTCCGTGTGTGACAATTTTTTCTCCGACGATAACTCCAATACTACAATTCTAAAAACTATAATTCTTTCGTAATCCTCTTCTGTACATCCATATGAAGAGTTGATTAGATTTTGGTTATAATTGATCCACCGGAAGTACCCTCATTTGAAGTTTTTAACAGTTTTTATTAAAAAAACGCAGTTAAATATTGTTTTTTGACATTTTGTTATTATACATATTAAAGAAAATATTCTTCTCTATACAGTTTGATTATACATTTTCCTTCATATTCAATAGATGTAGATTTAAAGCATTATAAAGAAATTAATTTTCAAAAATTAGTCAGCTTTGCTATTTTTCATGGAAACAGCTGATGCTGATATATTAAAAAAATTCTAATTGACAGATGTCAGTTGCAAGTGCAAAACCAAATATGGAAAGTGTAGGATCACAAAAGTGGTATGTCATAGTGCTCCTCGCAAGTGACACGCAGAGAAAGGCCAAAGAGAAGATGGAAGGACTGTATCGCAGAAGACTGAAAGTAATGCCTGTGTCAAGAAGATGTGTTGGACAGGAATGAGTGGAAGAAACGAGGAAACAGCTACCTCTAATAAAATAGGGGAAGCTGAAGAATAAGAAGAAGTGTCAATTGCATTTTACTTAGTGTATGTTTATGTTATAATTTTATTGGATTTATAGAATAGAAATAGTATGTGTTCGTGTTTGATTTTACATGATATTATGTTGAATCTGTTCCAAGGACCTTTTGGTATGGGATTTGTACAAAATACATCGAATTGACGGAAGGTTTTGTGCTGGCCACAACAGATTTTTTTTATATATTCTTCCAGGATGAATCAGGCATGAAAAGTGTAATAGTCAAACATAGGCGCCAAATTCAAATTAGTTCATAACGCTGAGAACATCATTTTCATCTATTTCCTTAGATCGTTCAATATTGTTTAACATAAGTTGCTAAAAAAGAGACGGTTCTAATATAAGCTAGTTACAAAAAATTGCAGAGCTAGGAGTAAACATAAACACTTTGTTTGATTGGTTCATTCGATACTGAAAAAAATTTATATCTTCCGCTTAGCTCCGATGATCGACTCGAAATCGAGCCGGGCGAAAGCTAAGGAGATACACCATCTCCATATGTGTTTATATATACTGAAATCATAGAGTCGACAATTGAAATTTTTATCTTTTGTTGTTATTTAAGAATTCGTGTTAAGCAATATTATTTCAAACTATGTTTACTTTCACGTATTTGCAAATTTTATGTAACCATATTCGTACTATGTGTAACTTTATTGAAATATTACACAAGCTGTCTGTCTATCTTTCACTATGCTCGTAAATCCACACACAATACGAAATGAATACGTTGGTTTCGTCGAAGTGGCTATATTCTTCAGCTAGCCTATTTACGCCGGAAAAACCGGGAGAATATAGGTGTATAAGTTTACATATAGTTAGTACACAACACTTGGCACTTGGTAACATAATATTTGCCAACAACACTTGTGGTCCGCTAAGTGTCTATTAGTGTTGTAAGAGCTACTTGTGTGAACAAGTGTTGGGTTCTCATCGAACACGTTGCCGATGTTCGCTTTGCTACGGGTCGCCTCCACAAGTATCAGGGCTAAGAAAAATACATCAACCCTACAAATAAGACGACCCTTACCACGAATATTTGATATATTACAGGAAACAGCAGTACTACGAAAAATTAATTGTTTTTACAAAGTTTAAGTTAATTTATTAATATTAATACCAAGCAATATTTTTTACTTTCCGTCACCTTAGGTAAGGAAGGTATTGTCTTTGGTTAAAAAATCCGTTGGTGAGTTTTTAATGAATAATCACGTTTTAGGATCCCTAGAATACGAATTTACTATTTTAAAAATGATATCTGTATATGTATGTGTGTGTGTGTGTGTGTGTGTGTGTGTGTGTGTGTGTGTGTGTGTGTGTGTGTCCGTGTGTGACAAATTTTTCTCCGGCGATAACTCTAATACTACAATTCTAAAAATTATAATTCTTTCGTATTCCTCTTCTTTACATCCATATGAAGAGCTGATTAGATTTTGGTTATAATTGATCCACCGGAAGTACCCTTATTTGAAGTTTTTAACAGTTTTTCTTGAAAAAACGCAGTTAAATATCATTTTTCGACATTTTGTGATATCATTATGAAAGAATATCTTATTCTCTATACGGTTTGATTATACATTTTCCTTCATATTCTATAGATATAGATTTATAGAGACATTAAGAGACGTTAACTTTCAAAAATTAGTCAGCTTTGCTAAAATTATGGAAACTGCAGATATATTCAAAAAAAAATTAATTGACACGTGTCAGTGTCAAATGCAAAACCAAAGTTGAAAGTATAGGGCCAAAAAGTTATATGTGAATGTGATAGAGTGTCCCTCGCAAGTGACTTGCAGTTGCAGCCTCGCCTCAAGATTGGAATTTTCAATGCCGGAAGTACGAGAAAGATCAAAGAGAAGATGTAAGGACTGTGTAGCAGAAGATTTGAGAGAGGAAGAATTGTGTGAAGAAGATGCGTTGGACAGGAATGAGTAAAAGAGAAGAGTAAGAAACAGCGACCCCTAATAAAATAGGGAAAGAAACTTTCGGTATAGTATTTGTAAAAATAGTGTGTTTGTGTTACAATATACAGAATCTTTTTCAAGGAACTTTTGGTATGGGATATGTACAAAATACATCGAATTGACGGAAGGTTTTGTGCTGGCCACAACAGATTTTTTAAATTTATTTTTATTATTAACCTTCCAACCCAATACCGTTCAAAAATTATTCCTCATAAGAATATTTATACTTTTCACCTTATGGCATCTTTAATTAGCACGTTTTAGGGTCCCTAGAATACGATTTTACTAATTTTACGATGATGTCTGTATGTGTCCATGTGTGACGATAACTATAATTCTAAAAATTACGATTCTTTCTTATTCCTGTTCTTTACTTCCATATGAAGAGCTGATTAGATTTGGGTTGTAACTGGTCAACCAGAAGTACCCGCAATTCAAGTTTTTAACAGTTTTTCTTGAAAAAAACTCAATTAAATATCATTTTTTGACATTTTACGTTTTTTTAAATATTGAAGAATATTGTATTCTCTGCAAGATTTAATTCATTTTTTCTTCATATTTAAGATATTTAGAGATAAAAGAACTATAAAGAAAAATCTTGCAACCTGTGCTGGTATTGGATTTGAACAAAATAATAGAATTGACAGAAGGTAATGTGCTAGCCACATTAGATTTTTTAAAATTTATTTTCATTAATTTCACAACTCAATATCGTTAAAAAATTATTCCCCATTAGAATTTTTATACTTTATTTTCTGATAAAACTGTTACTTGGAGTGATACTTGGATTAAATAAACTAATAATTTATTATACTTTAATTTTAATAGATCCTCTCATACAGTTTTAATATAAACGACCCATGTTGTAATTTGTTACTATATTGTAGAACCCTATTATTCATATTTCTTTCAGCTTACTCGTGGCACAAAAACACCTAATCAAACAGCGGAAAATGATCCTTACGATAGTCATCGCAGGAACACGATGACTCGCTCATTTTACTTCACAAAGTCTTACGCATCGAGAACCATCTTGCAATAAGGCGAATATTCCATTCTCTCACATTGTAAACTCGCCTTTATGGCCTTAGTGACAGTCCAATTAGCACGTCACATTTTGTTATTCCAGCAGTCGTAATAACATAATAATTGTATAATTTCTATTTGCCGTTTTCAATTAGTACACCGGATATACATGACACCTGTCCAGAAGGAAGTGGGTCGTTACAGAATTTTTATTCAATTGTGATTTTTTTTTTCTTTTTTGTTTATTTGTGCAGCGTACATGGCGTTGTCATGTACGGGAAAATGGGTTGAGTGGGACTGGAAATTTCTCTTATTCAACGATTCATCAAACAAGTGGATTAGTGCGAACAGTAATTCATGATGCAAAAATTACAATTTAATTATTTTTAAACGTGAGAAACTCTGACTACTGTTCATACTAATGAATATAAAAGAATCTTTCTATGTTACGTTCACGGCATTGTTTTCTGTTTAAACGTACATTTAATAATAGGGCTGTTGCAAGATTTTTTATATGACTTCTAAGTAATAAATTTTAAAAGATATTGTTCTTTAAAGAGCTTCAAATTTGAAAATATCACTAAATATCCTTTAGATATTTTACAATTAATTTTGGAAATTTGGATAAAATTTTGATAAGTCACGTGATCTGAAACAGAATGTGACGTCAGAGTACATAAATCTTCAGCGGTTCTAAGGTGTCAAGTGTATTGTCAAAGTTGTCAAACAAGTGTCAAATTTTTAGATTGGTTCAAGTTGTATAATATGTAGGTAATAAAAAGTTCAAAATGAAATGAGTAATTTACGATATTGTATTGTGCCTTCTTACAAAAATACTGTTAGGAACAAACCTACTACAGAATTTATAAATTTTACAAAAGATGCGAAGAAAAGAAAATTGTGGCTAGAAGCAGTAGGTCGAAGAGCTGATAATTTGTCAAAAAAATCGTGTCTTCATGTTTGTGAAGATCATTTAACTTTCATCCACCTTCACGATAACAGTGTATTTTTGTAGCTTCACTTTATGTTCAGGACAATCTTTACATCTGACCATATAGATATTTTTTTCTCGACATAGATCTACATGTTCTATAGCATATTCAATGTAAGGATCACTACCAGAATTTTAAAGTAAAATACCTATATATTATCAATTTATATAGTAAATTCAGTTTTTATATTTTATTTTACCTCAACTCTTTAACATCCCTTATTTCGGTAGCAGTAAAACAATCGTTCTGATATAAATTCAACCATCATCCAGCTATTGACCTTCGGTAAATTGTCCGACTTAGCTTGAGTGTAATTTGAATTAGCCATTATTACTTCATTATTCATTTACAATGAGCAAAGTCAGCGTCAAATGTCAAATTAAAAGATTTTGTTATTAACATGTGACAAACTTTAGCCTACGTTTATTTATATAAATAATATTAAAAAACGTAGGTGATGGAAAAACTATTTTCCTATTAGCTATTAATGATGTAATGTATATGCTTCTACGTCACAGGAGTAGGGGATAGTTTTTCAGGACGCCAATCTTTTTATTTAATTATTTCTACAAAAAACAACAAATTATTAAAATAAAAATTATTACCAAGAAAATCATTCCATAAACTTTCATTTAAAATAGTTTTTGAGAAATGTGAAACAGGCTCATTGCGTGTAAGAAAAAAATTAAAATGTATTTTATGTTTCTTAAAATAGTCTCATATTGGAGAGACATTCAGGGCCTTAATCAGTGGAAGAAATTCATTTCACTCTCATCGACAAACGCTAAATAGTTATTAACTCTCAGCAAAAGGACCTTAGAATTATGCCGACATAATTCTAAGGTCCTTTTGCTGAGAGTTAATAACTATTTAGCGTTTGTCGATAGCTCGTCCAGCAATAATTATAATAAATGATTTTTAAATTCTCCGTAGTAATACTAATCGTTGCTACTGTGAAAATTTTGGCGTTTCACGCAAATATAGTTTCTCTTCAATGTACATTATATGTCTGTGAGAGTTGGAAATTGCTTGGAACTATTTAAATAGACAAAAAGTCTTATTGGGGAACGCTCGTTACTGAACTGTTTACCTGGCAATGCCAAAATGTACATATATATATAGGAGAGGAGTTACAAGATTGTGTTGAATGATATTTTTCAAAATTTTACTAATAATACTTCATACATTTTGCTTCTGTTCAGCTATGTACATATACAGGGTGTTATGTAAGTAACACTTTAAGTAAGTGATCAACGCTTAACCCATGGTAGAACTGACCCTAAAGATAGTAAATCTGGCAATAATTTTTGTTTAATATACTTTCTACAAGAACTAGAGGCCTTTAAAAATGACCAATCACGTCATAGTTCAAAACTTTATAGAAAAGTAAAAATCAATGTGTTCGCTGGAAAAAATATTGATTGTCAATCTGACGTTAAATGTTTTTTTTGCATAGACGTGCAATTTATATTCTATTTTTTTGATATTCTCAAAATGCCATTTACCTTCACCAACCAAGGGTATGCAGACATGCATATGGTTTATAGCGAGACATTACAAAATAGTCGTGCTGTTGTAAGACGGTACAGAGAGTTATTTCGAAATAGACGTCAATGATTTTATCTCATCTGTGACAGGTAGGTATCACATTTTTTCCAGAGAACACATTAATTTTTACTTTTTTATAAAGTTTTGAACTATGACGTGATTGGTCAGTTTTAAAGGCCTCTAGTTCTTGTAGAAAGTATGTTAAACAAAAATTATTGCCAGATTTATTTTCTTTGGGGTCAGTTCTACCATTGGTTAAGCGTTGATCACTTACTTACATAATAATTTATGTAGGTATAGGTACATATTTTTTTTAAAATATCATTTAATACAATCCTGTAACTCGTGAACATTTACATTTTGGCATTACAAGGTGCACAGTTCAGTAATGAGCGTTCACTGTTAAAGCAAGCTTAACAACTTGGATAATAATTTTACTGTGCAACTATACAATCCTTAGGAACCCTAATAATATTAGATATTCAATACACAGGTGTTTTTAAAAAATAAGACGATTTAACTAAACTTACCTTTACGGGAAAGTGTTCCATTTAACCAGTATTCTGCTTCAATTTTTTTCGAAAAATAATAACAGAAAGCTTTATTTGATTTGGATTGAATTTCGTATGACAGTTCATATGGTTATGACATCTTTTAAGATAATACTTGTTATTATTAGTGAATCACTAGTGTATGAAACTTAGGTATCCCAACATTGATTAGACCGTAACTTTTTCATGGCCACGCCGATAACGTATTATTTTTTTCCAGAAAATATATTCAATAATAAATTTGTCTCTCTTATGTAATTTGTGCTATCTACGGTTCACACAAAAAAAAAAAAATAAAACCTGAGTGAAAGCACCGTGAAATTTTTAAAATAAATATTATGTAGCAGTCTGTCCAAATGCCAAACATCTAATTTTTAATTTAATTTTAGTTGTCGTCTTATTTTGGGCCCAGGAATTTGTGGTTAAGCTGTAATTTAATTTTATATTATTAAAAAGTAAAAGTTATTTATCAGACTGATACATTTGTCGGTATATAAAATCTCAAACTAATGTCGATATGTTTCTCATAACAAACGACTCCCATCAAAAAAATTAAACCTCAGCATCTTTCTGAATCTTTTTGTACAACAAACAAAACCTCTGGGATACAGATTGTCCGTTGAATTCCTGTCGATTTTGCAATGATACAGTTGTAATGGAATTGGTTGTTAAGCGTGAGGCAGGCAGGCAGATCACTCGCTGCTACGCGATCACTTTGTTGGCTGATCTCATGCAATTCGAGTGACCTGTGGCTGCCCCGCGCAATCATCTTGAGTGCTGATCGTCCGCAGTTCAAGACGAAGACGCCACCCCCGGGGGTGGTGACTGGACGCTGTATTGTAAGCGTTTCTCAATGTCCACTTCGGAGATTTTTGCTTGACTTGTTTTATTGGATTATACTTGGTTTTGATTTTAAATAATTTGATTTTTGGACGATAAGTAAACGTAAGATATTTGATGATGGAATTGTGTGACAAAAGACGAAGTATAGTTCATCTAGGGATCATTTTCCGAAGACTCGTTATCGTTTTATTACGGCAGTACAATAGAGGGTCCCAATAGCCTGGCATGTGTCAGGGCTGTGATGAAAAATTTGAGTAGGGGTTTCTTAAGAGCAACTGATTCTTCATATTCCTCTAAAAGTCCATTGTAAACATTCAACACGATTTGTTGTCCATGTTCGTGCAAAAAAGGTTTAAATATATTAGGCGATGGTAATACACTTTTACTAGCACTTTCTAATTCTTCATTTTCTTCCCACGGGCGAAACATTGTTAACGTTGTTGACTGTTGAATTTAATTTAACAAAACAAAAAACACTTTCAGCCTTCGTACACTAGTTAGGAGGTACAAATGACAAGTGAAAATAATTAAACTCACCACCTATTTATATACCTACATAGCCACAAATAACGGTTTTATAATCCTTTGGAGACAAGTTCACAGATCTTATAATATGCTATAAGAAAATTAGGAAAATTCTACGTTCAAAAGAGTAACGCATTAAAATTTTAAATATTAGCAAATAGAGCCCTGGTAATCGGTTTAGAAAATCTGGAAAGTGCAGTCTTGGTCTACAGTCGAATACTGGGCGTAAAATATATACCCGCAAATACTGAACTGGTCGACTGTACGGACCGAAATATTTTGGCATTGCGGTTTTAGCTATTGTGCACCCATAATAAAACGATAACGAGTCTTCGGAAAATGATCCCTAGATAAACTATACCTAACATTTTTTACCTCTCGCTAAGAGAGGTATTGGAATCATGCTAACATTCACATATCCAGATTTTAGTGGATAAGCACGTTTTAAGGTCCCTATAATCCGATTATAACATTTTTACGATGATGTCCGTGTGCGTGTGTGTATGTGTGGATGTTGGAACCACGGTTTCTCAAATACTATAAGACTTAAAAAATATTTAACTGCAGTTTCCTCAATCTGACAATACTGGGAAGAGCTAATTAGATTTTGGTAACAATTGGGCAACCGGAAGTAATAGTTTCTTTAAAAAAATCTTCTAAATATTATTTTTTGAAAATTTTTGTTACTACTATTATTGAAGAACATAAAATTGTACATCTGATACATTTAAAACTTTTATTATATCTTTTATAGATTTAGAGATAATTGCACTGTAATATAAAGAGTAATCTAATCGCAGAGGCCAAGGCACTAAGGAAACCAGATGACAAATTCAAATGTTTATAACATAATTTGTAAATGATAGATGTCAGTGTCAAAAATCAACAGTTTTAGTGACATTCTGATAGCTTTTTCTGGGAAGTACATTTAATCATTCTTATTGTTTTATTAATTAAATATTTAAAATTGTAAGTAAAATGCATATATCCATCAGAAATACCGCCGCTATCACTGTCACTATGATACAATATTTGATGAACAATACAGTTATTTAATAACTTTAACAATTTGTCCTGCATTTACTAACTCTCAAAATTTGCTGAAAGAATTTCCAGAATCTTATTTTCTATACACCGACCAATTTTTACCTTCCGTCACCTTTAGGTAAGGAAGGTATTGTCTTTGGTCAAAAAATTCGGTGGTGAGTTTTTAATGAATAAGCACGTTTTAGGGTCCCTACAATACGAATATACCATTTTTAAGAAAATGTCTGTATGAGTGTGTGTGTGTGTGTGTGTGTGTCCGTGTGTGTGTGTGTGTCCGTGTGTGTGTGTATGTGTGTCCGTGTGTGACAAATTTTTCTCCGACGATAACTCCAATACTACAGTTCTAAAAATTATAATTTTTTCGTATTCCTCTTCTGTACAACCATATGAAGAGATGATTAGATTTTGGTTATAAATGATCCACCGGAAGAACCCTAATTTGAAGTTTTTAACAGTTTTTCTTAAAAAAACGCAGTTAAATATTATTTTTTGACATTTTGTTATAATACATATTAAAGAAAATACTCTTCTCTATACGGTTTGATTATACATTTTCCTTCATATTCAATAGCTGTAGATTTAAAGCGTTATAAAGAAAATAATTTTCAAAAATTAGTCAGCTTTGCTATTTATCATGGAAACAGCTGATAATTTAAAAAAAAAATTAATTGACAGATGTCAGTTGCAAGTGCAAAACCAAATATGGAAAGTATAGGATCTAAAATTGGTATGTCATAGTGTTCCTCGCAAGTGACGTGCAGAGAAAGGCCAAAGAGAAGATGGAAGGACTGTATAGCAGAAGACTTGAGAAAGGAAGGAATGTATGAAGAAGATGCATTGGACAGGAATGAGTAGAAGAGAAGAGGAAACAGCGACCCGTAATAAAATAGGGGAAAGCTGAAGAAAAAATTAAGGAAGTGTCAAGTGCATTTTACTTAGTGTACGTTTATGTTATAATTTTATTGGATTTATAGAACCTTTTCGAATGAACTTTTGGTAAGCAATTTGTAAAAAATAGTATGTGTTCGTGTTCGATTTTACATGACATTATATCGAATATGTTCCAAGGACCTTTTGGTATGGGATTTGTACAAAATACATCGAATTGACGGAAGGTCTTGTGCTGGCCACAACAGATTTTTAAATATATATTTGAAACAGTGACATCTACTTTCGATACTGAATCATAGAATTCTATTTGAATCTATGAATTTTAAATTAAATCACAACACAAATTGATTTTCAATTCATGAGCAAAAATTTCGAACTCACGTTGAGTGAAGACAGAAGGAATAATTGCACAATAACCTTATTCTAAAATAACTTGCACTTGAATCTGTGAAACGAAACGACATTATGCGGTTATAAAATGAGAAATTTATTTCCCACAAGAGTCGTTGATCGTTGAAGAGAGCAACGAAACGAAATTTGTATGTAAATTTCGAAACGAAACAAATTGAATAAAGACAAATCTGAATCACAGTTTCACAAAATCACATAATTATATCATAACATGAAATTTGAAGCAGCAATCAAGTCACCCTCGGTCGAAGCCCAGCCAAGCACCAGTATTATATTTCATTTCTGAACCATAAAAGACTATCGTAATATTTGTAACCATTAGGCGCGTATTTGCATAATTACGTTATCTGCCGTAATGGCGCCGGGCGGCGTTGGCGTCGCCCTCCCCTCCGGCCTCTGCCGATAAAACAGGGAGCTGTTTACGTTATTAGATTAGTAACCAAAAGCCATACAACACAGATTGATGATGAATACAAAAGACCGTTTGTGTGGAAACAAGTTTAATTTAATAATTGCGCGGAAATGTTGCGCGCACGGCCGGCGGACTGTGATATATGACAGCTTTTGAATTATAAAATTAGTTGTTATTCAGTCGGAACGGAACAAATCGCTGTTTTGACGAACGAAAACAAATGCGAGCTATGGATGATGAATGATTGATATAGCACCGCACGAACAACGCTAATGACTTATTTTAATCAAATCTAATTCTTTTTGTACTCGGCATCGAAATATTTTATCTTGCCAGCTAAAAATAAAATGTAATATTTATGTTATAAATTTATTTTATAATAGTTATTTGCGTATAGAGGGGCGAAAGAAAAGGTTTACGTCTGCGGACAAAATTGGTCCAAGGGTGTAAACTTCTATCGGCCTGAGATATGTACAACGTTTTACGTATAACTGTTTTTAAATAATTTTTTTAATACATGCCAAGCTTGTTGCTATGTAAAAATATTACGTGGTCAGGTTAACCTTATTTTGTAGTTATATTGTAAATAATTGAAGCAATACTTCTAAAATTCATATAATTAAATAAAGGTAAGCACTTGCTATCTGCTAGAACGTGTATTGAACTATCTGTTTGTTTTACGATGACCAAAGTGTCAGATGACTGTCAGTGAAGTTACGAAAAGGGAAAACTTTGAAATATTGACTTTTGACCCTAGGTAAGGGAGGTATAGGGATTGTGCTAAAAATCACATATAGAGATTTTAGTGAATAAGCACGTTTTGATGTCCCCAGAATCCGATTTTATCATTTTTACAATGATGTCTATAGGTATGTATGTGTGTGTGTGTGGATCGTGTGGACACGATTACTCAAATACTATCAATCAGAAAATTTTGAAATTTTGTATACTCATTCTATACTAATGTGGGAAGAGCTCATTACTTTTTAGTGTATATCGGATAACCGGAAGTATCATTTATACAAGCTTTTAACAGTTTTTCTTGTAAAAAAAATCATTGATTTTTTAGCAACTTTTACGAATACAAATTAAATATAATGGCACAATCTTCAATTCTACGATATGCATTTAGTAAATAACTTGAAATAACTTTAAATATTGAATTATAAAATAATTTATTTTTGTACATCACTTTGCCTATGCGCCAAACAAAAACAATATACAAAAATAATATATTTTCCATTATATTAGATATACAGGATAATTCGATTTAAGTTTGATGTTTGCAGCATAATATATCAAACAGTTCTCAATAAAAACGTGATTTCAAAGTGTCAAATAATAGTTTGCAACTACACATTTACGAAATGGATCATGTACGACGAAGAATTTACACAGATTGCGTTTTAGAGCATAAGGAAGTTGGTGCTGATTTTGACAATAATGTGTGTGTGACGATTTTTCTTTAAAATATATTAATGATCCAAAACTTCGCAAAGTTAGTATTTGCTCACAGATTTTTCAGAAAAAAACATAATAAAATATAATCCAAAATTTCGTATTACAAACTTTTCTATTTATTGGAACAAAGTAGATTTTGTTTACAAACAATCAATCGGAAGTGATACTTTACTTAAAGCTCATTGCTATTTTAAACATGGAATAATAAATAGAAAATAAACTGTCGTTGGTATCAATTACATGCATATTTTAATTTTAGTACGATATTGCACGCAAGTGAAATAAACAACAAATGTTAGAAGAATAACAAAATTATTTATGTTGTTTATTTTAACCAAATTGTAACAAACTCCAACTCCTATCGCGCACGACTTTTCTAGCAGAATGTAGCTACAGAATTAAATTTATTAGTTACAATAAATTCCTTATTTATTTTATGGGGTAAATATTGAAAGTATTAATATTTTAATTTTCAATAACAACAAAGTAACCGTACTTAATCATATACAACATTAAAATTATAACGCAATTATAAATTTGCTTAAAATAATGTAATATTTTGTTGGGTTTCCTTTGGCTTTTTGAATTTATTTTTCAATTCTGCTTTAGTTTTAATTGTATATTTAAATGCCCGATTATTGCAGTGACATAGCCAAGTTTTCAACTACTTCTGACTAAATATACTTGCAAACCGTAATGCTGTCATCGCCGTATTTAAATGTTGCTTTTAATTATGTACTTTAACCAAATAAATAAGATATCCTAATAAATAATCAATGAATAATGAAAACTAGAAAAAATGTAATGACCTCAAAAAGGAATATATTAACAGGAATACTATTTGACAAAAAAGATAAAGATGCAAATCATCTCTTCATTTTAGAATAACACCAATAAAATGCAACCATATTTATGATATTGGTTCAAGATTCATAACAGTTGTATTTTTATTTCAAATGTATGTATTTATTGATAAAATGATACTAAACACACGGGTATATTTACTTTAATTCGTTTTGTATTATCCAATAGGTTAGAAAGCGACTTTCTATTTTGTCTTCCTTCACTATATTCACCATCCAACATCCAGGTGTGAACAGTTATATTTATTCAAACAAATTAACCGTATAATTAGCCGAAGAATTCTCGGTGCTGCCCTATCATTTTGTGTAATTTTACAGGTAATTTGAGGCACCAAATTGCACCAATCAAAATTCCTATAATTTCCAACTGAAAATCATACAAACTGAAGTAGTTAGACAGGCTTACGTTCGCAGCTGAAATTACCATTATTTTGCAACGTTTCATACAAGTTTTGCGGGTTATTTTTGATGATAAAGCTTTGTTTAACGATGTAATAATCATATGATTATCGTTGTTACAAAATAGCTGATTCATCCTGTAGCTGTTTCACGCGTTTACTTTTGTTTTTCTTGATTAGTAACATTTCGATGATTCGATGCATAAAATTGTTTAGTTGATGTTGGTAGTTGGATGAGGAACATAATAATTATAGAAGAATAAATCAACTGGGATTCAATCCAATTCGTTTTATTGAATCCTCAACGTTTTGACCATACCTGTAGTGGTAGCATGCACTTTAGAATTCTATCATAGAAAGTAGGCGAATGCGATTTAACTTTTACGAATCTTGGTAGTATGCACTTTAGAATTCTATATTCGCTTTTTGTTTCGGATATTTTTGAATTTTATAATATTAAAATAAATATGTTATGACAGTTGTATATAATAAATGTATAAATTATATATAAATTGATTTTGAATAGAACTGTGGCACAAAGATAACGTTACTTTGACATTTCCGCTTCGAGTCGTACGCTTGCAGGCGAATATTTTGAGACACGCATGCTACCAAATTTTCGCTTCGTGGCGAAAAGCGAAAACAAATGCCTCATTTGATAGAATTCTAAAGTGCGTGCTACCACTACTGAGTCGTCTTCAGGAGAACAAAATAACAATTACAAAATATTGAGGATTCAATAAAACGAATAGTACTGAAACCTATTACCATATCAAAACAGACTAGTAAAAATTCCTTATATAATAATTATAATTTTATGATTTGTAAAATTAACCTTGTATGATTAATGTCAAAGAATTTATTATAGATTTTAGCTGAAAAACATTTTTGGAAATATATTATGCTATCAAACTTTTTATTCTATAATTCTCTTACTCAACTTGCAGTGACAATTCTTATATTTTAACAGTCGATAATTATGTAAATATTTCCAACCTCATATTTTTGCTGTCAATCAAATGTTATGTTATCATATAAAAATTAATATTAATAAAATTAATTTGGACTATACGTAAATAATTTTCAATTAATTTTACATATTTCTAAATTTTATTAAGTTTCTTAAAAATATTTAGGTGTGTTGACAAAAGCTAACTGATTTTTGAAAGTTAATCTCTTTATAATTCTTTGACCGTATATAGGGTGTTTCTATACCTCTGCAGTAAACTTCAATGACATATAATTTGATATACTGATTATAGAACAAAAAGATTTTTTATAAATTCGCAAAAATAAGGGCAGTGTACTCGTTGCGAACATTTTAATGAACCAAACTAATCAAATTAAAGGTATGTATTACATAATTTTCAGGAACAAGTGAATGTTTTGATTGTTTTGGTAGGTCAATTTTTTTTTTTTAATTAATGAAATTTTACAATCTATTCACATGAATAATAGGTAAGTTATGGTAGGTCAAGGAAAAAAAATTGAGGATCAGAATAAACTGCAACAAGTCATTGTTACAAAAATTGTTCAAAATTATTTCCTCCTGCAGCCATACAAAATTCAGGATATTGGTATCAAACTCACACACACGCCAGATGCAATGAATTTTGTTGTACCGCTTCTTCACACACTAACATCCACTAATTCACTGTTGCTATACATTTTTCTCAAATTTCTCCCACAACACCTTACCTTTTCAATACCTTATACGAAATCAAACTAGGTGCTCAAATAAAAAAAAAATATTTGTTTAAAAATCATTACGCAATAAGGTATTAGACATAATACTTAATTAATAAATGATTATTTGTAGTGTTTACACTTCTATTTCATTAGTAACAAAATTATAAATAATTAAATATACTATTAAACCAGTGGCACTAAATTCTTCGCTAGGAATGAACTACCCTTACTTTTGCGAATTTCCAAAAAAATCGTTTTGTTCTATAATCAGTATATCAAATTATATATGTCATTCGTGCAGAGGTATAGAAACACCCTGTATCTAATAAATATGAAGGAAAATGTATAATCAAACCGTGTAGAGAATAATACATTCTTTCATAATGATAATCACAAAAAATGTCAAAAAATGATATATTAAGAAAAACTGTTAAGAACTTCAAAAAACGGAACTTCTGGCTGACCAATTATAACCAAAATCTAATCAGCTCTTTATATGGATGTAAAGAAGAGGAATACGAAAGAATCATAATTTTTAGAATTGTAGTATTGGAGTTATAGTCGGAGAAAAATTTGTCACACAAACACACTCACACAATCACACGGATACACACATGCAGACATCATCGTAAAATTAGTAAAATCGTATTGCATTTCCTATAAGTATTGCATCACTCAATTCTCCACCCAGTATATGGTTTCAATTCAAATAAATTATCAACTTACAGCTAAATTTTAAAAACAGGTTTTCTGTAAACTATTTAAATGCAACTTAGTTGTTTTCCTTTCTTTGTCGTTTAATCATTAATTTGTACAATTAATTTCCATATGTATGTATTTATTTGCATTAATAATTGTGTCTTTCGAATGCATTTTTATCTAATCAACCAAATACAATGACTACAAATTCTTTATCCCTTCAATCGTCATACCCTAAATGCAACACTATCATTATCCCTGTAAAAACTTTTCACACGTGTGGACGTGCGAACATCCCTCATTTTTACATTATCACATGTTACTCTTTTAGAGGATTGCGTGTTATGTCACGTGTCGGCCACGTGTTCGCGCCAGGATCTGGCTGTGAGCTGCGCGGCGCATGCGCTACCACCGCCTCGCGGCTGGAATGCGAACTAACGAACCGTGGCGCCGCGTGCCGTCGCCCTGTCCAATTACTTGCGGTATCGTTAAACAATCATTGCAAAATGATCACGGAATTAGATGGAATACGAGAGGAAATACTGGCCAACATTAGATTATGAATGGGAAAGGATATGTAAACGGATAATGTGAATAATTGATGTGAGGATATTTTGAGAAAATGGAAACGAGGGTAATACAGGGTTGGGCAGAAAGCAAGGTCGTTTTTCAAAACGTCACAAAATTGATACTTTTTAGAGTAATACTACCTTTTTAGTTTATGTTCTGTATTTTTATTTAATACCAACGTTTCGGTACCATTAACTGGTGCCTTCTCGAGTTTGTAATTGTAAAAATGAAAGATATATTTATTTTATAGGTTATGTTTAAATATAATCTGCCAGTTTGACATTTATGTTAGTAACCTCGGACACTGAAGTAAACCTAAAAAATCTGATGTGGCCAACACAAAACCTCCCGCTATTTAATTTTTATTAATTTAAATACATACCTATGTGTTTATTAACGCTGCAAACTATTCCATTGCATGAAACTATTGCTTTATTTACTATTTATTTATTTTATTTATTAGTTTTTTGACAGTTTATGAACTGTGTAACAAAGGAATTGTGTTTTTCTTAGGCTTCGGGACTTGTAAAAAAAAAAATATTTTTATATTTATCTGTAAAGTATTAATGTATTCCTGTAGAAAATTCAATAATCTTTAATTTTCATAACGACAAAATCCAAAAAAATGGCATTTAATGGTATTTTTTGAAGAAAAACCATTATAACCTTCAGGTAAAGTGCCATTTCCGGTTATCCCATTTACACCAAAATCTAATGGCTTCTTTTCATATTAGAATAGGATATAAATACAAGGTTTCAGAATTTTCTGAACGATAGTATTTGAGTTAGAGCGAAGACAAAATCCCTACACATACACACACACACACACACACACACACACACACATACATACATACATACATACATACATACACACACATACATACACACACATACACACATACATACATACATACATACATACACACACACACATACACACATACAGACATCATCGTGAAAATGTTAAATTTGGATTCTAGAAACCTTAAAACGTGGTCATTTACTAAAATCTCGATAAGTGATTTTTAGCACGATCCTTATACCTCCCTTACCAAGGGTAGCGGGAGGTAAAAACGCTCAAAATTATGTGTTTTACCTCAAATTTATTCATCGTAATTATTTAGTTCGTTATTCTTGCACAGATTTTTGTCATTATTGACAACACTGCAATTGCATGGAACCGTCGTATAATGGATTACTTTAGTGCCGATATCTGAGCTTTTAACGACGATTTTTGTGTACTTTATAGTGTATTCCGAAATTGAACCACGCTAACCGCGGTTACTATTTCAGTAACTGGTTATATTTTTGGAACGCGGTTACTGAAAGCTGGTAACTTTTCTGTAACCACGCTAACCGCGCTAGATCGACGGTTGTGGTGTGGTTACATTTTGGCGCAGGGCAGATGAGCAGTAGTAGTTTCAACAACTATTTTAAATTTGTCAAGTTGAAGTTAACTGTTAGCTGATCCATTTCTCCAGTGCGGTGTCTAACCGCGGTTAAAACGTAACCATTTTCAGTGGTTACCGTGGTTTAATTTCGGAGTACACTACTAGAGACGATTTCAAATAAAAGTTTTTTTACCTCCCGCTACCCTAGGTAAGGGAGGTATAGGGATCGTGCTAAAAATCGGATATAGAGATTTCAGTGAATAAGCACGTTTTGATGTCCCCAGAATCCGATTTTAACATTTTTACAATGATGTCTGTAGGTATGTATGTGTGTCTGTGTGTGCGCGCGCGTGTGTGTGGGGAAGAGCTCATTAGTTTTTAGTGTATATCGGATAACTAGAAGTATCATTTATACAAGCTTTTAAAAGTTTTTCTTGTAAAAAATTCATTGAATATAATTTTTTAGCAACTTTTACCAATACAAATTGAATATAATGGCACAATCTTCAATTCTACGATAATAGCATTTAGTAAATAACATGAAATAACTTTATATTATATTATAAAATAATTTATTTTTGTACATCACTTTGCCTCTGCGTCAAACAAAAACAATACTTTAATAACAAATTTGACACATTTAAACAAATGTCACTGTCACGAAGCAATTTTCATTAAAATTAATAATGAAACCGTGTTAAGAAGAATTTAGTAGTTTAAATATGATTCTAATGAAATTAAGGTTTGTAAAAATAATATATTTTCCATCATACATAAATATTAGATATACAAGATAATTCGATTTAAGTTTGATGTTTGCAGCATTATATATGAAACAGCTCTCAATAAGAACGTGATTTCAAAGTGTCAAATAATAGTTTGCAGCTACACATTTACGAAATGGATAATGTACGGCGAAGAATTTACACAGATTGTGTTTTAGAGCATAAGGAAGTTGGTGATGATTTTGACAATAATGTGTGTGACGATTTTTCCTTAAAATATATTAATGATCCAAAACTTCGCAAAGTTGGTAGGTATTTAATACTCTTATATAATTTGAAACAACATATTAGATTTTGACTATATATGATAAACCGGATGTAGTACTTAATTTGAAGCTTTAACAGATTTTTCAGGAAAAACATAATAAAATATAATCCAAATTTTCGTATTACAAACCATTCTATTTATGGGAACAACAAAGTAGATTTTGTTTACAAACGATCAATCGGAAGTGAAACTTTACTTAAAGCTCATTGCTATTGCTGATGGGAGGTCATGTGCTGGTCACATCAGATTTTTATATAAGGAACTCGAATTATATGTGCCACTCTGTACATACCTGGACTATCTTATACGTAATATTTATCTGATAACATATTGATCATAAAGAACTCCCCTATTATTTAACGTCACGTCCAAATTAAACTCATTATACCGCATGATACAAACCACAAAAAAATAATTACAACAATTCACAGAATTCCGAGTCAAAAACTATCAAAAACTTCAAGTGTTGACTTTATCCTCCACCTAATTAGATCCTTAGGAAAAAATCGGTTGAAGGACTAAAATTCTTTGTGTATCAGTTGAAGAGGCAGCAACTCTCCACCACAACGGCGTGTTTAAACAAGTCAGGCATTGTGGCGGGTTTCGCCCTAGCCTACCTGTCATCTCATGTCATCTTAAAGGCACTAATTTTTTATTTATTTAACAATCAGAGATTGGAAGGCAGGAAGAATCGAGGAATTCATCGTGTGATGCAGCTACAGCGAGGAGATGGTGTGAATGCAGACATTTGTTTGGTGCATGAGATGCTGAGGTTGGATTCAAAGGTGAAGATGTTATTGGTATGATGGTGATTTTAAATTAAAAATTGAATGTGTACTTGAAAGAAAAAGTATTTTTTTTATTGCACGTAATGGTGGTGATACATTGAATAACAGTTAATACGTCTATGTAATCAGACTGTTGGCCCTTTTCTGGATCAATTAAAAAACAAACTACTAACAGAAATGTAATAGGGTAGTTGCGCATTTTCCAATTTTTTTTTTTTTTTGAAAGAATTGTTCAAGTTGTTCACTTTAATACATATTTTATGTCTGACAACTGTATATTTTTCAAAATATAATTTTCTTTTTTTAAATTCTCATTTCAAATTTTCCCGTGGTGACGTATTTTATTAGTACCAATTACAGTCTTACTTGCCCTAGCGGTACACTCTCGGTTGTCCACTCTGTACACAATACTACCATTTTTATTTGAAACGATTTATATGTTTGAGAGAAGCACTATTTCAAAAGAAATTATTCATTTTCACACAAATTCATTAGTTTCATTACCTTGTTTTAAATCTGCTTATATAGAAAAGAAAAATAAAAGATGATTTTAACCATGGAGGTAGGAATAAAAAAGGAGAGAGCAAGTGGCTGTAAAAGTGAAGCCATTTCCCCCACTCTAAGCCGGGCCTATCTGTCAACCTTCTTTGACATTAAAGCCATATTCAATAAGTAAAATGTATATAAAAATACATTAATATCATATTTCAATAAATAATATATGTTCAACACATTTCTTTCAGTATTTAAAGTTTTATAAAATTTTAATTGAACGAATAAAGCAATTTTGTTTAAAAATTGCTGCGCTTATCCCCTCTCTAGGACGGTCCAACAGCTGTGTTCGTCCGTCCCCACTAGGCTTCATTCCCCTGGCCCACAATATAATCTCATGCTCCCTCCTTTATTTATTCCTACCTCCATGATTTTAACACGTAAAACATAAGTTATGTCACTAAAAATGACATGTACATTCACTGGAGTATGCAGCCACCTGGTGGCAAAATTATGAAGTTGTCTATATAAGAAATAAATATCTTGAAAATATCTGATATTTAAGTAAATAATTATAAAATATACGTACTATTAAATAATACTTTTGTATCTGTTATTTTTCTTTTAGAATTATACTGTAAATATTTGTATGATACAATTAAATATAATTCAACATCTTCGCTTTGTATGAGTCATACAGACTTGGTCGAACTATATAATTATTAAAAGTCTACGTCACAATAATTCCACCGCGAACTTTATTTATGGAAATTATGAATGAAAAGTTTTATAATTTCTAATAATTTTTATATTAATATGTTTAGAATTAGTTTCTATTTCATAATTAATAGGAAAAAATAACATTTATTTTTTTTCGCAACTACCCTATTATTGGTAACATAATTTTAATTATATAAATATCGCCAATAAATTTTTCTGGCATTTCTGCTTAGCTGAAAGACATTTAATGTTGACACTAAATTATGCAAAAGAGTAACGTAAAGATATTATATATAATATTAATAATAAATAACCTTTCTTCACAAATTATTTTTATTTTAATATGTACATTTCAACTGCAAAGCAGTCATCATCAGTTGTACAAAAATAAAAACATAATATTTATAAATGTCAAAATTATTTCAAATTTTTATGTCAATCACAATATTTATTTATTTATTTTATTTATATATTTCTTCATATTTGTGAAGAAAGTTTATTTATTACTAATATTATATTTAATGTTGAGTTGACATAATTTGGAGACCTGAGAAATTTTTAAGAACAGGACTAAATTTATAGGTAATAAATTCCTTTCTCAAACACTTTTACGTATACAGGATGTTATGTAAGTGTACAACGCTTAACCCATAGATAGATAGTAAATCAGGCAATAATTTTTGTTTAACATGCTTTCTACAAGAACTATGTGTACAGTACGCACTTTAGAATTCTAACAAAAGAGGCATTTGTTTTCGCCTTTCGCCACGAAGCGAAAATTTGGAAACATGCGTGTCTCAAAATATTCGCCTGCAAGCGTACGACTCGAGGCGAAGTGTCAAAATAACGTCATTATTTTTCCACAATTCTATTCAAAGCCAATTTGCATATAATTTATACATTTTTATACAATTTTGACGTTTTAAACTGTCATTATTAACTCCATAGCAACAACTACAAGTAACATTTTATTCACAAGTGAATTAAATTTTTTTAAATCACTCACAAAACTTTAACTCACTCTGCAACAAAAAGTACATTTAAAAATAACATCAAAAACGAAAATAACACTCACCACATTATTTATCAGACATTATCAGCCCTTTTCAAGACAAAAATGACAGACAATAAAGCTTTTTAAATAGATAATTTGACGTCTATCAGTAACGATTGTCATATTCAGCCTACTAACTGATTTTGACTTTTATTAATTTAAATTCATACCTAGATATTTATTAATGCTGGAAACTTATGTTCCTTTGTATTCTTACAATATGACTATAACTATTGTTTTATTTGCTACTTTATTTTTAAAATGTTATCATTATTAACTTGAAATGACAGTGACATTTATCTGTCAGTTGCATACATTTCAAATCTGAATTGCGTGTTTATCTTTCAAACATAGACCCCGGGATTCATAAAATTTTATAATTAATTTATTATAATTAATCTATAATATATATATAATTAATACATATCTGTTGAAAATTCAATAATCTTTAATTTTTATATTAACATAAATAGCAAAAAATGACATTTAAATATATTTTATAAACAAACAACGAAAAAAAAAAAACCATCAATAAGAGTATGCTAGTTTTTATATTTATAATATTGTAATATAGACCAAAATCAAGAATTTTCATCGACTACGTCAAAGAAGATTTATCACTAATAATCAAATAATAACCACTGTGTGAATCTCCCACAACAATTAACTCCCTGTGAATAGAAGAAACATCCACATTATCTCCCCCTTGGGTCTTGGGGTGGTGTCCCCCAAATGTCCGCGCGCTCAGCGGGAGCCATACATGATACATGTAAACGAGCCCGATTCCCAGGTCCACTAGGCCCGCTGTCCGCGAAAGTTTTTAATAGGCACCAGCTACAGCACGGGTGAAAGCGTTGGTGGAAACAGCGGGTGGTGTTTTATACTCATTATTTCGTAATAGGGGTGTTTTCTCACGATGGGATGGTTATTTTTCGAGGGTGGTAATAATGTTAGAAAGTACTGTATTTTTCTATCAATTTGTAAGGAGTACATATATTTACATATATGCAATTTAATTTGAACATGTTATTATGTAATTTTTTTAATATCCAGGTATATACCAACTTTTATTTATCCGTTATCCCTTTTAAGTACTTATATACTAAGTAGCACGAACTCATATACATTTAATAAACGAGAATTTAACGATTCAAACGTTCATAATTCTTTTTTACGGAAACATGTGAATTCAATATGGCATGGGGTGTGTTGTTTTATATTATACTGGGTGTTTACGAACTTCCTTTTTTACCTTCTGTCACCTTTAGGTAAGAAAGGTATTGTCTTTGGTCAAAAAATTCGGTGGTGAGTTTTTAATGAATAAGCACGTTTTAAGATCCCTAGAATATGATTTTACTAATTTTACATTGATGTCTGTATCTGTGTATGTGTGTCCGTGTGTATGTGTGTGTGTGACAAAATTTTCTCCGACGATAACTCCAAAACTACAATTCTAAAAATTATGTTTCTTTCATATTCCTCTTCTCTACAACCATATGAAGAGCTGATTAGATTTTGGTTATAAATGGTCGACCGGAAGTACCCTTATTTGAAGTTCTTAACAGTTTTTCTGGAAATTCTGGATTTAATTATAAATTTTCCTTCATATTAAATAGATATAGAGTTATAGAGATATTAAGAGAGGTTAACTTTCAAAAATCAGTCAGCTTTGCAAAAATTATGGAAAAGCAGATATATTCAAAAAATTCTAATTGACAGATGTCAGTGTGAAATGCAAAACCAAAGTGGAAAGTATATGATCAGAAAATAACATAAGTGACAGTGTCCCTCGCAAATGACTTGCAATTTCAATGCCGGGAGTACGAGGAAGGCCAAAGAGAAGATGGAAGGACTGTGTAGCAGAATATTTGAGAGAGGAAGAACTGTGTGAAGAAGATGCGTTGGATAGCAATGAGGAAGTGTGAAGTGCAATTTGCAGAATGTACATTCGTGTTATATTTATATTGGATTTATAGAATCTTTTCAAAGGAACTTGCAATATGGAATTTGTAAAAAATAGTGTGTTCGTGTTATAATTTTACAGGATATATAGAATCTTTTCCAAGGAACTTTTGGTATCCGATTTGTACAAAATACATCGAAATGACGGAAGGTTTTCTGCTGGCCGCAACAGATTTTTTTACCTTTTACTGAGAAAGGTATTGGATTCGTGTTAAAAATCGCATATCCAGATTTTAGTGAATAAGCACGATTAAAGGTCCCTACAATTTGATTTTAACATTTTTACGATGATGTTTGTGTGTGTGTGTGAGGGTGCGCGCGTGTGTGTATGTGTGGATGTGAGTGTATTTGTGGACGATTCTTCAAAAACTATATGACTTAAGATCTGCTTAACTATGAATTCCTCAATCTGACATTCCTGGGAAGAGCTGAAAAGGTTTTGGTAATAATTGAACAACCGAAAGTAGTAGTTTCTTACAAAAAATCTTCTAAATATTATTTTTTGGAAATTTATATTATTACAAATATTAAAGAATATAAAATTTTCTATTCAATACATTGAACATTTTTATTATATCTTCTATAGATTTGGAGAATTATAAATTTATAAAATAATCCATTGTATAATGAATCAAACAGCCCAAGGAAACCAGTTGAAAAATTAAAATGTTTGTAATTGACATAAATGTTAGTGTCAAACATCCAAACATTACTGAAGACTTTTTCTGGGAAGTACATTTAATATTTCTTATTTTTTATTTCCTTGTGCGAAGTAAAGGAAGTATTGTCGCGAAAAATTTGTTATAACATCTAGTTGTGCACCTCCCTTTTTGGTCATTACCTAACTTTTGGAAGTGGTATTTTACTTGAAGCCTATAGTAGATTTTAATGCAAAACTATATTAAAATATAATCTAAAACTTTTCAAATTTGGTATATAAGACTTTTATATCAATGGGAATAACATAATAGATTTTAGTTAAAATGGTCTACCCGGAAGTGGTGCTTTACTGGAAGCCTATAATAGATTTTAATGAAAAACTATATTAAAATATAATCCAAAACTTTTCAAATTTGGTATATAATACTTTTATAAGAATGGAAATAACATAATAGATTTTGGTTAAAATAGTCTAACCGGAAGTGATACTTTACTTGAAGCTGTTATCAGTTTTTCTTGAAAAAAATAGTGTTATTATAATTTTAATAATAAATTCTTCAAATAAAAGTTTTAGAGAATTGAATTCTGCGTCGAAAACATTAAGTATGATTAAATTAACTCTTTGTATAAGCGAGATATGTAAATTTAAAAATGATGTGGCCTCGTGCCTGAGTGTCTGGTCGCGAACCTGGGGGTACCGGGTTCGATCCCGACCGACGCCAAATATTTCGAATTTTAAATGGCACAAAAGTGACCCCTGTGGTGTACTCTCCACGCCAGCAATGAATGCCCGTGAGGTGACGCCTGGTAAGCGCCCGCACGGTACAAATATGTCATCATCATTACCGATATCTGTGATAAAGCAGATTGGCACACCCAGAAATGGGTAATATGCCGTGATGATATATTATTATTATTATGTACTTTTTGGTTTCTGTAATTAAGTTTGCTATGAATTAGGACAAAAAATACGTGCAATTTTATAATTGGGTCTGTTATAATACATATTTTAATTATTAACAAAATATGTATAGTGTAACAGGCGTACAAGGAAGTCATGTGGTGTCCACATCAGATATTTTTTTTTTTGCTTTTATGTAGTGCCCTGTGCATTTTTTCGATTTCCCCTCAAATAACGATCACTAGTAAAATTATTTTGAGACACCTATACATAAAATTGATTTTATAAAGTTTCAGATGTATTTAATCTATGAATATTAATTAAATTACTATCTACATTCACACACTATTAAATTTCTTGTCACGAAACTACAAAACAATATTCCCAAACGGAATGATTTATCTATGACCCTCCCCTGTTAATAAAATACAAATTCCACATTATGATCCTCCACTCTCACTGTAACCCTTCAAGTCCAGCTCAGTTAACCTAACCTAACCTCATGTGAATATAATGCGGGGCTTAGTGACGCAGTGCGCCATCTAGCTGGTCTAGCTGGAACTACATTCGGAGTCGGAGCAGCTCTGTGGTAGTGTGAAAGTCATATATCACCCAGATAGCAATTACCCATTATGTGAGGAATTAGTCAATTAGAGCCGGCAGTCGGCTGCGCTGCTGGTTCTGTTGGCGAGTTTGGAATTCCATTGTGATGAGTGATCCGAATTTCGCGGACGCAGACGTAACAAAGGAGGAGATTATGGGAGGAGAGGATTGCAATGCAACCAACCCAAGGAGGAAAATATGATTTATGTCTATTATATTGCTAAACTATTTTTAATTAACTTTATACAGGCTAAAAGAAAAATTCCGGAACTGCAGTTTGTACGATTTTTTCTTCAGGGTTAAAAAAAAGAGGATCATAGTTATGATCGAAACTTTGGTTTAAAATCAATAAAAGCGTACAGACTGCAGTCCCGAATATTTTCTTTTCTCCCACATCAATCTCCAGTCGATCATCGTTACTCTAACAATTTATTCAGGCTGTTTCAAAGAATTAAGGGCATATAGTACTGACAAAAATGAGTAAAAAAAGCTTAATCAACATAGGTCTGACCTGCAACTGTTTCCGAGATAAATGAAAAATCGAAGAAAAACAGACAATGATAGTGATCGAACAAAATTTTGTCTATAGCTTTGTCTGATGTTGCATTTTAGTATTTAGGATTTAGGTCTTCTTTACATAAATAATAAATACAACTTCGAGTGTACACTAGTGGTTTGTATGGCAACACTTTAAAACAACAAAAATGAATTATACAATTCGATTCAATTTGATGCTTGACAGTAAATGTTAATATTGTAATTCATAAAATAGAATTTGACGTTTTGTACAAATTATAGCAACGGACATGATTTGTTTAATTAGTGCGCGTGAACTTCAAGGCATAGTATGCTCCTGCAAAACCCTAAAATCTAATTCTTAAAATCCTAAATAATCATTAGGTTTAGGGCATATAAATTTAGGATTTAGATATTAGGGTGATAAAAGTACAACATCGGACACAGCCTATGTCAGTAAATAGACTATAAAGAAAAAAATCTGATGTGGCCAACTCAAAACCTCCCGCTATTTAATTTTTATTAATTTAAATACATACCTACCTATGTATTTACTAACGCTGCAAACTGTTCCATTGCAGAAAACTATTGCTTTATTTACTATTTTCTTTTTAAAATGTCACTATTATTAATTTGAAGTGATAAGTTTTCTGACAATGCCATTTACTGTCAGTTGCATTCATTTGAAAAATGAACTGTGTAACAAAGGAATAGTTTTTATCTTAAACTTTGCGACTAATAAAAAAATATTTTTAAATTTATCTGTAATATATAGAAAAAGTATTAATGTATTCCTGTAGAAAATTCAATAATCTTTAATTTTCATAGGATATAAAATTCGAAAAAAATGGCATTTAATGGCATTTTTTGAAGAAAAACCACTATGACCTTCAGGTAAAGTGCCATTTCCGGTTATCCGATTTATACCAAAATCTAATGGCTTCTTATCATATTAGAATAGGATAGAAATACAAGGTTTCAGAATTTTCTGAATGATAGTATTTGAGTTAGAGCGAAGACAAAATCCATACAAATACAGACATCATCGTGAAAATGTTAAAAATGGATTCTAGGGACCTGAAAACGTGGTCATTTACTAAAATCTCGATATGAGATTTTTAGCACGATCCCTATACCTCCCTTACCAAGGGTAGCGGGAGGTAAAAAAACAATAAAATTTTATATGATTTTTTTTCTATTTCTAATAGTTGAAGTTATATGAAAATTAAATATTGGCCAAGTTCGCCACAACATTTAATTTATTATTTTAATTTGCTTTTTTTTTTAAAAAAAAAACAAAAATAAGTACATCTAAGATGAATTCTGAAAGGTAAACAAAAAGTCTTATGTAATTAAAGTCGCAACTCTTATAGTTTTCAAGATAGCAGACGTAAACCCCGTAAAAACTCATTTTTCACTGCCTCATATCTCGGAAACTATTGAAGATCGGGCCCCTTGTTGATTAAGCTATTTTTACTCAATTTGGTTAGTACTATATGCCCTTAAAAAATTTTACACTTTCCTTTACAACCACCTCTATATTCTATTTCTGTTTTAGATCTACTGTCGTATGTACCAAAAGTTTTGAGAAAAATAATTACGGTCTAAATTTTACCTTTTATTACTAAATAAGGCTCGAAATAAGGTGCAATCTATGTTTCAAGGTTATAGAATAATTAATTAATATAAATAGCCTTACTGGATCAAGAAGAAATTAAATATACGAAGAAAGAATTTGTGAAAAATTCATAGACTCCGCAGGAATTTGAACCCCGACCTCCTCAAATCTAGTGCGGTGTCTAAGAATTTTTCACAAGTGGGTGGACTCCGTGGCTCATTTGGTTAGAGATCGAGTTAGAACACCTCATTAGAGATGAGGAGGTCCGGGGTTCAAATCCCTGCGATTCTTTCTTCATATATTGAATTTCTCCTTGATCCAGCAAGGCCATTTAAATGAATTAAACATTAATAGTGGATCGTAATTAATTATTATCAACGTTGTAAAATAATATACAATAGATTAATTTTGAACTTTAATTGTCTTTATTTTTGAATAATACACAACGTTTCGATTGATAATATCTCCAATCGTTATCAGTGCAGTATTCACTTGAACGATTGGAGATATCAATTGAAACGTGTATTATTCAAAAATGAAAGTTCGAAATCCATCATTTATTCAAGGTCTAATCGACTTGTCATTGGACTTAGTAAATAAGTACGTACTAGTTATTATATAACATACGATTACGATCTTAAATTTACCAGAGAAAGTTTCGAAACATGATATACAAACTTGAAATAAGCAAATCTATCTATAAATTAGTTGGATCGATACAGATAGATATGTAAATTGTTATCGTTTTGGGGGATCAAATTATAGGACGACGACTACTTACCGAACTAGAACTATACAGGAATGTGAAAAAGATGTGATATGCATTAATTTACCAAAAATTGAACAATTTTGTCCCCAAATCGAAACAACAGATTCATTGAATGTGTTCAAGACAAAGTTAGAATGTAGTCGCGCAAATTAGCTCTTCGATTCGATTCACATTACTATTAGCAAAACTTTGGTCAGAAATAATTTAAAATTTCGAAAAAAAAAGAATAAAGGAGCTGTCCTTAAATAAACACCGACTAAGCGAACCTCCATATGCTGTACGTAGACGTAGCATATTTTACGGAAAACAGAGTTTAAAAATCTGTTGTGGCCAGCACAAGACCTCTCGCCATTTCCATATTAGGCTATAGAACTATTGAATTGCACTTCCCTTTCAAACCGTCGTTTTATAACAAAAAAATACTGAATACCCAAATACTGTTTTTTATTGTATTTAATATGTCTTCTGCACACATATAATTCTAATTATATCTATTTTTCATTGTATGAGGAGGTTTCTAAATGTCAGAGATTCTTCCAATTCATTAACCAGATTGGCGGTATTTCTGATGGATATATGCATTTTACCTATAATTTCAAATATTTAATTAATAAAACAATAAGAAAGATTAAATATACTTCCCAGAAAAAGCTGTCAGAATGTCACTAAAACTGTTGATTTTTGACACTGACATGTGTCATTTAAAAACATTTTATAAACATAGGAATTTGTCAACTGGTTTCCTTAGTGCCTTGGCCTCTGCGATTAAATTACTCTATATATTATAGTGTAATAATCGGATTCTAGGGACCTTAAATCGTGCTTATTCACTGAAATCTGGATATGCGAATTTTAGCATGAATCCAATACTTCTTTTAGCGAGAGGTAAAAAGTGAAGCATCCACATAAAAATTGAACTTTTTGCATTAATTTTCAAATCGAATCAACAGAAGAAATAGTGAACAGTAAATAAATATAAATAAATATATCATCACGGCATATTAACCATTTCTGAGTGTGCTAATCTGCGTTGTACCGTGCGGGTGTCGGGATCGAACCTAGTTCCCCATGTTCGCGACCAGACACTCAGGCACGCGGCCACGATACCCCATATAGTGAACAGTGTAATTAATTAATACTGAAAAAGTTTCTATACCTACTATTATAAAGTACAGTAAATATTTAATATAGAGACAAATTTAGAAGAACATATATTCTATAAAATAAATGTCATTTGAATAAATAAAATATGAAATAAATATTGCTTTGCTTTGATGCCCTAAAAAATCAATGAAAAAAAATGTAAAAATATTTTAAACAGACCTATCAATTACAGTTGTTCATTAAATAAATAAAACAAAAATATTATATTTTCACAGTAATATTTTTCTCATTTCATTTCGTTATATTTCAAATGAATAATTAAATATATTACGGAAATTTTATTTTATTTATTCAATAATGCATATTAATAAAATAAATTCGTAATGTTTTTGTAGATAAAATTTTCACTGCGATTGAAGTTATTTTAAAATTATTTTCCTAATTCTGATTTAGTAAAACTTTGATTATTGGAAGTAAAACAGCGGGCTGAGCTCGTTTCCGAAAACCAAAATTTCTATTAACCCGAAGTAACAAAATTTTAAAGATCATTATCTTTAAATTTCTGTGTTGCTACTTTTGGTAAGTTGGTAATGGTAAGTATAAAGAATATTGATGTAATTTTACATTACATAAATAGTTTATTATATATGTATATATAAGATTATTATTATGTAAGCATAAATATTTTTATAATTAAATTAGAAGAACATTCTTATTCGAATTTGAGAAGAAAAATCTGTTGTGGCCAGCACAAGAGCTCTCGCCATTTCCATATTAGGCTATATAAGTATTGAATTGCACTTCCCTTTCAAACCGTCGTTTTATAACAAAAAAATACAGAACTTTACCCAAATACTGTTTTTTTTATTGTATTTAACATGTCTTCTACACACATATAATTCTAATTATATTTATTTTTCATTGTATGAGGAAGTTTCTAAATGTCAGAGATTCTTCCAATTCATTAACCAGATTGGCGGTATTTCTGATGGATATAAGCATTTTACCTATAATTTCAAATATTTAATTAATAAAACAATAAGAAAGATTAAATATACTTCCCAGAAAAAGCTATGCAGAATGTCACTAAAACTGTTGATTTTTGACACTGACATGTGTCATTTAAAAACTATGTTATAAACATTGGAATTTGTCAACTGGTTTCCTTAGTGCCTTAGCCTCTGCGATTAAATTACTCTACATATTAATATTATAGTATCTTTATCTCTAAATCTATACAAGATATAATAAAATTTTTAAGTGTATTAGATGGAGAATATTATGTTCTTCAATATTTAATAACAAAAATTTCCAAAAATTATATTTAGAAGAATTTTTCTCAGAAACTACTACTTCCGGTTGTTCAATTGTTACACAAACCTTTTCAGCACTTCCCAGAAATGTCAGATTGAGGAATTCATAGTTAAACAATTCTTAACTCTTATGGTTTTTGAGGAATCGTGTCTACAACACCCAGACATACACACAAACACACATACACACATCCACAGACATACACATACAGACATCATTTTAAAAATGTAATAATCGGAATTTAGGGACTTTAATCGTGCTTATTCACTGAAATCGGGATATGTGAATTTTAGCATGAATCCAATACCTCTCTTACCGAGAGGTAAAAAAGATATGTTAATTTTTTGTTGTTATGAACATGTAATAAATCGTAGCTCAGATCTGAAGAGTTGAAAAATCGTTGACTGCAAATATTAGTCTCTAATATCAAATTATTAATTTAGTTTCATTCGTTTTAAATCTTAGGCTATGTCCGATGTTGCACTTTTATTACCCTAATATCTAAATCCTAAATTTATATGCCCAAATCTAGTGATTAATTAGGATTATTGGAATTAGATTTTGGGGTTTGCAAGAGCACACTATGTCTTGAAATTGACGCGCACTAATTAAACAAATCATGTTCGTTGCTATTTGTGCAAAACTTCAAATTTACTGTCAAAGAATAGTTTCTTAGCTTCTATTTTGTGAAATACAATATTAACATTTACTCTCAAGCATCAAATTGAATTGAATTGTCTAATTCATTTTTGTTGTTCTAAACTGTTGCCATACAAACCAATGGATATCATTAGCGTGCCATTCGGAGTTGTATTTATGTGAAGAAGACCTAAATCCTAAATACTAAATGTCAAAATGCGACATTGGACACAGCCTTAGTTTCCGCAAAAAAAAAAAACAAAATAAAATTCACTTTTCCTGTTTTCCTTGAAAATATTACTCATATAAGCCACACGTGTCAAAACTCCCAATTAGCAAAAAGTCCTTTCATCATTCATCGTAATCCACCTCAAATCTCCGTGTCTGTTTCTCCCAGAGTCCAGAGTCTGTCCGGTGCTAATCCGGACGACCGGAAGGGTTGCCCGTTTGTCGCGCAACGCTAGCCGCCCTAAGCCGATAACATGTACATACATACGTACATACATACATGCACACTTGCTGGACATTGACTGTTGTGAGTGAAGTTCTGCTGTAGTTTTGTATTGCAGATTTGCGGGATTATTAGCAGTATGGATTTGCGAATAAGAGGATTGAAGGATAGAACGATCAATATGAAAAGTAGGGATAAGTGACTTATGTATCAATAACATATTTTTAATAAGATTTGTGGAAGAAAATATGACATACTGAGCGTAACACGAAAATTGGACCATAGTTTCAAATAATGGTTTTTGGGAATTAAATTGTGCATTTAATTTAATTTTGGAAATAATTTCTCCACCGTAAATGTGGATTTAAGGAAATAATTTCTTGAGGATGTTGGTCCAAGGATTAAATAAATTTAGTTTTTCTTTTTCATCGACGTTTCGGTATTTTATTTATACCATAATCACAGAATACATTTATACAGAAGCGACACTCCTTGTCGGCACCATTGTTGTTGCGATTTTACGTTTATGACTTTCAACTTTAAATGTTGTCAAATTTACGCGCGAAATTTAAATAGCTTTAAATGGTAAAAGGAAAATTAGAACATAAAAGTACTAAATTTTTGATTTTATTAACGAATTAAAAAGAAATAAGATAAAATAATCACATAATTATATTTTTATTAAACAAATACCTGAATTTTACAAATTCATTATAATGCAGAATTTTCTATATCTTTGATGTGGGAAACACAAACGTCAGACTCGATGAATATGTCCCATATACCCATCTCCATCAAATCTTCTCTTCCACAGGCACCTTTTACACCTATATTTATTTAATGAATATAAATTTTACATGATATGGTAGTCGTTTTACATAACTTACACTTCTATATCTTTCGGAAACGAAAAAAAAAAATACATTTACCGTTCTCCATTTTTCAAATCTATTTATACAGTCTTTATATGAACAAACAAGTCCTCCCGATTCTACTTTCTTCATTTTATCCATTTCATTAGAAACTAACACCACTTCTAAAATTCACAAACAGTTCACAAAATGGCATATGTCAAAAGTGTGAAGACGTGTTTGGTTTGCTTGAATTAGCCATAACCCTAAAATACATGGGCGTGACAAGCTGAGACAACAGCTCTTCCAGAATATGTGAAATATAATTATTTTACTTATGATAACGATTTTTCCTACCGTTTGTTGAAAAAGTAACATATTTGTTCTCATTAGAAATCAATTTGTTTTTCTCAATATACTTTTATTATTGACCCCTAACGGAAAATGTTCACGTCGAGATAATGAAAAGAACAAAGGATCGTAAGATACGAAGATTGCCGAAACAATCCGATTTTATCCGATTAGCCCTTTATATTTGTTGGCATACTCTTTCTCTTTCTAATTTTCGTTTCTCTCTCTGACTGTCGCTTCTGTATAGATATACAAAACAGTTCCGCAGCTAGTTTTCATGCAATACACATCCATATGAAGTCTCGTTTAATTTTTAATTGCTGACTCATCATTATAAACAACATATCACAGGGTGAAAATCGTCAAAAATTAAAAAACTTATCTTTGATGATTTTCACTCTGTGATATGTTGTTTTTAACTATATCTATTTATTTATATTTTAAATGTCCGTTTAATATGTTTCGTTATCCACATGTGGTTTCTTTTTTCAGCTAGACCGTTCTAGCCCTGATGAAGAATATTCGAAACGTCGGCATGAATAAATTTTATTAGTTGACTGCAATTCCGAAGAGTTTTTACTTCCTGTAACCAACTCCATCCCAAACACAGTCGAATATTGGTTTTTAACTATTTTATTTCTTTATTTATGTTATTTTGCTCTAATACAAAACATACATAAATTTTGTAAAGAAATATTGTATCAATTCATATACATAATACAAATAATCATCATCAATCATTTTATAAGAATGAATAAAACTATCCATCTTTTAATTCAGTATCATCAAATTCTTCATTGCGTTCAATATATCACTATAATCAAATAGAAACAAACAACCCTGCCACTAAATTTAATAACCAACGGCAAATGGGTGCGTAAAAATGATCAATACGAAATGTAGCGGAACAAGTGCGTTCCCGAAACAATTCGGGGGTGGATTGTGAGCAGGGGTGTGTAACTGTTCTGTTCCGAGGGACCCGGACCCGGACATACCAGTCGCAAACACGCGATATAATTGACTAATGCCCTAATGCGACTTCGGATTAGATGAAGTGTATTGCAGACTACAGCCCAGATGAACTATCCTTCTGCTAAGTGGAGCATGATGACAATAAGTCTTTTGTTACTGAATTTAAGTAAGATAAGTTTTAATTGAATTGTTTTGCTGTTATAGTGTATCTAAAATAGTGAAACAAATGTCACGTACCTATCTATTAAAATAATAATTAACAAACAAATATTAAAAAATCTGATGTGGCCAACACAAAACCTCCCGCTATTTAATTTTTATTAATTTAAATACATACCTACCTAAGTATTTACTAACGCTGCAAACTGTTCCATTGCAGAAAACTATTGCTTTATTTACTATTTTCTTTTTAAAATGTCACTATTATTAATTTGAAGTGATAAGTTTTCTGACAGTGACATTTATTGTCAGTTACATTCATTTGAAAAATGAACTGTGCAACAAAGGAATAGTTTTTATCTTAGGCTTCGCGACTAAAAAAAATCTGATGTGGCCAACACAAAACCTCCCGCTATTTAATTTTTACATACATACGTAAAATCACGCGTTTCCCATCATCGTAAAAATGTTAAAATAGGATTCTATGGACCTTAAAACGTGGTCATTTACTAAAATCTCGATATGTGATTTTTAGCACGATCCCTATACCTTCCTTACCAAGGGTAGCGGGAGGTAAAAATCTGATGTGGCCAGCATATGACCTCTCGCCAATTCCATGTTTAAAATAGCAATGAGCTTTAAGTAAGTATCACTTCCGGTTGATCGTTTTGTAAACAAAATCTAATTTGTTATTCCATTAAATAGAAGTCTGTAATACAAAATTTAGGATTATATTTTATTTTCCTCAAAAATCTGTTAAGAGCTCCAAATTAAATGCCACTTCCGGTTTATCATATATAGCCAAAATCCAATATGTTGTTTCAAATTATATGAGTTTTAAATACCAATTTTGAATAGTTTTGGATCATATTTTTTCAAGAATATCTGTTCAGAGTTCCAGTTTATCAATTTTAGAAAAAAATCTAATATGTCGTTTATTAATACAGAAGTCTTGAATACTAAATTTGAAAAGTTTTGGATCATATCATAAGATATTTTTCACGAACATCTGTTCAGAGCTTCAAGTAAAGTCTCACTTCCGGTTTATCAATTTTAGCCAAAATTTAATGTTATTCATCTTGATATAAAAATCTTGAATACTAAAATTGAAAAGTTTTGGGTTGTATTTTCGTTAAAAACTAATATGGGCTGCAAATAAAGTACCACTTCCGATTATCCAATTTTACCCAAAATCTAATGATCTTTTTATTACTTCTTTGTACGAAGTAAAGGAAGTATTGTAATCGCGAAAAATTTCGGTTTCCAGATTTCAACGGAAATATCCATTTTGACCATCCCAGAATCCATTTTGACCAATTTCGTCGCGACGTCTGTACGTATGTATGTATGTATGTATGTATGTACGTACATATGTATGTATGTAGGTATACATATGTATGTACGTTCGTATCTCGCATAACTGAAAAACGGGAAGCCGTAGAAAGTTAAAATTTTGTATTTAGGACTGTTATAACATCTAGTTGTGCACCTCCCTTTTTGGTCATTACATAACTTTCGGAAGTGGTACTTTACATGAAGCCTATAATAGATTTTAATGAAAAACTATATTAAAATATAATCCAAAACTTTTCAAATTTGGTATATAAGACTTTTATATCAATGAGAATAATATAATAGATTTTAGTTAAAATGGTCTACCCGGAAGTGGTACTTTACTTGAAGCTTATGATAGATTTTAATGAAAAACTATATTAAAATATAATCCAAAACTTTTCAAATTTGGTATATAATACTCTTATATCAATGGAAATAACATAGATTTTGGTTAAAATAGTCTAACCGGAAGTGATACTTTACTTGAAGTAAAATGGTGTTATTTTGATTTTAGAAATAAATGCTTCAAATAAAAGTTTTAGAGAATTGAATTCTGCGTCGAAAACATCAAGTATACTTCCATAGATATAAAAGTCTTAAATAACAAATTTGAATTTTTTATCCCCGTCTCGATGTAAACACAATGGCTGGTAGTGCGAGCTCGGTTTTAACTAAAACGCTGTTTTAAGAAATGTCAAATTCAATTTTCAATATTTAATTTCACCCTTATGTTTACGATTTTTAAAAAATATTTGTTTGAATGTTTTGCTTAAAATTCATATTTTGATAAATTTGATATTATTTAGTTTTGTTATTAAATAATGCAATTTGACATTTCTTAAAACCAGCGTTTTAATTAAAACCGAGCTCGCACTACGAGCCATTATGTTAAAATCGTTTTTTCCCCGACAATGTAGGGTAAAAACCTCTACTGCCTGGTTTATAAATCTTACATTTCCAAATCGAAAATGTCTTTTAATGTATAGGAATATTCTATGAGAGTACATTTGTTCGCCGTGTTGTTTTGTGTTGAAAATTATTGCTAGCAGGGGTAATTTTTTAAGTATTGTAGATAAATAGCATTTATATTCATTAATGCCATGCATAAATCAGCATTTTTCCAAAATCCATTATCGCTAATTCCTTAAGGTCGAACAAATAATCCATTGTTAATCGAGCATCACCCCCTTCCCCTCGTTGGTAGGGTGTGATAAGTACCGCTAACACGCCAACTTGTTATAAATTTAATCAATTTAAGCCAAACATCGATTTAATCTAATGCATTGTTAAGTTGTACAACACAACACGTCTTGCTAAACTTGCTTGTGACGGAGGGTCGTCCCGCCCGCTCGTGCGACACGACACGCGTACGTCCCACCGGGATTCGAACCCCGAAACGCAATGAATGCTGATGATGTGGCGAGGACCGTTTTTTGCAAGAAAAAATCGCTAGGGAATATGCATTGCTGGGTTTTTATATAAAATATCGAAGGGTGGCATGGAATATAGTGCTTGTTTATAATTTATATTTGCACACTAATTAATTATATGTAGGGTTGTAGGGTCACTAGGTTCAGGGAGATTTTTAAATGTACCATGTAATAGAAAATGTGGTGAAAATGAAAGTTGCAGTTCCGTGAGATCAATAGTCAATAAGTCAATACACCAGTATTTAAATCTATGACACTTAAACTACATTAAAAATATGTTGTGGCCAGCACAAGACCTCTCACCATTTCCATATTAGGCTACACAGAAAAAAAAGATTTGAAATTTTCTCTAATTAGATATTATTTTATTAGGCAATACGTCTAATAATTTAGTATAATTTACAAAACTTAATTTAAATATGTAAATAGATATTTTAATTACTTATTTTATTTAATTTTACTATATTTTGGCTTCATTATTTTTGTCTTGCAATTTTCGGTGATTTATCTAATGAATTAGGTAAGTAAACAGAAAATTTAAATATATACATATATTTAATATCTTTATTTATGTTTAGTTCAATACTAAATGTAGTAATTTAATCTAATTTTGTATTTAATTTTACTATAATTTGTTATTACAAATTTACAGAATTTAACTAAATCAACTTAATTTAACTAGATGTTTAGATGTTTTTTTTTCTGTGTATAAGTACATATTGTATTTAACATTTCGAGTACACACATAAAAATTCTACTTATGTTTATTATTGATACCTATATTTTTATATTTTTTAATTCATTCTTTACATAAGTTTCCTCCTACTCTTCTAAATGTTCGAGATTATTCAAATTCATTGACGAAATTAGCGATATTTCTAGTGTTATATGTAATATGTATCTATAATTTTAAATATTTAATTAATAATAAAATTAGATATATTAAATGTACCTACATCCCAGAAAAAGCCTTCAGTAATGTTTCTGGATTTGTAACACTGACATTTTTCTGTCAATTATAAATATTTTAATTTTTCAAATGGTTTCCATGGAGATATATTACACGGGATTATTTTATACATTTATAATTCTCTATTTCTACATTTATAGAAATTATAATAAAAATGTACAATGTAAAGGAGAGAGAATTTTATATTCTTTAATATTTAGAATAACATGAATTTCCAAAAAATATTTATATTTTTTTTTAAAAAACTACTACTTCCGGTTGTCGCATACTATAACTAACCGTTAATGATCACTGATTTTTGTAGTCTGTCTTATAAGGACGCGTTTGAATCAAACGATTGCATCCCAATATTTTCCCATTTGTTGACATAATTGAAAGAAATTGGGACAAAATATGGTTAGAAATTTTTTTTCAGAATTTTTTTTCTCTCTAATTAACTATTAATTAGCATTGTTTAAAATTATAGTTAAAATAAAATAAAACTTTTAACGAAAAAATAAACTCCGCATTTGAAAACGATGATAGCAAAAGGCTTGAAAGTAGTAAGAATTTGGAATAGAGTAGATGTGTGACGAATATTTACATTTTTATATATTTTTTTCTTGAGATGTTTCCAACAAAAACGTTGGGTCGCTGTGGTACGGACATTTTAGATTGCCAGGGGACCACTTTTCTTAAGTATTGTGAAAGACGGGAAATCTGAAATTGTCGTGAATAAGTGTCGGACTTCAACCGCAGAAAGGAAGTAAAAAGTCTCAGGAAATCCGATCAGGACTTTCCTTACACCATTCAACAAGATAAACTGCTACCTGTCACCCTGCTTTGACAACGGAACGCGAACAAGAATATATCAGTACAGCTGCATCCAATAGAATTTTCACTTTGCAAAAAAAAAAAAAAACATATTTGTAAATAAATATCAACATATTTTTATGAGTAGGTACCTACTATATGATAAATATCTGATGATGGCCAAAAGGTTGATTCAGACTCTGAATTCTTGTGAAACATGGCGAATGTTTTCTTAATACTTTATTAAACTTTGTTTCGCCTAGAGATCGCTAGTGTACAGGGTGTTTCATTTTCGATGTTTTTTAGGGTATCTCGGGAAAAACTACTGATAGAGCAAAATCGTTTGCACATTCCAGGGTCAACTTTTTGAAAAAAGTTTAGTAGGAATTTTCGATCTTCTTTTGTTTCTGAGCTATAGGCAAAACCTTGTTTTTCGCTCATTTCGAAAATATCTCATAACTTATTTATTAAGGTAGTTAGAGAAAATTTGTTTAAACAAATTTTGTACCGTTTTTAGGTAAAATAAAATGGCATAAATGAGAAATTTTTTGAAAACTTCATAATTCTTGAGATATGTCACAAACTTATGATTTTTTAAATGGTAACCTATGTTGAAAAGAATCTCAACTTTTTGCTTATTTTATAAGCTTTTCAATGATAAAACGTCTATATTCTTTTGTTTTACACATGATTGAAAGATGAATTATTAATTTTCTATGGGGGAAAAGTAAAAATTATTAAGAAGTGCGCCATTTTATTTTTTATTATTATTTACCTAAAAAACAGTTCAAAATTTGTTTAAACAATTTTTCTCTAACTACCATAATAAATGAGTTATGAGATATTTTCGAAATGAGCAAAAAACAAGTTTTTGTCTGTAGCTCAGAAACAAAAGAAGATCGAAAATTCCTGTGACGACTATTAACTTTTCTCAAAAAGTTGACCCTGGACTGTGCATACGATTTTGCTCTATCGGTAATATTTCCTGAGATACCCTAAAAAAAAAACATCGAAAATGAGACAGCCTGTACTACTATTATTTCAATAGCTGCCAGTGTTTTTCGGCGATTTTTCGATAGGTGTGGTTATATTTATCTATTAAGCTAACTATTTTATGAGATGTTTATATCTCTTGCCGTGTTCAGTTTGGAATTGTCTTTACAAAGAGACGGCAGTTACATCATACTGATGAGCTCCAACAAGAGCGAAACGCGTCTATGGTAACTAGCTGAGCACGGTCGACGTCTGATGATGGCCGAAAGGTTGATTCAGACGATGAAGTTTTGTGAAACATGGCGAGTGTTTTCTTAATACTTTATTATTTTTTAATTACTATGAAAAATATTTCATAATCTTTATTCATTTCCCTCTCATTTTAGTTTGTACCTACTTAATTTTTAACACCCGGTATTCTGCAAACATTTTGTAGCCTATTCAGAGAAATACATTCATAAAGGTTGCTACGGCTATAAAAATTGTTATCATAAAGACATTTGTAACAATCTTCAATTCAGAACCAACGTCGTTATTTTAGTTATTATGAAAATTTTTTGGTTAAAAAATTATCCAATTGAATCCTTTTATTGCTGACCACGTGTGCGAAAGTAACCAATCAAAACAAACTTACACTGATAATTATCCTAAGACAATTATCACTTATGTCACTAAGTTGCTAAGTAACAAACAGTTTTTGACATATAATTAAAGATTAATTGTTTTAATCAAGCACGTTGCTTTTAGGTAACACCACCTCCGCCTTCGGCGTCGGGCTGTTACCAAGCAACGCGCTTTCGGTAACGGTTATAAAATTATTTCGTAATTATCAATGTCCTCGGGATATTATAGCTGATAACAATCTTTATAAATAATACTTGTGAACAAACCAAACTATTGGACATTAGCTAACTTCATTATTCAAATATAAACCTAATCTAACCCTAATCATATCTGTCAAAGCTTTAATTTTTTTGAATAATGAGTTACTACTAAACTTTAAAAAGCAAACGTTCTCCCAAAACAACTAAAGAACAATATGATATTTATGTGTGGTGATCGGAATCTTCTAAACTGTTTAGAACGGGTATGAATCTACAAAAAATAATAATCCTTAACATGAAAAGATTTCCATATATATATTTTAAATTAATACATAACAGAAACGGCAAGTATTTGTAATAAAATGAATAAATATTACAAACAAAGTTTTGAAGAATACTATTTTTAAAGAAATATATTCTTAAAAGTGACTTTCTTCCATAACAGTTCCTAAGATCATTTGTAAGTCGAAGCAAGATCTATACGTATAATAAACTGCATTCTGCTAAAAAATAAAAACACCAATATTTGGCAGAAATTAATAATATTTGACTGTCACATGTCAAATATAACAACGTGATAACAACCATAAATACATAGTTTTAGCAGTCGTTATGATAAAGTCTGTCAAAGCACTTAACAATTTTTAGCGGTAACCACTTTCAGTATTGAGAATACCAAATTTGATTTTAACAATCTTTACAGTACATAACAACCATAACGACTATGCAAATATTGAGTTCTGAATAGGCCCCATAATCAGTTTGAGTCATTAGAACTCTGAAAGACGTGTAATCGATGATAACGAGATCAAAGTTTTTTTTTATTTTACAAGTATTTATAATAATAGTTAATACTTCATTTATTTTCTTAAATATTTATATTTCAAGACCGTTCCTTTATGAATATGTCCCTAATTCTTTTCATTCTGAGAAAATAGCAAGAAAAATAAATAGTTAATTAGGCCCCTCAAGTATCTCCAACTCCAACACCTTGGACATCCGTTGTCGTTTTACGCTTTACAACTGCTCAACCCTCTTTCAGAGGGTGTCAACCGGGTCTCACCTTCAAGTGGTCAGCTGAAGACGCAGGCTACAATGGCCTTTGTGGCTCGAGTGGC
The DNA here is from genome assembly GCA_943142095.1 of Ophonus ardosiacus. Classification (NCBI taxonomy): domain Eukaryota; kingdom Metazoa; phylum Arthropoda; class Insecta; order Coleoptera; family Carabidae; genus Ophonus; species Ophonus ardosiacus. The sequence continues at coordinate 48,147,575 of OW964826.1, read as the reverse complement.
AGCGGCAGGGATTCGAACCCGGACCCAAGATACTGCAAGTCATCGCGGCAGATGCCAGACGATATGTCAGGTGACGGTGGGGTTATTATTGATGCAAAGGGAGTGGTCGGATTTAATGATTTGTAATTTTTGATTTGCTGTTAGGGATTTTTTGGGAGAGATAATTATAGGTTGGTAGTAATGATGTTAATTATAATATAATAATGTAATGATATGTATTAAAGGATTAATAATGTTGATTAGCGAATTTTGCAAGTTAATGTACCAACAAGAAAATAACAGGCTGATTTTAATTTGGAAAGAATATTATATCAACACAGCTAAAGAAAGGCTCGGGTATATTGAAAGACAAGTTTTAGACAATTATTATTGAGTAAGCGAGTTCCGAGTTACGTAAAATAAAAGTATTACAATTGGACATTGTAATACGTGTTTTTCATACTATTTTCCCTATTTCATTTTAACTAAATTATTATTTAAAAAAGTATTAAAATTTCAAGGTTGGTAATATGTTGGTTTCAATAAACATTTGAAATTTAATTGATTTATATTGATATTTAACATTTTTACACCAGTTATTTAAAAGTTAAGTTAGAACTAAGTATTTTAATCAAATATTACCTCTTTAAAAATAAATACTTTGAATCTTATGGGGCCAACACAATACCTCCCGCTATTTAATTTTTATTAATTTAAATACATACCTACATATTTACTAATACTGCAAACTATTTTCAGTTCCTTTGCATATATGTATATATATATATATATATATATATATATATATATATATATATATATATAACTATTGCTTTATTTACTATTTTCTTTTTAAAATGTCACATTATCAATTTGAAATGATCAGTTACATACTTTTGAAAAACGAACTGTGTAACAAAGTAATTCTGTTTACCTTGGATATATATATAGGCCCATGGACTTAAAATATTCCGATGCATATCTGTAGAAAATTTAATAATCTTTAATTTATATATATCGGCATATTACTCATTTCTGGGTGTGCCAGTATCTACAACACATGTAGACATCGGTAATAATGACGATATATTCTACCGTGTGGGCGCTTACCAGGCGTCACCTCACGGGCAGTCATAGCTGGTGTGGAGAGTGCACCACAGGGGTCACTTTCGTACCATTTAAAATTGGAAATATTTGGCGTCTGTCGGTATCGAACCCGGTTCCCCCAGGTTCGCGACCAGACACTCAGGCACGCGGCCACGTCAATTGTGAAAAAATGACATTTAAATAGTTTCGAAGAAATACCATTTTGAGCTTCAAATAAAGTGCCATTTCCAGTTATCCGATTTGCACCAAAATCTAAAGGTTTCTTTCCATATTAGAATAGGTTTCAAAATTTTTCGATTGATGGTGTTAGAGTTGAACGTTGAACACGCACACGCACACGCACACACACACACACACAAACACACACACGCACACATATATATATATATATATATATATATATATATATATATATATATGTACATACATACATACATACATACATACATACATACATACATACGTACATAAATACACATACACATACATACATACATCATGGTGAAAATGTTAAAATTGGATTCTAGGGATCTTAAAACGTGGCCATTTACAAAAATCTCGATAGTCGATTTTTGGCACGATCCCTATACCTCCCTTACTAAGATTAGCGGGAGGAACAAAAACTCTTGTTCAGAATTAAAAATTACACAACAAAGAACTAAAATCTATCACATTTTTTTCAATTTAGAAAAATACGCAATATAAAATACATAATTTATACCATATATGGGTAGGTAATTTCAAAATACCTTACAAGTTTTGTTTGTTATTACCTACGTCTATCTAACAAATCGTAAATAACTTCACTATAGTTCCAAGACACTCTGAAAACAGTGGCGCCGACTCCGTGCGGAGCACCCGACAGGTTCATATAATAGAGTATAGAGAATGATCTGTGGTCACGTGATTTAGTTCTGTACGATTTGGAGCCCCAGTTCATAGTTATTGGCGAAATTTTTGATCGGTCGCCATTTTGTTATTTGATAAAATAGAAAATAATTGTAAATACAAATGTTTTAGAGAACCGAAAGCAAATGCTGAAAGTTTTTGTATTTTTTAAATATTCCTTAAAATAAGGGAGTAATGACGATTTTTCGAAAAACAAAAAGCGCCAATAGCTATGGACTGGGGCTCCAAATAAAAAATTTGAACTAAGAACAAAATGTTTGTTTCAATGAGTTCTAACTGCCGTTTTCGGGTGTTACAACTTAGTGTTAACACCCTGTACACATAAAATGTAAAAATATTTTTTTAAATTTTCACATTTGTTACTATTACAGAAATCACATTTGTGTAATTGTATTTCAGATTTTTCAAAAAATATATAGAATATAGAATACTACTTTTTAGGTTTCTAGCACCCGACAGAAATATAAAAAGTCGGCGCCATTCTGAAATATGTTATACATTGCGAATTTTATTCAGAATTTAAACATATAACAAATTTCACACAATAGCTGTATAAGTATGTTGAGTCCAGTTAAGTCCAGTAAAAATGGGTATCTATTCATACTTTATAATTAATTGTGAACCATCCCTACATTGACTGTACTACCCTGAATCAACACTTGGTGACAACTGTACTCTGTACTATTCTCATTCTCGTATGTTCCCTAAATTAATTATCAGACACAGTAGCTAAGCGAATGTTTAACATGTGAAGTGTTGAGCAACCTGCAGGGTGGGGTGAGGGAGGCGCGCGGCCGTGTTTACGACGTGTTTTGGGGTTGCCCCCCCACGGGACATACAACTAGTCATTAGGGCATTCACAGGAATTATATTCGCAAGTGCTACAACTTGTTACGCGACGAGGCCTCCTCTGATAAATGAAATGTGTAACTATACGCTAGTTGGAATGTGAGTAAAAGCAAACATTCAAACATGAATATCATAATGAGAGGTGATAGCGAGTCATTTTGTTTATACTGTTATTGGGGATTTAAATAGCTCGTAATGTACATATTTAAATCTTTGTAAGAGGAAATGTACAATATAGGCTCGATTCACGAAAAGGTTTAAGCCAATCCTCATTTTTGGATTAGCGAATTCTACTCTAATTTTGACATTTTATATCTTAAAATATAGTCTAATCTATTCCTAGTATCTACCTTGTTGATATTATTATGGAGATTAAATTTTAAATACCGGAGTAGAATAGAATTCACTAATTTAAAAATGAGGATTAGCTTAAACTTTTTTGTGAATCGGGCTGCAAGAGTGTAGCGTTAGAATTAGTGAGAATAAGACAAGACATATTTATGAATCTTATTTTTTAGATTTTTTACCTTCCGTCATCTTTAGGCAAGGAAGGCATTATCTAATAATAATAGGTGGTGAGTTTTTAATGAATAAGCACGTTTTAGAGTCCCTAGAATCGACGTTACTAGGTTTACGATGATGTCAGTATATATATATATATATATATATATATATATATATATATATATATATATATATATTAGAATTTAAAATTGTAATAAGAACATATATTATTTTCTATAAATTTCATATCGAAAGTTCCTTGGAAAAGATTCTATGTATACAATAAAATTATAACACGACAATATACTATGTAAATTGCACTTGACACTAACATCTGTCAATTAGAATTATTTGAATATATCAGCAGTTTCTATGGTTGTAGCATAGCTGGCTGATTTATAAAAGCTAATCTCTTTATAATTTTTTAACTTTATATCTAGGTATTGAATATGAAGGAAACTGTGTAATCAAATCTTATAGACAATGAAATATTTTTTTCATATTTATAATAAAATGAAATGTCGAAAAATGATATTTAACTGCGTATAAGGGTAGGTACTGCCGGTTGACCATATATAACATAACCAAAATCTAATCAGCTCTTTATATGGATGTAAATAAGAGAAATACGAAAGAATTATAATATTTAGAATTGCAGTGTTGGAGTTATCGTCGGAGAAATTTTTGTTACACGCACAGGCACATTACGGAAGGTAAAAAACGCAATTTAAGTCCGTGAAACAATTTCTGACATATAAAAACTTCCTCATACAATGAAAAATAGATATAATTAGAATTATATGTGTGCAGAAGACATGTTAAATACAATAAAAAACAATATTTGTGTAAAGTTCTGTAATTTTTTGTTATAAAACGACGGTTCGAAAGCGAAGTGCAATACAATACTTATATAACCTAATATGGAAATGGCGATAGGTCTTGTGCTGGCCACAACAGATTTTTCACTATTTAACAGAAGAAATAATGTCATCATCTTGGGATTTTATTATAATTACCTCACAAAGAAACCATTTTACTGGTTTCATGCTTTCGCGCAGGGTACCTGAAAAAATTTAACGTCACCAACAAATTGAGAAAGGATGGTATAGAAGCTGAATGTCTATTCTGCTTTCAAATAAATATTTGCACATCTTTTCGTTTATACATATAATTAATTAATTCTTACATTTACTACTCATACACCTTTCCAATCTGCTTCCACCTTCTCTTACATTCCACCCACGCATTATCCAATTACTTGGAGGCGGACGCGTGCAGCAGCCCTTGGGGGCGGAGGCCCGAACGCTGCCTACTGCGATGCTGTCGAACGCACTCGCCGCCCGAATCACGTTTTTTGTTGGCCGCGAACAAGTGAACGCGTACGATTGATCTGTCACCAGCAATTTTCACCGCGTTGTTGCGAACAGCGGGAATGTGAATGTACAATACGAGGGGATGGGAATTGGTTATTTTTGTGATGAATATGTTGATTGGAAAACTGTGGTGTAAGGATAATCATGTGGATGTCAAGAGTGTTGAGGTTCTATTATGAAACTGATAAATGTTTCGGGATAGAAAAGGATTAACAATAAACGAAAATTTTATAATTATTTTGAAAGCTGTGATCAGGGGAAAACAATAAAAAGTTAAGGACTTTTCAAAAATATAGTTATTCGTAATCTATGAAACGGTTTTTCTTTTTTTCTGACATTCTTTTACAAACTTTAAAAGCCGCTGCCATCTTCGATTTGCAAATCTAACAACAGGAGAACTTCTATTCCTTTTCGTAAAATCATAGCAAACATATTTTGTTATTGTTCTTAAAGTCTGTTCGCTCCTAGCTGAAACAAGCCGATATTTTATTACCCCAATAGATATTACCACAAACAAATAGAAAATCCTCAGGTAGTGTGGAACAGGGACGTATTCGAAATCTGCATAAGTAAGGGAAAATGTCATTATTACAGGGCCTCCACATTTCCATATTTAAAATTTCACTTACAACCGCTGCTAACTAATGTTACATGTAAACTGAGTTAAGACGAAAAAAAAAACGGGATTATAAAGGAACGAAATTCAATCAAGGGTGACTTAAATGAATAGTAGATTAAATAATTCCTAGAAATTATGATGATGGCCAAACCCGAAAACAATGTCATTAGCCGAAAACGTCTTTCCAGGTAATTCTTAATTATACCTATTCAATGATAATACCTAGCTGTAAATACATTTCAAAATAATTTCAAAAAATTCTCTTAAAAATTTACAAACGCATATATCAAAACGAACTGAATACAATCCTTGTTCAACACTCCATTTACAACTGACCGCCGTTTGATGAACAAAGGCTCAAGAAAGTGGTTTATGGTTTGTGGTAATAACTATTGGGGTAATAAATTATCGGCTTGTTTCAGCTAGGAAAACAGACTATACCACTAATTGTTTCGCGTAGGAGTGCATACCAAAAGTTCCTTGGAAAAGATTCTGTATATCCAGTAAAAATGTAACACGAACAAATACTATTTTTTACAAATTCCATATCGCAAGCTCCTTGGAAAATATTTTATAAATCCAATAAAATTATAACACGAACATACACTGTGTAAATTGCACTTGATTTGACGCTGACATCTGTAATTAGAATTATTTGAATAGATATATAATCTTTTTTCATGATTTTAGCAAAGCTGAATGATTTTTGAAAGTGAATCACTCTATAATTCTTTAACTCTATAGGTATCTATTTGATATAAGGGAAAATGTATAATCAAACCGTATAGAAAATAAGACATTCTTTCGTATTGATAATCGCGTAAAATTATATATAACTTCGTTTTTTTCAAGAAAAACTGCCAACAAGTTTAAATAACGGAACTTCCGGTTAACCAATTATAACCAAAATATAATCAGCTCTTTATATGGATGTAAAGAAGAGGAATACGAAAATATAAAAATTTTACCATATTTCCTAGTTCATAAAAAAAAATAAACAAATTCCAATTTGATCTCCGGTAAGTATATTATATTTTATAGAACTAATTCACAAATTAATTAATCTGGCTAATAAATCTGAATACGTTGTTTTAGTTCCATGAACTAAAATCATATGAGTTGGTTTTTATAGAACAATAATATTTTTGGTGGAGATTTGCTGACTTGCTTCTTTTGAGGTGATAGTTCATTAAAGATCGCGTCGCCTATGCCTGTGCTGAATGCGGGCTGTTCTGTTCCGCGACCATCACCACCGATTCCGTCGCGTCGTCGTGCGATGCGATGCGTCTCTAGACTTGGGTTACAAGTCATTAGCAGAGAGCGCCCGGAGCGCTCTGGAGTTGGGCCGCGACTTGGCCAACTTTGCCGGAGCGAAGATAATTACTTCGTTACTCAAATTCTTGCCAACTAAACGCAAAAGAACCATCTTTGCTGCTGGGTTTCATTTAATTAAGACGTAGAATGATGTGGAAATTTTCTTATTAGGAAAAGTTAGAAACTGCGAGGAATCTTTATGGGGTAGTTTACCGAAGGATCTATGACGCGAGCGAACGGTGTTTATTCTGACAAGAAGCAGACGCACGCTAATGCTCTTCTAACGTCATGCTTTCCTTATTTTTAAATCGCCCATTTTACAGAACAACAAGTTTCGCAAACTAGTTATAACTGCAAGCTGAGGTGCACTTACTTCATGACAAGTGTGAGCAACTTACAACTTTTCTTCTAAACTTTTTTATTTTGCTCCCAGTAATAGTTTGCATTTTGCTTGCTCTATAAATGTTTTCAAAACTATAACTTTGCATTATGAATATTAAATGAATCTAATTACTTCGTAACTTTTGAAGTAAATAAAATAAATTTATCTGTAACGACTGGAGCCGTTACAATTGTAAAATAAACTTATGTTGCATAACAAAGTATAATAAATTTATTAATATGACATTTTTTAACAAATTTCAAAATTACAGAATACCAAAATATCAAATATAAAACATTAGAATTATTATCAGAAGTAATATCACAAGACCTCCTGATTTTATCGATAAATTTTTATTTTGCACGATTTTTTTTTTGCTTAGCAACAAACACGAAAGCAATCTGCATGGTAAATCCCGACTCCGAAGGAAGAGGGGTTTTATCTAATGTCAGTTTGGTTGAGTTATTTTGCTTAAAAGCAAAAGAAAATCTGTTGTGGTCAGCACAAGACCTCTCGCCATTGTCGTTTTATAACAAAATATTACAGAACTTTACCCAAATATTGTTTTTTGTTGTATTTAACATGTCTTCTGCACACATATAATTCTAATTACATCTATTTTTCATTGTATGAGGAAGTTCCTGATTGTCAGAGATTCTTCCAATTCATTAACCAGATTGGCGGTATTTCTGACGGATATTTGCATTATTGCATTGTACCTATAATTTCAAATATTTAATTAATAAAACAATAAGAAAGATTAAATATACTTCCCAGAAAAAGCTATTAGAAACGTCACTAAAACTGTTGATTTTTGACACTGACATTAGTATATGTCATTTACAAACTATGTTGTAGACATTTAAATTTGTCAACTGGTTTCCTTAGTGTAGTTTCGATTAGTCGTTGGAATTTATCATTTTATCAATATAAACATCAACATTGTCGTTGACAATCAACGAAAACTACAAATACAAAATGTAAAATATAAATATGCAATTAAATGCCGAAATAACACTTTATCCCCCCCATAGTAGAGACAAGGGACGGAATAAAATGCTCTCAAAATTCATAGCGAAAGAATTTATTGAGTGATTGAAGTATGCTGGTTTAAATTATTATTTAAAATAATTTTGAAAAATTTATTGTAGCGTTTTATAAGTTTAAGTTTATACGGGCCGTCGTAAGGTAAGGTTTTTACCTTCCATCACCTTTAGGTAAAAAATGGGTGATTCGGGAACGTTGTAAAAGTTTCAATTTAGGAAAAAACAGGCCGTAGGTTCCAATAATTATGACTAACAGTCATAATCGTCTTTATTTGTAAAAAATAGGACGTTTCGGACTTCGGACAATATTTGTCCATCTTCAGCAATTACAAAGTGTGTGTTTCAATATATTATAAAGTTTCTTTATTAGTTACAATTTTTTTGTGAATGCCCACATCTTGTCTAGAATTATAACAGAGAGTCTTTGGTAGTTGAAAAAGAATCTTACTCTCTACACGGATTGATTATACATTTTCCTTCTCTTCAATAGATAGATATACAGTTAAAGAATGGGGGATTACACCATTTTTTTTTATAATTTCATCTGAAAATATTAGGAAAACTAAGACTATTGATGAAAACCCGGTGAAAAAATTCCTATTAATAAGCGAGTTATGGTCTCCCGAATTTTGAAAAGATTGACGTGACGTCACATTTATGTGTTTTTATATCAAACTGTTTTCATCATGGACCTAAATGTTTTTGAAATATATGCTATTTTAAATTATATTTACATAAAAATAAATGAATATTATAACACTCTGTATAAGTATACATACTTTATAATTACAGGTGTATTTAAATTATTAAGTTTAATGCAAGAAATTTATGTTAAAATAAAAACTGTTTGGAAACTGTGGTACAGGAATGTTAGCTCCTCCTTTCGAATTTGAATTTCTTAACTTCCATTGGTAGTAATCCCATTTCCTAACACGCTATTTGTAATACATGTATAGGCGGTTTCTCGATCGCCAATCAAAATATTTTCATATTAGTGTCGAAGCGTTATAACAAAAAACCCTTTATTTCCGAAATATCTCAATTATACCATTTCATTTTTTTATTAATATTCGTTATTCAGCATATACATTCGTATTTTTTTACTATTTTCCTTTAATTCGACTGAGCCGTAATCCCCCATTAAAAAGAAATTAAAGTTCATAAATTAGCCAGCTTTGATATAATCATGGAAGCAGCAGATATATTCAAATATTACTACCTGGCAGATGTCAGTGTCAAGTGCAATTTACATAGTGTATGTTCGTGTTATAATTTTATTGGATTTATAGAATCTCTTTTCCAAATAACTTTCAGTATAGAATTTGTAGAAAATAGTAATATGTTTGTGTTACAATTTTACTGGTATGGGATACAAGATACATAGAATTAACGGAAGATAATGTGCTGGCCACATCAGATATTTGTTTGTTTTAATAATTAATAATTTCATTTGAAGTTATTATGTGGGACGAACGACAAAAAAACGAACAACTATTACCGCGATTACGCCAGTTTAAATATATTAAAAAAATTTAAAAATATTAAATAATTACCTACTTTCTGGGTTTATACTATTCTTAAAATTGTTACAGATATATTTGTACTTTTATATATTTTATGTTCTGCGTACCAAGTACATAATCCCACTGTTGAAAATGAATATTTATAACCTCAATTCAAACTCCAACAATATGTTCCCTGCAACCCATTACAAACTTCCATTCCCTGAAGATACAAACTTCCTTCCGCTATTCCATCCCCGACTTCGTTAAAACTTTGGTGGAAAAATGATTCACATAACACATTTAGCAGCAGAGCAGACAAGCTATGCTATGCTATGGTGTGCTTGTGCATTGCATAATCGAAGCAAGCCGTGCAGTGACTGTCCATGCCGTGTCGCGCACGCTGATTGGCTGACGCCGCACCGCCCAGTAATGGCTGCCCTTGTTCAACGAGCGTCTCCAGATGAGCCGGTTATGAATGGGACACGCGTGAGGGATGGGGAGAATGTAGAGTAAAAAATGTGTGGAGGGAGTAAGGGGCTAATTAATTTTTGGATCATTAATTAGGGGTGGTTTTGGAGTAATGGGATGGTATTATTAAAAAAAAAAGTAATAGTAAGTAATTAATAGTTATTTAACCCGTAAGGACGCGCGCTATGGGTAGCTATTAAATATATAAAATAAGAGTAAATATAATCGAGATATTTTAATTCGTTAATAGTTGAGATTATTAATCGCCAATAGGGTCCTCCACCGTAGTAACAAATTAGAACAAGGGTCAGCTATATTAAAACTAGACCTTAAAACTGCATATTAAGAACTATCAAAGTTTAAAAATAGATATTAGTTTCTAAAATAATCGAGTTTTTATTACCATTTCCTCATCTCTATATCTACGTCACACATTTATTCTATTCCAAATTCTTACTACTTTCAAATCTTCTGCTATCGCCTTTTTGAAATACGGAATCCATTTGCAAGTATGTATATAAATGCAGAAAATAACAACAATAAAACAACAGATATAGACCAAATAATACTAGTTTAAATATATGATGCCATGACAGATTACAAGCGATTGTATGAAAGTAAAAGAGATGTTGAATGACATAGGCTACCACTGGTAATCAAATCTTGGACTATAATATATAGGTACGTTAGAATTTTTGTTAATTATGACATTAAATTACTTATTATGAATCCATATTTACAATTATTGACCACAAGGGTTATTTTAACATATTTATACATTTTATAAGTGCTGAAAAAAAAATATGTGACTTCAATTATTAGCGAAATCCACTGTTTGAGAACAAAATCATCTCTATATCTACATCACAGAATATTAAAAAAAAAATTACTGCTTAACGAATAACAATAAAGACTTTCTAAAATTACATATCACATTCAGTTTAGATGAAGTTTTGTAAAAAAATATAGTGGAGGACCCTATTAATATTTTTTTTTACCCCCTGGCCTTCGGTGCGGTGCCGATTGGCCAATGATAATTTTTTAATTTCGTGTTATAATTTAGGACATACACAAACATCCAGACCCTGATGGGAATCGAACCCACGACCCCGGAGACGAGCTGGGAAGGTCGCTTGGGCGCGCCTTTAACCGCACGACCACCGAGACGGCTCCAATTAATAAATGTGTTAGTTACAATATTTTTCCGTTAGTCGTATTTTATTAAATTAGAAAAAATCTAATTTTAATCCGCGACAATATTTTTAGGTTAGTAATGCACTAATATGTATAGTGCGGCACAATCTTGATCTGAGGGATAAGGGAAAGAAATGCTCATATTATGACATGCCACAGGACGCCGTGAAATAATAATTATTACAGTAAGTTTATGGTTCTAACTCATTTGTGTATCCTTATGATCCGAGTGTAAACAAGACAGGAACTGATACGAACACCAATTACAGAGATCAACTGCCAACATAAGAAAGGCTGCGTAGTTTCAAAACTTATTTGGGCAACTGTTATATGTTATATTAGGTATGCGGAAAATAAATGAATTGTATTTCATGTGGATTTATATGGAGCGCATATATTAGTGATTTGCGCTAACATATTTTCCATGGTTCATCTTTCATGTCCCAGATTATACTAAAAATTTTCATTAATACACATGCATTAATAAGCGTCATTAATATACGATTTTATTATGAAATTAAAAAATAAACGATGACCGGAAAATTTAATTATTTACAGAAGGACCTATTTTAAGAGCTGATTCCTTATATTAGAAGAAACAAAAGAAATTCAAGTAAAAATATGTCTTATGAAATTGGTTCTGTTACCTATAATTGTGTCCCTCAGTGCAGAACAAATGTGGACACTGACAGCTCGTTCAGCAATCATTTATGAAAAAATGACTTTTAAATCCTTCGTAATACTAATCGTTGCTACGGTGAAAATTTTTGCGTTTCACGCAAATATAGTTTCTTTTCAATGTACATTATATCACTCATTTGTGTAATACTGACATATCTCAAAAATTGACATTTTCGAGTTAGTCATACAAAACTAAATGTTTCTGTACATTTTGCATGTAGAACGACGTAACTGAGCTACTAAAATTCACCAAGAAAAAGAACAGTTGTGTCACTAATGTGTTTTCACATTTAATGGTCTAGTTTCATTTCAATTCTGACTTATCACAATTCTAAATTGCTAAATGCTTTTAGCTTCATGAAAAGTATCATATTTAATTTTACTAAATTATAACAATATAAATATTTACATTATATTAATGAAAAAGTTATAATACCTCAAAACTTATTTTTAGAAAACAATGAGTGATATCCCTATGAAAGTTGAAAATTGTTTGAAACTATTTAAATCGAACTTCAGATGCCTAATTAACAAGTCACTTTATATAACAGGTACAGGTATGGCGAACAGGTTGATCACGAAGAAATTTTTGATCGACCTCGAAACAATTTTTGGTCCATCTGATTCATAATTCCCACTTATTAGTGACATTTATATATTTACGTCTTAAATATCACCTTATCGTTGTTTGTTATTATTAAATACAATTTAATTTTGTTTCACATTTTATTTCCTATCATCAAGATCAAAAGATAGAAAATAATTAACTAATAAAATGCCAATTTGTTCAGATAATAAAGAGTGCTCTTTTAGTTATTTATTAGATAGGTAGGTATAATATTGATGAGAAATCCTACCTGTATCCTGTCTTCGGGTAGGTCAGTCTTGAGTGAGAGCATCTCTCGGGCGTAGACATCGGGGTAGTGCGCATCCTTGAACGCCTTCTCCAGTTCCTCCAGCTGATAGCTTGTGAAGATCGTCCTACCACATACCCACCCAGGGTAGTTAAATGTGTACCAGTCAACCACCCCCAGCAAAGCACCATCACATCATAAAATAACAGTTTCACGAAACTTATTTTGTTAGGTTAAGTTCCTCAAATAAACTAAAAAAGAAACAATCTTTTTTTACTATTAATAATAAGTTACTTAGGTACTTTTTTTAAAACTTAAACATTATTTACACAAAGGTAGAATGAACAATAGAAGACTCGTCGAATCAGATCTCCTAATATTCCGTTACTGAAAAACCTTATAAAACAAAACTAACTAAAACAATATATTTGTCATATTTGAATTTAAAAATTGTGCATAATAAAATCTGGACACATACATACAACTTTTAAACTGATCTCTATCTACATTTTTATACTGCAATTTATATCAATAATTTAACAAAAGCAAATATCAGCTAAACAAAAAGATGTTCGCAAAAGAATTCTGTACACTCGACAAAATATTCCAAATTTGATTCTTCAAGAACTTGCAAAACTATTGTGTTAACCAAACCCTGTAGTTCATAATGTTATTAAGTAATAAAGTGAAGTTTGTCTTTTTTTAGTCTTTTATCTAGCACATATTTAAGGCAATTTTTCGCGACCGAAATATTCGCTTATGGTTACTGTTGGCATACGAACTATGCATTTTCGCGACACATTATTCGCTCAAAATGGCTGAATTAATGACGTCACATCTTGCGAAATGTATCGGACAAATTACGCATGATTTTGTGACTTCCAGTGCTACATTTGAATCAAAAAATTCATCTTGCAGTAAAAATCCAAGTATACAAGCCACTGATGCATCCATGTGGAAATTAAATTTTTTTAAGAACAATATAATAAAATTGTTTTGAAAATTAAACAAATTAGCAATTATATTAATTTGTATTAACAAAACAAATAGATAATTATGAAAAAATACACTTGCAGTAAATGTTGTTGTCTCGGGATAAGAAACGTTGTGGTTATACTTCCAAAATGACAGATGGATTTGAGTGAACTTTGAATATTACGTTTTCGCGGCTGGACCAAATGATGACTAAATATGACGTCATTACTGTAACCATACGCGAACATAAGAAGGAAACAGTTTGCATTAGTTCGGATCGCGAAAATTTGCCTTTATTATGTTCGTACGTCGTACCTACTGTTTTACATAGAAATAATATTAGAAATTATAATTTTGAAAAATAATTTACATGTTTTTTTAAACAATATAAATTAGTTTATAGTAAATAAGTAATTAATCGTAATATTCTGAATTCAATAAATAAAACTTTTAATACCTTTACAACCGAGTTTTTTTGAGAAGAATGCATAATATATTTACATTAAATTAATTTAAATCGCATAAGAATCAGGGTGGCACGAGTGAAACAAATGAACAAATAAAATTGGCTGGTAGTTGAAGATCTGTAATTCAGTGATTATTTTTTAACAATAGGTTAAAAAAACTAAAACTCCAATTTTTTTGCTATATACCAACATACTTGAGTAGTTATTTTTTTAACCAGTTGTTAAAAATTAATCACTAAGGGCCGGTTTCTCAATCTCTGGTTAAAATTTTAACTTCTAGTTCATTTGACAGTACATTTCGTTTCAATTTTGTTTATTTAACTCTTGTTAAAATTTTAACCAAACAGGCCCTAAGATTTTGAATAGACCCGTGACTATAGCGAGTATTTGATTAGCATTGTTTTATCTCTGTCATTCTTTTATGGATTAGAAAAAAATCTTCAAATAAAATTTATAGAAAAATTAAATGTACGCATCTTTTATTTGAAGTATTTTTCTTCAAAATCATCTATAAAGAAATCAGTTGTTCACTTTACCCGTCAATATGTTTTCGAATTTATATTTGACTATGAAATGCCTGTACGATTATTTTGAGAAGAGTTTCATCAAATTACAAAATAATTTAATTAAAAAATGTATAATGTAATTTAATATTATAAAATTCAACAATTTGTGGAAAGGGTGAAAGATTTTTTTTTGTTCAAAATAGATCTTTCGAGTTAAAAAATGAATAAACGATACTCAAAATACAAATTAATTATTAAAGTTTGTAAAATAAATTTTCTAATTATTACCTAATGTATATTCTAGTAAACATTAAACTAGAAATGTTAGATAAGCAAATTTAATTATTGAAGTGTTATTATAAATATGTGAAAACTGTATTGGCTATTGTTCAGTTTTACATTCATGATCTAGCTGTTTGTAATTATAAATGGCTTTTGAAGTAAACTATTACAAAAATTAAATTTCAAAACAATTTAATTCAATTTACCGTCTACCAATTAATAACATGACAATTTTAATTTGTCACCTTTTTACTATTAATTATAATAAACTTAATATAATTATAAAGCATATGCATTATTTTTAATTTGAAATATCCCAAGTGTGTTTTTCTTTTCAGTTTTTCTTAATATAAATACTGGTGGTAATGTCGTAATTTAGGAAAATGGTGGAGTAATTTTAATTAGAGATAATTAGTATAAGTACTCACCTATGACGACGCTTCTTCTTCTTCTTTTTGTTAAAGCCGAGTCCTTCAATGGAGAAATCCTTGTTGTTGTCAAGTTGCGCTACACCTGCAACAAACATGATTCTTAACCTCAATCGCTAACCAGAACTGGGCAATAACTATAAGTTAAATTCATTTACAAAGAAGCTTCCATTCTTTTCATATTATGAGTTAAATATTCAGATATACGTTCATGAAATAATAATTTGGAATTGTCGAGTTCGTATTCGTATACAGTCGATGACACGAAAGAAAACCATTTTAGTAATCAGTAAAAGAGAGCAATTCATGTAACCGTGATTATTTAATAAACTATGGACAGCAATCTTGGTTGGAGTAGTTCACGTATTATGGATAACAAGTCAAAGTAAAATATTTCTAATCATAGTGCCGTTTTACAGAAATCCTGATAACTCTTAACATTTTTCAGGCCCGGTTTTCTGTCATATCAGCGACTGTAAATTGACGTGTATTTTCGTGATTTGTCAATAATGAAAAAAAAATAATAAAAAAAAAACTATCAAAGAGGGTTAGAATAATGATAGGTACTGTCTTGATGTAAGTACGTTGTTTTGATGCAGAAAAAGATAGATTCCTAGAAAGTGTCAGCACAGATTATAGAACGAATTGAAATACAGGGTGATTCATAAAAAGTGTGCCAAAATTAGACCATATATTGGGAGCGTCATTCTGAGTAAATAATGTTATATGAATGTATGATACATTTTTATTAATAACTCTGGTACTATTTCCACTAAAATTTTGATACTAGATATGAGGATACTACTTATTTAGATACACATTTATACTTTCTTTTGTTTCTGTATCTTAACCAGAGGGGAAGCCATGGAGACTTTTTACGGATTAAAAATTTCTAATTTTTACTTTTAAAATATTACATCCAATGCAAAAATACGCAAAAAAAAACTTGTTCTAAAACTTGATAAATGCAGTATTTTTTGAGATATTTTAATTTTAGAAAAAAATCAATTATGGAAAATATTTAGTTAACTGTTAGAAAACAAGTTACTATAGGAAACATAACAATCCATTCTAATATAATAAATGCGAAAGTAACTCTGTCTGTCTGTCTGTCTGTTACGTTTTCACGGCTAAACCGCTGAACCAATTTTGATGAATTTTGGTATAAAGATAGATTGAATCGTAGAGAAGGACATAGGCTACCTTTTATCGCGAAAATAATACTTAAAGGGGTGAAATAGGGGATGAAAGTTTGTATGGAGAACCCATCATTTCTTCCGTTGAACCAATTTTGATGAATTTTGGTATAGAGATAGATGGGTCATTGGAGGACATAGGCTACCTTTTGACGTGACAATAAAATTTGAAGGGGGTGAAATAGGGGATGAAAATTTGTATGGAGAATCCATCATTTCTCCCGCTGAACCAATTTTGATGAATTTTGGTATAGAGTTTAAAGGATAAAGTTTATATGGAGAACCCATCATTTCTCAAGTTAGGGATATACAAATTCTTATTTATGCTTTTGGTAAGAAATAAAGAATGTTTTAGCGGTTTTGAAAAATAATCCTTCAAGGCGGTACAATAGGGGATGATTTCAATTATTTTTTTTATCTTCGTATATATAGTTAAGTTATAACCGTTAGTAGATATTTAGATATTTGTCGGAGGGACATCTTGCATCATATGTACATAAGCAAAAGTACCCGAGACATGTTTAGGATCGGGAGGGCAGTGGGCGGAGCCTGTTATATGTACGATGCGAGGCAGGTTGCCGGCTCCCTACGCTCAGCATGTTTCCGAAGGAAAATGTGAAAAATTACTAGTACAAGTGTAGATAATCATTATTCTAGCTTTACCCGTGCGAAGCCGGGACGGGTCAACTAGTAATAAATATAAAAAAAAACACAAAACCTGTTTTTAACCATTCTTAATTAGGTACTTTATTTTCATTATTGGTAAGTTTTTCGGTAATTAAAAAATGGAAAATGTTAGCGCTGGTGAATATACAGTTATGCTGCTAATTTATGGATATTTTAACGATATGCTTTTCGTATGACCAAAGTACATCCAAGGAGTATACATAATATGAATTTCATTATTTCTTAATTGTTACCGAAATTATATGGGATACTTGATTGATAACTATTGCGTTTATCAAGTTTTAGCAAGAGTACCTTTTTTGTGCATTTTTACATTGTGTTATAATATTTCATTTTGGCACCAGAAGATGTGCTTGGGGCAACTTTTTGTTTGATAATATTGAAGATCATTCAATTATTCAACTAAAACGATGATGGCTGGCGTGTAGAAGTGTACGACTGATGACACGTCTTTGTTTGGAAGTGGTAACCATAGCAACTCTTAGTTCCATGCTTTGCTGCTAGATGCACTCGGGCAAATTGCAATTGTGTAAGAGTCTATTGATTATTAAAAAATAGATTGGAGTCTTAAGGTTAAATTATAACTAACAGAGAGAAATTCCGTAATCTTAACAATAATTTAAAAAAAAAAAACTATATAGGTACGTATTTCGAGAACTATACGTTCTTATCATCACTAGAATTAGTGTTTCACAAGACAAGATTTCTTGTCTTGCTAGGCTATTTCTTGTCTTGTCTTGCAAAACAAGACAAGAAATTTAAATAGCTCTTGTATTGTGTTACTCTTGCAAGCAAAAATCTTGTCTTGCTTGCAAGACTCTTGCATATTTCTTGTCTTGCAATTTCATATCAATAGGAACAACATATTTAAATCGGAAGGGATATTTTACTTGAAGCTGTGAAGAGATTTTCGTGAAAAAATGTATTATGCTATAATTGAAAACTTTTCAAATCTTGTATTTAACACTTTTATATTAATGAGACCGACATATTAGATTCTTGTTAATTTTAGTAAACCTAAAGTGGTACGTTACTTGAAACTCTGAACTGATTTCCTTGAAAAAATATATTAAAATATGATAAAAAAAACTTCTCAAATTTGATTTTAAAACTCGTCTATGATTGAAAACAACATGAGTATATATGATAAGTCGGATGTGGTTCTTAACTAAGAGCTCTTAACAGATTTTCAAAAAAAAAAAAACTTGATAAAATATAATACAAAATTTCTTATTAAAGACTTTTCTATTTATTGGAACAACAAATTAGATTTTGTTTACAAACGATAAAGTGATATTTAACTCCAAGCTCATTGCAATTTTAAACATCGAAACATCTATAGAAGATATAATAAGAAAATTTAAATCAGATTGAGTACTTAATGCTCTTTATTATTTTTTGTACTATAAATTTTCAAAATATAATATTTAGAAGATTTTTTAAGAAACTACTACTTCCGGTTGTCAATTGTTACCAAAACCTTTTTAGCTTTTCCGATTAATGTCAGCTTAGCTAGAGGTAAAACCTATAATAAAATGTTGATATAATGAATTATAATATTGAGACGATACGCTATATTATTAAATATTATTATTATTATTTGTTATTATTATTATTATTATTATTATTATTATTATTGTAGTACGGTAATATTATTATTTGTTTATTGAAAATATATTTTATTGCAATGGCCATTGCGTAAATATTTGTTGTACAGTTGTTTTTTGTGTATCTTATGTCACTAGGAGAGAAAGGATTCGAGTTCGGCCGATAAGACGAGATAGTGAAACCACTTGAGCCGGCGTCACAGGGCTGGGACATCTGCGAAGTATCAATCACACCTTTGTTATTCTAGAATTTTCGGTGAGCCACCCACTAACCACCCACACCGGTGACGTAGCGCCTACCCCCGAAACACCCTAGTTTTGGAAGGAGACAAGAGGGATATTTTGGTTTAAATACGAGGGCTGAAGCTACACTCATCAGTCTTGCTTCGGCGAGACTCCCAGATCCTGGACCTCTGGCATGGTTGACATGTTGAGTAACCCGGGCTTCTGGCATCCTAGAGCTTGGACCTCTGGCGTGGTTGACACGTTGGGTAACCCGAGTTTCTGGATTCATCCAAATTTTACTCTTGGCTTGTCCGAGGTAAGTTCTCCAGGTCTCTCCTCGATACCGCTTTCCAAAACCTTCACTGCTCCCCCCATCCAGCTGCTATGGTTCGCCAGGCACGTTTGGGATCCAACTTCCCCCCATCCAGCTGCTATGGTTCGCCAGGCACGTTTGGGATCCTACTTTCCACCCATCCAGCTGCTATGGTTCGCCAGGCACGTTTGGGATCCTACTTTCCCCCCATCCAGCTGCTATGGTTCGCCAGGCACGTTTGGGATCCTACTTTCCCCCCATCCAGCTGCTATGGTTCGCCAGGCACGTTTGGGATCCTACTTTCCCCCCATCCAGCTGCTATGGTTCGCCAGGCACGTTTGGGATCCTACTTTCCCCCCATCCAGCTGCTATGGTTCGCCAGGCACGTTTGGGATCCTACTTTCCCCCCATCCAGCTGCTATGGTTCGCCAGGCACGTTTGGGGATCCTACTTTCCCCCCATCCAGCTGCTATGGTTCGCCAGGCACGTTTGGGATCCTACTTCCCCCCGTTCAGCTGCTATGGCTCGCCAGGCACGTCTGGGGTCCCCCCTTTTTCGTCCCCAACTTCATCCACGGCGAACTTATTTTGGACAAGTTATAAACAATATTTTTGTCTTGTTGTTGTCACAATGATATAATTAATTTTTATATACATGATCTGATATTGGTTGTCAATCAAACGTAATTTTGCGGGTCTGCTGCTTTGCAGCCACCCAAGCTCAAGATGTGTGCCGTATCAGCACCGAACGCTGGCTTGTCCACGTTCACTTGGGTATAACTGACATAATACACAACCGGCGAGTGCGACACAGGTACTCAAAGGTACATACGGCGTGGTGACTCAGTCACACGTCGAGCGAATAATCCGGCTACATCGGTTGTTCTGCCATCAGGGTGAGGCGGCTCAGCCGCGAACCCAAAATAGCGTTGCTGAAACCTCGCTATCTACGAAAAATCGGCATGTAGCGCCATGGTAACCTCGGAGAAACCGAGCTTACCCCACTTACACACTCACATACAAGTACACAATTACGATTGTAATTGGCTCGCAATATCGAGGTCTAATTAATGTCTATTTGCAATGTTGCTCATATTAAATTATTGTGACAACGTATCATTGTTACTATATTGAATTTGTTATAAATTATTTGTTGAAATTGTGTCTAGATGCCTCTCCGTGCGGGGTTTTAGCTGTGGTTTCCCTCGTACGTAAGGCGAATGCCGGAGAGCGGACCTTTCCACAGCAGGGTGCCATGGTCAAACCATTACACTCAATTGTATTTCTCATATTATTTGGTATTTACTTTCATAATTAATTTTCAATAAATGCACAAGGCTTGACATATTCTGTCTGCTTTTTGGAGAGAACATTATTCTTTAATTTTGTCAAATACCTGTCCCGATTCCCCCACTTTTAACAGCTACTCTGTATTACGAACGACGCAAGGGTTACTTATTTAATATAAACACAACGTAGGGTAAGTACAACCTTCATTAGACGAGGTCAGGTATGTCGCGTTACATAAAATTGGTGCCGTGACCAGGATACAGAGTCTTAAAAGCTGTTAAATGGGGGAGAGGACGAAAATTTGATATTATTGAGAATAATGTTTATACATTGGTTTGAAATATTTGTGGAATAAAAATATTAAATGCATAATAGTGAAATTTCGGGAGAGTGAGTCTTAGAATATTTGTAAAGTGGACACAGATATAAATAAATAAATATATAAATAAATATATCATCACGGCATATTACCCATTTCTGGGTGTGCCAATCTGCTTTATCGCAGATATCGGTAGTGATGATGACATATTTTTACCGTGCGGGCGCTGACCAGGCGTCACCTCACGGGCACTCATTGCTGGCGTGGAGAGTGCACCACAGGGGCCATTTTTGTGCCATTTAAAATTCGAAATATTTGGCGTCGGTCGAGATCGAACCCGGTGTCCCCGGGTTCGCGACCAGACGCTCAGGCTCGAGGCCACGGGACCCCATAAATCAATAAATATATCATCATGGCATATTACCCATATCTGGGTGTGCCAGTATCTACAACAAATGTAGACATCAGTAATGATGACGATATATTTTACCGTGTAGGCGCTTACCAGGCGTCACCTTACGGGCACTCACGGCTGCTGTGGAGAGTGCACCACAGGGGTCACTTTTGTGTCATTTAAAATGACAAAGGGGACACAGGAAAATTGTATAAATAAAAACAAAAGAAGGAGGATCAGCAAAAGTTATGGAATAGAACATTGAGACAATCAAGGAGCAACAAATTACCGCAGAGACTTATAAACCATAGTTCGGAGGAGAATCAACTTCCATGGATGGAGAGTTATACCTGTCCAAAGGGGGTAAGAAACCACTTTAATAATGAATTTCTATGGATAGGGATAAATCAGCAGATCTTAGAAGCGACTTGGAAAAAACAATCCAAATTATTTGCGACCGACTGAGGGACACCATATTCACATTGACAAAATATGAATTCACGGCAGTGTGATCTGAATTTAATTTCATTGGGGCCTTTATACAATACAATGTCAATGGGCCATAAAATATCGAATAGTGCGGTATAATATAGTTCGGTCAGCGTACTAGGATATTAGTGCAGTTTCAGTTAAGGTTATACAATATAGTTTCAGTGGTTGTGCCATAAAATAATTACAATGCCGTATTATAAAAATTTAGGGCAATACAAGTGCAATGGATAATAGTGAGGTGTGCAACCGATTATAAATATATATTCCAGCATATTTGCGGGATGTTAAGTGAAACAATATGGGGAGAACTACTAATGCTATATGGAGTTTAATAATGTGATCAGATCAAGAAAATCAAAGAATGAGCCTAACTTATCATCTATGAAATCTGTAGAATTGAAATATTTCGAGGAAAGGTGTTCTACACTAAAGAATGAAAATTCTCAAAACTTACATCCCGACCGCATTAAAGAAAAAAAGATATTGGGGGAGAGTCTGAAAAATTCAATCATGTAATAAATATAGCAGAACTTTGAAATTTGGAGGACAATTTATGAGATTGAAGACAATCAACTTGACAACAAATACTGTATCACCTAATTCGGGTATAAACGAATCAAAACATTCGCTGAGAAAGACAAGCCGTACTCCTTTTCCCAGTCTTGAATTGTTTGAAGAAAAAACTATTGCCGTATACACGCATCTTGAGTGACGATATATGTTTCGAGGGTAACTAAAATTATGAATGAAAAATTTGCCAGAATAGTAGTGAAGTCTTGTCAGGGATGCGGCAAACAAACTCACCAAGAAAAATAGATAAAACCTTATAAGGGTACGCAGAGATTACCGCCTCCCTTATACCTAGAACAAAACTTCTTTCACACCACAGACCGCATGGAGACTCCAGATCATCCCTTTTTGAAGAGCTACATAGGCGCAGGTAGAAGTTTTCAAAAGGATCTGTTTATACATTATTTAAGTACTAATATACAGAATATATTCAGATAGTTACATCTTAATTGTTTGAGTGGACCTCATCTGATCTCGGGAAAATAACAGAACTGTAACAACCAATCTCTAATCAGTCTTTTCAACTACCCCTTAGCAAACAATTAGAAATGCACCACTGGAATAACTGACGAACTGATCTATTGCTCCAGCTCATTGTTAAACGAAGGCATCGGGGAACAAAACTACTATTTCTCTTTTTAAACTATGAGTTTAATTATTGTTATTATTT
Source organism: Ophonus ardosiacus (assembly GCA_943142095.1). NCBI lineage: Eukaryota > Metazoa > Arthropoda > Insecta > Coleoptera > Carabidae > Ophonus > Ophonus ardosiacus. Next base: position 48,124,371 of record OW964826.1, on the reverse strand, counting down.
TTGTATAAATAAAAGACAGAAAGCATTATTATAATTTCATTTGCTATTGTGCCAATAAAAATTATGGCTCATCAGTGTTATTATTATGGTTGGGTGCTTGTAATACGGACGTAGGTCTTTCCTAACTTGAATTATCGTACTAAATAAGTAAAGCTGCCAACAGAAATAACATGCACGATCTAACCGATATGATTGATTTAAAATAACCAACGAACTAACTATGCATGAGATATTTAATGTAATAGCTCACATGGTTGCTGGCTAAGACAATTAAATATCTGGGGGAGCTTGAGACGATACGCTATATTATTAAATATTATTATTATTATTTGTTATTATTATTATTATTATTATTATTATTATTGTAGTACGGTAATATTATTATTTGTTTATTGAAAATATATTTTATTGCAATGGCCATTGCGTAAATATTTGTTGTACAGTTGTTTTTTGTGTATCTTATGTCACTAGGAGAGAAAGGATTCGAGTTCGGCCGATAAGACGAGATAGTGAAACCACTTGAGCCGGCGTCACAGGGCTGGGACATCTGCGAAGTATCAATCACACCTTTGTTATTCTAGAATTTTCGGTGAGCCACCCACTAACCACCCACACCGGTGACGTAGCGCCTACCCCCGAAACACCCTAGTTTTGGAAGGAGACAAGAGGGATATTTTGGTTTAAATACGAGGGCTGAAGCTACACTCATCAGTCTTGCTTCGGCGAGACTCCCAGATCCTGGACCTCTGGCATGGTTGACATGTTGAGTAACCCGGGCTTCTGGCATCCTAGAGCTTGGACCTCTGGCGTGGTTGACACGTTGGGTAACCCGAGTTTCTGGATTCATCCAAATTTTACTCTTGGCTTGTCCGAGGTAAGTTCTCCAGGTCTCTCCTCGATACCGCTTTCCAAAACCTTCACTGCTCCCCCCATCCAGCTGCTATGGTTCGCCAGGCACGTTTGGGATCCAACTTCCCCCCATCCAGCTGCTATGGTTCGCCAGGCACGTTTGGGATCCTACTTTCCACCCATCCAGCTGCTATGGTTCGCCAGGCACGTTTGGGATCCTACTTTCCCCCCATCCAGCTGCTATGGTTCGCCAGGCACGTTTGGGATCCTACTTTCCCCCCATCCAGCTGCTATGGTTCGCCAGGCACGTTTGGGATCCTACTTTCCCCCCATCCAGCTGCTATGGTTCGCCAGGCACGTTTGGGATCCTACTTTCCCCCCATCCAGCTGCTATGGTTCGCCAGACACGTTTGGGATCCTACTTTCCCCCCATCCAGCTGCTATGGTTCGCCAGGCACGTTTGGGGATCCTACTTTCCCCCCATCCAGCTGCTATGGTTCGCCAGGCACGTTTGGGATCCTACTTCCCCCCGTTCAGCTGCTATGGCTCGCCAGGCACGTCTGGGGTCCCCCCTTTTTCGTCCCCAACTTCATCCACGGCGAACTTATTTTGGACAAGTTATAAACAATATTTTTGTCTTGTTGTTGTCACAATGATATAATTAATTTTTATATACATGATCTGATATTGGTTGTCAATCAAACGTAATTTTGCGGGTCTGCTGCTTTGCAGCCACCCAAGCTCAAGATGTGTGCCGTATCAGCACCGAACGCTGGCTTGTCCACGTTCACTTGGGTATAACTGACATAATACACAACCGGCGAGTGCGACACAGGTACTCAAAGGTACATACGGCGTGGTGACTCAGTCACACGTCGAGCGAATAATCCGGCTACATCGGTTGTTCTGCCATCAGGGTGAGGCGGCTCAGCCGCGAACCCAAAATAGCGTTGCTGAAACCTCGCTATCTACGAAAAATCGGCATGTAGCGCCATGGTAACCTCGGAGAAACCGAGCTTACCCCACTTACACACTCACATACAAGTACACAATTACGATTGTAATTGGCTCGCAATATCGAGGTCTAATTAATGTCTATTTGCAATGTTGCTCATATTAAATTATTGTGACAACGTATCATTGTTACTATATTGAATTTGTTATAAATTATTTGTTGAAATTGTGTCTAGATGCCTCTCCGTGCGGGGTTTTAGCTGTGGTTTCCCTCGTACGTAAGGCGAATGCCGGAGAGCGGACCTTTCCACAGCAGGGTGCCATGGTCAAACCATTACACTCAATTGTATTTCTCATATTATTTGGTATTTACTTTCATAATTAATTTTCAATAAATGCACAAGGCTTGACATATTCTGTCTGCTTTTTGGAGAGAACATTATTCTTTAATTTTGTCAAATACCTGTCCCGATTCCCCCACTTTTAACAGCTACTCTGTATTACGAACGACGCAAGGGTTACTTATTTAATATAAACACAACGTAGGGTAAGTACAACCTTCATTAGACGAGGTCAGGTATGTCGCGTGACAATATAATGTTGCAAGAGTGCAAGAATGCAAGAAAATACTAAAAAATCTTGCCATTCTTGCACTTTTCTTGCAGGGCAGATTCTTGTCTTGTCTTGCAACGAACTATATAACTCTTGTCTTGTTCTTGTCTTGCATTTTGTGCAAGAACAAGACAAGAACAAGAAAAATGCAAGACTCTTGTGAAACACTAAAATGTACAAAATAATAAAACAGAAAAGTTTAGAAACGGGTATAATTTCTTTTTTGAATTGGTCCACGTACGTTGTAAATTTTTTTATTTACGGACGTTTTGAGCTTATAGCAAGCCCATCTTTAGATTCTTATCATATTAATTTGTAACTTATATTTTTGAATAGCTTTGCATTAACCGATAAGCGAACAAGTTGCGCTAGATAATCCATAAGAGAATAATGTATATAATTTGGTGTCTCCTGTGGGATCGGCCGCTCTGCCAGGGGGATTAGTTCCGTCTCCTTCCCTGGGGAAGACCTTATGCCACTTCGCCTGGCCCGTAATTGAATTCTCAAACCAACTGCTTATTGGGTATAGACAAATTGGTTTGAGCCTTTTACGCTGCATGGAGAAGACGCAAGAGACGAGAGGAAAACTCCACCAGCTGTTGATTAGTTATTTCGTTTCGTTTCGTTTTTGCGTTACGAAAGGATTCCAATTGCTACGTGTTGTGTGGGAATAGGGTTGTCGTACAAAGTATTGATAATTTTATTTTTACATTTCGTGTTTATTTTTTATATTTCCGTATTTTATTTTCATTAGTTATACAGGTGTCTCTTAAATAGGGGGACATGGCTTAATCACAGATTCCTGAGGCTAAAATAAGACAATTTAACCAAACTTGCTTCTACCGGAAAGTGTACCATTTAGTCAGAATTCTGCTTCAAAGTTCTTAGAAAAAAAATTAATTTTTCTTATAATAATCGGACGCTTTATTCGATTAATTAGACCGTAACTTTTTAATGGCAACGCCGAAAACGTGAAATTATTTTTCTTCTGAAATATACATTCAATAGTAAACTTTTCTCTCTCTCTGTGTAATTTGTGATATCTGTTACGGTTCACACAGAAAAAAATAAAATCTGAGTGCTTGCACTGCTAATTTTTTAAAATAAATTTAATCTAGCGGTCTATCCACATGTCAAACAAATAATTTTTAATGACAGTAACGAGTTGTTAATCTTCACAACTTGTTTAGGAGTAAGCTGAGATATGTAATCGTCTTATTTATAATAATGGTAGTAAAATATTAATAGGCCGAACAAACGGATGTTACTAATTTTAGAATATTGCGAAGAAAATTGTTGACAACCCGTAAAACAATTGTTACTGTCATTAAAAATTACTTGTTTGACATTTGGATAGACTGCTAGATTAAATTTATTTTAAAAATTTAGCAGTGCAGACACTCAGATTTTATTTTTTTCTGTGTGAACCGTAACAGATATCACAAATTACACAGAGAGAGAGAAAAGTTTACTAATGAATGTATCTTTCTGAAGAAAAGTAATTTTACGTTTTCGGCATTGCCATTAAAAAGTTACGGTCTAATTAATGTTGGGACACCTAAGTTTCATACACTAGTGGTTCACTAATAATAACAAGTATTACCTTAAAAGATGACTTATAACCATATAAACTGTCATACCAAATTTCATCCAAATCGAATAAAGCGTCCGATTATTATAAGCAAAATTAATTTTTTTTCGAAGAACTTTGAATCAGAATTCTTGCTACCTACTACTATTACCAATTATGTGTTCTACTTTGCTTTTTATTCGTACATTTCATAATTGAAATATACCATGTTTGATCAAAAGGTAATGAGAATATTTAATTTCGCGCGTAATTTGTTTCACACTCAGTTCAAGTTTTAGCACCGGATCACAGTTCACCATTTAATAGTAATTTTTGGGCTAAAAACAATATCAATATCATCGTAATGTTACAAACATCATATTCAGCGAACATGACCCACTGCTACTTTCCTTCTTCCCGAAGATGAATAGGACCTTCAGAGGACAACATTTTGTGACTATAGACAAAATAAAAGCAATATCGTTGGAGCTGAATGCTACTCGTATACCACAAAGTGGATTCCGCAAGTGTTTTGCAGATTGGGAACAACGTTGGCGTAAGTGCTTTATATTTAATGCGATATACTTTGAAGGTGACAATATTAGTATGATTTATGAATAAATTATTACTTTTTGATACAAATGTAAATTACCTTCCTTTCCTTCTATGACGTCAAAAAGTGAAGAGTACGTCATCGGTAGCGAATAGGAAGCTTTCTCGTTTCTGCCTGACAAGATAAAACAAAATTAACATAAAATATTAATAATATATAAACAATAAATAATTTTTTGTTAAGTAAATCAACAAACAAGACTTTTTTGGTTTTGGAATGAAAAATATAATTTTCTTCTAATTTCTACATTTTCTTCTCAATACAGAGAATTTATTTTAAAATGCAACATTATAGTTCATCACTTCCATGGTTACTCACTATTGTCAAAAATGACAGCAATGTAATATTTGTCCATTTTAAAATGCAACATTATAAATAGTATTGCAGCACAGGAGATACCTCCAAAACACATCACAAATGGTGTCAATTCTTATTACGACCGACTAGAATATTGCCACAGGGTGATTGGGGGTATTTTTTTGTTAACATTTATTACATTAAAGTTAAGAATTTTTGTAAGCTAAAGTTTTTTAAGATGTACAACGTTCATATTTTGATTATTTGTTAATCGTATGTAGGCTAATTTATAGAAAATTAGTTTTGATAATTCAAAACTACAAATTTTGTATCTTGCATTTTAAAATGGACAAATATTACACTGCTGTCATTTTTTGACAATAGTGAGTAACCATGGAAGTGATTCGCCATATGTTGCATGTTAAAATAAATTCCCTGTATGTACGAATATAAAAGCTCTCTTAGTGAATTTGGGGGTAGCTTTCACGATAAATAAGTAAAAATATTGATTGGAATTAAATTTTTAACATGAAATAATTTTTTTTTCGAAATTCTTTAACGTAGGTATTTATAAAATACCAAATATTTGATATAAATATACGAGTAAGTGCAATGTAAAATATATTTATTTATTTAAATCATTCTGTCAACAGGACATAAGTGAAAGTGAGAAATGGTAGGATTATATTTTACAAATAATGGTAATTCAACTTATCTTATTTAGTGTCAAAAAAGGAGAATAATACTTAACGAGATCACGAATAGAAGTTAGAAGAAGATTGTACGGGAAACAAAAAAAAATATGAGTAACAGAGTTTAGTAGCTCATAGTTTTCACTGTAGGTACAAAACACTTCCAGGATTCAAGGAAAAAATATTCTTGTTTTTACAATACATGTTTTTTCATTTATAATACATAGTATGATAGTTCTAGTACTGAATTAGATGAGAATTTTTTTTATATAAATTATGTCAGTATGTAGGGATGCATTCGGACCGGGCCTGGCCGGACTTTAAGGTTTGGATCGACTCGGCTCGACAATAAAAAATGCCGGCCCGACTTGAACAACGACTCGACAAAAAATTAGCTGTCCCGGCTCGAAAATAGACTCCAAATCGCGCTTCGAGCCGGGCGGGCCAAAGCTCGAAATTGAGTACACCCGGCGTACCTAATTTTGATTTGTATGTGAGGAGGAATGTTTATCTTCTTTCGTGCCAAACTTAACGAAAAACCTCTACACAGAAAAAACAAACCTTCTAAATTGTAGTTAAATTAACTAAATAAATCTGTGATTTTCAGCCTTCTAATATGTTTTCATTAAATTATCTAAGTTGATTTAGTTAAATTTTCTAAATTTGTAATAACAAATTGCAGTAAAATTAAATACAAAATTAGATTAAATGACTACATTTAGTATTCAACTAAACATAAATGAAGAAATTAACTAAATATATTTTTAAATTTCCTATTTACTTACCTAATTCATAAGATAAATCACCGAAAATTGAAAGACAAAAATAATGAAGCCAAAATTTAGTAAAATTAAATAAAATAAATAATTAAAATAACTATTTACATATTTAAATTAACGATTTTTTACAAAATATTTATTATCTATTTCGAGTTAGTTAAAATGCTAAATTAAGATTTGTAAATTATACTAAATTATTAGACAAATTGTCTAATAAAATAATATCTAATTATAATTAGACAAAATTTCAAATCTTTTTTTTCTGTGTACATCCTTATAACGTTCAACATAAGTTGTTAAAAAAGAGACACCTAGTGTAAGTTTGTTATGAAAATTATAGACCTACGAGTTTTAACAACTTTTTCACAAGTCTTAAATCTTATACAAAAAAAAAAATTACCTAAGAATTTTTATCTAAGTTTGTTTCTGCTCAAAAATAAGACAAAAAGTCATTATGGTAGGAAATAATCACTTTTATTTAAGTATACGAGTAGTAACAATAATATCACAATAGCATTATTATGCTTTAATGAATAACCTTGAATTCTTGAAGTAAAATAACATACTTTTATTTATTAAGATGTGAAGTATGTTGTTATTAAATCATTTTGATCCTTTTTTACTCCATCCATTTTAATTAAAATATTAGTGTATTTGATTGGACTATAAGATTTTCAGGGCGGGCCAAAATCAAAAGTCCGACTCCCCTCAACTTTTGCAAATGATTAGCCTGATTCAACGGAAATATCCATTTTGACCATCCCTGAATCCATTTTGACTAATTTCGTCGTGACGTCTGTACGTACGTATGTACGTATGTGCGTACGTACGTATCTCGCATAACTGAAAAACGGAAAGCCGTGGAATGTTAAAATTTTGTATTTAGGACTGTTATAACATCTAGTTGTGCACCTCCCTTTTTGGTTATTACATAACTTTCGGAAGTGGTATTTTACTTGAAGCCTATAATAGATTTTAATGAAAAACTATATTAAAATATAATCCAAAACTTTTCAAATTTGGTACATAAGAGTTCTATATCAATGGGAATAATATAATAGATTTTAGATAAAATGGTCTACCCGGAAGTGGTACTTTACTTGAAGCCTATAATACATTTTAAGGAAAACTGTATTAAAATATAATCCAAAACTTTTCAAATTTGGTGTATAATACTTTTATATCAATGGGTATAACATAATAGATTTCAGTTAAAATGGTCTACCCGGAAGTGGTACTTTACTTGAAGCCTATAATAGATTTTAATGAAAAACTATATTAAAATGCAATCCAAAACTTTTCAAATTTGGTATATAATACTTTTATATCAATGGGAATAACATAATAGATTTTGGTTAAAATAGTGTAATCGAAAGTGGTACTTTACTTGAAGCTGTTATTAGTTTTTCATAAAAAAAATGGTGTTATATTGATTTTAATAATAAATGCTTCAAATAAAAGTTTTAGATAATTGTATTCTGCGTCGAAAACATCAAGTATGATTAAATTAGCTCTTTGTATAAGCGAGATATGTAAATTTAAAACTTATGTAGGTACTTTTCGGTGTCTGTAATTAAGTTTGCTATGAATTAGGACAAAAAATAACAAAAAATAAAGAATTTAATGTCAATGTCAAAGTAACAGGCGTACAATGAAGTCATGTGGTGTTCACATCAGATATATTTTTAATGTAATTAAGGGGTGTATAAATGGTTTATTATGATCCCTATACGTGTAAATTAATACACAACATACTTAAATGATCAATTTTATTATTAATAATTTTGTATAAAAAGATACATGATAAGTAACTGTGACGATCTTCAAGCACTAAATTAAGTGAGAGCAATACTGTAATGATGGGTTATATTATTGATATTGCGGTTATATCGAACTTTTTATAAAATTAAACATTTTCGCATAATATTTTTCAAAACTATTTTATATTTATATTCATACAAATTTGAATAACAAATGTGTGGCACATTATTAACAAATAATGGTATTTCACGATACAATTAGTTTAATTACTCGCCAGAATTAAAAAGATAGCAATGCGTAGCGCTCGGCTGGTGTACAAAGGGCTGGAGTTAACCATCCCACAACATAGGGGCGCAAAAGGGGGTAATCAACACCTCTGACGGTCATAAATCGCACTAATGGCCCTCTGGTATTTCATAAGTCAGCTACTATAATACGCTGGACATCGCGTCTAGCTCACACCCTCATCACTATAAAACGTTTCAGATGGTTTGTGTCAAATGCTCAGCATTATCCTGCTGGCTGCGTGCCGCTCAGAGTGATGGTGGCTCGTGCTAGGCCGACGCGTCCTGGATAATACGCGAACAGTACCGAAAGGAATGTTAAATGAATTAAGATGGCGCTGAAGCTATTTAGGGCATTTAAGGGCACTCTGCACGAGCTGGAATGAGTCGAGACTGGACGGTGGATGGACGTTAATGTTCTAACAAAGGACCAAAAACCGCAGGAAGATACTAATTTTTCAGATTGTTGCAGGGATAAATATTTTTAATGATGGAAAAGAATTTTACATAAAAAATTGTTCATATAGGTAGGAATTTCGAAACAGATTAGATAGTCTAATTGAAATAATCGATAATATAATTAGAAATAACCCATAATAAAGAATATTTACTTTAATCCTATTTTAGGGGATATAATAAGTAAGATATCTGAATATGACTAAGGGTATAACAAATTTAGATTAGTATATTGTTTATTTTGAAGGTAATAAGTTAATTTGCATTGGCTGTTTTTGTCAATATTTGGGTATTTTTTTCTAGGTGAACTTAAATACGCGAAACAAAAAATACGGCTATGTAATATAGTTACTTAAGTATCAAGGGCAGTAAGTGCTTTTTACGCACGGACGTATCATAATTTGACAATTATACAGGAATTTCTTTGACATAAACGACATTTTATAGCTTGGGGGCCTCATTATAGCCCGCTGGGCTATAATGAAACGTCAAACCAAATTATAACCTACAATATAAACAATTTAAACAGGCAACATGAATTTTTTTATTATAACTCGATTTTTTTTATATACTTTAATGAAAAATGAATATTAATTTTGTGATATTTATATGGAAAGAACGGAGATACACAAAATAAAACTCAAATGACATAATTAATAAAGAAACAATAAACTGTTGTTCTCCGCTTTCATAGCAACACTAAATACTGGATGTACGAGATCAAATTCTTTTCGCTACAATTTTTCTAACACTTATTATTTGAAAATTTTCGTCCGTACATAAAGTTTTGTATGTACCACGAGCGTAACTTGCTTTCATGGCCTTTGACGTGTTTTTATCCCTCGGCTTACGCCTTGGGCTTAAAATCTGCAGGCCATAAAAGCCTCCTTACGCTCGTAATACATAAATAACTATTACAGGCTGAGAATAATTTTGGAGATCGAGGCGAAGTCGAGGTCTCCAATACATCCGATATCGGTAGAAGAGCACTTACTGACCGCAATGCTTATTACGGTTTTTGCACGATCGACACACAAAATTAAATGAAATTTGAAAAATATTTTGACATATTAAAAACTTTTGGTTGTCATATTTAAAGTTGGATCATTGTTTTTATTTACTTACCACCTTCTGATCGGTAAGTCATTCACATTACTTACCGATCAGTAATTTGTAATAGGTAATTAAGTACATATTAAGTATTAAGGTGTCCCGTGGCCGCGTGTCTGGTCGCGAACCTGGGGAACCGGGTTCGATCCCGATTGACACCAAATATTTCGAATTTTAAATAGCACAAAAGTGACTCCTGGGGTGCACTCTCCACGCCAGCAATGAGTGCCCATGAAGTGACGCTTCGTACACGCCCGGACGGTACAAATATGTCATTATCATTACCGATATCTGTGAAAACAGACTGACACACCCAGAAATGGGTAATATGCCGTAATGATATATTTATTTATTTAAGTATTAAGGGCAGTAAGTGCTACCTACCGGTTGAGAGAAATCTGTAATACATCCGATACGGTAGAAGAGCACTAGCTGACCGCAAGTTTTATGCACATTCGATGTACAAAATTAAAAATAAATAATATTTATAATTATTTTGACATTAAATTTGTATGGTTGTCATTTTTAAAGTAAGCTTTGATAGTTGTTCTTTCATTTAATTACCGCCTGCACCTCCTGATTGGTAAATGATACAGATTAAAAAAATTAAATATAGGGATAGGTACAATATTAAAAAAATGTTTTGCTTTGTCTTACACGATTACGTCATCGAAGAAAAATGTACTTTATAATGCAAGAACGTGAATCTACTTAGTTATGCCGGAAGAGATTAAATTAAATTTTATGACTCATAACTCCCGCGATAATTAAATTTTAAGATTATATATAAAATTTTCACATTCTTAATCTTTTTTACTTCTAAGCTTATTGTATATAAAATACATACTATTTAAATTCCTACTTACAAGCTAGTTTTAAAATGTAAAGGAACCATACATTAATTAAATATCTAAATTAATTGTTTCATGTAGGTATGTAAATGCCAAAACAGTTTCCAGTAAAGAAATACTTCTAGTCGACTATAATCAAAATTTAATCAGCTTTTCACATACGTCAATTATATTTTTATCAATAATTTATACTCCAATGCCATTTTTTATCAAGTACGTCAAGCGCATAATGCTGTTTCATTTCATTCATTTTTATGTACTCAAACCTGCAGTTATAGACTGCAATAGGGTCCTATACCATACTCATATTTTAACTATCTTAAATAAGAAGACGAAAATATACATAAATTAATGAGTATTAGTGAGAAAACTTTCTTTAAATATTGACTAGATCACAAACTATAAGCGATTGAAGCTGATTACTAATTGGGTATGACGCGTTAGGTACTAGGAATTTGATTGGTCGCCTGATTTTAAAAAGGAGATTCGCGCGTCTGCAGCGTTCACCTTCAAAGTTTTATGAAATGTCATGTTGTTCTATAACCTAACAAAACATTTAACAATTTTGTGTTTGATGAATTTGTTTAATTATAACATCTAGTAATATTAACAATAATAATATATTTATAATTAAATCAATTTGTAATATTAATTAAATTAATAATAATATTAATTAAATTAATATTGAAACTTCAAAACAGCAAACACTAGCGCCATCCGTCGTCATACTTTGTGTAATAATATTGTCAAACTGTTTCAATGTTCTATAATTTATTAGGAAAAAAATGCTTATTATTTACGTTATTTATACTTAATAATAATTTCATTTCAGCTATGCAAACATGAAAAAAATTGTTCCCTCTATAATTAACAGTTTGTCCCATTGTTTGTCGATCACTTGTTAGTACCTGCTACGTCACGCACAAATTCTTAAGTCGCGTTTGCACTAAAATTCTTATTTTATCCTGTTCTTACAGAAAAAAAAAAATAAAAGAAAAATGGTATAGCACCCCATTAGAAGAAAACGTGGTGATCATAGTAAAATGGTTTCGCTCGTCTTTTGTTTCATGGCTAGGTAGAAAACATTCTAAATCACTTTAAAAACCATGACCGTTAGTATGAACAACTTATTAAAAGTGATTTACAAGCAGTTAAGTATCATTGTTTTTCCCCTATCAATCGTTTACGGATTATATTAGAAAAACATATTTGAAATAATAGTAATTATACGCATCTTTTATTTGAAGTATATTTCTGTAAAATAAGGGCACAAACAATTGACAAAGAAAAAATAATACTAGTCTTATATCTAGTAGTATGCTCTACCACTTGAGCTACAGCGATCTACTGAACTCATTGATTATTTCATATGTCATGTCATATAGTAAATTTTTTTTATGCAGAGTAGTAACGGCATTAAAATTTGCAATTAGATAATGACGTCACGGAATGAATAGTTTTATATAGTATACTAATTTAATTTTAACAACGAAGCACAACTGGAGAAACAGTTACTGTTTGTATTGAAAAAATACAAATTTGATAAGAAACAAGGCAACAGTGATGAAATCTAAAAAAAATCAACGAACAAAGTAAACAAATGTTATCATATGAAAAGATATAAAAACGAATGAGAGAATAGCAAATACCGGTCAACAAGATACATGTCAAATAAACTTATAAATATTGAAATTCAGTAGTGGCAACATGCGGTGAAGAAATAAACTACAATTATTTGAAATAAAAATGCATTAAAAACATTATGTTCGACTTTCAAATAAGTGTAAGTTTAATTAAAATATAGTTTTTTTTATAGTATGCAAAATACAGTGTGTCTCATTTAGAGGTGCAACCATTAGGATCTCGAGATCTATAAGAGATACGATGTCGGTTAAATGGAACTTTTTATGCGCCTTTGGGAGGCCATCTCAGATGTGCTTTTATTTTTCCAAAAATTCTCATAGGGCACTAGATAATGACGAAAAACTGAATATGGTTGAATTTTTCTTTTTCAAATAACTTCTAAACTATTAATAACTGAGAAAAAAGTTTCAAATATAAAAGATAGATATTTTTATTAACTAACCAGTGGCGTACGGAATAATTTTTTATATCCGTAAAGTATTGAGATATAACACAAACTTATATTTTTTTAAATGGAACCCATATCTGATTTTAGTCTCAAAAAAATAAATATTTTTTTCTCTTTTCAACGATGTAAGGGTTATTATGTTTTATATTTGTTTTGCCTTCAAAATTATTATTTTTTCCTTATTTTGTATTAAATTTACAATTATTTTGAAAATATTGGTAGATTTCTATTTGGAAATACTCCTTGTATTTAAACAATTTATTTCGTTAGAAAATTTTGCTCAAAATTCGTAACAAATTAATTTTTATAATATTTTGTATCAGGTCGCCCTTGGCTCATCATAGTGTAATTTGTAATTATGAGTCTAGAATGAAAATATTAAGTAATAAAGGCATAAAACAAATTATTTTGATCAAATACAATATAATTAATAAAAATAATAATGTTTTTTTGGAAAATAATAAGAAAATTCAGGAAAATAAGGAGAAAAATTAAATTTTAGGAGCAAAACAAATTTAAACATAATAACCCTTACATCATTTAAAAAAATATAAGTTTGTGTTATATCTCGAAAATTTACGGATATAAAAATTTATTTCGTACGCCACTGGTTAGCTAATAAAAATATCTATCTTCTATATTTGAAACGTTTTTCTCAATTACTAATAGTTTAGAAGTTATTTGAGAAAGAAAAAATCAACAATATTCAGTTTTTCGTCATTATCTAGTGCCCTATGAGAATTTTTGGAGAAACAAAAGCACATCTGAGATGGCCTTCCAAAGGCGCACAAAAAGTTCCATTTAACCGACATTGTATCTCTTATAGTTCTTGAGATCCCAATGGTGGCATTTCTAAATGGGACACACTGTATAGTAGGTATTTATTTTCTTCGTTTTTCTAAACATAAACATCATTCGGTCATTACTACAGTTTTTCCATATTGAAATGTTTTTATGACGTAACTCCTCTGTACAGTTTTGTTACTATAATTGAATATATTCTTCCACATGAAGTAATGAATATTCATATGACAATGCGACATCATCCTTCGTGGTGAATTGGGATACATGTATTATTTACAAATCCTTTTTCAATATTCTAAATGATCCTTGTAAATGTTCCCCTGATTTGTCTACTAATATTTACATTTTTATGAATCAAAACATTTCTTCAGCTACGGTTACAAATCAAAACATTTTCTTCCACCTCCCCGGATCTACTAACTATCTCCAGTTAATACAGCTTCGACCTGATGATTTTCCCCGTTGTTGGTAGTGTAGCAGCTATCGAGGCGTGCAGGAGCACGACGCTAATGGACCGTCAAGCGGTCCATAGAGACCGGACTGCACCGGGGTCAGTTCGCCGATAACCGAACCAATTACGTCATCCTTTACACACTGAACAGTCGTAGCCGTAGCTATAGCTGATCCTCGAGCGAGCCTCTTCAACACATGGTCCTGCTTTGCAACTTTGCATGCAGATGAAGTTGATGGAATGCAAGATGCAATGAATGGATTATCTACTAAAAGTTTAATATGTTTGTGATTGAGAAGAATGTAGCATATATGATTTCTATGCAATTATTTCATTAATGCATCTGTCGCAGGCAAACTGTTATTTTAGCAAAATAATCTTTTCATAGGCAAATATTATTTTTCACTTGTTAAATGTTTCTTTCATAGTGAAATTAGTAGGTAATAGAACCGTTGTTGGTCGAATAACAATGAGTTAAAAAATTAATCAATGAAATAAACGTATTGTTAACAATTTCTGTTTTGCAATTTTATTTATGTGATTTTCCAGTTTTTGGCCAGTGTTAAATAAAGTAGCATACGTGCCACGTTCGCATAAGTAGTTATTTTATTCAATTCGAAGGCTTTCATTCATCCTCAATATTTTACATCGTTTATAGTCCATCGAAAAACGAATGAGGAGTAAATTAAAAATTTCCATAGTACAATCTAAACGTTGATTGGCCATTGCTCAGCCATATTTACACCAAAACACAAATAATTTTTCCATTTTAACCAAGGCATCGAACCCGAATTAAAACCGGAACTAAACCGTAACATTTTTACGAACCCAAACCAGAACTGAACCGCAGATATATTTTTCAATTGAACCAGAGTTGGGTAATAAAATTTGAACTCGAACCTGGAGTGGGATCATGTAACTGTGAAAACGATATTGCGACTGTCGACAAGTGAAAATGTGATCACATAAATAGTGAAAACCGAAAACGATATCGTTTGGGACCGAAAAAAATGTGAATTCTAGTCGACACACTCAAAGCATGCGAAAACGATAATCGTATCTTATGTCCCTTTTTATTTCATACATTTGGGTATAGGTATATCTTTTTCTAATTTACTTACATTTAAGTAAAAGAATGTAGTGAGCAGTGAATTAAATTTGACGTTTTGGAAAGAAATGTCATTAAATGAATATATCAAATTTGAAAGGTTTTTTTTTAGCAAAGCGAAAATGAAATACGATAATTATAAAACGAATATTGATTACAAG
The DNA here is from genome assembly GCA_943142095.1 of Ophonus ardosiacus. Lineage (NCBI taxonomy): Eukaryota > Metazoa > Arthropoda > Insecta > Coleoptera > Carabidae > Ophonus > Ophonus ardosiacus. The sequence continues at coordinate 48,108,927 of OW964826.1, read as the reverse complement.
AATGAACCTACGAAAAATTCATGAATGTTTTAATACTAGCATGTTGCAAAGAACCAAATGCGTATGATTTACTATAACTATATTTTTACTCTTTTGAAAATTATGATAGAAAATTGAAATCTTGTTGATTAGATATTTTCTTAGTTAGTAGAAAGAATTACATAAAAGAAATATTTTCTGGCATTGTTGATATTCTAGTAACTGTAAAAGTGTTAATTACAACAAAGCATATTTTGATTCCAGCCCAAGAATATTGATTACAAGAATAAATCCAAGAAAGGAAATTTTAATAACTATTGCATTCTGCGAAGCAACAGAGATAACGATTCTAGCTTGTGTTTTGTGATTAATATTTTGTAGTTTTTGCACAAAATTAAAATTTATGAATTGATCATTTTCCGCAACCTGCCCGAAGGTTGAAATACAAAACGTAATAAAAACTAGATTACTTTAAAATTACTATCTTGTCTACTTGCAGTCTTAAATGGTCTCTTAAAGTTTTAATTATATATTTAGAAATATTTTAGTTTACGTCATAAATTTTTCTTCTGGAATATAAAGAGGAACAAAATTAGATGACACATAGTATCTGTAACTAATTGATAATTTAACTTGTATCCATATTCAATTTCTATAGCATTGCTATTATGAACGAAAGTCTAGAATAATACGTTTTGATATTAAATTAAAAATTTTAATGACATTCATATAAATTATCTGTCAAAACTACTATTTAATACAAAAATATTAGTCTATAAACGATATCGTTTTCGCAAAACGTAGTTACTTTACGAAAAAAACCGAAGTTGAAAACGTAGTGAGTGACTAATTTTACGTGATCGCTAAAGAAACGAATATCGTTTTCACTTCTCGATAATCGCAATATCGTTTTCACTTTTACGTGATCCCACTCCTGAATCGAACGTAAACCGGAACCAAACCGTAACATTTAGCGAACCCAAACCTAGAAACGAACCTCAGACATATTTTTCAATTGAACCCGAATCGAAACCGAACCGGGTATTAAAGTCGGGTTCAGGGTTCAGCTCCGGTTCAGATTCATTTTCAGTTTGAAACGTAAAAGTTAATGCAATATTTACAGCCTTCTGCGTTTGCGATGTTGCCTGCGTAACTGTTCGTGTAAATTGTATTGCAATTTTGCATTATAAATTCCTGCTCGCATTGTAATATTTTTCTATATGAAGCAAGTTATTCAAAACACATTAATTCAATTTCCATTAAGTCGAACCGAACATGATCCAATATCTGAACCCGGAACAAAACTGTAAGTAATCCATCTCTCAAAAAACAAAAATTATTCAATTTTTGTAATTATGTTTTTTCAATGTTGTGTTCCCGGAATATTAATTTCTGTAAATAAAAAAATTTCAATACCTACCAAGACTGACACAGACAAGACCGACTTCAAGTCTCGTCTTGTGGCAACACTAATCCAATCGCCAAAACGCGACTTCCTGTCTGACTTTTTAACTCGAGCTAGAATAGGTTGCCTTCTACAGGGTGTATCAAGATAATGGAACAGTGCCGTTTATTAGTGTATGTGAAAAGATACAGAAAAAAGGGATTAGGATATTTTGTAAGGTATAGAGGGGGACACATTTTAGCATAAACTTTATTATCATAAATCCAGTGGTACTCAAACTATAGGGCAATATTATATTTTTTTAAATGGCATTATATATATTTTATTAACTCATTAAATAGAGAATTATGTTCTGAATTCAATCATATAATAATATCAAGCACTTACATTGCGAAAAATTTGATAAAAATTAATTCAAAGTTAATATTTTATTTCTACTTTATCCAAGTAATCTGAACAAACATTCAATCAATAAAACAAAAAATTTATTTTAAAAGTTGAATTTATTGCCAAAATCGTAGGTTACTTGAATGTAATAAAACTAAAATAAATTTTATTTTGTTTTATTGATTGAATGTTTGCTCAGATTACTTAGATAAAGTAGAAATAAAATAATAATTTTGAATTAATTTTTATCAAATTTTTCGCAATGTAAGAGTATTATATTATTATATCGTTGAATTCAGAACAAAATTCTCTATTTAATGAGTTAATGAAATATATATATAATGCCATTTAAAAAAATATAATATTGCCCTGTAGCTTGAGTACCACTGGATTTAAGATAATAAAGTTTATGCTTAAATGTGTCCCCCTCTATACCTTACAAAATATCTTAATCACTTTTTTCTGTATCTTTTCACATACACGAATAAAATGCATTGTTCCATTATCTTGATACACCCTGTATAACTTATGTTTTAAATATGGTATTATTTAAATTAATTTCATGGCGAAATATAAAAATTATTGGCCCATATTACGAGCGTACTTTCATAATAAGTAAAAGCGATTTTATGGAGCAAGCCTTTTTTGCATTATATTCTTATAAAGAATGTGGAGCATAAAAACCCTTTAAAACAGGTCACTGTCTGTCTGAAAATGAAAAAGTAATTATATGTTACTATTTTATACCAAATTGTTACTATTAGGCCCGGTTTTTCAATCTCCTAACAAAATATGGCTAAAAAAATATAACTTTCTAACAAATAAAAAACATCGCATCGAAAATTATTGCGGATATGATTTCATTGTAGATGTATTGAGTTGTTCTTTTGTGTTATATAAAATATGGTCTATGTGTTTTTCTGTAATTAATTTGAAGGTTAAGTGGAAGAGTAGCTGTAAGTTGAACTTTGCCTAATAAAAGTATTATTATTATTATTATTATTATTATTATTATTATTATTATTACTATTATTATTATTATTATTATTATTAATATTATTGAATTGACATAACATGAAATTACTGCAATATGAATAATAATTTTGATGAGAAGTTTAGACAGACAATTTTAACCTTTTAGGACATTGAAATACCGGGCTTTAGTTTACGAAATATCATCTGGACAATAAAGGCTAAATCATTACACTACTGTACATAAGTAAACCTTGAAATTAATTAAATAAATGAAAAGTGTGGTTTCATCCCTTTAAATGGGATTTCAAGGCAATGGTAGTAAGACGCAACCGCTAATAAGAAGATTCCCAATGCAGCAAATAACATTGTTGTGCATCTCCCCTGTTTTAACGTCTCCATAGCTTGGTGCAATTCCCACCCCACCACACAACGCAATAAGATTACGTGTTTCCGTGAATCTCCCCTTTTTAAAATACACCACGCCAGTCAGCATTGCCTTGGCGAAAACAACCCTCCTTTAAAAATACTAAAAGAACCGTTTACTCCCTCGGTAAAGACTTCATTTGCTGCCGATGGTTTAAATTTCACTGCGCGGAGGCCTTTCTTTCTCGTCTGTCAATTTTCCGGCGAACAATGAACGATACCGTTCATTTTACTGTGTTTCCCCCATTTTTCAGCCGTGTTTTTTGTGGAATATATTGATTTCGTGTGTTTTATAAACACGTTTTGTTAGCGCGTTGTAGCGTGGGCAACGCAGCCTCGTTATTCCGCAGATTCGGACAATACAAAGAAGAGATAAACGCGTTCAAATATAAATAAATGGATTTTAAATTGTTTTACAGGTTATTTTGCACATATGCGTTGGCTCAAAGATAAACTTTAACTATTCTATTCACCGTTCATTAGTGATTTGTTTGTTATTGTCAATAATTGTTGTTCATTATGGTATACATACGGGGCAATGCAATATTTTATCTAATAAATATTGAATGTTATTGCATGATAATGATTATATGCAATTTGTGTATAATTAATATTGTGCGTTACGATTATTATGGATCATTCATATTTTGTTATGACATAAAACTGATTACTGTAATTACGTAACTTTACATATATAAAATATTTCCTGGTTTGAATGTACATAGGTATTTATTTCCGCCTATAATTAAAAATACTCTTAATATTAATATTCAATGCCATACGAGGGTCACGCTAGAATTACTGAAAATAAGACACATACAGATCTTTTCAATGTTAAAAATATGTAAAATTCATAAATGTTTAGTTTTTAATTTTAAAACCTTTTCTACATATAATTTGTATGACTTTTTATTACTTTTTACCTTGATAAGGATCGTACTAAAAATCGCATATCGAGATTTTAGTAAGTGACCACGTTTTAAGGATCCTAGAAACCGATTTTAACATTTTCACAATAGTTGTAGTTATAATATAAGGAACATAATATAGTTTCCAACATCAGTAAATAAATATGTAGGTATATATATTTAAATTAATAAAAGTTAAATAGCGGGAGGTATTGTGTTGGCCACATTAGATTTTTTATGTATCTTTGTTTCAAATATAATTATGTAGATGCAATTTTTTTTTGTTGACTTTTCTTTTTTTTATAAGTTGTACGGATTAGATGAAAGAACAGCCCTATAGGCCACCTCGCCTTTGACTTCCTGTCCATAAAAAATATGTTTATATTGTAAAACTTTTATTAGGTATGTCCAAAGTAGTTCCTTTCAAAAATAATTCACTTCACCATTCTTTTCATCCACTTTTTAAAAGTTTTCAACTAATCATCTCTTGGAATAGAATGCTTTCAAAATAATCATTAATTGCAGCACCAGTCTTTTTTGAAAATGGAAACTTTCTACCCCATAAAGTCCAAAAAATAGCCCAAAAGTTCCATATTGCCAAATCAGAAGAATATGGCGGATGTTTCAGTCTAATTTTTTATTTCGACAAATCCTGATCACTTTGATTCGCTCACAATGATTCTTTAAAAATTCCACCACCTACTTTAGTCATAAATAAATATTAAATGGGCCTATAAACCAATTTTTAAAATATTTTTAAATGAAAGTTTGTTTAATTTTGAAGCAATTCGTAGTATCAAAAAGTCATAATTGTTTTTTGTATAACTGCATTTGATTTTTAAACACACACTAGTTTCTGTAGTAGGCTGCACGAGAAAGATACCAATAGTGTGACGTCATCTGGGGCCCTGGAAATAAATTCAAATATCTCGCACAGTAATTATTAAAAAAATGTTTTTTTTTATCTTAATTGTACATTTTATTATTTTTTGTTATAGTTTATGGACCCAATGGGCCCATATATGCAGCTCTTGACTAATTTTTGTTGGACGATTCGACCCAAAGTCATATTACAGATAATATTGTCGGCTCTTCCATTGTTCAACTTGTATACTTTTCCTTATAACTAGTGTTTACACTCTTAACAATACTACCGCCTTGTAATTCTATTCATACATTATTAATTTAACTAATACTCGCCCTATCAACAATAAAATAAATTCCACGTAATCGTAAACAAGTGAGTTAACATCCGTTTAAATATCTAGTGCAGCAACAGCAATACCTGGTTACCATTTCATTTTAATTATACAATAACCATTTCTTGGTGCAAGCCATAATATTAATTATTAAACAGCATCTGGTCGTCCAGCAGGCAGCAGGTATATCTCTGTAGCCTAGACATAACCTCACTCTTGGCAAGTTTAGTACCGCGCTTGCATTCGCATGTCGGCTGCTGCATTCGCGGAGTGCACTTCGGTAGTAAAACTCGAGTGCATCAGACATCAGACAGTCGAATGTTCACATTTTAGATGTTGGTTGATGTTGAGATGTTCCTCTGTTATTCGCGGAACAGTTTTAAATGCAGTCCGTACATGATACTGCCAGCCACTGGCGCTGCGATCGCTATGTGGGAGTGCTAAAGACGGATGTGGATGCTGGTGCTCTTCTTTGTAAGAGGATTGTTTGTAGATAGGATAGATACTAAAAAGGATACAGTAACAGTAGAATCATTTTTGACTGGGAGAAAAAATGCACTGCGGTACTATCTTTAATCACTTTGCTAAGGAATTCCATTAAACATTGTACTAAAATGTACTAAAATGATAAGAAAGGGTTTATGTATATGAGGTTTGATCAAAAAATAACGAGAATTTTTGAAATTCGTGAGTTATTCGTTTTCGATTAAGCTCATTTTTGTATCCGGTTCCCCAGGTTCGCGACCGGACACTCAGGCACGCGGCCACGAGTTCGATCCCAACCGACGCCAAATATTTCGAATTTTAAATGGAACAAAAGTGACCCCTGACTCTCCACGCCAGCAATGGGTGACCGTGAGGTGACGCCTGATAAGGTACAAATATGTCATCATCATTACCGATATCTGCGATAAAGCAGTTTAGCACAATCAGAAATGGATAAAATGCCGTGATGATATATTTATATTTATTTATTTCATTTTTGTATCAAGGACTGTAAATAATTTGTGTTTGACTGGTATATTTTGGCGAGGCATGTTGACATGTGCGGCGATTTTTTAAATTTAAAATTCTGTTCTTCCAATTCATTGACAAAATTGGCGGTATTTCTAAAAAGTATGTATTATACTATTATTAATCATAAAATTAGAAATATTAAATGTACTTCCCTGAAAAAGTATTTAGTAATGTCTAGATTTTTGACATTGATATTTATGTCAATTACAAACATTTTAATTTTTCAACTGGTTTCCATAGGCTGATTGATTAATTATAAAATGAATTATTTTATATATTTATAATTCTCTATAAATCTCTAAATCTATAGAAAATATAATAAAAATGTTCAATGTATTGGATAGAGAATTTTATATCCTTTAATTTTAGTAATAACATAAATTTCCAAAAAATTAATATTTAGAAGATTTTTTTTTAGGAAACTACTCCTTCCGGTTGTCCAATTGTTACCAAAACCATTTCAGCTCATGCCATTAATGTTAGATTAAGGAATACGTAGTTAAATCGGTCTTACGTATTACAGTTTTTCAGGAGTCGTCCCTCCAACATCCACACATACACAAATACACACACACACAAATGCAACACACATGCATCATTGTAAAAATGTTAAAATCGAATTCTAGTAACTTTAAATCGAGCTTATTCACTAAAATCTCAATAGGTACGTGATTTTTAGCATGAATTCAATTTCCAATACCTCTCTTAGCGCGAGGTAAAAAACCCAAAAAAGAGAATTATGTTAAAATGACACTCCAGTATATTGAAAATTTTATGTAACACCTTCAAACAAATTGCCAATGTTATCAGCAATAATATACCGAGGAAATTGATAATTACGAAATAATTTTATGACAGTTACCGAAAGCGCGTTGCTTGGTAACAGCCCGACGCCGAAGGCGGAGGTGGTGTTACCTAAAAGCAACGTGCTTGAGGAAGTGTGATAAAATTATAAGTATTTGTCAATGATCGAGGGGTATTCGGTGAGAAATTTTTTTGCAGTTTTAACATTAAATTTGCCTAAAATTTGTATTTGACAGAATTTTTGTGTCTAACATAGCCCAGTAGATGTCACTAGTAGCTATGGACGTGAATGTGGCTATGAATATGTTCAGTGTGAAGTGTGCAATGAGAATGAGCCCTCTTTAAGTGAGACCAAAGAGAAGAAGATAAGACATACAATAGTCCATAAATATTCTCCACATTTAGTTTTTTATTTAATACAGTATTTTTTGATGTGTTTTCTTCTATAATTTTGTTGATTAAATCATCATTTTCATTGACAGCGTGAAAATGACATTTTTAAATTAAAACAATTAATCTTTAATTATATGTCAAAAACTGTTTGTTACTTAGCAACTTAGTGACATAAGTGATAATTGTCTTAGGATAATTATCAGTGTAAGTTTGTTTTGATTGGTTACTTTCGGATTCAATTGGATAATTTTTTAACCAAAAAATTTTCGAAGTAAGATTTACAGTTTCACAGTATTTTCATTATCAAGCTGGAAAACGGCATACTAGTCACTAACAAATGCACACTAGTTTTCATTGTGCTCACAAAAAAATTTAAACCGGTTGTTTTGCAACTAGTTTGAAACCGGGCATGCGCATTCGGTCTCAAACTCCAACTAATTTCAAACCATTCTATGAACACAGTTTTGAGTATTTTCTCTTATTTCTGGAGGAGGAGCACCTTGCACAATCTTGGCGCTAGATCAGTAAAGATGGGTCAATTCCCAAAATTTAAAGTTACGGGAAAATTCCCAGGAATTTCCCCGGATTTTTTTTTGAGAAATTTTCTGGGGGGATTTATTAATATCGAAAAAGTGTACATTGGTAATACAAGAACAAATAATTAAAAATGTAATTAGACATCAGTATCAGAAGAATCATTACTGTGCCTATAGGTATAGTTCATTTCAGAATGGGATAGGCCTATTTTTTCTTAAAAAATCCGGGAAAATACGTAACAAAATTTCTTCCCGCAAATCGTTACTGAAATTTTTTGGCGGCACATCACTATAGGTCAGTAATGATAGTCTTCTGAACCTTGGTGTAAAATATTCTATTCTTTTCAAATATTAACAAAATATCATCACGGCGTAATACCCATATCTGGGTGTGCCAGTATCTACAACACAAGTAGACATCGGTAATGATGACGATATATTTTACCGTGTGGGCGCTTACCAGGCGTCACCTCACGGGCACTCATAGCTGGTGTGGAGAGTGCACCACAGGGGTCACTTTTGTGCCGTTTAAAGACACTCAGGCACGTGGCCACCGGACCCCATATGGGGTCAAATATTACCAATTACTTAAAATCTCAGTCATACAGAATTTTCATTCTTTCTTCCAAAATGATTTTGTGAAAATAAATGCTGTAGATTAAGATTTTAAGTAACTGCATGGTTACACCTAAATAATCTATACAACAATAACAATCAAATTTTTACCCACATTTTTCATTTAGAAAAAAATTAAGATGTAACAGTATTAACCCATATTCACTTAAATTATTCCTTAGTTTAGTTTAGTACCTATCAGTAAATTACTTGTGAATTAGAGTAAATTTATTGGCATGTGTTTGGTCAACCCCCAACCGAAATCAAAACAATTCCACACATTACCTCAAATCATGAAATCAGACAGAATACACAAGCACATTATTCTTAATACAATTAATCGGCGTCGTCGCAAGCCAGCGATCCGATTAGTGTCCCCGTCCAAGCAGCAAATATATTTCCATTCTGTTGAGGGATGAAGGGGTGCGGTGTGGGATGCGCGCGGGGCACTAATGCGCCCGAATTCGGCCATAACATCCAATCACAGCGGATTTATGAGCCCGCTGCCTTGTAAATTTGACCGCGGGTGGTCGCAAAGAAATTCAATTGTGTCGGAAACTGAAGGACTTTTACAGTGAATCACCGTAAGGACTGACATTTGTTGGTCGACGCACGAGACGAGTTGAGGTTTTTAGATTGGGTTTCGTTATGGAGGATAGATTCTGATTCGCCAGACAGACGCTTTGAACATGCTTTTTAAAGGGGATTGGGCTTTATAAACTTATATTGGTTTCAGTTTTTATTTCATTTCAAAAGAAATTTGAGATTAACTGCGCTTATAGGATGATAGTGCTAATTGGAACTTCTTTCATGATGGTTAATTGATAAAAAAATAATAATTAAAATGTGAAACATAGGCTGACGCTGTGTCCGATGTTGTACTTTTATCACCCTAATATCTAAATCCTAAATTTATATGCCCTAAATCTTGTGATTATTTAGTATTTTAGGAATTAGATTTTAGGGTTTTGCAGAACCACAATATGCCTTGAAGTTGACGCGCACTGATTAAACGAATTATATTCGTTGCTTTAAATTGTGCAAAATGTCAAATTTACTGTCAAAAAATAGCTTCTTAGCTTCTATTTTTTGAAATATAATATTAACATTTAATCTGAAGCATGAAATTAAATCAAATTATGTAATTCAATTTTGTTGTTCTAAAGCGTTGCCATGCAAACTAATGTTTGTCATAAGTGTGCCATTCGGAGTTGTATTTAGGTCTTCTTCACATAACTCTTTATCCGTTGCATAAGAAGTAAAATAAAATGCAGTCAAAACGTATAAAGAATAAAATAATTTTTAATGTTTATAATAACATGAAATAAAATGTCAAAAAATGATATTTAACTGCGTTTTTTTCAACACAAAGTTAAAAGTTGCAAATGAGGGTACTTTCGGATGACCAATTATAACCAAAATCCAATCAACTCTTTATAAGAATGTAAAGAAGGAAAGTGCGAAAAAGTTGTAATTTTTGGAATTGTAATACCGGAGTTATTGGAGGAGAAATTATCATCATACACACACACACACCTACACACATACACACACACACACATACACACATACACACACACACACACACATACATACATACATACATACATACATACATACATACATACATACAGATCATCGTAAAAATAGTAAAATCATATACTAGGGATCCATTCATTTAAAACTCACTACCAATTTTTTTGACCAAAGACAATAACAATACCTTCTTTACCTTTAGATGATGAAAGGTTAAATAGGTTTAAATACGAAGTAAAAATGTTACTATCGTGCTACGAACGCTCTTTTGCTAAACTTTCTTTGCGGAGGAAAATAATTATTACTTTAAATTTGCTATAACATTTTTTAAATTTTCTCTAATTATTATTTATTAAGTTTAGACAATTAATCATTAAAACTGTGCAAAAGTATCCTTAAACATGCGTGCAAAGTTTTATAACAATCAGTTTTAATGGTAAACAAATATTCAAAATATTATAATTTCTCGTATTTAAACGCTTGTAACGGATTTCGAGCGCCACCTGGTATATCATTATTGCCATAATCTGCAAAAAGAAGCAGATAGGTTCATCCAGAAATGGGTTATAAGTCGTATATTATTTATTTATATAAAGCACACTGAATAATCCACAAAATTCATTAAATACATTACGTATTTATAACATTTTATATACGTACTGAGTACATAACCTCACTTATCAATTACCACAATCCACCCTCCTCAACAACCTTGCTTTGCACATAGCCCCAATGAATGCATTGCACCTCGCGGCCATGATTCCTCACACTCTGAACAAAAACAAAACGCTGGTCCGCGCTGCATTGACACGTCATATCGTGGCGGCCATGAACCAGGCGTCAGGCGTCAAGCAGGCAGCAGGTATTGTGCGTGCTGTGCGAAGCAGGAAGCAGAGGGGCAGGGCAACGAAGGTGGAGCAAGTTGTGGCTTTCACACCTTGGGAATGGAAACAAGGGTACAGGGATAGAGACGAGAAAGAGGTTAATCAATCTACACGGGTTTGTTTTGCTAAGTAGCGGAATATAGTTTTAGTGGCGATAAGTTTCTAATGATTTTGTTGTTTCGTGGTGGTGTATATTTTATTTCCGTTATGTGAATGTCCTTGGCATAGCAAAATATAATACGAGATGAGACTGTTCAATGAGCCTGTTTCACATTTCTTAAAAAGTGTTTTAAATGAAAATTTATGCAATATTTTTCATAATAATAAAAAAATAAAAATAATTTATTATTTTCATGAATAATTCAATAAAAAGATTGGCGCTAGAACTAGTCTTGTAAAACAATTTCCCACTCATGTGAGTAAAAGTAGGCGACAGTTTATCACATTTTAAATTGTATGTACTCTGACGACACATTCTGTTTCAGATCACGTAATTTTTTCAAAATATTACACAAATTTCAATATTTAATTATAAAATATCTAATGGATATTTCGCGATATTTTCAAATTTCAAGCTCTTTAAAGAACATTGGGTGAGATTCAGTGGGTTGTATTAGCGTGTTTTAAGCTAAAACAGTCCTTTGTCAAAAATATTTTGGCAACTTTGTAATACCTGTCAGAAAAAAGTGAGAGACCAAAGGATCAAATAAAGAAAAAAATATTATTAACAGAAGTAAGAAAAAAGGACAAATGTCAAAACTGATCAAAACGGGGGTTGAGATATTTTAAAATTCATTAACATTCAGGTATGAAATATTTGACACATAAAATTTGACATATTTCTAACCTAATTTTGCAATAATGAGTTTCCTTTTACAGCTTCCATTTACAATAATACTTCTTGATTTGACTAAAGGATATCTGTATTACTTTTCCATGTGGTAAAATATCTAAATCACAATTGAATCTCATTGATACATGTGGAAAATATTACAATGTTGCCATATACTTAATACAAGATTTAATACAGACCTTAATACAACCCACTGAATTCCACCCAATATTTTTTAAAATATAGTTCTTAGAAGTCATATACAAATTCTTGCAACAACCCTATTCTCTAGTCCTATGACGAATTACGAGTACCTTCACTAATCTAGTCTCTATTTCATCTCAACAAATTTACCCAATTATTACATGAAGATAATTGATATTTACAAAAAAAATACCTAACATAAAATATATGTCATTACAGCTTATTACCCATTTCTGAAAGTGTCTGTCTGTTAAACAATATAACTACACATGTTTTGAAAAAAATAATGTGAGGTTGATTTAAAGTTAAAAAAAAAATCAAATAAATTTGCTATCGTGAAAACTTGAAAATATAAAATTTCTCTGCACTTGGCGTCTAACAGTCAGTAATAAGTTACTTCAGCCTATTTTCGCTAACATATCAATAAATAAATTGTTTATACATATTAATAAACTGTATTAACAATAATTTAATAATAAATATTTAAATAATACTCCTAATTCAAATCAGAACGGCTCAATACAGTGATATATATTTCTTCCTGGAACCTTTATCATCCTGTCTGAAGAAATAGGAATAAATGGCTATTTTATCCATTATTAATTTTGGGAACAACTTAAATTCCATTTTTTGTGTGAAAGGATCGTGAATTCTACTTCCGGTTTCTGAAAGTAATTTAAATTAGCTTTATAACGACTACTTAATGATCATCGAAAAATAACCTAGATAATTCGCCCTATTCTGTAACTCAATCGATAATAGTTATCGATCGATAATAATTTTTGACAAATAGAAACAAATGTACCTAACATCTGCCAGTTTCATTTTTTTATTCAGTGTCTACTATAATTATTGGCTACAATTTATTACCGATCGAAAAAAGTTATCGATTGAGTTACAGAATAGGGGTGATTAATCTTTCAAAATTATGAAAGTTTAATGCATTCTACTTTTTTTATTTGAGGAAATATTTTGAAGTTTACCTGATATATAAATCATTTGTTCTATTTACAAAGCTTGTAAATCGAGCGAAGCCTAAAATTTTTAAAGCATGAGTTTTCAAGCACATGTCAAGTTTTACGTTTATCAAGCCTAATCTAAGTTAAACTTAATTTTAAAAAGCTTGAATTTTCACGAGAAGCCATGCATTTTTATTTTAAGTGAAAGTACTTGAATTGGTAAATCACTATTAAAAATTTGAAGAGTAATATTTTACAGCAGGTAGTTACGTAAGATAATTTGGAACTCGATTTGTTAGTCAATACTTTAATATATAAATCGTCGTTATCTATGTGAAAAATATTAATCTGCAGAAATAATATTATTTGTTAATAAGGTAAAATTTATGGCTAACATAATTCTGCAAATGACATCAAGAATATCATTAACACCATAATAATTTCATTACAACTTATTTCTCTGCAAATCATTAATACATCTATTATATTCCTATCAATACAGTACATAAATCTATTAGGTACAACTTTATAATCAGTTTTCTATGTAACTCATTAATATGAACTCAAACAAAATCCCAGTAAAAGATCAATTCATTGCCAAAACTAATATATGCTACTAAACAAACTGACATTTTTTTGCTCCTTTCCACGACTCTTTACTTTTCTAATATAACAACCATAAGCCCATTCGCACTTTCAATAACATGTTGGTTAAACATCTGTCAACAGACCGCCCCTAACTCCGAAACCTGTCATTACATCGCATTATCATAATAATAACGCACGTCTGATTACATGTCTCCAAGCTTGCTCTTTGTACATACTGCACGTCCTAGGCGGCCATGAGCACGGCCGTGCAACCTGGAAGGGTTGAAGGGGCTCTTGCCCTGTCGCTCTCACTGCAAATTCTATTTTGTGATTGTAGGAGGCGTGCATTTATTAACAGCAACCAATCGCGAGGTCTTTTGTCGTGCTTGTCATACTATGGCTGATTGATTTCGGTTAGAAAGAGTTGCAGAGCTTTATGAAGAACTAAGGCTATGTCCGATGTTGCACTTTTATCACCCTAATATCTAAATCCTAAATTTATATGCCCTAAATCTAGTGATTATTTAGGATTTTAGGAATTAGATTTTAGGGTTTTGTAGGAGCACACTATGCCTGCATGTTTGTTGATATAATTTGTGCAAAACGTCAAATCTACTGTCGAAAAATAGCTTCTTAACTTTTATTTTATGAAATATAATATTAACATTTAATCTAAAGCATCTAATTAAATCAAATTGTATAATTCATTTTTGTTGTTCCAAATTGTTGCCCTTGCCAAACAAGCCAATGGATATCATTAGTGTGCCATTCGGAGTTGACATCGGACACAGCCTAACAGGCCTATTCTACTAAAAAAAATATGTATCGTTATGACTCGTTACTAGGCGATAAGTCGTTATGATAACGATTTTTGCCAAAACCCTATTTTGTTAATTTATTTATCGTTACATATCGTTATTTCATATAGTTTAATAACGACAAGTTCACATGCATCGTTGAAGTCGTAAAGTTTGACATATTTTGAGAACAAAAGTAAAAATGGCTGAAGAAGATATTTTGTTAATTGTAGCTGAGAAAGAGATTCTGCAAAGATGAGTATTTATTCACTTCTGTACACTAATTATATATATTATAGTTTTTAGTATTAGACATTTTATTTATATTTCAGTAATATATTTAAAAATTTAGATTTAGATAATATTTAGGGACGAAGGACTCCAGTCTGTTCTGCATGTTGATAAGGGTAGAAAAAAGAAAAATCCTAGGTTTTTTCGTTGCAGAATGTAAATAATAAATAAATAATTTTCAAATATATTCTGCAACGAAAAAACTTTTTCTTTTTTCTACCCTTAGATAATATTATTTAATATATTGATATATAATATAGAATATAGATGCACAATCTATGTATTTAAAAATTATATATTTGTATAGGGATGTCAGATTATATAATCGTACACTGCGTGATACATCAGATCCTTTTACCCGGTCCCACAGAATTTAAATGACTTGTAAGTCTTCTCCATATTTCTTCCAATTTTTCAGTGGACAATTTATTAGTTCTCAATGAACTATTATTTTCCAGTTCTTCAACATATATTTCATACTGTCTTTGAGTTGTCCTCGAAGCCCTTTTCTTTATATCCATTGTCAAATTCAATTAAATAAACAAACAATGAATCGATATGTCAAATTTAAATTGAAAAACGTATAAAAATTTATTCTGTCAAAATATACATGAAATTAGATATTATCGTTATAATCCTGATAACGATAATTTATAACGATATGATTAGTAGAAAAGATCGTTCAGTAACGATATCGTTATACATTTTTTTAGTAGAATAGGCCTGTTAGACTCCGTCAATAAATTTACAGAGTGATCAAAAAGAAATTATGCAGTTGACATTACAATTCTGGGGATCTATTTATTCTACAGTTTACACAACGTCAAGTGAAAGCGGAAATACTATTTGACATATCATTTTGACAATAAAAACAAATAGGTAACGTCAGAGGTGGAGCCTGACAGCTAATTGGGACTCGCAGAATCCATTGGCGGTGCAGGACACACATCTGTCATTGCGACTACTAGGATATATCAATTTGTTTACATTCTGAATGAGGTTTTTCTAACCCAAAATCCAAAATATTGTTATATACTTCATTTTACGTAAGAAAATAGCAAATGGCACTTGAGAGCCAAGCGTTTTTACATGCATTAAATAAATAAAGTAAATTCATGAAACCAAACTTTGTCAACAATAAAAATAATTTTATCTCTAAAACGTACGAGTCCTGAATATTAAACATTACAACAAAACATGATTAAATATCACTTAATTCTGTCAATTTTATTTGATAATTGACAGCTAACAAGTGATATTTTTTTTCTCGTTTTTGTGAACTGGGTTAGTTTTCTGACCAATCAAAGGGCAGAATTTACAGCCCAGCCGTATCTAATCCAATATATTTTCTTATGTGAAATAAATTATAGTTCAACTCAATATGATTTTTAAATGTGATTAGTCGATACCTTTATCAAGAAAAATAGTTGAGGGCCAACAATTCGTAATTTCGGGTTTAATTACTACTTGACTTATGCCATTTTAATATGGAATTACAGTCAGAACAAATATTAGTTAAATCAATGAATCTACAATTTTTATTTGCCAATAAGTACTGTCATTAGTAGTATTAAATCTACATAATGTACCTGCATAATTTTATTATAACTCTTTTTGTGAAAGGCAAAGAGAAGACATATTTATTTATCAGATTAAAGTTTTGCGGTATATTTAAATTTCTCTTCCATACGTTCAGTCGATCAACTTTATCTACTCTGCCAAAATTTATGGAATGTCCTGAATTTTTTATTTTGTTCTTTTCCACCTTTTAACACATCACAAATTTTCAAGTTAAATTATAAAATGAGAATGAGAATAGCTTTTTATGTTAAATGAAATGATGACTTTTGACGGTTACATATTTGACATGTCCTACTGACTTCCATTAATTTAGTTTCCAAAAATTCCGCTGATGCCGCGTTATTTCCAATAGAATTTTGAGTGATCGAAATGCTTTAGATTATTGCTTATGGGTAATGTAAGAATAAAAGTGTTACCAATTTTAAGTATTTTTTTGTTATTTCCAACTGAATCAGTTTTTATCTTCCGTCATCTTTAGGTAAGCAAGGTATTGACATAAAAATGTGAAAAAAAGCAAAAAACAACAAGTAACCAATGTAACATGAAAAGTACGTATATGTTACCTTTTTTATGTATACAATTTACTAGACAATATATATGCATGCCCGGAAATAACTTGGACTGCGAACATGCATCTTCTCAGGAAAACTCACCTTTTGCCAGAGGAAAAACCATCCCAAAAACTGGCAGAGAAGTAATCTGTATAACTCAGAGACGCCATTACGATTTTACTAGTTTTACGATGTTTGTATGCATGTATGTATGTATGTATGTATGTATGTATGTATGTATGTGTGTGTGTATATGTGTGTGTGTGTGTGTGAGTGTGTGGATGTGTGACAAATTTTTCTCTGACGATTACTCCAAAACAACATTTTTAAAAATTATAATTCCTTCATATTCCTCTTCTTTACATCCATAAGAAAAGCTGATTAGATTTTGGTTATAATTGGTAAACCTGAAGTACCCTTATTTTAAGTTCTTAACAGTTTTTCTTGAGAAAACGTAGTTAAATATCATTTTCTGATATTTTATGTGATTATCAATATGAAAGAATAATATCTTATTATCTATACGGTTCGATTATACATTTTCCTTCATATTCAATAGATATAGAGATAAAGAATTATAAAGAGATTAACTTTAATAAACCAGCCAGTTTTGCTTATAATCAAAGAAACAGGGTATATATTCAAATAATTCTAATTGACAGATGTCATTGTCAAATAAAATTTTCATAGTGATGTTCGTATTATAATTTTATAGGATTTATAGAATTTTTTCCAAGGAACTCTCGGTATGTAATTTATAGAAAATAATATATGTTCGTGTTTCAATTTTACTGGATATATACAGTATGTCTCCGGATTGAGTTTACAAGAGGAAAAAAAATTATTTTTGATTTTACGGAAAAATGCCAAGGGAAGAAAAATATTTGCTTGAATTAAAACGCATGTTTCAGTTATTAAAACTGTTAATTAATGTAAGGTTCTTTTATTATAACGTTTTTTTCGTATTTTGTCGTCCTATTAATACAGTTATTACATTGAATCTAACATGATTTTAGTTAGCTTTGAAATATTGACAAATGATTATTAGTTCTAATTTCAGAAAAAGAAAACGACGAAAATCAAAATACTTGTAGTTTATTCAATTAACTCTTTTTCATCTGAAATTAGAATTAATAATCATTTGTCAATATTTTAAAACTAACTAAAATTATGTTAGATTCATTGTAATAACTGTATCATCAGGAGGACAAAATACGAAAAAACGTTATAATAAAAGAACCTTACATTAATTAAAAGTTTTAATAACTGAAACATGCGTTTTAATTCAAGCAAAAATTTTCTTCCCTTGGCATTTTTTCGTAAAATCAAAAATTTTTTTTCCTCTTGTAAACTCAATCCGGGGACATACTGTAGAATCTTTTCCAAGGAACTTTTGCTATGGGATTTGTACAAAATACGCCAAATTGACGGAAGGCCTTGAACTAGCCACAAAAGATTTTTTTATCACTCTATATAAGTTGTTGTTTGTTTAACTACAAAAATAGTTATGGTACCAGAGAATAAAGTCATATTTTATCAATAAGCGGATGATTTAAAAACACATGAAGTGTTGTGTTACCTAGTAGAGTCAAATAAAATAAATTTATAATGAGAAAGGCTTCTGAAAGCCCTATATTATTATCGCTTACTATAATTTTCATTACCCAAAACATTACACAGTTCGATATTCACAAATACTTCCTCTCCTCGTTTGAAATTGCTGGAAATCTACCTCCGTAGGTTGGCGTGTGTTTCCGTTTGGTTAGCTTTGATCCTGCCCTGCATTGGTATCGTGTAAATCAGACTCGGTGGTGGATATGGAATTGGTTGGTAATTTACATAGTGTTGTTTCTGGCAAACGAGAGTTGGTGGTTGGAGTTGGCGCCAGTGCGCAGGCCAGATCAATATCAAGTTAGCATAGCAGAGCATGAGGCGAAGATACACCGCGTGAACTAAAACGTGAGCGCGAGTTCCACCGACGCCAAACACGTGCCTGTCGCCGTGTCGGGACGCCGCCCCGGTTCATACACGAGGATAAATCTGCTGGCGAAGGTGGAATACTTGCAATAAAATTATGAGGAGTTTTGTTGCATATCAGCGCACTGAGAAAACTATACGCAGCGTTGGGAAAGCCGATGCACGAGAACTACACGTGGAGGAAAATAATAAATGAGTTCACTTGATATTTCTATTGAAACACAAACCTTAAAACAAATATTAATCGGTACTTTACCAAAGTGAAAAAATCTGTTGTGGCCAGCACAAGACCTCTCGCCATTTCCATATTAGGCTATATAAGTATTGTATTGCACTTCGCTCTCGAACCGTCGTTTTATAAAAAAATCTTACAGAACATTACCCAAATATTGTTTTTTATTATATTTAACATGTCTTCTGCACACATAATATTCTAATTATATTTATTTTTCATTGTATGAGGAAGTTTCTAAATGTCAAAGATTGTTCCAATTCATTAACCAGATTGGCGGTATTTCTGATGGATATATGCATTTTACCACAATTATACCTATAATTTCAAATATTTAATTAATAAAACAATAAGAAAAGTTAAATATACATACCTGAAAAAACTATCAGAATGTCACTAAAACTGTTGATATATGACAATGACATGTGTCATGTTATAAACATTGGAATTTGTCAACTGGTTTCCCTAGTGCCTTGGCCTCTGCGATTAGTTTACTCTATAAATTATAGAGTCTTTATCTCTAAATCTATACAAGATATAATAAAAATTTTAAGTGTATTGGATGGAGAATTTTATGTTCTTCAATATTTAATAAAAAAAAACCCCAAAAAATTATATTTAGAAGAATTTTTCTAAGAAATTACTACTTCCGGTTGTTCAATTGTTACCAAAACCTTTTCAGCTCTTCCCAGGAATGTCAGATTGAGGAAACTGCAGTTAAATATTTTTGTAGTCTTATAGTTTTTGAGGAATCGTGGCTACACCATCCAGACATACATACATACGTACACACACACACATACACACATCCACACACACACACACACACACACACACACACACACACACACACACACAGACATCATTTTAAAAATGTTATAATCGTATTCTAGGGACCTTAAATCGTGCTTATTCAATAAAATCTGGATATGCGAATTTTATTATGAATCCAATACCTCTCTTAGCGAGAGGTAAAAAGTGAAAAATATTGTTCCATACACTTGATGGTACATTTTCAATGTATTTTGTAAAAATGACAAATTATAGAAAAAAAATCTGTTGCGGCCAGCACAAAACCTTTCGCATATCCATATTAGACTAGACTACATAAGTAATGTATTTAACTTATCTAGTACTCTCAAGAAATTCTAATTACATATATTATTTTTCTCCTACTGTTCTAAAAGTTCGAAATTTTTCCAATTCATTGACGAAATTGGCGGTATTTCTAAATGGTATATGTACTTATGTATCTTTAAAGTTAAATATTTAATTAATAATAAATAAATAAATAAATAAATATATCACCACGGCATATTACCCATTTCTGGGTGTGCCAGTATCTACAACACATGTAGACGTCGGTAATGATGACGATATATTTTACCGCGTGGGCGCTTACCAGGCAGGCGTCACCTCACAGGCACTCATTGCTGGCGTGGGGAATGCACCACAGGGGTCACTTTTGTGCCATTTAAAATTCGAAAATATTTGGCGCCGGTCGGGATCGAACCCGGTTCCCCCAGGTTCGCGACCAGACACTCAGGCACGCGGCCACGGGACCCCGTAATAGATAATAGA
Organism: Ophonus ardosiacus; assembly: GCA_943142095.1. Classification (NCBI taxonomy): domain Eukaryota; kingdom Metazoa; phylum Arthropoda; class Insecta; order Coleoptera; family Carabidae; genus Ophonus; species Ophonus ardosiacus. The sequence continues at coordinate 48,088,273 of OW964826.1, read as the reverse complement.
TATTAATATTATTAATATTTTTTTTTTAACTAGTGTGCATGCGTATAAGTTACGAATTAATATTAATAGTTGCAATTCTGTGCAATGCAAGTGTGTACAAGAATAAGATCCAAGTGTCACAACTAATAGTATGTTTAATACACAACTCAAAAAATAATGAAAATGCTGACACCAGGATTGGTGTTGTTCAAATATAAAAGACACACTGTGCAAAGTTCGCACAGCAATGAAAAATATATTAAAAATGATTAAACACGAAGTACACAAAATGAAATTGATTGTAAAATGTTGCCGGTGTCAAAAAATTATGTACCTATACATATATGTGTGTAGCATATAAGTATGTACCATGTTAAATTAATAAAATATGATTTCATAAAAGTGGGTTTTTTGGGTTTTTTTAGATGGGTTTTTTTAAAAAAACCCGGGTGGATTTTTTTGGGTCGGGCAAAATTACAACAACCCTGAAATAAATTGATGGTTAAATCCACAGTTCCTGACTAATATGACAGAAAACACTCTTTTCGATTTATTGATCGATACTTATCAAATACTAATCAAAACTTTGAATTAATGCATGGATGAAAAGTAATTGCGTATTTATTGTTATTTTTATCATGAGTACAATACCTCCGTTATTTATTTTTCGAGTCATCGAGTCAATGATGAAAATATTCAAACTTTAATAGTAACCATATTGGTAAAATATTTTAAGAGGCAATATTCCACTTATCCAATTCTCCTCTCCATAAACATTAACGAAAGAACAACACACTAACTGAACTGCTAGCATGGCTGTCATCTAGTTATGATCCATGCCACCTTGCACTTGGCGCCACTGTTGCTCAATATCGAGTTACGGAAATGTGTCGCCTTCCTGCTGCCTCATCCTCGCCCTGGCCGTGTTTGTTGTTTTTGCGAACGGAACGTGAGACACTCAGTTCCTTAGGCTTAGATTTGAATTTGGATTCGGTAGCGGAAAATAGGGATATCGGGTAGAAAAAAATGATAGTTTACGTACGGTAAAAATTAAACGATTTGCTATTAAAAGCGATACTATTATGTATTTTATCTACTTTGGGGTTGTTATACATTTAATAGTTATTTACATTATAAGTGCGATAGGTATTATTTTACAATGCGAAGTTTTATGTTGAAGCACGACGCGCAGCGGAGTGCTACAATAAAACCGAGCTTTGTACAAATACCTAACGCACACATTATCTATTAAATTTTTTGGCAAGATATCTATTAAAATATGTATTTTCTATAAATTTTACTTGTTAATCTTAAACCATTGTTGTCAACAAGCTAGCTGAATTAAGATTCACACTAATAAATACATTGTTCAATTAATTAACGACTTTAATTCATGCAGAGTTAAATATTCATGCTCTTTTTAGAAGTTTGGACATAAACCAAGAATTTGCACTTTAATTATTTTATTTATTTAAGAATGCCTATGCTGGAAGAATATTAAGGTTAGGTAGATTAGTTTCCACATATATCTAGTTCTAGTTCCTAACAGACTACATAAATGATTCTAATGTTACGTACCCTTGTCGGCATTCTTTATTAAAATGAATTTCATCCATTTAAATTAAATAAATAAACAATTCTCATCAATCAATCAACAAATTTTATCATTTGAAAATTTTGACATATTGACATTGCCGACTGAGAATTATTATTTGCTAATGCTAACAGATGGCGTTGGCGAGATTTAATTAAAAGAAGTTCAGTTTAATTTATTTATTATTATTAATGAACGATGAATTTCGGTAAGCAAAATAACTGAAAATGGCCAAAAACGCAAAAATCTTAGGTGTACCCCTTGCGATTTTTTCAGATTTTGGCCATTTTCAGGGCTTATGTATTTTTGTCCGTAGAATCAAATGGTGTTGTCGTCAAATTCATTTCTCGGCCCATTTTTGGATTATTACCCAAAAATGGGCAGTTTTATGCAAAACTTAGAATCTAAATATCTCGATAACGAAAAGAGATATCGACCTACGGTTTCAAAATTCAGAATCAGCGCATTGAGAAGTATCTAAATACATGAAAATTAGATTTTTGAAAATTTTAATGTTTTTATCTGAATATGGGGTATATTGGCATTTGGGGTAATAATTGTTATTTATTAAGATGTGAAGTATGTTGTTATTAAATCATTTTGATGCATTTAAACTCCACCCATTTTCATTAAAATATTAAGGAAACTGTGCAACTCGATTTATCGGGCCGGGCCATAATCAAAAGTCCAACTCGCCTCAACTTTTACAAATGATTGGCTCGATTCGGCCCGGTAAAAATTATCTTCGGCTCGGCTGGATGATCGACTCGAAATCGAGGCGGGCTTCGGGCCGGTCCGGGCCAAAGCTCGAAATCGAGTGCATCCCTAAATATGAGTACCCGTTAGATGTTGTCTAGTAAAGGCACTTTAGGTTAATTTTCTTTTTACTATATTTTTGAATATTGTAAAAATCTGTAGATAAAAATAAATATTTCATTTAATACAATATTTAAAAGTAATGTGCAGTTTTCACTCTGTAACAGAAATAAATAAATAAATAAATAAATAAATAAATGTATATATGCATCACGGCATATTACCCATTTCTAGGTGTGCCAATCTGCTTTGTCACAGATATGGTTTATTTTCCTCGGCCTTACAGCCTCGGTAACTAAATTCCATGTTCGTGATAAAAAGTAGAACTTCAGTACCTTGATACATAAATAACTATTGATAGATATGTTTAATAATTCACGAAATAATACCGGCAGATTTATATTTGTGTTTCAAGAAAAGAATTACCTAGCTTTGAAATTGTCGTGACTCCTGGATAAATATAAGGTAAAAGTTGGGAAACAGGGTGTAATTCAAATAATAAAGTAATTTGTACAATTGTTCAAAATAATTGGTGCTATAGAATTCATTATTCATTCAACACTTAACTGATTTTATTCATTAGTTGTTTCGGAATACTTGAAATGGTAAGATGAATAATTGTCCTCGTTCAGAACTAACGATTGTACTTATTTTCTTTTATATTATATGCAAATTACATCGCATTTTCTATTCCAGGAAAATGCAGAAAAGAAAAGTACAAATAAAAAGATTTAACAAGTTAATGAACACTGATTTTTTTCTATTGTTGTTGTCAAACTTTTCAGCTGTAAATTTCAAGCAAACACAATTTTTATCAAGAGGGAAAATAATTTAAATAATTTCATATGAACAAAAGGGCCAGATGTCATCACCACCTGCGAAAATTTTAAAAAATTAAAGATACATAGGGCCCAATTCTCAATTTTCACTGAAGTGATATTCAATGAATTTTTTTCACTTTATCACTTGAAGCTATTCTGAATTGCAAAGTGATCTGATATAAATGACTGAAAAAGTGCGATATTGTATGTATTTACCATATGTTAACAATATTGGTTGCGCATAATAAGAAATTACGAATTTGCTGACATTTAACAAATAATATCATGACACTGACAAGTGACATGATATAAATTTATCATTTCATATCATATCACAAACGAAATAATAAGTAACAGAAGTAATATTTTATAACATATTTAATACAGGAAGTCATGCTCGACTAGGTACTAAACCGATTGATGATGATTTGAGGATATTATTCTTGGTTTTAAAAATCTCTATGGCTTCTCTAATTAATCTGTTTGTTGAGGTTTGTAGATCTTGCAATAATTCTGTTTTTCTCCAATTTTATTTGGTGAATTTCTACAGGGTATACTCTGCGACTGCCGATTCTAAGACTGGTTCAATCTGATTGAGGGCTGGTGCTTATTTAATCTTGTAGAAATAGTTCCAGTCTGGTCGATGTAAAACTAAAAGGTTGTTTTATTGTTGAGTTCTGAAAGATGTTTAATCATTCTAGATACGTAATTATTGAAATGCAACACTTGATTATTCCACAGATTTTACTTATTCTGTTACGATCGTTTTGGCCTTTCGGACATTATCAAACAATACTATTACATTAAGAATCCTGTGTTTGAAACTTCTGTCGCTTTGCCCGATATATAGGATATCACAGCCTTCAAAATTAATGCAAAATGCAAATTCCATTCAATTCTAATTTTGAACATTGTTTTATTTACTAATATGGTTTCGTGGTTGGTTAATTTTCGAGATACTAGTTCAGTTATTCCAGGAACATAATTTACATAATGCCATTTAATATTAAGATGAGATGTTTTGGATTGACAATAAATGTGGTTTTGTATTAATTTTTTATATTTCTTTTGCCCATTTGCACCAACAAGGCTTGAATTTTAAACTAGGATTAAACAAAAAAATGCAAATCGAAATTTTGACAGCAATATATTATAATTCATTTGACATTTCATTTCATTTCGATTCAATATTGTCAATTTAAGCCGAGCTTAATATTACCACAGACAAACTTTGTCTGTGATATTACGTTGGTGCAAACGGCCAAATGATTTACTTATCGATTATTGTACAGTTATATATTCGTTAATCGCTGCATTGTTTTTAATTGTGGTTACTTCTGTTTCGAATTCGAAGAATTATACAAGGATTGATACAAGTCTATGTATCATGCCGTAGAGGGCAGACATTTTTATTGATGGCTGCAAGAACTTCTTGATTGGAAAGGTGATTTTCACCTCCTGAAGAAGACACATGAGGTCTCGAAACCGGTAGAGGCGGAAAATATAACAATTATTTGACTGAAATCCAGTAATTTTCTTCCTTTCATTTTTATTGATGCTGATTGATTTGATTCGTACGGAACAATGGCGTCTGAAAATTTAGGTATCCGGTAGATATTAAATTTCTATTATTGTTGTTCTTATTTACAGTTAAATCTAAGAAATTTATAGAGTCATTTAGCTCTTTTTCCAGGGTGAATTTAGTATTACTGTTTACATTATTTATATATTCCAAAAACATACTTAGTTTTTTTGTTAAGTACCGACTACACAAACCCTAATAAATATTAATTCTAGATATGTAATTGATTTAATTTTTTTAATGTCAGATCAATTTTATTGGCACACTCGTTATAATAAATGCATTATTCAAAAAGAGTAGATAAAATATAATTTATCTTGGATACAATTAAAACATTTAACTATAGTAATTCAAGATGAAATGGAGCCAGTAAAGAAGAATTGAGTGTTAAATAATCCATGTACAGTTACTTGCATTTAAATAAACACTTAAATGTAAATTGTAATGCCATTTGTAAGTACCCATCAAGATGCATAATAAACACATCATTTCCCCCTCCCCTTTCGTTGTCATGCATGCAGAGCATACTGTCACAGACAGTTGAGCATCGTGTGTTATTTTAGGCTTTAGTCGGCAGGCAACATTGGCTCCTGCTCTCAAATAAAAATGAAACATTTGCCTGTCGTGTGTCAACAACTAATAGGTCGGGAACCATTTTAAAATAGCTTTTAAAGTATCTCATTAGGACTAATATTGTTATTTGATATAGTTGTCAACATAACGCATGTGTGAACAAAATAATGTTTAAGATATATTAATTATTTGTTAGTATAGTTATGAAGGAAAATGTTTCTAATAAAAAATGTCTTTCCAAATTTACCGTAGATAAATTTGCATAGCTCTAGAACATTTTTAATTACAGTGGTAAATGTACAAAGGTGATCCTACTTCAAAGGGCATGTATTTTTAATATAATTTTTCAAAGTTGTGTAAAAATTGCACAGGCGATCGAATAAGGCCCAAGATCTAAAAGAAGGGAACAATTTCACAAGAAAAAGTGTCTTGTTTAAAATACCAATATATTCCATGTCGTTTGACATTTTTAACAAACACTTTGCATGAAAATTTCCTTGAAGGAAATCTTGAGCAAGGAAAGAAATATAATTGGCGGCTGCACGTTTTGGCAAAGCAAAGCACAAACGCACGTGCGCGTACGCGTGCACGCATGCGTGATGAAGGAGACTGCGTCTTATCCATCGTGTCTCTCAATGGTGTGACGTTCATCATTTTGTAAACACGACTGATGGAAATTTATTAAATTGGGAAAAGTGTAAATAAACAGGTCCTCTTACAACATTAGTCAATTGCAACAATAAATTCTCAATTTCGTTGTGACTATTTAACTCATATATTTATAAACCAATGCAAATTCAGGATTTTACAATTCTACCTAATTACTAAGTTTTATTTCGACAAAACGCAGTCACAAAAAAATTCGCATTTTTTGAACAAATAAGAGCTGTATTTTTACAAGTGAGTTTTGATAATCGATTTTTTCTGATATTTTAAGAAATATTTGTGACCAGGATCTTTTTAGAAGAAATTTAATCAAATTTTGTATTTCGCAACTTTTTGACTTCTTGAGCGATCAAGATCCTGTTTGTCAAGTCAGAACTAGTTGTCTTAAACTGCTTTACGTAGTTTAACTCAAAACCGTATCATTTTTACTTCCCGCTAATAGAATAGGGATCATGCTAAGGTCCATAGAATACGATTTTAACATTTTCACGATGATGTCTGTATGTGTGTGTGTGTGTGTGTATATATATGTGTATGTATGTTTGTATATGGATTTTGTCAACGTTCACTTAAATACTATCATTGAAAAAATTCTGTAACCTTGTATCTTATTTTAATATGGACAGAAGCCATTAGATTTTGGTGTACATCAGGTAACCGGAAATGGTCTTTACTTGAAGTTCAAAATATTTTTTCTTCGAAAAATACCTCTAAATATAATTTTTTTGCGATTTATGTTATTATAAGAATTAAAAATTATTAAATTTTCTACAGGTATGCATTCATAATTTTTTTTATGTATTTTATAGATAAATATAAAATAATCTATTTTAAAAGTCCCGAAGCCTATATTTTAAATATAAACACAATTCCTTAGTTACACAATTCAGATTTCAAATGTACGTAAGTGACAAATAAATGTAACTGTCAAAGAACATACTATTTCAAATTATTAATGGTAACGTTTTAAAAAGAAAATTGTAATAGTAAATAAAACAATAGTTATATTATAAGAATGTAAAGGAACATAATATAGTTTCCAGCATCAATAAATATGTAGGTATGTATTTAAATTAATAAAAGTTTTAGATTATTAAAATATCTTTCAGAACTCGTATTAATAATTGGAATAATACTACCTTTTCTTTAGTTTAAGTTCTGTATTTATTTATTTATTTATTATTAAAACCCAACGTTTCGGCACCAGAAACTGGTGCCTTCTTCAGGGGAAAACATTGACATAAATATGTGAAATAACAAAAACAACAAGTAACCAAGGTAACAAGAAAAGTTCGTAAATGTTACCTTTTTTATGTATACAATTTTCTAGACAATATATGCATGCCCGGCAATAACTTGGACAAAAGGAGTAGTGATTCGGTCGAGACGAGACGAGACGAGAAATTCATTGTCTCGTCTCGTCTCGCTTCAAATTCATAAAATTGTGTCTCGTCTCGAAATTTTTCTCGTCTCGTTTAATAGAGTCTCGTCTCGGCCGAAATTCTCGCCGAAATTTCTCGACGGATATTTAATATGTATATTTTGGTCCCATAAACTAATTTTAAATTTATACAATTTTGTATTAATAATAATTTGAATAAAAAGATAAATATTTGTCGTTTTATCTGTCAAAATTTGATATAACCTAAAACTTGTGCAAATTTTATTATGTTGCAATTTTATTAATTTAATATTTATCTAGCATTTACTAATCTGTTATAAAACATTAAAAAGAAAATAACGCTGAAAATATTAGCTAAAGCCTGGATTACACGATGAAGTTTTCATTTTCAAGTGACTTGAAAAGTGTCTTTATATGAACTTACAATTATATTTACACGATCAAGTTTTGCGTGAATTAAAATATCGAAGTGTCAAAATTTAAGTTATACTTACATTAAGATTTCAATTACTTCTCTATCCCATTTTGCCATTTTTCAGTTTAATATAGATCACTTATAACACTACTTGCATCAAAAATATAAATGCAAATGACATTTGACAGTTACTTGACAGTTAAAATATGCAGGGACTTAAAAAAAAAAAATAGCGCATGTTCCAGTTTTTCTTTAAAAGTTTTTCGTTAAAAGTCTATTCATTTGTCTCTCTTGCACTCATGTCATTGTGCGAGAGAGAAAACTTTTCAAGTCACTTGAATGCACGCTTAACAAATTCTGACATATAAAGTTTCAAATACTGTAATATCTTTTTGTTCAAAAATGCCATAGCTAAATAGAGACAGATATCACTAAAAATATGTTAAATTTTACACGTTTGCAAATATAACTCATGAGAAAAATAACAACCGAGAAATCTCGGAACAGTTTTCGAGAATCGAGATCTCGGCAAATATATCTCGTCTCGTAAAATATTTTTTACATTTCTGTCTCGTCTCGTCGAAACGAGAAATCTCGTGTACGAGACGAGACGAGAATCGAGAATTATCTCGTCTCGACAGAATCACTAAAAAGGAGATTTTATCCTGAGAAGATGCATGTTCGCCGTCCAAGTTATTGCCGGGCATGCATATATTGTCTAGAAAATTGTTACCTTGGTTACTTGTTGTTTTTGTTATTTCACATATTTATGTCAATGTTTTCCCCTGAAGAAGGCACCAGTTTATTGTGCCGAAACGTTGGGTTTTAATAATAAATAAATAAATACAGAACTTAAACTAAAAAAAAGGTAGTATTATTCCAATTAAAAGTTTTAGTTTTACAAGAGAAGTATATTTTTACTTTATTGTACAATTTCGCCAGTTGCGGCATCATCAGAATTAAAGTAAAGCAGGAAGTTGTCTTTGGTCATAAATTCGATGTGATGTTTTAATTAATAAGCACATTTAAGGGTCTTTAGAATACAATTTTACTATTTTTACGATCCACTTGAACATTTTAGTTTCAATTGGACAACGAGAAATATCTTTTTTTTTTAATACGGTCTATATTAATTGAATAATTCGTAAACGGTGATCTTCATTCAACGACGTGTTCAAAGCGTTGACATCAACGTCTCAGTTTCAGCTGAGGACCAAAATAATAATTAAAAGGTGGGTCTGAAAAACATTCCAGTAAACATTGAATTCATAGACAATGTGCCTAGCCTATTCTTCTATTGTACGGTATTAAATTACGGTTCCTCGTTGGTATCAGAATTTCATCTTTATTTCTGTGAAGTCTTCACGTCTAAAGGAAAGGTGGCACATTCGGTTTCGGTTTTAGTTTCTAGACAGCAATGCTTACAATATGACCGTGATATTCATATAAAAGCTGTCAAACCAAACTCCAATACGTTTATTTTTAATTTCCCTCCTAAACTATTTCCTGTACTTTTATTTTATTTACTTTCATCAGAAAATTTAAATTAGTACCTATTATTTTTGTATGAATATAATATACTCAAAATAATAAGAATACAAATACTGTGACAAATATATGGCAAAATAATTTGTAATTTAGTAGAGTGGAGTGCGAAATCTAATATATTTTAAAATTTGTGACTCTTAGGCTGTGTTTATGTTGGAGCTGCGATAAACGATAAGAGCGGCGATACTAGCGAAGCAGTGCGAATGAATGCATAGATTTAAATGTAGGTGTTTACATTGGAGCAGCGCGCAAAGTTACGCTTAGGAGCTGAGCAGCGATAAGAGCGTCGAAAACGAATTGAATGTATTTCTAAGCTCTGATCGAGGCAAGACAAGTGATGCAGCGATATCTCGATTTTTTTATATTACATAAATATTATACAAAAAAAATATTTGTCGGTATAAATAAATATTTTAATTGCCACTTCATTTACATTCATATTTACTTATTAATTTTTGATTTATTGGGTTTTAGTAAGAAAAAAATGCTATACAATTCAAACACCAGACTTAGTAAAATAATGTTTTAATCAGTGGTACCAGTTTATTATATTCATGTTGCTTGTAATGTTAATTTAGTTACTATTTCTAATTACAAATTCGAGAAATTCGAGACTCTCGAGTCCAGAGCGAGAGAAAGTAAGGAAAAATATGACGAGACGAGAGTGGAGTGTTCCTCGACATATCTCGTTTCGCGGCAACACTAGGCAAGACGCTACGCTAGAGATGGAGGTGGACAAATTAATTAGCGAAGTATTTGTTAGATCTCCATTATGGGATCAAACAAATAAAAACCATCACAACAGATATGTGTTGGATAAATTATGGGATGAAGTGGCGAGTAATTTAAACTCAACAAGTGGATGTTTATTTATATTAATTGCAGGTTACAGTACTTTTTGTCAAAAATTATGTCATTTACAATAGGATTGTGACACAAGTAAGTTTTAAATAAATCGTGAATATTTTGTGCAACCAGGGTTGGTCTACCATTGTTAGTTGTGGTTTTTGATTGTTTTGTAATATTTAATGTATCTTCTAAATTATGTTCAATGCCTTCCATGTCAATGATTGTGTTATGTAGGACACAAATAACTTTAAAAATATTGTCAGCAACATTTATATCAGTTTCTATCGCTGCTCTTATCGTCGCTCTTATAGCTTTCATCGCAGCTCCAATATAAACACATCAAAGAAAGATATATTTGCTTCGCTTTTATCGCTGCTCTTATCGTCGCTCTTATAGCTTTTATCGCAGCTCCAACATATTCACACCCTTACAGTTGAGGGCTCCGGGAAAATGTAGTACATTTTGTCCAAAAAATGTTACAAGTATTTCCTAATAATTTTAGCAACATAATTTTTTAGAAAGTTTTAAACCACATGGATTTTTTTAATGTTTCACTTTGCAGCATCAATGTTCTTTTTCATAAATATTTCCATACCCATCAAAATTGTTTATAAAATGAAAACAAAAACGTCCATGGATCCAAAATGGCTCTGTACTCATCCCTACTCCTTCTTTACCCAAGGTAGACACCAACAGTTATTTTGTACGAATCCTGTTAATAAATTTCTTCTCGTATTTGAAGAAGTTATGTCATATCTGGAATAAATACAATATAGATACCGACTATTACAAATTAATCTGAAGAAGATTGGCAGATTACTTGAAGTTTGAACAACTTATATACGAGTACATACATTCATAGTTATTAGATGTCAGTTGCAAGATTGGAACTCTGAATATGTAATGTATTATTATTAGAAATTTCTGAAATTACAATAGTCTACGTCAACAAGTATATAAATGCAAATTTATAATTAATGGTAATATAACAATAAAAAGATTAGTTGCATTTTTCTTAATTTTCATGATTTCTTAACTCTCTTGGTTATCAATTCTTAAACGTAGGTACCATACGAGCCGAGTTTAAATTAGGTACTTACATTGAAATAATCTCATTTTAACACACCTAAGTACTCATCTATAATATATTTTTGCTTGTATCGAGAGAATAATATTTTGCTGTCCTATTGGAGACAACGAAGTGTTCTAATATTTTTACCTTCCGTCACCTTTAGGTAAGGAAGGTATTGTCTTTGGTCAAAAAATTCGGTGGTGAGTTTTTAATGAATAAGCACGTTTTAGGGTCCCTACAATACGAATATACCATTTTTAAGATGATGTCTGTATGTGTGTGTGTGTGTGTGTGTGTGTGTGTGTGTGTGTGTGTGTGTAAGTGTCCGTGTGTGTGTGTCCGTGTGTGACACATTTTTCTCCGACGATAACTCCAATACTACAATTCTAAAAATTATAATTCTTTCGTATTCCTCTTCTGTACATCCATATGAAGAGTTGATTAGATTTTGGTTATAATTGATCCACCGGAAGTACCCTTATTTGAAGTTTTTAACAGTTTTTCTTAAAAAAACGCAGTTAAATATTATTTTTTGACATTTTGTTATTAAATATATTAAAGAAAATACTCTTCTCTATATAGTTTGATTATACATTTTCCTTCATATTCAATAGATGTAAATTTAAAGCATTATAAAGAAATTAATTTTCAAAAATTAGTCAGCTTTGCTATTTATCATGGAAACAGCTGACATAATTATTCAAAAAAATTTAATTGACAGATGTCAGTTGCAAGTGCAAAACCAAATATGGAAAAAAGTATAGGATCTAAAATTGGTATGTCATAGTGTTGCTCGCAAGTAACACGCAGAGAAAGGCCAAAGAGAAGATGGAAGGACATTACTTAGTGTAGTTTATGTTATAATTTTATTGGATTTATAGAACCTTTTCAAATGAACTTTTGGTATGGAATTTGTAAAAAATAGTATGTGTTTTTACATGATATTATATAGAATCTGTTCCAAGGACCTTTTGGTATGGGATTTGTACAGTGGCGGCTCGTGCTATAGGGCACAAGGGCGCAGCCCTACCAAATAAAAAGACAAGAAAAAAAGAAATAGGCGAGTACATATACATTTTAAAAATACATTAATTATTATTTATTTACTTTCATTATTATGCAATTCTTACTACACCGCAGATAGCCTATATACTGACGTGTGCACGTACCGATATGCTGCTAGAAGCCACAGACCATCTACATCTGCTAGAAGCTAGGGCACAAATGTTTCTGCCCCGGTCTCCCACTATTTTTACTCGAATTTTGACCAATAGCAGCTAAGCGCGCGAAGCTGCATATGACTGCATTAAGCCTGTTCCGGGCACAGCCCAATTTAAACGAAGATGTCCGAGTATGTCCGGCATTTTCCGAGGTAATCTGTTATTGTTGAATTGTAATCGTCTAGTACTCATTTAATTACGAAGATGGCTTCTTCTGTATCTTAAAGATTAATTAATTTAATATACTCTATTTACTTTTTTTAATTTTTGTGCCCTACCATACAAAGATATCACCAGCCGCCACTGGATTTGTACAAAATACATGGAATTGACGGAAGGTCTTGTGCTGGCCACAACAGATTTTTTTATTTTATTTTTTGAAATTTGGACATATTTGTATTACAAATCTAAAGCTATGAGTCATTTTGTTTAGCGAAATATAAATTTTTAATAAATAATTGAAAATTTGTATTTTATCGGATATGATGTAAGAAATTAAAAAAATATCCATAGCAGAATTTTCCAGTAATTTCTAAATTCTCTGACTTTTCTCCACCCTGAATGTAGATCCTTATTATAGTCTAAGCCCGGGTAGTATTGCATGTTTATAAATTCTAGTTTGCGAATAAAATATTTTACATAATTAGTCAAAGTTTTCTTTGAACAATATAAAAACGTGCGACACACTTGTAAATGAAGAGTGTCCGTTACCGTTCCTGTTGGTTCTTTTTGGGTAATATCCAATTTTTGTGTCCCATTATAATTTCTCGGGCGATTACACACTTTTTCCGACAGACTGTTAAAAATAATTACTTGTTTAGGGAGGATGTGTTTCTTTGTCGTCGCTCGTTTGAACGCCGCTCACAGATCCACGTTCACTGGAAGTGGGAAAGATGCGCAGTGGTGCCAACCTACCGCCCCCGGCGACCAAATAAAGCAAATTGTCCCTAAATAAGTTTATGCGGAGTTGACAAAAGCGTGCGACGTCTCTCCAGGCAAATATCCAATTAAAATTATTAAGTTATTACAGGCAAGAGAGAGAGAGAGAGAGACGACTGTACAACTGTAATTGTCACTTTGGGTTTATATAATTAGTAACTGATAATTGTGAGAGGCAAACGTTTCACTTCAAACAACGTAACTTCCGTAGTTCCATCGGTAGCGGTATCGTTAAGGTAAGGATAAGGAAGGTGGCTTTTGTTGAAAATCTTTCCTCGAGTTCATTATCTGTTTGAAGGATGAAAAAACATCCCCAAACGAAACTACTAAAATGCTAATTCTTAGTTACATCTTATAATCGCTGATAGCATACATAACACAGTGTTCAGAAAAAAACCTTTTACCAATTTATTTCTATTTCTAAAATAAGGATTTAAAAAGAAAAGCTGTGATATATACATATACAGTATGTCCACGGATCGAGTTCCAAAGAGGAAAAACTTTTTTATTTTTTATTTTACAAAAAAATGTATTCTTGATTAAAGTTTTTGGATGTCCCGAAACGGACAATTCAGTTTTAACATTTTCAAATTTTCTTTTAGTTTCAGATAAAAATCGAAAATTGGTCGTTTTAGTTGAAAATTATTCTAAGTCCCAAAAAATAAGTTTGCGTTGTCATGGTAATTGCCGTTATTTATTTATTTTCATTAACTGTCAGTTATAAAAATCGGAAAACTTTTGATTAAATTCTTCGACAACTCGACTGATCGTTTTATTACCTTTGCCATAGCATTGAATTAGATAAATTCGTTCGTCTTTTGACACATTTTCAACGATTATGGTTCCCAGGAATGTCAGATTGAAGAAACTGCAGTTAAATATTTTTTAAATCTTATAGTTTTTGAGGAATTGTCCCTCCAACATCCATACATACACACACACACATACACACACACACATACACACATCCGCGCGCACACACACACACACACACACATGTATACATCCGCGCGCGCGCGCGCGCACACACACACAGACATCATTTTAGAAATGTCATAATCGGATTCTAGGGACCTTAAATCGTGCTTATTCACTAAAATCTGGATATGCGAATTTTAGCATGAATCCAATACCTCTCTTAGCGAGAGGTAAAAAGGTACATACTTGGATTAGATTAGACTATATTTTAAGATATGAACTGTTAAAATTATGCCCGTATTCATAAACACTCGTAAAATTTTTAAATGGTTCGTTATAATTTTTATCCAATAAAAAAAGTTGACATTGAAAGAAAAATCGAAATTTAATTTGTCAAATTTGATTCTATTTGTCAAAAATTATAACGGACCGTTTTCAAACTTGTTGAAAGTTGTCTCATAAAGCCCTACGTCAATTTCCTGTAGAGTGCATAATAAGAAAGTTTTTCATATAAGTAACACGATTTTTTTCTATCCTGTACATGTTGTTATTGATGCCATTATAACTTTTTATGTGAATTTAACTACATATTTTCTGTATATAGACAGCTTTATAATTTTATCTTTATATATGGTCACATCAACTTTTAATTTTAACTCTCCGCTTTGCGTCGCGTAATAGCCTCATCTAATGCAGCCTCGCATTACATCTCCACATTCATTTCTATTTTGAAGAACTATTTAGGATTGTAAACATTTTATAATAGGCACAATATGGCCGCTGCAAGGCTCCCTTCACTTGATAATGAGCTGACGAGTCTTCCACCCTCGCATCGCGTGCGTTATGACTCGAACGCGGGCACGGGCTAAATTATTATATCCAGCGGAATTGCCGTTGCTCCACGCATTTCTTTCCTGCTGCCTACAGGGGAGCAGGAGCACCCTCGCAGGAAATTTTACGTATACGAGATAATCGGGAAATCGTGAATATTGATTGAGTAGTTGGATGATTGCTGATGGATGTTTTATTGTATACCTGTACCAACCTAATCTCAACCATTACAATCAAATTGCGAATAAATTTAATTTGGAAGTACGTTCCATCGAAAAATAAGCTATCTAATCAAATAGCTTTTTTTAAATTCTATCATCATTGTGGACTTGTGGTACTTTCTCCACGAAAGTTGTCAAAACCCGTGAGATATGACGCGTGGTAATCACTGTCAATATTACAGATACATATTCATTTTTATAATTTGTAAATAAAAAATCTGTTGTGGCCAGCACAAGACCTCTCGCCATTCCCATATTAGGTTATATAAGTATTACATTACACTTCGCTGTCGAACCGTCGTTTTATAACAAAAAATTACAGAACTTTACCCAAATACTGTTTTTTATTGTATTTAATATGTCTTCTGCACACATATAATTCTAATTATATCTATTTTTCATTGTATGAGGAAGTTTCTAAATGTCAGAGATTCTTCCAATTCATTAACCAGATTGGCGGTATTTCTGATGGATATAAGCATTTTACCTATAATTTCAAATATTTAATTAATAAAACAATAAGAAAGATTAAATATACTTCCCAGAAAAAGCTGTCAGAATGTCACTAAAACTGTTGATTTTTGACACTGACATGTGTCATTTAAAAACATTTTATAAACATTGGAATTTGTCAACTGGTTTCCTTAGTGCCTTGGCCTCTGCGATTAAATTACTCTATATATTATAGTGTCTTTATCTCTAAATCTATACAAGATATAATAAAAATTTTAAGTGTATTAGATGGAGAATTTTATGTTCTTCAATATTTAATAAAAAAAAACCTCCCAAAAATTATATTTAGAAAAAAATTTCTAAGAAACTACTACTTCCGGTTGTTCAATTGTTACCAAAACCTTTTCAGCTCTTCCCAGGAATGTCAGATTGCGGAATCCATAGTTAAACAATTCTTAAGTCATGATTTTTGAGGAATCGTGTCTACAACATCCAGGCATACACACATACACACATCCACACACACACACACACACACACAAACACACACACACACACACTCATACACACATACACACATACACACACACACACACACACACACACACACACACACACACACACACACACACACACACAGAGAGAGAGAGAGAGAGAGAGAGAGAGAGAGAGAGAGAGACATCATTTTAAAAATGTTATAATCGGATCCTAGGGACCTTAAATCGTGCTTATTCACTGAAATCTGGATATGCGAATTTTAGCATGAATCCAATACCTCCCTTAGCGAGAGGTACAAATAGATTAGCATACTCAGCATGGGAAAATAAGCCATAATGGTCATGAGCAATTGATCATCAATAATCTTACTAAAATGTACCTTAATTATATTGTATGTCTATGTGTGTGTGTCTGCGTATGTGAGAGACAGTGCGTGTGTGTCTGTATGTGGCAATTTTTTTCCCGACGATAACTCTAACACTAAAATTATAAAAATTATAATTCTTTCGTATTCCTCTTCTTTACATCCACATGAAGAGCTGATTAGATTTTGGTTATAATTGGTCAACCGGAACCGGAAGTTCCCTTATTTGAAGTTCTTAACAGCTTTTCTTGAAAAAACGCAGTAAAATATCATTTTTAGACATTTTATGTGATTATCAATATGAAAGAATATTTTATTCTCTATACGGTTTGATTATACATTTTCCTTCATATTCAATAGATATAAAGTTAAAGAATTATAAAGACATTAACTTTCATAAATTAGCCCGTTTTGCTATAATAAGGAAACACCTGATATATTCAAATAATTTTAACTGACAGATATCAGTGTCAAGTGCAATTTACACAGTGAATGTTCGTGTATTTTACTGAATTTTATAGAATCTTTTTCAAGGAATTTTTGGTATGGAATTTATAGAAAATAGTATACTCGTATGTTCATGTTACAATTTAACTGGATATATAGAATCTTTTCCAAGGAACTTTTGGTATGGGGTTTGTACAAAATACATAGTACTGACGGAAGGTAATGTACTTGCCACATCAGATTTTTTTCTTACAAGATAACACTGGTATATTGAATAATGTCAGATAAATAATAAATAAAAAATAAACTGTCAACCTTAATTTAATTTTAGTAGGATATTCCATGCAAGTTAATTCAACTACACATATGTCAGAACAAAATTATTTAAAATTTTCATTTCAAACAAATTTTAATAAATTCCGTTAATATCAACGCCAACCACGTACGATTTTGGAAGCAGAATGTAGCTACAGAATTAAAATAATAACGTGTAGTTAAAACAAATTCTTTTTATTTTGTTATTTTTACGAAATTTATTAATTTTTATTGAAAATATTTAAAATATTACAAATGTTATTTGAATTTGTGCGCCATATTTTTATATCCAGTAAAACAAGCGCGAAGAAAGTCGCCTGTTTTGTTTACTAGCAAAACAAACAAATGCTAAGTTAGCAAGCCGTTCAGTATACTTTATAATACTTCCGCTTTGCTAGCTTCATTGAACGCACCTATTTTGCATAGATAAATATTTATCTTTTTTAATCAAAAAGTTTATAGCAAAAGGTTAACAGTTAAAAAAAAATCTGTTGTGGCCAGCACAAGACCTTCCGTCAATTCGATGTATTTTGTACAAATCCCATACCAAAAGGTCCTTGGAACAGATTCAATATAATATCATGTAAAATCGAACACGAACACATACTATTTTTTACAAATTCCATACCAAAAGTTCATTTGAAAAGGTTCTACAAATCTAATTAAATTATAAAATAAACACACACTAAGTAAAATGCACTTGACACTTCCTTCATTTCTTCTTCAGCTTTCCTCTATTTTATTAGGGGTCGCTGTTTCCTCTTCTCTTCCACTCAGTCCTGTCCAACGCATCTTCTTCACAAAGTCCTTTCTTTCTCAAGTCTTCTGCGATACAGTCTTTCCAACTTCTCTTTGGCCTTTCTCTGCATGCCACTTGCGAGGAACACTATGACATACCAATTTTAGATCCTATACTTTCTATATTTGGTTTTGCACTTGCAACTGACATCTGTCAATTAGAATTTTTTGAATATATCACCTGTTTCCATGATAAATAGCAAAGCTGACTAATTTTTGAAAATTCATTTCTTTATAATGCTATAAATCTACATCTATTGAATATGAAGGAAAATCTATAATCAAACCGTATAGAGAAGAGTATTTTCTTAAATATATACAATAACAAAATGTCAAAAAATAATATTTAACGGCGTTTTTTTAAGAAAAACTGTTATAAACTTCAAATAAGGGTACTTCCGGTGGATCAATTATAACCAAAATCTAATCAACTCGACGACGAGTTATCGTCGGAGAAAAATTTGTCACACACGGACACACATACACACATACACACACACACGGACACACACACACACACATACATACATACATACATACATACATACATACATACATACATACATACATACATACATACATACATACATACATACAGACATCATCTTAAAAATATTAAATTCGTATTGTAGGAACCCTAAAACGTGCTTATTCATTAAAAACTCAGCACCGAATTTTTTGACCAAAGACAATACCTTCCTTACCTAAAGGTGACGGAAGGTAAAAACTGCTGCGACTAGAATCTTAAATATTTGGCCCGGAAAAATTTAACTGTTAAAAATTACAAGAAACTGAATATTATTTACATGACTTTAATTACCAGTATGTAACATAAAACCCCTACTTATGCCACCACACTTAACTTTACATATCCCTGTATCATCACATCTTAATTACCTCCTCATAATTAGCACCACCCGCATTATCTCCACCACCACACCTCCACTGGTCCACTATTAGGGGCAGGCCAGTCCTCAGGGGGTAGCATACAACCCGCGGCTGCACGCACAGCTCACGCGAACGCCAAGAGCGTGAGCGCATACGCGCCCCTCACGCGATAGAAAGAGACGAAACGTGCCTCATGCTGCACACGTTACGCCATATTGCAAAATGGCGGATGTGTTGTTTCCGGAAACAAAAGATCTGTGAGTAATGTGCAGCTTATTTGCGTGGTTACGGACTGTGGATCCGGTGGACCAGACAAGTTGGGAAAGTGAATAACGAAGAAAGGAAAGCTGGTCTAAATTGATTGAATTACTTGAAATTGAATATGAAGGAATGAGAGCGATAGTAAAATGAAATAAAATCAAATTTTAAACTAATATAAGTAATCGGACAAAGTATTTTGTGAAAAATTCTTGTTTCGCTCTGATTTATGTATTACGTATAACAAGTAGTAAAATTAAAATAATACTACCTTTTTTAGTGTAAGTTCTGTATTTTTTATTATTAAAACCTAACGTTTCGCCACCATAAACGGGTGCCTTCTTCAGGGGAATTTGACACAAAAATGTGAAAAAACAAAAAACAACAAGTAACCAGGGTAACATGAGAAGTACGTAAATGTTACCTTTTTTATGTATACAATTTTCTAGACAATATGTACATGCCCGGCAATAACTTGGACGACGAACATGCATCTTCTGAGGAAAACTCTCCTTTTGCCACAGAAAAACCGTCCCAAAAACTAGCAGAGAAATGATCTGTATACCTCAGAGACGCTTTATCGGTAGCGAAATTCTGCAGCCGTACTCTAAGTAGTAAAATATTTCTAATCGTAGTGCCGCTTTTCCAAGATCCTGGTAACATTTAACATTCCTCAAACTAATTTTCTCTCGTGTCACAAACTGTACGTATACTGAAATCCATATAGAGTTTCTCGATTTTTTAAAATCAATTCTCAAGGTCCGGAATGAGGTCATGCACGACCTTTTTTTCATACCTTTAATCGATAAAGTAGTGAAAAATAATAGACCCGTATTTTTTATTTTTCCTCAAATCGATCTGTAATCATGAAAAATTGTAATTGAAAATGACATTCTTTACAATGAGGCTGCTAGACCCCCGCTTCGTCCCTTGTCCAATGACGTCACAAAGTGAGATGAACGACCATTTTGATTTTCACACTGGTCTTAAAAGTCAAAGTGACATTTAAAGATAACCTAAAATTTATGAAAATAAACATGTCGATGGAACGTTGTTTCGTGCCAAAATAAAGAATAAAATAATATTCTGCAATATATTCAAGTCTCACATGCGTTTATAACCTTCTACCGTCTAAATCAAAGATTCAAAAGTGAAAGAAACATCTGATTTCACGCCAAGTGAAAATTATATTTATAAAAATTAATAGAACGATATTATATTAATATATTATAGCATATTCAAATATGTAATCCTCAATTTATAGTTTATATATATATATATATATTTTTCTTTTAGAAATTATGTGTCCATATAAAATGTATGTTTGAAATGAGTCTGAACTTGGTTCGTAACGTTGTGACGACAAAACATGGCTGGTTTTTGCAACTTTTTAAAAATATCATACTTTAAAACGATTTTATACAACAAGAAATATGAATAAAAAATAATTTAATCATACTGATCGATGAATTAGACTATCCTTTTTCGATTTAAACAGAAAAAAAGGTACAATTATTTTTTTTTGCATGACCTCATTGCAATTAGTGCTGCAATGTTTCAAAATGTCTTTTTTTTAATCCAAGATTATCACAATTTCAAAAGCTATCAATATTTGAAAATAGGATACATTCGATCTAAAGCTTTGGCCCGGCTCGATTTCCAGTCGATCATCGAGGCCGAAGATATTTTTTCGGGCCAATTATTTACAAAAGTTCAGGCGAGTCGGATATTCGAATTTAGCCAGGCTCGAAAAATCAAGTTTTTCGGGCCGACTCGAAAAAAGTTAAATCAAATGCAGTCTCCGTAATATTTTAATGCAAATTGATGGATTTGAACTAAATGATTTAGTTCATTTTGTGTATTTTCAATAATACAAAATTTCGATAAAAAATTATATAACGTCAAATTCAACTTGTAACTCAAGATCCGATCATGTAAAAAATTGTACGTAACACGAAAAGAAAGAGAATTTCATGCTAA
The DNA here is from genome assembly GCA_943142095.1 of Ophonus ardosiacus. Classification (NCBI taxonomy): domain Eukaryota; kingdom Metazoa; phylum Arthropoda; class Insecta; order Coleoptera; family Carabidae; genus Ophonus; species Ophonus ardosiacus. The sequence continues at coordinate 48,066,826 of OW964826.1, read as the reverse complement.
ATTCAGACTTTCATCGTCCGTTATTCTGTTTTCAACTGTGTATGAGTGGTGCATGAAAATATAAGAAATGAACTAAATAATTTAGAATATATATACGAACATAGTGCCTTAAGTATGCAAAACGATGCTATATTTTACATTAGTACAATATATCATCAAACATTACAAAAATCAAATTACACACTCCTGATAAAATCACTTAATATCAATTATCTCTTAAATCATTTAAAATCTTAATCCAATTTAGCAATGACAACATCAATCTCGTGATTTCCAAGTCACGTGTTGGAGTCAACTGTCATGCTGCAGCCGTGGTATTAGCATCCACATTCAGCGCCGCCTACGACACATCACGGGACAATGTGTCCGCGCATCAACATCAGCTTAATCTGATTAAAACATCATATGAGTCATTTACCAGGATTACGCCGCATACGCGAATCTCACAAGCCATTTAACACCTCATACGAGCATTGTTGGATCATATACAATACACGATATGCGCGATAATCGTCTCATGAATTCATTAGCAACAAGATATTGTTCGTTGAGGACTTTGTTAATAATGGGGTATTCCGGCATTTCTTTTAATTTTTCATTATACTTTCCTTCAAATAAATAAGAACTGGAGATTTCTACACTGTTGTCAATTTATGGGCAATGTTAAAAATGTTATGAAGAAGCGGCAACACCGCAAGGCAAGGGACACGGTGCGGAGAAGGAAAAAGTTGAACAACAGTTCATACTAATTTGACGGCGAATATAGATTAGTTGGACTATGAATATCTAATTTTGAGTTAGAAAATGTATATATCAAGTGAGATATGAATTTTTAAAATTTAACTAGTATTTGACAAAAATTACTAGTATTTTGTTTCTCAAAATATTTGTGTTGACTGTCAGTCTAGTAATTTACTACTAAAAGCTACAAGTTTCAAGTCTTGTAAATTTTGAATATAAATTTTACTAGTCGTATTATTTTATAGTTTGTGTTTTTTTTTTTTCTTTTTCATATGTAATTTACTGGTTCTCCGCTAATGTTTATATAAAATTTCATATAGTTTTTTAGTGTTAATATATTTTTTAAATAATATGATAATGTATTAACAAGAGGTAACTCACGGCAAATAAGTTAGAAACATTAATTAAATTATTGGGAGATACGAAGAAAAACCATGCACATATTTCTAGTCTTTTGCCCATATTCATAAACACTCGTAAAGTTTCAAAACGGTTCGTTATAATTTTTGACAAATAGAATCAAACTTGACAAATAAAATTTCGATTTTTCTTTCAATGTCGACTGTTTTTATTGGATAAAAATTATAACGAACCGATTAAATTTTTACGAGTGTTTATGAATACGGGCATTTGTCATGTCTTACTAAACCCAAAGCGTGACAAGTTTGACAGATTTTTGTCTATTCATTAACTTTATTTGATTTAGACAATTTAATAGAGACTTCTCCAAATAGAATACATTTATCATCTCGAATCATCCCCAAAACAGTTAATTTCGGATCCAGTGCAATCATTTTTATTGGAAATTAATTTAATTTCAACATAAAGAACTTGAAATTGTCAATGATGAAATTGAATCACTTGATTTAAGAATATTTGATTATAATATATAAGTACTAGTATTTTAAAAAAAAACTACTAGACTGAAAATGTTTCAGAAACACTATTTTACTTGACTAATAAAATTTCACTTGTAACTATAGTAACTTGTGAACTAGTAAAATACTTTTCAGAAACATCCTTTTAGAAACACAATTTACTAGTACTACCTATTACAAATTTCACTTGAACTATAGTAACTTGTAACTTGTAAACTAGTATTGTGACAAGATGAGGGTAGAATAATAAGTAAATAACTTTTATATGAGCTCTTCTAAATTATAGTTTCAATATCTTAACTTTGTTATCTTTGTAAGTCAAAATTCTGTTTATAAATAATTATAATTTTTCTCACATATCTCTGTTTAGTGTAGATGTCAACTGCTTAAACATTTATTTTGTTGACAATTATGTACATACATAAGTTATTGCCAGCAGTTTTTAAGTCAGTATGCGGTAAAGATTCATTCAGGAAAGCCTTGTAATCTGTTGTTTTAGTTTTTGGGCGCGTGCTACACGCCAGTACGCGTATTTAGAATTACAATGTACAATGTAACAATTTATTATGCTCAGTTTAATAACCAATAATAAGATAGTTTAAATGTAAATGTGTAAATAAAATATTAGCAGTATAAAAATATTAAGTGTGTCCGATATCCGTAATATGTGTTCATCAATCATCCCTTTAAGTGTACCTAGTGTGTATGTGTTCCTCCTCAATGATGTAGTAGTCAAGCCAGCAAGCGTCCAAAAAAATCATGTGTGAACCTTAACCTTGATTTGCCACCTCCTTTCCACTCCTCGTCTCATTTTCCATCCTCTGGACTCTTCCAGCTGAAGGTGGTGGTTCTAAAGGCGAGACAGAGCTTCCATTCAGCCGTCCATCAAGCCAACACTCCTGTCCTCGCGCTCTTGTGGCTCTTGGCCTCGGCCTACGCAGATAAGGGATCGCGAGACTCGAGAATACATTTCGCACGTTCAAATTGCACTTCTCGAAACAATGATATGCCCGAGGACGGAGACCGAAGGCTTACGGTTTACGGTTTAGACAGACTGGAATAGTGGGAGAGTATAAATGATTCTATAAGCTGTGTGAATTTTTGCACCTCATGGACATATGGGCCATGTCACATGGCTATTGTTTTTTTTTTTTTTAAATATGGGATTATTATTTTTTTTTTTTATTATAATGAGAATGGTTCTAGAATAGTAACTAAGGCTGAGTCCGATGTTTATTATTATTTTCATATTTATACCACTTGAAGTTCCTAACAGTTTTTCTTGAAAAATATTTGAATATGAATTATTAACAATTTATTTAGTTATAATTTTTAAAGAATATTTCATTATCTATAAATAATTAGTTTGCACGTTTCTTATATGTTCAATAAGTATATTAAAATGTTACAAATTAACTAATTTATCTGCCTACTTCAGCAAAAACATTTACAATATTCAAAATTAAAAGATGAATAAGTCTCTTCAGCAGAAATTAAAAATTTTAGGATTTTATTTATCTCTTTTTGAAACAACACTTTTTACTCTTGTTGCATTATATTTAATATTTTTTGAGTAAGGTTAAATTCAGGGTGTAGGAGGGAAAAAAATTAAGTCTTTATATGGGCTAACTTTTTGAGACAACAATGGGCAATGTTGAAAATGCTGAGACAACATTACCACAGGAATTTTCTATCGTCTTTTGTTTTTGAGCTACAAGCTAAAACTTGATTTTTACTTATTTTGAAAATACCTTACTATCTCGCTTATTACGTAGAATAACACATGATGTAATTAGATTTTTTCAAAACGTAATAATTCTCGAGATATAACACAAATATAATATTTTTCAAATGAAAACATATGCTGAAAATAGTCTCATATTTTTCCTTCTTTTATAAGCTTTTGAATTATGTATAACAAGTCTACATTCTTTTGTTTTAAACATGAATAAAACATGATTTTTTTATTTTTTGGTGTAAAAAATTTATATTATTAAGAAACAAATAAAAAAATCAATTATCATAATCATATAAATTATATTCTCAAATTATTTTTATTTTAGGATTAGTTAATTTATTTTTTATCGGCGTTATAGGTGGCTTTGACACAATTCGAAAAATGTGGTTTAATATACTTTCTGAAGTATATAATTTAGAAAAATTAATAAAAATAAAGAAAATAACATTGAAATGATTTTTTCATTTGTTTCATAATAATTTTAGATTTTTTACTTAAACTTAATAATTTATGTTTTATTCATGTATATATACTTGTTATACTTCATTGAGAAGCTTACAAAACAAAAGAAAATATGAAACTATTTTCAACATGTTCCTATTTAAAATAATAATATGTATGTGATTTATTTTAAGAAATATTAAGTTTTGAAAAAATATAATTATATTCTTTAAAAATAAACCTGTGTGTTATCTAGGCATTTTTTCTCTATCTTTTCTAATAAGCGAGATATGAGATATTTTAAAATAAGCGAAAATCAAGTTTTTACCTGTAGCTTAAAAACAAAAGACAAGAGACAATTCCTGTGGTGTGTGTCTATTAAAATTGTCTCAAAAAGTTGGCCCATAAAGACTTACATCAATTATCTGTATCGTCTATAATAAGAAAGTTTTTCATATAGGGAACTTGAATTTGTTCCATCTTGTACATATTCATATTTAATATTAGTAAACTTTACTAAATAACGCGAATTAAATAAAAATTGTTATACCTTGAGCACCAAGCGGACACAAACCTGGGACAGAAGACGTAAAGGAGTTCTTTAATTGGGAAAAACCTGAAACAAAGAAATAAAAATTAGTTAGAGTTCGAGCGTTTAGAGAAAAAAACATATCAGCCCAGTAGAAGTTGTACTATCCAACCTACAAATATTGACTGTACAATATCACTGGCAATAATAAATAACAACAATTGAAATTAATGAAACTAAAAGCATTTATTGCACAAAACAAAATTACATATATACATACATACATACATACATACATACATACATACATACATAAAATCACGCGTTTCCCACTTAGTGGGTTAGCAAAAACCCGAAAACAATAAGAAAAGGGATGAAAGTAAGAGCTCCACTGAATCACTTAACTCTTTAAAAACATTCTTCTTTCGCCTTGTCCAAAATCATCATAAGATTCATACAAAGAACATATTAATGTGACCGATTTTCGATAGCGAATAACCGCATCCCGACCACAATAATAGTTACGCAACAATCATCCTCCGCCACACATTCCTATCCATGCACACTTCTTCCACCTCAGCCACATTCATAAACGTATTCATACATAATAACATATTAAAACAAAATTATAGTAACAAAAATTACATTTAAAAAATACCTGTACGCTATACAACTACTATTTGTTAAATTAGAACAGTGTAATATCCCTACTATCACTATTTTGCTCTCTGCGCAAGGACCCTACTTTGTAAATATCCATTAAACAACAATAACAATCCATTTCTCATTTCCTATTTCGGAACACTGATTAGGTTCACATTTTCAAGTTTGATTCGACCTAATTCGAACCTGAGCCATTGCAACTAAAACTGTGCGTCGTACGAATTAAATTTGTTTAGTTGCCAATTTTTCTATAACAAATCTATAACGAAATATCACCCAATAAAGACCTTAAATCCCCCAAATCCTAAATCCCTGTCGATATATAAGATTACACACTTCCAGCCACACACACAAAAGACCTGAAGAACGATGTGCCTCTGTCTATTATATCTGTAAATCCTTGTAAACGTCCCTATATCTACAAAAGAACATCTACTGCACGGTCAAAACACGTTTAAAACGTCGCCGAACGTCTTGGCTCTTACAGCCTTATTCCTTAGAGACTATTTTCTTCGGCTGAGGCTTAATATGGTCCATTATGTGTGAATAGTGGCCTGTAAAGTAGACTTATTCTCATGTTCGGATTGTCTAGTATTGTGTTATACCACTACCTCGGATTGTCAACTGACTATGACGGCCACTTAACTTAATAGTACGGAAGCGTGGCTCGTAGATGTCTGTTCGATCGTAAATGCAACGTTTTCCGGTAGAAATATGATATTTTAAATGGTCTATTCACGGATTTTGGGATTTGTTATTGTTACCGTAAAGGTGCTAAGTGGGTAGCGAATTACAAATTTAATTCTACTTTTTCAAAAACAGTTTGATACTATTGATATCCATTTTCTACAATAGCAATGATATTGAATAATTGACAACATTTTGAGTTACATATTAAACGTTTTAATATAAAAATTTGTTTAGCTATTTATTTGTTCGAGTTCGATTTTAGCCCAAAACAAAAAGTTTAGAAAAACTATAAATTTAAATCATAAAGCAGAATACGATACATTGATACGGTAAAACGTAATTTAAATTTTAAATGTTCTTTTAATTGGACAATGGAGTAAACTTCAACAATTATAAGGTAGCATAAGTTAAATTAAGAGTTTTAGTAAAAAGAAAATAGTGAAATATTGCTTTGTTATAATAAAAATGACTAATTTATAGTAAATGTTACGACATAATCCGTTCGGACGATCCGAGTCATCCTAATGTCAAAATATTCCATGATATAGAACGAAATGATATTTATTTTATTGTTGAAGGGATGGAAAGACCAACTGTTTAAGCCTTATCATTTCACCTTTAACATATTTATTCCAAATATTTTGTTTATTTTAAACATTTTTCTTTATTTCTGTATTCATTAATATACTTCATTTCACGTAAGAAAATAGCAGATGGCGCTTGAGAGCTGACCGTTTTTACAAGCATTTAATAAATAATTTAAATTAGTGAAACCAAACTTTGCCAATAATAAAAACTGAATACTAAAAATTACATCAAAACATGGTTAAATATCACTTAATTCTGTCGATTTTGTTTGATAATTGACAGCTAACAAATGATATTTTTTTCGCTTTTGTGAACTAGGTTAGCTTTTTGACCAATCAAAGGACAAAATTTATATCTCTATCTAAACCAACGCTATTTTCTTACGTGAAATGAATTATAATTAATTTGACAAGGAAAAGAAGAGTTATTAAAAATAAATGAAAATATATGCCTAATGCAAGCAATACTGATCAGGGTTGTTGTAATTTTGCCCGACCCAAAAAAACCCATCCAAATATACCCAAAAAAAAAAACATCTAAAAACCCAGTTTTATGAAATCATATTTTATTAATAAAATATGGTACATACTTACATGGTACACATATATACATAAATTTTTGTCATCGGCAATATTTTACAATCAATTTCATTTTGTGTTTTACTAAAAAACCCAGGTGGACTGGGTTTTTTGTAAAAAACCCGGTTTTTTTTCAACCCTGATACTGATATCTCTAAAATTAACTGTTTGAGAAACATAACCAGCTCGGGACTATGACATCACCATTATAATTTCAGACATTCAAAAATTCATATCTCGGTTACTAATTCAAATTTTAATATCTCGTTTATACCAATATTTTTAGATTTTTATATATTTTCAGGCAAAAATATTTTAAAAATCGGTAGAATACCCCATTAGCCCAATTCAATAACCGAGTTACTTTACAAAGAGTAACTATTTGAATTGCTTATGCTTTTGCTTTAAACAAGGACATGTTCCAAAAATATTTAAAAACCAATAATGAATAGATATCAGTTAAAATTATGAAAGAAAATATCATAGGGACGGTTTTATAAAGGTCTGTTTAAATTTATTGCTAAAGTAAATGTAAAGAAAATTGTACCTCGCGATTTTTTGACAGCAATGATTAAGGACCGGTTTTTCAATCTCTGGTTAAAATTTTAACTTTTAGTTAAGTAAACAATATTGCATCATTTTGTTGACAGCAATGATAAATCTGTCATTTGACATTTCATTTCGTTTCAATTTTGTTTATTTAACTTTTAGTTAAAATTTTAACCAGATATTGAAAAACCGGCCCTTAATGTTACAAAAACATGAAATCTGATTCGAATTTGTTTAATTAATAAAATTTACTTTGGTGGACCTTTATGAAATCGGCCCTAATATTTTATTACAAAAAATTGTATAAGATTAAGGCTCAGTCTTACCATCTCTGGTTAAAATTTTAACTACAGTTAAATAAACAATATTAAATCGGATTATTGACAGCAATTATACATTTTTCATTTGACAGTTCATTTCGTTTCGATTTTGTTCATTTAACTGGTGGTTAAAATTTGAACCAGAGATGGTAAGATTGGCCCTAAAACGTTTATACGGGAAAAACCAAACTGGCAAACCATTTGAATACAAAGAAACAAAGTAGAATATAAAGGTAGAATCCTACACAAAAGTAATAATGCAATATTAATCTTCCTTTGATAATTTTAGAATCTAAAACTAGTTTCAAGATATGTGGATGTGTAGTGCTGTTTGATATATTCGTTGACTAGAAAGCAACTAAATAAAAATATATAAATTACCCCTTGCTGAGTGTGGCAATCTTCTTTGTACACAGATATTGACATCGATGTCATATTCGTACCGTGCAGGCGTTTACCCAGACATCACCTCACAGGAACTAATTGTATGACAATTATTAGTGTTATTGTTTTGTGATCATACTCTTGTTTATGTAGATACTCGTAAATATTAAAGAAGAGTGCTGAATTTGTCCAATATTGCTAATAATGTGTACAAAATGAAGATACGTATTTATTTACTTTTATACGTCGTTCCAATCTCATTGAACATGTCCAGTAAATAATCACTACCGATGACTGTCGTTGAGTGATATTTTGACAAGTAACAAATCACTTTCTGTTCTGTCAATCCAAAAATTCTACATCTGCTAGTTGTCCAAGCTGATGCCTGATGACAAGACTATACCATCCTCATGAGCTGCCCTGTTCCGGTGAAGGGTATTCCAGAATACAAATTGCTACACAATGAACGGTGTACAAGCGCCTGTAAAGATAACACCCCCTCTTTTCTTCACAAGAGCCTGTCTAGTTAATCTTGTTAAATGTGTCAAAACAGATGATGTTCTAAATGTGGTGAAAGTATTGTGCTTCAGCTCCGGTCTTAAAGGGTTTTGGATGAAGTGTTTTGCAGATTATCTGATGTACCTGAAGTGTGGGTTTCCTTTATATGCCTACTGTACAGTACAGATACCTACAGCAAAATTTTTGAAAGAAGTCCGATCAAGGCCATCTACGAATTGTATCTATGAATTAAGATTATGTGCTGTCAAATTTAGTAGTGTCTTTTAGGTAGTTTTTATGAGGGTACATAATATCTTGTGTACCTCATAAAAACTATGTAAACGACACTACTAAATTTGACAGCATAAAATCTTAATTCATAGATGCAATTCGTAGATGGCCTTGATCGGACTTCTTTCAAAAATTTTACTGTACATGGGCTACGTATTAGGAATGACGATGGGTACCCGGGTACTCGAAACCTACCCGATAATAATGTACCCGGATATAAAATTTCTTACCCGATTACCCTAAATATACCCGCTGCTCGTTAATTACCCGATATCTTTTAATTACGCGAACAGTTTTCAGCTGCCGGAAAACTTGTATCTAAGAGAAGAGTTTTTTTACTACCATACCATAATTAACATAATTTATGTTAAGTTTTTTATAGAGATACAGTAGGTATATTATTTATTTGTATTACTTTTTTAAATAAATATATGTAAACAATAATAATGAATTTTATTAAAAAGTAAACTGCTAATATAAGGGTAACTGGTAATTAACAAATTAAAGAATTATGTATATGTACTTGAAGGATAATGGGTAATTAAAGGGTATCGGGTAATTAACGGGTAAAGGGTACTATCCGGGTAGTTGTTTCGGGTACTTGGGTACCAAAATTATTGGAATTCGTCATTCCTACTACGTATTATTAATAAATTAACGTTTTAGGGCCAATTTTAATTTAATTTATCGGTTTTATAGATTTCAAAGAACGATTAATAAATTTAAACTTTAATTAAGAATGGTGGTAGATACAGGAAAGTAAAAATTCTTCGGACTTGCATTCAATTAATAAAATTTATTCAGGCCGACGTTTTGGCTATACAATAGTCTTCACCAGGGCTAGAATGGTCTAGTCAAAAAAAGAAACCACATGTGGATAACGGAACATACAAGACGGACATTTAAAAATATAAATAAATAAATAAATATGAATAAATAAATATTTAAAACCAACATATCACAGAGGTAAAATCGTCAAAATTTAAAAAACTTGTTTTTGATGGATACAATAAACATGGAACTACAAATAACTACAGCAACGTATAAAACATTTATAAAAAACCAAAGTTGAGGACTCAATTTTTTAAAACCATTTTTCTATTTCGGTGTCTTTGTGACTTATAAACGCATTAAAATCACGTCGTTAAGAAGATCTATAAACGCACTGTTTTGCGCTTATCGTTTCTGGGATGAGGTGGTATGACTGCTTTCAAAACTGCCGTCAGTCAAGAATGGATTTTCATCTGTGAAGTTAGCGAGAAGAACTACCAATAAAACAGATAAAAAAGACCAAGATAAATCGCATTTTAAAAAATTACAAATAATTTCATAAGGTTTGTTATTGCACTCATCCTTTGTAAAACGCCGCAGAGCGGCTAGTTGTCCTTACTTGGAATCGTGCGTTAACAGATTGCCTTATGAAACTTTTTTTTTGAAATACAATTATTATTTCTATAAAACACACACCCAGAATCATTTCGAAATTAGCATGACGAAGACATTTGATGTACACAGAAAAAAAAAACATCTAAATTAACTAAATAAATCTGTAATTTTCAGTCTACTAATATGTTTTCGTTAAATTATCTAAGTTGATTTAGTTAAATTTTCTAAATTTGTAATAACAAATTATACTAATATTAAATACAAAACAAAAAACCTAATAAAGAAATCAACTAAATATATATTTAAATTTCCTATTTAGGTACTTACCTATTAGATAAATCACCGAAAATTGTAGGACAAAAATAATGAAGCCAAAATATAGTAAAATTAAATAAAATAACTAATTAAAATAACTATTTACGTATTTAAATTAACGATTTTTACAAAATATTTATTATCTATTTCGGGTTAGTTAAAATGCTAAATTAAGATTTGTAAATTATACTAAATTATTAGTAATATCTAATTATAATCAGACAAAATTTCAATTCTTTTTACCTTCCGTCACCTTTAGGTAAGGGAGGTATTGTCTTTGGTCAAAAAATTCGGTGGTGAGTTTTTAATGAATAAGCACGTTTTAAGATCCCTAGAATACGATTTTACTAATTTTACATTGATGTCTGTATGTGTGTGTGTCCGTGTGTGTGCCTGTGTGTGTCCGTGTGTGTATCCGTGTGTGTGTCTGTGTGTGTGTGTCCGTGTGTGTGTATGTGTGTGTATATGTGTGTGTATGTGTGTGTGTATGTGTGTGTGTATGTGTGTGTGTGTGTGTGTATGTGTGTGACAAATTTTTCTCCGACGATAACTCCAAAACTACAATTTTAAAAATTATGATTCTTTCGTATTCCTCTTCTTTACAACCATATGAAGAGCTGATTAGATTTTGATTATAATTGGTCAACCGGAAGTACCCTTATTTGAAGTTCTTAACAGTTTTTCTGGAAAAAACGTAGTTAAATATCAATTTTCGACATTTTATGATCATTAATATGAAAGAAAATCTTATTCCCAATACGATTTGATTATACAATTTCCTTCATATTCAATAGATATGATTATACATTTTCCTTCATATTCAATAGATATAGAGTTATAGAGAGATTAAGAGAGGTTAACTTTCAAAAATCAGTCAGCTTTCTAAAAATTATGGAAACAGCAGATATATTCAAAAAATTCTAATTGACAGATGTCAGTGTCAAGTGCAAAACCAAAGTGGAAAGTATAGGATCAGAAAATTACATTGCCAGAAGTCGAGACGAGACGAGACTTGGGGTCGGTCTCGTCTTGGTCTTGACTTAGTCTCGACTAGAGTGGTCTCGTCTTGGTCTTGTCGAGACGAGACTTGATGTCAGTCTCGTCTCGTCTCGAGTCTCGACAAGACTCTCGACTTTGCCTCCATTAACATTTTTTTTATAATCCCATCTAATAGTACATAAAATTCTAAGAACAGCAGTACAATCGCGATTCAAAAATTCCAAATAATATTAGAGATATTTATTATTTTTTCTGTAAATATCAACTTGATATTTGAGCTCTTGAAATAATTAATATGAAAATATACATACATACCGAGTGTTGTTTCTTGTTAATAAACATAAAATATATAATTTCAAATCCTTAGCTACAGTATGAATCACAGCAATGCATTTATATTATTAGCAATAGTTAAATAGGTATGTATATGTTTAAATGAAGCAGTAAGTAAATGGACAAAAATCCCCAAAAAAAAAAAAATTCTTTCGCTATTTTTTTTATATTTTTCTAAATAAATGTTAAATAAGTAGATAACTAAAACTTAACCTTTCGCGTATCCCCTAGTACGCGTACCACACTTATTTGAAAAACAAATAAATTATAATAAACTTGCTTAAATTTATAAAATTAGTAACTAAGAAACTTTAATAATAACAGTTGTACGGTTTAACGAATTATAAATAGAGTAACTTTCCAAAATCAGTCAGCTTTACTATAATCATAGAAACAGCTGATATATTCAAAAAATTGTAATTGACAGATGTCAGTGTCAAGTACAATATACATAATGATTGTTCGTGTTATAATTGTATTGGATTCATATTTTTTCCAAAGAACGTTCGGTATGGAATTTGTAAAAAATAGTATGTGTTCGTGTTATAATTTTATTGCATATATAGAATCTTTTCTAGGGAACTTTTGATGTGGGATTGGTACAAAATACATCAAATTGACGGAAGGTCTTATGCTAGCCACAACAGATTTTTTATGTACCTACTAAAACTTCTTTTACATGTTGTAGAAGGTAGAGTTAAAAATAAAATCAAGCCATGGAGTAAAAATGGATAGAATTTTTTGGAGATATCTAATAATTCTTCATATGGTATTTCTTTCTCAAGAGGTTCCTCTTTTCACTTATGAAACCATAATAATGATTCCTCATAAAAATTGTCTATGTTATGTTTCATTTAATTCTTTATCATACGTTTATACTTTTCTTTATTACATATTTTTATATTTTTAGGATGCAAAATTGTTAGATTGACTAAAGTATTGTATTCGGAAATATTTGGATTTGGGTTGGGCAAACCTACCTACTTTTATTACTAGCAGATGTCTAAAAGTGGTTGTTATTGTCTGGTAATATGCAGCATTTATAGCACTGTTGTAAAATTTATTGTTCCATTATTGGATTTTTACAAGAAAAGAAATGTTGTGTTATTTTTTACCCATTTTTTAAAAATTATATTATATTAGGGAATTGGAAAAACAGTTTGTTTTACACCTTTGTGCATACAAAGTTTTAAGAACATTATTAAAGAAGGGCTTGTACATTACGACTTTTATATTTCTATTTTCTTTAAGTAAACGTTGATTATTGTTTTCAATTTTTTAATAGAATGAATTTATACAATGTATTTTAATTTTCTCAGGGGGCGCCCCATCCCTGGCCGCCCTGTATACGGCCATGGGCACCGGGCGAGTGTACTTGCATTTTGCATGTGTTCTTACGAGAAATGCTTAATACCAGTTTCTTAGAATATCTGATACCAATTTTCCCAAATTGTTATACCTGTAACTACATATTTTAACAATGTCACTTACATTTCACTTTGTTGAGATAAAGTTTTACTTTCATTATACATGTAAAAGATACATAAACTTTTATCTTTTTTTTACTAAATGATACATGCGATATTATTCATATGTTTCAATGGAAGAATTATTTAGGTGAATAAGAAGTACATCCGTTGAAAATGTAGAATATGGTTATTTTAAAACGGGAATTTCCCTAAGATCGTAAAATCTTTGTGTGCATTTTCGCAAAATTCTAAGAATCACAATAGATTCTTTAAAAATAAAAGAAAAATAATGTATATTTGAAGGGAACGTTACTTTTGTTATAATATATTAATCTAATAAATAAAACTGAAGTACATTGCTAACTTGCAGAATGCACCACAGATGTAACTTTTGTGTGCTATTTGAAAATTGGAAATATTTTTGAAGATGAAGTCAGTATTTCATATACCAAATTGTACCAATATATTAATTGAGAATTAAACAAAAATTAAATTAAAATAACATGTGTAGTATAAAATAAAGGTTGATATTAATTTAATAAAAAATATTGGTGCATTAAAATAACATAAGAATTCTAAATTGATACTGTTTTCATTTCATCCCACTTACATTGTAATTTAAATTAATTTAAAACTTATATCTGGATTATTTAGATGAATAAGGAATACATCATATTTACATAAATTAATGTTTCTGGGACACAATTATGAAAGTAGAAAATTACAAAATTTGAAAAATTAATATCTCTCTTATTTATTCGAATTTTCAATCAGTATTTACAGCAATACTCTCAGTTTTTGAAGGACTTTTAGAATAGGTATATGTTTAAAAAAATACCTTTGATCTGAAGTCGAGAGTCTTGTCGAGACTCAAGACTTTCTCGACAAGACTTGATATTAGTCTCGTCTCGTCTCGACTTTTCTAGTCGAGACCAAATGATGGTCTCGTCTCGACAAGACCAAGACGAGACGAGACCAAGACCAAGACTGGTCTTGGTCTTGTGGCAACACTAGTAGCAGAATATTTGAGAGAGGAAGAACTGTGTGAAGAAGATGCGTTGGATAGGAATGAAGAAGTGTGAAGTGCAATTTACAGAATGTACTATATTCGTGTTATAATTATATTGAATTTATAGAATCTTTTCAAAGGAACTTGCAATATGGAATTTGTAAAAAATAGTGTGTTCGTGTTACAATTTTGCAGGATATATAGAATCTTTTCCAAGGAACTTTTGGTATCGAATTGACGGAAGTTTTTGTGCTGGCCACAACAGATTTTTTTTTTCTGTGTACACATCCAGTAGGACCGAGTATATTCGCGAACTGCTAATTAAGTAACAATGAACAAAAATTGTTTTATAATCAATTTGTACACCCCATTCCACGAAGCCTGCAAGCTACCATCCGTCTACAAATCATCGCGAACAGAAAGTAAAAACAAAAACACGCCCACATTTGACTCAATTTTATATTAAATACCGCGTTTACTCTAAACAAAAAACCGTATATTTCGCGAGAATTAATCCATTATGAACCTGCCTGGAGCGCTAACGTTCACAAAACACAGCCTAGCGAGCAGTCAAATAATATTTCATTGAAAGCCGTTGTACATACGACCAGTGCTCTGTGCGCCTCTTACGGCAAGTAGGCAAAACTCGTCCTTATCACGACTGCAGCCCGCGCCGTCGAACGGTACTCGTTGGAACTAATTAATTATCGAGTTGCAGTTAATTACAGCCGTAACGAAACCGCCCCCGCACCCCGCGGAAGGGTGACGCGCTGACGCCACCATAGCCTGCTTTGTTTTCCTATAATTCAATTTTGTGCTCGTGGAGAGAAACAGTGGCGGCTGAGAAGCTGAGATTCAGGTTTCTGGATGGAAGGAATAAGGAAGTTTTTATGCCTAGTACGCATGTGCATAATGCTAATCTATAGAGTTGTGCTACACATATGATGGCATGTGCTAATTATCAACAGAGATGGAAAATGTTTGCTTTTTGAGAAAAAGTTTCATTTAAAAATAAATGGTTTCAGGAATGTTTACAAAAAGGAATGTGGAATGTACTTTTATATAAGTATATTACATGATGAAGTACAGGATTCAAAGAATACTATTTAAAATAAAGTATTTGTTTTCGAATACAACCAAATACTTTTCCATTCAATTATAATTTCTCTTAATTTTCAGTAATGGCCTCTTGGTTAAAGAGTTTGCATTATAAACGAAAGGTCGGAGTTTGATTCCCACACTCGACAAAAATATGTATAACCAATATAAGACTCATGCAGAGGCTGCATGCACTTTCAAAATGCAAGTAAAATATGAATGAAATAGCTAATGGAATTTCTATTTAGCTAGCATACTACATTGTACCATTACGAGTGTAATTTTGAATATTTTTTAATTTCCTATTATTTTGTTCGTAATAAAAAATTCTTCATTTTTGTTATTAAAAAAATACAGGCATGCATTGATACTTTTTGTTAGTGATTCTGTCGAGACGAGATATTTCTCGATTCTCGTCCCGTCTCGTACCTACTCGACAGAAATGAAAAAATATTTTACGAGACTAGATATATTTGCCGAAATCTCAATTCTCGAAAATTGTTTCGAGATTTCTCGGTTGTTATTTTTCTCATGAGTTATATTTGCAAACGTGTGAAATTTATCATATTTTTAGTGATATCTGTCTCTATTTCGCTATGTCATTTTTAAACAAAAAGATAATAAAGTATTTGACATTTTATCTGTCAGAATTTGTTAAGCGTGCATTACACGATGAAGTTTTTCTATTCAAGTGAATTGAAAAGTTTTCTCTCTTGCACAATGTCATGAGTGCAAGAGAGACAAATGAATAGACTTTTAACGAAAAACTTGTAAAGAAAAACTGGAACATGCGCTACTTTTTCTTAAAAGTCCCTAAAAAATTTTAATTGTAAAGTAACTGTCAAATATCATTTGTGTTTATATTTTTTGATGTATACATAAGTGTTATAAGTGATTAATATTAAACTGAAAAATGGCAAAATGGGATAGAGAAATAATTGAAATCTTAATGTAAGTATAACTTAAATTTTGACACTTGGATATTTTATAAATATACTTGTAAGGTCACTTATAAAGATACTTTTCACACTTCAAAATAAAAACTTCATCGTGTCATCCAGGCTTTAGCTAAGATTTTTAGCGTTATTTTCTTTTTAGTGTTTTATAACAGATAAGAAAATGCTAGATAAATATTAAATTAATAAAATTATAACATAATAAAATTTGCACTAGTTTTAGGTTATATCAAATTTTGACAGATAAAACAACAAATACTTATCTTTTTGTTCAAATTACTATTAATACAAAATTTGTGAGTGGATAGAAAAAGTGTGATGCATTGATGAAGTCATTTAAGTGCGAGATTGTAAGCCGGGACTAGACTCCATCCCGTCTCCGGACTTGGACTCAATTAAGTCAAAAATGCTTGGAATCCGGGCGGCGGCGGGCGTCGTAATGAAATGCAGTTCCAGTTGCCGGTGGCGCATGAACCCCCCTCCCACACCAGCACCAGCACATCACTTTACACCGAGATGAATAAGTTTAATTAAACCACCCCTGAGCCTTTTATTATCCACCACGCCACGGCCCCACGTGACCCGACTCCAACTGCAACGGACATTCCTTCATCTTATTCTTTATTGCTTTTTTCTTTTGCTTTTGCTTTCTGCTCTTTCCTTTCTTCTATTCTGATTGATTCATTACAGCGGAAGGTGTCAACGAGATTTTAATGCCAATAGCAATGGCTGACATCAAAACCAAAATGGTAATTATTGTTTGCATCCAAGCTATTAACATGCTACCTACATGCTACATGGTTATATGTTACGCTGTGTACTACACATAAAGAGAAAATTATTCACTTATTAATAGCCATTTATGAGTACATCATTATCTTAAGTCTTCCTATATCCATGCAACTTATAAATCAGGTTAACATTAAAATTAAATAAATCATGATCTGTAATTGATTTTATCATTTGTTTCTTAATAATTTTTTTTTTGACTCCAAAAAATTAATATTTCAAATTTTATTCATGTTTAAAACAAAAGAATGTAGACTTGTTATACATCGTTGAAAGTTTTATAAAATAGGTAAAAAGATCCTATGATGGTGGGTTATATGGCACGGCGTGTATTAAGAAGAGATAATAAATAAATAAATAAATAAATATATCATTACGGCATATTACCCATTTCTCGGTGTGCCAGTATCTACAACACATGTAGACATCGGTAATAATGACGATATATTTTACGGTGTGGGCGCTTACCAGGCGTCACCTCACAGGCACTGATAGCTGGTGTGGAGAGTGCAACACAGGGGTCACTTTTGTGCCATTTAAAATTGGAAATATTTGGCGTCTGTTGGGATCGAACCTGGTTCCCCCAGGTTGACGACCAGACACTTAGGCACGCGGCCACGGGACCCCTTTAAGAAGAGATAGCTATGTATTATCACAATTTTGAACAGAGAATAGCTTTATTTTATAGTATTAATGACAAAAACACAAATAAAAACATTTCTTAATTATATTTAAAAATTTAATTATCCCTTCAATAAAAATAAATAATTTTATTATATAACAAAATACAAACACAAAAAAATTTAATTTTTCTTCTAAAATAATGCTAAAGTGTTACCAGGCGTCACCTCACGGGCACTCATAGCTGGCGTGGAGAGTGCACCACAGGGGTCACTTTTGTGCCATTTAAAATTGGAAATATTTGGCGTCTGTCGGTAAAATATATCGTCATCATTACCGATGTCTACATGTGTTGTAGATACTGGCACACCCAGAAATGGGTAATATGCCGTTAAAAGTATAATAAAAATTAATTAGAATATATTCAGAAAAAAAATTTATCGAAACAAAATCCGGGTTTTGGAGATAAAATATTCAGATGTTCTTCATTATGAGAATGTAGGTAATATTGATGGATATAATAAGGGCGCTTTAATTGGTTCAATAATGGCTGATAAACCTCCCGCTTAATAGCTAGCTCAGTGAAAATATTTGGAAAGAGGAGCGTTAGTAATATTTTCATGGATAATCACTTGACGTACAGCGGTAGCAGAGAATTCCTCGTACCGTGCAGCAGGTATATACCTGGCCCGGCCCCGTAACATGAGCAGTTTTTACCGTCGGGTATAAATTTAGGGACTTTATTCACCTTGAATAATTAAGCTAGGGAATTCTTAATATTTTAATCAAGTTTATTTAGACGTTGATGAGCGCGAATTAAATGCGCGGGTGTATACCCAACGTTCATTCGCTCATTATCATGGAATCCAATACGAACAACGAGAAATATGCCATAATCAAACTTTAAAACGCAATTATTACTTTTCACAATATATGAATAACCTTTTAATTATTATATGGAATACGAAATATGTATTTATTATTCTCACGCTATACTTTCGTTTAATGCAAAATTAAATGCTCCAGAATAAGGTAGTTGCGCATTTTCCAATTTATTTATTTATTTTTGAATGAATTGTTCATTTTATTCACTTTAATACATGCTTTACGTCTGGCAACAGTATTTTTTTCAAAATATAATTTGTTTAAAAATATTCTTATTTAAAATTTTCCCGTACGTGACGTGTATTATTAATACCAATCACAGGTTTTCTTGCCCTATCGGTACACTCTCGGTAGTACACTCTGTACTAATGTTGTTTACGCTTATGACAGTTTCGTATGTGTCAAATTATTTCCATATTGTCAAAGATATTCATTCGATATTTCAAAAGAAATTATTCATTTTCACACAAATTCATTAGTTTCATTACCACGTCTTAAATTTGCTGATATAGAAAAGGAGAATAAAATATGATTTTCACACAAAACAGTCGTCTACAAGTAAAACAGGATAAATGTCAACTAAAAATGACATTTATGTACAGGTGGAACAAATTCGAGTTACGTATATGAAAAACTTTTTTATTATGCATCCTACAGAAAATTGATGTAGGTGTTTATGGGCTAACTTTTTGAGACAACTTTAATAGGCACCACAGGAATTTTCGATCGCCTTTTGTATTTTGCAAATTTTTATATTTTTTCATTTTTACCTCTCACTAAGAGAGGTATTGGATTCATGCTAAAATTCGCATATCCAGATTTTATTGAATAAGCACGATTTAAGGTCCATACAATCCGATTATAACATTTTTAAAATGATGTATGTGTGTGTGTGTGTGTGTGTGTGTGTGTGTGTGGATGTGTGTATGTGTGTGTGTATGTATGTATGTATGTCTGGATGTTGTAGTCACGATTCCTCAAAAACTATAAGACTTAAAAAATATTTAACTGCAGTTTCCTCAATCTGACATTCCTGGGAAGAGCTGAAAAGATTTTGGTAACAATTCTAAATATAATTTTTTGGGAGTTTTTTTTATTAAATATTGAAGAACATAAAATTCTCCATCTAATACACTTAAAAATTTTATTATATCTTGTATAGATTTAGAGATAAAGACTCTATAATTTATAGAGTAAACTAATCGCAGAGGCCAAGGCACTAAGGAAACCAGTTGACAAATTCTAATGTTTATAACATGACACATGTCATTGTCAAATATCAACAGTTTTAGTAACATTCTGTTAGCTTTTTCTGGGAAGTATATTTAACTTTTCTTATTGTTTTATTAATTAAATATTTAAAATTGTAGGTAAAATTGTGGTAAAATGCATAAATCCATCAGAAATACCGCCAATCTGGTTAATGAAATGGAACATTCTTTGACATTTAGAAACTTCCTCATACAATGAAAAATAGATATAATTAGAATTATATGTGTGCAGAAGAGGTATGTTAAATGTAATAAAAAACAATATTTGGGTAATGTTCTGGAAGATTTTGTTATAAAAACGACGGTTCGAAAGCGAAGTGCCATACTATACTTATATAGCCTAATATGGAAATGGCACGTTTTAAGTTTAATGGCGATATCTGCGATAAAGCAGATTGGCACACCCAGAAATGGGTAATATGCCGTGATGATATATTTATTTTTATTTATTTATTTATGGAAATGGCGAGAGGTCTTGTGCTGGCCACAACAGATTTTTTTTAAAGGCTTTTTAAAAGTGAGTAGTTTACAATAGCCAACTATAATCTACGAACACCACGGCATCTATATAATATTGCAATAAATTTTTACTGTTATTTAGGTAAGAATTATTAGACCTTTAAAAACGATGTAGCATGTCTCTTGGAATTACCCTACATATGAGTATAAATTTAAATAATGCCAAATATCTCTAATTAATTATTCTTAATAGCGGAAATAAATATCTTGTAAATGAATTAATTGTATAATTTCGCAATTACATGCAAATGTATTCCAAGACAGCAACATCCACATTCCAGCTAATACTCCTTCTAAACGCGTACTCAAGATTAAGGTTTGCGGTTTGTCCAAATTTATTAATTTTCATTACACCCCACATGTAGAAAATAACCTCAAGTTCGCTTATCCCAATAGGCTTCCATGTACATGTACACCCCATCCTCCTTCTCACAACAACAAAGTACGCCATTCCTAGTAAGCGCTAAACATACGAGCTTTAATTTCACAATAAACCAGGCCGAGAGCCAGCATCAGCTGCTGTGCAACATAATTGCACAAGAATAATATAATGCAAGAATGTAAGGAATCTCTGAGGATGAGAGACCCCAAGAAGAAGGGGTGGAGATAGCGGCGGTGGGCTACAGAGAATGGAGGACGACTCCAGACGGGATTAGAGATGCATGTCTTAATCTCACCTTCCTCTAAATGACTCCAACACAATTAAATTACCCGGAGAAAAATGTTTATTAGATTCCATTTACAAATAAGTAAATTCTGATGGTTACAATAGCTATTTGTATATTAAGAGCGCAAAATGGGATATTGTCGATTGGCATTCTCTCGAAATCGAATTTGTCCATTTGCGATCGAAACACACACACGATTTTTTCTACAGTCGCCACAATGGAGTCCTCCACCATACCAAACATGTACACTTTGTATTTTCAGTACTACTCAATAAATAACGATTATATTTTTACCTCCCGCTACCCTTGGTAAGGGAGGTATAGGGATCGTGATAAAAATCACATATCGAGATTTTAGTAAATGACTGCGTTTTAAGGTCCCTAGAATCCATTTTTAACATTTTCACGATGATGTCTGTATGTGTGTATGTGTGTGCATGTGTATGAATTTTCTCTTCGCTTTAACTCAAATACTATCATTCAGAAAATTCTGAAACCTTGTATTTCTACCCTATTCTAATACGAAAAGAAATTATTAGATTTTGGTGTAAATCGGATAAACGGAAATGCACTTTACTTGAAGCTCATAATAGTTTTTTTTCAAAAAATACCATTAAATACCACTTTTTCGCATTATGTCGTTATGAAAATTATAGATTATTGAATTTTGTACAACTATACATTAATACTTTTTTTTTTATTTTGCCAGAGTGTCTGGTCACGAATCTGGGGGAACCGGGTTCGATCCCGACCGGCGCCAAATATTTCCAATTTTAAAAGGCACAAAAGTGACCCCTGTGATGCACTCTCCACGCCAGCTATGAGTGCCCGTGAGGTGACGCCTGGTAACGGTAAGCGCCCGCACAGTAAAATATATTCTCATCATTACCGATGTCTACATGTTTTGTAGATACTGGCATACCCAGAAATGGGTAATATGCCGTGATGAGATATATATATATATTACAGATAAATTTAAAAATCATTTTTTCTTTTTTTAATCCCGAAGCCTAAGATAAACACAATTTTATTTTTCAAATGAATGTAACTGACAGGTAAACGTCATTGCCAAAAAACTAAACACTTCAAATTAATAATAGTGACATATTAAATAATATAGAAAATCGTAAATAAAGCAATAGTTATATGCAATGGAACAAACTATAGTTTGAAGCATTACTAAATAAGTAGATTTTTATTTAAATTAATAAAAATTAAATAGCGGGAGGTTTTGTGTAGGCCACATCAGATTTTTAAATTTTAATATATCGTTATTTTCCATTCTTCTTGAGCTATTGCTTTAATCTAATCTGAGCATTTTTACTATGGTTTTGTAAATGAATGCCCTATTTTATTTCTGTATTCCTTTAAACAGCAGTATTGCATTTTGTTTGGTTATGTAATATACGGACAGAGCAGTCATATGTCAGATTGATTTGTGGCGATGGTAAATGTGTAAGTAACTACATCGCCATTAGTTCCTGAATAAAAGTTCCCATTAAGAATGTAGACAAGTGACATTTCTCAACATTTTATAGTTAGAAATTCGGACAGCGAGCGTTTTTCTGCTTTATCGCGCATGAGCGGCAAAGTGAGATTTTGCGTTGACAAAAGCGAGCGCAAATGCATACTTTGTATATAGGCTGTAGAAAAAAAAATTACAACAGACGAAATTCAGCACAATGATTGTTTATTTTTAGACAAATAAATTTGAAATCGTTAAGAACATTAATTCAGAAAATATGCAGGTTTTTATCAAGCAGATTATTTATTCGACATTTCTTCAATATGATTCAAATTCAATTTAAATATGAACATTAAACAACCAGCGATACATTGACAAGATCCTAATATCGGAAGTTGCTTCACATATTCAACTCCACCCAGCAGTCGTATTTCAGCAGGATAACGCGACCCCATGTCGAGAAAATACCTGTGCTTCCATGGCCGGACCATTCTCCAGATTTGAAAATCTGGTGAGGATCAAATCTTCAATTAATGCTCTATTACCATATAAATAGCTCTATTGTCTTCTACGCTTATTTTATTAAAAGCAACAATGTTCTTTTCGGTAAAAGCTGTACGAGAACACCTTGGTCCTTTTCAGTATTTAACATATTTTTTTTTCCTTCTAATGATTTAAACCAGCGACTAATTGTAATCAAAAAACGCACTTTTTTATTAAAAACTAAATTGAAACTTTGTTTGCACTCATTAGTACTTAAGGTGGATATATAACTCACACAGAACACAGAACATAATTTAGCATAGAAAACATACAAATTGGTCATACGGAAAATAATATATCCATTTATAAGAGACACAGCGCACAGAACATAATTTAGCACAGCACATGAATTGACCAATGTTCAATTTTCTATGTCTGTGCTGTGCGCCTTATGTTTTTCGTACATCTTCGTAACATTTCGTGGTAGTTTGAATAAATATTTGTAAATACCGCTACGAGGGTGAAACACGTGTCAGTGATTTGTTGGTTAAAATGGACATCAAACATTTGTATGAATTTAATCATAAATAACAAAACCAAATAATAACACGAACTCAAAATTAAATCTGACAAAATTTATAAAAAAAATCTGATGTGGCCAACACAAAACCTCCCGCAATTTAATTTTTATTAATAAAAATACATACCTACGTATTTACTAATGCTGCAGACTGTTCCAGTGCATATAACTATTGCTTTCTTTACTATTTTCTTTTTAAAATGTCCCTATTATTAATTTGAAATGATTAGTTTTTTGACAGTGACTTAATTTTTATTAATTTAAATACATACCTACATATTTACTAATGCTGGAAACTCTATAAGTTCCTTTGAATATAACATATATTGCTTCATTTACTATTTTCTTTTTAAAATGTCATCATTACCAATTTGAAATGATAGATTCTTTGACAGTGATATATACTTGTCAGTTACATTCATTTGAAATATGAACTGTGTAACAAAGGAATTGTGTTTATCTTAGGCATAGGGATTTGAAAGAAAAATTGATTTTTAAATTTATCTGTAAAATATATAGAAAAAGTGTTAATGTATACCTGTAGAAAATTCAATAATCTTTAATTTTCATAATGACAAAATACAAAAAATGGCATTTAATGGTATTTTTTGAAGAAAAAACATCATCGTGAAAATGTTAAAATTAGATTCTAGGGACCTTAAAACGTGGTCATTTGCTAAAATCTCGATATGTGATTTTTAGCACGGTTCCTATACCTCCCTTACCAAGGGTAGCGGGAGGTAAAATTTCACATTCAAGAAAAACATTTGTTTTTTTTATTATTATTTGAAAATGACAGATACTTCTTTTACTTCTTATTTTCATTATGTTTTGTGTGACATTATAAAACCCCCTGAAAAAATTCTATGTTTTCTATGCTAAATTATGTTCTATGTTCTGTGTTACAAATCCATTTTTAGGTAAACCTTTTTTGAAATCTTATTAAATTATGATTCGACAATAGTAGTGAAAATTGTGTTGATCAAGGCCTACCTGATTTTATTATTCCCAATAATTCTATAGTATGTTTATTTTCTTTTTGTCCAAATATTTCAATAAAATTAAATATTGACTTTCATATTGACCTTTGATTAGTAATTACTCTATTTCATGAAACTATTTTCATTTAATTGTTTAAATTCCTTGCTAAAATTCCTTTTGTACGCCTTTGTTGATAGAACAAGGACAGCACAGGTCAGGCTGGAAGAAACACCAACTGGCGCAGATCTAGGCGAGACGCTGCAATAAGCTATCTTGCGGCTTAATTACTTTCACAGAGACGTTACTTAATTTGGGAATTTCATTTGCAGCATCAGTGTACATGCACAAATCAGCGAGTAAGCTACGCAACGCAGGAATCGTAGGATGGAGCAGGAGCAGTCTCGCGACGACGGCGAGCCGGTGTTGCATACTCACATTCCCTCTTTGCGTCGCGTTGCGTCCTCTTCACGGTTCTTTCTCTCCCTCGCGTTAGATGTCTCTGTCTTACAACTCCAACTCGTCTCTCACTCTTCATATATTACCATACTTCCACAAATCTTTAAATTTCAACGTCAAAGCTTGTTTTTAATTCGTTTTGTGTAGGCTTTTATAATTAGCTAAATGATATGAAAAATGAGTAATTTTGTCCTTTAATTTTGATTGGCTTATAAAACATTTATATTTGTTATACACTACCCCTTCAAAATTTTTTACTACTTAAGTATATTAATATATACTATTTATTTTTAACAAAACCGGTATTGTACTTACTATGAAGGACCTTTACCGACATCTTTTCAAGGATACTCAACTCCTTTTTTTTAAAGGGCCGTTCGAAGAGGTATTTCGTGTTATTTACAATTTGTGATAACAAACATAGTTCAAAATTTTGAAAAAAAATAAAAATCAATGTGTTCTTTGGAAAAAATATCCTACCTGCCACAATTGACATATAAAATCATTGGCATTATGGCAGGTAATAGGAATTTGGGACTTTTACATTGAAAAACTACATGCTTATCTTTAAGATAATTGGATCTTGATATTCAATAAACAATATAAATTGTACGTCTATGCAAAAAAAAGTAAGACGTTAGTTTTGGTAATCAACGTTTTTTAAGAGAACACATTTAATTATTTACAATCTTTTTAACTATGATGTAACTGGTCAGTTTTAAGGGGCCCCAGTTATTATAGAAAGCATGTAAAACAAGAATTATTGCCAGATTTGCTATCTATGGGGTTAGTTCTACCATCGGTTATACTATTATTTTAACAATAACAACCTGTATATTTGTATTTTACAGTTATTTTTCGTTGACCGCTTTTTTTTTACTTTAATGGCCGATTGCACCAATGTAAATTAAATATTAAGCATAATTTAAATTGACAGTATTGCATCGAAATTAGTGATGCCGCGAGATCTCGCATTTTCGAGATCTCGTCTCGAATTTCTCGAATTTTCGAGACGAGATTAACCTTATTCTCGTCTCGATATTTCGAGTCGAAACGAGAGTAATGCCCTCGAGATTTGCTCGAGACGAGAGTAGAAATTCGAGATCTCGATTGTAAAATTCATTGTTTATTTTCTAAACATCCTTTAACATAACCTAACGCACAATACACTTAAATCAAGATGATCTATTTAACCTAGGCAGAACTAGTTTATCCTAAAATCGAATTTAACCCGTAACATATTCATACATATATTTCATTGGGATCACTGTATCGTCAGAAAGAGCGAAGAAAAAGGTAGATAAATATAAAAATGAATCATTTTTACCTCTCGCTAAGAGAGATATCGGATTCATCCTAAAAATTACGTATCCAGATTTTAGTGAATAAACACGATTTAAGGTCCCTACAATCACAATCCGATTTTAACATTTTTACGATGATATCTGTGTGTATGCGTGTGCGTGTGCGTGTGTGTGTATGTGTAGATGTTGGAAGTACGAATCCTCAAAAACTATAAAACTTAAGACCTATTTAACCATGAATTCCTCAATCTGACTAGTGTTGCCAGAAGTCGAGACGAGACGAGACTTGGGGTCGGTCTCGTCTTGGTCTTGACTTAGTCTCGACTAGAGTGGTCTCGTCTTGGTCTTGTCGAGACGAGACTTGATGTCAGTCTCGTCTCGTCTCGAGTCTCGACAAGACTCTCGACTTTGTCTCCATTAACATTTTTTTTTATAATCCCATCTAATAGTACATAAAATTCTAAGAACAGCAGTACAATCGCGATTCAAAAATTCCAAATAATATTAGAGATATTTATTATTTTTTCTGTAAATATCAACTTGATACTTGAGCTCTTGAAATAATTAATATGAAAATATACATACATACCGAGTGTTGTTTCTTGTTAATAAACATAAAATATATAATTTCAAATCCTTAGCTACAGAATGAATCACAGCAATGCATTTATATTATTAGCAATAGTTAAATAGGTATGTATATGTTTAAATGAAGCAGTAAGTAAATGGACAAAAATCCCCAAAAAAAAAAAAAATTCTTTCGCTATTTTTTTTATATTTTTCTAAATAAATGTTAAATAAGTAGATAACTAAATCATAGAAACAGCTGATATATTCAAAAAATTGTAATTGACAGATGTCAGTGTCAAGTACAATATACATAATGATTGTTCGTTTTATAATTGTATTGGATTCATATTTTTTCCAAAGAACGTTCGGTATGGAATTTGTAAAAAAATAGTATGTGTTCGTGTTATAATTTTATTGAATATATAGAATCTTTTCTAAGGAACTTTTGATGTGGGATTGGTACAAAAAACATCAAATTGACGGAAGGTCTTATGCTAGCCACAACAGATTTTTTATGTACCTACTAAAACTTCTTTTACATGTTGTAGAAGGTAGAGTTAAAAATAAAATCAAGCCATGGAGTAAAAATGGATAGAATTTTTTGGAGTTATCTAATAATTCTTCATATGGTATTTCTTTCTCAAGAGGTTCCTCTTTCCACTTATGAAACCATAATAATGATTCCTCATAAAAATTGTCTATGTTATGTTTCATTTAATTCTTTATCGTACGTTTATACTTTTCTTTATTACATATTTTTATATTTTTAGGATGCAAAATTGTTAGATTGACTAAAGTATTGTATTCGGAAATATTTGGATTTGGGTTGGGCAAACCTACCTACTTTTATTACTAGCAGATGTCTAAAAGTGGTTGTTATTGTCTGGTAATATGCAGCATTTATAGCACCGTTGTAAAATTTATTGTTCCATTATTGGATTTTTACAAGAAAAGAAATGTTGTGTTATTTTTTATCCATTTTTTAAAAATTATATTATATTAGGGAATTGGAAACACAGTTTGTTTTACACATTTGTGCATACAAAGTTTTAAGAACATTATTAAAGAAGGGCTTGTACATTACGACTTTTATATTTCTATTTTCTTTAAGTAAACGTTGATTATTGTTTTCAATTTTTTCATATGAATGAATTTATACAATGTATTTTAATTTTCTCAGGCACCCCCCCACCCTGGCCCCCTGTATACGCCTATGGGCACCGGGCGAGTGTACTTGCATTTTGCATGTGTTCTTACGAGAAATGCTTAATACCAGTTTCTTAGAATATCTGATACCAATTTTCCCAAATTGTTATACCTGTAACTACATATTTTAACAATGTCCCTTACATTTCACTTTGTTGAGATAAAGTTTTACTATCATTATACATGTAAAAGATACATAAACTTTTATCTTTTTTTTACTAAATGATACATGCGATATTATTCATATGTTTCAATGGAAGAATTATTTAGGTGAATAAGAAGTACATCCGTTGAAAATGTAGAATATGGTTATTTTAAAACGGGAATTTCCCTAAGATCGTAAAATCTTTGTGTGCATTTTCGCAAAATTCTAAGAATCACAATAGATTCTTTAAAAATAAAAGAAAAATAATATATATTTGAAGGGAACGTTACTTTTGTTATAATATATTAATTTAATAAATAAAACTGAAGTACATTGCTAACTTGCAGAATGCACCTCAGATGTAACTTTTGTGTGCTATTTAAAAATTGGAAATATTTTTGAAGATGAAGTCAGTATTTCATTACCCAATTGTACCAATATATTAATTGAGAATTAAACAAAAATTAAATTAAAATAACATGTGTAGTATAAAATAAAGGTTGATCTTAATTTAATAAAAAATATTGGTGCATTAAAATAACATAAGAATTCTAAATTGATACTGTTTTCATTTCATCCCACTTACATTGTAATTTAAATTCATTTAAAACTTATATTTGGATTATTTAGATGAATAAGGAATACATCATATTTACATAAATTAATGTTTCTGGGACACAATTATGAAAGTAGAAAATTACAAAATTTGAAAAATTAATATCTCTCTTATTTATTCGAATTTTCAATCAGTATTTACAGCAATACTCTCAGTTTTTGAAGGACTTTTAGAATAGGTATATGTTTAAAAAAATACCTTTGATCTGAAGTCGAGAGTCTTGTCGAGACTCAAGACTTTCTCGACAAGACTTGATGCTAGTCTCGTCTCGTCTCGACTTTTCTAGTCGAGACCAAATGATGGTCTCGTCTCGACAAGACCAAGACGAGACGAGACCAAGACCAAGACTGGTCTTGGTCTTGTGGCAACACTAAATCTGACATTCCTGGGAAGAGTTTGAAAGGTTTTGGTAATAATTGGACAACCGGAAGTAGTATTTTTTTTAAAAAAATCTTCTAAATATTATATTTTGGAAATTTATGTTATTACAAAAATATTAAAGAATATAAAATTCTCTGTCCAATACATTGAACATTTTTATTATATTTTCTATAGATTTAGAAATAGAGAATTATAAATATATAAAATAATCCATTGTATAATAAATCAAAAACCCCATGGAAACCAGTTGAAAAATTAAAATATTTGTAATTGACATAAATGTCACTATCAAAAATCCAGAGACACTAAAGGCTTTCCTTTATATTTTCATTAATTATATATTTAAAATTATAGATATAGCTGCCGCACGTTAAGTTGACACTGTCCTTGAATGCGGAAAACCTAAAATTGGTACTTGGACAAGTCGAGATGTACTAGTAATTATAATATGCTATTGTCATAACGTGGAAAAGACTCCGTCAACATCTAAATTGGTATAAAAAAGGGGATTCATTTATAAGCCAAAGTTTGTACAGTATCAAGTCAAATAAATACGCGCTTGCTATACCTATATTTCATCATATACCCTTCAGAAATTCCGCCAATCTCGTCAATGAATTGGAAGTATCTCGAACATTTAAAAGAGTAAAAGGAAATTTGTTCATAGATTGGATTGAAAAATATGGTTTAGATGTAATTAGAACTTTTTGTGTCATTAAAAATTACTTGTTTGACATTTGGATAGACTGCTAGATTAAATTTATTTTAAAAATTTAGCAGTGCAGACACTCAGATTTTATTTTTTTCTGTGTGAACCGTAACAGATATCACAAATTACACAGAGAGAGAGAAAAGTTTACTATTGAATGTATCTTTCTGAAGAAAAATAATTTCACGTTTTCGGCATTGCCATTAAAAAGTTACGGTCTAATTAATGTTGGGAGACCTAAGTTTCATACACTAGTGGTTCACTAATAATAACAAGTATCACCTTAAAATATGACTTATAACCATATAAACTGTCATACCAAATTTCATTCAAATCGAATAAAGCGTCCGATTATTATAAGCAAAATTATTTTTTTTTCGAAGAACTTTGAAGCAAATTTCTGGCTAAATGGTACACTTTCCGGTAGAAGCAAGTTTGGTTAAATCGTCTTATTTTAACCTCAGGAATCTGTGGTTAAGCCATGTCCCCCTATTTAAGAGACACCTGTATAACCTAATATGAAAATGGCGAGAGGTATTGTGCCAACCAGCACATATTTTTATTAGTTTAAGTAGCACTGCTAATAATAAGTTCCCATAAATAATATATTTTTAGAAATCATTTCATCTAATCCACTTCGAACAAAATCTATTTGTTAGATTACATCTACCCATCCACTGTTGCATAAAAGCCTGCCATTAGCCATTACCTACAGGGTAGCTAATAATAAGCTTATTTGCTTTTCCTTTCAATAAAATATTAACTTTCATCCACCCACTGGCCACAAAAGCCAATAGCGTAGCAATACCGATACCGGACATCGAAAAAATTCCACATATCTTCACGATCGCATTCACATGTGTGTTGGTGGTTGGATGTTTGTGCACGTGAGTGTACCACCGCCTCCACCTCGACCCCGCGCCGCTGCCACCAGATCGCACGGCCGAGGCAGAGCAGAGGCATTCAGGTGTCGCGAAGAATTAAACGCTTCTATTCAACTTGAATATACCTGAGTGTTCTATGAACTGTATGAGCTTGCGGGTATTCAGTTCTCACACCAATACAACTAAACACGTGTGAACTTTTTGTAATGTCAGTTACCTGTAGATGCTCGGTTGTCATGTGGATGTGAATGTGGAGCAGGGATTTTTAGTTTGTTTTTAATTTGAGCGGAAAGTATAAGTGGGGTAATTTGTAAGAAGACTGATTGACTGGTAGCATTTATTCATAAACAGAGTTGATTAAGCTATAATTAAAATAACAAATTCTCTTGTTTTTACTTTCCGTCACCTTTAGGTAAGGAAGGTATTGTCTTTGGTCAAAAAAATCAGTGATGAGTTTTTAACAAATAAGCACGTTTTAGTGTCCCTACTATACATACATACATACATACATAAAATCACGCGTTTCCCACTTAATGGGTTAGCAAAAACCCGAAAACAATAAGAAAAGGGATGAAAGTAAGAGCTCCACTGAATCACTTAACTCTTTAAAAACATTCTTCTTTCGCCTTGTCCAAAATCATCATAACATTCATACAAAGAACATATTAATGTGACCGATTTTCGGTAGCGAATAACCGCATCCGGACCACAATAATAGTTACGCAACAATCATCCCTACTGTACGAATTTACTATTTTTAAGATGATGTCCGTGTGTGTGTCCGTGTGTGACAAATTTTTCTTCGATGATAACTCCAATACTACAATTCTAAAAATTATAATTCTTTCGTATTCCTCTTCTTTACATCCATATGAAGAGGTGATTAGATTTTGGTTACAATTTATAATTGATCCACTGGAAGTACCCTTATATGAAGTTTTTAACAGGTTTTCTTTATAAAAAATTTGTTGTGGCCAGCACAATACCTCTCGCCATTTTCATATTAGGTTATATAAGTATTGTTTTTAACATTTCTGGTACACACAAAAAATTCTAATTACATCTATTCTTTATTATAAATAATTTTTCCTACGACCAGTGTTAAAAGTAGTCTTTTAACGGTTGCTTAGCGAGTTAAAAATAACAATTTATAACACAGTGAATACTTTTAAATCGTTGTCATTGACAACGGATTAAAAGTAAAAAACAAATTTAATTCTAACACTAGTGTTAAAAAAGAACTAAATCTAGTTACATTTAGTGTTAAAAATATAACTAAATCTAGTTACATTTAGTGTTCAGAAGTAAATGTAGTTTCATTTTATATTTATTTTTGTACTGAAATTATTTATATAGGTATTTTATTAGAAGTACCTGCACATTATTTTGAAACGTTTATTGTTACAGTACAATTATTACAATTGTTTATAGTAATTCCTTGCAAGGCGCTTGAAGAATTGGAATTTAAAACAGTATTGTTGGAAGTAGAGGTTAGAATAAACAATTTTCAGTTGTTCATAGCAAATAAATCATGACCTGTCATAAATGTCATTCTATAATTTTTAGGTTTTACTAATCCATAACTGGGGTCGTAGGAAAAATAGTGTATGATATTCGTGTTAAAAGTGATTTTATTTCGTTCGTGGGGTTTGTTTTACTCGGCTTCGCCTCGTTTCACAAACTTCCCCACTCACTCATAAAATGTCACTTGTAACACATATCATAAATAACTATTATGACAGTTGTTACCTAAACAACGTGCTTGAGGAAGTTGTGATAAAATTATAAGTATTTATCAGCCCCGTGGCCACGTGCCTGAGTGTCTGGTCGCGAACTTGGGGGAACCGGGTTCGATCCCGACAGATGCCAAATATTTCCAATTTTAAATGGCACAAAAGTGACCCCTGTGGTGCACTCTCCACACCAGCTATGAGTGCCCGTGAGGTGACGCCTGGTAAGCGCCCACACGGTAAAATATATCGTCATCATTACCGATGTCTACATGTGTTGTAGATACTGGCACACCCAGAAATGATGATATATTTATTTTTTCTATAGCAGATGTTAAACTGTGCTTTTATCTACTCAAAATAGTAGATAAAGTAGCGCTTTAACCGCAAGGGTAGATAAAGTAACATTTTAACAGCAAGGGTAGATAAAATACTTTAATTCTTATTTATTTACGTACAAAATCCATAACAACCCACATACATACATACATACATAATAACATATAATTGGTATTTTTTATTCTTTTCTTTAAAATCTGCTATAGAAAAAATAGAATTTTATACACGACGATAAAATTAAATTAAACTTTTCTCGTCTTGTATAAAAAATAACTATTATTTATTTATTTATTTATGTATTTATCAATGTCCTCGGGATATTATAGTTGAAAATAAGCATGTTCTAAAAAAAAGAGTGTATATTAAATAGTTTACAATTTAGCAAAAAAAAAGTAAAGGTAATGTAGAATACATTTTAATACAGTAAAACATAAATTTTCGAGAGTACTCCGTAAAGAATCCAAGTCTCATTAGGCATTAAATAAAGGAATATAGTATTTCGAAATGACTGTAGATTATAAATAATTATAATTTTTTATTTGTTCATTACTGAAAATATGCTTTTATTAATTCCTTATGTCTCAGTTATTGACATTTAGTGAAATGAGCAAGTATTAACAGACATAGGTACGTAGAGGAAATAACAAAATGATATTTCCACGATAATTGGACACAAATACCCGTAACCAATAACGAACTTAATTATAACTGACAATCACAGTAATTGCACACTGAAATATATGTTGACAGCTGCATCCAAACTTGTATTTTTTGTGATTTAATTAACACTAATTTATTTTGACTGCTAAATATCCATTTTACACTTGCTTATAAAAAAATAAAATGCGATGATTGTGGAAAAGTGTAAATTGAGATAATTAAATCGTAAAAGTGGAAGAATTTTTGAGCCTAATCTAGAAATGATTCAATTAGAACAACAACCTTTCGTAAAAATTCAATACGAGTGGAATAAAACAATTTGAAATGCACCCCTGCTTGTTCAGACTTAATCCCTTATCAATAGTTGACGCAAGTATTCCAGGATCACATAAATAATTCAAACCAAATTACAAAGTACAATCACTGAAACAAGCAACATAACACAAGACGATACTTCTATACTACTCCTACTACCAGAAACAAAACACGATGCATTTTGTCATGGCTTACTATAGTGTTCGTTATTATTTATATGCATGCAGATATGTGCAGATAGTGTTACTTGTTGGTAATATGAGCATTAAGACACATTTTATTAAGGCCCAATCTTACCATCTCTGATTAAAATGAAATAAACTATATTAAATCGGATTATTGAAAGCAATTATAAATTTGTCATTAGACAGTTCATTTCGTTGCGGTTTTGTTCATTTAACTGGTAGTAAAATTTTAACCAAATGGTAAGATTGGCTCCAAGTTAGTTAGACTATTTAAATCAAGGATGTACAATCCACAACTCACAAAATCAATGAAGTGCTACTAAAATTATGTTGCATATTAACGACACTGGACTAATAAGTCAAATAGCTTTTTTTACCTTCCGTCACCTTTAGGTAAGGAAGGTATTGTTTCAGGTCAAAAATTTCGGTGGTGAGTTTTTAATGAATAAACAGGTCTTATGGTTGTATATATGTGTGTGGGTGTGTGTGTGTGTGTTTGTTTTTGTGTGTGTAACAAAAATTTCTATGACGATAACTCCAATACTACAATTCTAAAAATTATAATTATTTCGTATTCCTCTTCTTTACATCCATATGAAAAACTAATTAGATTTTGGTTAAAAATGCTCAACCAGAAGTTCTCTTATTTGAAGTTCTTAACTGTTTTTCTCGAAAAAACGCAGTTAAATATCATTTTTTGACCATTTTATGTGATTATCAATATCTTATTGTCTATACGGTTTAATTTTTTTTTTCATATTCATTAGTTTAATTAAAAAATAATAAAGAGATTGACTTTCATAAACCAGCTAGCTTTGCTATAATCAAGGAAACAGCTGATATATTCAAATTCTATTTGACAGATATCAGTGTCAAGTGCAATTTTCATAGAGTATGTTCGTGTTAGAATTTGGATTTATAGAATCTTTTCCAAGGATCTTTTGGTGTGGTATTTGTAGAAAATAGTAATATGTTCGTGTAACAATTTTACTGTATGTATAGAATCTTTTCCAATGAACTTTTGGTATGGGATTTGTACAAAATACGTAGAATTAACGCCACATCAGATTTTTTATCGATTAATTGCTAGTAGATTATAAAATTTGCAAAACAATGTTACCTTTTATTATTATAATGAGAAAATGTAATAGTTATTTCATGACAGACCAGAAGTATTATTGTAAATGGAAGGTGTAAAAGGAAACTCATTATTGCAAAATTAGGTTAGAAATACGTCAAATTTTACGTGTCAAATATTTCATACCTGAATATTAATGAATTTTAAACGCGGTTAGTGCATTTTATGGCCAGTTTATTTTTTCAATTTTCTAATAGTCCATATTATTAAATTGTTGGAGTAACGATGTTCGACTGGAAATTGATGTAGGAAAAAAGAAAATATTCGGAACTGCAGTCTGGAAGATTTTATTGATTGCAAACCAACGTTTCGATCATAACTATGATTCTCTTTAGGGTTACATCAAGTCACATATAAATCATCAATGTTTGTTAAAGTTTGTTACAAATATTTCATTATTTTTCTGACTAGATTCAACCCTGAAGAGGATCATAGTTATGATCGAAACGTTGGTTTGAAATCAATAAAATCTTCCAGACTGCAATTCCGAATATTTTCTTTTTTCCTTATTATTAAATATTAAAACTGAAGATGATATTCTCATACAGGGTCGTATTGTGTTTAGAGCAAGTCCGTTCCTGATCGTCTGTACAGCTGACGGGGGCGAAGGCCTAGCTCGCGACACCCCTGATGGCGAGGGGTGTGCAGGGGGCGCGCAGGGCCAGGACAAAGAATCACACCACAGAATTACAGAGCTGTGAATATCCACCACGTGTAGTCTGCAGACAGGAAATCATACCGAGTCTTATCAACCAGATACTGCTAATTTACCACTCAACTGAGATACGTACGGAGTACGTGGGCTTATTACTCAAAGCCACAGTTGTTACCAACAACTACGATACAATCCTTCTCCTACTCATTATTTATATGTAAAATATATACATATACAGTGTGGGATTAAAGTATGAAATATCAAGAAAAAGACCGAACTCAGTCGGTTTTTTTAAAAACGCTGAAACTAGTCGATTTTAGTTTTTAAAAATACACATAAATATGTGCGATTCATTTTTCGACATTCATTTATTTTCCAGTTATGACGTTATCACAAAAATATTAAATGACAACATAGATTTTTACCTCTCGCTAAGAGAGGTATTGGATTCATTCTAAAATTCGCATATCCAGATTTTAGTGAATAAGTACGAGTAAGGTCCCTAGAACCCGAATATAACATTTTTAAAATGATTTCTGTGTGTGTGTGTGTGTGTGTGTGTGTGTGTGTGTGTGTGTGTGTGTGTGTATAAATTTGTGTATGTGTGTATATGTCTGGATGTTGGAGGGACGATTCCTCAAAAACTGTAAAACTTAAGGCCTCTGTTTAACTATGAATTCCCCAAACTGACATTCCTGCAAAGAGCTGAAAAGGTTTTGGTAACAATTGGACAATCGAAAGTAGTAGTTTCTTAGAATTTTTTTTCTAAATATCATTTTTTGGAAATTTTTGTTATTACAAATATTGAAGAACATATAATTCTCCATCTAATATTTTTCTGGGTAGCACATTTAATCTTTCTTATTGTTTTATTAATTAAATATTTGAAATTTAGGAACTTCCTCATAGAATGAAAAATAGATATAATTAGAATTATATATGTGCAAAAGACATGTTAAATAAAATAAAAAACAATATTTGGGTAAAGTTCTGTAATTTTTTGTAATAAAACGACGGTTCGATAGCGAAGTGCAATACAATACCTACTGATATAGCCTAATATGGAAATCGTGAGAGGTCTTGTGCTGGCCACAACAGATTTTTAGTAGTGGAATCCGATAGTTATTTTTCTTCCCTTTATGATGATGCAAATAAATAATAAGGATGCATAACAAAAATTCTGAGAAAAATCGAGCTGAACATTTAATACGTAATAATGAATAGGTAATCAAGATACCTTAATATATTTTTTAAATCTTGCCAACTGTTTCATACAAGCATTCTGTCTACAATAGTTATGGCAAGAGGGTTGAAGATTGATAGAATGATTGTATGAAACAGTTTGCTAAATTTAAAAATTTTATCACGGTATCTTGATTATTCATTATTACGTATTAAATGTTCAGCTCGATTAACTAACCACAGAGCCATCTATCGAGAATGAGCTTGGCCAGAAATATAACAATAATTTTTTTAAATTTATAACAGAACATTTTCACCAAGTATTTTATTGAATATTTCATCACCAAACACGTTACAATTCGTAATATGTAGACTCGTATTAGCTGCATATGCTAGGATACTGTTGCACATATTTTATTACATTTATTGCAAATGTAATGCAGAATAAATCTGAGTAAAAAAAATACTTCCGTTTCGTACCTATTTGATATATAATATATTTGCATCCGGTATAATAAGCCTTATTTTTAAATAAGAGCAAAAAACATCAATTAAATAAACCGGTATCTGCAGACTCCAATATTCAGCCTTTTATGGAGAAGTTAATTCATAATATCTGCACTACAAAGTTAACTACTATGGCATACTTATTTTGAAATTATTTCCAAATCGAAGTTTTATAATAAAAATCAATTTACTTGTCAATAACTCTATATCATTTCATGAATACTAATAAGGAATTCTGCTTACTTGCTTTACCACATACATATGTCTTGTTAAGGTTAACCAACAAGTCGGTAAGTATTAATTATATTGCATCATTTCAATTTTTTTTGTTACATATAAAAGCTTTTATTTATATATTTAATTCGTATTACCAAACCGACTGTTGTAAATGAAAAAGACATATCAAACTTCTTAAATTGTCATATTTCGAGCGGCCTTTTTATGAATCCATACAAGATGTTTTTACAACTTCGCACTTCGCATACAAACTTTAAGAGCATATAATAGTAATGACCAAAATGAGTAAAAAAAATCTGATGTGCCAGCACATTACCTTCCGTCAATTCTATGTATCAAATCCCACAACAAAAGTTCTTTGGAAATGATTCTATAAATCCAGTAAAATTGTAACACGAACATATACTATTTTCTATAAATTCCATACCGGAAGTTCCTTAGAAAAGTTTCTATAAATCCAATATAATTATAACATGAACGTACACTACATAAATAACACTTGACATTAACATCTGTCAATTAAAATTATTTGAATATATCAGCTATTTCCATGATTGTAGCAAAGCTAGCTGATTTATGAAAGTAATCTCCTTATTATTCTTTACCTCTATATCTATCGAATATGAAGGAAAATGTATACTCAAACTGTATAGATAATAAGATATTCTTTCATATTGATAACTACATAAAATGTAAAAAAATGACATGTAACTGCGTTTTTTCAAGAAAAACTGTTAAGAACTTCAAATAAGGGAACTTCCGGTTGGCCAATTATAACCAAAATCTAATCACCTCTTCATATGGATGTAAGGAAGAGGAATACGAATTATGGTATAGAAGTTGTTATCGTCGGAGAAATTTTTGTCACACACGCACATACACACACAAACACACACACATACATACATACATACATAACATACAGACATTATCATAAAACTAGTAAAAACATATTCTAGGGACCCTAAAACGTGCTTATTCATTAGAAGCCCACCGCTGAATTTTTTCATCGAAGACATTAATTTAAATTATTAAAATATCTTTCAGAACTCATAATAATGTTTGGAATAATACTACCTTTTTAGTTTATGTTCTGTATTTTTATTAAATTCCAACGTTTCGGCGCCATAATTGGTGCCTTCTTCAGGGAAAAATAACATAAAAATAAAAACGTTAGTATTTAATAAAAATACAGAACATTAACTAAAAAGATAGTATTATTCCAACATTAATTTAGTTTTACCTTCCGTCACCTTTAGGTAAGGAAAATATTGTTCCTTACCTAAAGCATAAGAATAACTAATGAAAGGTTCGTCTTTTGGAATACATATTTAAAAAAATAAAAACACATATGTATATGGAGGGTTTAGAAAAGCACATGTAGACCAAGTCCACACTACTCTATTCTGAGAAAACTAATTTTTGTTTCCCTTTCTAGTAATATCACACCCACAATCCTAACACCTAAACCCAAAACCTCAACGTCCACACACTGCAAACTGTGTTTACTCGATACTAGCGCCAACGTGATCAGCGGACGAGTGACAGACGACAGCCCGACAATACGCAGCAGGGTGCCGCGGACTGTACTCACACATATGCAGGGTACACTCACAGCACGGAATGCTCAAACCTACCCCAGCTGATGGCAAAGAATAGCAAGGAAAAATGAACCTTATAAAACGAATATATAAAGACGAGAATAGTGTGAGACAATGAAATATTTTTAATCGAAATGCGTAATCGAATTACTAAATTTAGATATACTGAGGATTGAGTTTCTTTATCTGGAACGGATTTTTTGACAATGGGGCTTATTAGGTTAGATTCAACGCTGGTAATTTATAATTTATAATAAATGATTTTAATGAATTATTTCTTCTATATTAATTAATGGCCGATTGCACGAACGTAAATTAAATATTAAACATGGTTTAAATTGACAATATTGCATCGAAATGAATTGCCAAATGAATTATAATATATTTCTGTCAAAATTTCGATTTGCATTTTTTTGTTTAAACGTAGATTAAAATTTAAGTGTCAGCGGTGCAACCGGGCATTAATATTTTATTATAATTTAAAAAAAAAAAACAACTAAATTTAGGTATCAAAGATGATATTTCTGTATATTATTTTTCATTTAGAATTATGAAGTTCACGGATAAAGCAAGAAATATTTGACCAATTTTACGTGAAAATCCTCCACGAAATGAATATATATTATTTATAATAGTATTTAAAATTTCCAAGAAAATTATTTTATGAAACTTATTATATTTATAATTTTATAATAATAGTAATTTGTTGTTTAATTTTTTACATTAATAACATTAATTCCACGAATATTTAAGTATTATGATTTCATGTAAGCATGTGATCAGATATTACTGATATTACTAATTTTTTTCTGATCATGGGAAATATAATGTTAAAATTTGCACTTGGCGATATCTCTTCGCCTATTAATTTATAAAAATCTTTTCACGATTTGCGAATCAAAACAATACTTTAATCATAGTAACAACTATTTTACAACTGTCAAACTGGAACACTCGAAAAACGTACTTTTTTTCTACCCATCACATATGGCATACCAAAAATTATTAAAAATTGTTAAATTTTTCACGAGAACAAAAATATTTGACCACTAATTCTGAAGAACCTTTTTCTTTATTAATTAATTGGTAACGAAATATCCCTCTGATCAAAAAATAGACCCCCGGTAAACTACAAGTTCTGTAATTGTCATGAAAAAATATGTAACAGTTAAAAATAAATATAAAACATAGCAACCCGTAAATCAATGGAAAAAGAAAAAGTATTTTTTAAATAAAGCAAAAGTTAAGTTATTTTTTGACACTTCGTATCTAAACAAAAATTTTATTCATATACTGTAGTGATTCAAAATGTTATTTTCATACGTAATTTAACAAGTGATATTATTATCATCGGAGAAGGACGACTGAAATATGTTGCTTCGGTTTCACGTGCAATATCTTCGATTATTAATCATATCACGAGTTTATATTTAATGAGAGAATATAATAAATTTTTGTTAAAATTAACTGTCTATGTTGTAAAAATCCCTTAATAACGAATATAAATACGGTGATAATTTATTTATCTTTTATCATCGCTGTGATAGACCTGTAACTAATGAATTATATTCTCTTTACAATTTTCCATTAAATATGCGTAAGTATAAAACAGTGTAATGTTGCCCAGTTTAAAATTTACATTTATTAGGTACCGAAAAAAAAAACACTGATAACTAACTAGCAATATAATATGGTAGGTACCAACTAATAAACTAAATTAATTAATCAAATATGAATGCAAATATTCATAATGAAGCCCGTATAGAATTTCGTTGCAGTGATGTAAAATAATATTAATTAAATACTAGGCTAAATCATGATTATTTCACTGAAATTACTAATAACGTGTACATATCTATGTGGCGTTATTAAATTATGTTATTACGGAAATTTAAATTAAAACACATTTTGGATTGGAATAAATACATGTTCAGAGGTAGGTAACTGCAATACGTGAAATAGGACTGCATTGCATATACAGACGGATATAGGATTACCTAAAATTATATTCGGTATTCATAGTCTAATTACTCCAATAGGCATGTACCTATTTTTATTTAAATGAATGCATTTCAATAGTAGTCTTCAATATTTTATAAAAATTCGATCATGAACAATATTGGAAATTATTTAATGATACTGGGAAATTTTCCCATATTTTCAAAATATTCAAATTATTTATTTTTTAATTATTGCCATAACATGAAATAACTTTGTGCTTATTTTCATAGCATATGAAAGTAATTAATATAAATCAAAAAATGAAAATAATATTTAACAAAATATTGTTAAATAATTTTTGGTAATATGCATTATATTTCCCGAAATTCAGGCCATAATGTTTAATATGAGATACCAGATTTTTGTTGTGCGTTTCTTCCCAAATTATTAAATCAAACAAAAAAAATCTGATGTGGCCAACACAAAACCTCCCGCTATTTAATTTTTATTAATTTAAATACATACATACATACATACATACATAAAATCACGCATTTCCCACTTAGTGGGTTAGCAAAAACCCGAAAATAATAAGAAAAGGGATGAAAGCAAGAGCTCCACAGAATCACTTAACTCTTTAAAAACATTCTTCTTCAGCCTTGCCCAAAATCATCATAACATTCATTCAAGAACATATTATTGTGACCGATTTTCGGTAGCGAATAACCGCATCCGGACCACAATAATAGTTACGGAACAATCATCTTTCGCTACACACTCCTGTACAAACATACTTCATTCTTCTCGTCCACATAAAAGTTCAGCTGTCTCTTCATTCTCACAAAACATTCTTACTAACCATTTATCTTTACACCACAATAATTACGAAACAATCATCCTTCGCAACACATTCCTATCCATGCATACTTCTTTCACCACAGCCACATTCATAAACGTATTCATACATAATAACATATTAAATACATACCTACCTACTTATTGACTAACGCTGCAAACTGTTCCATTGCAGAAAACTATTGCTTTATTTACTATTTTCTTTTGAAAATGTCACTATTATTAATTTGAAGTGATAAGTTTTCTGACAGTGACATTTACTGTCAGTTACATTCATTTAAAAAATGAACTGTGTAACAAAGAAATAGTTTTTATCTTAGGCTTCGCGACTAATAAAAAAAAAATATTTTTAAATTTATCTGTAAAATATATAGAAAAAGTATTAATGTATTCCTGTAGAAAATTCAATAATCTTTAATTTTCATTAGACATAAAATTCGAAAAAATGACATTTAATGGTATTTTTTGAAGAAAACCCATTATGAGCTTCAAGTAAAGTACGATTTCCGTTTATCCGAT
Organism: Ophonus ardosiacus; assembly: GCA_943142095.1. Taxonomy (NCBI): domain Eukaryota; kingdom Metazoa; phylum Arthropoda; class Insecta; order Coleoptera; family Carabidae; genus Ophonus; species Ophonus ardosiacus. Next base: position 48,023,976 of record OW964826.1, on the reverse strand, counting down.
TTACACCAAAATCTAATGGCTTCTATTCCTATTAGAACAGGGTAAAAATACAAGGTTTCAGAATTTTCTGAATGATAGTATTTTAGTTAGAGTGCAAACAAAATTCTTACACATACACACATACACACATACACACATACACACACACACACACACACACACACACACACACACACACACATACAGACATCATCGTGAAAATGTTAAAAATGGATTCTAAGGACCTTAAAACGTGGTCATTTACTAAAATCTCGATATGAGATTTTTAGCACGATCCCTATACCTCCCTTACCAAGGGTAGCGGGAGGTAAAAAGGTGTAAGCATAAAAATCTGCAGATAAATTAGTAAACAAAATTCATTTCGTAAATTTTGACAGCGGAAATTGCAATTTAATAGTGCTAACAGGAAATTAAAACAAAAAGACAATCAATGAGTAATGTTTTATCAGTCAAATATTTTTATACGGATGTATGTTCACAAGTGTTTATGTATATATTTATGTACCTATGTATGTAAATAAAAATTCTGAAACGTATTTCAAATTTCTACATTTACTCATACTTGTATAATATAATAAATGATATAATATAAAACTGAAAATACCTAGTACTTTATTTGAAACTACAGTTAACAGCTTATCTTGATGGATAAAATATCATTTTAAAAGAAAATATTACAGGATATTTTGCTAAAAGAAATTTGTAGTTGATTTTTGAGAGCGAATGTGTATGTTTACTTGCGAATTTTTGTTGCGATGTTTGTAAAACTGAATGTTATATGTATACATGAATTTATGTACAAAAATCTGTAAGATTTTAACTACCCTGATAAAAATAAGTAAGTGAATTTCAAAACGACGGTTTGGAAAAATAAACGAATTTTCGAGTAATATACAATACACTACAGATGACAAATTTACACAAAATTTGTAAAATAATATGCACGTATGTATAACGAATCGACGACATATTATAATCCGGATGTAGCATAAACTGAGGTATGACTGTATGCATTTTTAAATTTTACGCCTATTTTTTTATTCGTAACAATTATTACTCTCCGTCACCTGTAGGTAAGGAAGGTATTGTCTTTGGTCAAAAAAATCTATGGTGAATTTTTAATGATAAGCACGTTTCAGAGTCGCTACAATATGATTTTACTATTATTACAATGATGTCTGTATGTATGTGTGTATGTGACGATCTTTTCGGATTGCATAACAAACTCCAATACACCAAGTCCAAAAATTATATTTTTTTTCGTATTACTCGAGTTTATAATTTTATCCAAACAAACACCTGATTAAATTTTAGTCTTAATTGGTCAACCGGAAGAGCTTTTCATAATCAATGCATTTAAGGATAAGTAATTGTAAATAATATTATATTAAAGAATAAATAAATAAATAAATATATCATCACGGCATATTACCCATTACTGGGTGTGCCAGTATCTACAACACATGTAGACATCGGTAATGATATATTTTACCGTGTGGGCGCTTACCAGGCGTCACCTCACGGGCACTCTTCTTATATTAAAGAACGAATGTCATAATTGCCATTTTTTTTTGTGAGAAGGAAGTTTGGATCACGACGCGCAACGGAGTTATCCAACCCTTCGAACAAAATAATCGATAATTATGACATGAGTTCTTTATACTATTTTTTCTATTTTGCACTTCCTATGCCTGTTTTAAATGGAAAATAGTAATGTCAAAATTTAGAGAATTTTGTCAGTTGACGGTATTAATATGAAGTTTGATAATTCATTTGACAACTTTAACCTTATTCTTAGTTTTAAATTCAAAATTATATAAAAACAAAATTATTAAGAATCGTTTGTCTCCGTTTATTTTAAGGACATTTGACATTTGATTTTAATATTTTTACCTCCCGCTACCCTTGGTAAGCGAGGTATAGGGATCGTGCTAAAAATTACATATCGAGATTTTAGTAAATTACCACATTTTAAGGTCCCAAGAATTTTAACATTTTCACGATGATGTCTGTATGTATGTATGTATGTATGTATGTATGTATGTATGTATGTATGTATGTATGTATGTATGTATGTATGTATGTATGTATGTATGTATGTATGTATGTATGTATGTATGTATGTATGTATGTATGTATGTATGTATGTATGTATGTATGTATGTATGTATGTATGTATGTATGTATGTATGTATGTATGTATGTATGTATGTATGTATGTATGTATGTATGTATGTATGTATGTATGTATGTATGTATGTATGTATGTATGTATGTATGTATGTATGTATGTATGTATGTATGTATGTATGTATGTATGTATGTATGTATGTATGTATGTATGTATGTATGTATGTATGTATGTATGTATGTATGTATGTATGTATGTATGTATGTATGTATGTATGTATGTATGTATGTATGTATGTATGTATGTATGTATGTATGTATGTATGTATGTATGTATGTATGTATGTATGTATGTATGTATGTATGTATGTATGTATGTATGTATGTATGTATGTATGTATGTATGTATGTATGTATGTATGTATGTATGTATGTATGTATGTATGTATGTATGTATGTATGTATGTATGTATGTATGTATGTATGTATGTATGTATGTATGTGTGTGTGTGTGTGTGTGTATGTGTAGGGATATTTTCTTCGCTCTAACTCAAATACTATCATTCAGAAAATTCTGAAACCTTGTATTTATACCCTATTCTAATATGAAAAGAAGCCATTAGATTTTGGTGTAAATCGGATAACCGGAAATGGCACTTTACCTGAAGCTCAAAATTAAAGGTTATTGAATTTTCTACAGGAATACATTAATACTTCTTCTATATATTTTACAGATAAATTTTAAAATAATTTTTTTACAAATTCCAAAGTCTAAGAAAAACTCAATTCCTGTGTTACACAGTTCATATTTCAAATGAACGTAATTGACAGTAAATGTCACTGTCAGAAAACTAATCATTTCAAATTAATGATAGTGACATTTTAAAAAGAAAATAGTAAATAAAGAAATAGTTTTATGCAATGGAACAGTTTGCAGCGTTAGTAAATACGTAGGTATGTATTTAAATTAATAAAAATTAAATTGCGGGAGGTTTTGTGTTGGCCACATCAGATTTTTGAAATTCTTAGCCATTATAAAAATAAATTGTACTAGTATATTATATCACTCGAATGAGCTATTAACGAACTCCTTTGGGTGCTGTAGTATCTTATTACAAATGCGAAATAGAAAAATATATTTTTTTCTAATTATGTAAGGTGTAAATAAGACTTTTAATTAATTCCTAACTTAAAATCGAAGTCTAGATTTTTAGATGATCAAAACGTCTTAAAATAAAAAAAATCATTAATGTATGAACTAACAAATTCAATACCCGCTTATTTCCCAAAATCCTAATCTCTCTATCTATTCTCTCTTATCTATTGTGATTTTGGGATCCACATTCCGTGTAATTAGCAAATTATCGAGTTACCAATTATCAATGTGTCTGGTGTAGATGAGGACGTAATGAGCCATTGATCCTCGTTAGACGTCGGGTTCCAGTTCCAACGGCCGCGTTGCTAGAGCGATGCCGGCCGTCGCCTGCTCGAAAGCCGACGTCCGGGGTACATGTTTACCCGATCGACTTACACCGGTGTTATCACGTTTCGGGAAGTGGACTTTGATAACGCAAAGGGTATACAAGTATAAAGAAAATGGGAGATCTTAGAAGAGTAAGATTTTAACTTTTAGGCTGAGTGTGAAAATTTGTAAATTATAATTTTGTTTAACTTTTGGTTACATTATTATGATTGACAGATAATTTTAATAATTATTTGATTTCGATAATTGTTCTATTACATACGATTAAATGCAATACCTATTTTCATTACTAATTTAAAAGTAATTTTCTTTTGTTAGCGATTTTTAAATTTGTAATGTAATTACTATTACTACAAAAATAAAAATATCTGATGTGGACACCACATGACTTGTACATGTACGCCTGGTACACTATACATATTTTGTTAATAATTAAAATATGTATTATAACAGACCCAATCATAAAATTGCACGTATTTGACATAATTTGACATTGACATTAAATTCTTCATTTTTTTGTTATTTTTTGTCCTAATTCATAGCAAACTTAATTACAGAAACTAAAATGTACATAATTTTTAAATATACATATCTCGCTTATACAAAGAGCTAATTTAATTATACTTGATGTTTTCGACGCAGAATTTAATTCTCTAAAGCATTTATTATGAAAATCAAAATAACACCATTTTTTTCAAGAAAAACTGATAACAGCTTGAAGTAAAGTATCACTTCCGGTTAGACTATTTTAACCAAAATCTATTATGTTATTCCCATTGATATAAAAGTATTATATACCAAATTTTAAAAGTTTTAGATTATTTTTAGTATATTTTTTCATTAAAATCTATTATAGGCTTCAAGTAAACTACCACTTCCGGATAGACCATTTTAACTAAAATCTATTATGTTATTTCCATTGATATAGAAGTGTTATATACCAATTTTGAAAAGTTTTGGATTATATTTTAATATAGTTTTTCATTAAAATCTATTATAGGCTTCAAGTAAAGTACCACTTTCGAAAGTTATGTAATGATCAAAAAGGGAGGTGCACAACTAGATGTTATAACAGTCCTAAATACAAAATTTTAACTTTCTACGGCTTCCCGTTTTTCAGTTATGCGAGATACGTACGTACGTACGTACAGACGTCACGACGAAATTAGTCAAAATGGATTCAGGGATGGTCAAAATGGATATTTCCGTTGAAATCCAGAAATCGAAATTTTTCGCGGTTACAATACTTCCTTTACTTCGTACAAGGAAGTAAAAAACATTGTGCTATTAAAAAATAATATTTAAAATACCTACATAATTCATTATGATTTTTTTAAACGACTTATTCAACAAACTGAATCAAATATTAAATGAAACTTTAATAAATGGTTTAATAAATGTTTTTAGTAAATTTAGAATAAAATATGTTCATTTCTTTTTAAGAAAAAAAGGTACTTACACACTTCAAAAATGAAATTAGGTAGTGTAAATAGGTTTATTTTCGTATACAAAGGAAAATATAGCAATTACTGGCGCTCTAACCTCATGGACCGAGTTTTCGAACATGACTTTTGTGCGTTAGGTTATTGTTACATTTAGCTAATCCCGGGTTCAGTTCGAATCCCGAGTAAGACATGGATTGATGTTGCGTAAGTCGTTTTCATAATTTCTTCCTCATTAGCGTGTAAAATATGAAAAAATTACAATTATAACGAAAAAGTGTCTAATATCCACAATATAATGCCGCAACGCAACGTATTTTGATACACACACAGCATCCAAGCACCAAGTAGGAATCGAACCCATGACCCAAGGGCCGAGCTCGACCACCGAAGCTTCTAGTCATTTAATAAACGATTTTCCATACATTAATGAAACCTATAAACGATTAACATATATAAAATTTGATTGTATTTTGCCATGCAAATAATAATTACTACTGTTATATGTTTATACACATGTAAATGCAACATTGTAATTAAAACATTAAAAATGAAATCGTCATTTTTAGGCGTATATACATATAAAATTAATAATTAAATTAAATAAATATATAGTCATCATTACCGATGTCTACATATGTTGTAGATTCTGGCACACCCAGTAATGGGTAATATGAAGTGATGATATATTTTATATTTTTATTAATAATTATGATGTTAGGTATATTCTATCAATAATTACATTCCTGTGGTTCTAAGTTAAAAATACATACGATGAACGATGACAAGCACAAGGATTGTAGGTATATACATATGTTCAATTTTGCTAATTTTGAGATTAAGAATTTCACTATCACATATTATGATTATACTTTCATTATTTGAAATTTAGGACAAGATTATTTTCGATATTTGCATTTTTTCTCACCCTACAATACTTCTTGTAACGTCCGTTCAGTTCATAGGAATAATTTTAAATGATTTACATAATGTAATTGTAGGTAGATATCTTCATTTTCACAAAAAGAACATATAACCTTCCGTATACTTGAAACTTTAAGCTACTTAATTTTTTATAGGTATATCAGTTTAGGACATCATTTTGAGAGTTGGTAAAAGCAGAATTTGATAAGTTGGATAAAAAGTGAATTATCTGTACTGTTCGTCAGATCGTTGGATTATAGGTATTCTATTTACCAAAATTTTGTTTTTAAGTTTGATGAAAATATCATCTGCCATAGAGCCAAACTTAACCTCACTTAATTTTTCAAGTATTTTTATAATACAGTAACATATTATGACAAACAGCAAACCATTTTATAGATGTACCGTTTAATTAATTATTTGAGTAATGTAAAGATATACATTTTGTGAATAAAATATTTGTGAAGGCGTATTATTGTTTTTGATTTATATGTACCGTGTTAGTGTTAAAATTTGTGTATTGCATACACACACATGGTTATTCATAAATTTATTATCTGTCAATTCTTACATTTATGTTGATGTTGACTTAATGCACACAATTATATTAAAAAATTTAATTATAAAACTGAACAAGTAGAAACAATTATGTTAATGCCAATGTTTGTGCAACTAAAACAGAATAACTAAATTAATGAAACTAAAATAAAAAGTTGGCTATTTTCAACTTTTAGTTTAATTTTATAATTTATAGTTTTGCGCCTGCGCCAATCGCGCACTTATAACATTTGTTAAAACCCGAGTCAAAACCTAACCCTTGAAAATGTACGATGATAACAAAGTTTTTGCAAAGAAGAGCGAAGAAATGCTAATTAGACTTATTCAACAAATTGTATATCTAGGTATACAGGGTGTAAATTTTAAAACGGATCATAGGGATATAACATAGAAAAACAGTTTTTTAGCCGCCAAAAGTTTCTATATTCATTTAAAAAAAGAATTAGTGCATATTATAAAGAAAAAAATTATGAATTTTTTGATAACAAACACATTACATTTCTGGTTCATATAAAGCCAGAAAATAAATTTAAAAATTTGCACAATTAAAAAAAAATATCAATAGCAGTGAATCTGACAGAAACAAGACAAAACAATTTTTGACTTAAGACGCTCATTAATAAACGTTTCTTACATATTATTAGTTAAATTATTATTATTTTAGTTTTATTACGAAGAAATCATGGATAATTTGTCTAATGAAGAAAAATTTTAATTGTTTCATTGTAGCTTACAGTTTTTCTCGTTTCTTATAACTTATTTCTTATTACATGCAGATCATCTTTAATTGTTTACTTTATTTTGTTATTTTGTACTAGTTCAAAAATTAATAACTTTAATCTTTAATTGTCCCCTATCATGTTAGTAATAAATAACAATGTTTTGTTACTGTCAGTTTCATGGCTAATAATATTTTTTCTTAATTGTACAATTTTTTAAATTTATTTTCTGGCTTTATATGAAACAGAAATGTAATGTGTTTGGTATTAAAAAATTCGTAATTTTTTTCTTTATAATAGGCAAGAATTATTTTTTCAATAAATTAATATAGAAACTTTTGGCATCTAAAAAACTGTTTTTCTGTGTTATAGCCCTATGACCAGTTTATCTGTATATCTTTTTATCCTATATAAATATAATGTACCTACCGCAATTTTACATATAACAATTAGATTATACGAAATGCCATAAAATTCTCAATTTTAATTTACTGCCTAAATGACGTTATTCTAATTTATTAAAGCACCGCTAATCTGGACTAATTCAAATTATACCTAGCTCAATCCGGATTATTAGAAATACTGAATTACTGGAATAATACTAACGTAATTAAATAAAGCCGAAATAATTGTTAAAAAAAAGGTAAGTTCAAAGTGCATTTCTGTTTTGAAATAAATGTAAAAGGAAATTAATCGAAACGCACTGTTTTTAAAAAAAATATTTAAAAATCTTTGTGATAATAGATTTCGGCTTATGGATGACCATAAACAGAGCACAGCGTCATATAGGTAGTTAAGAGAATGTCATTATTAAATATTGATACATTGTTCTAATGTGAAGCAGATGGTTATTTTGTTCTGCAAAAGCCAAGAGATGGGTTTGTACTTCGAAGTTAAAATGGTTGGATAGAATTGTTTTTGATTTTTACCTCCCGCTACCCTTGGTAAGGGAGGTATAGGGATCGTGCTAAAAATCACATATTGAGATTTTAGTAAATGACCACGTTTTAAGGTCCCTAGAATCCAAATTTAACATTTTTACGATGATGTCTGTATGTGTGTATGTGTGTGTGTGTGGTTATGTGTGTATGTGTGTATGTGTACGAATTTTGTTTGCACTCTAACTCAAATACTATCAATCAGAAAATTCTGAAACCTTGTATTTCTATCCTATTTTAATAGGAATAGAAGCCATTAGATTTTGGTGAAAATCGGATAAATGGAAATGGTACTTTACTTGAAGCTCATAATGGTTTTCCTTCAAAAAATACCATTAAATGCCATTTTTTCGCATTTAATGTCATTGTAAAATTATAGATTATTGAATTTTGTACAGGTATACATTAAAACTTTTTCTATATATTTTACAGATAAATTTAAAAATCATTTTTCTTTTTTTAATCCCGAAGCCTAAGATAAACACAATTCCTTTGTTACACAGTTTATTTTTCAAATGAATGTAAGTGACAGGTAAACGTCATTGTCAAAAAACTAATCATTTCAAATTAATAATAGTGACATATTAAATAATAAAGAAAATCGTAAATAAAGCAGTAGTTATATGCAATGGAACATAATATAGTTTGAAGCATTACTAAATACGTAGGTATGTATTTAAATTAATAAAAATTAAATAGCGGGAGGTTTTGTGTTGGCCACATCAGATTTTTAAATTTTGATACATTGTTCTAATGTAAAGCAGATGATTATTTTGTTCTGCAAAAACCAAAAGATGGGTTTGTACTTCGAAGTTAAAATTATTGGAAAGAATTGGTTTTGATTTTTATGATTTACATGCTGATAAACTCAGCATTTACGGCTTATTCTGTCAGGTATAAAATAATTCGCATTCTTTTTGTGTTTTAGCGTGAATCAACTCACCAGGCGTCGACGTCGTCGTAGGATGCGTCGCCAAACTAAGCGCCCCGGGATTCGCGCTCATTCCAGCCGCCGCCGCAATATTATGGGGCAGAAAAGCCGCTGCGACGGCCGCTTGGGCGTTAAAATACGCCATCCTACTCGCAGCCATCGTCATATGATGATGATTAAACGCCGCCGGATCGGACGGAAAAGCCGGCGGCTGAACATGCGGATGCCCTCGGCCGTACACATGGGGCGTTATCGCGGAAACTGCTGCCGTCGGGCTCCGGTGTTGTTGCCCACCTCCATCGCCCAACCCCAGGAGCTCCTGGATCGCGAAGGGGCTCCTTTGGGGCATCGTTTGAGACGGCTTGTTGAGAATACTTGGAGCTGTCACGTGGACAGTGTTTTCTACACTTTCATTGTTCATTTTGAGGGCACTGACACTAAGTTCTTACATTCTGAATGTTACATCACACTACCATACATTTTACAACCCTTGATTGTAATTTGCTCGTTGTTTTATCTCACAAACTAAACACTAATATCACACTAACTAAATATCATTGTCATTTTCATTGTTATTGTCTTCCGCGGGTATGATGTCAACTGCTCCGAAGGGTACATTAGAGCATACTGACTACATCAATTTGAAAAACTGGCTGTGAACAGCGAAGGGTCCAACATAGATACTCCCTAATATTTGTGATGAAAAGAAGGCTACGCCAAGAGAGGGCGTGGTTTAACACCAACCAATAACAACCCTGAATCAGCTTGCCTCATTGGCTGGGGTCTCTTAGCAACGTTTCACTCCTGTGCAAACGACTTTAAGGTTGGTTTTTGCTTGTTAGAACAAGAATAAAGGTGGGACGTTGTGATTGTATTGTGCGGCGGGAATAAAGCTACAATACCATTGTATTTAGAGTTCATGTTCGCATGAATCGAACCTTACAATTAGTGTCAAACAGTTTACACACTTAATAGGGAACGATGTGCTCAATTATGATAATTGGTGTTTAATTAATTGGCTGTTACTAATTGATGTACGTCAATACTACGCTAAGTAATAACTCCCACCTAACAATATCTTTATATTTCATCATTTCATTACCACCACTTCTCTCTAAATTGATTAATTATAATTTTTACATTTTTCCTTTTCATATACACACACATAAAATCCGTAAAATTATTCTCCGCGAGAAAATGGGATCCGTGAATAATAATCCGCATAAATAGAAGGCTAGGGAAAGAAAACAAAAGTTGTGGGCTGGATTAATTAAAAATTCTCAACAAGTAGGCCGATCTGGCTGATGATTGGTCGGCTCAGACTTCGAACGTCCTCGCGGGGCTTCGGTCGCGGTCGGAATCACGAGGGTGCATTTGCCACCGTAAGTAAAGAAAACATGAGCCGGGTTTGCTCAAGTGCAGCAATTCGCACCGGAGGACTGCTATTGCTACCGATAGGAATATCTACGCCTTTCAATAGTAATTTGGGTGCTATGAAGTTTTCATAGGATGACAAATTAATTATAGTTCAGTTCAATTATGATTAATGATTAAAATATTAATTATCTTAAAATCTTTAATTACGAAATTAATAAAGAAAAATTTAGGATAGGTACATATATTTTAATTATCTTAAAAAATGGAATGAGTGAATGGCTATTTGCACATAGTATTCTAACAATATTTTTTTACAATACAAATTTATTACTTTTTATCAATATCTCAATTCCTGCTTTCACTCACTTAAAATTTGTTGTAAGAAATTTCATGATTTGCTTTTCTATAAACTAATAAACTAATTAAATTATTTAAAAAAGTGACATATCTGCTATTGCCATTAAACCCCCGAATTATTTGTTCATATAATGCATTATTTATATACCTTTATGGACAGAAATATACTAAATTAAATTCAGATTTATTGGTAACGTAAATTTATGTTTAATGCCCATATTCATAAACACTTGTAAAGTTTCAAAACGGTTCGTTATAATTTTTGACAAATAGAATCAAACTTGACAAATAAAATTTCGATTTTTCTTTCAATGTCAACTGTTTTTATTGGATATAAATTATAACGAACCGTTTAAAATTTTTACGATTGTTTATGAATACGGGCATAAGTGTTATAATGTTCCTTATACAATGATGAGTGATAGATATTAAAAAATTGATTAACTATTGATTAAGATACAACTTTAATTTGTGCCAATCCTAATTTATTTTGGTAGTTTAGTTCTAGTACGATAAAGTTTTCATGTAGGTACTCATATATAGTTTCGAAAAGAAAATATAATAAATACCTTTTGGAGCATTCTACGTAGTCCACTGTTCAAAGTTTCTTGTCACCTGAAACAAAACAAAACAAAAATTAATACTTATTTTTTTATATAGGTACATCAGGTTTTAAAAAGGTATTTTTTCAATTAACAAATTCGAATCAATTTTATTAATTTTATGGCATGAATAACATTATTATCAAAAGTTCAACTGTTCAACTGTCATATGAAGCAATAAATTTTATTTACTTAGAAAGTAAATTTATCTGCCGTTTATAAACCCGGCCAATAGAAATTTTATTTAACAAGGATGTTAATTACATATAGATTAGATAAAGAACAACATTGAAATTATAATGGAATTTAATAAAATACAACAAATAATGTTAAAAGTACCTAAGTATAATTCACAAAAAAGTAAAATAACTATTAGTCAAATAAAGGTATAATAGCCCAATAGTTTATTAAAGAAAATTAGAGAACGTTTATAACGAATAATCTGCAATATGATAATTTACACGCCATAAAAGATAACCTAAAAGCAAGTAAATCCCGAATACAGCAAATTTTTCCGAAATAATATATATTCAAAGTTAAATAAATAGAAAATATTTTTTTTGGAAATATTTTAATGTAAACGAATTACCGTTTCCAAACAGCAATCATTCGTTGAACTTATTTGTTGCTAATAGAACTGTCATTTTCTTTCTTACACTACAACAATATACACCTAAATCGTGGATAACCTTTTTCTTTCACAATTTTGACTACCACTAACAAATTTTATTTCAAAACGGCAGTAAAAATAATAATTAATTTACAGAATACCCAAAAAAATCACACACATCACTCACTCAAATACACGCAAAGACTGTCAACTTTGTTAAACAACTGAATAAATAACCTGTTTAATTTTGCAAGCTGGGCAGTAACTGGCTGGAAATTTAAATTTGAAATACGGAGGAAAATTTAGAATTTATAATAACTAATGTTACCCACGGCTTTAATGGTAGGTATTTCTTAAATATGAAGTAAGCAGCACATTACCTCTCGCTGAGTATATACGTATCGTAACTAATTAAATTTATATATCCAATAAAATCACTGTAGGTATAAAATCACTATATAAAAAGTACTTCCATACAAATAATACAGAATAAAATATCGTTTGACTTCTATTTTATTAAAGATTCTATATATTAATAGATTACCATAGTCAGCAATAAGTAAAAATATATCATGAAAAATTTATTTGTTGTTAAATTTATAATTATAAGCATTCTAAATCATAAAAATTATTTATAATTATGATAATTTTAATATTTTTAGTGGAAAAAACTAAACAGTACCTATATTTTTATAATGAAAATTTTTTTTAATAGATAGATTTTTTGGATAGAAAATAAAAGCAAATTATAATTTGGATCAATATTTCAATTTTTAGAAAAATATACGTAAGGAATTTTTTCCCTAAAAAAATCATTTCATTTCGAGGATTACGTCATCACTATATACAGAGAATTTATTTTAAAATGCAACATTATTTCATCACTTACTCACTATTGTCAAAAAATGACAGCAATGTAATATTTGTCCATTTTAAAATGCAATATTATAAATAGTATTGCAGCACATGAGATACCTCCAAAACACATCACAAATGGTGTCAATTCTTATTACGACCGACTAGAATATTGCCTCAGAGTGATTGGGGGTATTCTTTAACATTTATTACATGAAAGTTATGAATTTTTGTAAGCTAATGTTTTTTAAAATGTACAACATTCATGTTTTGATTATTTGTTAATCCTATGTAGGCTAATTTATAGGAAATTAGTTTTGATAATACAAAACTACAAATTTTGTATGTTGCATTTTAAAATGGACAAATATCACATTGCTGTTATTTTTTGATAATAGTAAGTAACCATGGAAGTGATTCGCCATATGTTGCATGTTAAAATAAATTCCCTGTATTTACAAAGATACTTTCGAACTTTTTTGAGAAAAAAATAATACAAAATACATTATTAGCTATAAAAATAGCAATATTTCCCTTGAAACAAGTTTATTCTACTTTAAAATGACATATTAAATTTATAAATATAATTTATTCAATTTATATAAATTTTATTTTTGACTGAATCTATAAAATATTGCAGCTACTTACATTTTTTTTTAAATTTTAATATGTATATCATGTAATTGTTTAAAATATGAATTAGTATTTATAAATTATCTATGGGTACAAAAAATAAGACTTGTGTCCATCCAGTGAGATTCAAAAATTAATAAACCAATTATACAGAAATGGTACTTCGGAAAATAATATTTCAAAAACATTTAATTTACATATATATTTACTCCATAGTATCGCGTATACCGTGAGTATTTTTTAACGTAAAACATTGGGTTTGTCATATCCATGGTTACGACTTGACATTGTGCACTTTGTGCCCGAGTGGTTTTCTGACTCGGCTAAATTTCTTACAATATTTAAATATAATACTTCTGTCAAATTCATTCCCCATGTGTCATTTTAAATGAGACAGACAAATTACATTGCTGTCAATCAAATGTCAAATCATAACTTATAGGAAAATTTAACGGTTATCTGTCATATTGACAAGATGTCATTAGAGGTTAATTTTATATACATAATTATATCTGTTTTCTAAAAATTAAATTTAGATGTAGAAAAAATACTGTGTGCATCTTGTGGCCGAAATATGTTTAGTGCTCTCGAGTGGTTTTCTGACTCCGCTAAATTTCTTACAATATTTAAATATAATACTTCTGCCAGATTCGTTCCCTATGTTTCATTTTAAATGGAACGGGCAAATACATTGCTGTCAATCAAATATCAAGTCGTAACCATGAATATGACAAATCCAATGTTTCATCTTAAAAATTACTCACGGTAATAAACTGTTTTTGAAGTAATAGTATTACTCGTACAGAAAATATCTTAGCAACGGGACAGATAAAATCACAAATCATAAGTAAATGTAACTATTATGTCAAAAATTTCCCATAATGGAAATTGTCAAGTAAGTGCCCACACGGTAAAGTATATCGTCATCATTACCGATGTCTACATGTTTTGTAGATACTGGCACACCCAGAAATGGGTAATATGCCGTGATGATATATTTATTTTTTTTATTTATTTATGAAATAATACAAAGTCCGAACAAAGAAGGCTATTCAAGTACTCGATCGTTCGCAGACTCACTGCTACGCGCTCGTGTTTGAATATATTGCCTTCTGTAACTTAGATTTTAATATACTATTATTCATAAAAGTTAATAACAATACAATGATTAATATTTACTACGAAAATGTACATAAAAATTGTCCGTTCAGTCCAATAAATTTAAATAAATTAATTCATTAATACAATTTACCCCTAAATTGTAAATCTTGATAGAAATAATAACAAAATCCATTCGAGAAATGCTTGATGAATATGAAAATAAATTAATTCTATCCTTCGCTCTACGAGTATATCTTTTAAAAACCTCATCAGATTATATTCCATCCTTTGCATTGAAATCCTTCCGCAATGTCCACTTCAAGGGGCAAAGTTCCACCCCCGACCCCACCCCCGAGACAAGACGTAAATTGCTGATAGAGACCGCTTGTACAACTCTTAGATGTCCTCGCTCGAATGAAATATTAATTTAAATTCATCGACGTACGAAACGCTTACTAAACGTTTCTTATTCGAAAATAATTTGTATTTATGTGAGTGGTTCTTATACATTCAAAGGAATTAAGATTTAGTATGCGGCGAATTTAATAAACGAAGACGAGAGTAACTTGGATAGATATAAATGCGAATTTCTAAGAACTGCGATGATTTTCTTATATGCAGGAAGTATGTGTATAAGTGGGATGAATGAATGTGTGTATGCGGATTTAAGTAGATATGAAGATTTACGTGTAAGCTTAAATTTATGAACTATATGAAATATTTCAAGCGTAAATGGTGAATATGAAAAGAAATGTTGTAAAGATAAAATCAAAATGATTTGTTTATATTTTAATAATATTACATAAACAAATATTTTATGGTTTATGTGTCTATGAACGAAACACGTCTTTAACGGTTTATAGTCACCCAAAACTTAGTTAAAATAAGAAGTAAAAGTAAAAGTACCTGTCACGTACAAGTGACAATGAGAAGAAAAATATATATTTGTCTTTGTGAATTTTTTTATAAATTTTGTCAGATATGACTTCGAGTTCGTGTTTTTATTTGGTTTTAACATTTATAATTAAATTTAAGGAGTGTCTATTGCACTGACCAGACAGAGCCGCAAAAAAATTTAGTGAACTGTCGCACATACGCAGGGACATCTTAAACCTATACGCAAGAGATATTACTTGAACTTTATATGTAAGCACACTTCAAAAACCTCTCAATTTTGCGAATTTTGAAAAAAATTGATTTGTGATCAGTTGTAGCTACCATTTTTACTGAAGTACTTATCGAAACATCCTATACATACATATTTGCAGTTGTTTAAGTGTAAATCGAATGTGCCATGCAATTATTACATTAACAACTGTTTTAAGAACAAAATTATTTCCTCTTTTATTCTGTACTTGCTAATGCATCATTTGGCATTGTATAAAATATGGACTTGAAATGAGTGAATAATGGAGTACCTACCTACCTATATGCAAGAAGATATGTACGAGTAGTTAAGAATTTAACTATAGGTTCTTGAAATAGTTTCTAGCTTTCAGAAAAAATATATTATGATTATCTATTAAATTTCTTATACATAATATTGATATTTTTTTGGACAGACCTCTGAATAAATAAGTTCAACGGTAAATTTGGCAAGTAAGATAAATATTATTGATAAAAAATAATATTTTTCAAAAAAGTCACGCATTAAATTAGTTCACCGAAAGCGCAGTTCGGCATGTTGATAATTATTTGATGTTTAAAATAATGTTTTGGTATGTATTTTGAGTATAGGTATAGCTCTTGAACTGAACAAATGTTTTTAATAAACAATTTCCTTCGCACTAATCTAAAACTAGGACCATATCCATTTGTTTGGCCTCGATGTAAGAATCTTTCAACGTCATTTTGATAAGAATGTTAAATAATGATTAGCTTACTCCTAACCAACTAGAAAAGATTGACAACTTATATAGCCATATTTTGTAAGGAAGTTGTTAAGTCTTATCAACTTTGCTGTAAATTTTACCCAATAGAATCAAATGTAAAACCTGTTATTTTCATGTTTTATCCAGTGTTCGCAATTATAATTGGTTATTTGATATAGCAATGTTGCTAAGAAATAACAACTTCCTTACAAAATAGGGGGTCCCGTGACCGCGTGCCTGAGTGTCTGGTCGCGAACCTGGGGGAACCGGGTTCGATCCCGACCGGCGCCAAATATTTCGAATTTTAAATGGCACAAAAGTGACCCCTGTGGTGCACTCTCCACACCAGCTATGAGTGCCCGTGAGGTGACGCCCGGTAAGCGGTAAAATATATCGTCATCATTACATGTGTTGTAGATACTGGCACACCCAGAAATGAGTAATATGCCGTGATGATATATTTATTTATTTATTTATAATGGTCAATTTTATGATTATTAATAAACATTATGCTGTCCTACGCTAGATTTATCAGGATTACCGGTTTTTAAATGATAGAAATGTTCTTTATACCGAACATCAATTTGTCTTTTAGTTTGCCCGATTTATTATAGGTAATCTTTTTACACTTTTTTAAAAAATTAATTGTTAAGGTTAAGGGATTTTTCTTTTTCAGTTATAAAATATGTGTGTTAGATTAAATTTATTTTAAAAATTACAAAACGCAGTCATTTAAATCGTAAAAGATATCACAAATTACATTACTATTAAATTTTTTTTTTTTTTTTTAAATTATAATAATTTTACGTTATCAACGCTGCCATTAAAAAGTTAATGGCTAATCTTGGTCGTAATACCCAAGTTTCATAAATTAGTAGTTCACTATTAATAACAAACTAAGCAAAATATTTTTTTCTACAATCGTGCGCGAAATAAACATTCTCAATGTCAAAATGAGTGCGGGAAATATCCAATTCC
Source organism: Ophonus ardosiacus (assembly GCA_943142095.1). NCBI lineage: Eukaryota > Metazoa > Arthropoda > Insecta > Coleoptera > Carabidae > Ophonus > Ophonus ardosiacus. Next base: position 48,006,467 of record OW964826.1, on the reverse strand, counting down.
CGAGAAATTGTAAGAACATATTTTTTTTTAGAAGCAGAAATTTGGTTCATTTTATGAATTAGATTTTAGGGTTTTGCAGGAGCACACTACGCCTTGAAATTGGCGCGCACTAATTAAACAAATCATGTTCGTTGCTATAATTTGTGGAAAAGGTCAAATTTTCTGTCAGAGAATAGCTTCTTAGCTTCTATTTTATGAAACATAATATTAATATTTAATCCGAAGCATCAAATTAAATATGTATAATTCATTTTTGTTATTTTAAGTGTTGCCATACAAACAAATGGGTGACATTCGTATGCCATTCGGAGTTGTATTTATGTGAAGAAGACCTAAACCCTTAAAACTAAATGCCAAAATGCGACATCAGACACAGCCTACGATATCGTCGGCTGGCTATTGGAATATACCAAGTCCATTTTTTGAAAAAATATATAGTCAAATTCGGTTTCTCAGTATTTTTTTGTACCATGGTCAATAGAAAAAAACATAAAATTCACTAAGAATTGTTTTGAATTAAGTCCAGAGCCAATAAGATTTCATGATTCTGTCACGTGATTTTGGATATAGTACAATACAAATAATAATAAAAAGTGTGGACATGGTACAAAACATTTCTTTATTAGACTTTTTTTATAAATTTACTATGTTATTTGGAACCATGTCCAATTAGGTCCTTTTATATTTCGAAAATATTTAAAAATTATAATTTAACAAATTGTATACAAAATCAAGGAAAATGAAACTACACAAACAAAAAAATATTCAACATGTATATTAGTTATCCATTCTTTAAAATAAAATTTTAAATATTTAAAGCAGCTTTTCTTGAAAGTAATATTTGTGGACATAGTATATTCCAATAGTCGGCCGACGATATGTCCTTGTACAAGTTTTTTGGAGACACATATATGTACATGAAATTAATACAGATGCCCAACTTGTAATATACAAAAACGAACATAAATTTTTGCACAACCATACACCAAAAATTAATACTCACCTGCTAGCCGTGTTATCCAGGTTGGAATATCAAGTATCCACAAACATACCACATTTCATAAAAACGGAAGTCTGCACAATAAAAACAACAAACCATTATCCCACGTAATTCAATATCGATCAATGCGTGATCGACTGGCCGTCGGCGAATTCGCACACGAAAATCCGAGACGCTCGTGAGCATTGCATTCAAACCAAACACGGGACAGGAAATCAAAATTCATGCGGCAGACGGTTGTAGTTTAGTTTGGGAAGCCGGATGGCTATTTTATGCGATAGCCTGATGCAGAGGTCGGGTTAATGGCGATCATTGATTGGTTAGATCGGCTTTGTTTAAAGTTTCATAGGGTTGGTCTAAGGATTGCTTTAATGCTTTTTGGTGGAGTACGTTATTTGAGAACCAGGCAGATGTAGAGAAATTTATGAGTAAACTTAAGGTTGTTCATTCGTGACAACCCTAATCACGTGAGTCATATTACAAAATCTGTTATGGCCAGCACAAGACCTCTCGCTATTTCCATATTAGGCCATACCAGTATTGTACATATTTAACATTTTTTAATTCATTCTAAGAATAAGTTTCCACTTATTCTTCTCATGTTCGAGATTCTTCCAATTCAGTGATGAGATTGGCGGTGTTTCTGAAGGATATATATACAGGGTGTCTCAATATTGGTAACTTTTTTATTAGAAGAGATACGAGGTTGGTTAAATGAGCAAAATTGTGCCATTTTATATTAGAAAATTAACTGAATTGTATGAACCAAAATTATTTTCAAATAAACAATAAATGTTATCATCAAAAAGAAGGTACAGTTATGGGCAATAGTTTATCACCATTTTTGGCTAACTTATTCATGAGTCACATTGAAATTGAATTTAAGAAAAATAATAAAGATTTTCCTAAAATTGGATTTAATATGTTGATGATATTTTTGCTATTATTAATACCGAAACTTGTGATTTAGATAACTTTTTAGCCAGATTAAATTCAGTTTTTCCATCAATTAAATTTACGATTGAAAAAGAAACCAATAAACAAATACCATTTTTGGACACACTGGTTATTAGAAACAAAACTAAATTAGAATTTGACATATATAGGAAACCAACGAATACTAATCGATTTATAACAGCTGATTCGAATCATTTTTGGCAACATAAATTAGCAGCGTTTATCTTTTTATTTAATAGACTGACCAAATTTCCGTTAAACAAAACACGTTTTGAAAATGAATTGAAATATGTTAAAGAAATAGCTAAATATAATGGATTCCCGGTTAAAATTATAGATAAACTAGTCCATAAATTTAAAAATCGTCAATCCGTATTAGATTTCACAACTTTAACGTCAACTAATAAAAATAATAATAAATATATAACATTACCATATGATAATGCCACCAAAGGTTTAAATAAAATTTTTAAAAATCAAAATTTAACGGTAACTTATAAATCAAATAACACCATTAAATCATTATTAGGTAACCCTAAAGATAAAATAGATAATAATAAAAAATCCGGTGTTTATAAAATTGACTGTAAAGATTGTAATTCTAATATAAAATTATTGAAACAAGTTGATAATAATAGGTATTTAGACGCACACGAGAGTTTGATAATACATAAATTTAAAGATAAATTAATGAACGCGGACCTAGGTCCCATCCCAAATTCTAAATTATATGAGTTAATATAAGACAGTTACTTTGTTTAATCTTAGTTACCCAATTAGGTATCCACTCTCCTTTGACTCCTGTCCCTATATAACCCGTGTTCTCTCCCTTATTCCTCAGAGCTGTTTTGGCCTCTGGCATGGTTTACATGCTGAGTAATCTTAACTTCTCTGTGTTTACTTTGTAGTTTCTACTGATGATGAGAACTTAGTTCTCGAAATACGTATATAGTTTTTAAATTTATTGTTAAGGTTAAGGGGTTATTTCTTTAGTTTCAATGTATATTGGATAAAAATTTTAACCAGTCGTTAAAAATTAACTACTGATTACAGAATAGACCCGAATATCATATCGAAATGAAATGTCAAATGAATTAAGTATTACAAATGACTGTCAAAATTTCGATACGCACTTTATGAACCAGTAGTTAGGACTTTAATTATAAGCAAGAGGTGCAACTGGCCATTAAACATTGTTCTTATGTATTTATCCTTTTAGATATTATTATTATTTTTAAATAAGTAACTGATTTTCGTTGTGAAAAACAAATAAAAATATTATTATACAAAAATAAAATGCAAAGTTTGTATGTTAAGAAGATAGATTGATACTTCATCCTCTCCCATTTAAAAAACAAATAATAATTATTAAATTCTCATAGTCATTTTAAATACCAATTACCTATTCCCATCCTTCTCGCATGCAGTAGGCTTCATTAAATAGCATTTAAATTTGAAGCCTCTTCACAAATGATAAATAAACAATAATTAAATGAAACAGCAAAATACCGGTTGAAAATAATTTCTGAGGAATCCACTTAATAGCGAGATGTGATGAAGATTGAGAGATAAGACGGACCACCACGCTAGGCAAATACGAGGCCGAAAGGACAAGCCGTTTAGCGCTTTCAGGGAGGGACTAACAAGCTACTTAAATCTGAAATTGTGTCAGCACTAGCACCTACTAAATTCAGACGTGACTAGTGAAATTATATTGTATATTATGATGTAATTATAACTGTCTCTTCAAGATATTCACATGATATTTGTTATTAAACAAAAGTTCCCTTATATAGAAATTAATTTATTATTTATCGACATTATTAAAAATGAGATTATATTTTTGTATGTACCGGGTGTAACAGTTTGTAATAAATGTTGTAGAGAATTAAATTCTGCATGAACTCAATTACCACTTTTTATTTTGCACGTTTCATAATAGAGAAAATTGAATTTAAATTTAAGCTGTCAGAAATTATAAATTATAATTTGTATAAAAATAGCACTACTTAATAATTTGTTGCTTTACTTCGTATTAATAATTCTCCATTTTCAATAATGATGACAAATAGAACGTTTCATCCAGCGAAGAAGTCACAATGTGACGTTTTTGACAGATAAAATGTCATTATTTGTTTATACCAAGAATAACAATAAAAAGAAGTCACTTTTATAAAATTTTAAATTCAATTTCGTCGTTTAATACGAGCAAAATAAAATGTGATTATAGAATTAGAGGCAAAATTTAATTCTCTAGAACATTTATTTGAAGTATTATTATCTAAAATTAATAGGCCGCTTTTTCGCAAGGAAAAACTGTTTTTCAATGTTAAACGCCTATGGCCCGGTACCTATAAAAATGAATATTTAAAAAATAAGACGATTTGGCAATATCTTCATTTTTATTCATTAATTAGACGAATAATAACCAAATGAAGATCTATATTGCCAAATCAATTTATTTTTTCTAATATTGGTGCTGAAACGTTGGTTTTTTTAATAAAAAATAATACAGGACATTCATGGGGTCCCGTGGCTGCGTGCCTGAGTGTCTACTGTCTGGTCGCGAACCTGGGGAACTGGAATCTATCCCGACCGACACCAAATATTTCGAATTTTAAATGGCACAAAAGTGACCCCTGTGGTGTACTCTCTACGCCAGCAATGAGTGCCCGTGAGGTGACGCCTAGTAAGCGCCCGCACGGTACAAATATGTCATCATCATTATCGATATCTGCGATAAAGCAGATTGTGGCACACTCAGAAATGAGTAATATGCCGTGATGATATATTTTATTTATTTATTTAATAAATCATTTCAAAAATTAATAGATAATACTTAAAAGTGAATTAGATCTAGCTATCTAGCTCATTAAGAAAATGTGCTTGTTGAGAGATTATAAGATTTTTAAAATATGTTTCAAATTCAATAAAAAATTTGCAATATCATTTTAAAAAGTTATTTAAAATTAAGTTGCGTAAGTTAAATTAATTAGAACTGATAGTTATTTTTTTAAGTACGTATCGTTGTTAGTGAAAATATGGAATTAGCCAGAAAGCATTATCTTGTTTTCGGCAAAAAAAGTAAAAATAATAACACACCCACCATACACACCTGATTTGATTATGTACGACTTCTGGCTTATTTTTGCATTTTAAAAATTACAGGGTAAAAGGTTTTCTTAAAAAGAGATTCAGCAACAATTCATGAATATTTTGAAACCATTCCAGGAGAACATGATTAGGAACTTAAGTGAGAGGAAAGAATGGCCAAATATATTATTGTTGAATGGAACTACATTGAACATGTTTTAAACAAAATTCTAAAAAATATGGACCATATTATGTCTTATATTTATATTATTATTATTTATATATAATTAATAATGAAATGCCAAAGGGAATCAATTTTTTACAGATTATTTATGTTTTTATTTTGTTGTATTTATAAGCCACTTTAGTACAAGTTGATCATTATTTTTTAATATTTTTCCCGTGCCACCGTTTTAGAATTGCTGATTTGGGAAATGCAGTCTCAATCGGTAATATACGTGGTTCTTAGCTCTCCCACTATTGTACCCTGGCGCTTTTGTTGAACGAAGTACGATAAAGGGCGGACTCACGCGGGAAGCCCTACAACTAGATTGTATGTCCCTTTACCCAACACTCCCTTCAGGAATTCAAATACAACGCAAAACAAAAATATCTTGAATTAGATTTAAAATCTTTTTCTTAATTCATATTCAAAAATAAGATATGTAATTTTTTATATTATACGAGTATTAAAATCAATACAAACTCTCTTAAGTGATTATAGTTATCATTATCAAGATAAGTTTTGATCTAAGACGGAATTATAATTTTTCTATTTCATTTCTCTCTTGTAATATAATTATGTAAACGTTATATTTTACCTTCATTCAATTTTGACGTTTTAAACTGTCATTATTAACTCCATAGCAACAACTATAAGTAACACTTTTTTCACAAATGAATTAATTTTATTTTAAATCACTCTCACAAAATTTTAACTCACTCTGCAACAAATAATGCATTTAAAATAACATCAGATACGAAAATAACACTTACCATAATATTTATCAGATTTTATCAGCCATTTTCATTATTTTTCACGGCACAAATGACAGACAATGAAGTATTTTAAATCAGGGATGGTAACCGTAGAAAATATCGGTTTGGGTTACGGTTTCAGTGATCGTGAAAATAAAAATTCGGTTTTGATTTGGGTTTGGGTTTTTATACAGCAATCGGTTTTGGCATACCGGTTTTACTAAAAGAGTTTCGGTTTTGCAAAAGTAATTTACGAGAATAATAATATTATTAATTTTGAACAATTAATTATTATAATGATGCAAGAATATGTGAACAAAGTTTTATAACAATCAGTTTTAATTCAAAATATTCTAATTTCCCATGTTAAATGCCCATGTAAATGTAACATGTAACGGATTTTGAGCACCACCCGATTAAGGTACTACGTTGACTACGTTGAAGATTGAAATACTTTTCGACAAAAAAAAAAAACAAATATAAAATAAATTTATATTTATACTTTTTTATACATAAGTATTATAATAATAAAAATTTACAATATTTAACAACCGACAAGAAACCTGTATATAATACGGTTAACCGATAAATAAAAAAGGGTTTTGCTTTTCGCTTTCGGTTTTGTATCTCTTTCGAATTTCGGTATTTTTCGGTTAATGGTTTCGGTTCCGGTTTCGGTTACCATCCCTGTTTTAAATACATGACTTGACGTCTATCAATCACGATTGTCATGCTCAGCCTACTATCTGATCAGTTTTTTATTTTGTCAAAATTAAATATTTTAATGGTTTTTATTAGTATTTCGTCAAAATTGAATAAAATATTGTACAAACCACGTGAGCTAAAATTTCTTCTCATGAATAAACATTACCTTAGCTCATTTGCTGTGTAAATATCTATTATTTTTATATTTATCGATTAAATAAAAACAAAAACGAATTTAATTTAATTATCCCGAAAGAAGTTTCACTTCAGCTGAGCGGTCTAATTGTGGAACGGAATTATTTTTAACATATTTAAAATAAAATTCTACAAATTATAAAACACTTGTCTTATTCTCATTAATTCTAGCATAACATAATGTTTCAAATATCGCCTGTTCCTATTACTTTTCCTTCTTTATTTTATAAGTTTACTTCTGTAGCCGAAACTATAATGAAATTTAACTTGTTATAAAGTATTCCTGTTTCACGTGTTCGCTTCAACATCAACTCCAATATTACAACACAAATTCGCAGAAAACAAGATAACGAGAGGATCAGTTAGTGTCGTGTGCTGTTGCGAATTGCGAGGGATATTTGTTGAGACAGCAGAGCCCGAAGTCACAAGTTGGGCTAATGATGACCCAATATCACAGCTTCTGCTAGTTGCCGGTGTCCGCGTGCCAGGATTGCGGGACGGGGACATCCGACGCTGGTGACTTCAGAAGGACTGCCGTTGTAGCTTACGATTTCTGACGCCGACGGTTACTAAAATAATACGTAGTATAACAAAATGTAATAGTATACAATGTAAAGGAGTCTTTATACATTTTTTTTATTTTTTTCTGAAAATGTAAGCAAAGTTATTAAGTTAGGTTCATATTTCCAGAAGTCCATAATATTTAAACTACGAATTTTTTAAATTATTAGAACTACCCTCTAGTGGCAAAATTTGATACCTATACTACTATTCAATATGGCACAATCATTTTTACCTATAACCATGTCCAAACACTCAAATAACAAAGAAGGAACTACTTGATTGACAACCATGTTTGGTTACATATGACATACGAGTATATGACCTCCATTTGACATTTCACAAACTTGTGTATAGAGCGACAAAATACAAAAAGAAAACATAATGAATACGATATTATCTATAATTCACAAAAAAAAAAATCTGTTGTGGCCAGCACAAGACCTCTCGCCATTTCCATATTAGGCTATATAAGTATTGTATTGCACTTCGCTTTCGAACCATCGTTTTATAACAAAATATTACAGAACTTTACCCAAATATTGTTTTTTATTGTATTTAACATGTCTTCTACACAAATATAATTCTAATTATATCTATTGTTCCAATTCAGTAACCAGATTGGCGGTATTTCTAATGGATATATGCATTTTACCACAATTTTACCTATAATTTCAAATATTTAATTAATAAAACAATACGAAAAATTAAATATGCTTCCCAGAAAAATCTATCAAAATGACACTAAAACTGTTGACATTAGACAATGACATGTGTCATTTACAAACTATGTTATAAACATTGGAATTTGTCAACTGGTTTCCTTAGTGCCTCGGCCTCTGCGATTAGTTTACTCTATAAATTATAGTGACTTTATCTCTAAATCTATACAAGATATAATAAAAATTTTAAGTGTATTAGGTGGAGAATTTTATGTTTTTCAATATTTAATAAAAAAAACTCCCAAAAAATTATATTTAGAAGATTTTTTTTAAGAAACTACAACTTCCGGTTGTTCAATTGTTACCAAAATCTTTTCAGCGCTCTTCCCAGGAATGTCAGATTGAGGAAACTGCAGTTAAATATTTTTTAAGTCTTATAGTTTTTGAGGAATCGTGTCTACAACATCCAGACACACATTCATACACACACACACACACACATCCATACACACACACACACACACACACACACACACACACACACACACACACACACAGACATTTTAAAAATGTTATAATCGGATTCTAGGGACCTTAAATCGTGCTTATTCAATACAATCTGCATATGCGAATTTTAGCATGAATCCAATACCTCTCTTAGCGAGAGGAAAAAACAGTAACTTACATGAATTCATTGATAGTTGAATATATCTATGAAATTAAATAATTATTAATCCCATTGGGTGGTAGTATGAACAAGTGCTTAAGTGTGATTAGCTAGAAGATGACTAGCAGTGTTTCGCGCTGTCAATCGTTTATGGATTAGTTTAGAGAAAAATACTTCAAATAAAAGTTGTGTACAATTAATTTTTCTATAACTGCTATTTGAAATATTTTTCTCTAAAATAATCCATAAACGATTGATAGAGCTAAAACATCGCTAGTCATCTCCTAGCTAATCACCCTTAATCACTTGTTCATACTACCACCCATGGAAACTAAAGCAAATGACGTCATATTTTGATGTCGCGAAACTTTATTAACAAAATAATTAATGAGAAGTTTAATATTTTTGAGAAATATTGTATGATATGTGATTGAAATAACTTAAAGTTACATTGTGAACAAAAAAAATTAACTTTATTTTGAAAGCTCTCCATTACAGACCATCGTAACTGGTTTCTTTTTTATCACTCAAATGGTTTATTTTCATCGGCCCTGCGGCCTCGGCAACTGAATTCCATATTCTTGATATAAAGTAGAGCTTCCAGTACCTTGTTACATAAATAACTATTTTTTTATTCCCATGCATAAAATCGTAGCTTTACACTTTGTCTGCACTAATAGAAATTTAACTTGCATTTCTTACAGAGTTTACTTTTTAGATACACGTGTCACAATTAAAACATTTTCACGCATATTCCACACCCTATATTGAATTCTAGACACATCACGTTGCAACATGATCATTAGGGGTGGAAGACACGTGCTTCGCCCGCCACCCACCAAGCCCTATCCCTGGTCCCGGTCCCGGTCCCCAGTTCCAGAGACCATCAGGGATCGTGCTCGCGCAACACTAGACAGCGTTAATTTAGCAAACAAGTAGCACTAGCGACGATAACAATATAACAAAGTCAATCAGGACGACATCATCGACACCAAGCCGCGCAGGGCACACCGATAGTGGAAGTCACGCACGAACGAACGATGGAGATAATCAACGGAAAATGGATGAATTTGTTGTCAATTATGATATTTGTTAAGAAATGTATGTAATTTCACTACGAAATTTATAATTAAGATGATTTTTAGACAAAATTGTTAAAAAGTAATGTTAACAAATTTTTAAACAAGTAATCATGTATTACGACACGGATAAAATAAGATATTACAGTATGTCATTAGAACTCGAGAGATCGTAATGAAACGATTAAACACCTCTTAATGGGGGATGCCACCATTTTTACCTTCCGTCACCTTTAGGTAAGTGGTAAGGAAGGTATTGTCTTTGGTCAAAAAATTCGTTGGTGAGTTTTTAAAGAATAAGCACGTTTTAGGGTCCCTAGAATACGAATTTACTATTTTTAAGATGATGTCTGAATGTGTGTGTGTGTGTGTGTGTGTCTGTGTCCGTGCGTGTGGCCGTGTGTGTGTCCGTGTGTGACAAATTTTTCTCCGACGATAACTCCAATACTACAATTCTAAAAATTATAATTCTTTCGTATTCCTCTTCTTTACATCCATATGAAGAGCTGATTAGATTTTGGTTATAATTGATCCACCGGAAGTACCCCTATTTGAAGTTTTTAACAGTTTTTCTTGAAAAAACGTAGTTAAATATAATTTTTCTATTTTCATTTTGTGATTATCAATATGAAAGAATATCTTATTCTCTATACGGTTTGATTATACATTTTCCTTCATATTCAATAGTTATAGAGTTATAGAGACATTAAGAGATATTAACTTTCAAAAATTAGTCAGCTTTGCTAAAATTATAAAAACAGCAGATATTCAAAAAAATTTAATTGACAGATGTCAGTGTCAAATGCAAAACCAAAGTTATATGTGAATGTGATAGAGTGTCTCTCGCAAGTGACTTGCAGTTGCGCCTCGCCTCAAAATTTGAATTTTCAATGCCGGAAGTACGAGAAAGGCCAAAGAGAAGATGGAAGGACTGTGTAGCAGAAGATTTGAGAGAGGAAAAATTGCGTGAAGAAGATGTGTTGGACAGGAATGAGTTAAAGAGAAGAGTAAGAAACAGCGACCCCCTAATAAAATAGGGAAAGGAACTTTCGGTACAAAATTTGTAAAAAATAGTGTGTTCGGGTTACAACTTTACAGGATATACAGAATCTGTTTCAAGGAACTTTAGGTATGGGATATATACAAAATATATCAAATTGACGGAAGGTTTTGTGCTGGCCACAACAGATTTTTTTTTATAATTTCATCTGAAAATATTAGGTAAACTAAGACTATTGATGAAAATTCGGTGAAAAAATTCCTATTAATAAGCGAGTTATGGTCTCCCGAATTTTGAAAAGATTGACGTGATGTCACATTTATGTGTTTTTATATCAAAATGTTCTTGAAATATATGCTACTTTAAGTTATATTTACATAAAATAAATGAATATTGTAACACTGTATAAGTCTACATACTTTATAATTACAGGTGTATTTAAATTATTAAGTTTAATGCAAGAAATTTATGTTAAAATAAAAACTGTTTGAAAACTGCAGTACAGGAATGTTAGCCTCTCCTTTCGAATTTGAATTTCTTAGCTTCCATTGGTAGTAACCCCCACCTCCTAACACGCTATTTGTTATACATGTATAGGCGGTCTTTCGGTCGCCAATCAAAATATTATATATAGATTTCATATTGATGTCGAAGCGCTATAACAAAAAACCCCTTATTTCCGAAATATCTCAATTATACCATTTAATTTTTTTATATAATTAATATTATAAGTCGAATATGTATATAAAATAATAACTGACAGCAACACTGTTAATACATATTGTTGTAACAGCTTAAAAAGTTGTTTCTTTTAATTCCTTTTTTATTTTCGTATTCCTCTTCTTTACATCCATATGAAAAGCTGATTAAATTTTGGTTATAATTGATCCACCGGAAGTACCCTTATTTGAAGTTTTTAACAGTTTTTCTTTAAAAAAACGCAGTTAAATATTATTTTTTGACATTTTATGTTTTATAAATATTGAAGAAAATGCTCTTCTCTTTACGGTTTGATTATACATTTTCCTTCATATTCAATAGATTTAGAGTCAAAGAATTATAAAGAGATTAATTTTCAAAAATCAATTAGCTTTGCTATTTATCATGGAAACATCTGATATATATATATATATATATATATATATATATATATATATATATATAAGAAAGAAGGAATAGTCAAGTGCAAATTTACATAGTGTATGTTCATGTTATAATTTTATTGGATTTATAGAACTTATTGGATAAATAAATTTTTTTCCAATGAACTTTTTTATAGTATTTATCCATTTTTATTTCAATACTTTTATTTCTAAAAATTTACACAGTTGTTCAACGCTCTAAAAATGCGTACACTTACGTAACATTCTCTTTGCAATCAAATAATATTACTACCAAGTTTATATCTATACCCATTTTTGAATTATTGCCCCAAAAGTCAATATACCCCACATTTAGGTAAAAACTTCAAAATATTCAAAAATCTAATTTTTATGTATCTAGATACTTCTCAATACCCAGATTCCAAATTTTGAAACCACAGGTTGATATCTCTTTTCGTTCTCGAAATATTTAGATTCAAAGTTTTGCTCAAAACTGCCCATTTTTGGGTAATAACCCAAAAATGTGTCGAGATATGAATTTGGCGACATTACCATTCGATTCTACGAACAAAAATACATAAGTATAGCAATTTTCATAATTTTTGTCCAACCGGTTCATTTTTTATGAATAAAAGCTTAAAAACCCCTGAAAATGGCCAAAATCTGAAAAAATCGTAAGGGGTACACCTTAGATTTTTGGGATTTTTGGCCATTTTCAGTTATTTTGCTTTAGAGATTGTATGCGGTGTTCAAAAATTCTGAAAATTGGTGTACTTATGTAATTTTGCCCGGAGAATCGAATGGTGTTGTCGCTAAATTCATATCTCGACCCATTTTTGGGTTATTACCCAAAAATGGGCAGTTTTGAGCAAAACTTTGAATCTAAATATCTCGAGAACGAAAAGAGATATCGACCTGCAGTTTCAAAATTTGGATTCAGCGCGTTAAAAACTATTTAGATACATAAAAATTATATTTTTGAAAATTTTGAAGTTTTTATCTAAATATGGGGTATATTGACTTTTGGGGCAATAATTCAAAAATGGGTAGAGATATAAACTTGGAAGTAATATTATTTGATTGTAAAGAGAATGCTACGTAAGTGTACGCATTTTCAGAGTATTTATATAAGAATATACATAAACATATTCATGTAATAATTTTATTGGATTCCAAGGAACTTTCTGTATGGAATTTGTAAAAAATTGTATTATGTTCGTGTTACAATTTTTCTGGATATATATAATCTTTTCCAATGTACTTTTGGTATGGGATTTGTACAAAATACATCAAATTAACGGAAGATCTTGTGCTAGCCACAACAGATTTTTTTACTTTAATGTACATATATCAGAAAGAAATAAACAATATCATCTTCATCTTGTTGCTATTGTTTAATACCGATGCACAACTCTCATCAATTCAAATTAATATCTCCACTCTATTTGCGAGATAAGGTATCTGATTTTCCGTGATCCATGTACATAATGAGCTTGGTGGGTGCTGTCAAAACGTGATCAAATCGCGGCGAGCAGGCAATACGACGCCGAACACCGACCTGGTGAAGCGTCCCGGTCCCTAGCAATTTAATACAAATGACAGCGATGCCGATGTAACAATCAACGGCTTATTGGTCACGCGCGCCTCCATGTCACAGTATAATAACTAGTGTATAAGATTTTCTAATAGAAATTTAAAATAAACTGTAAGTTCTCGAGTCTTTGATTTATACGTATTAGACTTAACTTCGTATTAACGAGGTTCACCGTAATTTCAGCGTTTTGCATATTTGTAGAAGATTATGTGCATAAGTTTTAGAATTTTATTTTAAATATATATATAGTATCTGGTCGCGAATCCGGGGGAACCGGGTTCGATCCCGACAAACGCCAAATATTTCCAATTTTAAATGGCACAAAAGTGACCCCTGGGGTGCACTCTCCACACCAACTATGAGTGCCCGTGAGGTGACGTCTGGTAAGCGCCCACACGGTAAAATATATCGTCATCATTATCAATGTCTACATGTGTTCACTATTATTTCCTGAAAAGCACCTAATCAATCATCTTCTTCAGACGAATACCTTCTAACCTATCAATTTATTTAAGTAACCCCAAAAAAAAAAACTGCCAAAAGCTGCATATTATCAAATCTGGTGAATGTGGCGAGAGAATTATTGAGAATACAAAAATCAGAATCAGGGAGGCTTAGAAAACAAAATTTGGTATAGTGTGGAAAAGAAAATTTGCATTATCATTTTAAGCAGTTCTCTCATTTGAAATTAAGTTTCTAAACTTAAGAAAAAATATAATTAATCAATTTTTTAAAGTATCGATACGAATCAAAATATAAAATTAATCGGAGAGCATTTTAGAATCATGATTTGATTTTTACAATTTTTAAGTAAGTTTCAAAATTATTTTGACAATTTTTAAGTCGCATTTTTTTAAGTCACCAAAAATTAGACTGTATTGACAGTTTTTAAATTTTCCAGAAATTAGTTTGAAAGCATTCCAAAAGCAGACCGGTTTATAAAAGGAATAGAAAGAATGGTGCAGTGCGTTATAAAGTTTTCGTCACCAAAAATCAAGGAACTGTTATAAACAACTTAACAGCCCATCACATAAGTTCACAAAGAAACTTAAAACTTCTGTTCATTATAAATAATAAGACTGAATACTGTCACTGCTCTGCACACAAAACTAAAGTAATTTGTGGTGTACCATGCCAAACTATTCCATTCTAGTTTTATGGTATAATTCTAGCGTGACCCTCATCTATATTACTTAATCTGACATTGCAAGTATTGACAATGTACTACATGGATCCTTTTATAAAATATATTTCTAAAAAAATATCAGAACTATAACTTGTCTCAAAAAAATAGTGATGCATGCTCGTCTCGCATAACGCTACGAGATGAGACAAGTTGCGAGATATTTCTCGCCTCATGCATCTTTAATAATGCACGCAAAACGAGAAATTTAAAATATTGATCTCGTCTCGTTTTCGGATCTGCAATCTCGTTCTCGTTCTCGTCTCGCATAATGCTACAAAACGAGATGAAATGCGGGAGTACTCTCGTCTCATCGTGCATCACTACTAAAAAATGAGGCATTCTCCATTTCATTCCCATAGGCATAATGATTATACAGGGTGTAGCACGAAAACCGGGCCATAGCCATTTAACATGGGAACTCAGTTTTTCTTTGCGCAAATGTGGCCTATTAATTTAGACAAAAATACTTCAAATAAACGTTGTAGAGAATTAAATTCTGCATCTAAATAAATATTCACATTTTCTTTTGCACCTTTCGTAACCAACGAAATTGAATTTAAAGTATAAAAGTTATTTCTTTATTAGCCATGGTATTGAAATAAAATCTCAAACAATTTTTATGACATTCTACCTGTCAGAAATTATAAAATCAGGTTTTCATCAAAATAATAATGGTCAATGATTTGTATATTCTTTTCCATATATAATTCTTCAATTTCAATAATAAGTCAAACAGAGCTTTTCTGACAAGTAAAGTATGTCACAATCTGACATACGTTTCGGACATGTAAAATGTCATTATATTTGTTTGCAATTTTACCTATCAGAAACGCTCTGCTTTTACTAAAAGTGGAGAATTATTTACAGGAAGAGACGATAGTAGGTACTTTGAAAAAAAAAACTATATTTTATAATTTCTGAAAGGCAAAATGTCATAAAATTTGTTCAAAATTTTATTTCAATACCATGGCTAACATTAGAAAGAAGTAAGTTTTATAAAATTTTAAATTCAATTTTCTCAGTTATCAAACATGCAAAAAAAAATGTGATTATTGATTTAGATGGAACATAATTCTCTATAATATTTATTTGAAGCATTTTTGTCTAAATATAATAGGCCACTTTGGCGGAAGGAAAAATTATTTCCCATGTTAAACACCTATGGTCCGGTTTTCGTTTTACACCCCGGTATATTCGTATATATAAAATAAATTCAAAACATGCTCACAATTTTTGAAAAATACTGTATGTAATTTTAGAAGCAAAACCAATCATTTAAGTACAAGTGCAGTAAAATTTTATAATTTCATATGCGGATTTGATTATGATTGCGAAAATTTTAATTATTTTAACACATTCGTATACATACATGTATGTGCTCTCGTAGGTACATATTCTAATGAATTCTATTAATTATACTTTACTTGCACGTATATGTAGGCACCTAGCTAACGTAGTTCGCGCTACTACTTCATTAATTAAAAGTGTTAAAAGCAGCTGCCCTCATTAGTGATATTTCCTTTTATTTGTATAAATGCAAGTAATTTACATGCGCAGGTTTTATTTCAATTTTGTAATGAAAAATTTCATTAATCACCTTTTCCACTAAAAATGCATTCCTATAAATTTCGAGCTTAGAATTAGAATATGGTATTTCAAAATAGTAGGTATGGCCTAAAAAAATGAAGTAATTATTAGTGTCCTAATATAAAATTGTTACTAAATCATTTCGTTAGTCATAATTATCACTTTCTTTACATTATAAATTCAAACCCGTATTATTTGGTTTACTTTTATTATTTCGTTATAATATACTTGTACATTCATTTACTTAAAACTAGATTCCGCATTATAAAACAGCGATTGCAGAAGGATTGAAAATAGTAAGAATTTGAAATAAATTGTGTGACGTAGATGCTAAGGGCATTGAAAACTCTTTCTACACTTTGATATTTCCCAATCATACAGTTTTAAGGTTTAGTTTTAACATAAATGGTCAATTTTCTAATTCAGTCATGGAGCATTTATTCTGATAAAAACGTTGTTTCGGTATACATTTATACCTTCAACGGGGTCAAAGACATTCAGTTTTGCCAAAATCATATCTACAAATAATCGTAAAAAGAAAAAGAGATACGCATCTACTGGTTCTTATAAAAATCGACAACAGGTTATCATTTTTTCTCGGTGATAAAGCATTTATTCTTACAAGACAACACCAGAATAAATCGGAAAGCAGCCATAATTATGTTTATAAATCTAAGATTTCGAAATATAATTTCATAATGTTACAGATTCAAGAATATCATTTTAAGCAACAGTATTACAATATAAGGGCTGGCGTTATTTACGTCTGAAAAATCGACTTAAAAACCCATAAAAAACAAAAAAAACAATAAAACTATAGCGCTGGTTGGCTGATATTATTCCTTTTTCATATTAGTGTACATAAGTGACAGATAAACGCACTACACAAAACAGAATGTCATTTTGAATGTCAAAATTTAATGTATAGTATATAAATAATACAAAAAATACATAAAACCTTTAAGTTCATATAATAAATATTTAACAGAGCCCAAAAAACCTAAAAAGAAACAATAAAACCCACTGAGTAGAGTTTTTTTAAAAAAAAAACCTGGGTTTTAATACAATAAAATTTTAAAATTGATTCATATGTCATTCACAATGTTGTAAGTAAAATTATTTGCACCGTCTAGTTTTGCCTTCTTATGATTCTCATGCAAATATCTCTGAAGCGAAGTAAATGTAAGATTTTGTTTATTTTACTTGTCCATTTGTTTTTCGGTTCTTTAATTAAACTTTAAGTTAGGTAGTTTCATAGTTTTATTTTGAAACACACTGTATAGTCTAAAGAAAAACTAAACCCGTAAAGTTTTACTTTTCATACTCAAAAGTACAGATAGCGAGTAAAATAGTATCTTAAAAGAACGAGTTTTATGAACCATGATTTTTAGAAAACGAGCTCTGGCGAGTTTTCTAAATGACAAGTGTGAAAAAGTCTTATACTATTTTTTATATTTAGGAATATTTGTAACATTAAAATCAATTTATTTGAAAGTTCATGTCAATTCTAATTTATGACGTTTAATAAGTAAATGTCTGAAACAAAAAATTGAGTACCTATAAAAATAAAGGCTCTTTCGATACGTAATTGGATTTAGTAATGACATTATTATAAACCGCGTAATATATAAATTATATATGTATATGATAGTGTCCAAAAATATTCTATGTTGACTGCCATTTCAATATAAAAGTTATATTTAAAAATAATATTTGTAAATCCATATATTTATAGAGCGTGAGTAACAGTGAAGTATTAACAACAGTGTAAAAAGAATAACATTTATCAAATACGTATTACTGTGCAGTTCTGTATAACCCTTTAACAATTCATGACAATTTGATATTGTTTTATGGAATACATCCCATCGTTTTTACAAACTTTTTTCCATTTTAACAAGCACATCAAAATAACAATTCACAAATCACATCTCAATCCAACAAAACCAAGAATAAACTCACTCTTCAATAACGAAATTAATCTCATCGGGTGTAAAAACGTATTTGGAAGAAGAAAGTTAATCGTACCCGTAAATCGAAACTAAACTGTACTTCACTTCATTAAAACCGTTCTCGCTGGCATCGGCATCGCTATATCGCTGGTGGGATTTTTCCCGCGGATTCTTCGAACAAGAGATACTGGATATTAAATTACAATGATTTATTCGGGAAATGAGAGGCAAAGGGCGGAGGGCGACGCTAACGCCGTCGGAACGTGATCAGCGCGCTCGTGGGGCTTATCAGCACCCGGTGCGTCGGTGTCTTTAACTCTGATTTGCGAAACTGAATCCTGTGATTCGAAATCGTGACATGGAATAAATCACCAGCAAATGACATAGAACAACTGCAAATCAGATGTAATTGTTTATGAATTGTAATGATGATTTTGATAACTGGTGCTAAATTGCATACAAATATAATAAATGATACCTTTTTTAAAAAGGAATACTTTTAAATTCGTCTTGGTATTATAGGCTTCTATTCTAAGTTTTAAAAACAGTGATAAGACTGGTAGTAAGGCCTGGCGTATGAAGATTTTTTTAAAAGAAAATAAATGTGGCAGAGATGGATGTTGGAAAAGACACGGAAAGATAGAATAATGAATGAAATAGATCGAGTGAAAGAAGTTACTAGAAAGATACAAGAGAGACGATTACCATGATATTGACATGACGTGGTCATGAAAAGAAATGAAGAATATATTGGAAAAAGAATGAGCTGCTTTCTATACAGTGTCCCACACTCTATCTTCAGTGTAGCTGAGATAGCCAATGTTAATCTTATGGACGTTTTTTGTACCATGTTGCCAATTTTTCAATGTAATGTAATATTGAAACATTCATAAATTTTCATTGCTATACCAAAATTAGTTAACACTGTACAATTTAAGTTTTATGAGGGTCTCTTATTTACCCAAGGGCTTATTGGAATCACCCGAAATTTATCTGCAGTTCTAAATAGTTTTATTTACAGGGGCGCGAAAAGATGCGTTGGAACCGAGGTGTAAAAAACATGCTGAAGCTATTTGTACCTGTAATAAGTAATATTTCAATGCAATATTTTAAAACCGCCCGGCATACTAATCTTGATCAAATGCATTAGAGATTAATATATTATAAATTCAAATTGAAGATTATAAAAAAAGAATAAAGACTTATGTAAAATATATGCAGTATTTCTATCAAGCCTAAATATGAGTAAATTATCAAATAAGAAGATATAAATTAAATAAAAAAATAATGGTTAATAATTTTAACTCTTTATGAGTTCATCATATAATATGTCGACATAAATAGCATAAAACATAAAAAAATATTCTTCATCAATATGACATTGGGATAATGTATCGTAGGAGGAACACAAAAAATTAGGGATTTCAATTCATCATATCTTTCTGCTCCAATCGGCAAGTATAGTGTTACAAAATATAGTGTTAATTATTTCATGTAGCTCTATATCTTTTCGTAGAATGGAAATATGTAACATAGGGAATTTATATTGTTGACGAAGATTGTAAAATATCCAATTAAGTACAAAAATATTCTATATTATTTACTTTAAATTGACTAGAGTTTATATGTTCATTATTTTGATTTACCTACGCTTGTTATGTTTTTATACCCTACTTATATTTTGTGTTTATATTATTTTATATTTTTTGTGGGGGACACTGTATAGTAAAGGGTAGAAAAATTTGTTGTGGCCAATTCGTCAATTCGATGTATTTTGTATAAAACCCATACCAAAAGTTCTTTGAAAAAGATTCTATATATCCTGTAAAATTATAACACGAACACACTACTTTTAACAAATTTCATACCGAAAGTTCCTTTAAAAAGATTTTATAAATCCAACATGAACGTACATTATGTAAATTCCTGATTCTTCAGCTTTTCTCTATTTTATTAAGGGTCGCTGTTTCTTACTCTTCTCCTCTACTCATTCCTGTCCAACGCATCTTCTTTACACAGTTTTTCATCTATCAAATCTTCTGCTACATAGACCTTCTATCTTCTCTTTGACTTTCCTCATACTCCCAGCATTGAATATTTAAATCTTGATGCGAGGCTGTCACTTACATCACTTTCTAATCCTACACTTTCCATTTTGGTTTTGCACTTGACACTGACATCTGTCAATTAAATTTTTTTTAATATATCTGCTGTTTCCATAATTTTAGCAAAGCTAACTGATTTTTGGAAGTTAATCTCTGTATAACTCTATATCTATTGAATTTGAAGGAAAATGTATAATCAAACGTACAGAGAATAAGCTAATCTTTCATATTGATAATCACATAAAATGTCGAAAAATTATATTTAACTGCGTTTTTCCAAGAAAAGCTGTTATAAATTTCAAATAAGGGACCAATTATAACCAGAATCTAATCAGCTCTTCATATGGTTGTAAAGAAGAGGAATACGAAAGAATCGTAATTTTTAGAATTTTAGTTTTGGAGTTATCGTCGGAGAAAAAATTATCACATACATGCACACACACATACACACACGGGCGCACACACATACAGACATCATCGTAAACTAGTAAAATCGTATTCTAGGAACCCTAAAACGTGCTTATTCATTAAAAACTCACCATCGATTTTTTTTGACCAAAGACAATGTCTTCCTTAACTAAAGGTGACGGAAAGTAAAAAACAGAGGAAAACCAAAAAGAAGATGGAAAGACTTTATTGCAGAATACGAATGAGAAAAGCTAAAGAAGACAAAAATTCTGATATAGTGTATTAAAGAACGAATGTTATAATTGACATTTGACATTTTATTTTGTGAGAAGGAAGCCTTCGAACAAAATAATCTACAATTATGAAATGAGTTCTTTATACTATTTTTTCTACTTTGCGCTTTCTATGGTTATAGGGTCAATAAGTTCGGTGGTGAGTTTTTAATGAATAAGCACAGTTTAGAATACGATTTTACTAGTTCAACGATGATGTGTGTGTCTGTGTGCTTGTGTATGTCTGCGTGCATGTGACAAAAAATTCTCCGACGATAACTCGAATATTGCAATTCTAAAAATTATAATTCTTTCGTATTCCTCTTCTTTACATCCATATAAAAAGCTGATTAGATTTTGGTTATAATTGGTCAGCCGGAAATTCCCTTATTTGAAGATCCAAACAGTTTTTCTTGAAAAAATGCAGTTAAATATCATTTTTTGATATTTTATGTGATCAATATGAAAAAATCTGATGTGGCCAGCACATGACCTCCCGCAAATTCCATGTTTAAAATAGTAATGAGCTTTAAGTAAAGTATCTTTTTCCGTTCCGGTTGATCGTTTATAAACAAAATCTGATTTGTTGTTTTAATAAATAGAAGTATGTAATACGAAATTAATTTCGTGCCAAAAATAATCGATTATCATGGGCCTATAACGCTCACCATCAACTATAACAGTTCGACCTTCATCATTTTCGAAAAAGTAAGTTCCAATGACGCCACCCGATCATAGTGCGCACCAAACAGTCTCATTTGGACATGTAATAATCTGGCAATTTTGCTTATTAACATACCCAGAGAGGAGAAAATGTGCCTCACCAAAGAAAAAGATAATCCGCGAAAAATCATCAACTTCCAAGTGCTCTAAAAACGCAATCTGTGTAAATTCTTTGTCGTACATGATCCATGTCGTAAATGTGTAGTTGTAAACCAATATTTGACATTTTGAAAACACGTACTTATACTGACAGATTTATATTTACAAATCAAATATATTTCTAATTAATTCTTCTTAACACGGTTTCATTATAAATGTAAATGTGACAACAAATTTCAATTGTATACAAAAGTACTTTGTTAAAAAATAACACTATAATGTTTCAAAATGATAAAGACATATTCACTTTTGGTGTAAAAAATGTGAAAAACAATAAATTTTTACACTTCTATATAATAAACAACAATTAATAAATGTAAATGAAGAAAAATAAAATATCACTAGCATATAAATATTTTTTTACCAATTTACACGCCTTCCGATATATAAAATAAATTGCATCTTTTGTGTAACCCGAATCTCCAAATTGCAATTTGTGTCAAAAAATATTTGATATTTTGTTTGGAATATCAATCATCTACTTTCATCAATGATCGTCGCGCAAATTTAAAAAGAAAGTCACTCGCCTCCAGTCCCCATTTAGTCATTCGCTTTGATCTAGGATTAAATTTTTCTCATCAATACGAGCGGTGGACGGGCAAAGAAGCAAGGAGCATCTTCATTATTTTTTAAAACAGTATCGCGTGGCACCCTTGCTCTCCGACCTGTAAATCTTTATGGAAATAAAGAGCGGTATCATCAAAGATTTCTTTCAGATAAGAAGTCTTTTATTTAATAATTGCACCTTTAACAGTTACCTATAACATTATCGCATTACGATCATTAAAATTTTCTTAACTACAAAAGTGTTTAGAATTTCTCAATATATCGCACCTGTTTCTTTTTAACACTTTATTTCTTTTTAACACTTTATAACATAATTTTATTTATATTAATGACAACAGTATTTGCAACAAGAGTAGAATCTGGTGTATGATTTCATGATTATAACATTTAAAAAAATTGTTTGTCACACACTGAGAAAAATATTGTTCTATTATTTAAATTATCGTTAGTTTATATGTCATTTTTTTACTATTAGTGTATTAGGGTAACGATAAACAAAATATTTTCTCTATTACGATATTTTAAATTTTTATTTTGTCCCAAGAACCAAATTATTTGTTCAGAACAAATTTCCTCACATTTAATATACTTTATTTACGAGGAACATACCTGAAAATAATTCGGTTATTATTATTTAAGAATTTATTGTTAACATATTGCACTTTCTCATAAAATAAAATGTAGTTAGAAATAAATAAATGTTTGTTTGATTAATACAATCCGCATATTTCATCCAAATAACAATTTATTAACTATTAACAAATCGTATTTAATAGTAAATATATTTATTTCCTGTTAATAAAGCTAGTTCATAGGTAATAATCACTATTTTAAAATTAAAGAAGAATAGTTATATATCAAAATATATTTAATTTATGTAAAGAAATAAAGTAAACTTGCACAGACAGGCCATGCTGTAGAAGGCAGTTCAGTACTTGCTCTGTATAACTTCCGTTGAAAAGTAAGAGTAAGTTTTATATTTGTGGTGCTAGTTTGGTACATAATATACGTTTTAAAATTGATTATTTGTACAATGGCAGATGAAGATACGAAGAAATTATTAAGTAATTGGGGATATGACACTTTAATTGAAGCATTTGAGGGTAAGTACAACACAAGACGTCAACAAACAAATAGTATGTAAATACTAGAAACATAAATACATTTATTAACAATTTTAGCTAATGAAGTAAAAATTAAAGATTTTAACGACTTAACAGAAACAGATTTAAAAGAACTAATACCCAAAATAGGACCTAGAAATAATTTTAAAAAACTTGTGAAAGATTATTTCGACACAACTAAATTGCAAGTATTTTTTGCAGATAAATAGGTCATATAACTTTTATTATTGTTTTTTTAAACAGAATTGAAACATCTGATATCATAGATGCCAGTGATTCAACAATATACCAAGTGTCTGCTTCATCTACACTGACTGCTGATGTGCCTAATTATTATTCCTCAAGCTCGGCATCAGCTTGTGATTACGAAATTTTTACATTAGCTGAAGCAACAAGTCCTATAATTTCTGAAAGTGTACAAAATACTGAACTGAAGCAAAAAGACGAAAACACTTCGTGTATATCCGTTGAACCTGTTACAAAGAAAAGTAAAACTATTGTTTCAGCGAATTTCAAATTGGAAGAAATTTTAAATCAAACGTGCATAGGAAAAGCAATTTTGAATATCTACAAATTAACACAAAATTTAGACACCAAATGTCAGAGCTACATGGTAGATATAATAACATTACATTTTTTAAATGGAAATTTCGAGTAAGCATTTTTGTTATTTATGCAATACACAAACATAAGTACACCCACATACACACACATACGCACACACACACACACACATATATATATATATATATATATATATATATATATATATATATATATATATATATAATAATAATAATAAATTACAGTCGTTTAACTAACGATGATTTTGCAAACATTGCAAATTGTATTGTGGAGCTGTTTCCCAATGAAATTACTGATGTTTATTACACCGCACCTGTAAAGAAACGGGATTCACGAGATCAAAAGTCGGGAATAGCACGAGGCAAATTAGTCGATAAGTATAGAAATAAGCTCACGTTTTTACGACAAGCAAAGATTATTTCATCAGCTCGAGATCGAAATACAAGTACAAGTAGCGAAGAAAACTATTCTGGTAAATGATTTTTTTTATTGTTCTAGTTCAATATTTTGAATAAAGTATATATGTCATTCTTCATTTAATATATTTATTTGGCCATAACAAAAAGTAAAATATTTTTTATAACTATTTTTTTCTATTTTTTAATAAAATTTATGTACTAACTGTAATTATTATATTTGAATAATATTGCAGAATGTAATGAAACAAATAATGATTATATATGGCTTCAAAATAACATTGAACCTTGGCAAGAAGTTGTCCATCATTGGGAAAATTCGTATAATTATAGGACTTCTGTATATTTGAAAAAACCAAATATTACAATTGTAGATATATTTACCGATTGGCCCATTTTATCCAATGACCTTGGATACATTTTGGTAAAGAGTAAATACTGTAATACTGTAATGTATATAATATATATTTAAATATTTTTCTACAGATTGATAAAGATTTTACTACTACTAATCCTAGGAGTGAAAATACTTTAATGAGAAACTGGGAGAGTGTATTTAATAGTCTCCTTCAATTAAGGAAATCATCTTTACATGATACCGATCTTCTTTTACTAAACATTATTAATTCAGGATCAGTAAATCAAGGTATGTATATATTTCACAGTATAGTTCGTAGCTATTAGTATTGAAAAGTGTACATTTTTCATTACAGAATATCGAAATTATGTTTCACTTACGTTGCTGGCGGCACTTATCCCTTCTAAAGCTAGACATCATGTGAAAGGGAAAAAACAATGGAAGCCTACAATAAAGGAAAGCAGGGAAGGGATGATATGCATTGCAGAAGTATGTTTCAATTTTTTTTTTAAATTATATATAAATTGTTTTAATTTTAAATTATTTCAGTTACCTGGTGACCTTCCACAAATTATAGATAGAAAGAAAACGAAATACGATGCTTTAGGTTTGACTCTTCAACCATTTTTAATAGCTGAAATAGAAGATAAAACGCGTATAAAAAAAATATACGTGAGTGTGCATAATGTGTTATATGAGGTACCAACTATGTTAAAGGCCATAGATATCTGCTTCAAGTTATTTCATGTACTTAACCTAAGATACCCATTAGAATGCGAACATCTCTGGTTTTTCATACAAACCGCTATATACCAGATGCAAACTAAATTTGATAACAATATACCGTTTGTTAGAAACATAGTTAATAAATTGAAATTATAATTAATTTATAAAAAAAAATGAATTGCATCAAATGCAATAGATTTATGAAAAATTGTGATGCTTTCATAAATCACACAAAATTATTTCACAAATATGATTTGGAATTCTTTTGCGGAATAAGACACTGCTATAAAAAATATTCTAACATCTATGCCCTTCGTAAACATTTAAAAAGAGCTCACAGTGATATTGATATTAGCAACAGCTTATCGAAATCCTCGACTTGTGTAAAAGTGGAAAACATTAACCTGATTCAGGAAAATATTGAACCGAATATTATTTCCGAAATTCCTAGTTCAGTTACTTCTGAAAACGATGAATGTATTTTGACATGTGCAAATATAGTAGAAAGTCTTGCTGCTTTTATTTCAAAATTATACAATAATCAAACTATTAATAGGAAATCTATTCAATTCATAGTAGAAGAAACAAATGAACTTGTAAATAATTTGTTGTTATATATAAGTACAAATATTAATATGCTGGATATTCCGAGTGATCTTCTTCACAAAATTAATTCCATATTCCCTCAAAATCCTTTTAATATATTTATGACAGAACATAGAAGACTAAAATATTTTGAGAATTCAAAATTTTTAATAAAACCCGTGATTTTCAAAATTGGGGAAATTTTTGACGATGAAAGAAAACATTTAAGTGTAACTCTATCTAAAAGAATATGTACCGGTCAAATTATATCGATGAGAGAAGTTTTAAAAAATATTTTAGAGTTACCAAATACTTTTGACATAATGACTAATTATATCAAAAGCGAAGAAGCGTCTTTCGGAAAATCTCTATCCTCCATTTTCAATGGCCAACTATGGCATTCAGTAAAATCTAAATTTCCATCTAAAATTGTATTTCCTTTGTTCGTCTACTTTGATGACTATGAGACAGGTAATCCACTCGGCACACATGCAGGAATACATAAAGTTGGAGCTTTATATTTTTCTATTGGTTCAATTCCACCAGAATTTTCATCCCTTTTAGAAAATATATTTCTTTGGGGATTATTTTATTCGGCCGATAGAGTTACACACGGCAATAAATATGTTTTAACTAAATTTATTGAAGAATTAAAACATTTAGAAACAAATGGTATTACCATTCATATAAAAGAGCAAGACATACAAGTATATTTTGCATTGTTATTTATTCTTGGAGATAACTTAGGTATGCATTCCATGATAGGAATGACTGAAAGTTTCGGTAGTACTTATTTTTGTCGAGTTTGTACATGCACAAAAACAGTATGCCAAACGATGTTAATGGAGGACCCAAATTTTTTTAGAACTGCAGAAACTTATGAAACACATGTAAAAGAAAAATTATTCGGTGTGCGCGAGTCTTGTTTATGGAATCAGCTAAATAGTTACCATCATTTATCTAACATTTCCTTTGACCTAATGCACGATATTTATGAGGGTGTATGCCGTTATGACTTGGCACATATTTTGCATATCTTCATATATAAAAAGAAATATTTTTCATTGCAAATTCTAAATAACCGTATTAAATACTTCGATTACATAGATGGTATTGATGTGGGAAACAAAATACCACTTATTAACAAAAATCATATAGATAGTTGCAATTTGATTATGTCATCCGCAGAAATGAGTTCATTTGTAGTTTACTTAGGTTTCCTTATTAGTGATTTTGTGAACGAGGATGATGAACACTGGGAATTTTATTTGATCTTACTTGATATAATTTATATTATAACAAAACGTTCCACGAATGAAAGTGAATTGAATTATTTAACATATTTAATTAAATGTCATCATGAAATGTATATCTCACTATTTAACAAAAAATTGTCACCAAAACATCATTTCTTATTACATTATCCTAGATATATATTTAAAACAGGGCCCCTCTGTTATTTGTCTTCTATTCGGTACGAAGCTTTTCATAGAATTGGTAAAACTAATGCTCAAGTTATATCTTCAAGACGAAACATTATATACAGCATAGCTTTAAGACATCAGTTAAAGTTAACGCAAAGATTAATTTCTCGGCAAGGATTTTTTGACAGAATTGTTTTTGGTCCAGAGTTATTAGTCTCTGAAGGAAATAACAGTTATTTGGCTAATCTATTAATTAATATTAATTCAGAGTATGCAATGCTATCGTGGATAAAATGTAATGGTATAAAATATTGCCCCGGAATATTTATACAGATTAAAATAGATCAATATGGTGATCCAGTATTTGGTTGTATAAGTCACATTATGTATGCAACGGATAAAAAACTTTATTTCGTATATACTGAAATTCATATGATAGGTTTCAATAAACATATTACTGGATACGTTATAGATACCAGTGAACATATTAAACATAAGAAATATAATATAATATTATTAAATGAATTATCAAATAAAAATTCCTTTGTTGCACATCGAATTACGAATGGGCTTAAAGTTATAAGTATTGTCAATAAGGAATAATTTATTGTTAAAATATTTTTTATAGCAGGGTCTTCCTAAAACTAGAATAATTTTTATTTTGTATCATATAAAATATATGTTTTATTTTAGTTTTCCTATGTTAAATAGTTTTGTTATGATTATTTATTTGAAATACATATGTGTGTAATATATGATATAAATGTATTAATATTCCTTTCATAATAATAAATATATAGTGATTCATAAACAACAAAGCTGAAGTTATTATTTAAGAAAAAGATATTAATTTTAAACAATCATATGTTTAATATAAATTTGACCAATTTTATTATAGCTTTTATAAATTTAAATATAATATTCAAATGTTATCATCTAATAATTATTTATTTTCAAGTAATAAATTAAATTATAACGTAAAGCATGTATAATTCATATTAAAATATCACCAATTATATTCTAATAACCATTTCTTTAATATTAATAAATCGAAAGTTACTATTCAATTATTCGAAATTTCCAGGATGTTTAAATTTGTTATATATAAAAGTATCTTTAAATATTTTTTAAATTAATTATAAATTTATATTAAATGTACATTTGGTTGGCCATATTCAAAGTAATTTTAAATTAAATGTTAATGAACATCATTTAATAGGAACAAATGTTTTTCTCAGTGCATATTTGTACATCATATCCTTACGAAAGCTTTATAATACTTTCTTGAATGGAATGTAAATGTGGAAAAATTTCTCGACTGAAGTATAGAGAATAGAGATGCACTCGATTTCGAATCGATCATCGAGCCGGGCCGAAGATATTTTTTATCGGGCCGAATCGGGCTAATCATTTTCAAAAAACGAGGAGAGTCGGACTTTTGATTTTGGCCCGGCCCGAAAATTCGAGCTTTTCGGACCGGCCCGAAAAATCTTATAGTTCAATCAAATGCACAGTTTCCTTAATATTTTAATGAAAATGATTGAAGTTAAAAAGGATAAAAATATAGAGGTTTTTTATAAGTTTGACACGAAAAAAGTTAAACAT
Source organism: Ophonus ardosiacus (assembly GCA_943142095.1). Classification (NCBI taxonomy): domain Eukaryota; kingdom Metazoa; phylum Arthropoda; class Insecta; order Coleoptera; family Carabidae; genus Ophonus; species Ophonus ardosiacus. The sequence continues at coordinate 47,977,091 of OW964826.1, read as the reverse complement.
TTCGCCTTAACATAAAAATCAACATTAGAAATGCCGGATGCACCCAGTTTCGAGCTTTGGCCCAGCCCGGCCCGATTTCGAGTCAATTTTCGAGCCGGGCCAGCAAATTGTTTTGTCGAGTCGATCTTCGAGTCGGGCCGGTAATTTTTATTTTCGGGCCGAGTCGATCCAAGCCCGGCCCGAATGCATCTCTAATAGAGAAGGTGTTAACAATTGGATGTATTATTTTTTGCTTTTATTGAATGTTAAAAACCCTGAAGAAGATGCAAGTGTGCAACGAAAAGTCGATGTTGTAAGAATAAATGCTGTGTGCACTTTGCACTTTTATAATACTTTTTTCATTTGACGTTACTTAAAATTAAAAATTACGTTCCGTAATTAGATCTAAATACGAAACTATTGAATCGTTTTATGTACATATAATTAAGTATCGCGTGTTCAATAAGTTTTTAAGTTTTGGTTGGCCGTGGATTGTGAAACACATGTCTGTCTTTATTCATACAAACAAAACTACAAACATCATTTGAAATGAGGAAAGTGCAACTTTTAGAACAGCACAGTATTTTATTAAACTTTTATTATAGCAGATGCTGAAAACGTTCCTGAGTAAACATTTTACTGTTAATCTGGCCTATTCTGTAACTCACTGGTTAATTCTTAACAACTGGTTAAAAAATGTATCCATTAGATATTGCTTTGACAACTAAAAATGCAATTTTTTGTTATATGTCAGCATAATTGATTGGTTATAATTTTTAACCAGTTAAAAATTAACCACTTACTAATTAATTACTATAAAAAGAAGAATAAAGTACACACATGCGTTTCAAAACCATAGAGAAACAGTAGTGGCAGTAGGTACGCACTTTTTATCATAGAAAAGAGGCGTATGCGATTTTACTTTTACGAATCTTGATAGCGTGCACTTTAGAATTTTATATTCGCTTTTTGATCAGGAAATTTTCGGGTTTTATACTTTTAAAACAGAAAATATTGTTTGTTGTTTATAATAATAGTACATTCAATGAGTGTGTAATGTTTGCTATTACTCATGAGAATGAAGTTTGCATCACTCGCCTTTCGGCTCGTGATGTAAATCATAGCCATTACATGTAAATCATAGCCATTACATGCGAATAGAATTCTATACTTTATACAACTGTCAAACAATAAAATATTAGTGACATATTTGTAATGAAAAATAAGTAGACATAGACAAATCTAGTTATCGTTGTTGCAGAAAACTTTTGTTGTAACAAAATTTGAAGTGATTTGACATTTAGCAGAAAATTTTAAAACCGACTATTATTTAGCTACAGTTTAAGCTTAAAAAGAAAATAAAAAAATGAAAAATGCAAAACTAGTAAAGACTTATTGAACACCCGATATAATATATCATATTGTGAAAATTTAATTCTTCTGTAACAAATAAATCTACAAAATAATAAAACATTAATTATAATTTTTTTGCTGCTTTCTTTATTTTCACATTGATGTTTTACTATCTACTTATTACACAAATAATTGAGTAATTACTAACAGCTTGGGCTTGGTAAAAACAGATTTATCTATATAAACAAATAAATCTACAAGAATAAAGTGTCACGTAATGTTTTACAGGACATATTATACATAGGTAATATGTGAAAAATAAATTACTAGAACTATGTAGAGAAGTGTTAAATTGCGTTAAAATATTATAAATGGTATAATTCATTTTAACTTAACAATGGATCTGTTTTGAAATCATTAGCCAGTTGCCTGAATGTAAGTGGCTTTAAACCGGTTCTGAGTAAACCATAGCTTAAATATTTTGACAGGCAGACAGGATATAGCAGCAAACAAAAACAGATCAGGTGACATCAAAAGGCTTCTGTTTGAGGTTTATTCTACACTTTCCGGTTAATTTTAACCGACGGACCATACGGTCATACCTATCAAACAAAATCCCCGTTATCCAATACAATTAAAAACAATACTATTATCTGCATATTTTTGAATCTCAGTCTTTTCATTTTTATAAAGTTTTACAAATTCTGTTTAGCTTTATTACTTCCATGTTAAGTAGTCTAAAAAAATTCTTCAATTGTTACATATATCGGCAATAAGCACCTACACTGCTTTAATGGTACAAAATATTCAAATATAATTTATAATTATAATTAATTTAAAATTATATTCAAAAATTTTTGATGTAGGCTCATTCATTATACTATACTTACACAATTTGGTGGTTCTATAGCAAAAACGGTAAAAGCAAATATATCACGTTCGCAGATTGTAAAAAAAAATCTTTAGAAAATATAAATCTCTTTCGAACAATACAAATTTATTACTTTTATGAATTTTTTTCGAATTTTAATGTAGTGCGATTATGTTGAATTGGACCCTAATATATAAATTTTGTAACAAGAATTATTTTATTCTTAAATTTTTAATTTAAATATTTAACGGTACGTACATTGAATAGCATTAGAGGAATATTTTGAAGGTTGGCAACTATTATAAACGTTAAGTTGCGCTCTGGAGAAACGGGGCATTAGATCCCTAACATTACATAAAAATGTTTTAATACTGTTTTAATAATTATGTACCCTAACAATTCTTCTGTTTTTCGTACGTTTACTAGTCTTCTACAAAAACGGATTTGAATTAACAACAAAATATATACGAAACAACAAGCTTAGTGTCGACAAGAACTTGTTTTACGAATTAAATTAACACTAAAGACTAACCTCTCTCTGTAACCGCAAATATTGTGGCGATTCTGTTCAAATCTGTAAGTCTTACAGATCTGTAAATCTGTAAATAATGAACAAAATCGCAACGAAAGATGCCCGTCTTATGCACAATTTTATATTAATCAACAAGAATAGATGTGTTTTTGTCAGTTTCTTACAGATTTACAGATCTGTAAGACTTACAGATGTGATCAGAATCGCCCCATAAGATTTACATGTCTTAAACAAATGGAACTTTAAAAACGTATTCTTCCGAAACTTTATAGTTTACTACTAATTCTTATAGAAATTACGGAAAAGAGGTATTAAATTTTGCCACACTATGGGAAAATATAAAAAGGAACAAAATGACACCTAAACACAATGAAAGTATTTACTCTTAAATTTTTTAAAATCTGTCTCATAATCTGTTTATTTATCAGCTTACAAGATTTTTTTAAAATATGATCTGCTGAAAAGCTGAAATAGACATCTATTTGAAAAAGCGACATCTATTGGTTGTTTTAAGCATGACGGTCATAAATTGTTTCATTGGAAACTATTCTGACAAATTTTGTTCTATACGTAGATAATAACTATACCTATTTATATTCTATGAAATGTTTATAAAAAAACCATTTAAAAAAAGATTATTATTCTATAAAACAAAGTATGCAAGCATGTTAGATTCTCTGAAATTGACTAATTTCAAAAATTTGTAAAATCTATATTAGCAAATAATTTTTAATAAACAAATATAAATTAACATCTCTATACTCTACTGAATCAAATCTATACATATAAACAAAGTTTTAGAAAAATTGATCAAACAGATAAAAAAAATTGTTCATATAATGTTGGGTTTTCGCATCAACAGCGCCTAATGGGTTAAATTCACCCTCCACAACAATGAAACACTTTCCACCTCGGTTAGTAATGTACTATTATTTGAAATTTATGAATTACAAACTAGAAAACTTACTTTCTGCATTTTAATTAATTTCTTTCTTTTGTTTAATGTTTTGCAGGTACATATTCTTAATATAGGAAGAGGTATAAATAAAAGAATTAAATATAAGTATAATATAGTTACATTCTTGAGTACTCTAAAGCAAAAATTAACATTACATGAATTAAACAAAATTACTTGTACTTCATATGAAAATGAAACGAAATATGAAAACTGCATAATGTACAGTAAGTTCTTAAAACGTAGTCCGAGTACTTATGAAACATATTCCCTAAAAATGTCGTAGCTCGGCTCGGAGGAGAGCATAATCGCTGAATCCACATAATTGTTATGCACGGCGAGGGAGCTTGTGCTTGTGCGCGCGAGTGCGCCCTCTAGACGAGATGAGGTTGCAGAACTCATCATCTTCACAATGTCATGGTAATGAAGAAAGCCTAAGCCGGAGCCGCGAATCGCACACCCGCCCCCACCCACCGTAAGTGTCAATTCATTTGGGATGAAACGTAATTCTCAAACAAAGTAAGCAACTTCAAATCTGCATTGGATCAAACACCGATAGCGATTATTTTAATTTTGTTATATATTGCATCAATAAAAATATGTAAAAGGTATTGTTTTTTTTTATTATTATAATTTATAGATATAAGTGTACTACATACAACATGTCACATTGTATTTATGAAGGCGATTAATTACAGTATTTTTCGTTATTCGTTAGTATTTTATTAAATTGGAAAACATCTAATATTATTTCATGATTACTTTTTTTAGATTATTTTCTCCAAGATATTTTCTGTAATCTGATTTTTTCATGATTTTTTCATGAGCGAACGCATTGGGTCTGTGAAACCCAAATTAAGAAATCTCATATTTATAAAACAAAACTTTATTGAACGAAACTAACTATTAAACATTGTTACTTAATTAGTAATAATTTTTGACACTGACATTTTCTATCAATTACAAACATTTTAATTTTTCAACTGGTTTCCATGGAATTATTTGGGCTGTGAGATTCATTACAACGGATTATTTTCTATATTTTTAATTCTCTATATATAAATGTATAGAAGACATAAGAAAAATGTTGTTTATCGGATAAAGAATTTTATATTATTCAAATATTTGTAATAACATAAATTTTCAAAAAATAATATAAAACTACTACTTTAGGTTGTCCAACAGTTACCAAAACCTCTTCAGCCCTTCTCATTAATGTCAGATTAAGGAATACGAAAAGTTAAATTAGTCTTCAGTCTTATAGAGTTTGAGAAACTGTCCCTCCAACATCCAGACACACACACACACACACACACACACACACACACACACTCACATATACATAAACAGACACACATAAACAAATAGAAACACATACACAGAGACATCATTTTCAAAATGTTAAAATCGGATTCTAGTGACCTTAAAACGTGCTTATTCATTAAAATCTGGATAGGCGATTTTAAGCTTGAATCCAATACCTCTCTTAGCGAGAGGTAAAAAATTTTTAAACACACCTTGAGAAGGCGAAAAATACATCCCTAACAAACAATATTAGCGGCCAAGGTATATTACCTACCAAGAAATAGTATATTATGTGGCAAGTGTGTGAAGCTGACATTTTTACATGAGGGTGGAGATTGCGACTCGAGCCGAAGGCGAGTGTTGCAAACCACCCGAATGTAAAATAGGCTTCACACACGTGTTACATACTATACTTTTTCTACGACCTTGCAATAAAATATATTTGTTCTTCACATTGTCATTCTTTAAACGTAAAGCCTCTGTATTATCGACTTGTGTAACCATGGTTACCAACGTTACAGGTGTTTAACAGCTTTGTTTTATTAAAATACAATTCAGTTTGCAATATTTAAAATAATGAACGGTGCGTGAAATGTTACTTCACGCACAGTGTGCGTGAAATAGCATTTCACGCACCGGGTGCAAAAACTCAAACTTCACACATAAAAATTGATACGTGAAGAACTCACTTCACGCATGGGAGTAGAAAAAATACTTTTCCTAAAAGATGTAGAAACTATTTTCGTACGGAGATTTCTTTATCTATATCTGTATGAATATAAAAGATTCTTATGTTTATATAAAATATATTATGAATTACGTACTACCTGGAGAGTATTTCAATGACTATATTGTTGCGACGTTACGTTTTGTTAAATATCCAAACACTTCTCAAGTTACTTTACAAGGTTTTAGACATAAAATCTCTACCTATTATATAAATTATAACGATACTATGTACCTACATCTATGTAAATCAAATAACTCAATGCAGGTAGATACACAAAAATATCTTTCCTAATTCATAATATTTTTACAAATATTTGAATTCATTTCAATGGGCTATTGTGAATTTCAATAGAAAGAATTTTCTGTTTTGTAAATAAAACCAAATAAGGCTTTATTGTAGGACACTTATACAGAGTGTAACAGAAATATAAGTTATACGTATATTAAATTTGACCAGTGATAGAACTCGTCGAGATCAATAATATTTCTTAAATTTCTTTTTTAAACCTTCCATATATTGCAAAATTGGAAAATAATCAGACACGCAGTCACGTATAAATTATTTATTTCCTGGCCTACGTTTCGACTGTGACAACAGTGTTCAGGGCTCTAAAAGTAGACAAGGAGTAATTACAACATGTAAATACAGTTATGGACAAGGAACAATTTCTACTATAAAAACATACAACAAAATATTAATTTATTTTCTTTTTTAAAAAATTACTTACAGATATAGTCAGTTATTCTAGACATTGTGTTAATTTTTTTTGTAAAAAAAATCATTACCTGCCTAAAAATACTAAAAAAATTAAGAATTCAAAAAAATGTTATTAAGAAATACTGTTGCTCTGACAATGTCACTTATTTTTTCTGTTTCACCAATAGATGGAATTATTTTTTTCCAAAAAATAAATTGCGATTTCGAAAAAAGTTACTAAGAAATATTGTTGCTCTTGTCGAGCTCTACCACTGGTTAAATTTAATGTACTTATATCTGTTACACCCAGAATGTGTTCTTTTCTATATGTCCATGACATGTTTATGTTATTTCTATAAATATAATTTATGTTTTCGTAAAAAAAGTAGTACAAAAAGCTAGTTTCATAAACTAAAGAAAGCATAATTTTATTGCCTAGTAATTATCAATAAAAATATTCAAATTTGTTTTTCCATAGCACTCTTATATGTATAGTAAAATAATGCCAACGACGATTGAAATAACATTTAAATATGTTCAACATGGCAAAATTTATAGATTTACTGCCAAGTTAAATTCAAAGACTTGGCTTCGCCTCGTCTGTGAAACGCCGCAGTGGCAGTGAATCTGTTACTTTTTGGCCTAGTCAAACAAATTACTATTTTTCTCAAATTCTCCCTAGAATCCGATTATAACATTTTTACGATGATGTCCGTATGTATGTGTGCGTGTGTTTGTGTTTGTGTGTGCGTGTGTGTGTGTGTGGATGTTGGAGCCACGGTTTCTCAATTACTATAAGACTTAAAAAATACCGCAGTTTCCTCAATCTGACATTCCTGGGAAGAGCTGATTAGATTTTGGTAACAATTGAACAACAGGAAGTAATAGTTTCTTTAAAAAAAATCTTCTAAATATATTTTTTTGGAAATTTTTGTTATTACAAATATTGAAGAACATAAACACACCATAATATATAGAATAATTTAATGTTATACATCACAGACGCTAAGGCACTAAGGAAACCAGTTGACAAATATTGGTATCGTGCTGGCCACAACAGATTTTTTTATTATAAAACGACGTTTCGACAGCGAATTGCAATACAATACACACCGATTTTTCACACTTGACCGTTACGTCATAGCTTGATGTTCGTATATTAGATATACGTATCGTATGTTTATCTCTGTCTTACTTATAGTTTGCTACATTCTGTCTTCGATACTTATATCTAATATACGAACATCAAACTATGACGTAACGGTCAAGTGTGAAAAATCGGTGTGTATATAACATAAAATGGAAATGGCGAGAGGTTTTGTGCTGGCCACAATCGATTTTGTTCTTCAAAAAAAAAAATAGCATTTATGTGAAAATAACAATAAGATTATTTATGCAGAACAGAATAGGTAAGGAATCTTTTCAATGCATGTATTCAATTCAAAAAAATCTGATGGCCAACACAAAACCTCCCGCTATTTAATTTTTATTAATATAAATACATACCTACATATTTACTAACGCTGCAAACTGTTCCATTGCAGAAAACTATTGCTTTATTTACTATTTTCTTTTTTAAATGTCACTATTATTAATTTGAAGTGATAAGTTTTCTGACAGTGACATTTACTGTCAGTTACATTCATTTGAAAAATGAACTGTGTAACAAAGGAATAGTTTTTATCTTAGGCTTCGCGACTAATAAAAAAAATTATTTTTAAATTTATCTGTAAAATATATAGAAAAAGTTTTAATGTATTCCTGTAGAAAATTCAATAATCTTTAATTTTCATAAGACGTAAAACTTGAAAAAATGGCATTTAATGGTATTTTTTGAAGAAATACCATAATAAGCTTCAAGTAAAGTACCATTTCCGTTTATCCGATTTACACCCAAATCTAATGGCTTCTATTCCTATTAGAATAGGGTAAAAATACAAGGTTTCATAATTTTCTGAATGATAGTATTTGAGTTAGAGTGCAAACAAAATTCGTACACGTACACACATACACACATACACACACACACACACACACACACACACACACATACATACATACATACATACATACATACATACAGACATCATCGTGAAAATGTTAAAAATGGATTCTAGGGACCTTAAAACGTGGTCATTTACTAAAATCTCGATATGAGATTTTTAGCACGATCCCTATACCTCCCTTGCCAAGGGTAGCGGGAGGTAAAAAGCGGCACAAATAATGGCACGTTGGTATTCAATGTAAAAGCAAGCAGTGAGAGTTACTTTGTCAATTTTTCTATAGTATAATATCAAACACAAACACACTCTCTGGCTTTAGTAAATATAAATACATAGATATTTTAATGGCATTAAAGTCTCTAATTTATTTCTTATCCTGTCATAAATAAAAAACCAGAAAAATATTTAAGGATTCATTATTCTCTAATTCGTCTAACACCTCTTAAAACATCATTAATTTCCACCCACCAAACTCAACAGCAAAATAACTCCAAACCTAACCTAATCTCTCGATCTCCCCCCTTTGCAAAAAGAACAATACAACTATTATACAAATTTCATATTAAATTTCCCAATCCAGAGCAAAAATTGCACTTCAGAACCTCACAGTGCTCGAGTAAAACACTCCGAAGCTGTTGACTCCACTCCACACAAAAACAAAAAACGAATAAAAATGTTGAAGTAACAGTCACACTTTCGCAAAATGCAATTTTCCCTGCGTTGCAGTCTACCTCAGACTGTACTCTTAATGCATGCAAAAATGCATAAACCCGCCCTCTTCGGGCTACACTCCCCCCAAGAAATACTCACCATGATTGAGCTACCTGGGCAGGAAAACTTTGCTGGTCTGCTGGACATTATACATATCTCAAAGCACTTCGCATATAAATTAAAAGCTGTTTTTTCAACCAATCCCGCTTCGTCTGCGAGATGTGTGCCCACCAATGGCAGACAGGCGTGTTTTGTGCAAACACTTGGGGATGTTTTGTGCATATGTGATGCCATGTGTACGCTGGACGGTGAAGGACTTTCATCCTTATGACGTAAGGAAATAAATCTTAGGTTATGCATGGTGTGATATGCAACGTAGCAATAATAATGCACATGCGACATGGCGAATATTTTTGCGTTGTTTGTTGTTCATAAACTATTCACTGTTGAGAGTTTATTAGAAATATTTTGTTACCAGCAAGAGAATTTAGTTTTGATGAATATTGAAGATGGACATTTTGTTTCGGATTTATCACTAAATAAATAAATGCATATGACTTTTTTGTGAATTACTGGTCACCTACTACATATTACAATAAACAACTATAGGTAGATTTTGATAGTGGTGTTCGCACAGTAAGAATATTGTAAGAATTTTTATAAGCCTTCTAATCTAAGTATTAAATTTTAAAAAATATTGTTTTTCGTATTTTGTACAGTAATGTACTATTTTAATATACTCAAACATAGCAACCGTTACTGCATAGCAACGATTTTGTCATTAAAATACATTTTGACACAATGTATTGTTTATTTTTATTTTTTGTTAATCTTCTAAATCGTTGTTGTCCCTGTTCTTTTCATCATATAGATCTATCATTTTGCAAATCGATCTCCAAAAATTAATTTGTTTGGAGTTTGTAAGATACAAAAAACATTAACTGTCAAGTTACTTTGTTACTGAGAACCAGACTACTACGTTGTTTAGTTCAAATTTTAGTACTAATATAAAATACGAAAAAATAGTGTACTTGGAACGTAATATACTATCTTAAATAGCATCAAATTTGAAAATATTACCAAATATCCATTAAATGTTTTACAGTTAATTAGTGAAATTTGTGTAATATTTTGAAAAAATCACGTGATCTGAAACTAAATGTGACGTCACAGTACATACAATTTAACATGTGCCAAACTATCGTCTACTTTTATTTATTTAAATAACGTAAACTGTTTCCCTATTGGCTATAAATAACGTGATGTATGTTCTCCAACGTCACAGGAGTGCGTACAGTGGCGGCTTAAGGCGTGAGCCACTTAGGCACTGGCTTAGGGCGCCTTTCTTTTTGGGGCGCCCAAAAAATATAAAAACTAAAGATAAATATATAAATCAATGTATAGAATATATACTTGTCCTGTATTATTAAATTTTGGAGCCCCTCAAAGTTAGTTTTGTATAAATAATTTGTGTAATTTATTGAACATGCCATTGCAAAATAATCAAGTCGCTAGTTCTAAACTCTGATAGGTATTTTAACCTTCCGTCTCCTTTAGTAAGGAAGTTATTGTTGTTCAAATATTCTAAAAATGCGTACACTTACGTAACATTCTCTTTACAATCCAATAATATTACTATCAAGTTTATATCTCTACCAATTTTTGAATTATTACCCCAAAAGTCAATATACCCCACATGTAGCTAGATACTTCTCAATGCGCTGATTCCAAATATTGAAACCGCAGGTCCATATCTTTTATCGTTCTCGAAATATTAAGATTCAAAGTTTTGCTCAAAACTGGCCATTTTTGGGTAATAACAACTCATTGATTTATTTTGAAAATTATTGATTTAAAATAAGGATGATTGTGAATATGAATTCTCAAATAATTCCGGCAATTCCTAGGTAATTCCGCTAATTCCTAGTAATTCCAGTAATTCCAAGTAATTCCGCTAATTCCCAGGTAATCCACTAATTTCCTACTAATTCCACGAATTCTCCAAATCTAGTAATTTCACTAATTCTCAGGTATTTCCGCTAATTCCCAGGTAATCCACTAATTTCCTACTAATGCCACGAATTCTCCTATTCTGGTAATTTCACTAATTTTCAGGTAGTTCCGCTAATTCCCAGGTAATCCACTAATTTCCTACTAATTCCACGAGTTCTCCAATTCTGGTAATTTCACTTATTCTCAGGTAATTCCGCTAATTCCCAGGTAATCCACTAATTCCACGTATTCTCCAATTCTGGTAATTTCAGGAATTCTCAAGTAATTCCGCTAATTCCCAGGTAATCCACTAATTTCCTACTAATTCTTCGAATTCTGCAATGCTGGTAATTTGACTAATTCTCAGGTAATTCCGCTAATTCCCAGGTAATCCACTAATTTCCTACTAATTCCACGAATTCTCCAATTCTGGTAATTTCAGGAATTCTCAGGTAATTCCGCTAATTCCTAGGTAATCCACTAATTTCCTACTAATTCTTCGAATTCTCCAATTCTGGTAATTTCACTAATTCTCAGGTAATTCCGCTAATTTCCAGGTAATCCACTAATTTCCTACTAATTCTTCGAATTCTCCAATTCTGGTAATTTCACTAATTCTCAGGTAATTCCGCTAATTTCCAGGTAATCCACTAATTTCCTACTAATTCTACGAATTCTCCATATCTTGTAATTTCACTAATTCTGAGGTAATTCCGCTAATTTCCACGTAATCCACTAATTTCCTACTAATTCCACGAATTCTCCAATTCTGGAAATTTCACTAAATCTCAGGTAATTCCGCTAATTCTCAGGAAATCCACTAATTTCCTACTAATTCTACGAATTCTCCATTTCTGGTAATTTCACTAATTCTCATGTAATCCTCTAATTTCCTACTAATTCTACGAAATCTCCAATTCTAGTAATTCCACTAATTTTCAGGTAATTCCGCTAATTCTCAGGTAATCCACTAATATCCTACTAATTCCTACGAATTCTCCAATTCTGGTAATTTCACTAATTCTCAGGTAATTCTGCTAATTCTCAGGCAATTCTTTAATTTGCTGCTAATTCTACGAATTATCCAATTCTGGTAATTCTACTAATTCTCAGGTAATCCACTAAATTCCTACTAATTCTACGAATTCTCCAATTTTGATAATTTCACTAATTCTCAGGTAATCCCGCTAATTCTCAGGTAATCCACTAATTTGCTACTAATGCCACGAATTCTCTTATTCTGGTAATTTCACTAATTCTCAGGTAATTCCGCTAATTCCCAGGTAATCCACTAATTTCTTACTAATTCCACGAGTTCTTCAATTCTGGTAATGCCGCTAATTCTCAGGTAATTCCACTAATTTCCAAATAATTCCGGCAATTCCAAGTAATTCCGGTAATTCCTAGGTTAATTCCAGTAATTCCAAGTAATTCTAGTAATTCCAGGTTAATTCCAAGTAATTCCGGTAAATCCTAGGTTAATTCCTAGTAATTCCGGTAATTCCTAGGTTAATTCCAGCAATTCCTAGTAATTCCAGTAATTCCTAGGTTAATTCCAGTAATTCCAGGTTAATTCCAAGTAATTCCGGTAATTCCTAGGTTAATTCCTAGTAATTCTGGTAATTCCTAGGTTAATTCCAGTAATTCCTAGGTTAATTCCAGTAATTCCAAATAATTCCAGTAATTCCAGGTTAATTCCGGTAATTCCTAGGTTAATTCCTAGTAATTCCGGTAATTCCTAGGTTAATTCCAGTAATTCCTAGTAATTCCAGTAATTCCTAGGTTAATTCCAGTAATTCCTAGGTTAATTCCAGTAATTCCTAGTAATTCCAAGTAATTCCAGTAATTCCTAGGTAATTCCTGTAATTCCTAGGTAATTCCAGTAATTCCGCTAATTCTCAAATAATTCCGGTAATTCCTAGGTAATTCCGCTAATTCCTAGTAATTTCAGTAATTCCAAGTAATTCCGGTAGTTCCCAGGTAATTACGGTATTCCTAGGTAATTTCACTAATTCCCAAGAAATTCCGGTAATTCCACGAATTTGTCCAATTCTTATAACATTTGTTCAAGGTTGGCCTGATTTAAACCATTTGATTTAAATCTTGATTTAAATTATGATTTGAATCAACTGATTTTTTTTAAAAATCACTGATTTTTATCTCAGATGAAAAAAAGATTTAAATTGTAATAAAAAAGAATTCTAACAGATTACTGATTACATGTTTTGACCTATTTTATTTAGGTATGCATTATGCATTGTTTAAAAAAACGCGCGCGTGTGTACGTTATATACTAAATTTATGCAAAAATTCAAAAATATTTATATTGCTTTTGAAACAATTTAAAAAGTACAAAGTACACCACTAGATCTTTAAAAATAATTAAAAAATCATGATTTATTTGATTTTTTTTTTTAAATCAATGATTTTTGATTTTTTTAAATAAATCATGATTTTATCCAACCCTGGTAATAACCCAAAAATGCGTCGAAATATGAATTTGGCGACATCACTATTCGATTCTACGGACAAAAATACATAAGTATAGCAATTTTCATAATTTTTGTCCAACCGGTTCATTTTTTATTAATAAAAGCTTGAAAACCCCTGAAAATGGCCAAAATCTGAAAAAATCGTAAGGGGTTCACCTTAGATTTTTGCGATTTTTGGCCATTTTCAGTTATTTTGCTTTAGAGATTGTATGCGGTGTTCAAAAATTCTGAAAATTGGTGTACTTATGTAATTTTGCCCGTAGAATCAATTGGTGTTGTCGTCAAATTCATATCTCGACCCATTTTTGGGTTATTACCCAAAAATGGGCAGTTTTGAGCAAAACTTTAAATCTAAATATCTCGAGAACGAAACGAGATTCGACCTGCGGTTCAAAATTTGGAATCAGCGCATTGAGAAGTATCTAGATACATAAAAATTAGATTTTTGAAATTTTTGAAGTTTTTTATCTAAATGTTGACTTTTGGGGCAATAATAATCAATAAAAAATGGGTAGTAATATTATGTGATTGTAAAGGAAAATGTTACGTAAGTGTATACATTTTTAGAGTATTTATATACGAGTATAGATAATGTATATTCATGTTATAATTTTATTAGGTATATAGAATCTTTTCCATTGAAACTTTTGGTATGAGATTTGTACAATATACATCAAATTGGAAAATTTCATAGTGTTTTTATTGCTAATGATTATAATTCATATATTATCAACTTTTAGGTTTGTCTTTTTCTTTTAGTCCAAAAAAAATCAGAAATAATTTTTGTAACGGGTGGTGGCGCTCTGAGTGCGTAGTTGTTTTTCATTAATCTTTCCTGGCGCCAATCTTTTATTTTATTATCAATTATTTACGAAATTACTATGAATTGTTATTACTTTTATTATAACTATGAAAAATATTGCATAAACTTTCATTTAAAATGCTTTAAAAATGTGAAACGGGCTCATTGGGGAACTTTTAAGTTCAATTTGTTGAAGTTGGCAATGTTCTTAAAAATTGTAATAATACTACCTTTTTTAGTTTATGTTCTGTATTTTTATTAAAAAACCAACGTTTCGGCACCATAAACTGGAAAAAACAAAACAAACTAAAAAGGTAGTAGTTACCTAACTTGTTATGATTGGAGAAGATGATTATTTTCTAAATTTGCGACATTGTAAATTTTATAACTTATAATTATTTGAGTATACGTGAAGATATATAATTTAAATTAAATATAATTTGTGAAGAAAGGATTATTATTATATTTAATTTAAATTGTAAATTTTATTTTAACAAGAAATTGGTTTTGAAATAGTAGGTATATTAAAAAACGAATGTCATAAATGTCATTTTATTTTGTGAGAAGGAAGTTCGAACAAAATAATCGACAATTATGACATTTTTAAATAATAATAATAATAATAATGTATTTTATTTCTGTAGACACAATACAATGTGTATAGAAATTGTCAGTTTACAATAAAAAGAAATAATACAATGCATCCACAATAAAAGAAATTATACATAAGAAATTATATCATTACATGTTCAAATAATCATTTCGGTACATCGTAACAATTGTGCTGCAGTAAGAAAAGTTTTAACTCTTTTTTAAATTTTATCTCATTCGTTCGATTTTTAATAGAATCAGGTAATTTATTAAATATTTCAAGACCGAATCTGTCAGGGGAATATTTAGCAACATTCACTCTTGAGCCTGGGATATAAAATTTGTTGACATCCCTAGTGTTATAATTATTACAGATCCTATCAAAAGAAGATTTATTTTTATAAATAAACAAACAGATTTCAAGTAGAAAGATACTTGTAACAGTGAGGAACAATGAAAAATAGTAATGTCAAAATTTAGGGAATTTTATCAGTTGACGGTATTAATGTGACGTTCGAAATTAATTTGACAACTAACCTTATTTTTGTAACACCATACGAAATTTTATATGTCATGCTAACTTTACTACTTTAATTCTGCTCTTCTTCTTATTCTTACTTTTAAATTCAAAATTATATGAATATAAAATTCTTAACAATTGTTTGTATTGGTTTATTTAACGAGATTTGACATTTGATATTTTTGAAATTTTTAGCCAACCTTATAAAAATAAATTGTTCTAGTCTATTACTGCACTCGAATGAGCTATTAACGAACTTATTTGAGTGTTGTAATAGCTTTGTTAGAGATGCAAAATAGAAAAATAATATTATAATATTTTTTACCTATAAAAATATTAAAAACTGCTCTCATCTTTATCCCGTAATCCACCATCAATATATAAAATTTAACCATGCATAATTTTGTGAAATACGTGATAAATCAACTCCAAATCAAAATCAACGCCTTCTTATTCCAATTCCAAAAAATATAATTCTAATCCCAACCGTACAAAATTTTATTTCCACATCAATCACATTATCTGGAGTTCTTGGAAGTTATCGGAAATAAGACCTGACATATCAGTCCCTTCAGGACTGCGCTTTTACCCCTTACCCCGCAACCTTCCACCCCCACCATTAAAATCGCACACACATCTCCACTACATTCACTAGGATAAAATATCGCCTCTCATTACTGTAATTGACGGACGAGTATTGTGACATCTCTCTCGAATTGATCGGATTGAGTTTCGAGACAAAATAGAAGAATGGCAAAAGAAGGAATGGAGTAAGATTGGTGAAGAAAGAACTAATAAGAATTTGAACAAGATAAAGGGTTTGTTGTGTTAAGGGTTTACATTTGCACATCCTGGCTTTTTGTTTAAGGTTCGAAATGGTGTAATTTGAAGTGATAGGTTAGGTTTACTAAATTAGTGGATTGGATTTTGCGGATTGAATTTTGAAGACCAGGTATATATATATATATATATATATATATATATTTTGCAAATGAAATATTACCGGATTTTAATTTATCCCTTTTCGTGACGTCATAATTTTGTTCACACAGCACGAGGGCGACTACAATGTCGAAAAATTGTGACGTCATTGGAAATTGTATAAAAATTATTTTTGTAAAACTAGAAACTAGGGCGGTAAGTGTTTCTTACTGGTTGAGAATGATACAATATATCCGATACCGACGCAATGCTTCTAACGTTTTTTGACTATCGACGCAGTTACATAATTAAAATTGATGTGAAAATTATTTAATTGTCACTTTTAAAGAAATCTTTGATTGCTGTCATCGTTTATTTTTTATTTACTTACCGCCTCCTGTTCGATAAGTAATCACAATCACTTTCCGATCAGTAATTAGTAGAGATAATCACCGATATTATGTAACACAATCGATAACTTTTATCGATCGATAAGAAATTTTAGCCAATAATTACAGCAGACACTGAATAAAAATTAAAATTGACAGATGATACATTTGTTTCTATTTGTCAAAAATTATTATCGATCGATAAGTATTATCGACGGACTGATAGAATAGGGGTGTATATATTGCCTTGGAAATCCAATCGGTAAAAACAAAACCAATCGTGCAAAAAATGCATGATATCTACATCATCATACTCAGTTCAAACTAATAGGGCTATTCTGTAAGTGATCGTTATGACATAACGAATCGTTATATCGTTAAAATAACGATAATCGTTAAAATGGTATTCTGTAAGCAAAAATTCAATTGTTTATAACGACAAGATGATAACGATTTTCGTAAAATCGTTATTTTTTAGCGACAAGAAAAAACTAGTCGTTATGTTAACGATTTGTTGCATTTCAATCACATTTCAATATTCTTGAAATATTTAATGTCATTATAATGAATAGTGATCCCGAATTATTATAATTTCTTCACTTTATCAAAGAAAATAATGAAAGGTAATTATATATTTTAAAAATATGTCAGATTATATTTCAACTTTACTACATATATTTAAGAAGAAAAATTTCGAAAAATTCATAGGGTTTTAAGAAATAAAAGTGATCCTTTTACTATCCTAGAGGAAAATTTTAGAAAATTATTTACATTAGGTATCAGAAGCTGCCGCTAGAGATTTTACAACTGTTGCCATTCCTGGAAGCAAATACAAGGATACTGCTATACCAAATCTCCTAAAAATACTCCTATATTAATCATACTTTTACATATGCTTTATTTTATTGAGTGCATTGTTTGATAATTAGATATTTGAATTCGACCTATTATCTCTTCCACGATTTGCGCTTCTTCGTGATCCATCATTGGCATTTAATCCCATAGCCAATTCAGCATACGCTTCTTCAATTTGATTTGGACTCTCTGGATTATATTTATTTGTTCTCAGAGCGACATTACTTTCAAGAAAGTCTACATGATATTTATATTGCTCTTTTGTAGTTTTTGAGCCCCTCGTTTTCTTATCTATATCTATTGTAATACAGAATGAAAATAATATGCCATTAATAATATGAAATAATAATATAACATATTTAAATCCTCACCAACAATTTTCAAAATGAAATTTAAATGTCAGTTTTAATAGTGAATTGAGTAAACAATAGTACCAACTGCAAAAAAATTATAACGTTTTCGTTATGAATTATATTCAACGATAATGTTTTAACGATCGATCTTACAGAATACAAAATTAACGATTTTCGTAAAATACAAATAACGATTTTCGTAACAACGATTGTCGTTATGATAACGATTCGCTAAGCGAATGTTTTACAGAATAGGCCTGTAAACCCTGCTACCATGCAATCGAAATAAATAGTGGTTTACATTTTTAACTTAAAACTATTTAACAACATATGCCTTACTGCCTCAAAAACCAAGGATGAAGGTGCAGACCTTCACACCACGATCAGTCAAGGTTTTATGAGATAATTCAGCTTAAAATATCCAAAAATGTAAATCTTGCCCCAGATATTGTAACCTTGCCAAAGAAGAGAGTCTGTTGGATTCCCAAAACGTTCAATTAAAAAAGAAAAGCGAATGAAGTCTACATAAAGAAACTCAATTTTACAAGGTACCACAAAACGTATAATTCACTATTAAAATAAATATAGGTTTCTTCACAACAATTAATTTTACGTTTTAGTTTTATGTTCATAGCGTTCTAGTCTAAGAGCCAGTGGCCGGCAGACTTACGGTATTTTGTAAAACCCTATATTTTTTTCGTTTACTCTCTTATACCTGCCGTACATGAAATGGGGACTCGTTAGTTCAGCCGGCGGTTTTGGGACTTTTAAAAGTGTCTGCCATGACCTTGGAACCGCCATAGCTGTCTGCCATTGTTTTTTTTTCAATATCAATAATTAAGTATTTTAAAATATCCAAGTGGCAGCCTTGTCGGCGGTTCCTATAGAGTCACTCGGGTATAAAAGGTGTAAAAATTTGACTGAGTTCAACGTAATACTGACAAGGCTGCCACTTGGATATTTTAAAATACTTAATTATTGATATTGAAAAAAAACAATGGCAGACAGCTATGGCGGTTCCAAGGTCATGGCAGATACTTTTAAAAGTCCCAAAACCGCCGGCTGAACTAACGAGTCCCCATTTCATGTACGGCAGGTATAAGAGAGTAAACGAAAAAAATATAGGGTTTTACAAAATACCGTAAGTCTGCCGGCCACTGGCTCTTAGACTATTCACATAATGAGATATTAAATAGTTTTAGTAAGTCCTGCTATCTATGTACAATTTAGAGAAAATTTTATGTAATATAGACCATTACACTCCATCTACTTTTACTTTTATTTACATTTATTATGTGTAAATATAATGTTAAGGAACTAGCATAAATAATTTTATTTAACCGGTTCATTTTAAATCAAATTAAACTTTGTGACGTGTTTTTGTGGTTATGTCTATACTATTGACATTTCGATAAAGAGAGAAAACTATTATATATAAACGTAAAGTTTGAGCTCTGCAAACTTTACATTACGGTGGGTAAGTGTGAATGGTGTCATATGATTGTATGATTTTATAAAATCTTAAACGTAAACTTAAATGTAAACCTTAAAACTAATCACTTATGTGAATGAACCTAAAGAATTTGAAAATTGAAATTAAATGAAAACTTAAAATAATAACCAACAATCTGCGGATTTATAGAGTCTATTTACTCTAGCAAGTGAACTAACAAAAACCACGGGCAAATCTCGAAGGCAGCTTTATGACTGACCAAACTCCTAAACTCATGATGCTTTGAAAAATTTACTCTTGATTTGGGATATTGAATTAGCAATCCTCAAGTTCGGGTTCAAGTACGAGATAAAGAAATGAGTAAATGTTTCACTTAATTTCAAATAAGTTAATAACCTTTGGCATTCAAGGGCCCTTTTTCCCATAATAAAATTTCCATATTCTACAATACCCTTCCAAGTAAAATAAATTCCTTGAATAACACTAAAAATCACTCACATTGTTAAATTTTTCCTCTTGGACAACTTCGTACTCCGTGCAATAACTTGTACCCTATAAAATAGTGTAAAAGTTTTGTGAAACCTGATGTTTTAGATTCGTCCCACGACTATACTCCAACTCCACACATTGGAGCAGCCCCAGGGCGTAAATGCCAATACCCTAAATCAAATCTTGTGGGGAGTAACAACCCTAAATCTCCAAAATGCCTATTACAGAAGGTGGTTCACCCCAACATACATGATGTGTGTGATTGACGTGACGGTTGTGATGCAACCATTTTGGAATTTTTTCATTTAGTTAAAGTTTAATCCAGTAACTTAATTTTATAAGATTTGTATAGCACCTATAGATTATGTACACATGCGCAAGATAATGAATGATTTTATTTATGATGTAAACAATATCTTAAAAAATAATATATCAAATAAGTCATTCTGTAATCGTTGAGTATTCTCATTCTCCAGTTTTATAATTTCATAAACATATTCTATAGGTACACTGTAATATTATCTATATCAGGGACCTAAACCAAAACGTATTTATGGTTCAGGTTAGGTTCAGTTTAGTTCAGGAAATAAATGCCGGTTCAAGTTCAGTTTCGGTTCAAGAAAAACCAAATTACAACGGTTCATCGGTTTTGGATTCGAGTTCGGATTTCGGTTCAGGGCCAAACACAAAAAGATGGTAATATTTATGATTTTTAATTCGAATATACAATTTTTAATTTTATATTTAGCAGTTCTGAATCTAATCTGAATTTAAAACGGTTTAAACACGGGTCAGGTTTATTTACCTTCACAAATAAAGATTTGATTCGGGTTCTAGTTTAAGAAATATTCGAGTTAATTCGAGTTTTCGTTGCAGGTTCGGATTCAGTTTCAGATCCCTGATCTATATTAATAAAGTTTAAAAGATTTATAAAGATATTTCATGTAAGCAAAATCTCTTCCTGAATGAGCCATCCAAGAAAAGAACAGACAACTTACTTGTAATGAGCAAGCAAGATGTTAGACTAATAACAGGGCTGGTAACAGGACACTGTCAATTAAATAAACATTTGCATAGGTTGGGCCTCAAACAAGAACCAACATGCAGAGGATGTGGAGAAGAGGATGAAACTCCTGAACACTTAATATGTCACTGCGAAACATTTATGGCAAGCAAAGGAGCAAAGAAATTGCACACTGAGACACTAAAGGACATTAGTCTAAAGAAAATCTTATCTTGGAGTTTACAAAACATACAGGGCTCCTAGAATAGGAGGAAAACACGGAGGGTACAATAGACCAGAAAGGTCGCAGTACAGGGGCAAGAATGAACCACCACCCGACAATAATAATAATAATAATAATAATAATAATAATAATAAGCAAAATCTCGCAAATATTTCTTTGCCGAATGACATTAAAAGTGCGATTTTTTGAAAGCCAACAATCTGTAAAATGTCACTTTTAGTGCCTAGGCAGTAAAAATATTATTACTGCCTATTACATAGCAACCGCTATAGAAAGGCATAGCAACTGTTCAAATAGCAACATAATTTGGTGGCGATAACTTTCAAAATAGGTATTCAAATAATCACTAAATTAATTCTAAAATCGTCAATCGACAAAAAAATAATGCGTTCAATACGGCACTAAACCCAGGTTTACACCTTCGGCATCATGAAATGGCAGCCTCTGCTGTAAATTTGGTATTTTAGTGCCTAGTTAAACAAATTTTTTGCATACAGAACATACAAACAAAAATTATAATAATACATTGCATTAAAACCCTAAAAAGCCACAAGTTTTCAATATATAATCAAGAAAGGAAGTTGTTTTCAGTTTGGTTTGTACGTAGTACATTACATAGTATCCAATCCTAGGTAAACCTGGAAAACCTATCATGTAAAGTAAATATTCGTTTGAGTGAAGAGGACGTGAAGGCGAGTGGGCGGAATACACGGCGACTTGACTCAACAAGCAGGACGGCCGAGATAGTCCGGGCACTCCGGGACACCACTCCGGACTCCGGCCTTTGTAAGCCAAGCCGACCGCACCGGACGAACGAACGAACGGACAGATCTGTACAGAGATGGATTCCGAAATTTCTTTTAGTGAACTTATTTGAAAGCATTCCATACCTTTTTCGCAAATTTATAATCTCCATCCCAATTATAATAAGCTGAGTAAACTGATATTTCATATGCAAGGCAATACGAAAAAAATCTCGTGACCAGCACATTACCTTCCATCAATTCCATGTATTTTGTATAAATCCTATACCAAAAGTTCCTTGGAAAAAAATACCACTTTCTACTAACCGAAAGTTCCTTGGAAAAGATTCTATAAATCCAATAACATTATAACACAAATATATACTATATATACCTTCCACCATCTGGACCAAGAATTTATTATATTTCTACATCTGATTGTGACAATTGTATAGCCATACGATAAAAAAAAATTGAATAAAGTTAATCTCTTTATAATTCTTTAACTCTATGTCTACTGAATATGAAGGAAAATGTATAATCAAACCGTATAGACGATAAGATATTCTTTCATATTGATAATCACATAAAATGTTAAAAAATGATTTTTAACTGCAGTTTTTTCAAGAAAAACTGTTAAGAACTTCAAATAAGAAAGTTGGAGTAACGACGATCGACTGGAGATTGATGTGTGGAGAAGAAAATAAAATAATCGGAAACTGCAGTCAGTACGGTTTTATTTGATTAGAACCTACGTTTCGACGTCTTCCTCAGGGTTAAATCAAGTCGAAAACTATGAAACTGTTTTATAAAATTCTTACATTCTATCTGGTTCGTTACCTTATATATTTATTTAAAAGTTGTTTTTCATCAATTTTATACCGTTGTAATTCCCATTTTACATTTTGATGTTTGTTAACATGAGTTACAAATATCTTCTTTATAGTTTTTGACTTGATTTAACCCTGAGGAAGACCATTGTAATGGTCAAAACGTAGGTTCTAATCAAATAAAACCGTACTGACTGCAGTTTCCGATTATTTTATTTTCTTCTCCTTAAATAAGAAAATTTCCGGTTGGCCAATTTTAACAAAAATCGAATCAGCTATTTTTATGAATGTAAAGAAGAGGAATACGAAAGAATTATATTTTTTAGAATTATAGTACTGAAGTTATCGTCGGAGAAATGTTTGTCACACACACATTTACACACATACAGACATCATCGTAAAACTAGTAAAATCGTATTCTAGGGATCCTAAAACGTGCGTACCTTCCTTACCTAAAGGTGACGGAAGGTAAAAACGAAAAGAGTAGTGGATTTTGCGCCACCACAACGTACAGGCTTACAGTTGAATACTTATGTGTGATGTTTCACTGTATTCATCAGACTTGGTCTCCTGTGACTTTTTTCTCTTCCCGAAAAATACAGAGAACACTGGAAAGACAACATTTTGCGACCATAGAAAAGATACAGGCAAAATCGTTGAAAAAGTTATTATATCTAAAGTCGAATACTTTGAAGTAGACAATATTAATATTGATGAATAAATTGTTACTTTTTGAACAAATAGAAATTTTCCTTCTGTGGGTGAAAGTTACATAAATTTTAATCTGCAGTTTCCAAAAAGCCTAGTAAGTAAATTAAAACCATTAGAAATGACTTGTAATCTTTGACCGCAGAATCACAGTTTTAATCCTCAAATTCCCAATCTTTTCCGAAAAAATCCTTGCATAGTCCGATACTGTTCTCGCGCACGCTTCAACAAGATTGGATAAGTGTGCGCGTTTATATCGGGAAAAGAAGAAAATGCTTTCCAAGACATTTCCCGGAGTTGACAGTTCAGTAAACACCGTTCCATCCACGAACCTTGGTCCTTATCTCCTTTTCTACAAGCCTCAGAATCCATCAGCCAGCTTCTACGTCCGTGATGAGCTATTGTGGGGCTCTCTGCAAGTCACTAGCAGGCTACGGGTTTAATCCAATTTATTTTGTCATTGTTACGTCACGGACCGAGGTATCCCGCTGATAGCAGCGCGAGATAAGAGGATGGCGAGGCGAACAAAAATAGCGAAACCTAAGAAATCGACGTGGGAGACGCGGCAGAGCCGGAACTATTATTAAATTGCCACCGGTGGCTATATTTTCTTTCTAGATTTGGTCCATTCAGGGTTCATTCGGATTATCATTATCGTGAGTGGAATACAACAGGTATTGCTTACTGCTCGTCGTTATTAAAAAAATCTTAATTATTTTAAATGTGATAGAGAAAAGTAAAATATAAATAAACTATTCTGTAACGTTCTATAATCTCTATAGGCTCTATAAACAACCGACGTTATAGTATGTAAGAAAATAGCTACTCTGTAACTAGGTTACAGTACTATACGGGCTATAGTCTTATGCCCATATTCATAAACACTCGTAAAGTTTCAAAACGGCTCGTTAATTTTTTTGACAAATAGAATCAAACTTGACAAATTAAATTTCGATTTTTCTTTCTATGTCGACTGTTTTTATTGGATAAATATTATAACGAACCGTTTAAAATTTTTACGAGTGTTTATGAATACGGGCATTATAGAAATTTCTATAAATCTTACAGCGCCAAAATCTTGACTGTAAAGTATTTATAGAGCATAGTGAAACGTCAAAAATATTTATATTAAAAAATATATTTTCAAATGTTACGAAATATTGAAATTGAAAATGAAAGAATCTGTTGTGCCATTCCGAAAAACATAGTCAGTTTCCATTTCATTTAAAAAAAATTCATACTGTTCTTCACTTATGTTTGGAATCCTTTTTCGTTTCGTGTTAAATTTACATAAAAAAATAATTAAAGCGATTTTAAAACATTTTCTATGATATAAAATTGAATCATTTTACGTAGCTATATTTGTCACAAAATATATTATATTAGAAAGGTCAAGACAAGGGGAGGAATCAACATTGGTGTTCATAGCTTAATAGAATATTTAAAATAAGAATTAAATGATGTCTTAATAATTAATAATAACTGGGGTCTCGTAGCGCCTGAGTGTCGGGTCGCGAATCTGGGGAACTGGGTTCGATCCCGACCGAAGCCAAAATTATTTCGAATCTTAAACGACCGCACGCTACGAATATGTCATCATCATTACCGATATCTGCATATAAAGCAGTTTGGCCCACCCAGCAAAACGCCGTGATGGTATATTTATTTTATTTATTTATTTATATCACAACAGCAACAAGAATTACAATTAAAATATTCAAAATGTATATGACAATAAACATTAATTTAATGATATAATTAAATATATACTTACATACTATTAGAGTTATACATGGTTCCTTAACGTCTTGTCAAAAATATGCTTATAGAATATTTGACAGTTTGACATGAATAACAACCAAAACAACTCTATAGCCAGACTTGATGCAGAGAGAGTTACAGAATAGGTAATTTTACTATTCTATAAGGCGTGATCTTATAGAGCTCTATAGCTTACAGAGCCTATAGAGTTACAATGTTATAGAGCAAAGTTACAGAATAGCACCATTAATCTTTTGATTGTTCTGTGGATAACATAAAACTCACAAACATTGAAACAAAATATTTGTGTATTATATTCCCACACACATTACTGCTTTAAAATAACAAAGATTTCGCACAATTTAAATTGATTCTACAATGGCTATTATTTTAAATTCAAGCCTAAAACAAGGTATATCAATAAAATAACCGGATTGATCTGTAATCTGTAACTTAGTGGTTAATTTTTACTGGTTTAAAATTTTATCCAACAGACATTAATTTGAATCCAATTTTTTGTTATTTATCAACATACTTGATTGGTTAAAACTTTTAACCAGTTGTTAAAAATTAACCATTAAGTTACAGATAGGCATGTATCATTAAATTACGCAAAACAATTTACACCAAACCCCCCCCTCCTCCCTGAACTGATGATGACTGAAAGGATAATTCAGATACTGAAATCTATGAATTTTCAAAATTCATTGTGTGAAACATGACCAATGGTTCTTAATTCTTTACTATTGACAACTGACAAGCTGCGATATGCCACCTGCTGGGAAAAATATGAACTTTCCGGTTTAGTACTGTATTGTGACTGTATGCTTGAGTTACGTGTGGTTTAATGATTTGATGTGAATAGAAATGGGAAAAAGTCGTACTAATTGTTGTGTATTCGGATGCCACTCAAGATCTGGTCGACACACAGGTATTGGGCTTTATAATATTCCGAAACATGACTAAAATAAAGTTAAAATTACGACAAGTGTAGGTGTTGAAATGGATATGGATTGATGAAAAGCATGGGAATATGCAATTCCTAGTGCAAAACAAATAACGAAACATATGAAAGTAAAGTAAAAAATTCAAAGTTCAGATTTTGTCTTAGAATAAAAAGTTCAAGTTGTGTTCGTTCTAATTATTTATGTATTTTTCTATACAATTAAGCGTAAAACTTTACAAAGAACTGCAGTACCATCACTTCGTCTTCTCGTATTTCAAGTAAAAGTTCCTAATAATAAACGTTTGCTACGACAAACCAAACGTGTAAAGCCAAAAGCAGTAAACGCCAGTGATATTGCAATGGATAATATTAATAATACATCAGCACCAGCATCTAAATTGTCTGAAGAACTCGCTAAATGTATTTTGATTTCATGTGGCTTCGCAGTAATTGCTCTAGTTATAAATAGTACCTTTGTGGTTAGCGTTTATAATTCGATCACCTGCAATCATAAATTTCGATTGATTAAATATATATAAAATTATAAATAGCTTCTGTACACATATAGAATTAGCTGTTGCTTCCAGATATCTAAAATGTTCCATGATACCTAGCCTCATTTTAAATGAAAAAATTGTTCTTGTTGTTTGCGTTCATATGTCACAACAATTTTCAATTAAACAAGTATATTTATCCATTTCGTACTTAAATTTCAAACTTCTGAATTTATCTAAAAGTTCGGTCCTGCCTTTCTTCACTATCCTAGCTTCTACGAGTACAGTAAGTAAATTTCAAACTTTTGAAAGGATATAATACAACTACGAACTACGAGTATATCGACATGATGCTCATACTCAATACGACCTGACGTTGACATTCTATATTGAAAACAGAAAACACCATCCTGTTCCCGTTGTCCTGTACGGTGCCATACTGACATTTTGATGTTATCAGAGAATGTAGGACTTTATATAATGGTTTATTTTATCTCTGATGGGAAATTTGCTCGTGATTTGATTGTTCCTATCTTGTTATTTCATCAATAAATGCTGTTGACAGGTGTTTGATTTTTTCAAACATCAACAGATTGTTCAAAACAAACAAAAAGACAAAAATAACTTTATCTATTCTTTTTTACTTCTTTTATGCATGAGAACGTTATTTTTGTGTATTTGATTTATACACCTAAACCAATAAATAAAAATCTTGTGGCCAGCACAAGACCTCTCGCCATTTCCATATTAGGCTGTATAAGTTTTGTACATATTTGACATTTCTGATACACACAAAAACACATATCTTCTTCATATTTTTTATTTCATTCTGCGAACAAGTTTCCTCTTATTCTTCTAATGTTCGAGATTCTTCCAATTATTTGATGAGTTTGGCGATATTTCTGAAGGGTATATGTATCTATAATTATAAATATTTAATTAATAATAAAATAAGAAATATTATATCCTGTTAAATTGTAACACGAACACACTATTTTTTAGAAATGCCATACCAAAAGTACCTTTGGAAAGATTCTAAAAATCCAATAAAATTATAATACGAATGTACCTATATTATATAATTTGCACTTGCTGTTTCTTACTCTTCTCTTCTACTCATTCCTGTTCAACGCCTCTTCTTGACACAGTGCTTCCTCTCTCAAATCTTCTACTTTACAGTCCTTCCATCTTCTGTTTGGCTTTTCTCGTACTTCCGGCATTACAAGTTCCTATCTTGAGGCAATTGCAAGCCACTTGCGAGGGACACTATGTCACTTACATCACTTTCAGATTATATACTTTCCACTTTGGTTTTGCACTTGACACTGACATCTGTCAATTAGAATTTTTTGAATATACCTGCTGTTTTCATAATTTTAGCAAAGTTGACTGGTTTTTGAAATTTAAACTCTCTTAATCTCTCTATAACTCTATCTATTGAATATGAAGGAAAAGGTATAATCAAATCGTATAGAGAATAAGATATTCTTTCATATTTATAATCACAAAATGTCGAAAAATAATATTTAACTGCGTTTTTTCAAGAAAAACTGTTAAGATCTTCAAATAAGGGTACTTCCGGTTGACCAATTTTTAGAATTGTAGTTTTGGAGTTATTGTCGGAGAAAAATTTGTCACACACACACGGACACACGGACACACACACATACATACATCATTGTAAAACCAGTAAAATCGTATTGTAGGGATCTTAAAATGTGCTTATTCATTTAAAACTCATCATCGAATTTTTTGACCAAAGACAATACCTTCCTTACCTAAACGTGACGGAAGGTAAAAAAGTGATAAAACATGTACAAAAACAATGCGTCAATAACACAATTACCTATATGGGAAGAAATAATTATGTATATAATTTATATAAAAATTCGATATGAGTGGAATCCCCTATTGTAGCAATCTTAATAATTAAAAAATCTGTTGTGGCCAGCACAAGACCTTCCGTCAGTTCGATGTATTTTGTACAAATCCCATACCAAAAGGTCCTTGGAACAAATTCTATATAATATCATGTAAAATCGAACACGAACACATACTTTTTTTTACAAATTCCATACTAAAAGTTCATTTGAAAAGGTTCTTTAAATGCAATAAAATTATAACATAAACTACACTAAGTAATGTCCTTCCATCTTCTCTTTGGCCTTTCTCTGCATGTCACTTGCGAGTAACAATATGACATACCAATTTTAGATCCTATACTTTTCATATTTGGTTTTGCACTTGCAACTGACATCTGTCAATTAATTTTTTTTGAATAATTATGTCAGCTGTTTCCATAATAAATTGCAAAGCAGACTAATTTTTGAAAATTAATTTCTTTATAATGCTTTTAATTTACATCTATTGAATATGAAGGAAAATGTATAATTAAACCGTATAGAGAAGAGTATTTTCTTTAATATATATAATAACAAAATGTCAAAAAGTAATATTTAACTGCGTTTTTTTAAGAAAAACTGTTAAAAACTTCAAAAAAGGGTACTTCCGGTGGATCGATTATAAACAAAATCTAATCAACTCTTCATATGGATGTACAGAAGAGGAATACGAAAGAATTATAATTTTTGGAATTGTAGTATTGGAGTTATCGTCGGAGAAAAATTTGTCACACACGGACACACACACGGACACACACACACACGGACACACACACACACACACACACACACACACACACACATACAGACATCATCTCAAAAATAGTAAATTCGTATTGTAGGGACCCTAAAACGTGCTTATTCATTAAAAACTCACCACCGAATTTTTTGACCAAAGAAAATACCTTCCTTACCTAAAGGTGACGGAAGGTAAAAACTGAATAAGAGTATATTCAAGAAGAGTGCGAAATTTTGAAGTAGGTATATTATTATTCCACAGACAATTAATGATGAATTTTGTTCCGTAATAAAATACTTCAACCCTCTTGCCTCAGTTTAGAATGAAGTCTTCCCTACTTCCTAAATCATTTTTAAACCCTTCCCACATATGAGTCACTTCAATCAAGCAAAAAATCATATTCCGCTGCCATTTTCAAGTCGACCACGAAAAACGGAAGCCATTACAGAATTACACGCACTGGCACCGCACTAACATCACATCACATAACCTCAACCATGGAGTATGAAGAAATCTCTCATTCCTGCAATGTATTGCATCGCTGCACTTTGCTCATTAAAATACTGTAATTACTGCTACACTCTTCAGGCGGGGAGGGGATGATCAAAAACAAACAAAAACCTCAGCTTTCAAATCAGAACAATAGTCGGCCAAAAAAGTTACAACTTCCAGAGGCGATTCTCACGGTGGAAAAGTAACTGAGCGACTGTCCTCACGTCACATATGGCTTAGATCATTATCCCAAAACTATAATGACTGCTCAAGTGTTATATTTTAATAAAAAGCAGCCATTTTGTTTGGCAGAGGAGCGAGTAATGACGAATGTTTGCAAAAGCGTAAGATCTAGAAAAACCTGGCTGATGAGTGAGATTCGTGATGATCATGTCATTAAGGAAAATTATTTAGAAGATTTGATGGATTTTCAAGTGGTATATTGACGTTTTACTGAAGTACATACCTGCATTTCTGAAATCAATATTATAATTATTAAACAAACTCGGCAAATTTGCAAAATATAAAAAAAAAGGTTTTAATTTCTTCACACTCAGATATGCTCTAAATTTATTAATTCTTTTGAAAATGTACATATCATATAACTTTAAACTATTGTACAACAAAGATTCGGTTTTGACATTGAATCCGGCCATAAAATCAAAATTTCGGTTCCGGTCGAATTTCTAAATATTAATCTGCCAAAATTTGTTGAGTAGAGTTAGATATTATAGGCTCACGATAAAACATTAAAACTGCTAAATAAATGCATCTTCAGTTACTAACGGGTCTTAAAAATTATAACCCTCGCTACTATTGTGTTTTAAGAGCCGTGAGTGACTAAAGATGCCCAATGAATATAAAAATATATACCGTGAGTATTTTTTAACGTGAAACATTGGGTTTGTCATATCCATGTGACGAGTCGACATTTGATTGACAGCAATGTATTTGCCCGTTCCATTTAAAATGAAACATAGGGAACGAATCTGACAGAAGTATTATATTTAAATATTGTAAGAAATTTAGCGGAGTCAGAAAACCACTCGAGAGAACTTAACATATTTCGGACACAAAGTGCACACAGTATTTTTTCTACATCTAAATTTAATTTTTAGATAACAGGTATAATTATTTAAACAAAATTTGCCTCTAATGACATCTTGTCAATATGATAGATAACCGTTGAATTTTCCTATAAGTTATGATTTGACATTTGATTGACAGCAATGTATTTGTCTGTATGACACATGGGGAATGAATTTGACAGAAGTATTATATTTAAATATTGTAAGAAATTTAGCCGAGTCAGAAAACCACTCGGGCACAAGGTGCACACTATATTTTTTATACAACTAATTGTAATTTAGAATGTAGGTATAATTATTTAAACAAAATTAACTTCTATTGACGTCTTATCAAATGTCAAATTCGTTTCCTATGTTTCATTTTAAATTGAACGGGCAAATACATTGCTGTCAATCAAATGTCGTCGTAACCATGGATATGACAAACCCAATGTTTCACGTTAAAAAATACTCACGGTATTGAAGACTGTTTTAATATATTTCAACAGTCAATTTCTACAGCTTTTCTTATTTTTTTATCATGGCAAACTTCTCATTTAATATTGTGATCCTAATTCATAAATAAAAATATTTTTTATATTTATTGGGTTTTTAAATTCCATCGTACTTGGATGAAATACTGTACGATACACATGCGTAAGCCATCTTTACTCATCCATTCCTGTGAAAGTCTAGCTTTACGTACTTGTGTAGTAAATAACTATTATTTATTGATTAAGCGCCTTTAAAAATTTTAATCACTCCCTGCTCGGCAATCTGTGACTAATAAAATTTTGTTACTAAACAACCGTTTTACAAACTTAAAACTAACAACTAAACGTTAATTTTACGCACTGTCGTAGATAAAATACAATACATGACATCAGAAAAATGATTTGTCTTAATTTCGTAGAATTCCAGAAATTTAAGTTAGAGACATTTTATTTCCTTATGTAAAATGCAAATAAACCCAAACCTAACTCGAAATTAACTAATTTTATTTTAATGAAAATAACATATAATAGACAATCCGTTAATTTATTCTTTCGACAATCCCACTTTTTTAACAAATATTTCAGTTGATACTTTGGATTTTACTTTTCATCATTTCCTTTTACATTTATTTTAAATAAAACCTTGATAATTTGCAGTTTATGAATTGAGTAACTGCAAAGTGCTCGTATTTCACAACTTAGTAATGTAGGTACTTCTACAACATACAAGTAAATATTGGAGACTTTTTTCTTATCCTCAATATTAAAGAAGTATTTCCTCTCGTAGATAGCTTCCTGCTGGTCTCCAGCAGGGCGCTAATCTGTCTAGATTGACCAGCTCCTGCCAGAAGCCATCCTACGGATGCAGGATCCCTCTCACTCGGACTAATCATCAATATTGCAAAAAGAGGGAAGCAAAATCTGATTTTTGTTCTTTCTTCTCCATGGTTCATTCTTGGTCATTGCATTAATTGGTTGGTAAAGCTTGAAAATGCTTTCTCAGAAGTATTCTCCTTTTATGTAAAATGAAAATTACAATGCGAATTGCACAGATTAAGATCATTTATTGTTAAAGTGACATTTGTCTGCTGACTTACTTTGGTAAGTTCACATTAAAAGAATTTTTGTGAACAAGTGTTATTCATGAAAGGATGACGATTACATATTTTAAAACAAATATTTTGGTGTCAGTAATTTTGGAGGAACAGGGAATCTGAATCTATTGAGAATGCGAAAGCCTCTGGAAGCAAAAACAAAGGTAAATCTCATAAAACGAAGAATGAAAGTTTTAGAGATTATAAATTACGTAAGTGGAGATTTCAAGAACAACTAAATAACATATAATTATAATTATTTTTTGAATTAAACTCCTGACAGTTCAAATGATAAAATTTCTTTTTAATTTTGTTTTAATTTTGTGGCTATATCATTACAATGAGCAATATTTATAAAATTTCAAATTCGATTTTACAGGTCATTAAAAGTCTAAAATAATAGTTATTTATGTATCAAGGGACTGAAGTTCTACTTTTTATCATGAATATGGAATTTAGTTGCCAAGGAAAATAAACCATATGAGTGATAAAACGGAACTTCAGTACTTCAGTGCCGAATTGCATTTAAAATTTTATTTCAAATCGAAAATTTGTAAAAATGAAAAGAATAATTTATTTTTATAGGTTATGTGTACCTATGTGACTGTCAGTGTGACACTCAATGATGCTAAACTTCGAACATTAAGGTTATCAAAATTGAAAAACATTCACAAGGAAATCGCTCAAAAGCAGCTGTAGACACGTGTTTCGCCCTTATTATGGCTCATCAGTACAGCATAGCATGTTAACAGGTGGACATTAACTGGAAATAGTGAATAGAAAATCAACAAATTGTAACAACACCGCAGTAAGTAGAGATGCATTCGAGCCGGGCCGGACCGGGCTTTGAGGTTTGGACCGACTCGGCCCGAAAATAAAAATTACCGGCCCGATTCGAAGATCGACTCGACAAAAAAATTAGCTAGCCCGGCTCGAAAATTGACTCGAAATCGGGCCGTGCTTCGGGCCGGGCCGGGTCAAAGCTCGAAATTGGGTGCATCCGGCATTCCTAATGTTGATTTTTATGTTAAGGCGAAATGTTTAACTTTTTTCGTGTCAAACTTATAAAAAACCTTTACATTCTTATAACTTTCAACTTTAATTAACATAAGTAGTTAAAAAAGAGACCCTTCTAGTGTAAATTTGTTATAAAAATTACAGACCTACGAGTATTTAACACTTTGTTTACCAAAGAATTTAAACAACTTTTTCACAAATATTATATAAAAAAATATAATTTTAATTTATATAAGGATTTTTTATCTAACTTTGTTTCTGCTCAATAATAGGTAGGAACAAAAATCACTTTTATTTAAGTATACGAGTAATAACAATAATAATAGCAACATCACAATATAATTATTAGGATTTAATTAATAAACCTGAATTCTTGAAGTAAAATAATACATTTTTATTTATTAATATGTGAAGTGTGTTGTTATTAAATCATTTTGATCCTTTTTAACTTCATCCATTTTCATTAAAATATTAAGGAAACTGTGCATTTGATTGAACTATAAGATTTTTCGGGCCGGCCCGAAAAGCTCGAATTTTCGGGACGGGCCAAAAACAAAAGTCCGACTCGCCTCGATTTTTGAAAATGATTAGCCCGATAAAAAATATCTTCGACCCGGCTCGATGATCAACTCGAAATCGAAGCGAGCTTCGGGCCGGACCGGGCCAAAGTTCGAAATCGAGTGCATCTCTAGCAGTAAGCAGCCAAATACACATTTGTTGCTTCGTAATTTCCCTGTGAATGTTTTTCAATTTTGACAGCTTCACGTTCGTTTATAAAAAAAATTTTCATTGAGGTTATGGTATAGAACACTCAAAATTGTTTCATTTTAATTTTCTTCGTTGGAATTATTTATTTCGTTCTTCTTGTACAAATTTACTATTATATATCGTACACCAACCCAAATCATCTTATATATACAATAATTATTATAAGGTTGGCAACATTGCATTTACTTGAAACCGTCATATAATGAATTACTTTAGTGCCGATTTCTAAACTTTTAATGACTAATTTTGTGCACTTTAGTGACAATTTCAATAAAATCTATTTGATGAGTTAGGAGTAGGATTTGATAGTCGACTAATTATTCGACACTTTTTTGAATAAAATTAATTGGGAATTTTTACGGAAGAAAATCTGATTTCCCATTTCAAACACCTATTGCCCGCTTTTTAATTAACACCCTGTATAATGCAAAATAAAAAAAAAATAAAAAGTAACGAGTTTCGTAAATTTGAATCCCACTGACATCAACATTAACCATTAGGTTGTGGGTGATACTCTCCTAATTTCCAATCCAATCACAAAAATCGATTGCGAAAAAATGAAAGTTGAAATCGCCATGGGCGAAATGCAAAATTACAAGTCGACTCTTCGCAATCGCATCGCAACCGTAACTGCCTATTGGTGGCCTCTAATTCGATGACGAGCAGAATTTTTAATTATCCACTTAAATGAATTACAATGCATCAATACACAATCATTCCAGCCATCAGTCGCTCTCACTGTTCGCCATTTGCCAACCGAAACAATTCAATATTTTACACTCGACGATTTAGAATTTTATCTAACGGGCAGAACAAGATTTCCATTTCATCCTAATAACGAATTAAATGAAATTTCCAATTGTTAAATGTTCATTCGCTGTGAAATATATAATTGCGAGAAGCAGGAGAGATTTGATGTAATTTTAAATTTAAATCAAAAATACAGTTAAATGTTCTTTCAAGAAACTCGTATATGAATTGTAATAAAATTTAAATATGTCATAATTATATTAAGATTAATTTAACGGTAGAAAGTAGACCAGTTGATCAGAGGTTCTCACAAAGTCCATAGTACAAGAAAATAAAAATTAAAACGTAAAGGCAATAATAAGAGAGCCGCGCTAGTATTATTGAAAATTAGATATAGTCCGGGACGCGAAAGATGAACTTTGGAAAATATGTTAGCATAAATTACTGTCTAATATATGCGCTCCGTTTAAAACCACACGAAATACAATCAATTTACTTTTCGCATACCTAATATAACATATAACAGTTGCCCAAATAAGTTTTAAAGCTATGCAGATTTTCTTATATTGGCAGTTGATCTGTGCAATTTGTGTTCGTATCAGTTCCTGTCTTATTTACACTCGGATTATAAGCGTACACAAATAAGTTATAAGCCCAAAGTTACTGTAATAATTATTATTTAACGGCATCTATGGAATATCACGATATGAGCATTTCTTTCCTTTTCCCGTCAGCCAGCTCAAGATTGGTATCCCGCATACATGGTTCATATTTTTTTAGAATTTTATTGTACGAACCCTAACTCATAATAGTTCGTTCGATTAACATTTTCAACAAATTATAAAACCTACCCAAATGGTTAGAAAATTCTACAAAATTCTTTCGGATATTTTAAATATAGACTTAAAACTTAAAAAAAAACCGTGGGCCAAAAGGTGACGGCAGATAATAGTTCGACCGGCATTTTAAGGGTCATCTTCTTGTCCGGTCTTAACTTCTAATGAGACATTTTACTTGTGGCACAATGAAAAACAACTTAGTAAAAATCCAGTGCGTACATTAAAACCTAATTTGCGAGACATTTGGGACAATACCCGAAGAAAAATTTGCAAGGCTTCGGCCTTCGGGATACAATACCTAATAGAATTAAATCTGGTATTAATAATAAAGGCGATGTAACCCAATATTAAATGGCGAAATTCTTGAATAACATTCAGATTTTGCAAGTTTAAAATCTATATTTTAAACTAGTCGACATAAATTTGTAGAAATTTCTCCCCATTTGCGTGTTTAATAACTTGTTTGTTGAAAATGTAGACCGGTAGAACTATTATATGTTCAACAATAATACACGCAACCATTGTTTCCTTCCAACTTTTTAAAAGCTCCCAATCAATCTTCTTTTGGGATGCTTTCAAAATAATCATGAAATCCAATATCAACCTTTTCATCAAAAATATTTTACCCCATATTTTTTTTTAAATTCACAAAATAACCAAAAGTCACACATTGCTAAACCAGGTGAGTAAGTATGGCGAATATTCTGTTAATTTTAGACATATATTTTTTTCTAAAAAATGAAGTGTTGAAGCTTCCCTATTCATTTTGTTTAATTCCATTTTTTAATCCTAACCATACTTTGGTGAAATGATTAACTAAGTTCTAACTAACTTAAATTTCAAATGACAAATAAATTATTGTTTAAAATAATACTGCAAATTTTCTTTTCTACTGTAAATGTACCTTACTCTATTATTCTCAATATTTTTAGCGTAACCCCGCATAAGTAAATAATTAAACACGGATTATCCATTTCTGGGAGTGCCAATCTGCTTTTATTCCAACAATTTAATATTTTTCTTCTCCGTATTTAATATTCAGTATACTTTGATATAAAAAAATTAATTTTGTACAATTAAATTTGTTTTAAAGAACATGTTTTGTTTATATTTCTATATCTACTCAATAAATACAAAATACCCTAGATACAGACAAACGTTTATTGGAAAATATTTTTAGTATACCAATCTTACATTTATATAAAATTCCATTTTGTGTATTCAGCTTCAGCAACGCAAACTCCATACGAAAATTGACTATTTACCATCTAGTTGGATATGAAAATATCACTTGACGTGAACTCTTCCGACGTATTTTATATTGAAAATTGAAAATTGACAATCAGTCAATATTGAAAATTAAATATAAAAATACAATATCACGTACTGTCACACACCTACGTATACTCAAAATTTTATCGTAGAATATATACCTGCACAGTATATTCAGGATTCACTATTATGGCACTAAATTATTTGAATTATGTATAGTTTTTCTATGACAATGCTTTTTACCTTCCGTCACCTTTAGGTAAGGAAGATATTGTCTTTGGTCAAAAAAAAGGTGGTGAGTTTTTAATGAATAAGCACGTTTTAGGGTCCCTAATATACGAATTTACTATTTTTAAGATGATTTCTGTACGTGTGTCTGTGTATCCGTGTGTATCTGTGTGTGTGTGTGTGTGTGTGTGTGTGTGTGTGTGTGTATGTGTGGGTCCGTGTGTGATAATTTTTTCTCCGACGATAACTCCAATACTACAATTCTAAAAATTATAATTCTTTCGTATTCCTCTTCTTTACATCTATATGAAGAGGTGATCAGATTTTGGTCATAATTGATCCACCGAAAGTACCTTTATTTGAAGTTTTTAACAGTTTTTTTTGAAAAAAAAACGCAGATAAATATTTTTTGACATTTTATGTTATTATAAAGATTA
Organism: Ophonus ardosiacus; assembly: GCA_943142095.1. Taxonomy (NCBI): domain Eukaryota; kingdom Metazoa; phylum Arthropoda; class Insecta; order Coleoptera; family Carabidae; genus Ophonus; species Ophonus ardosiacus. The sequence goes on along the minus strand of OW964826.1, from coordinate 47,939,272 downwards.
AAGAAAATGTTCGTCTCTATACGATTTAATTATACATTTTCCTTCATATTCAATATTAACTTTCAAAAATCAGTCAGCTTTGCTAAAATTATGGAAACAGCAGACATATTCACAAAATTCTAATTGACAGATGTCAGTGTCAAGTGCAAAACCAAAGATGGAAAGTACAGATGATGGAAGAACTGTATGGAGAAGATGCGTTGGACAGGAATGAGTGGAAGAGAAGAGTAAGAAATAGCGACCTCTAGTAAAATAAAGAAACGCTGAAGAAGAAAGAAGTATCAAGTGTAATTTACATAGTATATGTTCACGTTATATACCTAATATATAATAAGTATTAAACTAAAAATAAATTAAGAAATTAATTAAATATGTATTTAAATTTTCTACTGAATTTACCTAATTCATTTGATAAATTATCGAAAATTGTAGGACAAAAATAATGAAGCCAAAATATAGTAAAATTAAATAAATAATTAAAGTAACCATTTGCATATTTAAATTAACGATATTTAACAAAATATTTATTATCTATTTCGGATTAGTTAAAATGCTAAAGTAAGATTTGTAAATTATACTAATTTATTAGACATATTGCCTAATAAAATAATATCTAAATATAATTAGACAAAATTTCATTTTTTTATTTCTGTGCTTTTATAATATTTTAAAAAGAAAAAGAAATACATTTAAACCCTCCCCTATTTGAAAAAACGTCCAAAATTACCACTTTTACATCTCTTGACACGTCAAACAACTCAAAACAATAAAACAAACGAACATTAACTATCAACAAATCACTGCTTCACAATGTCCTCACATCCAGGTGGCCGTGGTCGTCTTTCTTTTGTTGTAATCACCGCTTGCATTGAACAAAATGGCCGCAGCTTCGCTGATTCGCTCGGTGTTTGAAAGGGCGCGAGATTATAATGTTTAACGAACTGAATTGAGCTGACTGCTGATTACCATAATGTTTAATATAATAAAGACTTCGGTGGCAGACGGCCGACAATCGCAAAGCCGTGGCCGGAGGACATGTGCAATGAAGCCTTTGTCACGGTGACTTCAATGACAGCAAAATGGAAGTAATTCCACACTGAATTCAATGTTTGATGGTATTAAAAATGTGAATGTGTGACTTAATTTTAATGACGTTACGTTATGTTGGAGGGATTTTTGCATAGCATTTTTACATGATTCATAAAATTCAATAACTGTTTTTTTATTTCGTAGATGAAAAATTAATTTATATAATAGTTATTTATGATATAAGTGTTAAAAGTGACATTTTATGAGTGAGTGGGGAACTTTGTGAAACGAGGCGAAGCCGAGTAAAACAAACCCCACGAACGAAATAAAATCACTTTTAACACGAATATCATACACTATTTTTCCTACGACCCTAGTTATGTATTAGTAAAAACTAAAAATTATAGAATGACATTTATGACAGCTCATGATGTATTTGCTATGAACAACTGAAAATTATTTATTCTAACCTCTACTTCCAACAATACTGTTTTAAATTCCAATTCTTCAAGCGCCTTGCAAGCAATTACTACAAACAATTGTGATAATTGTACTTAACAATAAACGTTTCAAAATAATGTGTACTTCTAATAAAATACCTATATAAATAATTTCAGTACAAAAATAAATATAAAATGAAACTACGTTTACTTATGAACACTAAATGTAACTAGATTTAGTTAAATTTTGTCACTAAATCTAACTAGCTTTAGTTCTTTTTTAACACTAGTGTTGAAAGTAAATTTGTTTTTTTACTTTTAATCCGTTGTCAATTCACTGTGTTATAAACTGTTATTTTTAACTCGCTAAGCAACCGTTAAAAAGAATACTTTTAACAGTGGTCGTAGGAAAAAATATTTTTCTTTTCTTATTGTAATATAAAAACAATATGATTGTTCTATTTAATTATTAAATCAAATCTGACATTAATATTGATAATTTCTTCTCATTTCTCACAGATAGGCAAATAATCTTTGACAAGTAACAATAATAAATATTTATCATTTAAAAATCGTTTAAATTTACATCATTTACACTGTTTTAATAAAAAAAGCAGGCCATATATGCGTTTTGCTTTTCTTCGCCCAAAATTCCCAATTAATTTTAAACAAAAAAAAAAAAATCAAATAATAAATACATAATATAAATATTGGTCCTTTATAGTGATAGCCATGGAATTGAAACAAAATTACAAAAATTACAAAGAAATGCATATCGTTTGAACTGTCAGAATTTCGATTTTAAAGGAAACAAAATAGTAATAAATAAGATATGTTTAGTAATTTAAAAGTAAAATTAAAAAAAATAATAATCTATTCAATAATAAGAGGGACATAATTTAATTATCTGTAACTTTATTTGAAAATGTAATTTTTAACAGTTCAAACGATATGCATTTCTACGTAATTTTGATTCAATTCCATGGCTATGGCTATCAATAAATGATCAATATTTATAATATGTGAGATTCATTGCAACGGATTATTTTATATATTTATAATTCTCTATCTCTAAATCTGTGGAAGATATAATAAAAATGTTCAATGTATCGATAAAGAGTTTCATATTCTTTAATATTTGTAATAACATAAATTTTCAAAACATAATATTTAAATAAATAAATAAATATATCATCACGGCATATTACCTATTTCTAGGTGTGCCAATCTGCTTTGTCGCAGATATTGGTAATGATGATGACATATCTGTACCGTGTGGGCGTTTACCATGCATCGCCTCACGGGCACTCTTAGCTGGCGTGGAGAGTGCACCACAGGGGTCACTTTTGTGCCATTTAAAATTCGAAATATTTGGCGCCGTTCGGGATCGAACCCGGTTCCTCCAGGTTAGCGACCAGAGACTCAGGCACGCGGCCACGGAGCCCCATAAAAAATATTTAGATTTTTTTTTAAGAAACTACTACTTCCGGTTGTCAAATTATTACCAAAATCTTTTCAGCTCTTTCCATTAATGTCAGATTAAGAAAAACGTTAAATTGGTCTTTAATCTTATAGAATTTGAGAAACCGTACCAGGCACACACACAGATCATTGTAAAAATGTTAAAATCAGACTCTAGTGACCTTAAACCGTGCTTATTCACAAAAAAACTGGATATACGATTTTTAGCATGAATCCAATACCGTTTTAACCTTTTAACATGGAATCTCTTACATGTAAAATCATACTAATTTCTTGCTTCCCTAATTAATTTACAGGGTGTATAAAAGATTTCAAATAAAACCTGGTATCTAATGTAGGGTTAAGTAATACCTACTTAACTTATTTTCTTTAAAATATAACAATGTCTTTAAAATCAACATTTTTCTTTGGAAATGAATTTTATTGTAAAATTAATACAGTTAATAAAAAATTCAAAAATCTGCAAATTATTTCCGCTGCTTTTATAAAATGATGACAAAAATTGCATAATGAAGAAACTTCCAATCTTCAGTATTCAAATATTCCATTAATCCTTATAACCAATACGAAATTACTATATACAATCACAAATCACAAAGCTTCAAAATTTACATAAAAATATCATTAAACAAACTTGTTATATTCACAAAAAAATCAGTAATAAACATTAACATTTCAAAGCGACCATTACATATCCGAGATTGCTGTAGTTCTATTCACAAAAAGAGAGAACGTTCGCTGGAAGTCATTAGCAAGATGGAAAAAATTCATAGCCCGCTCGATTGGAACGAAGCACGGAGTCATGATCCGGCATCTGGAATAAAAAGTAGGGGGGTGGTCCGGACCTATAATTTCAGGAGGCGGTACTTTTCCCCCTCCTAGAGGGGAACTCTCAATGCACTCAGGAACCACGAGGAGTTGACAGTGAGTACACTAAAGGGGAAGGATTTTTATTGGTGTGTGTACGCTGTAAACTAAACGTGGTACGCGCTCATATTTGAATATGTATATTAATGTTGGAAAGAGATGGATGCCATTTTTTACTGCAAGTAAGAAAAAGATGCAGATAAATGAAAGAGATTCGCAATGGCTGCAAATGTTTGAAGTACATTCTGTGGGAAAAGTTGCTGCACTAGGAATTTTTGATTAATAGATTCATGGATGGTGGTTTTTCTCATTTAAGTGGTTTGTTTATTCATATGATGTGTTTTTATAAAAATCCTAAACAAATTCAAATTTGACATTGAAAACCCGCTTACAAAAAATTGGTAATTATTATTTTTTTTGTTTCTTAAAATACATTTTTCAGTACCTTCCTTAAGATCTGTTCTGATTAAAATTAAAGATAATTTCCGAATGCCATTCATATTTCATTTTCATATTTATCAACGAAAATTTTGTAGCTTGCTAATAATTTGGAAGAGTCTTATTCACTATCGGATAAAAAAAACGTGCGTTTCTATACTTCAAAACAATGGGGTCATACCATATTTTCCAATTTATTTTTTTCCTAAAAGTACCTACACTTAAAACTACTTAAATATATACTTTATGTAACATAAGTTTCTAGTTTTACAAAAATATGTTTTTAAAGTTTTATACAAAACTCATACTACTACGAATTGCTGGGAATTTCTTTTAATAATTTAACAAATTTAGAATCCAGTATGAAATAAAACTATGTATCTATGAATTAAGATTTTGTGCTGTCAAATTTAGTAGTGTCTTTTACTTAGTTTTTATGAGCATAAAATCTGAATTCAATCGTGTTTTGTCTGAAATGTCTGTACAGATCTGGTTGTCACAGAAACACCGGGGATAGTTGTCACGCTTGAAAAAATGGACTCAGTATGTACAACTGGGCTCATGAAACATATACCCCCGGACTGAATAACTTTTATACTTGTCAAAATTGTGAAAGTGAAAATGTGTCTTAAATTTAAATTACTGGCAACCTATTAATGTTTTTCTTTATCAACCTTAATTTTTAGCTTTGGTTTATCCTAAATAAAATTTATTGATAAATTTTGAACGTCATTTTTTTCATTTGAATAACCCGTGACAACTAACTCCAAAATCTGTGACAACCAACTCAAGGTAGGGGCATATTGTTAAAAAAAAATTCTCAGGCAAAATAAATATTTTTAATAACCACTTAAAGCTATGATCTCAAAACTGCAGGAAAATAGAGCTAAGGGTACACACTAAAGGATAAGCTAATCATAAAAAAAGTAACTGTAAACCCGGATTCTTAAAAAATACAAAAGCAAAAATTGTGACAACCAGTCCGGTCCCCCCTACTCGCAAGTAATTACGGCCGAGGCTACTTGCTTATACCTTGAAGATTCATTTTTCATCCTGCATACGTACATAGAATAACTATTACGTCTACTTATTAAAACATCTTTCAGAACTCATATTATTAATTGGAATAATACTACCTTTTTCTAGTTTAAGTTCTGTATTTATTATTTAAACCCAACGTTTCGGCACCATAAACTGGTGCCTTCTTCAGGGGATACATTGACATAAATATGTGAAATAACAAAAACAACAAGTAACCAAGGTAACAAGAAATGTTCATAAATGTTACCTTTTTTATGTATACAATTTTCTAGACAATATATGCATGCCCGGCAATAACATGGACGGCGAACATGCATCTTCTCAGGAAAAAATCTCCTTTTGCCAGAGGAAAAAACCGTCCCAAAAACTGGCAGAGAAGTGATCTGAATAACGTCTACAATAAAAGCATGACAAAAAGTGCCATAACGTTTCATTTTTTCACCCATAAGATTATACTTTTTACTCACATCATGCATAAATAACTATTTTATACTCCGATGTGTAAAGTAAACGATTTTTATATTACATTTACTTTACACATTACAGAGCTGCCACCATCAATACACATGTGACATTTAAGTTATCTTACCTAAATTTAATTTTTTCTGTACATTCATGTTGGTAATACTGACTGAGAACAGTGAGATCTATACTGCTGTATACAACTTCTGTTCTGTTAACTGTCAAATTTGGTGTGTTGAAATTGTTGTCTGTTAAATTTATCATTTTTTTCAGGAATGTTTTTAAGGTCGTATAAAAAATATTGTATGCAACTCAAGTGTAAACAAGCTTTATGACCTCATGTCACAAAGCTTGTGTTTACACTTTTACTAGTACATTGTGGGTAACATGTATATGTACGTGGGTATCAATTTTTTTTATTAATATACTAGCTGACCCGCCCCGGCTTCGCACGGCGACATGCGCTGCATAGAGAGCCCGCAACCTGCCTCGCATCGTACATGTAACAGGCTGCGCCCACTGTCTACCCGATCTCCGCACCGCACCTAACAGCGCCCTTTCTAAACATGTCTCGGGTACTTTTACTTATGAACATATGATGCAAGCTATCTCTCTGACAAATATCGAAAATCTGCTAATGGTAATGGTTAAAACTTAACTATAGATATAAAGATAAAAAACTAATTGAAATCATCCCCTATTGTACCGCCTTGAGGGCTGATTTTTCAAAAACGCTAAAACACCCTTTATTTCTTACCAAGAGCATAAATAAGAATTTTGATATCCCTAACTTGAGAAATGATGGGTTCCCCATACAAACTTTCATCCCCTATTTCACCCTCTTCAAGTTTTATTTTCGCGAGAAAAGGTAGCCTGTGTCCTTCTCCAAGGTCCAATCTATCTCTATACCAATACTCATCAAAATTGGTTCAGCGGGAGAAATGATGGGTTCTCCATAGAAATTTTCATCCCCTATTTCACCCGCTTCAAGTTTTATTTTCGCGACAAAATGTAGCCTATGTCCTTCTCCAAAATCCAATCTATCTCTATACCAAAATTCATCAAAATTGGTTCAGCGGGAGAAATGATGTGTTCTCCATACAAATTTTCATCCCCTATTTCACCCACTTCAAGTTTTATTTTCGCGACAAAAGGTAGCCTATATTGTTCCCCAAGGTGTAATCTATCTCTATACCAAAATTTATCAAAATTGGTTCAGCGGTTTAGGCGTGAAAACGTAACAGACAGACAGACAGACAGAGTTACTTTCGCATTTATTATATTAGTATGGATAAATGAAATATTTTAAAATTAAATAAATTACTATATCATCAATGCTTATTATACTCATTACTCATTACTGAAAGTACTAATCGACTCTTAATATCGATAATGACGATATACGCAACGTACAAAACAGTTATTAAAAAATAAAATAAAATCTATATCATCAATGCTTATTATACTCATTACTGGAAGTACTAATCGACTCTTAATATCGATAATGACGAAATACGCAATGTACAAAACAGTTATTAAAAAATAAAATAAAATCTCCGGTGGGAATATAAATCATTAATTTTTAATAAACCAGTACATTGATAATAAATGAAACAATGAAATAAATTTAAATAAATTAATTGGAAATACATTCATTATGGAATATAAAAATGTATTCAAGTATTCAAATACAATATGTAAATGTGTATTATTATATTTACAATAGTATTAAATAAATTTAACAAAGGTTCAACAAAAATTTTCCAAACTAATAATTCAACTTAAAGTCTAATTACCAATCACTTCCTACAGTCGTCCAATTACCACATTCACAACAATAACCTAACGAAAAAAAAAAGAAAAACGTGGCATGAAAGAAAAAAACATCTGCCACAAACAAATTCATCTTACAAGACATCAACACTACAATTTGGTTATTCAACAAAGGCATGAATAACGTCCCTTGTATACAGTAATTTTATATATTTAAGATTTTATATCAGTGACATATGAAAGCGACAGCCATCACCGCCATCTGCCCACCGGTGCTGAAGCCTAACCTCCGTTGTTACCTGAAACAACTGGGGCTAATTTGCCATGGGAACCGAACGGAGAACGCTGCGACGTGAATGGCTGGCCTCTGACAACTCTGTTTTGTTCTGTTTACGGAGGTATGCGGGATTGTTGATATTTTAATGTCCAAAATGTATTTGAATTTGGTGCACGATTGTAATCGCTCAAGTGTTTACAACGTTTCAATAAAGATAGAGGAGGAAATGGTTATTTCAGGTTAAAGGGAGATTTTTGGAAATGATAAAGATTTGAAATTTAAATGAAGGAAGTGATGGTGAATAGAGAATAGAAGGATAATTATGTTTGATGTTTCTAATGTCACTGAAATTCTTGACTTTGTATTTTACCTTTCATTCGTTTTTTTTTCTTCTACCCTTTCTTAATAATGAATTGGCCATTTATCTATATTGCATTTAAAAATAAAATAAAATCATCAACATATACATAATATCAGTGAGTATAAAGTATACTTTATACTCACTGATAACATATAACAATTTAAATATTTTTTGACTTAACTAGTTATTTACGCAACGAGTACATTATTTCAAAAATAGGAAAATCCTAAGTGTAATAAGACACTTTTTACCTCTCGCTAAGAGAGGTATTGGATTCATGCTAAAATTCGAATATCCAGATTTCAGTGAATAAGCACGATTTAAGGTCCCTAGAATCCGATTATAACATTTTTAAAATGATGTATTTGTGTGTGTGTGTGTGTGTGTGTGTGTGTGTGTGTGTGTGTGTGTGTGTGTGGATGTGTGTATGTGTGTATGTCTGGATGTTGTAGACACGATTCTTCAAAAACCATAAGACTTAAGAATTGTTTAACTATGGATTCCTCAATCTGACATTCCTGGGAAGAGCTGAAAAGGTGTTGGTAACAATTGAACAACCGGAAGTAGTAGTTTCTGAGAAAAATTCTTCTAAATATAATTTTTTGGAATTTTTTTTATTAAATATTGAAGAACATAAAATTGTCCATCTAATACACTTAAAATTTTTATAATATCTTGTATGGATTTAGAGATAAAGACACTATAATATATATAGAGTAATTTAATCGCAGAGGCCAAGGCACTAAGGAAAACAGTTGACAAATTCCATTGTTTATAACATAGTTTTTAAATGACACATGTCAGTGTCAAAAATCAACAGTTTTAGTGACATTCCGACAGCTTTTTCTGGGAACTATATTTAATCTTTCTTATTGTTTTATTAATTAAATATTTGAAATTATAGGTAAAATGCATATATCCATCAGAATCAGAAATACCACCAATCTGGTTAATGAATTGGAAGAATCTCTGACATTTAGAAACTTCCTCATACAATGAAAAATAGATATAATTAGAATTATATGTGTGCAGAAGACATGTTAAATACAACAAAAAACAGTATTTTGGTAAAGTTCTGTATTTTTTTGTTATAAAACGACGGTTTGAAAGAGAAGTGCAATTCAATACTTATATAACCTAATATGGAAATGGCGAGAGGTCTTGTGCTGGCCACAACAGATTTTTACTCTAGTTTAATTGCAAAAAAAAATTACGTCTACAATAAAAACGTGAAAACAGTGCCATGCCATAGTATTCTATTTTTAATTAAAAACTGCACTTTTTTCACGCATGTAAAAAAATATTGAGCATTATGATTGGTATTGGTAATATTTATTTTTATCATTAAGCTAACTAAAATAAATTCAGTTTGTTTTTTAATCATACCATTACGAATGTATTTTTAAATGGTAGCCATGGTAAAGTTAGAACTTAATCCGTCGGACTTTTTACCTAGTCTCCTTGGAAGGTAAGAGAGGAATACAGGCCCGTAGCCAGGGAGGGGCAGAGTGGGCATTGCATTACAGACTACTGTAATAAAAATATAATCTCTATAACGAATTGTTTTACTTACTAAAAAATGCTTCTTAGGCTGCTAAAATTTGAGTTGCCCACCCTAGAATTTGGTCCTGGGTACTAGTGATGTGCCGCCAAAAAATTCCCGGAAATTCCTTCAGTTACGATTTGCCGGAAGAAATTTAGTTTTTGATTAGACAATACCTTCATTAAAGTGACGAAAGTCATAATAAATAATTTATGCATAAATTTTAAATTAAAAATAAACTCAAGTCCTTGGTTACACGCAGTTAAGATCTTAAATCAAATGTATGTAAGGGACAGATAAATATCACTGTAAAAAGACTAAAATAAAAATAAATAAATATATCATCACGGCATATTACCCATTTCTGGGTGTGCCAAACTGATCATTACAAATTAATAATGGTTCACTTGTTGAAGAGAAATTACAAACAGTACCTCATAAAAATAAACTAACCTTATTTGACAAATAAAACGTTAAACATTTATTAATTAATTTATTTTTTTGTTTTTCACTACCGCTTGCTTGTAACCATGGTAACCTAGGTCAATAATAATTTATTATTAACCTTGGTCTATAATGCAAACTGTCACTTTTCAATCAAACTCAAGCCTCCAAATCCAAATATTATTAACTCATTAAACTCAAGAAAGGTGTTAAGTATATAATAATATATAAATTTGCCACTATAATTTTAAATTGACCTACGCTGCCGCCTCGCTTGGCTACTGTGCTGTTTTGGTGAAAATATGAAATATTTGTAGATGTAGGATTGAACAAATCACTATTTTTTTGTATGTGTAGGTAAGTACATTTCAATAGATTTATTTAAAAATAATAATAATAATAAACTAATACGGCTGCTGACTGTAACAGCATAAAGTGTTTTTATTAAATAATTAAATCAAATACAAATCAAGGCCCATAAGTGAGGTTATCAAACCAGCGAAATAATACGTCAGATAAAAACAAATGCAACCTACTTTGTTTTTGTGAATATTAACAAATAAGTAACGTTATTATTCATGTCAAAATTATTGTTATTATCAATAAAAAAAAAGAGAATTTATGTGCTAGAAAAAAATAGTATATAAACCACGGTTGAGAAGATCATATATTCCTCGGGCTTCTCCCTCGGGTTACAATAGGCGCTGGGTCAATAATGATTATCTTCTCAACCTTGGCGTATAATATACTATTGTTAAATTCCATGGCTATCGCTATTTTTCAGGTGATTTTCGATACTTTCATGACTAATTTCTACCGTTACAATGATTAAATTGCAGAATGTTATATTTTACAACTTTTATTTGAAGCTTTTTTTATCTAAAATATTTAGGGAATCAGGAAATTACGAAAGTCTGATTTTACATGTTAAAATTCACCTGTAAACATAGTTTTAAACACAAACACTTTACCTATATTGTACCAACGTTCAAAAGAACTTAGCACAGGAATATACTTTAATAGTATTCATCATTAAAACATCTTTTTTCAAATTAAATTCATATTTATTCATTCCGTTTTATGACACTTAAACATTCCACATTTCCACATCAGAGATCGCAATGAAGTAATCTGTATACATCATATAAAAATCGTTACTATACTATTGCGCCTCTTCGTTTCTTTCCTGTGCTAGAATCCATCTCCGCAGAGTGAGCTGAGAAAGAAAGGCAGGAAACGAGGCAGAGTGTGAAATATGCATGAATACGAATGAGGCATTATTCGAACCCAGGCCGCTGCAGATGGAGGGCCTTTAAGTGCGGGTTTTACAATTAGAGATAATTATAACTGCAGAGCCAGACCTGCCGAGATTAACTAACGAACACTAATTGGATCCCGCGGATTCTGCTGGAGACCCAGATTTTTATCCCAGTCAAAACTAATTAATGAACACATTGCATTGCTGAGGAGAGGCATGAAAGGAGAAATGAGTACCTAAATGCGTATTTTAATGCATATTGGATCTAAGTTTTAATTACTGATCGATCATGATTATTAATATTAATGTGAAGGAAATAATTTTATCGTCGTGTATAAAATTTTATTTTTTTCTATAGCAGATGTTAAAGGAAAAAAATACCAATTATAAATGTTATTCTTAATTAAATATAATTTTAAAATTCCAGTGTGTATGTAAATAAATGAATAACTATTTATGTCTGTTAAAAAAGGCCATTTTTACCTCCCGCTACCCTTGGTAAGGGAGGTATAGGGATCGTGCTAAAAATTACATATCGAGATTTTAATAAATGACCACGTTTTGAGGTCCCTAGAATCCAATTATAACATTTTCACGATGATGTCTGTATGTGTGTATGTGTGTGTGTATGTGTATGTATGTATGTATATGTGTGTGTGTGTAGGGATTTTGTCTTCAGTCTAACTCAAATACTATATCATTCAGAAAATTCTGAAACCTTGTATTTCCATCCCATTCTAAGATGAAAAGAAGCCATTAGATTTTGGGGTAAATCGGATAACCGGAAATGGCACTTTACCTGAAGCTCATAATGGTTTTTCTTCAAAAAATACCATTAAATGCCATTTTTTCGCATTTTATGTCTTATGAAAATTAGATTATTGAATTTTCTACTGGAATACAATTAATACTTTTTCTATATATTTTACAGATAAATTTAAAAATATTTTTTTTTATTAGTCGCGAAGCCTAAGATAAACACAATTCCTTTGTTACATAGTTCATATTTCAAATGAATGTAACTGACAGTAAATGTCACTGTCAAAAAACTAATCACTTCAAATTAATAATAGTGACATTTTAAAAAGAAAATAGTAAATAAAGCAATAGTTTTCTGCAATGGAACAGTTTGCAGCGTTAGTAAATACGTAAGTATGTATTTAAATTAATAAAAATTCAATACCGGGAAGTTTTGTGTTGGCCACATCAGATTTTTTTCATTAAAATGAGTTTATAAAATGTTTTTTAACACAATAAAAGTTTGAAAAAAGTGCACTTTTTTAACGCAAACGAGTGAAATAATGAAACGTTATGGCACTTTTCTTCACACTTTTATTGCAGTCATAAAAGAATTTTGAACGCAACTCAAGTAAAAAGTGTCTTATTTTATAAACACTTTTTACTCTTGTTGCATAAATAACTAATTCTTCTTGTTAAAATGCTACTTTATCCACCCTTGCGGTTAAAGAGCTACTTTATCTAGTATTTTGAGTATATAAAAGCAGACTTTAACATGTGCTATAGAAAAAAGTAAAATAAGTACATAGTACAGATTTAAAAAAATAATTTTTAATTTAAATTTCAAATATTTCACATTCAAAATAACCATTTTATAGTTGTTGATATTCCGAAAGGAAAATATCGTACTCTTTTAGTTTACCTAGGCCCGTTATTTTCATATCTGAATAAACTGTATGTTAATTGTCAATTAAGAAAAATGTTGCATCGAAATTTTGGCACGCATTTTTACAACTTATACTATATTTTTATCTTAAATAACAACTAAATTAACAAGTAGTTTAACCAAATACCAACCCTAATGAATAAACTATATATTATAGGACCAGTTTTAAAATCTCCAGTTAAAATATTAATTATAAGTTAAATACAATATTGAATCAAATTATTGACAGCAATGATCAATTTGTTATTTGCCAGTTCATATCGCTTCAATTTTGTTTATTTAACTGACAGTTAAAATTTTAACCAGAGATTGTAAAACTGGCCCATACATTCTCACATTCAATCTAGGTAATTTACAGTTTTATAAGATTTTAATTCTCTTTTATTTTCGAGCTCTCATTTTTATTATTATTTTTATATTCGGGTATAAAAATTACTACATTTTTTGACTCATTTCAAGAGTTACTATGTAGAACACTCACAAGCTTACAAGACACGAAATGTTAAATAACTTAATTCTGATTGGATTAATACTACCTTTAGTTTAAGTTCTGTATTTTTTATTAATAAAACCCAAAGTAGTAGGTAGTACCTATTATTCCAATTATTAATATGAGTTCTGAAAGATATTTTAAAAACTTAATTCTGTTTATTTGTGTGTAATAAACGACAAATTTAAATAACACGTTGGTGACATATGTACAACACGAGCTATGAATGGCCGCAAGTAATCGGCGATACTTCATTATAAATCATACAGTTTTCTTGCTTTGTGCTTGCGTTACCGATTGCGTTGTATCTTGCATCACTTCTTTCGTTACTTCATTATACCGTAAGTATTTTTTAACGTGAAACATTGAGTTTGTCATATCCTTGGTTACGACTTCATATTTGATTGACAGCAATGTATTTGCCCGTTCCATTTAAAATGAAACATAGGAAACGAATCTGACAGGAGTATTATATTAAAATATTGTAAGAAATTCAGCGGAGTCAGAAAACCACTCGAGAGCACTAAACATATTTCGGGCAAAAGGTGCACACAGTATTTTTTCTACATCTAAATTTAATTTTTAGCAACAGGTATAATTATTTAAACAATATTAACCTCTAATGACATCTTGTCAATATGACAGATAACCCTTGAATTTCCCTATAAGTTATGATTTGACATTTGATTGACAGCAATGAATTTACTGTCTAATTTAAAATGACACATGGGGAATGAATTTGGCAGAAGTATTATTTTTAAATATTGTAAGAAATTTAGCCGAGTCAGAAAACCACTCGGGCACAAGGTGTACACTATATTTTTTCTACAACTAATTTGCAGGTATAATTATTTAAACAAGATTAACCTCTATTGACGTCTTATTAAATGTCAAATTCGTTCCCTATGTTTCATTTTAAATGGAACGGGGAAATACATTGCTGTCAATCAAATGTCAAGTGACCATGGATATGACAAACCCAATGTTTCACTTTAAAAAATACTCACGGTATATCCCGCTTAATAGTTTGTCACTAAAGTACTTTTTTACCAAACTATTTGGCATCCTTAAAAGAGCATGTCACTCATTTTTACAATACTATGGTTGGTTTTACCAAGAGCTCTTCAGTTATGCATTAAAATTTAGTTATGATATTAATTCCATTTATAAATTTTTGTGCAATGTAAAAAGAAACAAACGAAAATACGAGTATTCACTCATTTTATACACATTTCAACACTACTTTAATAATTAATATCGAGCTCATCGATAAACAAAAGCAGCATAACGAATGCGAACTTGTAATTTGAAGTGTAAAATGCATATTTTCGCTGAAGTTTGAATGAGCATTGAATGGCTGTCCGACGCCCAAGCGAGCGCCGCGTCGCTAAATGGAAGTATGTTTTAAAACCGGCGCTGAATTTGTCATCTCGCTATTTTCCCATAACTCACCGTGTGGCTGTGGTTACATATGCATTTCCCGCGGTGAGTGCTCCAGAAAATTAATTCAGCCTGCTTTTAAATCTATCCTAAAATCCTTATTGTTTCACCAGACAATTAAAAGTCATTTTGTTGGTAGTAAATATGGACCTGATGTATCTGAAAATGTATTCGATTGCATGTTGAAATGACAGATATTCTCAAAACGCGACGGTACCTATTCTTATAAATATTAGATACGGACAATATAAACTTCCATTGCTAAATTTATCGTACAAATTTATGAATACCTCACATGCATGCGAATATTGTAAAATCCGAAATACTTCAGAATCAAAATATTATGTCTTTTTGTAAATAGAAAACCAGATAATCAGTAGGAAACTGATTTTTCACCATCATTTTAAACAAGTAGTTACCTATCTGTTATTTGAAATTATGTTGCGAAACTTAAGAAAACATGTTATAAATTTAAATTAATTTTTTAAAGTACCTACATATCGTTGCAAATGGATATATTGAATGAGTTTTTGGTTAATAAAATAGTAATAGAACACACGCCATACTCATTTGATTTAGCAATGTACCAGCTTTCGCTATTTTTATGACCTAATTAAAATTTACTAGACACAAAGTTTTCTTGCAAATCATGATTATTTTAAAAAGAGGCAGCATTCCAAAAGTACTTTGATTGGTTATAAGTAGCCCGTCCGATAATGATTTTTAATAATTGATTATTGATTATTCAAAATAATCGATTATTTGATTAATCAAACAATCGATGAATCAAATAATTTATTATTACAATAAATAATTAATAATCGGTTAGTAATATAATCAATAATCTCTTAATAAAATAACGAATTATTTGAATAAGCAATTGATTAAATAACAAATTTGAAAAATTGTAATTTATTAATTTGTCGAAAACAATGAAAAAAAAAGTATATTTCCTAATTTTAATTCTTATAAAAGATATAACAAAAGCAAATGTACGTGGTGCCCCGATATGCCGTCCAGTATATGACGTTAAATTATTTGGGATAAAAAATAATATTCAAGAACAACAGCTAACACTTTTACATTTATTTTTATGATATTACTTACATGTAAACTGTAATAATCAACATTTCAAAAAAGAAATAACAAGAGAAATAAATACATATATTAATCTATATAAATTTATGCCCAATTCTGTAAAATAATTGTAAATTAATTAATATTTAAATAATTCAGTAAAAGATTAATCAAATAATCGACTAATCAAATAATCAAACAATCAATTATTTATACAATCGTTAAATGAAATAATCAACCAAACGATAAATCAAATAATTAACCAATCGATAAATCAAATAATCAACCAAACGATTAATCAAATAATCAAACAATCGAATAAACACATAATCAAATAATCGAATAATCATATAAACATATATGTAATCGATTAATCAATTAATGAAACAACCGATTAATCAAAATTTTAATTATTCGATTATTTTTAATATAAAATTTATTTGATCGATTAATCGAATATATGTTATTAATATATTATTTTTCCCAGCACTAGTCATGAGCTTTTAAGTAGTGGAAGAAAAGAATGGTGTTCGTGAAGTATACTATTTTTTGGAAACTACTTTGAAGAATATATATTTTCACAAATTAACTATAATTACATACATTATATAATAGAATAATGTATTTATGTAATAATATATTAATGAAATAATATACTTAGGTTTCTGATTACTCAATAAAATATAAACATAAACATTGCTATTATTATACAGGGAGATTTATATCACACTCTCGTATGTATATAAGCACCCGCAGGTACATATTCACATCTGTTGAAATTATGAAATTAGATATGACACGAGATACAAGTTAGGTCGTTATGGATGACACGTATTCATGCAACATCATCACTATGAATAATCATTTATTGTGAGTTGCAGTTGGATATACTGGAATTAAGTTTTGATCTTATCATATATCCATAAAAAAAGATACATATGATTTTAAATGTACGATTAATACTATTTTATTACAATGAATGAAAGGATGTATTTTATTTCAATCGATTATTAACGTCTCTTTACTTTTAAACAAGAATAAATAATATACCTACATATATATATATATATATATATATAGGTGCATGGGGTCCCGTGGCCGCGTGCCTGAGTGTCTGGTCGCGAACCTGGGGGAACCGGGTTCGATCCCGATCGGCGCCAAATATTTTTAAATGGCACAAAAGTGACCCCTGTGGTGCACTCTCCACGCCAGCAATGAGTGCCCGTGAGGTGACGCCTGGTAAGCGCCCGCACGGTACAAATATGTCATCATCATTACCGATATCTGCGATAAAGCAGATTGGCACACCCAGAAATGGGTAATATGCCGTGATGATATATTTATTTATTTATTTAGGTATATTACCAAATTTCGTTAATGCTTTTATACTCGTGAGAAACATATTTCAGTATATGTAGGTACCAATATGTTACGCGTTAAATTAAAAAGTATTGAAGATAACTGGTTTAAGATGATAAATTCATAATATTAACAATTTTATATACATCAAGTACCCGTTGCTGCATGGATATGAATATGTATTATCCACTGAAATATATACTAACTGGAATGCGCGTACGAACCGTGACTGTGAAGCATATTGAAAGCCTGCTGCTGGAGTAGTCGGCCAACATCGAGACAGTTCGTGAGTAGACGAAAATTATTTCGTGTGGCGCATGTTTAAATAAATGAAGCATAATATGAAAACAAAGCGATCAGCTATGATACGAGTTATTCGGCTAAGTTCGGTTCGGCACGAACGTGCGCGAACAGGACCAACCATTATTGTTCAATGAGGCTTCAGTTCAGCGTACGCTGATAAGTAGAGTATGCGAGTTCCAGTTAGTATATATTTCAGTGGTATTATCTGCTTACAGGAGTTTATACTTGCCGTCAAATAAATATTGACTGGAGATTTCTACATTGTTGCCAGTTCTGGTGGTCATTTTGAAAATGCTAAGTTATGAAGAAGCGGCAACACCACACGGCAAGGGTTCAGGGTGAAGAGAAGGGAAAAAGTTGAGCAACAGTCCATATTTATTTGACGGCAAGTATACCAGATGTGATGTGGCCAACACATTACCTTCTGACATTTGTTTGTATTTTGTACAAATCCCATACCAAAAATTCCTTAAAAAAGATTCTATAAATCCAATAATAAAATTATAACACGAACATACACTATGTAAATTGCACTTGACAATGACATCTGTTAATTAGAATTATTTAAATATATAAGCTGTTTCCATGATTATAGCTTTATAATTCTATTGAATATGAAGGAAAATCTGTAATTAAACCGTATAATAAGATATTCTTTGATATTAATAATTACCTCAAATCTCAAAAAATGATATTTATATAAGGGAACTTTCGGTTGACTAATTATAACCAAAATCTAATAAGCCCTGCATATGGATGTAAAGAAGCGGAATACGAAAGAATTATAATTTTTAGTATAATAATATTGGAGTTACCGTCGGAGAAATTTTTGTGACACACACATACACACACACACACACACATACACACACATACACACACACACACGAACACACACACTTACACACACATACAGACATCATCGTAAAAATAGTAAAATTGTATTCTAGAGACCCTAAAACATGCTTGTTCATTAAAAACTCACCACCGAAAATGACGAAAGGTAAATAAATTGTAATTAATTTATTAATTTCAATTAGGTTCGAACAAGAATTATGCAAACAAAGACCGATCAACTTTCAATAAATTAAAGATAAAATAAAAAAATCTGATGTGGACAACACAAAACCTCCCGCTATTTAATTTTTACATACATACATACATACGTACATAAAATCACGCGATTCCCACTTAGGGGGTTAAGCAAATACCCGAAAACAATAGTAACAATAAGAAAAGGGATAAGAGTAAGAGTTCAGCTGACTCACTTCACTCTTTAACAACATTCTACTTTCGCCTTGTCCACAATCATAATAGCATTCATACATAAGAACATATTAAAGTGACCGATTTTCGGTAGCGAATAACCCCATCCGGACCACAATAATAGTTACGCAACAACCTTCCTTCGCCACACTTTCTTATCCATTTTTATTAATTTAAATACATACTTACGTATTTACTAAAGCTGCAAACTGTTCCAATGCATAAAACTATTGATTTATTTACTATTTTCTTTTTAAAATGTCACTATTATTAATTTGAAGTGATTAGTTTTTTGAAAGTGACATTTACTGTCAGTTACATTCATTTGAAATATGCATATGTTTTTCTTAGGCTTCGGGACTAATAAAAAAAATTATTTTTAAATTTATCTGCAAAATATATAGAAAAAGTATTAATGTTTTCCTGTAGAAAATTCAATAATCTTTAATTTTCATAAGACATAAAAAGCGAAAAAATGGCATTTAATGATATTTTTTGAAGAAAAACCATTATGAGCTTCAGGTAAAGTGCCATTTCCGGTTATCCGATTTACACCAAAATCTAATGGCTTCTTTTCATATTAGAATAGGATAGAAATACAAGGTTTCAGAATTTTCTGAATGATAGTATTTGAGTTAGAGTGAAGACAAAATCCCTACACATACACACACACACACACACATACATACATACATACATACATACACACACACATACACACATACAGACATCATCGTGAAAATGTTAAAATTGGATTCTAGGGACCTTAAAACGTGGTCATTTACTGAAATCTCAATACGTGATTTTTAGCACGATCCCTATACCTCCCTTACCAAGGGTAGCGGGAGGTAAAAATTATGTTGAACGCCAATATCGTAAGTAACCCAATAACATCAATCCAATCACCAACTCAACTCCATTCAGTGTAAAACAAAACCCATGGTTGAAAAGCCCACAAACCTTCATTCCGACACCGGATACCATCCCGGTTACCGGTATCCACCCGTTCTTCTACCATGAATGCCCTGTTTCGACATCTCCAACACTCAGCGGCTAATCAGCGTCAGAAGACGCCATGGCTGACACGAAAAGACACGCAGGACATTGACAACATGAATGCATACACGTCAAAACATCATGAGCCGGGCGCGGGGCTGTGTTGAAAGACACTTCACACCTACGTAGATGTGGATTGTTGAGGAGAGACGTGAGATGCTAACAATGATGCTTTGCTGGACACTAGTAGCAAGTGAGGGATGGTTTTCTTGGGAAAGTGGACGATATATGTTTAGGGTATTCATGGATAGTTGTAGCAAATGTTGGGATAGATGACAGATTTTATATGATGTGAGAAATTCTGGAATTCTCACGATCTCACGGTATGTTACAAATTGATGCTTCAATGAGCCGGTTTCACATTTTTAAAAGTATTTTATTCAATTTTGACGTTTTAAACTGTCTCCATAGCTACAAGAAACATTTTAAAAAATAAAAAAATAAAAATATATCATCACGGCATATTACCCATTTCTGGGTGTGCCAGTATCTACAACTTATGTAAATATCATTACCGATGTCTACATATGTCTAAGCAACATTTTATGTTTTTAAATCACTCTCACAAAATTTTACTCACTCTGCAACAAATAATGCATTTATAATAACATCAGGCACGAAAATAACGTTCACCACAGTATTTAGCAGACATTATAAGCCATTTTCATTATTTTTCACGACACAAATGACAACAATAAAGCTTTTTAAATAGATGACTTGACGTCTATCGTCGACAATTGTCATGCACAGCCCCCTAACTGATTAGTTTTTTATTTTGTCAAAATTAAAATTTATAATATTTTTACCTCCCGCTACCCTTGGTAAAAGAGGTATAGGGATCGTGCTAAAAATCTCATATCGAGATTTTAGTAAATGACTACATTTTAAGGTCCCTAGAATCCATTTTTAACATTTTCACGATGATGTCTGTGTGTGTGTATGTGTATGGATTTTGTCTTCGCTCTAACTCAAATACTATCATTCAGAAAATTCTGAAACCTTGTATTTCTATCCTATTCTAATATGAAAAGAAGCCATTAGATTTTGGTGTAAATCAGATAACCGGAAATGGCACTTTGCCTGAAGCTCATAGTGGTTTTTCTTCAAAAAATACCATTAAATGCCATTTTTTCGAATTTTATGTCTTATGAAAATTAAAGATTATTGAATTTTCTACAGGAGTACATTAATACTTTTTCTATATATTTTACAGATAAATTTAAAAATAATTTTTTTTATTAGTCGCGAAGCCTAAGATAAAAACTATACCTTTGTTACACAGTTCATTTATCAAATGAATGTAACTGACAGTAAATGTCACTGTCAAAAAACTAACCACTTCAAATTAATAATAGTGACATTTTAAAAACAAAATAGTAAATAAAGCAATAGTTTTCTGCAATGGAACAGTTTGCAGCGTTAGTAAATACGTAGGTTGGTATGTATTTAAATTAATAAAAATTAAGTAGCGGGAGGTTTTGTGTTGGCCACATCAGATTTTTTATTATTATTTCGTCAAAATTGAATAAAATATTGTATAAACCACAAGAGCTAAAAATGTTTATTCACTCAAAGAATTTAACTAAACTTTTCTTCTCATTAATAAACAATATCTTAGCTCACTTGGTGTATAAATATCAATTAAATTAAAGTTTATGCAATATTTTTCATAGTAATATTACAAAATTAATAATTTATTGTTATTTTCGTAAATAATTAAATAAAAACATGGTGGCAGAGAAGTAGTCATGAAAAACAACCCCCCACTCATGTGACGTCAGAGTACATACCGCACGTCATTCAAAGCCAGTAGGAAAACAGTTTTTAAAATAAAAATTATTACTTATTTGTAAAAATTAGTTTTTTTTTCATTATCCGGTGTTCACAAGAAATAGGCAGGATAATCCGGATACCGTATGGTGTATAGGCACTTGTATAATAATCGGATATCCAATAAATTTCTAGCTGAAATACGTACCTACAGATCCCATTTTAAGTCTTTAAAGTCAATTCTCCATTAAATTTTCGAAAACTTTTTGTTTTAAAAATTGAAATTTTTATTTGAAACAAAAAAATTGATATAAATACTCGTATTTAGGTACATAGTTTTATATGTGAAATTGGCCAATATTACCACCAAGTTTAAAACTTTGTTAATTTTTGAGTTATTACCCTAAAAAGTCATAAATACCCATATTTAAGTAAAAAGTTAAAAAAAAATCAAAAATCTAGCTTTTATTAATTCAGATACTTGTCAATACGCTGATTCCAAATTGCGATGGACGATATTTCTTTTTATTTTCAAATATATTTAATTTACATTAAAAATTTTGATGAAAAATGCTTAATTTTGGTCAATAACTCAAAAATGAGATCAGATACGAAATACTAAATATCACCATTCGAGTCTACGGCCAAATAAGTATATTAATTTTCACAATTTTTGAACAACAGATACAATTTTAATAAAAATTAATAAAACAACCCTAGAAAATACTCAAAATCTGAAAAAATCGCATGTGGCACAACTTAGTTTTTTTTGCGATTTTGAGCCATTTTCAGTTATTTTCCTCTAGAAATTATAACTAAAGCTCAAAAATTATGAAAACTGGCACACTTATGTAATTTTGCCCGTAGAATCGAATTATCATATCACCATGATTATATTTCGATTCATTTTTGGGTCATTGCCCAAAATAGGCTTTCTGGGAATAACTTTTATCTTGTAAACAAAAAGATATATCAACCTGCGGTTTGAAAATTTAGAATCACCATGCGGGATAGTGTGTAAATTCATCAAAATTAGAATTTTGAAAATTTTGAATTTTTTATTCAAATTTAGGTGATTATGTTTATTTGAGGGGGGGGGGGGGGGTCAATACCTCAAAAATATATAGAAATATGAAGTGACGCTATATTATTAAATTAATATTTAAGCTAATATGACTGCAGCTAAAAATTTAAATGAAAACTTTTTTCTATTATTCATAAATGCTTTGTACATTTGTTAATTAGAGCTTAGAGCCCTGCCTTGTAACAAATATATTTTCAATCTTAGAATGGTAAAATTAAAAACACCCCCATAAGATTCTGTATAATCATCGCAATTGTAGGGTTGGTCCTATTTGCCATAATTATAAGCATGGCATGTTCACGGATGCATATTATAATTTTTTGCGGCAGGAAAACCACAGATCGCGGAATCCAGTAAGCGACGGTATAGCACCGTCTTTTGTTTACCTCGTACGCCACGGTGAACACGCACACGCACCCGAATAATAAATGAAAATCTCTCAAATCTGACTTTTGTTCCTCGGTATGCGAGCATGGATATATTCATGAACAAATGAAAATAACGAAATGGTAAGAAGTCAATGAAAAATAGAGACGTCTCTTGAACGCATATATGTACTTTTGTTTTAATTGTTATTCGCTTTTTATGTTATATGAAAATATAGAAATGTTCATGACAAACTATTCTATGAACATTAGCATTATAAACAGAAATAGAAAAGAGGAATTTTATATTTCGACTTACCTATTCTTCTACGGTCTCTCTTAACCTGTAAGAAAAAGAAAAATAGTGTATCATTAACATAGGTACAGCGATATTTTATAAATACACGTATGGTCAAAATTTAAGAACATCGTTATAGTGAGAAATACAATTAAAAAGTCCTGAGACATTTTTCTCTCCGGCTATTAGTTTCTTCATGAAAAAAAAAATGTTTTACATATACCCCAGATTTTAAAAACTGTTGAAATAATGTATGCCTACTAAAAAATTTGAACTACTACGTTACTTAACAACGTAACCAATAACGATGAAAATAGTTATTTTTTGTTGCGCCTGTTAAAAAGTACACTTCTTTTCATTAAAATGAATTTATAAAGTACATCTTTTTTTAACAAAATAAAAGTGGTAAAAAAGTTCACTTTTTTAACGCAAACGTGTCAAATAATGAAACATTAAGACACTATTTTCACACTTCTATAGCAGACGTAAAAAACAATTTTACGCAACACGAACTCGGGTAAAAAGTGCCTTATTTCACTCATAGGATTTGACGAACTCGACTACGGCTCGTTCGGTCAAACTTTCCTCATCGTGAAACAAGACTATACTTTTTACTCTTGTTGCATAATAGATATTTACACAAAAAGTGAGCTAAGGTAATGTTTATTCATGAGAAGAAAGTTAATTTCTTCGAGTGAATAAACATTCTTAGCTCACGTGGTTTGCACAATATTTTATTCAATTTTGACGAAATACTAATAAAAACCATTATAATATTTAATTTTGACAAAATAAAAAACTGATCAGTTAGAAAGCTGAGCATGACAACCGTCGCAGATAGACGTCAAGTTATGTATTTAAAATGCTTTATTGTCTGTCCGTTGTGCCGTGAAAAATAATAAAAAAGGCTGATAATGTCTGATAAATATTGTGGTGAGTGTTATTTCGTACTTGATGTTATTTTAAATGCATTATTTTTTTATTGTGAATGATTTAAAAAAAAATTTAATTCACATGTGAAAAAAGTGTAACTTGTAGTTGTTGCTATGGTGTTAATAATGACAGTTTAAAACGTCAAAAATGAATAAATAACTATTAACTATCAAATGTCTTAACGAGAGTGATTAATGATTGAAGACTTTTTAACCCGTGAGCGTAACGAACAAGTTAATTGTTGACATCATTAATGGTCCAATTAACATACGTGTTAGTTACAATATTTTTCCGTTAACCGTATTTTACTAATTGTAAAATCTAATTTATTTCCAAAAAAAAAAAAAAGAAATAGGTTAGTAACGCCTGACACATAAGTTTTGACAAGTGTTCAGCAATGTTGTGGTATCTATGGTTACGTACTAAAATCGTTTATTAATAAAAAAATCATGCATTAATAGGGGTCATTAATTAATGATTTGCTACACATTAATATAACCTATTTATACACGGTCAACGGAAAAAGGAATTATTTTCGCAGTTCTCCAAATTTATGGTACTTTATTTTATTTAACTCACCATATTGAAGACAGAATGTTGCTTTAAGGAATATAAAATCTTCATTAGGAACTTCGGAATTATCCTAGTTTGTCCTTAGTTTTTAACTCACTGTCATTACACTACACTACGTAATTAAAATTTAGAAATTCATTAAACAAGTGAATGATTTAAACATAAGAAATATGAGCAGAACTATTTGTTCGAGTACACACCTATGATACGACATTTTTAAATATCTCAATGATAAAATACTGTTCTAATACAAGTAACTTTTAATATGTACGGGGATATAATATTATTTGAATTAACGAATATTCCTGATTTGCAATAATAATTACAATATCTCAATACAAAAACAAGGAAAAACAGTCACACATCACAACGAAAGTTTTCTAGAACCAGCAGTGCAATGAATTTGTTTCAACAAGACTACTAATTCAATATAAAAATGAAAATACTGACGGTGAATAAGTAAGATAAATTGTTTAATAAAAATATTATGAAAATTAACTTGCACAGCAACTTATTCATATATTCTGCATACGTATGTACGAGTAATAATATATGTACATAATGCCACAGGCTCACAGTAAATTTAAATTTTATAACTTCCATTATTAGATAATAATTATTACAATAACCGAGAAGTTAATTCTTACAAGAAATGTTTACTTTACTTCAAAAACTCTAAAGAAACGAAACTAATAACGAGAATAAATCATAAACACTTGAAATGTCAAACTCATGCAAATGAGGTTATATTCACATTCGGATTCAAACACGACTGAGCAAAGTAGAAACAAAAAAACATAAAAATTTGGAGACCATGCATGCCAATATTAAAATAAAAATATAAAATAATAATAATAATAATAATAATAATAATAAAATAATGTCATATAAATAAATATTCTATGGTTATTTAAATATTTATTGGAAGGTAGTTTCTGGATATCAGTCAAACAGGCCTATTCTGTAATAAAGTGGTTAATTTTAACAACTGATTTAAAAAATTAACCACTCAAGTATATTGATATGAGTACCTATAACAAAAAAAAAGGATTTTTAGTTGTCAATATCTATTAGATAAATTTTTTAACCAGTTATAAAAAATTAACCATTAATTTATAGAATAGGTCCGTAAAGAAGTTTATTTTTGACCTCTATCGGTTATGTCTATATTTATACATATTTTAATAAGGATCCGTGTCCAGCCAAAATTAATAATTATTTGGATTAGAGATCTCAGAAAAATTATCTCTTGCTGCACACACCATACCAGTATATCGTCAATGCTAAACATTTAGCAACGGTCCAATGGACTCACTAAAATTATTGAGAATAAGTAAATAGGGTAGGCTGTTGAAAACAAAATTTCCACTAACATTAACATTTTAAACTGTTATTTATCTAGGATTTGAAATTAAATTAAAAAGTTAAATTAGTTATACTCTAATGTATAAACGATTGACATCGCTAAAACACAGTACATTTACTCCTCCCGATTAAAAATAAAAAAACAGTATAGTACATAGTTAATCAATTTTTTAAATTATCGTTGTGGGTAAAAATATGGAATTAACAAGAGAGCATTATTTATAATTCGATAGCTTTGACAGTTTGCAAGTCTCTACTTTGTATATACATAAAAATACCGCATATTCCATTTAGAGTCAGTTGCACCGCTCATAGTTAAATTTTAACTTTTGGTTAAATTGACAATATCGTATCGAAATGAAATATCAGATGAGTTGTTAATTATTACTTTCAATTTTTTTTGTTAACCTGTAGTTAAGGCTTTAATTATCAGCGGTGCAGCTGGCCATTAGTGGTTTTGGATAAACCCGCAAATAATAATAATAATAATAATAATAATAATAATAATAATAATAACAATGAGAGCTCAGCTGACTCACTTTATACTCTCTTAACAATCGTACATCTTCTATAGCAAATATTCCTTAAATATCCAGTTTATAATAGGTGATATTTCTTTATTTATAGAATTACCCTAATATCTTCAACATTTCTCTCCAAAATCCTAATTTCCCAACGCTTTCAAATAACTCACGGCAAAAAAATCTAAATAACCGTCTCCATCTCCTTGAAAAGATCCCCTTACCCCGGAACAGAACAAAATTACGTCTTAAATTTGTCATAAACTCTCAGCATTCCTTAAGAGTTTAATAACACTACATCAACGTGAAATTAGCGCTGTCAACAATGCCTGTAACTACTTGAAGCCGAGCTGCTGAGGAATAAAACGAAGAACCCTGGTGCAGGGCGTGATGGACGGACTAGATGACTGGGGCCTAGGGGCAAGAGAGGGAACCATGGCTGCCTGACGTCACTCTGATTGGATAATGAATAATTTCGGAATGAAATATTAGTCACAATTGAAGGGTTTCTCACTTGATCGCACAAAAATGATAGATTCGTTGCGAATTAATACGTTTTATAGGTTATTCGCAAAAGTCTCAAGTTGAAAGAAATATAATAATTATGTACGAGAGTACGAGTCACGCTAGAATTATTGACAGTAGGAAAATTAGGAGACCATGGAAAAAAATAATTTTAAACAGTTACTTATTTATTTCTCATTTGAAACTAAGTTGTGAACTATTAATTAAGAAAGTTCCTTGGAAAATATTCTATAAATCCAATAAAATTATCACATGAATATACTTTATGTTTACTCATATATAAATACTCTAAAAATGCGGACACTTACGTAACATTCTCTTTACAGTCAAATAATATTACTACCAAGTTTATATTTCTACCCATTTTTGAATTATTGCCCCAAAAGTCAATATACCCTACATTTAGATAAAAACTTCAAAATTTTCAAAAATCTATTTTTTATGTATCTTCTCAATGCGCTGATTCCAAATTTTGAAACCGCAGGTCGATATCTCGTTTCGTTCTCGAGATATTTAGATTTAAAGTTTTGCTCAAAACTGCCCATTTTTGGGTATTAACCCAAAAATGGGTCGAGATATGAATTTGACGACATTACCATTCGATTCTACGGGCATAATTACATAATATCGAATGGTGATGTCGCCAAATTCATATCTCGACCCATTTTTGGGTTAATACCCAAAAATGGGCATTTTTGAGCAAAACTTTAAATCTAAATATCTCGAGAACGAAACGAGATATCGACCTGCGGTTTCAAAATCTGGAATCAGCGCATTGAGAAGTATCTAGATACATAAAAAATAGATTATTGAAAATTTTGAAGTTTTTATCTAAATGTAGGGTATATTGACTTTTGGGGCAATAATTCAAAAATGGGTAGAGATATAAACTTGGTAGTAATATTATTTGATTAAGTAAGTGCACGCATTTTTAGAGTATTTGAACAACTGTGTGAATGTTTAGAAATAAAAGTATTGAAATAAAAACGGATAAATGCTATAAAAATGTAATAAAATTATAACACGAACACATACAATTTTTTTACAAATTCCATACCAAAAGTTCTTTAGAAAAGATTCTACAAATCCAATAAAATTATAACACGACAATCTGATCCTACTTGCCATATTTGATTTTGCACTTGGCACTGACATCTGTCAATTAGAATTTTTTCACATATCAGATGTTTCTATGATAAATAGCAAAGCTAACTGATTTTTGAAAATTAATCTTTTTAAAATGCTTTGACTCTATATCTATTGAATATGAAGGAAAATGTAAAATCAAACCGTAAAGATAAGAGCATTTCCTTTAATATTTACATAACATAAAATGTCAAAAAATAATATTTAACTGCTTTTTTTTTAAAGAAAAACTGTTAAAAACTTCAAATAAGGGTACTTCCGGTGAATCAATTATAACCAAAATTTAATCAGCTCTTCATATGGATGTAAAGAAGAGGAAAACGAAAGAATTATAATTTTTAGAATTGTAGTACTGGAGTTATCGTTGAAGAAAAATTTGTCACACACATACATACATACATACACTCCGACATCATCTTAAAAATAGTAAATTCGTATTCTAGGGATCTATCAAACGTGCTTATTCATTAAAAATTCACCAACGAATTTTTTGACCAAAGACAATACCTTCCTTACCTAAAGGTGACGGAAGGTAAAAAATAGCTATATGTCCCTATTTTTTTAATCAGACTATTTACTATGTTTCAAATACAATTGCGTTCTATAAAATCTACAAATCGAAGACAACTTGTTAAGTTAAAATGAAGTAGAACAAGTTATCGATGAAGAGCGATTCGAGGTCTGCGGAACTGTCAGATACAATTTAAGAACTTCCTGTCGCGAATCAAATCATCCGGAAGTATTGTCAAAATGGTTGCCGCAAATTATTCAACTCCCTTCAAATTGATTGGCAATTCAACGCTTCTCGTCCCTCGATAAAAAAAATCAAGTTCGCATTCTCGCCACACGTATGAACTTTATTTATTTCCACAATTTAAAGTTACCGGGAAATCGCTTAGGGAAAAATCACAAGAAAATTAATATTTCGAAAGGATTTTCTCTTTAAATATAATCTAAATAATATTAAAAGTTGTACTCGTATTGGTCTGCTAACTATTATAAATTACAACCTATTTTTTAGTTTTATATATAGATACTTAAAAAAAATCGCAATTTAATACTCATTCCAATATCATTTTTAGGCAATAAACCAAAAATGCACAAGCATAATTTTTTTACAATTTTGAACAAAAGAGAAAAATAATGGCCAAAAATAGTAAAAAAATTAAGGTGTGGTGTAAGTACCGTTTGTAGACCATTTTCAAGGATTACAGTTTTTTAGTTATGCAAATTGAACTAATCGGACAAATTATATAAAAATTGGTAAATTTATATAATTGTAACTGAAGTCACCAAGCTCGTATCTCCACCCATTTTTGGCTCATAACTCAGAAATGGGTTGTTTGTTTTAAATGTAAATATCACGAGAAAAAGATATCGACCGAGGATTTTAGAGAAAATGGGTGTATTTAGGTTAGATTACCTACCTAAAACAATGACCGAATATATTTATAATACATTTTTTCTTTGGGCTTCTTCAACACGTCAGGGACTTGATTATTATGACCATAATCCATAGATTTTGGATGGTATCATGAACAAGTAACAAGTGATTAAGGGTGATTAATAAGGATTTGATTACAAGTGTTCTAATTCTGTCAAGCGATTATGGATTATTTTAGAGAAAAATTCTTCAAATAACAGTTATAGAGAAAATAATTTTACGCAACTTCTAATTGAATTATTTTTCTCTAAAATACTCCATAAACGACTGACTGGGACTCATCGCTAATGCTACCATCCTTCTTTAAATGC
This sequence comes from Ophonus ardosiacus, assembly GCA_943142095.1. Lineage (NCBI taxonomy): Eukaryota > Metazoa > Arthropoda > Insecta > Coleoptera > Carabidae > Ophonus > Ophonus ardosiacus. The sequence goes on along the minus strand of OW964826.1, from coordinate 47,908,847 downwards.
TTCAAATTTTATTCTACTTTTAAACTTTTGGCAAGCTCTGGAATTATACCATTATACCTCTATTGGTAGAGCTCAAGTACTAAACGTACGCTCTGCCGGTAATAATACAACGCTTTTTGTTTTGATTTTAATCCCAGATATTTCTAGTTCTCTAACCTAACAATTTGACATTTATAAATAATTATTAAACTGGAAGAAAAATCATTTTCTAAACATGAATATATGTAAAAAATTGACACAATTATCACCAACAATAGTCCTACAAAGAAATTTTCATATAACTTCTCAATGTATGGAAATAAGAAAACTTGCTCGACTACGTGTTGTTGATAATAGTGATATTGGAAAAAGTGCTATGGCTGAAGGCAAACCCCCAAAATGTATACATATTTATAACAAACAGAGCATTGGAAAAATAGGTACATTTTAAATTATATAACAATGATGTATGCTTCATTTACTATCTACTTTTAAGGTGACAAAGTGCTAGTAGCCATAAAAGGAGAAAAGAAAAAAGCAATATTAGTTGGCTTGAAACAAAATCAAAAGCCCAAAGTACCAAAATTTGATAGCAACAACATTGTTTTAATAGACGACAACGGTACACCACTAGGAACTAGAATCCATACACCAATACCTACAATTCTCCGAACAATTTTGAAAGAAAAAACTCAAGCAAAAGGTGCAGATTACACAAAATTGTTAGGAATAGCTACAAGGTTTGTCTAGTATACAACAACAAAAACTGTAAATATTTATATAAATATAGTACGTACACATTAAAATGCTTTTTGTTTGCAAACCTACACATTTGCACTTTCTTTTTACACTTTTAATTGTTGCAAAAATAAAAAAAAATCAAGAAATACAGTATCTTTCAGCTTCTGAGTTATACGATTTAATTGTTTTCAATAAAGCCACAGCCACCGTTGTTTTATTTATTTATTTTTTACCTCCCGCTACCCTTGGTAAGGGAGGTATAGGGATCGTGCTAAAAATCACATATCGAGATTTCAGTAAATGACCACGTTTTAAGGTCCCTAGAATCCTATTTTAACATTTTCACGATGATGTCTGTATGTGTGTGTATGTGTACGAATTTTGTTTGCACTCTAACTCAAATACTATCATTCAGTAAATTCTGAAACCTTGTATTTCTGCCCTATTCTAATAGGAATAGATGCCATTAGATTTTGGTGTAAATCGGATAACCGGAAATGGCACTTTACTTGAAGCTCATAATGGTTTTTCTTCAAAAAATACCATTAAATGCCATTTTTTCGCATTTAATGTCATTGGAAAATTATAGATTAGTGAATTTTGTACAGGTATACATTAATACTTTTTCTATATATTTTACAGATAAATTTAAAAATCATTTTTCTTTTTTTAATCCCGAAGCCTAAGATAAACACAATTCCTTTGTTACACAGTTTATTTTTCAAATGAATGTAACTGACAGGTAAACGTCATTGTCAAAAAATTAATCACTTCAAATTAATAATAGTGACATATTAAATAATAAAGAAAATCGTAAATAAAGCAATAGTTATGTGCAATGGAACATAATATAGTTTGAAGCATTACTAAATACGTAGGTATGTATTTAAATTAATAAAAATTAAATAGCGTGAGGTTTTGTGTTGGCCACGTCAGATTTTTACCTCCCGCTACCCTTGGTAAGGGAGGTCTATAGGGATCGTGCTAAAAATCACATATCGAGATTTTAGTAAATGACCACGTTTTAAGGTCCATAGAATCCAATTTTAACATTTTCACGATGATGTCTGTATGTGTGTGTGTGTGTGTACGGATTTTGTTGGCACTCTAACTCAAATACTATCGTTCAGAAAATTCTGAAACCTTGTATTTCTACCCTATTCTAATATGAAAAGACACCATTAGATTTTGGTGTAAATCGGATAACCGGAAATGGCACTTTACCTGAAGCTCATAAAGGTTTTTCTTCAAAAAAATACCATTAAATGCATTTTTGTCATTAAGAAAATTAAAGATTATTGAATTTTCTACAGGAATACATTAATACTTTTTCTATATATTTTACAAATAAATTTAAAAATATATTTTTTTTTTTTTTTGTAATTTTCGCTGCAAATCATTATATTCAGAATTTAATGTAGAATTCAAAAATATATGGGATGTTCCATTTAAAACAAGAAAGTTGATACCACTTCCTATTAAATCGGAAATGAAATGTTTATTATTTATACTATAAAATGTCCACCTATGTTAAATTTACGCACATACATATATTTTCAATTAGATATCTTTATAAATAAAGAAGTTGACAGGAATGCCCAGTTTTCTGTGAACACCCGGGATATGAATCGATATAAATTTTTAAAATATTACATTTATCGAGTTGTTATATATTGCTCGGTATTTAGTTTAATTTTGAATATGGGTGTTTAATTCGTGTTCATTATAGATCAAGGGTTAATAATCATTTCAGCTTTTGTTGTTCCAATTCTAATTATTTAAAGAATTTTATGAAAATTAATTAATTTATAATTAATAATACAAATAAACTTTGCAATATGAATTTATCGCTTTTAAATTCAGTTAAATGTATTATCAAAAATATCTAAATTTTTATTTTTTTGTGTTCCTTTATGCCAGTGTGTTTTAGGTAGTTACGTAATCAAGGATATAAGGAAATTTGAAGAATTTATATTAAAAGCATTCTTAAAAATAGAGTGTTTATTATCCTAATGTCATCAACAACATAACAATAATATAGTAAATTAATTTTATAAAAATAACTAACAATAATGTATAAAACAGGTAAAACAACATGTATATAAAAGTAATTACAAATGAAATATGTCTGTTTAAAATTAAATTTTAAAATATATATACAAAATTTAAGTATTTTAAATTACCTTACAAACTGGCTAACAATATTTATAAATTCCAAAATTTTAACAATATTTAAATGAGTTATAATCGACATATTCACAAAATATGTAATATACTTTCGAAGTGGAATTAAAATTTAAGTTCTTAACAACTATGACCCTTTTACTCCAATGTAATCAGTAAGTCTTCAGCCTCTAATTTCATTCCCATGTTGACGTTCAAACTCTTCACAACACCAGAAACTGGCGACTGTACAACAGTTTCCATTTTCATGGCAGACAAAATAATCAGAGGAGTGCCCTTTTCCACTGTATCTCCTTCCTTCACTCTGATATCAATTACAGTTCCAGGCATAGGAGCACCTACTTGACTCTTGTCTCCCTTTACAGCCTTAGGATGCACGTGAACCTCTTCCGTTGAAAATTTGTCTCGGATAAAGACAGATCGCAATTGACCATTAAGTTCAAAGAAGACTTCTCTTTCGCCTCTTTCTGTCAAATCTTCAGCCATTGCCAGGGTTTTAATTCCTAAAGTCTTTCCTCTTTCGATAGTAACTTCGAATTCTTCACCGACTTTGGGTCCAGTTAAGAATACTCTAGTATCGAGTTTGTCTACTGGTCCGAATTTCTCTCTGAACGTTAAATATTCGTTGGTTACGTCTGGATATAAAGCAGAAGACATGACATCGCGATTAGTTGCGGTAGGATGGACTTCTTTGAGATCAGCTTCAAGTTTGTTAAAATCTAAAGGTGGCAGAATAGCTCCTGGTCTTCCTTCAATTCTGGGCATGTTTTTAAGTACTTGAGATCTGAAAGGTTCTGGGTATCCGCCGTACGGTTGACCAATAGCACCTTGCAAAAATTCTACCACAGATTTCGGGAAAGATAATTCTTCAGCGCGTTCTTGAACATCTTTAATTGTAAGTTTATTTTGTACTATAAACTGCGCTAAATCTCCCACTACTTTAGAGGAAGGAGTAACTTTAATAAGGTCTCCCAAAAGTTGATTAGCTTCGCTATAAGCTTTCTTAACGTCTTCAAAAAAGTCTCCCAGACCTAACGAGTAAGCCTGGAATTGCAAGTTAGTGTATTGACCGCCAGGAATTTCGTTGATGTAAACATCAGCATTTCCTGATTTCATGGTTGTTGTGCATTCAAATGGCGCGTATAATGTTCTGGTTTGTTCCCAATACGCTGAATATTCAGATACTTGAGACAAATTATATTGAGTATCTAATGGAGTGCCTTGTAAAGACGCAACTATTGCTCCCATACTTGGCTGACTGGTCAATCCAGACATAGAATCTACAGCGACATCTACAACATCGGCGCCAGCTTCTGCGCAAGCTAACATGGAAGCTACACCCGCTCCAGAAGTGTCGTGAGTATGAATATGAATAGGAATATCAGGATGTTTATCTCTTAAAGCACTGACTAATATCCTGGCGGCAGCAGGTTTAAGTAATCCAGCCATATCTTTGATCGAAAGTACATGAGTTCCCGCTTTAACAAGTTCATCTGCTAAGTCTGTGTAATATTTAAGGTTATATTTTGTTCGAGTAGGATCGCTAACATCTCCAGAATATGAAATAGCGGCTTCAACAATACCTCCCGCTTTTCCAGCAGCTTCCATGCCCAAAATCAAATTGGGCAAGTAGTTAAGTGAGTCGAAAACTCTAAAAATGTCCATTCCAGTTTGTACGGCAAGTTCGCAGAACTTAAAAACAACATTGTCAGGATAGTTGGTATAACCAACAGCATTTGCACCTCTCAACAACATTTGGAAAGGAATATTAGGAATCAATTTACGCATTTCTTCTAAACGTTCCCAGGGACACTCGTGTAAAAAGCGGAGAGCAACGTCAAAAGTAGCACCACCCCAGTTTTCCAAAGCGTATAAACTGCTGAAATTATGCGCGACGTAAGGAGAGATCTTCAAAAGGTCATGGGTTCGAACGCGGGTGGCGAGTAAACTCTGATGGGCGTCACGGAAGGTGGTGTCCATAAGCAGCAATCCTTTATGGTTTCGGACTGCTTTTGCAAAAGCTTCTGGACCTTGTTCCTTGTACAACTGGCGTAAACCTTTTGGTGGTTCCATCCCTAATAGCACAAAAAATATTAGATACGATTCACAAATAAATATCAGAACAACAATAAGTTAAATTTTGCGTGATTTGGAAAAAGAAACAGAAAATATGATCTGATTTAAGCTTATGACAAGGGTAGTGCAAAAATTAAATACAAAAATGAGTACAAGGGCTGTTATCTTAATGTTGAGCCTAACTACTGTTTTATTGTTAAGTTCAACAAAAATAACAAATATGTTTCTAAGATACATTTTAGAAGTTTGCATTTCGAACTATAATTTTCTAAATTTCAGACGTGGGTTAAGCCACTAATGGGGTCCTATACCATTATTTTTATTAAGAACAGGATGAAATAAGAAATTTAGTGCAAACGCGACTTAAAAATTTTACGTAATAAGCGATATGAATTTTTAAATTTTAAGAATTTGGTGCGTGACGTAACAGGTACTGACCAGTGATCGACAAATTGTTAGTTACAGAGGGAACAATTTTTTTTTTTTGTTTGCATAGCTGAAATATTTTTATATAAAAACTTGTACGCTATATTCACGAAGAAATTATTATTAAACATAAATAATAAGTGGAGAAGAAAATAAAGTACTCGGAAACTGCAGTCAGTATGGTTTTATTTGATTAGAACCTACGTTTCGACCATTACAATGGTCTCCCTCAGGGTTAAATCAAGTCATAAACTATGAAGAAGATATTTGTAGCTCATGTTAATAAACATCAAAATGAATTACAACGTTATAAAATTGATGAAAAACAACTTTTAAATAAAATATAATGTAACGATCCAGATCGAATGTAACAATTTTATAAAACTGTCATGTAATGGTCGAAACGTAGGTTCTAATCAAATAAAACCATACTGACTGCAGTTTCCGAATACTTTATTTTCTTCTCCACACATCAGTCTCCAGTCGATCATCGTTACTCCAATAAATAATAAGCATATTTTTTTCCTAATAAATTATAGAACATTGAAACAGTTTGACAATATTATAACACAAAGTATGACGGCGGATGGCGCTAGTGTTTGTTTGTTTTCAAGTATCAATGGTCGCGTTCAGCACCTTTTATCCCTGACCTCCGAAGTTTGACGAACACAATGAATGGACGAATGTAATTGGTCCAGCAATTGCATTCGGTAATCATCGGCACGCAGCGGTGCTCATCGCTGCCGGGGTGCTGAACGCGCCCACTGTTTCAAATTTCTGACATTATTAATTTAATTAATATTACAAATTGATTTAATTATAAATACATTATTATTGTTAATATTACTAGATTTTAGAATAAAACAAATTCATCAAACACAAAATTGTTAAATTTTTTGTTAGGTTATACATCAACGTGACAGTTCATAATCTTTTAAAGGTGACCGCAGCAGACGCGTGAATCTCCTTTTTAAAATCAGGCGACCAATCAAATTCTTAGGACTTAATGCGTCATACCTAATTAGTAATCAACTTCAATCGCTTATAGTTTGCGACCTAATAAATATTTAAACAATTTTTTTTCACTAATTCCCATTAATTTATGTATATTTTCGTCTTCTTATTTAAGATAGTTAAAATTTGACAATGGTATAGTACCACATTAGTGTTTTGAAGGTGTTTGATCCCGAAGAAAAGCAGTGAGAAAGAAGAAGAAATGAGTTTGCTCCAACGAAAGTTGTTCGTAAAAAAAAAGTCCGTAACATGGAAATAATCGCTACCTTTTTTGATAGTACTGGGCATGTTTTATTATATTAGGCTTGAAATTAGGAGAACATCCCTTGTATTTAAATAAGATTATAAAAATAATTACACTTTGTGTTCTCTTCCTGCTTATGTTTCGCCGCTTCTGCTTGCAGATCTGTCAAAAAATATAATGCATGCAAATTAAAACCACTCCACGTGAAAACAAAGACGATACATAGATATTATGAACTTTGTCTTAACACATGATAGCCTAACTATACGTAGATCATGTTAAACGATAAAAAGGTACAGAACCAAAACCAAAATGAATATAGCAGGCACTTAGTAATAACGAAAAGCGTTCAGTACCTGAATGAGCTTCCGGTACATGTGGTCTAATCTCCGCAGGTTTGAGTTTTGTCGCTAGAGGTGTCGTAGGTCCATTAACCAGCACCTCACCAATATAATTCAACAATTTTTGTGCACGATTTTGTGTTGGCTTAAACACAAACAGCTGCGGATTTTCATCTATGAAATAAGTATCAACAGTCCCATTAACAAATTTTTGGTTTTCAAGTACATTCAGCAAAAATGGAATGTTAGTTTTGACACCGCGTACTCTGAATTCTCTCAAAGCACGGTTCATTTTAGCACAAGAAGACTGTAAATCTTTAGAGTGAGAAATAACTTTAACTAAAAGAGAATCATAATAAGGAGAGATGATGGCGCCCGCGAAGGCAGAAGCGCCATCTAGACGAATGCCCATCCCCTCTCCAGAACGGAAGACTTCGATTCTGCCGGTGTCGGGTTGGAAGTTCTTGGCGGGATCTTCAGTTGTCACACGACATTGGATAGCAAAACCCTACAAAAAATAAATATTAAATGAAAGAAAAATTATAAAATAAAATTATAATTACATCAGGTCTGATTTTTTCTTGCGTCATGCCTAATTCCGGTAGGGTAATTCCTTCGGCGATCCTAATTTGAGACTGGACCAAATCCACTCCAGTAATTTCTTCAGTGACCGTGTGTTCTACTTGTAACCTTAAAAAAGTATTTTATATTTTTAAGTTAAGTGCTTAAATTAACAAATATTAACACATAAAAATATTTAAATCATAGAAATAGGCATATCAGATAATAGAGAATATTAATTAACGAAGAAAGATTTTGTAAAAAAAATACATGGAGTTCACTGTATGAGACGCGGGCAGGTAGGTTCGGTAGGTTTTATATTATCTGTGCGGGCATCCACGTGACTGACATTTGCTTGTATGGCCCAACAAGGTTACAGCTTATGTACCTTGCCTGTGTTGCCAAACGAATTTGGGCGTAAAATTAATAAATAAAATTGTAAAACCAGTTATTATTAATGAATATCATGTTGTTTTACTTTCTAACACATAAACTTAATTTTTAAAATATTTTTTAATAATTATGCGACTTGTGCTACCATCTACGATACAAAGATTTCTTGGCGCGTTAAATTTGAGGAAAACCATCAGGCTGTTTCCGATAATGCACTTTAGCACCCTAATATCTAAATCCTAAATTTATATGCCCTAAATAACGTCATTATTTATGAATTAGATTTTAGGGTTTTGCAGGAGCACACTATGCCTTGAAGTAGACAAATCATGTTCGTTGCTATAATTTGTGAAAAACATCAAATTTACTGTCAATGAATAGCTTCTTACCTTCTAATTTGTGAAATATAATATTAATATTTAATTTGAAGCAGCAATCGAAGTGTATAATTAATTTTTGTTATTCTAAAGTGTTGCCATAAACCAATCGGTGTCATTAGTGTGCCATTCGGAAGTTGTATTTATGTGAAGAAGACCTAAATCCTAAAATCTAAATGTCAAAATGCGACATCGGACACAGCTTAGTTGAATGTTGAACGTCTTGTGCTTCACACCAAACTTGAAAAATATTTAAAAAATTAAGTTTAATGTATTAGAAAGTAAATTAACATGATATTCACTAATAATAACTAGTTTTACAATTTTATTTATTAATTTTACGCTCAAATTCATTTGGCAACCTTGTTGGGCCATACAAGCAAATGTTAAAGTCACGTGGCTGCCCGCACCTCATAATAGGATGCTCTAACCTTTAATCTACTGAACTACAAGATCCCATTGAAGTCAGTGAATCTTTCATAAGTCTTTTTTCCAAGTGGATGAATACTCAGCGCGACATAGAGTACATATTATTTGTTATGGAGAATTTCAGCCTCACTCAAACATTGATAATAACTTTCATAGTTAATAATTGTAAATATACATATGTATGTGGATAAGAAATTTAATAAAATAATAAAAAACTACATCTAAATTTTTATTATCACTGCTAGCTTATATCTTTTATATGACGGAGCATCATAAATTATTCAAACAAGTATTATTTGCATTTCTTTCGTTGTTTCGTTATTTTCTGCGTTCATTTACTTGAAAATTAAAATTATAAATACATAGTAATAATTTAGTTTTCCCTTTTCGAACGTATGAATCATTCTCATAAAAATATTGAATTTTACCTGGCATTGACTTCAATGAAGTAGAAATTGCCTCTTTCGTCACACAGGAACTCAACAGTGCCAGCATTTTCATATCCTACATGTCTGGCGAGTTGTACAGCTTTTTCCGTCATCTGATCACGAATTTTGCGATCTAGATGAGGAGCGGGAGCAATTTCTACAACTTTTTGATGACGTCTTTGTACTGAACAATCTCTTTCATACAAGTGGATGACGTTGCCAGCACGATCACCTATACAAGACAATAAATTATAATAAAAGTACAATAAGATGGCAATACTTGGTGAAACAGTTTAAATAAGTTTAAATATGTTAGTAGTACAAAAGAAAAAAAGAATATTACCCAACAGTTGTACTTCTATGTGCCTGGGTCGTTCGATGAACTTTTCAATAAACATAGCACCATTTCCGAAAGCAGCAGCGGCTTCAGATGACGCTCTATCGAAGCTTTCTTCGACTTCTTCCATTCGGCGAACAACACGCATACCACGGCCACCACCTCCATACGCAGCCTAGAACACATATTTATTATAAATATTGTATATTGTCAGAATGACTAGGCCTTAAAATTCCAGGTTGTATTTTAAAACATTCGACGTTTCGGGCAAAAATTAGCCCTTTATCAGCAACAGCAACAATAGTTATCTATACTAATATTATAGAGGTAATGCTGTAGGACAGTGTTGAGCAACACATGGCCCGGCGGCTAATATTTTGCGCCCCGCCTAACTTTTTTTTAACAGTAATGTTGATATAAAAAAACTCGAAATGTTAATTAAAAACATCAGCTGTTTTGTTCCGTACATGTACGTCAGTCAGATTGCCTAACTTCTATTCCTGCCGAAGAGTTTCCAGTAGTGGTGGGATCCGGATAGTTTTGGTTTCGGATCCAAAAATATACGGATATCCGGATAATTGAATGTTGAACTATCCAGAGCTCGGATCCAAATCTCAGTATCGGATTTTGGATCCGGATCTGAGTATTGGATTTTGGATCCGGATCTGAGTATAGGATTTTGGATCCGAATCTGAGTATTGGATTTTGGATCCAGATCCGAATATGAGTATGAGTATCGGACGTGCACGATATAAATAAATAGGTATTTCGACACTTGCAATGAACCTGTAACCATTATTTCTCAAATTTAATCTTAATCTCGTTTTCTTTGAAGTATTTGTTGTAATGAATGTTAAAATTTTAGAACTATAGAATTCAATATTCTAAGAAATATCCTTCTCGTATTTGCACCAGCTACCTATCTATTTTACAGGGGTATTATAAAATTTATTGCTGTTTACAGACCGCTGTAGAGATATACAGACCCACTGTAACGGTTTGAATTTGAACTCACTTCCAGATGTTTGCCTTTACATTCAAAATTATGAATCGGATCCAGAATTAAAATTCGGATCAGGATCCGTAAACAATACATTGAATCCGGACCCAAACCAGGATACGGATCCAAATCAGGATCCGAATTCAAATCCGAGTTAAATTTACGGATATCCGCTTCAATATCCGAACATCGGATATCCGAGGAACCGGATATTTTGAAATCCGGGACCTCGGATCCATGTTTTGTCGGATCCCCACAGCACTAGTTTCCAGTGCTAAGTTCCCCTGCTAAGCAAATGAGTATATTTGGTACTACATATTTACAACTTTTGAAAATAAAAATTATTAAAAGTGATCGTCGCAACCGTCTTACGACGAGCGCCTTGAAAATTGCATACGGGCAGCAGTAAGTACAATACTACCCAACATTGAAAACCTAGTGTCAGAAAAACGGTGTCAAATATAGCATTAACATTTTTCGTTTTTTCCGTATGTTGTACTCATAAATCGTTGTAAAATAGATGTTTACTTCTTTTTATGCGTAAATTATTGTACAGAATGTTTTTATTTTTTGTTTATAAATAAATGCAAATTTTAAATAAAATAAATATTATGTTTTGTAAATTATTAGATATTAAAATAATTTTGAGATTGCATTTATTATTTTTTTTTTTTTTTTCGATTTACGAAATTGTGGCCTGCTTAACTTTTCTAGAATTCAATTTTGGTCCTCTTTAAAAACAAGTTGCTCATCACTGTTGTAGGAGGTAATCTTTGGAACTACAGATCCGATTCTTTCACTGATAGAAAGCTACCCTATTTCCGAGTGACATAGGCTGTTTTTTTTTTTTTATATACTGCTATTATAAAGAGGTAAAGTTGTTTGTATATTTGTATTAGGTAATCTCTGGAACTACAGATTCAATTTAGAAAATTCTTTAACTGATAGAAAGCTACACTATTTCCGAGTAACAGGCTATGATTTATTGTGATAAAAATTAATTTTTAGTACGATATAACTATATTTGTATAACAAGTCGAAGAAAATTAAACTAATTGGCTGCTTTATCGGCATGCGCTGATCAAACAGTTTGATATAAATGAACACAATATATTACAAAAAAATTGGTTTACTAGTTCTATAAAAAAGTTCGCGACACTACCCTGTGTAGTTCCCTTAAAACAACCAGTGCTTTTATGGGTAAACTAATTATTAATTATAACTAACCGATAATTCAAGCAGTGGTTTTCAAACAGCAGAACAAAATTATATTTTTCTAAATGGTATCCTGTATAAATTTTTTCTTGATTTAAATGCAATCATGAAGAGTGCACCACAGATGGTACTTTCGTGCTATTTGAAAATTGGAAATATATATATTTTGTACATATTAAAGTTCAAAATTTTAATTCATTATTTCATAATATTTTTTCTCTCTGTCAAAATAAAATTGGAACTACATCAATAAGTTGTTTTCTCTCCAGCCTCATATTCGTAATTTAGAATATTTCATTATTTGAATATACTTATATAAAAAAAAAAAACACCAGTTGCAAGCTTAGCGTCATTTTCAAAATTGTAGTACGTTATGACTATGAATACATTTTATACAGTATGTGTGTGCGAGAATCATTGCAAGTGTATGAAACTGTCTTAAAAATTTTGATTATGAAAATGATCAATATTTTTTTTGGCGACATTTTGGCCTTATTCCTATTCCTTCTTTATCTATATATGGGAATGGAGATAAATAGCTAAACTTAAAAAAATGTCCATTTCGACAGTTTATAACAGTACAATTTATAATTTTTTTGTAATAAATCAACTGATTATAAACAATTAGCTATTAAGAGTTATATTTTAAAAATTGTTGTCATACTTGATAAGAAAAATTTATTTGTTTTTTCAGTAATGAATTGAGAAATATTTAACATGAACATTTTTTTAAGTATATGTATCATCAATTTACCATCACTACCACTGGAGCACGTGCTGTTGTATAGCACGTGGCAAGCCAAATTGCGTCAAACTTTTCATCACAAATCGCAAATTCTATTTCAACAATAAACAGTTGTAATGGCTACTCTGCCCACATTATAAATATGTTTTGGCTGCATTTTACTAGCAGTCACATTTACAAAGGTTTGTACAGAATTTATTACCAAAATAATTTCATCTCTAAATATTCTAATTGTTTACTATATTATAAATAAATTTAACATGAATGAAGAGCGAGTCAAAGTTCAGTATGGATAGATGTATTTATAAATTCTTTCAAAACGAAATTAGCATGCTTAGAATAGACAACTGGCATGAAGACAACAAATAGGTGCCAGTGAGACATTGACAACAATCTGAGTAATAAATTTCTTGTACTTCTTTCTGTTTCGTCGCTACATATTAACATTAAGTCCAAAGTTCAAACATTTGGCAAATATTACTACCGTTTTAAACGTTAATGAATTTATTATCAAGAAATGTCTACAAAGTAGCGGAAAGGGATTTATAAACCATTAAAATTTTTATATAATGATTAACATGTCTTAATTATTTATTTATCTTCCCAAAACATAGTTATCTTTACTACAAATATCTTTGTCAAATGAGCAATGGTAGATATCAAAATAAATATAAATATGATAACAAATTAAAGATTGTACAAAACAGCAAAACGGTTTATGCTTAATTGCACAGTTTATAATTCGATTTTAAATTTTCGTTACATTGACAATATCGTATCGAAAGTATATGTTTATTCAATTTTAATGTAAAAATTTTGATCAGCCCTTTTTTGTTAACCAGTAGTTAACATTTTAACTACAGTGCGTTTAACGTAAGAAAATTGCGTTGGTTTAGCTCATATACCTATTAACTAATATATTGCGAATCCTTTGCTTTTCATGAAGGAAACACTGTGAAATGGAAATATCATTTCTGCATAAGTCTATCTCACACAAACACCCAACCGCGAATTATGCGCATGCTTGGAAACCTTGACTACTATTGGCTAACGAGGAAAACATGATCACTTTTTGCGAATCACAGAGTTCTGTTTATTAACGATTAGCGCGAGAAATTTTAAATTTAAATTTGAGAAATTAAACAATGTACCTATTATTTATTTTGTACGTAAATTCTTGAATATAAATATTAGTAATAATAAAAAACATTGACATATTCTAGTGCTAAATTTGAATTAAATAATTTACTTTATTGTACTGTAAAAATAATAGGAATACAATCTGGTCAGGATTAATTTATTTAGGTGACAATAAATTACTGTATGAAACACAAAGCAAATCCTTTCGAAGTGCAACTACAAACAGCAATGAAATTAAACATCAAAGTCAAACCATGTGCTCGCTGCATCACCAGGGCAACGTTCCAAAACCAGGAATACCGAGTTTTGGCGTAGAGTATGAAGTGTTGTGTTTTGGAACGAATGAGAGTTTTGTTGAAGTAAAAAATTGAAACTAAATTAAAAATAATTTTATAAAACTAACAAAACTACTTATAATTACAACATTAATGTCAAGCCCGTAATAAAAGCGCTTTTATGGAGCACTCTCCTCAATATAATGTGAAAATACGCTCCATAAAAGCGCTTTTATTATAAAAGTATGCTCGTAATACACGCCAACGTATTTACTTATGTTTATTTTCAACCAAAGGCATGTTTTCTTCCTCAAGAAGGCAAATTACTTTCATATGTTGAGAATCGTGAGCAACTACATTTGAAAATATTGTGGATTTTGGAACGCAGCCCAGCCAGCGACGCTGTCAGCGTTAGCCAATAGTAGTCAAGATTTCCGAGCATGCGCATAATTGCCAGGTGGGGTGTTTGTGTGAGATAGACTTATGCAGAAATGATATTTCCATTTCACAGTGTTTCCTTCACCTACTCTTATGGGAAAGATACGAGCATTAGCAATATATTAGTTAATAGGTATATGGTTTAGCTACAATAATAAATTCTGCCCTCTGATTGGTCAAAATCTACACCTAGTACACAACAGCGAAAAAGTTATCGACAGAAATAAGTGATATTTAACCATGTTTTGGTTTCGATTTTGTAATTTTTCGTATTCAGGTACTGTACATTTTTATAGGTAAAAATATTTAGTATTGGAAAAGAGTAGTTTTTTGAATTTATAATATATTAAAACAAATTCGGTCCGCAATCGCTATCTGTTATTTTCCTGCGTGAAACGCATTAATAAACAGTGCAACTACAATTTAAAATGTTATTTTAGTATTTTAAATCAGGGCATCGAACCCGCCAAAAACTGGGTTCGGTTTATGTTCAGGTTAATTTGTTTTTTGAAAGATGGGTTCGGGTGTGATTCTCGTTCAAGCATTAATAAACTTTGCGGTTTTGTTCGCGGTTCAGGTTCGAAATAATGTAAAATGAGAGCCGAAATTTACGCAAAACGCAACAAGAAACGAACACACTTTTCACGAAAAGTCAGCCCAGACAGCAACGCAGACGCCTAAGACGTCGATTATCGGCTGTATTTACTTTTCGAACTAAAAATTAACCTGAACCGGAGATGAACCCCGAACCTGAATTTTTACTCGGATCGGTTTCGATTCAGGTTCAATTAAAAATATATCTGAGGTTCGGTTCTCGGTTTGGGTTCTCTAAAATGTTACGGTTTGGTTCCAGTTTTGGTTCGGTTCAGGTTCGGGTTCGATGCCCTGTTTTAAATCGTGGATGCAACTAAGCATAAATGATTAAATTTGTGATGTTAAAATTTGTTTCACACGTTAACTTCGCTAATTCATTAATTAATGACCATCTAAAACGGATTTCATTTACGGCTGGCGTAATAAACGTCCAGTTAAATTAACTTCCATAGTAAATATCTTGAAATAAATGTAACGAGATTTTACCAGCAATGATTTTAATGGGTTTATAAAGTATTTCTTTTTTTTAACGCAAACAAGTGAAATAATAAAACGTTATGGCACTTTTTTAAACTTTTATTGCAGACTTAAAAAAAAATTGTATGCAACTCCAGTCAAAGGTGTCTTATTTCGCCTACGGCTCGTTCGGCCAAACTTTCCTATTCGTGAAATAAGACTATACTTTTTACTCTTGTTGCATAAATAACTATTCTATACTATGATATTACTTTATAGTTAATTTTTTTTCCCTCATGGTCATATATTTTAATATTATGGGGTCCCGTGGCCTCGTACCTGAGTGTCTTGTCGCGAACTTGGGGGTACCGGGTTCGATCCCGACCGACGCCAAATATTTTTCGAATTTTAAATGGCACAAAAGTGACCCCTGTGGTGCACTCTCCACGCCAGCAATGAGAGCCCGTAAAGTGACGCCTGGTAAGCGCCCGCACGGTACAAATATGTCATCATCACTACCGATATCTGCGATAAAGCAGATTGGCACACCCAGAAATGGGTAATATGCCGTGATGATATATTTATTTATTTTATTTATAAGAAAACAGAAAAAGTAATTCACATTTTCAATTACATACTTATGCCCGTATTCATAAACACTCGTAAAAATTTTAAACGGTTCGTTATAATTTTTATCCAATAAAAACAGTCGACATTGAAAGAAAAATCGAAATTTTATTTGTCAAGTTTGATTTTATTTGTCAAAAATTATAACGAACCGTTTTGAAACTTTACGAGTGTTTATGAATATGGACATTAATCGGCTATAAAACCGCTTGTTAGCTTCTATTACTTATACCTATCTAAAAAATAAATACTATACCTTAAAAATAACTGGCAATCCATGTTTCAAACAGAACTCTTTAGCTTGTTCCTTAGTTGTCACGGGTCCATCAGTTCCAGGTACAATGGGAACACCTGTACAACAGTAAATGCATTACAAAATGTTTCAAGTAATAAACTATGATTATACGTAAATATGCAAGGAGTAAAAAAGTGTATTACTTGTATTTTGCAAATAAAAAACTTAGCTGATGAACCGTAGGCGTGTGGTAATTCGTGTAAATTGATTAAACTCTTTTATTTAAGCCCGTAATTACAGAAATATTTCCAAATAGTAGTAGAAAAAAACCTATTTGAAAAATTTACATATATCTACGCAAATATTTAATTTTCATTTAATTAAAGTTGATAAAAAAATATTTTTTTTCTTATCAATCAAAAATATAGGTATTATTAATTATTTTAAACATGAAGTAATTTTCTATAGTATAAAATTCTAATTTTATCAGCAATAATGAAAATTACAACTTGAAAGTTAATGAAATTTATTAAAATGATTGTATGGTATATGAACGTATTCAGGCCAAATGTATGAACATGTAGACTTCCATTTTAAGAAATCTAGAACACTAGAATAGTAGATTTACTTTCGTTGTCGCATTTCCAGTATTCAGTAAGCGTAAATGATGTAACTAAAACAAAAATTTTAGATGATCTGAGAATTTAGCCTTGGTACACTTTTTTAACAAGATAAACATGATGCTATCAATTTTTTACACAAAAAAAATCTGTATTCAATGACAATAAAACAAGTTCAATAACAAATTAATTTATAGTGCATAATAAAATATGTAATTACCTAAGCATAAAGTTTATGCTTTCCTCCTTAGCCATGAAAAAAAAATTTGTAATTTAATTTTTTTATAAAATAAAAATGAATTATTATATAACCAATTAGTAATAAAGTAAACAAAAATAGTAGATTAAATACATGTCTAAAATCATAAAAGTATTTGTATTGACAAACTGATGTGTAGGTATT
Organism: Ophonus ardosiacus; assembly: GCA_943142095.1. Taxonomy (NCBI): domain Eukaryota; kingdom Metazoa; phylum Arthropoda; class Insecta; order Coleoptera; family Carabidae; genus Ophonus; species Ophonus ardosiacus. The sequence continues at coordinate 47,891,569 of OW964826.1, read as the reverse complement.
GATAAATATAAATCTTTGAAGTGTGAAATATTTCTTAAAAAGATAAGATATACATATGCTTTATAAATATATATTAAAAAAAAAAAACTGATTAAAAAACATATTTAAATCTTATGTTAACGATTTTTAATTTTATTTGAGTCAAATGTAAATGTACAAGTTTTAAATCAAAATACACACATTTTTATTATTCATTAATCAGCCGAATCTCATAAAAGTTTAAGCTAATACTCATTTTTGAATTAATGAATTCTATTCCGGCATTTAAAATTAAATCTCCATAATATTATCAAAATAGGTAGATACTAAGGAATAGACTAGATTATATTTCAACAAGATATAAACTGTTAAAATAAGAGTAGAATTCGCTAATCCAAAAATGAGGATTAGCTTCAACTCTCGAGAATCGAGCTGTAAATGTTTTTTGAAACTCTATTTTAATAATAAGTACTCGCAAATGTATGAAAAAACAAAAAAAAAATATTTGACAGCATTCTAACAGTTTTTTTATCACTGTTATGCACAGTTGCACTAATAAGGGTTAAAATTTTAAGCTAGGTTTAGACAAAAAAAATGCAAATCGAAATTTTGACCGCAATATATTATGATTCATTTCACATTACATTTCGATGCAATATTGTCAATTTAAGCAGTTTAATATTTAAGTTATGTTGGTGCCATTAGTGATAAAAAAAAAAGCAGCATCGGCGTTCAAAATAATATAAAAAAGTGTCAAAGTTAAAGAAATGCAAACCAAAATTCCATAATATTTCATAATTAGAATCACAAAAAAAATTTAAAAATCAATTTAACATTAAGTATGGCTCAATAAATAATAGTTAAAACAATGAAAACATTTTTTAAATAATTGCTTTACGAGATATTTCACATTTGCTAAAAGGGAAAATTGACGTCATAAACTTGTTATCTTTCTCTCGCAGCGTACTCAGAGCAGTGTGTGTGAGAAAGACAAGTATAGGGGAAATGTGACGTTACACTGATTTCTCGAAAATAAAATACTATTAAACTAGGAACAATTAAGATTTTTTAATACTATGAATTGCTTCAAAACTAAATGAAGTTTTATTTAAAATAATAAAAAAATTTGAGTGGAATACCCCGTACCAGAAATGGATATTTAATATTTAAAAAGAAATACATACAGAAGAACACGTGTGTAATTTTCAACGTTAGTCAAATGCAACCAATTTTTTAAAAACCGTTCATTTTAAGATACGGAATGAAAATACCTATTACGATTCTGTTAATTATTTATTTTAACTGTAAAATGCAATAAACTAAGATTTTTGCAGAATTTTTCTTATACACGAGTTTTGCAGTTTTATTTTTAAAAAAATATGTAATTTGATTAAGTTAAATAACATTTGTTAATGTTTATTTATACTTTCCCTGTAATCTCACTCCTCATTATAGCTAATTTTTTTCCATATATAATAATAAATTTGTAGACATTCGAGAGCATATTTACCTAATTACGCTACTGAAGTATTTTATTTTAATTAACTATAATTATCAACGCACAAAACAAATTATAAGCAGTAACATTTATATTGTTTACAACATGAAACTTATAATTATATTTCTTTAAACAGTTACTTTATTATATTTTATTTTTAACTAACTACGAGATGCTTCTTTTGTTGGATTAAAAGATTAACATTGACATTGCAAATGAAACCAAGTTCCAAGGTCACGACATAAGTTGTAGGCAGGATACCAATGTTTATTTCGTTTAAAATTTCATGATGGACAAGTGAATTCTATTTTTGTGAACATTGCTTACGAATTTTTACTTAAAGTTACATCACAAACCAGTCTAATTGACGCAATGCATGCAAATTATATCATTATTTACCGTCTTCAATAAGACCACTTTATAAGAAAAAGATTTCATTTCAATTACATTAATATTAATAAATGTCATTATGTTTTTTTGGTAATCTATCAAAACTGATGGTAAAACTAAACAACAAGGCATGCTACGATAAGAAAATTTTGTTCAACTAAGTTAATGGAGTATTCCGGTGATATGGAATTAATACAAAATAATAACTTTTTTCTATAGTTTCCATCTTCATATAGTAGAAAAATATAATAAAACATGTTTCATAAAAAGTTTTAATTCATAATTTAATGTTACAAAATTGGAATTTTTACAGCTCTAGAAACGTCAAGTTGATAATCTGTAGCTCATTTCAAAGTAAATATTTTCATTTAAAACACAGATGGTGCCAGTAGTTAACACGCGCGGGTATATTTCTTGTTTGACATTTCGTCCATTTTATAATTATTACTCCTATTTTTACCATAAACAAACACAGAATAAACACCAAAATACACGCTGCTACTAAAATCATATGTAAACAAGCAAATGGCTGTCATGAACATGGGGATTTAGGCGCTGAAGTTCGTTGCAGATGTCACTATCGAGTTGACGTCATAAGCGCGCCATGATAAGAAAATTTGAATTGCGATGAAATTTTTTAAATTTCATATCTCATGTGATGCATACATTTTCTTACTCAAAGTTAGATATTCAGAGTCCTACTGGTCTGTACTAATGTAAAAAAATATTTTTAAAAAATGTCGGAATATCCCATTGTTTTATCTACCTTGGTGTCGTTATAAACATTTAACAAATTAATTTGGGTTTCGTTAAGTGCTTTATTACCGCACTGAGTGCTGTTATGAATATTATCGCACTGTTTTCTTCTAAAGCAAATAATGATACAAATTAAAATAGAATTTCAAATTCAATAATTTTTGCTCAAAAACTAGTGAGGTAGATAAGATATTGAACAATACACGTTTGATTATGACCAAACGAAATCCTTTTGATTGCTGCAGAACTCGGCTCATAATCATTGTGAGCCGAGTTCAATTATTGTACTACTAATGATGACTGCATGGCTGTCGAAATGTACATATAGTTTTGTTTTAATAAGAAAAGAAGATTATGTTGTGTATAATATTTAGAATTTCTAAACTGGCAAACTAATTTCGTTAAATATACCATAACCAAACTAGAATCGTAAATATCCATTGTAGATTATAACAATGTTAACAATGCCAAAGCCAAATGGGGTATTCAGGTAATATGGAATTAATGCAAAATAGTAACTTTTTTCAATAGTTTACAACTTATTATAGTAGGAAAATATAATAAAACATAAGCCTGAGTGTCTGGTCGCGAACCTGGAGAACCGGGTTCGATCCCGACCTTCGCCAAATATTTCGAATTTTAAATGGCACAAAAGTGACCGCTGTGGTGCACTCTCCAATCCAGGAATGAGTGGCCGTGAGGTAACGCCTGGTAAGCGCCCGCACGGTACAAATATGTCATCATCATAAAGCAGATTGTGGCATACTCAGAAATGGGTAATATGCCGTGATGATATATTTATTTATTTAATAAAAAGTTTTAATTCATTATTTACAGGCCAATTCTGAACAAATCTGTAAGTCTTACAGATCTGTAAATCTGTAAAAAACTGACAAAAACACATCTAGTTTTGTTAAATAATATAAAATTATACATAAGAGTGGCAGGTTTCGTTGCGATTTTGTTCATTACTTAGAGATTTACAGATCAGTAAGATTTACAGTTTTGTTCAAAATCGGGCCATTAATGTTAGAAAATTGAAATTTTTATAAATCTAGAAAGTTCATTGAAATTTGTGAAGTCAGGTCGATATAAATATTATCCGTTTAGACACACAGATGGTGCTAGTACTTATACTTCATTTCGCGTAAGAAAATACCGTTGGTCTAGATAGGGATATAAATCTCGCACTTGATTGGCCAGAATATTAACCTAGTTCAGCGCAAAAAATATCTCTTGTCAGCTGTCAATTATCAAATGAAATTTACTGAATTAGGTGATGTTTAACCATGTTTTGATGAATTTTTTAATATTCAGGTACATTTTACATTTGATATTATTTTTATTATTGGCAATGTTTGGTTTCACGAATTGAAATTATTTATTTAATGCATGTAAAAACGGTCGGCTCTCAACCCCATCTGCTATTTTTTTACGTGAAATGAAGTATAACACACGCGTATATGTTGTACTTGACATTTTCTACATGCTCTTTACATTTTCAAATAAATATAACCTCTAGATTCTAGAACATACATTACGTATCATATCGATATCATGTCAAAAGCGCGCCATGATTTGAATTTCTTTAAATTAGATTTTGTAATGCCAATTAAATAAATTTAATATCATTTATTACTAATTACAGCTCATCAAAAGCACTAATTTTAATAAATCCATATAATATGTTAATGATAAAACTAAGAGTACAAAGTTAACGACAATGTCTGGGATTTATGAACCGTACTCGTATATTGAACAACATCCAGGTAATTAAACAAGTCCGTAAACATTATTCATTCCTATAAAGTACCTTACAATCGTCTGTGAATGTGTTATCCTTTACTGACGGAAAAATAAACAGGCGACCTTTGGAATTTGCGTAATTTTATCAAGTCATTCCTGCATACGTAAAAACACACCTACAACAAAAGACCAAACAGCGTTAATATTCAATACGTGAACATTGAACAATGTACTAAACTAATCAATATTATCGATTTTTTTTTTATTTTGATTGATAATGAAAATCAAAATTACCTAATATACTCGTAATTAAAACGGATTATCTAAATTGGAAGGATATGATGATTATAACTAGAATAATTTCAATTAAAAAGATTAAGGTAAATCATAAATAGGTAAAAATAAAATTATCAAGAATGTTGAAAAAATCGAATATTATTATATCTATTCCTTGTGAATAATTCATATATAATAAAGTTATTCTTTGTATGGAAATGGAGTCATCCCATATTTTCCAAATACATATGTAATTTGTTTGTCTAGTATATGTTATATATAAATGTTTTAATATAATAATCATTCTGTATTGTATAGGAAGTTACAATTTAACTTATTATAATTAATGACAGATTTCATAATTTTCTTTATCAGAAAATAATTTTACATAATAGGGCTGTTGCAAGAATTTTTACATGACTTCTAAGACTAATTTTAAAATATATTGTTCTTTAAAGAGCTTCAAATTTCAAAATATCACGAAATATCCAATAGGTAATTTACAATTAAATATTGAAATTTGTTGACGTCAGAGTACATACAGTTTAATGTGACAAACTATCGCGTGCTTATATTTATATAAATAACGTAAACTGTTTTCCAATTGGTTATGAATGACGTGTTAGCCGAAGCCACAGGAGTGGGGGGTTGTTTTTCGAAATACTTTTAAAAAATGTGAATCGAGTCATTGTATAGGAAAATTATGAAAGTAACGCGAAGCACTTAGCAAATGAAAAGTTTTTTTTTCATTACACCGATATTATTAGTTACTTACTCTGGCATGAAAATGATGTCCGTTTCACATCATAATAGTATTAGCATTTTTTCTCATTTAAGTAATGAATATTTTTAAAGGAAAACCAATGTGGTAGATAAGTTTATCAGTCAGTTTTTCCAGTATTGTATAACCGGAAGTAATTGCGTATTCAAAAACACGTTTTTCTATTTACTTATAAAACATGTAATTACACTTTCGTCAGTTAACCCGGCAGCGGGCAGATGAAAAAAAAATACAAATTTGAGCAGGTGAGGTGTGACAAACCGCAATTTAATTTTTATTTTATAAAACATCCTTTTTTTGATATTATTATATTTGTTGATGTTTTAGAAGTTCCTGATTCAACGGAAATAAGAAACAATGAAATTATTTCATTATTTTAAAAAAAAAAACTTATAAACACTCATTTTTCATAACTAAAAAAAATATTTGGCGTTCTATCAAAAATAAAAAATATACAGGGTGTTAAAAAATAAGTAACAAATTATAAGGGCATACAGTACTGACCAAAATGAGTAAAAAAAGCATGTGTCCGATCTTCAATAGTTTCCGAGATATAAAGCAGTGAAAAATGAGTTTTTTTCGGGGTTTACCTATCTCTAAAACTGCAAGAATTAAATTACGGCTTTGATTAAGTGAGACTTTTTGTTTACCTTTCAAAGGTCATCTTGGATGTGTTTTTGTTTTACAAAAAAATCGCATAATTGCACTAACACAAATGTGGCGACCTTAGCCAATATATAGTTGCCAAATAACTTCGTGACTATTAGAAAATGAGAAAAAAATTTCATATAAAATTTTGTTTTTTTTTTTTTTTTGTGGTCTATATACACACACAGACAAAATTTTGTTCAATCACCATGTATGTCAGTTTTTCTTCGATTCTAATACAAAATAGCCTCTTTTTAAAAAACAGTTGAAGATCGGACCCATGTTTATTAAGCATTTTTATTCATTTTGGTCAGTACTACATGCCCTCATAATTTGTTACACGTATTTTTTAACACCCTGTATAAATATTACAAACAAAAATAAATAACCTTCTTAAACTTGAAAAGTGAACCTACTATCTAAAAAAACATTTACAAAGTTGCTTTTAGCTACAAAGAAGTTATAAAGATTCAAATGTGCTGCACTTTTCACAGTAAATTATCGCGTACTCTAAACATAAATATGTTGACAAGGCTTGCAGACGCATTTTGTTTTTCTATTTCTCGCCCTAGGACTTTCTGTGCACCGACCTTGCTTTGACTTTATTTTTTTCTGTGGTGGTTGTTCATTGTCATCATCGCAACACTGGTAAACGCCCGCACGGTACAAATATGTCATCGTTACCGATATCTGTGATAAAACAGATTGGCACACTCAGAAATGGGTAATATGCCGTGATGATATATTTATTTATATTCTGCTATAGTTAGACAATTAAATATAATATACATATACAAGGTTTGATAAAAAAATATACATTTTCATTAAATATAATGCACTTATTCCAATGTTGTTTCTCTTCAGCTCCTGTATGGTCGCAAAATATTGTTCTTTCAAAGTTCTCTTTTTTTATAGCAACATAGCATATTACCCATTGTTGGGTGTGCCATTCTGCTTTGTACAGTATCGGTAATGATGACATTCGTAAATTATAGGCGTGTACCAGGCGGTACATCACGGACACTCATTGTTGTAGAGAGTGCACCACATGGGTCACTTTTCTACCATTTAAAATTTGAAACTACTTTGGCATCGGTCGGGATCGGACCCGGGTCCCCGGATTAAATAAAAAAATAAATAAATATATCATCACGGCAAATTACCCATTATTGGGTGTGCCAGCATCTACAATACATGTAGACATCGGACATCGGTAATGATGACGATATATTTTACCGTGTGGGCGCCTACCAGGCGTCATGGTCGTAAATGGTGTGGTGAGTGCACCACAGGGATCACTTTTGTGCAATTAAAAATTTGCACTGGTAGGGATCGAACCCGGGCAACCAGACACTATACGCATACGGACACGCGACCCCATACTTTTAAATTATGATTTTTATTTTAATCTACTAATATTGTTTGTTTATTGTTTCTAAAATTAGAAAGTTACATTAGTCACTAAATCATTAATACTTTTATGCTATCTTTGTATACTGTAATACGCATATTTATTAGCTATGAAATCAAAATAAAGATTGCAAATAATACATAGATTTTCTCGACAATTTAATAATGCAATAAAAAATTTCTGCTGTTACCATCGGAATTCGTAAACATTTTGTTTTGAATTAGTAATTCTACTTTCGTATTATACTGCATTAATCTTGTACAACTTTTCCAAAAACCCAAACAGCAAACAATTATAAACCAAATTGAATGAAAAGTATGCAAATCTGTGACTGACTACACTTGAGTTAACCTTGGACTTAATTTGGTAAACAGAGGATGAAGCAAAAACCTTACCGGCAGCAATAGCGGCTTCTCTCGCCGCCACCTTGTCCCCCATCTGCTGCACGACCTTGGGCGTGGGGCCGATGAAGCGCAGCCCCGCGTCCACCACCGCCTGGGCGAAGTCCGACCGCTCCGAGAGGAATCCATAACCGGGGTGGACTGCATCTACATTGTTTTCCAAACATACCTACAAAGAAAAATCATCCTATTATACCGTAAATGTATGCATGAAAATTATTATTTAGGTTACGTTAGATTTTTGTAATAAATTAAACTTGTTTACGATAAGTATGCTTTTTCTCTAACTCGAAATCTCTATAACTCGAAATAATTCCGCGGTCCCTTGAGCTTCGAGTTATAGAGGTTCGACTATCTTGTATTTTGATTCTTCTTTTAAATAATGCGTTCTTATTAGGTTCTTATAGTTTGCCAAAAGATGAAAGAAGAAAAGAATAATAAAATTTAAGTCCAAATATAAAACAAGTATTTGTTTGTGCAAATCATTTTGGAAAAAAAACGAATTAACATTATTTCATGTGGATTCGACTTTATAATTGCACTTTTACGTCAGAAACACAATAAAAAATTGTAACTTTCAGTGAAGTCGGCTGCCATCTACTTTGAGCAACAATCTACGCAGTTTCTGTATTATGTACCTAAGATTATTGTTACAGATTGATTTGTGTATTAATTTCAATATTTATGATTTAATTTTGTTTGTATTTAGAATATGAAAGTAGCCCTAGAAAAAAAAAAAAGAAGTAGTGACAGTTTTTTGATTTGTGACAGATGTATTATAATCTGAAATATATTTTCAAATAGATTTCCTGGTTAAATAAATAAGTTATTATTTAATTTACATCCTGGCTGTTGTTTTTTACGGGTATTTCCAGGGGATACGCAAAAATACATGAACTTGGGGGCAGTGACATTTATATGTAAATTTCTTCACTGTCATCAATAACAATTATAATGGCATTAATATAATAATACATATTGTGTATTATTTAATGAAGTAGCCATTTGATAACCATAAACAACAATAACAATGCAGCCCAACCTATCATAATATTGATTTTATCATAAATATAATTATCTCAAATACTGATGCATACAAGTTTCAAATGCAACAAGTTTAATTATGTAGATTTTAATCATGATTTATAAACACTAAACCTAAGTACCAGTACGAGTATGTACTGATAACAAACTATAAAATGAATATTTCAATTTAAATTTACAAACAATAATATATAGCACAAATTATCTACAAAGTACCTACCAAGATTGCTCAAGAAATAAATAATGTGAAATAGTTATTTTAGAAATAACTTTTTCTTCTTTTCAACAATCTTTTAAAAACTTTAACAGGAACTTTAATTTCGAGTTTTGTTTATTAAATAACACTCTCATCAAAGCCGCCTGTCTATTTCAATAAATTAAACTATTTAAATACAATAAAATTTGTAATTACATATTTTTTACGGTACACCTTGTCCGCGAAATCCTTTAACTCCCTCGAAAGCCGCAAGTGGCCTCGGGGACAATTTTTCTTTCGGAACGCTTAAAGGTGATTTCGGGGCCTTGGTATACAAATAACTATTAACAAAAATTGAATTATGTTTATCACAAAAAAAGAGTGTTACCGAAAAGAACAATGTTGCTGTTGTGAAAATAAACGACGAAGACAATAGTCATTTATGCAATAATAGAGCATTAACTATGGGAGTAAACGGACAAAAGTAGATGGCAGCACCGTAGCTATGAACTGCTGCCGATGATAATTTTGAATGGATTCACTTACAGTTACAATTTTTTACTGTGTTTCTGACGTAAAATACAATTATAAAGTCAAATCCACATGAAACAAAGTTAATTATTATAATATTTACCAGCTGTATAACTAAAAAATTATTTTTCTCAAAATGATTTGCACAAACAATTACTTGTTTTATATTTGGTCTTAAATTTTATTTGTGGAGAAGAAAATAAAGTACTCGGAAACTGCATTCAATATGGTTTTATTTGATTAGAACCTACGTTTCGACCATTACAATGGTCTTCCTCAGGGTTAAATTATTATTCTTTTCTTCTTTCATCCTTTGGTAAACAATAAGAACATAACAAAAATGCATTATTTGAAAGAAGAATCAAAATACAAGTTAGTTTTAAGTAACTATTTGTCACTTATATACCGGATTCTCCAATTTTGAGTACTTTGGGCTAGCGCGCGCATATTAAAGTGCAAAAAATTTATTCTAGAAAGTTCATGGCTAAGGTGGCGCTATAGTTACTCTATATTACCACCGCCTGATCCCATTAATAGAATCAAATTATTCAATGAATAGACACAGAATTTACGTCACATACAAAAGAGATATAGCAGATCATGTTCCAAACAAAACTTCCCTTGTTGTCTTACGTCCCGCTCCATGAACCTATCTGTCATTATGTTTCCATCTGTCATTCAGTGTTAACCTAATTATTTACTGTGATTTGTTCGTTGTGTTTAATAAAAATGAGTTTAAAACCAGAAGATATGCGTGGGGAAACTTTTTTGTTTGATAATATTGAAGATCATTCGATTATTCAACTAAAACGATGGCTGGAGTGTACCAGGGAATACTCGAGTGTACAGTCAATGTCTGATGACAGGTCTTTGTTTGGAAGTGGTAACCATAGCAACCTAGAGTTATTTGCTTTGCCGCTAGATACACTCGTGCAAATTGCAATGGGAGCTTTCACGCAAAACTATTGTAGATGGCAGTAGTGTTCCAGTCCCAAATATTTAAATATTTAGAAGTTCACAGTGTTTGCAAAACTAGACACTGTTTGTGGATTGTTTGCTGCATTTACTACTGTTTTATTATTGAAATTCTTTAATACAGCAATACAGCATTTTAAAACTTTATAACGGCTATTTTCAACCGCCAATATGTATCTGACAATGAGGTCATGCAAAAAAAATAATTGTACCTTTTTTCTGTTTAAATCGAAAAAGAATAATCTTCATTCATCGATCAGTATGATTAAATTATTTTTTATTTATATTTTTTGTTGTATAAAATCGTTTTAAAGTGTGATATTTTTAAAAAGTTGCAAAAACCAGCCATGTTTTGTCGTCACAGCGTTACGTACCAAGTTCAGACTCATTTCAAACAGACATTTTGTATGGACACATAATTTCTAAAAGATAAATATATATAAACTATAAATTGAGGATTACATTTCTGAATATGCTATAATATATTAATATAATAACGTTCTATTTATTTTTATAAATATAATTTTCATTTGGCGTGAAATTATCTATGTTACTTCAGATGTTTCTTTCACTTTTGGATCTTTGAATTAGACGGTAGAAGGTTATAAACGCATGTGAGACATTGAATATATTGCAGAATATTATTTTATTCTTTATTTTGGCACGAAACAACGTTCCATCGACATGTTTACTAGTTTACTTTAATAAATTTTAGGTTATCTTTAAATGTCACTTTGACGTTTAAGACAATGTGAAAATCAAAATGGTCGTGCCTGTCACTCTGTGAGGTTATTGGACAAGGGACGAAGCGGGGGTCTAGCAGCCTCATTTTAAAGTATGTTATTTTCAATTACAATTTTTTCATAATTAAAGATCGATTTGAGGAAAAATAAAAAATACGGATCTATAATTTTTCACTACTCTATCGATTAAAATTATAAAAAAAGTCGTGCATGACCTCATTCAACGTCAAACAAACAGAGGGTGAGGGTAAATTTGCTTTGGGTCTGGAACACTAGCGCCACTGTAAGCTCTTATTGCGTGCCTTTTACTTTAAATTAAGAATCTATTATATTTATAAACGTAACTTTCATAATTAAGTGGCAATAAAATTTAAATAGATCATATCACATATCCAATATAATTCATGTTTAATTTTAAATTTCCCGCTTACCTTGATAATCTCAGGGATGTTCAAATATGCCGCCACTGGCGGCAACCCCTCTCCAACTATATACGACTCATCAGCTTTCTGTCTGTGGATGTGTGCGCGGTCCTCCTTGGAGTAGATCGCCACGGATTTAATCCCAAGTTCATTGCAGGCACGGAACACTCTGACTGCGATCTCTCCTCTGTTGGCTACCAGCACTTTTCGAATCGGTCTGTACTGCACTTCTGTCGAAAATTCGCGTTTGTTCGTCCATTTGTATCGGGGTTTCGTGTGGAGACATCTGGTGGATGTTACAAGACGGAATAACATGGTTCTTTAATGTGATGTTGATGTACTTGGCGGTGTTGGTGTACTGCGACTGAAGTGTTTTTGCAGTACCTACCTGTAAATAAGGTTCTGATAAAGTTATCTCTAATGTTATATGTCGTATATTTAGACAAGGTTTAGGCGGTTCAATGAACAGAAAACAAAATTAATTATTTCTTAATATTTATCGTATGTCATGCTAACTTAATTTGAGTATTAACCTTTGATATTGACAATTACAATACAGAATGTATAGAACAGCGTATCCAACATACAGATCTCGAGAACTGGAAGAAATAAAAAGTTGTTTAATTAGATAAAAGTTACCTCTTTAGGAGGTCATTTCAATGCAGAGGTCTCTATACTTTTTCAACTTTAATTTCAGAAAAAGTAACTTCAATTTCAGAAAATGTATATTCAAACTCGGAAAAAGTAAATTTAATTTTAGAAAAAATTACTTCAATTTCAGAAAAAGAAAATTCAATTTCTCAAATTGAAGTTAATTTTTCTGAAATTGAATTTACTTTTTCTGAAATTGACTCAGAAATTAATTGTAAATATTAGTTCTATTTTCTATTTTCCACTATATAAGTTGTGCACGACTGTGTAAAAGCGTACGAATAAAATAAAATTGCTCCTTTGTTTTAGTTCCAAATTTCGCCACCAGGTTCACATCGTTATTTATCCTATCCTAATAGATCATTCCAGATTGACGTCACCTGCCCTCCACAAGAGTGATTTTAACCTCACTTTCGAATATTTTTAAAAATTATTTAATTATATCTTATGATAAATATCGAGAAATTTTGATTTTGATACAATTCATTCATAAAATTAAACCATAATTTTTTCCATGGCTCCATTATAGAGTAAATTATGTATGAAATTTATTTCTGACAGCTGCCCTCAAGAAATTCATTTGTTCTGGATTGATCTATAGACGAAAATGTAATCTTTTTAGTTTATTTTTGTCAGTATCTAGTGACCTACGAGAATAAATACAAATACATAAATGATTAAAATAAAACGGCCTCCTAATGCCTTTTGTCTAATTTAACCGATCTCTTATGCACAATTCCACCGCTTATAGTTAAAACCTTAACCAGTAAAGATTAACTAAAACATGTACATATATCAAAACAGCAAGTCGTTTCAAAACGATATTGCGGTGTAACTGGACATTAGTATTCTCGGAATTTCAATATTGAATGCGAATATTCAGGACATAATACAAAAGAGCATGCAATTATTTTTAACTTTTTCCTTAATTGGGAATATATATTATATATTATAGTCCTGTTTCCTCAATAATTTTTATAGTGATTATAGTTTATCCAAATTTCAAAATGATAATAACCAGTAATAGCTTGCGTACACTCACGTGACGAAGCGAATTAGCCAATCAGAACTTGGGGAAAAACTGTCAGATTGAAGGACGGAGATTTGAAGTTTGTTTTGGTTTATAGCGTATTATGCGTTATGTTTTCATAGTTTGGCAAAAAATATAAAATAACTCAATACGCACTAAAAACTTCAATATGAAAAGTGCCAAACTATGAAAACAAAACCTATGAACACGCAACCAAAACACACTTCAGGGTTGCGTTCCAAAACTCTACTACAGAGTACGAAATTACTCAAAATCGTTCCAAAACTAATAACCTTAGTCTCAGAGGGGGCTTGACATTAATGTTGTAATTATAAGTAGTTTTGTTAATTTTTAAAATTTAATTTCAATTTTTTACTCCAACAAAACTCATTCTTCCAAAACACACTACACTCTTAAATTACGGTACTCTTGAATATGGAAAGCTGCCCAGCTCTCTGACCTTCGATGTGACAGTTTCTCCCCAAGTTCTGATTGGCTAATTCGCTTCGTCACATGAGTGTCCGCAAGCTATTTAAAATTCCGACGATAATAGCCGAAAACCATATTGGAAAGTAAAAACAGCATTTTCAATTTGAATAGTTTCAGTAAAATGGGCAGAAAAAAAATATATTCTTCTAAAAATAAAAGCAGTCGGCCAGGATAATATTTATTTAAAAAAAAATTACGAGGCATCATTAAAAAAAAAAAATTAAAAATGTAATAAGTACATATTTTCCAATATTTTCTTTTAAAATAATATATAATAATAATAATAATAATAAATAATTTTATGAGATATATCAAATTTGGATTTATACATTACTTTAACCCAGCGGTTCTTAAACTATGGGTCGCGTGAATTTTATTTTGGGTCCGACAAACGCTGAAAGGTTTGTAAATTATTTTGCATGTTGACATAAATTAAAATAACACTTTTGTATTTGTTACATTTGAAATAAATTATACAAAAATATAATCTTTGCATTCGTAAGTGTGTATTAATCGTAAATTATTAATACAAATTATGGGTTGTAATTTAAAGTAACAATATTTTTTTGAGTAGCTACAGTGGGGTTTGTGACCATAATCGAATTTCAATATATAAGTCATATATAGTCAATATATAAAAACAAACCTCTATAGATTCTCATTATAATAATAAAAACTAAACATTAGTTTGTAATAATATTGTTATTAGCAATTTAATGTTTTGGAGAAGGGATCTGTGACGTCAGTAGGGTAGAATGGTAGAAGAAGACAGTTAGACTGAGATACACGATGTACACGATCACGTGATATCTATCACCGTAGGCCAGCTGTCACTTTCGCCATTCTATAACCTACCACTATATATCTATCTCAGTCTAACTGTCTTCTTCTATCATTCTACCCTATTGACGTCACAGATCCCTTCTCCAAAGTTTTAATAATTATTTTCTCGTAAACTACGAATAATTAATCAATTTAAAAAAATACGGGTATTTTATTTTTTGGTCTAGTATCATATATGTAAAAATCAAAATTTAGTCACATACCCCATTTATTGCGTCGCGAAGTGGGTCGCTAAAGAAAAAGTTTAAGAACCACTAGTTAATGTAAAAATATTAATTTTAATAATGATTATATTTTCAAACAAAACTTTCGTAATTTCTGCGCCCACAAAATATGTGTTTATTCTCTTGTACCATACATATTTTCCATTCACTTTAAAACAAATTAGAAATCATGAAATGACAATAATTTTTATATCATAAATATCATAGTAGGTGACATATTTTATACTGTTCATTTGACTTTAGACTTTACAATTCTGTACTTTATCGGAAGAAAACTTTTCAATGAAATGATTTATAAGATAAGTGTGAAAATAAACATCAGGTTAGATAACGCATGGGAACGTGTTTTTAATGATAACTATATACGCACAATAATGTTTGTATTCACTACTGAATATACATATACAATCGTAATTTAATGTTCCAATTTTTCAATAACATCAAGTATGTATGTACAAGGTAATGGAGACGTTTATTAATATAATTTTCCGTAGACACAATTATATTTAGATCTTGTACAAGTAAACAAAGTTTTAAAATGACTACGATTGATCTAAAATAATTTGCGTGATAAAGAATAAACTTTGAACTGTCCTCTGTAATTTATCAATTTAGAGTTATCAAAAATTGTCTATGAGAAGAAAATTAAAAATAAAAAAAACTTACATCAAAATAAAATTAAAGTACAACGATTAATACGCCGCTTACAGTTATCCGAATTTATGTTAACTAGATAAAAAATTAATATAATTTTTATATTTTCATGCGTAAAGTAGTAGGTACTTTCACACATCGATCGCAGTACGTAAAGTCTGACTTTTTTTAATAGCTATACTTAAATACAGTGCATTTATAATGGAGTTTATTTAACGCACTACCCAAGTCTATTGTATGTACACCCACGCTAATTTGAATTTATTGTACTAACACATAAATACTGTCCTGCTGTCAGTTCAACACTCAAACAAAATAGTAATTTATGTAACAAGAATGTAAAGTAGTACTTTTTCGGTCAAGCCGAATGCGGGAATTAGCACAAGATAAAAAATAATATTTACTCACGAGTAGCACACAATAATTTTTATACTAACCTTTTATAACAACTTTTTGTCATTTTCGTTGCGAAATGAAATACTTTTAAGCACTAGTGCTTAAAATGACAGTTTAAAGCGTAAAAGTAACAGTTTAATGCGTAAAATTAACAGTTTTATTCGTAAAATGACAGTTTAATGTGTAAAAGTGATAGTTTAAAGTTTAATGCGTAAAAGTGACAGTTTAATGCGTAAAATTGACAGTTTAATGCGTAAAATATTACTTTTAAGCACTAGTGCTTAAAAGTATTTCATTTAGCAACGAATAGATGAACCTGACATCTGCCTACTTTTTAATTTTGAAAAATTCAAAATGTTGATATTTGAGAATAAATGATCTGTTTCAAAACGCAATTATAAATTGCTGTGTTTTAGGCACTTGACTTGATTTGAAAAAAAAAAAAATTAGAGTTTTCGCTACTAATCCCGTAAATGTTACTTCATTATAAAAATTTCCTGAAAATGTTTGCTTTTCAGGAGGTGGGAAATATAAAAATAGGGTTAAGAAGATGAAAATGCGAATATTCTTAATCAAAATTTGATTGAAAATATTGTATAATGTATATTATACTGTTTGCTAGACTTTTATTGAAGCAAATACGAAGATTTGAATTAGCTATGTGAAAAAAATTGTAGAAATAATTATCTCTACTTATCCAGTTATTTCCGGATAATTTTCGTTGTACTTTTTTAATATGCCACGTGATTATGTCAAAAATAACTAAAAGTGGAGCATTTGAACACAAACTACAATCACCTGTCGTCCCAGGTTCTAAAATTATTCTCGCTACAGATCTCTAATTACATAATTCTTTCAAACAAAATTTTTTCAGTTTGAATGAATTACAAATATAAAATACAAGTAGTTACTTTATAAATATTTTTATCTGTATCTTGAAATAAAAATAGCATAATAAGTAAATAAGTATGTATGTACTTGTTTATATCGTAGTTTGATATTAATCTTATATTTGAAACTAGTATTTTAATACGTCTCTGATTTGTGACACGTAATTTTTTTCCCAAAAATTTTGTCTTTCACAAATAATTTCGTAATGAAGGAAAAACTATGATTACATTTCCTTTTTACTATTTTACTGTAACCTTTAATTCAAGAACGAAAAATTGCATGTCAAATTAAGAAATATATTACGAGAGTTGAATTTTTAATAACATAAAAAAATTACAAACTTGGAACATTGCGAACATAATAGTTATTTACATTCGAGTGCGTGTAAGTTGTATTTTACAGCGCGACAGCTTTGTTTAAGGACTCGTGCCTTATTAGCTGGAGCGCTGTAAAATACTTCACGCACGAGAATTGTATCAAATTTTTTGGCCGACGATAATGAAAATCACTTTTTTCAATGAGATAGGTTGTACTTCTGAAAAGAGTTAGTTTAAAATACTGGGGTTGTCAATTTCCAAATTTGATTTTACTTATCTTCATTAGAGTACTTCTTCTAGCAAAAATTTATCTGTAATAATAGACGTTGTTTAAGTAAAAAATAACTTAAGTAGGTAGTACTTTTTTACATGAACTTTAAAGATGATTTCTTTTCTAAATGCCCATAAACGTCCAGTGTATTTTGATTATTTTACCGCATAGTTAGACAAGTTACAACACAGTAAGAGTAAAATATAGGTTACACTTGCTGTGTATACCATTGTAAAGTTCCCATTACACTTCAGGAGGGCAAAAAATAAATTACATTTTATTTAAATCTTCGAAATATACGAGGTGTGGCAATTAAATAACAAGATTGATCTTAGAACATTGACAATGTATAAAATAACACAAAACAAATATTGCCACCTTCAATGTACTCTCCTCCCCGAACCCTACACCGCCCGATGCGAATATTCCATTTTTGGAAGCAATGCCTGCAGGCCTTTTTTGTTAGGTTGTTCATAAGCTCTGCCGCTTTTCTATAACTACATCTCGGCCCCGAATTTGGTGCCTTTTAACGCAGAATTATAATTTGAGAATAAAAGCAAGTCACATGGCACTAAGGCAAGTGAGTTCGGTTGATGTACCAACACGGCAATTGCCGGACAGGGCGTTTTGTTCCAGCGCGTTGTCTTCATGGAGAATCCATTACATTTCAGCCCTTTTTCTTCTCACCCGTGCATGAAAGGTTATCAAAACCTTCTTTTAATATGCTTGGTTAACAAAATGCCCCTCAGGCACCCAATCCATGTGAACAATCACTCGCATTTCGAAAAAAACAATGTCAGTGCACGGCCGAGGCGCTAATCGTCTCCGATCTCTTTTCTTCCTTCTTTAAATCTCCTAAACTGCTCGAAAACTTGAGTACTAGATAGACCCTCATCACCATAAACATTCTTCGACAATTCGTACATTTCTGTAGCGGATTTTTTAAGTTTCACACAGAATTTCATGTTGACACTAACATAATTCCGGTGGAGTACGAGAAATTTTAACAGTGGATGGAGGGAAGATGACAAATTAATATGACATAGCCTGCATTGTTGCCAAATTTACACGGAAGCCGGAAAAAATAAATCTCGTCATTTAATTGCGACACCTCATATTTCATATTATCATCACTGTAGGTATATGATCTTAAAATAGTACAAAAGTCAACGATCGACTAATATAAATATTAGTAGCTTACGTAAGGAGAGAACATGATTATGTAGCCTAGGTCTAGACTTGATCTTATTGATAGTTTTGCTCGCGGGTACGACCGTTTTGCAATCTTCGCCGTGGTATTTGCTATCGATTCGATTCTCCCTGACCTTGTCAAAAGCTTTAGTTTTTTGCAATCCTTATGTAATTACAATGTCTATATGCATGACACTATTACGATATAAATGGATCTAGCTTGTTGACGTATAGACAAGAAACAATGGATGATTGATTATGCTTTGCAAGACTAAAAATACAAAGTTAAAAATACGAGGTTATATTTATGAATTTCCAAGAAAACTAAAAATTGCAAATAATGAAATAATAGGTTTGTTCGCACAACAGTTAAAAACCGTCAAAAACCATTCTTTTCACACAACAGAATTTTTAAATCTACGATTACAATAAGGTCCACCTCTAATTTTTTATTAATTTAAATAAAAGTTCGTTTAATTTTATGTGGTCCAGTGGCCGCGTGCCAGTGTCTGGTCGCGAACCTGTAGAACCGGGTTCGATCCCGACCGACGCCAAATATTTCGAATTTTAAATGGCACAAAAGTGACCCCTGTGGTGCACTCTCCACGCCAGCAATGAGTGCCCGTGAGGTGACGCCAGTACAAATATGTCATCATCATTACCGATCTGCGATAAAGCAGATTGTGGCACACTCAGAAATGGGTAATATGACGCGATGATATATTTATTTATTTATTCGCTTAATTTTCAAACAATTCGTACTAATAAAAAGTCTTGTCTTTAGTTTAACTGCATTTGATTTTTAATGTCAATATGACGTCACTACGACACTTATCGTTCTCTCACTCCTTACCATGCTCTATAGTAGGCTGCGAAAGAAAGACAGCAATAGTGTGACGTCACAGTGATAATGACAACAAATATCATAGATCTCCTAAAGTAATTATTAAAAAAATGTTTTTTTTTCTTAATCATTATTTATTGAGTATTACTTTAAGTATAAAGTATACATTTTATATTTTTTGTTATGGTGGAGGACCCCATTATTTGTTCATTCGGTAAAATATTTTAACCCCTGATCGATTTCCTACCGCCAGAATAGTTCGCGTTGCAGGCTTGCCAATTCCAAATTTGTGAAAAAAAATGCGTTGCATGCGACTTTTTGAAAATTTTCAAGGTCACACGTGTTTTAATGCAAAGGAAGATAATACAGAGTTCTTTACAATGAAGCAAATTTAACAAATTGGTAAAAAATTAAAATCGGATAGAAGTAAAAACTCAGTCGCTAATAAGCAGGGTTCGGAGCTAATGGATTCTACTGTTGAAATAGGTAAATATCTGATTAACAAAAAACATACATTACTACAAGTATAGAGACATTTAATAGTGGATGCTTCGTATTGAGATGAAAATAATCATTATTCAAATTTACAGAAATTTTGTTTGGGGGTGCTAATTCAAAATCTGGGGGTGCTAAACACCCCCAATTATCCCCCTAACTACGCTTATGTGTTTTATTTTCTTTACTTCTAACAAAATTGATCTTTATAAAATGAGCTTAGCTTTTTACAACGTGTTTTTCATGAGAATGATTCGTTGTTTGTTTTATTGGCAAAAAAAAAAAATACACAAAAATATGTAACAAGTTTTTATAATACCAGATAGAACATAATAATAATAATATTAGCATAACATTCTTTTCGGATTGGTGTTTAATCAAATTTATCTATAAATATAGGTAAGTAAAAAATATTTAGATTTAAAGTTTATATTTGCATTTTTTTTTATGAAAATATTTTGGAGTATGTTTGTTTATAATCTACGGAAAAAACGCTTATAATTTTTTAATCCTAATATTTTGATAACATACAAATAATATAATTATACCGTATTTCAGATAAGAATGGAGTGGTGGGAAAATCAAACTACTCCTATCTTCCCACTACTCCATTCTTATCTGAAATACAGTATAGTTTTCTTCTACTACTACTATTAACGGGTATTTTTGTTACAAAGTAATGGTGTGAGTTGATGAATTGAACCTTTATCTCTATGAAAACGAACATTTTACATTAAAACAAAAGTAAGAATTTAACTCTCAAAATATTATCGAACAAAAAAAATCACGGTACGCTATAAAACCGGTCGGGTCTGTCAGTTAGGGTAACCATACGTAAAATTGAAAAGTCCGGACAAAAAGCCTGATTTCCCTAGAAAAGTCCGGACATTTTCATCATAAGTGCCAATTTTTAAAATATTATGTAATTTACGTGGATTTTGTCTTTTACAAAGAAATTGATTTTTGTTTGAATTAAGTACCTATTAAAGAAAGTAGAAATAAAGAATATTTTTTTGTTTAAATTGATTATGTATATACCTGCCAAAGAGAATAGTGGTGACAAAGATTATTTTTTAAGTTGATTGATACCACAATTTACATTAGATAATGTTGATTATTTTGTTCGGTAGAACCCTCCGAAGGGTTAGTAAAGAAAAGTATTCTTAAATTCAAATAACGTTCAAAAAATATTTCAATAACTATAAATTGCATTATGTATTTATTTTAAAATAAATAATAAATAAATCAGGAAATTCACTTTAATTTCCTTCTAATTATTATATTATTGCAGAATTAATTAGTGATAAGTTTAATGTCCTTAGCAATTATTATGAGTTTAAATTTTGTAAATTAATTGCATAAGTAATTAAAAGTTAGTTTACTGTTTCCATCGTTTAAAATAACTGTCACTATTTATAAAAATTCTTTTTAATTAGCACTGGAATAACGTGCAAATATTTAAATAAATTACAAATGCGAAACATTTTCTTTTCAATTAACACTTTGAAAAGAATAAATGTTATTTATGATAAACAATTCGAAGCATGACATTTTGCAACGCAACGTGTATAAAGTATAAAGTCACAATGAGAGAGGTTAAGTTTAAATTTAGAGGAGCAGCTGACTATTGAATGGTGAATCCATGCCAATTTCCTTTATCATGGATGATTGCGTGATTGATATGAATATTCTGGTGTAATCATAAACAAATTGCCCTATTAAACTTTACTTACATAACCTAATGTCAAATTTTTGAATCATTTTAAAATTAAAGTAGGTATATATATATAAGTACATACATCTATTTACCTAATCAAATCTTGCTAAAGAATTTATGGAATGATTGGAGTGGAAAACAATGGAGTCATCCACTATTTTTTAAGAAACTATCTAAATAATTGAAATTAAAAGTGATCTGTAATCTGTAGTTGTTCTAGAAAGCCTTAATAGTTATTAGTTAAGCCGTAACATTTTTTTTTTTAATATTCTCTGACGTGTTCATCTCATTTTGTATTAAATTTTAAGCAGTGGAGCGGGAGTTCCTTAACAATTGAAGTCAGGTGGTAAATTAGTTTATTTCCACACCTTTAGTCACTCAAGGGTCTTCGTGACTAAAGTCTAGCTTTACGTACTTACGTACGTAAATAACTAATAAAGTTGCAATTTTTTGAACTTTTAATCTAGGCAGCTATGCGGATTTATGATAAAAAAATAAACATATCTGTTGTTTTTAACTGTCAGTTAGAACTAAAACACTACCTTTTTGAGTTTTGTGTTAATTTACGGCTTTGATAAAAACTGAAAATTTATAATTAATTTTTGCGTTTATGTGAATAGCTAGTATAATTGTTTCACATAATTTAGATGCAGAATTTAAATCTCTATAACTTTTATTTGAAGTATTTTTGCATAAAATAATTAGGTAACGTTTGCGCAAAGAAAAATTGAATTCCCATGTTAAACGCTTTTGTCCCACTTTTCGATTTACACCCTGTGCACTGTTTTACGCACTACTGCAATCAAATGAAATGTATTTAAATTAGTTTTCAAATACATTTAACGATTTTTGCTATTTAAAAATATTACGTGGCCAGGTGGCCATGCCACAAAACAACAAAACAATAAGGCATGCGGTGCATTGCTAACTATGTATTTGGAAAATGTTTGGAGGCAATTTGAAGAAATTCCTAAAGCAATTCTAATAAAAGCTAGTGAAACTTTAACGAAACTATAATATCATTTTTTAAATATAAGAGTATCGATTATATTTCCAATTGTATTTTTGACATGTTTACCAATCGCCGGACTTTTGCTCTGCATTACCGCCCGCAGAGTGTAATCTTTCAGTTTCCGCCATGGTAACTAGGATGAAAACAAACAATTTCATCGCAATTGTGCGTAAAGAATTTTTCCCCTCATGTATACATGTATAATACTGCATTTTCACTTCATTTATTATCTTGTAATAGGTATTCGTGTGGATGAGAAAATGAAAGAAAGTACTGCAAATATGAAATAATATATTGTAATATGCTTTTAAAATCCTTTTATCTCCAAACGACTTAAAAATAAATATTTTCCTGGTTTTTTTTTTTTTTAAAAAAAAAAAGGGTTTACGAAACACTGATCTCTATACTGCCCCCATAAGCAAAAATGCAGTACCTGCAAAACCGAAATTTTGAGTAATCAACAATTCAAGTTTGAATTGTTGTCATTTTGTTTAATTTTTTGTATGTGGTTACTTTTTCTAAAGTTTTTAAAAATCCTAATTTTGGGCAAGTTCAAGTTCATATATGAAAAATAAATCAGATACTGTGAAACTGCGTTTCGCAAAATGTATAATTTTGAAATTAAAACACAATAACTAGGTAACATGAATTCACAACTTAAAATTATTTATTTCTGCATTTTCACCTGCAGATTCAAAATCTACGACCTTTACTGATTAATAATAGACCAAAAAGTTAAATTCTATTTTTTTTTTGCACTGAATGCGTTCTTGTTTAGATCAGTGTAAAAAACAATCAAAACAACGTGCGTTGCTATAGAAACGAGTCAATAAAATGCGCAGATATTTCAACATTTCTATTTTAAATTGTATTTTTGCATGTCTCTATTTTAGCAAGTATTTTACTTTCGAACAGACTGTCATTAATAGACAAAATCTCTTCTGGAAGATTATTTTTCTAAATTTGGAGGTTTTCAGGAATCCTTCATACATACAAGTATACCTACTGTATGATGTGTAAATAAATATCTTCATCCATACCCATACTTCTTGTAACAAAAAATTGTAAAATCAATTTCTAAAGAATACAGACTTTCTGAGACTAGAATAAATTCCAGTATGTTATGTAGTCTAGAAATTGTCCCAAAATAAACTGGCATATCATAGGTTAGGCGCACACATTTTGAAACAGAAAATTAACTGAAAATTCAATGTACCCATTGTACAATAACGCATTTTCGAAACACATATAAATTTGTGAACTTCTTCAAAATAATAACATTTAAATAATATGTTAAAGAAGGAAAATTACAAAATATTTAATTTATTTTATTTAAGGAAATTAACAATAATATAAATGCAATAAAAACTGATGAGATAATTAATATGATAATAAATACATGTCATTAAAAGCAAAAAATATAATAAAATTTTAAACACTAAAATTGCAGTATAGTTTTTGTTTTT
Organism: Ophonus ardosiacus; assembly: GCA_943142095.1. Classification (NCBI taxonomy): domain Eukaryota; kingdom Metazoa; phylum Arthropoda; class Insecta; order Coleoptera; family Carabidae; genus Ophonus; species Ophonus ardosiacus. The sequence continues at coordinate 47,867,281 of OW964826.1, read as the reverse complement.
ATATAAAATTGTATAATTATGAAAGCATAATAATTTATAAGATAAAATGTATCAGTCACAATAATAGCCAAATATGTAAAATAAGTTATAAACTTAAAAACCAAATTTTATCTGAGACATTTTAATCTTAATGATAAATTACCCAATATTTTTCCCAGAAGTTTACTTTAAACATTAATGACGAGATAAAAGATTACTATATACTATAATATTTTAAGTACATATTACTATTTATCAACAGTGTTCTTCCAGATAAAAATAAATTTATCGCCTAAATTAACTTTGAAAAAACTGTAACAAGTCTCATTACGTAAAAATCTTATTTACATTAAAGACAAAATTAATATTCATTATTCAATGTTTCAGAGACAATAAATAATCATTATTCATAAGGGTTAGTTTATGTGCAAAATTTAAATATGTAGAATAAGGACAATTTTTGAAAAAAAAAATACTTAAAAAATTATAATAATGGGTTAAAAGATCATGTCATAATGTTCAAGATACAAAGGTTAAAAATAATGAAAGATGATTTGACAACATTAGTTAATATTTAATCGATGCATCTATTACTCTGTACGAAAAAAGAAAACATTTATTTAACATTATTAACATAATTATAAACATTTGTTTAATATTTAATTCATGTCAAGGTGAATAAAAACTATTTTAAGTCAATGAACTGACTTTCAAAATTATAATCTTTACGTAATAAATACATTTATCAAGGTTAAATAATTTGTTTATTTGTCTTAATTCGCACTGAGTAAATATAAATGAAAAAGTTACTAAAAAGTATATATTATTTTGTATAAAACTAACAAAAAATATTCCCAGTAGTTCAAATCAATATTCTTACTTTGCGCGTTGTTACAGTCGGAGCCGGCTTTTTACACTAAACACGCACAACTATACTCTCTCGCGACCTGAGCCGAACTGGCAAACTGGGACTTGAACCTTTGCGATTTACCACGAAATTATACGATTCAAAACAATTCGGATACGCATGCGCATTGCTACCCCCACCTTGTTAAGATTGTACCTATTCGTATTGCAACAATGCCATTTGAAACATTACACGATTAATACCGATTGTGTACGATGAAAGCACTTCTTCTTTTGCCAGTTGGCGGCAAATAACTATTGTTCTTAAAGGTGGTGACAATGTGTGCATAATAATTCAATATTTATAATGTCTCAGTGTAATGATAATAAACAAATTATTATTTATATTTATGACAGTAAACTATGTGAAGAATGTGATCGTTTACCGACTATGAAAAATAGAGTGAGTCTTGTGTACTTTTTAGGTTAGTTAAATGAAAACAATGTGACAGCTGCTGCAGTTTATAAATTAAAGAAAATCAAAGTTAACAAATCAAATAAAATCAGTGTAAATGGCCTCTTAACAACAGTACAATTATAAATTATATCTTAAATTTAATACAGGAAAATAATAGCAACAATAACAAATGTTTTCTACTTTCATGTCCAGTTGCACCAATAAACAACAAGGCTTAAATTTTAAATTATATAGACTTAAACAAAAAAAAATTGCAATCGAAATGTTAACTGCAATATATTATTTTTCATTTCATTTGTATGCAATATTGTCAATTTAAGTTTAAGCCAAGTTCAATATTTAAGTTACGTTAACGTTGATGCAACCGGCCATGTGACAGATTGACAAACATACAAACAAACGGGATTTGTAATTTTTGGTTTACTTAATGATTGAAATGAATAAATAATGCAATTAAATGCTATTCTGAGATGTTTATATACAGCTGTCCCAGATAACATCTCGGAAACTTTTAACAGATACGAATTCAGTTAAATTTGCAAATGCTGCCATATTAAAAAGCGACATTGGTTATGTATTTGTTTTTCCAGAAAAATTGCACAAGTCATTGGATTAACTTCCAATATTTAAAGAAATCTTTTCATACATCTATATTTTTAATATTATTTCATTCATATTATCCATTATCCCTAAAACTATTTTAAATATACCTTTCTTGAAATTTAATGAGGTATTGAGGGATAAGCAATGAATAAAAATATTTTTTGTCTGAATTAACCGACAACGACCCTATTTCAGCCTGTCAAATTAAATAAGTTCAAATTAGAAAATTTATGTTCGTTTAAAACAGGATTTAAAATATCAGAGTATATAAAATGAAAATAAATACCTCATAATATGTTATAAAAAAATTTAATGAGATTTTCAATTCTTTAGCGGGAAAAGCAAAGAAGGACGTATCACTTTGGATACGCGTTTAAAGGAGAGTGGAATCATAGAAAATATTTACTAACGTACTGAGTGGAATGACCAATATATTTTAAATCTTACCTACACTTCATTAAAAACAAATGATAATAGAAAACAAGATTTTTTTTACATGGGTAAAAAAAAAACGAATAATAATAGAAAACTGTATTTTCCACATCCACATCTGTTGTCACAAAATAGGTTATCTCTTACTTGAAGGCAAACATTCGTATGATTTTTCTTGAAGACACAATGTAATTTTAAAGCACGGTCGCTCCAATTAATTATGTAACATAAATCAATTAGGTGGCTATTGCGATGTTCGTATTCATCCTGCTATGACGTTAATAAATGAAAATATAATACAGGCGTGCATGCTACCATAATAAAGCGCAAATGTTTTCCTTCAAGTTCGAAATATTTTGAGACTACACAAGTGGAAAATATATTTTTTCTATAACTGTCAAAAAAACATGACATTTATACATCGTTATGGATACGAGAAGTTTGTGTTTTTTATGTGTGAAAAAATATATAAGTATTCTCATATTGACATATCGATATGACTGGTAATAAGTTCGAAATTGCAGGAGGAGTATCACTATCATTGATCTCATCAAATCCATCGTTTTAAAGCAAAAATTGATCGAAAATACAAATTCGTTGATTATTTATTTATTCAACATTCGCACATTCTCTTCGTTACAATACGCCAGGCGACTTCATATTAGTAGCAAATTAATAATATTTTGAATATTTTCATATAATTTACTTACATAAATCTAAAATTATTATTGAATTCTTTTTTGATAATTATAGAAAAAATATTGTTTGTATTTCATGGGCGAAATTTGTGTTTTTTGGCGCGTTCGAATGACTTTTTTGCCTCGACCTACCAGTGTCGGCTAAAAGTGACATCCTCACGAGCAACAAAAAAAAAAACACTCATCTCGCGCACTTAATACAAAAATAACTATTCTAATGTAATTATTAAGTTTAAATGTTTGTATTTGTTTTTTGCCAATAATTTTATAACGAACGGCAATGGGCTACTTGCGTACCTTTTTTTTATTTCATATTTTTGAAGAGCAGGTAAAAACTTGCTACCCCTATTTTTTCTTTTGACAAAATTTTTATTAATTAGCCAGAAAATAAATAATGAAATTTGATTATTTGAATTACCGCCATGTATAACGTAGAATTACGCCGCACCAATGAGTGATCGTAAAGCCATAGCGTTTGTTTGTACGGGTAATGTAGATTTTCTGTTTGACGTTTCAACAATAGTTTGAAGGTTAGTATTTTAGTTTGTTTTTTTCGTATCGATATTTTAAATTACATGTAACTACCTATGTGTTTATTTGTGAAGTAATTAATATATTTGAGAGCCCAGAGAGAGCAAAATGTCAAATTCAAATTAAAACTTTCTCGCACGCAATGCCATCTATAAGTTACATTCTTAAACATGGTTCTCTTCCTCGGTTCAATATAATGACGTCACAGAAAATTTTCTTTCTTAATTTACTAAAAAACAAATAACTTTTTTAAAATAAAATTTATATTTTTATATATGTTTTCAACATAACATTACGTATATAGTGATAGAAATCGGATTTTCAGTACCATGCAAGTAGCCCATTAAAAATGTTCTATTTTAGCACCTTAAATCAAATACCAAAAATACTTGTGTCATTTTAAAAACATTCTGTATAAATTTTCTCTTCTTATCTAGCTTACTTATCATGTATTTAAAGTAATATTCCCAGATACTGATAATTAAGTAGTTATTATCTATAATAGTATTAATTTTCCCTTCGAAATGGAAAATTTCTAATTAGTATTTTCTTTACAAATATGTTTAAGGCATCTATTGTACATGATCTAATACAATCATTGGAATTACTAAACAAAATAACAATAGAGAAAAGCGAACCAGCCACTGAAGATGATTTAAAATTATGCCATTCAAGTTCTTACATAGATTTTATCAAAAAAGTAAGCGATCTAGAAGTTGATGAAGACGATTTCGATCAGTTTGAAGAAGAGCAGTTAGAATTCGGATTAGGATACGACTGCCCAATTCTAGATAAACTATTAGAATTTTCTCAAACCATAGCTGGTGGGTCATTAACTGCAGCCAAACACCTAATTAATGGGAAATGCAAAGTAGCCATAAACTGGTTTGGAGGATGGCATCACGCCCAACGGCAAGTAAACAAATATTTTCTTAATGTGGAATGTTTGTTTTTTAATGTTTCTTGACAATAATAGAGACGGAGCTGAAGGATTTTGTTACATTAACGATATTGCCATTGCAATTCAAAAACTTAGTGAACATTATAGAAGAGTTCTGTACATTGATTTTGACATTCATCACGGTAAGAATATTTTTATAACCTTGCACTTAATAAATTAGGAATGAATTTTAAAAAAAATCTCTTGCGGCCAGTACAAGACCTCTCGCCATTTCCATATTAGGCTATATGTATTTAATATTTCTGGTACACGCAAAATATTCTAATTAGATCTCTTATTCATATATTTTTATATTTTTTAATTCATTCTATAAATAAATTTCCTCCTACTCTTCTAAATGTTCGAGATTCTTCAAATTCATTGACGAGATTGGCGGTATTTCTGATGGGTATATGTAATATATGTATCAATTTGAAACATTTAATTAATAAAAAATAAGAAATATTAAATGTATTTCCCAAAAAAAGCCTTCAGTAATGCATCTGAATTTTTGACACTGATATTTTTCTGACATTTATAAACATTTTAATTTTTCAACTGGTTTCCATGGAGTTGTTTGGGCTGTGTGATTCATTACAACGGATTGTTTTATTTATTTATATTTCTCTATCTATAGAAGATATAATAAAAATGTTCATTGTATTGGATAGAGAATTTTATATTCTTTAATATTTGTAATAACATAAATTTTCAAAAAATAATATTTAGAGGATTTTTTTAAGAAACTACTACTTCTGGTTATCCAATTGTTACCAAAATCTTTTCAGCTCTTCCCATTAATGTCAGATTAAGGAATATGTAGTTAAATTGGTCTTTAGTCTTATAAAATTTGAGAAATCCAGACACACACATAGACATCATTATAAAAATGTTAAAATCGGATTGTAGTGACCTTAAAATGTGCTTATTAACTAAAATCTGTATATGCAATTTTTAGCATGAATCCAATACCTATCTTAGCGAGAAAAAAATATTATGTGGCCAGCCCTTGTTTGACTGCTGTATCATCAATAAAATAACATATCCGTTTAAATAATTATAGCCGTAGAACTCCACGTTATGATTGGATCTAAAATATTTTATTTCAAATCTATCGGCCGAAATGTGTGGCATATTTACACGACTTAACTACTTGTCTCCTTAAATATATGCAGTGCTGGTTACAGAGGAGTATTCCTGTTGCTGCCTTCATAACCATGTTCATATATACTTCATTTCACGAAAGAAAATGAAAATAGTGATGGGAAGATTAAACTGCACCTAACTTCCCATCACTATTTTCTTACGTGAAATGAAGTTAAGTTATAATAATAGAGATTATCACACGGATTAAAAGTAGCGCTTGAAAGCTGACCGTTTTACATAGGTATTTTAAATAAACACTTTCATTTCGTAAAACCACAGACAAACCCAAGTTTGTCTGTGGTAAAACCAAACTTCATTCATATTCATACTACATATTTTTCTAATTTTACTCTACATTAATAATAATGAAGTATGAAGTTGAAAATTACATTTGGCGTAACGGTTCCAAAAAAGAGAAATACCACTTGTCTGCTGCGAGACCGAGTAGAATGATAAAATAGAGTGAATACAGCCACATCTCGTAGGTCGTATAGCGTGTGATGGACACAGTTCCACGAGTCAAGGGGGCCCGTGGGATACAAGATTTTTTTTTTTATACATAAAAACAAAAATATTTATGTTCTATATGTTATAGTAGTAGATTCAGCGACTTTTTTGTTTTTGGTTTGCACATGGGCCGACTATTGGAATGTACTAAGTCCACAAATATTACTTTCGAGAAAAACTGCTTGAAACATTTAAAATTTTATTGTAAAGAAAGGATAATGAATATACATGATGAATTTTTTTTTGTTTGTATGGTTTCTTTTTCCTTAACTTTGTATGAAATTTGTTAAATTAAAATTTTTAAATATTTTCGAAATATAAAAGAACCTAGTTGGACATGGTTCAAAATAACGTAGTAAATTTATTTTAAAAATCCAATAAAGATACTTTTTGTACCATGTCCACACTTTTTATTACTATTTTTATTGTACTATGTCCAGAAGCACGTGACAGAATTATGAAATCTGATTGGCTCTGGACTTCATTCAAAAAATTCTTAGTGTTTGTCATTTTAAGGGGCATAGTTCAAAATTAAAAGTCTGTTTAAAGTAAAAAGCACTGAATTTGATGTTCTTTCTACTAGCCATGGTACAAAAAAATTCCGGGTAACCTAATTTGACTGTATCTATTTTTTTTCAAAAAGTGGACTTGGTACACAGTATTTAAGCATATGAAGTTATCAGATTTGGGGCTGTGACGTCACGATAATATTAAATTATTTTTATTCAATTTTGCGGTTTTAAACTGACTGTCATTATTAACTCCATAATAACAATTGTAACTGTTATTCGTTAGTGATTTTTTTAAAATCATTCTCGCTATATTTTAAGTCGTTTTGATAAAACGTCCAAATTGAATAAATAACGACTATCGTCAATCACAAATTACTAATTGGTTAGTTTTTTATTTTGTCAAAATTAAATCATATTGGTTATTACTATTATATTAAATGTATAAACCACGTGAGCTAAAAATGTTTATTCACTCGAAAAAATTAATGAACTCGTCCTACAAGCTCGTGTGTTAAACTTTCTTGTCATGAATAAACACTATCTTAACTCTCTTGGTGTATAAATTATCTATTAATTTCACCTTTTTAATAAAAATACTTAAACATTATCTTAGTTTGATTAACAATAATTAATACGCAATATAACTTTAAGTAGCATTGCCTTGGAACTTGGAACCCTCATTAAATACAATTAAAATTAATTCTACTTTAAATAAAATTTTAATTCATGCTTTATAATTTGATTTATATCTTTTAATCCAATGTCTAATGCATACTTTATTTTTTACATTTTTAGGAAACGGCGTACAAAATTTATTTGAAACTAGTCAAAGAATTTTAACATTGTCATTCCACAAATATGCCCCTGGATTTTATCCAGGAACTGGAAACATCGACGATTTAGGATTTTCAAAAGGAAGATATTATTCCCTCAATGTTCCATTTTTAGAAGGTTTAGGCGATAATTCATTAATTTATTGTTTTAATAATATTTTTCCAAGGTATTAATATGTTAATAATTAGCTAGAAAATGAATAAATCTGATTATTATTGTAGAATATATGAAGTATTCAAACCTGGTGCAATTGTTGTTCAATGTGGAGCAGATGGAATCCGGGGCGATCCAGTTGGTCAAGCCAACTTAACTCCTAAATCAATCGGACATTGCATAAAAGAAATCTTAAAAGAAAATATTCCAACATTATTTTTAGGAGGAGGTGGATATAATTTTGCAAATACTGCACGACATTGGGCTTATTTAACATCGGTAATATCAAATCAAAGTTTACCTGCAGATATTCCTGATACATGTGAAGTAAGTATATATATTTTTTTTTTACTTTCATTTTAAATTATACGTTTTTCCACTGTAAATGAATTTTACGAAAAAAGATCATATATTCCAGCAGATTTATACAAGTGATTGTTTAATGAAAATTTGTAATATTTTTTTTACATTTTCATTTAAAGTTAGGTCTGGTACTCATTTTTTGATATATTTTTTTAAATATTGAATAAAATGATGAATACTAGCTTTGTTACATATTTCCATTTTTTATGGATATTGAAATATAGTTTTTTAAACATTTCTCAGAATTTCAAGTTATGTGACGTCAGACCTTTAATATGTGCGATTGTGTGCTTCGTAGTAAATAAAGCAAGAACTAAAATTTTTATAACCTTTACAATAGCTAGCATTCAGCATTGTCATCTAACTACGTGTTGACATTGTGAAATTTTAAACAATATAAAATTATATTCTTTTTGCTTAATAAATCATACTATACAGTGTGTCCCATTTAGAAGTGCCACCATTGGGATCTCGAGAACTATAAGAGATACGATGACGGTTAAATGGAACTTTTTGAGCGCGTTTGGGAGGCCATCTCAGATGTGCTTTTGTTTTTCCAAAAATTCTCATAGGGCACTAGATAATGACGAAAAACTGAATATTGTTGATTTTTCTTTTTTAAATTACTTCTAAACTATTAGTAATTGAGAAAAACGTTTCAAATATAAAAGATAGATATTTTTATTATCTAACCAGTGGCGTACGAAATAAATTTTTATATCCGTAAATTTTCGAGATATAACACAAACTTATATTTTTTTAAATGGAACCCATATCTGATTTTAGTCTCAAAAAAATAACTATTTTTTTCTCTTTTCAATGTTGTAAGGGTTATTATGTTTTATATTTGTTTTGCCTTCAAAATTATTATTTTTTTCTTTATTTTGTATTAAATTTACAATTATTTTGACTAATTATACTTTTAAATTTGCTCAAAACTCGTATCATATTAATTTTTATAATATTTTGTATCAGGTCGCCCTTGGCACATTATAGTGTAATTTGTAATATATATATATATATATATATATATATATATATATATATATATATATATATATATAAAACATAATAACCCTTACATCATTGAAAAGAGAAAAAAATAATTATTTTTTTGAGACTAAAATAAGATATGGGTTCCATTTAAAAAATATAAGTTTGTGTTATATCTCGAAAATTTACGGATATAAAAATTTATTTCGTACGCCACTGGTTAGATAATAAAAATATCTATCTTTTATATTTGAAACGTTTTTCTCAATTACTAATAGTTTAGAACTAATTTAAAAAAGAAAAAATCAACAATATTCAGTTTTTCGTCATTATCTAGTGCCCTATGAGAATTTTTGGAAAAACAAAAGCACATCTGAGATGGCCTCCCAAACGCGCACAAAAAGTTCCATTTAACCGTCATCGTATCTCTTATAGTTCTCGAGATCCCAATGGTGGCACTTCTAAATGGGACACACTGTATAACAATCACATTGAAGTTGTGACGTCATATGTGTATAGCGCGAATATTTTTCTTTTAAATTTTGAATGAAAAGTATAAGTAATCGTAAAAAAAATACTTTTTTAATTAAAATGGGTTCATAAAGTATGTATTTTCTTTTACACAATAAATTCTTTTAAAAAAATGCACTTTTTTAACGCAAAAGTATGCAAATATGAAACGCTGTGGAACTTTTTTCACGTTTTTAAAAAAAATGTATGCAACTACAGTAAAAAGTTTCTTATTTCATTCATAGAATTTGACGCACTTGCCAACGGCTCGTGCGGTTAAACTTTCTTATTCGTAAAATAAAAATACTATACTTTTCACTTATAGGTATAAAGTACTAGAATATTTCTGTATTAATTTTAAAGTAATATAAAAAAAATCTACCGTACACATAAGAAATACAAAAAATATTCCTTATATTTTAATTTACAATTTATGTTAATATATCGAAAATATTCTGTTTTGTTTAACTTAATTACTACTACAGTATTCTAAATAATAATAAAAAATAATTCATTTTAGTTTTTTACTGAATACGGCCCAGACTTTGAACTGGAAATTCCTTCCGGAAATATGAAAGATACAAATACTGAACAATATTTGCAGAATATAATTACTTCAATTTTAGATTACTGTAAACAAATACAATTGTAATTTAATATTATTTATTTGTTTTATAATAAAAGAACCAGTTTTATATAAGTTGCGTATGATTGGTGGATAAGGTATTCGTGGGAAATCTACTTTTTACTCTTGATGAGTTTCACCTTCATTCACCTACGCGGACAATGTAGCACAAAATTATATCTCACAATAAAAAAATAACTAAAGTTGTTTAAAAATGTGAAAATATAAAATAATATTATACATAATGTTTTCAAAATATACAGCTGCTAATTGTTTAATATTTGTTTCGTGTTTAACAACTTGTTTAATGTTATTTTCTTTTGAAAATAAACAAAAGCCAGTGTCACCGTTTATGGTTAAAAGTTCATATTATCCAAACATAATCAATTTATTTAACTTAAAATTTAAATATTTGATTAACAATAAAGTTTGTGAAAACAATTTTGACATAACCGCGGTTATAATTGTGACGTCATATTATGGAAACATCGAAACAAGAAGTGCAATGCGACGATCGTTTTCAAATGAAAAACTGGAACAAATGAAACTAAGAAGAGTGTTTCTTCTTGGAATAGGTCCACAAGAAACTAAATTTGATATTGATTATAAAGCGATTTTGAATGAAAATAACCGATTTGGAGATTTAATTCAAGGTAATTTTATTGAAGCTTATCGGAATTTAACATACAAGCATATTATGGGTCTACATTGGGCTTCTACATACTGTAGAAGTGCTAAATATGTTATAAAAATGGACGACGATATAGTTATCAACATGCATAAATTACAACACATCATTGCTACTTTACAACCGACATATAATAATGATCTACTAGCTGGTTATATTCTGAGAGGAATGGTACCCATTAGGGAACCAGCAAATAAATGGTATGTAACTAAAGAAGAATATCGAAATTCGATGTATCCGCCATTTATTTCGGGATGGTTCTACATCACTACACCGAAATTAGCAAGAAAATTTGTAGAAATATCCCAAGTAACGCCATACTTTTGGATTGACGACGTATATGTTACAGGAGTATTAGCGAAAAAATTACGCATAAATCATTATAATTTAAATAATATTTTTGCCGTACATGCAGAATATTTGCAGTGTTGTATTCAAGATACTCAGCAGCATAATTATGAATGTGATTTTATTGTTGGGCCAAATGGAGGAGATAATAATTTATTTTTCACGTTTAATGAAGTTATGTCGAAGTGTAATTTGAATAAATGTGTGCAAAGACCACCGGGGAAAAATATCAACGAGACATGTGTAGCTGAAAAGAAAATTCTTATTGGAAGAGGAAAAGCTCTCATTGAAAGTGTTCGATTATTTTAAATATTTTAATAAGAACTTAAAGTCTGTACCCCTGACTCAAAGTATGTTAAGTCCAATTTTGAGTGAGACAATACAGTTTCTTCTTAGTTGCTACTAGACTCCACTGGTCCTTAGCCTGATCCAATGGGGTCCTCCACCATAACAAAAAATAATAAAATATACATTTTGTACTAAAAGTACTACTCAATAAATAACGATTAAGATAAAAAAACATTTTTTTAATAATTACTTTAGGAGATATTTGATATTTGTTGTCCCTGTGACGTCACACTATTACTAGCTTTCTCTCACAGCGTGTACTGTAGAGTCTGGTGCTGAGCGAGAGAGATACGAGTGTCACAGTGACGTCATATTGACTTTAAAAATCAAATGCAGTTATATTTAAGAATTTTTAAAACTACGAATTACTTTAAAATTAAACGAACTTTTATTTAAAATAATAAATTAGTGGAGGACTCCATTGTCCCCACCAATCTCCCCTGTCCCCCCGTAAACGTTATTTTGCATAATACGGTTTACCCGTAAATAATTTACTACAAAATGTGTGACAACATAAAGCTTATTTTCGTCAACATTGGACAACGCATTTTGCCTCTGGGGTGCAGAAATGCAAATTCAAATCTCAAGGGCGACAATAGGCTCTTCAACCACATTAAAATTTAGCATATTTGGTACTATTTTTCAATAATACGCTTAAAAACAATGTCGAAAAATATAACACTTTATTTAAAAAATATGTATTACGCCTGTAATTAATTATTAAAAGTAGATTTTTTTTTACCTCCAATTCGACTGTGACGTCATACCGACTTGTGACAGAGAGAGTTTGCGCGCGCATAATATTGGCGTTTGCATTTAGTCATCTGTTCTGTCACTATTTCTTAATATTATATTAGAATATTTAAATACAACTTTACACATAAATACAAATATCAAACAATTCACAACGTAAAAACATCAGCTCTCATGTGTCACCTTGTTTAAATATTTAAAAGTTTGATTGAATAGTTCCGCAATTCTACACGAGCGGCGTTGTTCTGTCATCAGGCGGTATGACGTCACAGCGTAAATTTCAATTTTGTATAGAATCTTTTCCGATTAATTACAGGCTTAATTATATCACAATACAGATGAAAATATGAAAAATATTCATATATTAACGTCTATTTTCAAAAAATAAATTTAAAAACAATTGGTTGAAGAGGCTATTATCAAGATTAAAAAATACTATAATTTCCTGGTTGGTAATTGTTGAAAAATTGGTCGCCAGAAAATTGATAAAGTATGATTCACGAAAGATCACAACTCAAGGTCATTAGCTTAACCACATTTTGTAAAGATTATTTGACGTATGTCTATTTAATTAATGTGAAATGTATGTATTAATTAATGGTATGAAAGATATACGTAAATGGTGACATTACTTTCTAACACACTAAAAGTAATAGTGACGTACTGCACTGCCCTCTGTGCTAATATTTACCCAGTGACGTTAACGTTTAAGGCCCGGTATTTTCATCTCCGTTAATTTAACTATCAGCTAAAAGAAAAAGTAAATCATAAAAATTACACGCGTCAATTTTTCAATGCCACATTGTTCTTATAACCGACAGTTTAATCAGAGATGAAAATACCGGGCATCAATCAAATTAGTTCGGATCTCTCATTCTAATCATGCACATGCAGCGATCATTATTTTTTGACATCAATTTATCGGCAACAAAGTTTCCTGGAATCAATTTTCTTACGATAAATTCCAACGACTAGTTTTTAACCAAAAACACCTGAAAATTCAACCAATGGGAACAGTATTATACTGATATAACCTCGTTACCCCGATAATTTTCCGGCACCAAGTAAATAAACAGTTGTTATTGTTTATAACTGTCAGTGTGACAATTAATGTGTCAAGTTCCATTTTGCGTTGTCTTTGGAATTTATCTCACCAAATACCACACGACCTCTCAGATTTTCTCAGATAAACTTTTATTTTTAAGCACTCATTTTTTTGCTTTTTAGCAAAATCACTCAAGCAAACTGACATTAGGTAAAACCCCTCCTCCTTCGGAGTCGGGATTTACCATGCAGTTTACTTTCGTGTTTGTTGCTAAGCAAAAAAAAATCGTGCAAAATAAAAATTTATGGATAAAATCAGGAGGTCTTTGTGATATTACTTCTGATAAATTTTGGGAGCTATAAATTTTCCGTCCTCAAATTTCTTACGATTAATTTTTCGGGAACCTGAAGTCACCTTGTTTAATTTTACGTTAGTCTCTTCAGAAAAAAACAATGATATGGCAACTTTAACTTCCGGGAGAGCAAAAATATTTCATAAACTTATTATCTGTGATATTTATTTTGTATCTACAAATTTTATCAACTGATATGTTAACAGTAGATTTAAATTATTTTCTATATTTATACAACTTGTATACATGCAAATTTACAAATAAAATATATATTATTTAATAATATGCAAGTAAATATACATTATCACAATATTGAAAATCATTCGTGTTCGTTACGTACGATAAGGATAAGCATTTGTTAAGTAACAAAAAAAAAATTAAACGGAAATATCTTGAAGATTTAAATTTAGTGATATTGATTTAATTTTTTTTAACTATAATGGCCATATATAAATGAAGGTACTGGACTGCATTGAAAATCTTATATTCAATTTCAATAAAAAATTGGATACAAGATTTTGTATGTAGTCCTCTAATTTCATTTACATTAAAATTTTCAATCAAGAATTGACTATGAAGAATTAAAACAGCCAATTTACGACTGTTCTATTAATTTCATCCTCAAATATGGTACATCTTTCAAATTAATTTCAGACAATGGATACGAAGAATGTTTGTCTTTAATAATCCAAAAAGCATCAATGATTGCTCCTTCTTTGTCGTCAGATACTTGTTCCAAATGTAAATGTGTCCTGTTATAAGCCTTTAGTCTGGTATAGCCATAATCCCTGCTTGTAAATGCAGACCAGTCTGGTTTTGTGGAATTAAATGGTTCTCTTCCTTCTTTGCATCCTGCAGATCCTGTTACAATATGAACCGGAGCCTTAGGGTTTCTGTAAGGTTCATTGTAACTACCATTATAAACAACGTAATCGTAAATAGGCCACAATCTTTCATATGAATGCTCATGAGCCCAAACTTCCAAATCTACGCCATAATTATACAATAATCTTTCCAATCCAAAGAAATGGACGAATGGCAAACCAACTCTAGTTAAAGTTTCGTGGTGTGTACAGTCGTTATCGTTGCTGTTACTGCAATACATTGGGCGATGTCCCATAACTATGATCCATGGTCTCTTCGAGCGATTTTCAGGGAGGTTAGCTTCGATCAAATCTTTTTCTAACCATTGATATTGAAATACCAGAGGTTTAAGGCCATAATTCATAAAATAGTAAACTTCTGTTGAAATTGAAATAAAGTGGATCGGGCCCATGTTAAAACTGTACATAATACTTTCTGTATCGCCGGGCATGCTGAATCGGGCGCGGTAGTTACTGAAATTGCTAAATTAGAAAAATTAATTAAATTCTATTATATCGCATGAGAATAAAATTTTATCAGTAATGTTTACTTAACAATTTGAGCGCAACTCAGAATCTGCTTTAAAGTAAACATTTGAAAGAAAAATTTGTGTGAAACTTCTTTCTGAATAATTTAATTAAATTCGTTTTTTGTTTTTATTTAATCGATAAATATTATTATATAGTTTGCCGTTTTGCTCATCACTAGCTGAAACACGCTAGCTTACTCCCCAAGTAGTACTATTGGAGACAGAGAGAACGGGAGAGAGGAATAATTCTGCGTCACAGTTCGTGTAACATACTCGTTGGTATACACCTAATATATTCTAATACGACGCAGGCGTGTGTGCGCGCACACTTCATCTCTCCTTTTCTGTACTCTATCTCACTCCCCATCTGCGTCTGCCTCAGAGTGTTTCAAATTCCGTAACGCGATTTTTTTAGTTTACACCCTCCGTAAAGAAGTTTCATTTCAGAAAGAAACATGATTGGTATTTGTAAAGAATATTTCACAAAGAATTTTCTTAAATTACATAAAAGAAAAGATGTACTCAGGATTTCAGTCAGTGATAATAATTTTATTCTACAGCCAACGTTTCGCCCCCATTTGGAGCTTCATCAGGGCAAAGAACAAGTTAAAAAATTTACAGTACAAGAATGTCATAAATATATCTAGAAGATATCGTCAAATAAAAATGTAGCACGTCAGCCAAATCATATTACAAAAGCACACAAAATTTTTATAAAACAATGTAAAATGAAGATGAAGCTCCAAATGGGGGCGAAACGTTGGCTGTAGAATAAAATTATTATCACTGACTGAAATCCTGAGTACATCTTTACTTTCATTCTAAATAAAACTATTTATTATTATAATCAACAATATTAATTAGATCATTGTCAATTTCCATTGTAATAAAATATCCCATTGTTTACATAATTATGAAAAAATGTCACTGTAATTGACTGGAGGGAAATAATTATTAACGTTAAACAGAACGATTATAACATTTTATAAATAAACCGATGATTAAAGCCTGCTTTACATTTGTCAATTTTCAGAACTTGGACAAGTTCTATACCTTTTCAACTTCAATTTCTGAAAAAGTACCTTCAATTACAAAAAAAGTAAATTCAATTTCAGAAAATATCAATTGATATATTATTTTTCTGAAATTGAAATTACTTTTTCGGAAATTGAATTTACTTTTTTCTGAAATTGAATTCACTATTCCTGAAACTGAATTTGCTTTTTCTAAAATTGAAATTACGTATTTTCTGAAATTGAAGTTGAAAAGGTATAGAAATGGGGCTTAAAAAACTTGGACATTACATTTGTCAATTTTAAGTTCTTAGCAAGCCGTGAATAATCTGAAAATAGACAATGTTCAATTTTTCCTTCCATTTTTTAATGGTTTCTGTACTTGGCGTCAAAAAAGTATGGAATGGAGATTTCTACACTGTTACCAATTCAGGGGCAATGTTGAAAATGCTAAGTTATAAAGAAGCGGCAGTGTGCAGGACAAGGGACAAAGTGCGGTGAAGGGAAAAAGTTGAGCATCAGTCCATATTTATTTGACGAGTGCGGAGAAGGGAAAAATTGAACATCAATCCATACTAGTTTGACGGCAACTATAGTAATTTTAAATACATCAATATGTCAATTTAATTATATGACCATTACATGTCAATGATTTTTATATTTCAAAATTTAAAAAATTGTTAAATGTAAAGAGTTGGTTAGAAATTGGTAAATTTAGTGTACAATTTTAAATTCAACTTATTGAACCTGGTCAAGTTCTCAAAATTCACAGAAAAATTAGCAAAACTAAACAGGCTTTTACTTCATTTGTTTTAGATTTTATTTTACAACTATTTTTAAAAAATATATTTGCATATAGATAAAGTAATACTTTTGTGAAAAAAAATATTTATTTATCTACCGCAAAAATCTAAAACATCTCAAAATGAAAACACATTTCTTAAGACCTTTCTTAATCACCAGTACAAATACGGAAATAATAACATGCACTTTTAACTTTTGATAACCTATTTTATGAAAACATTTGATAATAGGGACATTTCCTGACTTTTTTAAAGAGCTAGAATCAATAAAACACTAGTATTTTTTTCTCAAATATTAATATTTACAAAAAACTTTTTTAAAAAATATTTTGTCACAGGTAACATAACCAGTAATATGTGAAGAATTAAAAAATAAAATAAATAGAAAACATGAAAATATTATAAAATTCATAAAAATACATATGATAACCGATATTACGAAACAATGATTACTTGAGTTAGAATAGCGGAAGTTTTTCCACATAAAATTCCCAACATGACATCATTAATAATTATAAAGTTTTTTATACATTTTACGAGGAAAAATTTATATTTAATTAATGTTTTTGGAAAAAATATTTTGTGGGTTCGCACGTACCCGATAATTCATTCAGCAATCATTCTCCATTTTTACATTTGTGAATTTAATATAAATTGATTTATACTTACTATTTTTCTTCGTGATTTCCTGGGCAAGTCATATAAGGAACATAGGCAGCAACAGTTTCAATTTGTTTCATAAATTCATCTCCAACTCTTGCATTTTCCTAAAGAAAAGTTAAATAAAATCACGCCAATATAGAATTACACCCCCTTAATTCAAATTATAGTATCTACATATTTCTATAAATACGTTTTAATTATGAATAGTTAAATAAAATTATAGGTTTTTATAATTGTATATTTTTCAAAATTAAGTGCTCTTGCTGATTATTGATAATTTTGCGTATATTTCGCTTTACTTTCATTTTATTTTTGTTATTGTAAAAAGTATTCATAATCAAGCGACACCTGTCGTGCTTTAGATAATGAAAATAAATGCTAATTAGTCAATTTTTAAATACGTTTGCCGGTATCTAATATGTGCAGTTAATGCGCAGTTAACCCTACGCGACAAAATATTACGAACATTAATCAATAAAACAAAAGTATTGTCAAATAATTTACCCTAATTACATTAATTTTGAAGTTCAATAAAGTTAAAAAAAACCCAGTTTGGAATTTTTATGTACCATAATTTGGGACAAATATAAAACTCGTATTATACCATAATTTGGGAAAGAGGGACTACAAGTTAAATACCGAATTCATGTCGTATGCAAAATCACCGACGTGTAAAATAGCATCGTAAACTCCTTTTTGTGTTTCTTCCTGTAACCGAGCTAACGATTGGGCATTTTCGTTACCCATATCGCCATACAACGCAATATGTGGTGACCAAACACTTTCATCTGGTGCTGTACGGAACCAGAACATTGGGGACCAGCCCAAATCACTTCCACAGTGGTAAACTAATTAAAATTAATTAATAATTGCAACTGTACACTCATACTATTTAATATACGTACCATATTTACTGTTGGGCGAAAGATGAGAAAGAACTACGCGATGTATGTACTGAGAATGTTTTTGAGGTCCACCATCAACAAATAATGTAGAAAATCCATGGGCTCTCAAAACTAAACCACCAATTCCGTATTCAACAACTGTTTCTTTCGTATCGTCGATTGTTGACCATGTTACCACAATTTGGCTAACGTTGTTTCCATAAGCGAGATGCACTTGTTCTGGTTGAAAAGAAACATAACAATAACAATAGTTAAATAATAATATGGTTAGAAATAAGCCCAACAACATTGTCAGAAAATAAATGCTAACAAATTCTTTATCGTTTCACTTCGTTGCTTTACTTTGATATACTAATATTAGTTATGACTTTGAACAAAGGACATTGAAATAGATATGCGAATGAATTATAAATTTGTTGTGTATACAATGTACACTGACGTCACGAGAAATAAATTTTTTGACATGTGCAGTGCAAGGTGTCATTCGTCATTCTAGGAACATTTTGTGATGTCTGTTTCTGTTTTGTTTACTCATTGGCGGCGATAAATATTTTAACAACCAGTTCTAATTTAAAATTTAAAAAATTAATAATTTAAAATAATAATATACATATAAATTATAATATAATAATCATTATAAATAAAGTCTGCTAGCAAGTTTTATCTTTTTTTAGAACTTGTTATCTATGTACTTTTTAGTGACTTTTTTCTTATGGGAGGATGAACCGCTAAAAATTTAAGATTTTCCCCCACTCCAGCGCTAAGGAATTTAAGTCTTTTAGCCCTTACTTATAGTATTTTTAAGAAACAAATATGGAGAAGAACAGGGACAATCAATTTACGGATACATCAAATAAAAGGTAAGTACAAGAATATTATTGAAGTGATAACTTCTTATGGAAGGGTGAACCACAAAAGCCGCGTACACATTGAAGTTCGCGAACAAACGACAAGAGATTGCGAACAGCTCGGGTTCGGTTCGTGATCGTGTGTAGGTAGATGGTCTGTGGTTCGGATGGAGTTGGCTACATGAGCGGTAAGATCAAAGAAATTATTCGCGAACAGCATTTTCAGTGTGGACGTTGAAGTTTAGTTTTGTCTTCAGTTTAGATAGCGAAGAAAATAATAAATTTAATAGAGCAGTAATAAACTTCTCTTCCTATCTCGTTAACATATTCATTTTGACATTTTTTTTTGCTAAACAGCCAATAACGTTAACTTTTTTCGAATTACACGGCCATAGACAAACTATAGAGTTTGTCTGTGTAACGGCGAACATGAGTTCATAATAGGGTCCTATACCATTTTTCTTTTATTTTTTTTCTGTAAGAACAGGATAAAACAAGAATTTTAGTGAAAACGCGACTTAAAATTTTACGTAATAAGCGAGATATGAATTTTTAAAGTTTAAGAATTTGTGCGTGACGTAGCAGATACTAACAAGTGATCGACAAACAATGGGGCAAACTGTTAGTTATAGAGGGAACAATTTTTTTCATGTTTGCATAGCTGAAATGTTTGTATATAAAAACTTATACGTTATATTCATGAAGAAATTATTATTAAGTATAAATAACGTAAATAATAAGCATTTTTTCCTAATAAATTATAGAACATTGAAACAGTTTGACAATATTATTACACAAAATATGACGACGGATCTAGTGTTGGATGTTTTGAAGTTTCAATATTAATTTAATTAATATTATTATTAATTTAATTAATATTACAAATTGATTTAATTATAAATATATTATTATTGTTAATATTACTAGATGTTATAATTAAACAAATTCATCAAATACAAAATTGTTAAATGTTTTGTAAGGTTATACAACAACATGACATTTCATATTCTTTTAAAGGTGACTCAAAGGTGATCGCTTCAGACGCGCGAATCTATTTTTTAAAATCAGGCGACCAATCAAATTCTTAGTACCTAACGCGTCATACCCAATTAGTAACCAGCTTCAATCGCTTATAGTTTGTGACCTAGTTAATATTTAAAGAAATTTTTTTCACTAATACTCATTAATTTATGTATATTTTCGTCTTCTTATTTAAGATAGTTAAAATATGACTATGGTATAGGACCCTATTCAAATATGTGGTGCGGACGTTGAGCTCGCGAATTGTTCGCGAACATTTGATTGTTGATTTTGGTTTGTACGCGGCTTAAGAATAAATAATTGCTATTTTTCGTGTGTTAATTAGATCTTGATAAAACTATTACTAATAAATCTCAAAAAAGAACCAGAAGAACATTTGAAAAACATTTTTTGTACATAGTGATCGTAAATAAATTATCAAATATAATTTTGCATTTACAAAACAATTATTTATTTAACTCGTACCTTTTACCAAATCATTAAATTTATTGTACTAATACTTAAACGATAAAATTACTGTAAGTTAAAAAAGTTATCACATTGGTGTCCCGAAACACACACATTTTTTTATCTGAACAAGGAACAACTCAAATTATTGCTCCTACGCTACTGGATAGTGTTGACAACAAGGAAACAACGAAAGTAAATACTTTTTTTTTATTAATTCGGATTGTGATTGCGAAATAAATTTTGTTTAAACTTATAAATTAAAATTAAGCCATAAACTGCTTTATTAAAGCCATGTATTTATTTAATTTTTAAAGTTATAAATGTTTAGGTTAAGTTGTCATATCTTTTCCATGTTTTTGTTAAGTGACCTTGATATTTGAAACTTAGGTATGTCAGTGATGTGTATCTTACGATTCTACTTTAGAATTCCTTCTAACATCTATTATTAATTCTGATATAAAGGATTCGTATGCATTTATGAGTTTGGATTTAAGAAATCACCATTTAATATGGATAATATGGTAGGAACCAGCAACCAATTTCTTTTTAGGTTAATATTAATAACTCCATGATTCCAGGAACTTAATCAGTTTTATGAAGACGTGTGTAATCTCGGAAGGGTTTTGCCAAATTTGGCTGCGTCTGTTATTTACAAAGAGTTAAATAATTTTAAAGATAATCCCGATAGGGTACAATTAATTCTCAAAAAATATTTTTCGTCTTATGAACCCGAAGTACACAATTGCATGTCTGATGACATCAAAAAAATCAAGCGAGTTGTACCAAGCTATCCATTTATACATATTAATAACGACTTATTAGCGGTAGAAGAAAAGGATAATAGAGTACAATTAGTTCTAAAAAGTTATTTTGATGCTCAACTAAAACTTTCAAAACGTTCGTTAGACGACAATGATGATATTAATGAACCTGAAGCAAGTGCAGAGAAAAAAATTAAAACCCATGATGCTTCAATCGATATATTACTTGAACAAGCTAATTTGCCTCAAAATTATCCAACTACATCTGAAACTGAAAGCTATACAATATCATCAAATGATATTATAGATATAAATCAACTTGAAAAATCAGAAAATAATGACCAAAACTCGATTATTGTAACTGAAAAAGAACAGAATATAGAGGAAATTCCAACTCTGTCAACCATAAACATTCAGTATTTTGATATTTCAGAAAAGCCCAACGATCAAATAGTCGAAACTAACAAAGATTCAAACAATCAAAATTTATGTAACACCCCGGAAAATCCAAGTATTCTTTCTCTTTTATCTAGTTTATTCCCACAACACTCATCAGAAGTACTGAAAACTATTTGCGAAGATTTCGCTGTAGTTCCCGAAGAGCCACCAGACGAACCTACAATGAATATGATGGTGCAAATAATGCTGAATTATAATATAAATGAAGAAGAATTTCAACAAGATAAAACAGAAAGTTGTGACAATGAAATTCCTGTTAGTGCGTGTAGCTCAGCTGAAACTAATGAAAAAATTGTAACCCAAGAAGATGAAGTCAAAGAGAATGAAGATATTAATCTTCCTATATCTTCCGAATGTGATAAACAATTATTAGAAGGATTTGAAGAAAATCAAGAGTGCTCTACGGAAAGTTACAAACTTGATGAAATAGATAATTACTTCTTTCAAGATGTAGTGAATGGTTTTGTGTTAGATTTAAGTCGATCAGCAGAAAACAGTAAGTTTTTTTTATTATAGTCTTTCAAAAATTAATATACAGTGTTGTTAATTAAAAACCTGGCCATAGGCGTTTAACATGGGAAAACAGTTTTTATTTGCGCAAAATTCCCCAATTAATTTTACACAAAAATGATTCAAATAAAAGCTGTAGATAATTATATTCTACGCCTAAATCACTAAACAGATTTAATTTTTGCACGTTTGGTAACTTCTGAAATCTAATTTTAAATTGTACAAATATTGCTCATTAGATACACATGAAATTGAAACAAAATTAGAAAGAAATACATATCGTTTTAACTGTCGGAAAGTGGTCGGAAATTTAATTAATTTGAATCTTTTTTTCATCTGATAATAATCAACGACTTTTATTAAAAAAATCAGTTGATTTAAATCATGCCAATCCCGGTTTATACGAAGAATTAGAATAATCGTTTTTTGCATAAAATAATTAGGTAACGTTTGCGCAAAGAAAAACTGAATTCCCATGTTAGACACCTATGTCTTACTTATTGATTTACACTCTGTATATATTTCGATATAAATTTTATTACGTGCATAGGATTCTTCCTTAATTCATTATCTGAGAGGAAGGGTCCATTGATCTTCTTTGAATTTACAAAGATTTTAGATTTCAAGGTCAAATCTTAAGATAACCGGTATTACTCATTAATGAAATCAATATGTTAAAAGAACGTAATAAGATGTCTTATTGTTTAAAATAAGAAAAAATTCAACATAAATCATTTTTTGAATTTAATGGCTCTGCTAATATACATTTTTAATTTAAATGCTTTAATTATAACTACCAAAAAGTAAATATTAGATGCAAAATGTTCTCTAGATAGTGCAACTTTTGTTTAATATAACAGACTTCAAATTTTTGTATGATCCTGTATATGAAAATTTTAAAATATTTTCTTATATTTCTTTTAGATACTGCACCAAATAATAGTATAATTAAACCAGCCACCTTTCATCCAAAACAGAATACAATGTCAACAGGTAAAGTGTTCCACTGTATTTTTATTTTTTGCAGATAATTTCTGTTAGATTCATCTAAAAAATAGCAAAAATTTCAACTATCATCGGGAAAATATACGTTATTTGGATAAAATTTAATTTTTTAAATAACTTTTACAAAATTACATATCGCTAAATTTTAATGAAAAACAATTTTTCTTTCAAAAATGGAATATTTCAGAAAAAAAAAATAGTATACCCCATTATCCTAATATAATTGATAAGAAGCAGGGATGGTAACTGAAACCGGAACCGAAACCATTAACCGAAAAAAATTCGAAACAGATACAAAACCGGAACCGAAAGCAAAACCCTTTTTTATTTATCGGTTAACCGCAATATATTACAGGTCTCTTGTTAGTTGTTAAATATTGTAAATTTTCATTATTAAAATACTTATGTATAAAAAAGTTATAAACATAAATTTATTTTCTATTTGTTTTCTTTTTTTTGTCGAAAAATTTTCTACGTAGTCAACGTAATATCTCAATCGGGTGGCGCTCGAAATCCGTTACATAGGCATTAAACATTAAAACTGATTGTTATTAAACTTTGTATACGTGTTTGTGGACACTTTTTGCATCATTATAATAATTAATTGTTCAAAATTAATAATATTATTATTCTAGTAAATTACATTTGCAAAACCGAACCCCTTTTAGTAAAACCGGTATTCCAAAACCGATTGCTGTAGAAAAACCGAAACCCAAATCAAAACCGAATTTTTATTTTCACAATGACCGAAACCGTAACCCAAACCGATATTTCACAGATTTCATTTCAAATTAAAATTAAGCTGGTTTGGCTGTAAATGTATCTTTATGCACGGACGTATCATAATTTGACAATTATACACGAATTTCTTTGACATAAACGTTATTTTATAGCCCGCGGGCCTCATTATAGCCCACCGGTCTATAATAAACGTCAAACCAAATTATAACCTACAATATAAACAATTTAAACAGGCAACGTGAAAAGTTTTTATTACAAATCGAAAATTTTTATATTGTTTAATGAAAAATGAAAATTAATTTTGTCATATTTATATGGAAAGCACGGAAACACACAAAATAAAACTCAAATGACATAACTAATAAACAAACAATAAACAGTTGTTTTCCGCTTTCATAGCAACACTAGATACTGGATGTACAAGGACAAATTCTTTTCGATACAATTTTTCTAACACTCATAATTTGAAAATATTCTTCCGTGCATAAAGTTTTGTATGTACCACGAGCGTAACTTGCTTTTATGGCCTTTGACGTGTTTTTATCCCTCGGCTTACGCCTCGGGCTCAAAATCCCGCCGCAGGCCATAAAAGCCTCCTTACGCTCTTAATACATAAATAACTATTAATACTAAGTGTACAATAATTATCAAAAAAAAAATTTGTTTTAGACACTGGAAACCGTATGAAACCAACTAAACCCATATTAAAACCGTCAATAATGCAACGAAACTGCAATACCTTATTACCAACTAATTTCAACACAGGTAGTAAACCAAAAAGCAATTCTAGCCCCGCATCAGCAGTTCATGATTATCATAATCATCGCCCATCATCTAAATCTAAACCCATATTAAGACCATCAATATTACAACGAAATTGTAGTACAGCACCACCAAGCAGATTAAACAAAGGTAGTAACGATATATTACAGAACAAAATTGGCACTCCAACAGTTCACGAGCATCAAAATCATAATCCTAATTATAATAAAAACACAACAAAATTTCATGTAGTTGCGAAAAAGGAACCCGTAAAAACTGCTACTGTAACTGGCATCCTACCTATAAAAAGATCTGATTTAAATATTCCAGGAACATCAACATCTAATCCACTATTGAAGGGAAAAGATGTTAATAAAACACCTATTGTTAAAAGAAATAATGTATTTGTATTAAGTCCAACTATAAATATAAATAATATATTAGATTATAATTTTGATTCAAAAAAGGACCAAAATAAAATTGTTCCACAAAATACTCTACAATTAAACACAAAAACTAAGAATTATTCAGGATCTTCTGTAAATCCAAACGTCACCATTGTAAAACAAACTATCACAAGACAACCAAAATCAAATATTACAAAAACTAACTATCCCAAATTTAATAGTTTAAATAATAATTTTGATTCTAAAAAGGACCAGAATATACTTGTCCCGCAAAATATTCTACAATTAAACCCAAAAACTGAGAAAGGTTCAGGATCATCTGTAAATACAAAAGGCACCATTTTAAAACAACCAATCAACATTATAACACAACCAAAATTGAATATTATACAGACCAACGATCCAAAATTTAATAATTCAAATAATAATTTTGATTCTAAAAAGGACCAGAATATGCTTGTCCGACAAAATATTCTACAATTAAACACAGAAACTAAGAATGATTCAGAATCATCTAATCCGAAAGTCACCATTTTAAACCAACCAATCATCATTACAACACAACCAAAATTAAATACTATAAAAATCAACGATCCAAAATCAAATCATTTTGTTCAAGGACTTGCTGATTGCGGTCCTAGCACTTCAGGACTGAGAAATGGTAACACAATCGACACATCTTCCAAGAGTTCAATTCGAGTGAGAACCGATTTGTATGACATGTATTTCAACGGCCCGTTCTATGATTCAAGTAGCGATAGTTCTTCCGAAAGGGATAATGATGATGTAATACTTGTATCAGTTGATCGTGTAAGTGATGATACGTCCAGAAATATAATACAAAATGATGCATTTATTAAACCTGTGAAAGTTGAAGAAACTAGTACTAATAGCGAAGAGCCATCTACCTCAAAAATACAGCAAGCATCAGATGTGCAAGCAACGCATCCATTTTATTTCAAATTGTTGGAAATTTTTCCTGATATTTGTCCAGATTATCTAAAGAAGTATTGCAGCGAATGTACCGGCCAACAAACCATGGATGATATGGTTTCAGTTTTATTAAATGGTATGTTTTACGTCATTATATTTCGTCTTTAAAACTAATGCCCGATAGTATAAACATAGTTCAGTTTTTTAACATAGTTTAATTAATATTGAACTAGGTTCAAATAAAATTTCTGTAGTATAAAACAAAATCAGCTTTTGACTTGAGTTTAAACTACGCTTAACTTGAGCGGCCGATTTCATCCGTTCAAATTGAGTTTAAATAATAATTGACGTTTTTATATTCTAAATAACATTCAGAATTATAAGTGTCTACGTTGTAAATAAGTATGTACGAAAGTTTATTGATTATAATTAATATTTTGGTAAGTTTAGTGCTTTAGCAAATATTTTATAATTCATTTAAATTATATGCTGTTTTAAATTCTAGATTAAAAATTATGTTGTTCGATTCAAGTTCTTATAGTGACGACGAGAATATAATGAATGCATATATAATGAATAGACGCCATCGAATATTTCGGGAAAGGAGAAATCCTTTCGAAACGATATTGAATTTAAATTGCGGTTTCGTTTCGAAAAACGAACGGTTTTAGAATTTCTATATATTTTGGGACCTGTGCTAGAACCTGCCACAAATAGGAACAAATCAAATTTTAATAAACTTAAGAATTGTAGGAACTGTTTTTTTTTTTTTTTCTTATTTAGCTGGTGATCTAAAAAAATGACGAATGACTGTTTTCTTTCTTCATTGAAATTCTTAGATCTCTGCTTTGTTCATTTTATATTCGTAGGTCAACAAGTCCGAGAACATTCATTCAAAAAAATTGACAAATACAATGACATGAAGTGAGTTGTATGAAATATTACCGACTGAGTAAGGGATAAACTACGTTCAGTTGACCCCAGTTCATTTTAATGTTATACCATTCAAATATAATTAACTTAAGTTCACTAAATAAACTCCGTTTGCTTAACTGCAGTTCAACACATTTTTAACTGACCTTTATACTATCGGCCATAAGAGGAGTAATTTCAAAATTTCTATAGACAGCTTTATACAGAGTGTTTAATTTAAAACGATAAAAAGTCACATGTGTGGAACTTTATTTTAACTGAGATTAATTGACCCCCCCTAGTTTAAAATTAGATTATGTAGGTATAATAATTTACGTATTTAATAAATTTTAATTTTAGGAGATTACAAAAGACGAGATAGACCTGCATCGCCCGAAAATGTTTTAGATTTTGAAGAACAACATAAAATTTTACAAGACTTGTTTCCTGATGCAGATCCCAGCTATTTACAACATCATTGTGAACGTTTAATTGACCAACCTGAAAATTTTAAACAATTTGTTTCTTCACTAATAGAACACAAGAGCTATCCAACTAAAGCTGACTATTTAAAGTAAGTTATCGAAAGAAATTGATAGCAGCCGCACGCGTTATAGCGTTGGTACACTGAAGTATTATGGTTCAAATCTACCGGTATGTAATATAAAAGTTGTCAAAATTCTAAAATATTAAAGCATTTGGTAACATTTTAAATGTATGGCTCGTAATCAAAGGTTGTCACTTTAATGAATTGATCATTTTCGGGGTAAATTAAAAAAAGATCTGAATAATGCAACAAAGATACTTTATTTTTTTTTAACATCAAATAAATTTTAGTGCGTAAAACTATCTTACAACTGCCAGATATAAATTTTTAAACACCATGTTAATAATTCATTTTGTTACCGAGATATCTGCGTTTAAAATTTTGGTCAAAAAGACCCATTTTTTTGACAACCCAAAATGAGCCGAAATACAGGCTTGATAATAACACTATACAAATAAGCTCCCGCCAATTCCATGTTTAAAATAGCAATGAGCTTTAAGTAAAGTATCAATTCCGGTTCATTGTTTGTAAACAAAATCTAATGTGTTGTAGAAAAGTCTGTAATACGAAATTTTGGATTATATTTTATTATGTTTTCCTCGAAAATCTTTTAAGAGCTCCAAGTTAAGTACCACATCTGGTTTATCATATATAGTCAAAATCTAATATTTTGTTACCAATCATCTATGTACGAGATTTAAATCCCAAATTTGAGAAGTTTTAGATTATATTTTAATATTTTTTTAAGAAAATCAGAGCTTTAAGTACCACTTTCGATTTATCAAGTTTAACAAAAACCTAATATGTCGCGTTCATTAATATGAAAGTTAAATACCAAATCTGAGAAGTTTTGGATTGTATTGTAATATAGTTTTTCATTAAAACTGTTACGGGCTTCAAGTAAAATACTAGTTCCGATTGGCCAATTTTACCTAAAATCTAATAAATTCTTTAAATGAATGCAGTACACCTAAATATGAAAAATAGCAATTTTTGGAAGTTTGATATGAATTATCGTGAATGAAAAAAAAAAAACGTCACACACATACATCCAGACAGACATCATTGTAAAAATAGTAAAAACGGGTTGTGGGGATCCTAATTCGTGCTTATTCACTGAAAACTCACTATCGAATTTTTGGACCGTAAACATTACCTCCCTTTCCTAGCGGGAGGTAAAAAAGTAGTAGAATACCAAATTGTTGCATCCCTAAAATATTGAAAATTTAATTTTTTACAAAAGTTAAGAAATCACTTTTTAAAAATGAGAATTAGTTTCAGAAATTATTTATGTTTGTCCCATTGTGTATGTCACTTAATTTACTTTCTTTATTTTAGAAAGATGAAGCTCTCCGCTCAAGAAAAGCAGTACACCACCGAATTTAATGTAGAAAAATTCTTAGAAGTTATTCCAAATCCCGAAGAACATTTCAATGACCCTGAGAGATGCGTAGTATCACAAGATAATTTTGATGATATAAATTATGCAATAACATTTCTAAAAAACAGGTTTTGCACAACTATAGTCAAAGATATTATTAACGTTTTTAAAAATAATGACTACAGTGTTATTAAATCAGCGACCGTATTAGAAAAATTAAAAAATATGAAGACTAAAAGAAGACCTTATCCTGTCACAAGTTGTAAAAACATTCCTTTATTACAAGAGGTAGAAATAACTTGAAAATATAGAAGAAATAAATAATTTTTATTTGATTTTGTAGATTGCTTATGTTAAACATAAACATGAAATTTTATTCTATATTCGGAAAAAAGAATTAGAAAAACAAGTTGCTAGAGAACAAGCAAAATCATCTGGTTTAATGAAAACTTGTCAGTGTTGTTACGATGATGAGGTATGTTACAAACTTCTATTTCAGAAATGGTCAAATTTATTTCAGGAAGCATCAAATGTATGTAATTTAGAATAGTCTATTTAATTTCAGAACTCAAATGTAATTCAAGTTATTAAAGTTTAATTTTAGGAAACGTCAAAAATAATATAAAAAAAAAATACAAATTGAATAATAAAATTAAAAATTTCCCGTAACTTTAAAATCAAGAATAAATAAAAACTAAATACGCATTTCGGAAACAATGTTCTCTTCTGTAGTAAATTTTAACTGAAGTCGTATTGAGGGACAAGAAAAATTAGGATTATTCAACATGTCAAATGCCAGATTCTAAGTGGTTTACTCGTTGAGTAATCTTAGCCACTGTCTGAGAAAAAGGCGTTGTTGCCATATTAAGTAATACTAATTTCTGTTAATTACTGTTGAATATGAAAACATTTCTGTTTTTACAACGTATGTATATTTATTTCTAAATTAACATTTAACGTGTTCTGAAATTACGAGCCCAAACTCATAATAATTTGCCCGTTTACGTTTTCAACAAATTATAAAATCTAAACAAATGCCTAATAGAATTAAAACTGGTATTACTAATAAAGACCAAGTAACCCAAAATTAAATGGTGGAATACTTGAACAACATATTCAGTTTTTGTAAGTTTAAATAATATCCCGGATATCTACTTTTTTCCAAATAGGAAATTTAGTGTTAAAATTTTGATTTAGCGATATCTCTGTACCTATTAATTTTAGAACAAAAGTTTAATGAAACAAATGTGCAGAATGAAAAACTGCACCGATTGAGTATCAAGTTTGTTGTTCAATTGTTTATGTACGAGTTAAAAGCAAAAGAAAATACACGATGGAAAAAAACAATAATTTGTTTCTTGTTTAACATTTCTTTGTATTTTATTCTTATTAGAATTTGTGATTATTATTTTTTTCTTCTAGATTATGTCTTCTTATAAATGTAAACATAATAAAATAAAAAGAAATTTTGAATCTGTCAGACCAAGAAACATAATTTTTTTTTTTTTTCATGGATCTCTATATAATTGCCTTAAATCGTGTATTTTCTTTTGCTTTTATCTCATACATAAAAACAAATGACCAACAAACTTGGTACTCAATCGGTGCAGTTTTTCATTCTGAACATTTTTCTTCATTACATTTTTGTTTTAAAATTAATAGATAAAGAGATATTGTCAAATCAAATTTCCGGTATATTTTAAACTAGTCGAGAGAAATTTGTAGTAAATTTCTCACCATTTGCGTAGATTTTATAATTTATTTGTTGAAAATGTAAACCGGTCGAAATATTGTGAGTAAGAGCTCGTAAATTGACTATTCTGAAATACATGTAATGAATTCTGAAATTAAAATGATTAATCTGAATTATAAGTGCTGCTTTGGGAAGTGATGTAGTTAGTGTACAAAAAGTAGTAATAATAATAAATTGTATTTTTAGATAATGCCGGAAGATATAGAAACTTGCGAATCAGGAAAACACATATTTTGTAAAGATTGCATAAGAAGAGGTTGTGAAGTTATAATTGGGGATGGAAAACTAGAATTTCCGTGTTTAGAAACATGTGATAGTTTCTTTACATTACAAGTATTACAGGTATCTTTTAAATTTAACAATTTATGTAATATTTTGTGATGACAATTATATTTAAAATGTAGACTGTATTAACCCCAAAAGTATTTTCTAAAATGGCACAAAGAAAGCAAATGGAAGAGGTGAAATCAGCGGGAATAGAAGATTTAGAATCTTGTCCATTTTGCGATTTCGCTACTATTCCCGCTCCTGGTGATAAAATATTCCGTTGTCTCAACGATGATTGCATGAAAGAGTCTTGCCGTCTTTGTAAAGAACCTTCGCATATTCCTCTACGCTGTGATGAAGTAGAGAAAGATAAAGATGTGAAAATGAGAACTTACATAGAAAATAAAATGACGGAAGCACTATTAAGGTATGTTGTGTTTTCAACTTTATATGAATGATGTATTATTGTTTCTTATTTGTAGAAAATGTTACAAATGCGGTTTGAAATTTATAAAAGAAAGTGGATGTAATAAAATGACGTGTTCCTGTGGTGCCATGATGTGTTATGTTTGTAATAAGCCAGTCACAGATTACAGACATTTCAATGGACAAGGTGGAGACCAATTTCATCTGTAAGTTTCATCATTTAAAAAAAATGTAACATTTTAATACTAGTGTGATATATAAAAGAATTATGCAGAAAAAGGACGTCATCAAACATTATAAAATGAAAAAGAACTGTAGTAATGACGAAATTTACAACTATATTAAAGTCGAACATAATTATTTTTAACACATTTCACCCGAAAATGACTGTTAGAACTCATTAAAATAAACAACTTTTCTTATGCCCGGTTTCACCAACATCAAATAAATCTTCGAATAGCTTATTCGTCAAATAAGTGAAAAATATCGCATCAAAATATGACAGCTAGAATAAATACTGTCATTTGCATTATGGTTTCGATGCGATATTTTTCTCTTATTCAATGAATAAGCTATTCAAAAATTTATTTGATATTGGTGAAACTGGCCATTAGTTCAAATTTTTGATTTGGTGGCCCGATTCGTAATTATTGGAGTTCTTTTGTTTTTCGAAAAATTGTCATAACCCCCATATTTTAAGGACTATTGAAAAAAAAATTTCAAAATTACCTTTCGGCTCTCTGAAACAATTTACAATTATTTTATATTTTTTCGAATGATAAAATGGCGATCGATCAAAAATTTCAAAACAAGATTTTTTCACAAAAAGTTCAGAAAATAAAAGCTAAGAATCTATTCTTCGACAGTAAATTTGACGTTTTTCACAAATTAAATTAACGAACATGATTTGTTTAAATTATTAAAATATCTTTCAGAACTCATATTATTAATTGTTTTTGTTATTTCAAAAAATATGTCATTGTATCCCCTGAAGAAGGCACCAGTTTATGGTGCCGAAACGTTGGGTTAAAATAATAAATTACAGAACTTAAACTAAAAAAAAGGTAGTATTTTTCCAATTAATATTTGTTTAATTAGTGAATTATTAATTCCTAAAATCTTAAGGACGTTATTTAGTGCATATAAATTTAGGATTTAGATATTAGGGTGAGAAAAGTGCAACATTGGACACAGCCAAAGACAGTTATTTGCCTGTTTACAATTTGCGAACAAGAAAATGTAGGTAAACAAACAAATGTCAGAGGATCACATAATAATTAACATAAACTCAGTAAATCATGATCATCATAATCGTTACGGTTTAGGCTAGTTAGCCTGTTCCGTATCTTAGAGCATTGAATTATTGGTTCTTCCAACTTTTCCGTGGTGGGCCGATTTTTCTTCTTCCTTTTGGTTTGTAGTATAATAGCTGGCATGGTATCTCTTATGGTCCATTCTTTCGACGTGGTTTTTCCATTCTTCTCAGTGAATAAAATATCAAATACAAAATACACGCGCGTAGTAAGCTACTCGCGCAACTCCATATATTTAATGTAAAATGAAGTTTTCAAGGACGTTTCTTGACATGAAAAGAATTTCAATTTTCTAACATCAAATTATGAATGAAAACTTTTTCCTAGACTTGTTTTATTGTATTTTCCTACGATATGAAGATGTAAACTATAGAAAAAAGCAGGGCATCGAACCCGCCAAAAACTGGGTTCGGTTTAGGTTCAGGTTAATTTGTTTCTTAAAAGATGGGTTCGGGTGCGGTTCTGGTTCAAGCATTAATAAAATTTGCGGTTTTGTTCGCGGTTCAGGTTCGAAATAATGTAAAATGAGAGCCGGAATTTACGCAAAACGCAACAAGAAATGAACACAATTTTCACGAAAAGTAAGCCCAGACATCAACGCAGACGCCTAAGACGTCGATTATCTGTTGTATTTACTTTTCGAACTAAAAATTAACCTGAACCGGAGTTGAACTCCGAACCTGAATTTTAATACCCGGTTCGGTTTCGACATAGGTTCAATTAAAAATGTATCTCAGGTTTGGTTCCGGTTTGGGTTCGGTTCAGGTTCGAATTCGATACCCTGGAAAAAAGTTACTATTTTGTATAAATTTCATAACGCTAAAATACCCCATTGACAGTTTCTGAATTAAAATTGACCATTTTAAATTACAAGTGACACTTACAGAAATAAATTTGTCCAGTTGGAAAAGATGTAGTTAGTAAAGTATTTATTTTCCAATCAGCTGCAAATAAATCTTTTATTTTCCTTTTTAGATGTCCTCTTTACAGCGACACTCACAAATTACATATGGATGCAATAAAACAAAGCGCAGAATCCGCAATGAAAGAGCTAGGTGTAAATAGCACGAATGAGTTAAAAATTGATCCAACTATAGATTTAGAGCAACATTACAGAAGACTTGCGGAACAAAACCCCGCCATTCCAAATGTTCCAATGGTGTTTCCGAATATAAATAATGTAATACCTCGATAAAAATTTGTGCCTCCAAAGATATGTAAATATGCGTATATATAAGCTAAGTATAAAAATAATTCCATATGTTTTTCTCAAACTTTAGTTTTTTTATCTACTTATTTAAGTTATGTTACCGTTAAAAATATATCGAAATCTTATTTATAATAGCAAAGAAATATTTTGAAAGCTTTGTAAAACATGTTAATATTTTATCATTATTTTAAAAAAAAGGAATAATCCTTATTTTTATATGGTAAGTTTATTTTTTATAAATTACTGTTGTTACGTATTTTGAAATAATAAAGAATTTTCATGTACCTCGTGATATTTATTTCGTTACATATTTATTTTAAAATATATGAATAATATGTATAAATAAGAAGAATATAGAAAACCATTAATGGGATGTTGTACTATAAAAGAATTCAAGTATAGAACTAATTAATATTTACACTAAAATTAATAGAACAATGACAGGCATTGCCAGATTTATCTTGAAAACATGAACGCTTTGTAGCCTATTTTCTTCAATTGATGCCAGAGAAAAGTGAATATGGACATCGACATAGCCAACCAATTGATTTATGTTACACAACTAATTGGAGGGACCGTGCGTTCAAATTTCATCATGCTTCATCATTACTTTAATTCTGCCGTCCATCATACAAGTACAACTGTTCTGTCAGTTGTAAGCAGTCAGGAGGGGGGTCAGCCCCTCCCTGTAACTTTTAAAGCCATCTTGAGCAAAATAAAACATTCTACATAACTTTTACTATCTTAACAGAACAAATTCTTATTTTTTAAATTTAAGAAATTATTGAAAATTATGAAGTGATTTTTCCTAATTACGTACCTACTTTTACCAACTGCCCTGGTGTACATTAGAAATTAAATTTTGTAGTAAATTCTTGTCTATATAATAAAATCAAATTTAAAAAAATGAAAATAGCACTACTTCGGAAGTACATCTCTGTTCTGTTCAACGAAGTCAAGATACAAATTGTCGTTTATGAATTTAGATAATTTATTACAGGGCAGATATGCTGTTTTTTTGAAAATTATATATATTGTTCTTTTCAAAATATGTATTCTAAATACAACATACGAAAGTGTATATTTAATTTTTAACGCGTACTATACCCCATACTTTATCATTCACGTGATAAATTTTTTGATCAATAGAATCTTTTCAATTCAACAATTATTTTTATTTAGCGGTTATAGTTTTTTTTAATTAATGTTCTTAATAAAAATAAATTTGTAGATGCACACTAATTTTAAAAATTATATATTTACATTGCTCTAATGAGAACTGATAACACTGATTCTCACGATTTTCTTATGAGTTAAGCGAAATTGGATCCCAAAATAAAATGTAGTATAATTCTGTTACTCATTACATAACTTGCATGAGTTGCATACACGATTTTTTCTACAACTATTCATAAAAAAATTTAATTTATAATACCCCTATAAGGGTATTTTAAATTCAGTGATAATTAAAAAAATTAACTATAAAGTTATAAAATAGTTATAAATTTAATCTATATCATAATGAAAAGAAAATTTGTAACAATGATAATCTGTATCATAGTGAAAATCTAAATCATAATGAGTATCATTCAAATACAGTGACACATAGTTATTGACGTTTATAAATAATTTTGAAAACCAGAGAAAAAAAAGACAAATTATGAAATTCCTTTTTAAAATTGTGAAAAAACTAAACTTGCCGTCAAATGAATATGGATTGATGCTCATTTTTTCCCTTCTCCGCACCCTCTCCCTTGCCCATCGGTGTTGCCGCTACTTCTTGACGGCAACTATAGAAATATAATAAAAAAATCAAAAACAGTTTATTTATAATTTTTAATTCTAAATAACTTTACAGTCTACAGGTTTTACCGTAAAATAAATAGGAAAGCAGGAAATTGCGTACAACTAAAATCCCATATTAAAGCCCTATGTTCACCCTAACTGCCACCACCCTGTATGTTTTATTGTCGAGAGATTTCTTGCAAGACTACAGTTTTTATGTTATATCTTAAATTACATAAATTAAATCATTTGTCTCTTATTTATGCAGTAGTTTGACATTGTTTCTTAAATTGTTCTTAAACTTGTTAATCTAAATTTCAAACAAATGTTGAATCTAAAATAGTAAAACAAATCTATGATAAAGTAAATTTTAACTTCATTATATGACTATCACGTATAAAACGAATATACAATAAACGGATGCTACTTAAATTTCAACAGCTTCTCCATTTAAAGAAATTATAAATAAATACAATATTAATGATACAATTTATGTCCTTCCTTTTCTAAGTACTCATTAATGAAGTCAATTCCAAGGACTATGACCTCAAGTACACGTGCACCTGTTTATTTACGAAATAAGTACCCCTATTCGGCGCTACTGACTACATGAACTAATAAAAATCGTATCGTAACAGCAACTGACAGCAACCTTGCTACTTTGTTGTAGGCTAGACTCAGTAGCAGCTACATAAGCATTTTGTTTGTTTGATGATAAATTAGTTTGATAATAATTGTTTCAGTGATTAATAATATACACGTGTTTTAAACGAAGATATGTTGTCATTGAGTTCCATTTT
Organism: Ophonus ardosiacus; assembly: GCA_943142095.1. NCBI lineage: Eukaryota > Metazoa > Arthropoda > Insecta > Coleoptera > Carabidae > Ophonus > Ophonus ardosiacus. Next base: position 47,830,509 of record OW964826.1, on the reverse strand, counting down.
TTTCTATATTTGAAAATACTGTATATTTATTGAAAATCTGCTACTAAACCAAAAATTAGTGGTAGTTCATAACAGTGTTTTGTTTTGGTGACATAACAAGTAAGGATATATTAAGTTCTTTTTTTCATTTGTTTTTATGTAAATAATAATTAAACTGTCTCTAACCTCATTTGTTTATCAGAATAATACATTTACATTGCTACAATGTAATTACATTGTAGATTTTTAGATTAATCGGTTTATTTATACTTTCGCCCTTGGAATATCTATTTATGTAATTTGTATCAATTCCAAATTTGAGTAAAAAAAATAGCAGTGGCAGCGCCGGAATAAAATACAGTGCTTGTTGTCATTAATATTAACTTGATTCGCCCAAATGATTGAATTCAAACCAACAAAATTAATTTGTTTTACACGGAACTTGTGTAATTTGCATTTTAAAATTAAGCAATATAAAAGTTGACCGCCTGTAAATAAACTAGCCAATATCTCCCTTACGGCCCGTTTCATAATAAATATAAAGTCACTTTATTTTTAAAGTTTGGTCTAAAAGTGATAAAAGCATTTCATAATTTCATTTTAAGTTAAAGTTGTCAGTTTAAAGTCCTTTAAAATAAAGTCATCTGACAATTATGAAACGCTATTTTCACTTTTAGATGAAACTTTAAAAGTAAAGCTACTTTATATTTATTATGAAACCGGCCGTTAGTATAACTTTAAACATAAACGATTTGAACTATATGACATAAATTATAGTATATTAACTTCTCTATACAATTTCGGAAGTAGCCAAATATAATTACTTCCTGTTTCAAGTAATTGATAACAACTTTTAATTTTTAAATAGAATATTCTACATATATTTTTAATCAAAGTTAAAAAGTACATGAAATTTGCAATCTAATAATATAAAAATAATGGCTGCGCTTCTAGCATGAACAATTGATTAAGGGTCATTAGCGAGCAGTTGACTAGCATTGTTTTATCTCTGTCAATCGTTTATTTATTTTGGAGAAAAATACTTCAAATAAAAGATGCGTACAATTAATTTTTCTACAACTGTTATTTAAATTATTTTTCTCTAAAATAATCCATAAACGATTGACAGAGATAAAACAGTGCTAGTTAATTGCTCGCTAATCATTTAATCAGTTGTTCATACTACCAGCCAATCTGATTAAAAATACAATGGGGAAGATTAAAATATTACATTTTTAAATTTGAATAAATATGTAGGTGTTCCATTTAAAATTAAAGTAGCTATCAATTACTTGAAAACCTGAAGTAATAACACTGAAAAATCGAATTATGTGCATATTAATCCAGACAATAACTGCAATCAGTTAAAACTGTGTTATACTCGTGATAACCACGTAAATATGCGCTTTGCTGTGCAAAACGTAACTATTCGCTGTTTTTGATATCGGTTTCTGCACTTGATAAAAATAAGCACTCTTGATAAATTTAGGCTCATGTTAAACCGTAATAAATAATCTTTCAAACAGCATAAGTTTTATTTTGATCTAAGGTCTACTTTCTAAAAAAAATTAAATTCAAAACTACGAAGTGGTCAATTTCTATACACGTAAGTGTACTATAATTTATGTTTTGTAATTGGAATAATACTACCTTTTTAGTTTAAGTTCTGTATATATTTATTTATTTATTTATTTATTATTAAAACCCAACGTTTCGGCACCATTAACTGGTGCTTTCTTCAGAGGAAATTGACATAAAAATGTAGTTAAAAGTAATAGGTACTTACTAAGAGAGATATTATTTGCTGATTTATTTATAGACGGATATCTTATATTTTTTTAAATTCTGAACACTAACTTATAAAATCTGTGTAAAGCTAAATAATTTTTTATTTATATATAGTTGTTGCATCAACATTTTTATTATGTGTAAAACAAATAGTACCTAAATTGAAATTGTTCACCTGAAATTGAACACTTATTTTAATCAAATTTTTATGTAATACAAATCACAAGTTTAACAACAAAACAAGTGCAAGTGTACTACAAATTTAGCTGTATATTTAAAACCTTTTGCAGTAAATATGAATTATGAATTTAAAATTATTTTCATGTAAACATGTCTGACGAATAATAAATAAATGTATGCAAATTTCTTTTCATGAATATTTAAAAAATGTACAGGTGACATTTATTTGCAAAAAAAATATTTATTTTTACTTTAAAACTAGATATTTTGCTTAGATATTCACTTACTACTTAACTGTATTCAGTTAATTTAACAAGAGTATTAAAAGTTGTTAAATTTAACTTTAGTAAACAAAAAAATATCGTTCTTAACACTTGTTTCATAAATAACTATTTAAGGGAATATATTGTTAATATTAACGATGATGATTTGAGCATGGCATCCATTAGTTGATATGAAGAGTTAATAGTCGGAATTTGGACACGGAATTTGAATAAAACTACATTTTCAATTCCTCAACGTTTCGCTCTAATTTAGAGCATTATCAAGAGTTACATATTAAAATTTACAAAATACAATTAATATTATGAATTACATTAAACACTTTGACCGGTAGTATTTACTCAAAATTTTAGTCACCCTGACTTACTAATTACCATGACTACAATTTAGAAATACATTGGGCTGATTAAAAAACAGCTGAATTTGTTACTTTAGTCAACGCTTAATCACCCCTGTTTAAGAGTAAATACTACCGGTCTTTGTTTTTACATACCGTTGAGTTGAAATTAAGTTGAGGAATTGAAAATTTGTGGTTTTGTTCAAATTCCCTGCCCAAATTCCGACTATCAACTCTTCATGGGTTCTGTGAAGACATCACAACTCACACAACTACACAAGATCCAAATGAAACAGGTTGTTTTGACATACGAGGATAGGTCTTCATAAATCCTTTCTGTAATTTAAATTTTCTTAGTTTTTGTTAAAATACAATATAATAATAATAATTTGTTATTTTTATATATTAGAATCAAATTTTGGGATATGTTTCATGCAGTTCTGCTTGGATTCATTGTTGATTGTTTGGAAACAATTTAATGACCATATTTTATCATTTGACGAAATGTCCAACAGTAAAACACAATTTTACTTCATATTTCTTTCTTTTTTGCCGTTTTTGTGAATAGGGTTTTTTCATTTTTCAGTGATATTTAAATGTATAATAGTAAGCAGTTACACTAAACATAATTTTGCTAGTCATGTTTTGTTCTTTGAACTTCCGACTATCAACTATTAACAATGTTGGATGTATAATACTATTAATATTTTTCGTTATTATATGTAATACTTTTTTTGTTTTAGATATGACTTATACATTAAAAGCAGGATTGAATGTAATTCGCATTCTGTCATCACATGGTGATATAAAAAATCAGGTAATATTTTACCTGTAAATGGAAGATGCATTTATTCAAGAAAGGCTAATTATTGTCAAGTAATGTAAAAAATTATTTTTGCAAATGATATATTTTATAATTCCCTAGGCATTTTGTAATGTGTTTAAATTTTATAATTTATTGCACTATGCAATAAAGAAAATTCTACTTTGAATATGTTATAATAAATTTGAGTTAATTTATTTATTAGAATAAATTTTCGTTGAATTTTTTTTATTAAAATATTAAATAATTCACAATGAGGTATTCTAATGAAATTATTTTTTTTGTGAAACTTCCATAAATTTTAAATACAAATGTGAAATTTTTAATTTTTTTTTTGTATCAATTTCACAAGATATACAGTGTGTCCCGTTTAGAGGTGCCACCATTGGGATCTCGAGAACTATAAGAGATACGATGTCGGTTAAATGGAACTTTTTGTGTGCCTTTGGGATTCCATCTCAGATATGCTTTTATTTTTCCAAAAATTCTCATAGGGCAGTAGATAATGACGAAAAACTGAATATTGTTGATTTTTTCTTTTTCAAATAACTTCTAAACTATTAGTAATTGAGAAAAACGTTTCAAATACAAAAGATAGATATTTTTATTAACTAACCAGTGGCGTACGAAATAAATTTTTATATCCGTAAATTTTCGAGATATAACACAAACTTATATTTTTTTAAATAGAACCCATATCTGATTTTAGTCTCAAAAAAATCATTATTTTTTTCTCTTTTCAACGATGTAAATGTTATTATGTTTTATATTTATTTTGCCTTCAAATTTATTATTTTTTCCTTATGTTGTATTAAATTTATAATTATTTTGAAAATATTGGTAGATTTCTATTTAGAAATACTCCTTGTATTTAAATAATTTATTTCGTTAAAAATTTTACTCAAAACTCGTATCAAACTAATTTTTATAATATTTTGTATCTGGTCGCCCTTGGCACATTAGTGTAATTTGTAATTATGAGTCTAGAATGAAAATATTAAGTAATAAAGGCATAAAACAAATTATCTCAATCAAATACAATATAATTAATAAAAATAATAATGTTTTTTGGGAAATAATAAGAAAGTTCAGGAAAATAAAGAGAAAAATTAAATTTTAGGAGCAAAACAAATATAAAATATAATAACCTTTACATCATTGAAAAGAGAAAAAAATAATGATTTTTTTGAGACTGAAATCAGATATGGGTTTCATTTAAAAAAATATAAGTTTGTGTTATATCTTGAAAATTTACGGATATAAATTTTTTTTTCATACGCCACTGGTTAGCTAATAAAAATATCTATCTTTTATATTTAAAACGTTTTTCTTAATTACTAATAGTTTACACGTTATTTGAAAAAGAAAAAATCAACAATATTCAGTTTTTCGTCATTATCTAGTGCCCTATGAGAATTTTTGGAAAAACAAAGGCACATCTGAGATGGCCAAAGGCGTACAAAAAGTTCCATTAAACCGACATCGTATGTCTTATAGTTCTCAAGATCCCAGTGGTGGCACCTCTAAATGGGACACACTGTATATGAATTACGTTTAAAATTTTGATGTTCATTCGTTTCATGACGTCATAACGTAAAAAAGTGAAATCAGCAGTGCGTAGCGGTCGTATATCAAAACACACAGCTGTCAGTCGTACCGTAAAATATTTTCATTTAATACGAACGTTGTTAATAATAAATTGTCTATATAATTAAGTTAAATTTAATTTAAAACTTGTAAAAACTCTAAACAACTAACATACATATCAAAACTAGCAAGAATCACAAACAAAGATCAGCTGAGTGGGCGCACTGCTTTTCTTACGTCATAAATGAATGGACGTCACACATCACGTACAATCTTTCCGCGCTAAAATTAAATACATGGCAAAACATATTAAATAAAACAATTTTGAGTTTATTTATCAGAATTCGGTCTTTTTTCAGCATAATAATATTTTTTTTCTTTTAAATTTTACTGTATTTCATTTTAAATAAGAAAATTTTGCTCTGATTGGTTAAAATACTAACCTAGTTAAAAAAAAAAGCGAAATAAATATCACTTGTCAATTATCAAATAAAATCTAAAGAATGAAGTGATATTTAACTATATGATTTGAAGTAATTTTTAATATTAAGGACTCGTACATTTTACAGATAATTTTTTTTTTATTATTGGCAAAGTTTGGTTTCACGAATTTAAATTATTTTTAATGCATATAAAAACGGTCGGCACTCTTCTATTTTCTTACGTGAAATAAAGTATACTTTAGATTTTAGAATACCCCATTTTCATATCTCTCATAAATTTTTATATAAATAAAATTAGTTCAGATATTTAATGCTAAACTTTATTTTAGGGATTTCGTATAACATTAACAAACATGCGAAGCTTATCTACTCAACAAATAACGAAATATATTTACTTAATTAGTGATGAAAAAAGAAAATTCGATAAAGATAATTTCATGGTCCCAGTGGATACCGAAAGACCATTAGTAGTTCTGCTTACATGGCTTTTAGCAAAACAAAAACATATTAATAAATTTAACAAAATTTATGTCGATCAGGGATTCGATGTTTTGAATGTCTCTATAGCCCCATGGCAACTTCTCTGGCCCACTAGAGGAACTCAAGTAAGGAAATAACATTAAACGAATTTATGCCTGATTTGACCATTGCCGAATAAATTCACCAAAAGTTATATTTTATTCATCGATTGCTCAAAGTTCTTTTCACCAACCAAAATCGTTGAATAGATAATAATTGCAGTTGGTGAAACAAGTAATATATTATAGTTTAATTCATTTATTCAACGAATAGGTTAACTGTTGAATAAAATGTTTATTCGCAATGGTGAAACCGGGCATTATAGTAATTGTAGAATTCAATAGTTCGCATCTACATACATAATAATATAAAGTTCTTAAAATCCATTAAAATATTTTTGAAAATATTTATAATATCAAAACTGTTATATCTGTGCGCTCTAGAAAATCCTTGAAAGCTGTGACGTGGCTGTGACCTATAGCTACTAGATAAATCACAGGTGGCTTGTTCGCCATTTTGGAACCCAGGGGTGGGATCCCAAGGAACCGCTATGATAGCGTAGCAAAAAATATCCCTTACGTTTCACCTCCCTTTCCCAATCAACTTCTACGTTATTAGCCTATGTCATTTAATACAGTGTTGCAATGGGGAAGTTTAGCGATTTTTTTTATACCGTGGGAAATGACTTGAAAAATGATGTAACATGTTTTATTTTTTTCAAAAATGCCCAGATTTTCCGGACAAGCCGATTTTAAGCTGTGATGACGTCGGTAGAGGCTTGGCGCAACGTATGTCGACTTATACACTGACGCACGCGGTTGCGGGTACCAGTCAGTTGAGACTGAGGTGTTGTTACGACCTTAGACCAGGAATAGAGGGGAAACAGGGCATTCTATGTATTTCGCCGTAAGAAGACTTTGCAAATCATCATAGCGACTTTCGACCTTATTGAAATGTCAAACTCAGCTGCAGTCGCCCAATTGACCAGATGTGTTACATATGTGTGCAGTTGAACGAATAAGTTTTCAAAATCAACAAGCGTCACCCAACGTTATCAATCATTATTTTGACTTCTGACGTTCTTGAATACATACGTCTTTAGTTTGATTCATAGTTTTCTTAGTTTTAAATTGTTTTATTTATGTTACGGATAATCAAGTGTTTATTTAGATTTGGTCAACCGTAACATAACAATATTTAACTGGTCGACTAGCGATTCCAGCTGATTCAATAAGGGTCAAAATCGCAGAGATGATTTGGAAATATACGCGTGAATATGCCTTGTCTCCCCTCTATTCCTGGTCTAAGGTTACGACCTACGTTCAAGTGGTTCGATTTCACCGTTCTGTCTGAGTTTGCGCATAACTGACTTGTGACGTACTTACAATTTACCAAAAAAAAATTATTATAAATAAATGGAGCAGTAATTTTAATTTTTAATTTCAATTTCAGCAGTCATTTGTGTTATATTTGTGAGAAAATAGTATGTTATGTAGAATTTTTACCATGCTAAACTTCCCCATTTCATGGTTGTAATTGCTTTGTAATTATTTTATAAAAGCTTCTATAATAAAATCCACTTTTATTAATTAAGGGTCATTTGGGTTCCAATATGGACGACGAGTCAGCTAGGTATCTTGTAGTTGCTTTAAGACCAGTGACAGTGACATATATAAAAAAAGATGAAAAACGAGAAAGATAGCAAGTGTTCTAACTTGTATGAAAAAGAAGGAAATTCCTTAATGACTCCATTGCTTAATAATTGCGATTTATATTTTAGGTTGTGGGTAGCGATATCGTAAAGTTTCTGGATACTAATCGTAGCTATTCACCTTTGTTACTTCACGGTTTTTCTGTGGGTGGTTATGTTTGGGGCGAAGCCCTGGTGAAATTAACAGACGAGCAAGCTCGCTACCAAAATGTTATTGACAGAATCTGTGGACAGATCTGGGATAGTGCAGCTGATATTACTGAAATACCTGTTGGTTTCCCAAAAGCTGTTTTTCCTCACAATGCTATGCTGGAAAATGCTTTCAGGCAATATATTCAGTAAGTAAAAATTGACTTTTTGGATTTACTTTTTATATATTTTGAGGACAGAAAATTTGTATTTGTAAATAATATAATATACAGTGTGTCCCATTTAGAGGTGCCACCATTGGGCTCTCGAGAACTGTAAGAGATACGATGTCGGTTAAATGGAACTTTTTGTGCGCCTTTGGGAGGCCATCTCAGATGTGCTTTTGTTTTTCCAAAAATTCTCATAGGGCACTAGATAATGACGAAAAACTGAATATTGTTGATTTTTTCTTTTTCAAATAACTTCTAAACTATCAGTAATAGAGAAAAACGTTTCAAATATAAAAGATAGATATTATTATTAACTAACCAGTGGCGTACGAAATAAATTTTTATATCCGTAAATTTTCGAGATATAACACAAACTTATATTTTTTTAAATGGAACCCATATCTGATTTCAGCCTCAAAAAAATCATTATTTTTTTCTCTTTTCAATGATGTAAGGGTTATTATGTTTTATATTTGTTTTACTCCTAAAATTGAATTTTTCTCTTTATTTTCCTGAACTTTCTTATTATTTCCCAAAAAAACATTTTTATTTTTATTAATTATATTGTATTTGATCGAAATAATTTGTTTTACGCCTTTATTATTTAATATTTTTATTCTAGACTCATAATTACAAATTACACTATAATGTGCCAAGGGCGACCAATATAAAATATTATAAAAATTAGTTTGATACGAGTTTTGAACAAAATTTTCTAACGAAATAAATTATTTAAATACAAGGAGTATTTCTAAATAGAAATCTACCAATATTTTCAAAATAATTATAAATTTAATACAAAATAAGGAAAAAATAATAATTTTGAAGGCAAAACAAATATAAAACATAATAACCCTTACATCATTGAAAAGAGAAAAAAATAATGATTTTTTTGAGACTGAAATCAGATATGGGTTCCATTTAAAAAAATATAAGTTTGTGTTATATCTCGAAAATTTACGGATATAAAAATTTATTTCGTACGCCACTGGTTAGATAATAAAAATATCTATCTTTTATATTTGAAACGGTTTTCTCAATTACTGATAGTTTAGAAGTTATTTGAAAAAGAAAAAATCAACAATATTCAGTTTTTCGTTATTATCTAGTGCCCTATGAGAATTTTTGGAAAAACAAAAGCACATCTGAGATGGCCACTCAAAGGCGCACAAAAAGTTCCATTTAACCGACATCGTACCTCTTATAGTTCTCGAGATCCCAATGGTGGCACTTCTAAATGGGACACACTGTATAATACGTAGACTATTCAAAAAAATTGTTCGTAAATAATTAATTTATTTGAAATCGCCACGAAAGTTCAAAAATCGGCACTAAATTAATCCATTATACAACGACGATTTCACGCAAATGCAGTGTTGCCATCCTTATAGTAATTATTGTACATTTAAGATAATTTGGATAGGTGTACGGTATACAGTAGTAAATATGTACGTAAAAAAAAATTGTGCTAGAAGAACGAATTAAATAATTCCGGAGGTCCGCAACATAAGTTCGTTTGTTTGACTGACGGATTTGTCAACATAACCTATAAAAATAAATATCCCTTTCATTTTCACAAATTTTCAATTACAAGTAAAGTTTAATGTGCACCTCATGATTTATTTTCCTCTGCCTTGCGATCTCGGCAACTAAATTTCATATTGTGTTATAAAGATATTAAACTTCAGTACCTTGATACATAAATAATCATTAATTAATTAATAAAAACGTTTTTATTTCAGATACCATATGAAAACTTTCCACAGAGTAGCAACTCGCCATTATATCAGAGCTAGTCAGGTATTCCATACTAATGTAGTCAGAGCTCCAGCTTTGTTTTTCTTAAGCAAGACAGATCCTGTTGGAGCATTTTCATCCAATAAAAGAGTCAAAGATTCTTGGGTATCTTTAGGAATGGATGTATGTTAATTTTTATATAATTTTAGTATATATTCAAAATAATAGTAGTTTATATATCAAGGGAGTAAAGTTCGTCATTATTTGTAGAGAGCGAAGATTGAATCCTGAGGGCGTAGTATTATTGTCTAAAATTAATAGACAATTTTTGCGCAATGAAAAACTTTTTGGTTACATTATTTACAAAAAATTGTAACGTATTAAGAAATTTAACTGTATTAACAATTGTTTGGTACTTTAGATAGGAAACAGTCCTATCAGACTGTAAATATTTTTATTTTTTATCATATTTGAAATTAAAGCAATGTTTTCTAAAAAAATCTGTGATTAGATAATTAGCCATAATATTATTGTAATTAAAATATCTATTTATTGTTATCGGTTTGTGATTTTTTTGAGATGACTGGACTTCTGAGAAAGAGTCCAAAGGCAAATGATACATATTTACTTGCGTAATCAGGGAAGGTTACTAATGATCGTTTAATTTATAGAAACTAGTTTTTTTTTTCATTTAATGACGGTATTATAATCGATAATTTTTGTTTAATTTCCAATTAAAATATTGGTGCAACCGACTATAAGTGTAATTAATTAAATAAATTCGAATTCATTAAATTTATTACGGAAATCGTTTTTATAATCTCACCTTTAAAATAGGAAGTGTCTACTGCACTGTCCAGACGGTGCCGCAAAAAAAAAATAGTAGTGAACGGTCGCACGTGGATCAGACCGAATCTAGCGGACAATTCTAGCGGCCATTTCTCGAATCTACCTAAAAACCACTGTCTACCAATTAGGAATTGTAAGGTATTGTTTTGGTTGGGTTTTTTAAAGAAAGACAAACTTTAACAATACCGTACTGACAATTCATAATTGGTAAACAGCGGTTTTTAGGTTCTGTTTGAGAAGTGGCCGCTCTGCGCATGTGCGACAGTTCATTAATTTTTTTGCGGCTCTGTCTGAACAGTGCAGTAGACACTCCCTTTAAAATATACTACATACATCTGACACTAATGAATGCATTGCACAAAGTGAGAGAGATAGTAAAAATGAGATATTTTCAAAGCGCAGTTGTTTTTCTGCGCATAGAGATGATAAAATAAAATAGTTGTCAGTTTTAAATTCAAAAAGCTTGGTATGAAATCAGATTCCTTAAAATGTTTACAACAGACAAATGCGAATTACTTTACTTCTGTATTAATTTTTAATTAAATTAACAACTTTTTTCTCATTTCTGGGTTCTTCGGAAATCTACGATACGATAATAATTGGGATGACGCATTACAAGAAGCTACGGAACAATATTTTCGAAATAATTTGTATTTAACACATTTTACTTCTATTTGTTCCATAGTTTTGAGATATTTTTTGAACTTATAACATTTCAACATGACAGATAATCCATTGTTGCCAGTTGCGTTTATTATTAAATTTTACTATTGTTTAAAACCTAATTTTGACACAGAATTCATTTTTCTTTATTGGATATATCATATTTAAATTCAAAATTGCAATAATTTATTTGTTTTGGTATTATTAGAATAATTTTTAATTAATACAATCTGATTTAATTATATATAAATTATGTGGCAACAGAGCATCATCTCTACAAAGCTTTACAAAAATATCGCTAGATGACAGACTTAATATGATGTCAGTAAAGTCACTAGATATATAAAGTACCGCAATTGGCCGCCATATTGTGTCGAGCTTCGGCGCCAAATTTAAAATGGATTATCTTGAAACGAGTGCGTTATTACAAATTTATAAAGGTAATTAATTAATGTTGATTTTATGTTCATAATTTTTATAATATGCATACATATAAATACAAAACATAACTTATCGAAATTATAACGAAAATAAAAAATAAGTACAATTAAGGTTAATTTTCTTCAGGTCGTTTGACATGATGACAGCGTTGACGCTAAAGTCCCCAGATATAGTGACTTTTATAGGCACAACCAACTACAACTAGACCCTGATTGGCCTGATTCCGCCATATTGTGTCTAAAAAACGTTGTTCTCTCTCTAGCACATTGGTACAATGAATTGCGGTACTTTATATATCTAGTGACTTTAGATGTCAGAGGGCAATTACTGTGCAATGCATCCATTACTTTGACCCCAACAATAAAAATTATCATTTCACGTTTCTTTTTCGACCACAGGTGTTTTCTATATTCGACCAATATAAGGCTGAAAGCCTTTGTCTCGAATTCTATATGAATGTAATACTTTTAATTTTAAATTAAATGTATTAACAAACTTCATTGTTATTTTTAATTAGATGTAAACGCGTACTGTAAACCAAAGTAGGATTTGTATTGTAATCCCTATTTAGCAAAGCACTAAGAAATACTCTAAAGTAAAATACTGATCCTATTATTCGTTGTTTTTATTTGAAATCAAATTAAGAACTATAGCAACACTACTGTCATCCTAATGATATTCTCAAAATGTTTCATGAAATAGATTGAAAGAAGTTTTAATAAAAATAAATGAAAATATATGCCTAATGCAAATATCCTTAGAATTAACTGTTTGAGAAGCATAACCAGCTCGGGATTATGACGTCTCAAATAATTTGAGACATTCAAAAATTTACTAGTTCGAATTTTAGTATCGCGTTTTCATCAATACTCTTATATTTTTATTAATTATCAAAAAAATCCTTTGCTTTCCTTCAATTTTTAAATTAATTAAATGCAATTTTTCTTTTGCTAATTTTTTATTTTTATTATTATTTCAGGTTACTTGGAAGTGCTGGGATAAGTCACCTCACGTAAGCCACTTCTATTACCATCCAAAAGAATACATGGAAGAACTTTACAAATTTTTGAATAAATTGGAATTAATCCACCATCCAGAGAGAATGCAATCTAAATTATAACGTTTCATTTGATGTTTAAACCTCCAGGTGGTTTTTCTCTAGGTAATCGTATTTTTTTTTTTTTTTTAAAGATACATTGTATTCAAATAATTATTGCAGTATTTTTTGTTGTATATTCATTTTTATTTTTAATATATAAATTAGCATACAGACCAATGCAAGCATGTAATTTTAATTTTTTATAGTTTAGTGTGATAATAAAAACTAATGTGTGAATAATATACGTATTTGTATAATTTTAATAAATATAAATATATTACTGCTTAATACCCTAATGTTGTATGAGCATTTTTTTTTTATTCGCAAATTTCGATATAACAAAAAATAAATAAATATATCATCACAGTATATTAACCAATTTCTAGGTGTGTCAATCTGCTTTATCACAGGACCCCATAATGATATATCAATTTTTTTACTTCCCGCCATACGGTAGGTAATGTTTTCGGTCCAAAAAGTCGATAGTGAGTTTTCAGTGAATAAGCACGAATTAGGGTCCCCACAAAACGTTTTTGCTATTTTTACAATGACGTCTGTCTCATGTCTGTTTGTGTGTGTAACAATTTTTCTTCCACGATAACACATATCAAACTTCCAAAACTTTCTGTATTCCATATTTAAGTTTTCTGCTTTAATATAAAAAAATTATTAGATTTTGGGTAAAATTGCATAACCCATAACAGTTTTTAATGAAACACTATATTAAAATATAATCCAAAACTTTTCTAATTTAGTATTTAAGACTTTTATATCAAGGGGAACAACATATTAGATTTTTGCTAAAATGTAAAACTGGAAGTGATACTTTATTAGAAGCTCTGAACAGATTTTCGTGAAAAATGCATTATGATATAATCCAAAATTTTTCAAATTGCATATTTAAGGCTTTTGTATTAATGAGAACGAGATTAATTTTTTTCTAAAATTGATAAACCGGAAGTGGTACTTTACTGGAAGCTCTAAACAGATTTTCTTGAAAAGTATATTAAAATATGATACTTCTCAAATTTGGTATTTAAAACTCGTATTTTAACTATACAGTAGAACCTTAATAAGTTTAACTGTGCCGCGGATTATTAATGCATCCATAAAATTCGTCAATCGTTCAACCGATTATTCGTTAAGAATAAAAAGTGTACGTGATCGTGATACTCTGTTGTGAATCTGAAAGAGTATTTAGCTATTTTACCAAATCGTTCCATTCTGTTCTATTTCATTTTAAAAAATTTATATGATGTACTATGTATGTACTTATAAAGAGTAATTCATTTTTATTTTCATCTATGTAACTTTTTTTAATCCGTCAGATTCTCGGTAACCGAAAGTGGTACTTAATTTAGAGCTCTTAATTGATTTTCGAGAATAAATAATAAAATATCCAAAATTTCGTATTATAGACTTTTTTATTTATTGGAACAACAAATTAGATTTTGTTTACAACCGATTAACCGGAAGTGATAGTGATGCTATTTTAAACATGGAATTGGCGGCAGGTCACGTACTGGCCACATCAAATTTTTTTGTAATTGAAATAATGAATCCAGTAATAATTTTTACAATGTGATCAACAGTTCTGCTGGTTTATTAACCACTATCCTGGTAAAAAATGACATGCTATAACCTGGTTATAAATATAGTGCACTGACTTTTAGATACAGTTCATAACATGTTATTACCAAAAGATTATCCCTAATTTAAATCGATAAAAATATACACAATATCCGACACGTACCTACTCTAATATTTTTAAACAAATAAAATATTCATTGCACAAAACATTGAAAATATATATCAAAAATAAAACTCACAAGACAAAAAAATCTGATGTGGCCAACACAAAACCTCCCGCTATTGAATTTTTATTAATTTAAATACATACTTACGTATTTACTACCGCTGCAAACTGTTCCATTGCAGAAAACTATTGCTTTATTTACTATTTTCTTTTTAAAATGTCACTATTATTAATTTGAAGTGATTAGTTTTTTGACAGTGACATTAACTGTCAGTTACATTCATTTGAAATATGAACTGTGTAACAAACGAATTATTGTGTCTTAGGCTTCGCGACTAATAAAAAAAATTATTTTTAAATTTATGTGTAAATTATATAGAAAAAGTATTAATGTATTCCAGTAGAAAATTCAACAATCTTTAATTTTCATAAGACATAAAATGCGAAAAAATGGCATTTAATGGTATTTTTTGAAGAAAAACCATTATGAGCTTCAGGTAAAGTGTCATTTTCGGTTATCCGATTTACACCAAAATCTAATGGCTTCTATTCATATTAGAATGGGATGGAAATACAAGGTTTCAGAATTTTCTGAATGATAGTATTTGAGTTAGAGTGAAGACAAAATCCCTACACATACACACATACATACACACATACACACACACATATACACATACAGACATCATCGTGAAAATGTTAAAAATGGATTCTAGGGAACTTAAAACGTGGTCATTTACTAAAATCTCGATGTGAGATTTTTAGCACGATCCCTATACCTCCCTTACCAAGGGTAGTGGGAGGTAAAAAATATACATATAAAACTACTTAACTAAATATCATATGTACCGTATTACCCGTAAACTTTTCGTTGTGAGGGATGATGACTGCCTGCATTAAGGGGCATACCAATAGCATTTCTCGTTATTACATTTAAAATACACATTTAAATTATTCATAATGGGTCTGTCTTACAAATGAAATAAGTCTTTCAGGTCATACGGTCCATATGGGTCTTTCGGTTCTTATGGATTCTACAGGTCTTATGGGTGGAGAATCGACTCCGAACCTTATTCGCTGAAATATGGGTGAGCGGGTTGTCTGTTGGATCCATATACCTATTAACTAATATATTGCGGATCCTTTGCTTTTCTTGAAGGAAACACTGTGAAATGGAAATATAATTTCTGCATAAGTCTATCTCACACAAACACCCAACCGCGAATTATGCGCATGCTTGGAAACCTTGATTACTATTGGCTAACGAGGAAATCATGATCACTTTTTGCGAATCACAGAGTTCTGTTTATTAACGACTAGCGCGAGAAATTTTAAATTTAAATTTGAGAAATTAAACAATGTACCTACTATTTATTTTATATGTAAATTCTTGAATATAAATATTAGTAGGTAATAATAAAAAACATTGACATATTCTAGTGCTAAATTTGAATTAAATAATTTACTTTGTTGTACTGTAAAAATAATAGGAATACAATCTGGTCAGGATTAATTTATTTAGGTGACAATAAATTACTGTATGAAACACAAAGCAAATCATTTCGAAGTGCAACTACAAACAGAAATGAAATCAAACGTCAAAGTCAAACCATGTGCTCACTGCATCATCAGGGCAGCGTTCCAAAACCAAGAATACCGAGTTTTGGCGCAGAGTATGATGTGTTGTGTTTTGGAACGAATGAGAGTTTTGTTGAAGTAAAAAATTGAAAATAAATTAAAAATAATTTTAAAAAACTAACAAAACTACTTATAATTACAACATTAATGTCAAGCCCGTATTAAAAGCACACGTTTGTAATAAAAGCGCTTTTATGGAGCACTCTCCTCAATATAATGTGAAAGTACGCGCCATAAAAATGTTTTTATTATAAAAGTATGCTCGTAATACACGCCAACCTATTTACTTTTGTTTATTTTCAACAAAAGCATGTTTTCTTCCTAAGAAGGCAAATTACTTTCATATGTTGAGAATCGTGAGCATCTACGTTTGAAAATATTGTGGAGTAATTTCTATACCCTCCTCGTTAGTAGAGTAAGTAGAACATCACTTTGGAGTAAACTTTGGTTGTTTTGGAACAGGTTGAGTAAACTGTGAGAGTAAGGTTTTGGAACGCAGCCCAGCTAGCGATGCTGTCAGCGTTAGCCAATAGTAGTCAAGATTTCCGAGCATGCGCGTAATTGCCGGTTGGGTGGACTTATGCAGAAATGATATTTCCATTTCACAGTGTTTCCTTCATCTACTCTTATGAGAAAAATACAAGCATTAGCAATATATTAGTTAATAGGTATATGGTTGGATTTACCGGTATACATAGTCAGAAAAATTGACCCCGTTCGGGTTGAGCTATATAAAAGCGGTTTTTCGCTCATTGTTTGCTTTGTAATATGGGAGATACCAACGGGCCATTATTTGCGCCCCTTTGCTCAGGCATTAAATGGTGAATTGCCTCACGAGCCCGCATGGTGAGAGGGTAATCATGTACTGCATATCAATATGATATTAAGTTGAGTAGTTTTTATCTATATTTTGATTCTTATGATATTTATTTTTGTTGTATATTTTGTGTAATAAACATTGTACCCGATGAAAAATATACCTCTCTATTTCTACTTGTTTAAACAAAGGATATTCCTGTGGTGTACCTGAAATTCAGTGCACTATATCTATAATTAGGTCTTAGGGCTTTATATGAATTTCCATTTATAATTATTGTTTTCTTATAATAACTGAAAGTTGTCCTCACGATTTCATGTTCAATTAAGCCTGAACGAAGTAATTGTCCTTCAAAATGGATTGGATATTGGGACATTAAAGAAATAGAATAATTAAATCAAATGTAATCTACGCCACTGGTTAATTTACTATCATTCCGCCTGTGCGTGTCCAGTACAGTCGTGAGCATAAATCGTAGCATAAATCTTCGCGTGGTATTTGACTTTTTCATTGTCCTGCGAGCGAAGTGTAGGAAACATAACCAAGTAAACTTAACTGCACTGGAATTAGGGTACAAAATACAGTTTGGTCGACGTTACAGCAAGAGCAGGAGATGAGTACTGACAATACAGTAATAGATAAATGATTGAGTTCAGGGCTTTAAACAATTACAGTTCATTTAATTCTTAATAGTTTCGTGTAAGTGCCTCACAAGAGTATTCAGGGAATCAAGTAAGTGATCTATTTTAATATTTATATAATTATTGTCAATTACAAGTACTTTTAAAATACGTGTCCCGACTTTGTGTATGAAGAATTGTTATTGTATAACTTGCAGTTGCGATACACTTGCATACAAATAGCTTGAAGTAATAATTATTTGTCGTGTAATGAAAATGTAATTATTGTTTTTTTGTTTCATTTACAGTTACAGTAATGACTACTTTACGAGTTATATTGTGCTCAGCTCCAAAAAACTTCGGAAATATTGGATTTAGCAGCAATCAACAATTTTATGTAAGTTATTTTATCTTTTTAAGGAAGTAACCCTGAATTATAAATATTATTTGAATGCGTTTACATAAGGCAATGTTAATAGTTTTAGTTCGTGTTATTATATTAATTGTCATTTAATTCTGCTAACGTGGGCATATAATCAAAAGTAGACAATTTTTTTTGAGCCAGGTCCACATTGAAACGAACATTGTTAGCGAAAAATGTTCAGCAACATAGTTCGTGAATGATTGTTGGTAAAAATAGTTAATAACATGATGTCCATCCTATAACAAAATACGTTCGCTCACAGTTTTAAGAAAAGGAAGAAAACTTTTCCTTTTGTTAGATTTGCTTTAAGTTTTTATGAGAATGTCAACATCAAGTTTTTTAAATTTACAACTTTATTTGGCAAATAATAACTATGGATACAATTGTATCAACAATTATTACCATAGAAATTATTCGCAAAATAAAGTTATTAGGAGCTGAATATCTTGGGTCTTAATATATTTAATTAGATCCAGGACATTAATTTAAAGGAAAAGTATTTCTGTAAATGTAAATACTTAATAGGCTCTTCAACCAATTTTTTTTAAATTTATTTTTCGAAAATAGACGTTAATATATAAATATTTTTCATATTTTCATCTGTATTGTGATATAATTAAGCCTGTAATTAATTGGAAAAGATTCTATACAAAATTGAAATTTACGGTGTGACGTCATACCGTCTGGTGACAGAACAACGCCGCCCGTGTAGAATTGCGGAACTATTAATATATTTTATTAATATAATATTAAGAAATAGTGACAGAACAGATGACTAAATGCAAACGCCAATATTATGCGCGCGCAATCTCTCTGTCGCAAGTCGGTATGACGTCACAGTCGAATTGGAGGTAAAAAAAAATCTACTTTTAATAATTAATTACAGGCGTAATATATATTTTTTAAATAAAGTGTTATATTTTTCGCCATTGTTTTTAAGCGTATTATTGAAAATTAGTACCAAATATGTTAAATTTTATTGTGGTTGAAGAGCCTATTATACATTTTATGCTTACAATACATGTTTGAATATCGTAATAATATTTATGCACGGACGTATCATAATTTGACAATTATACATGAATTTCTTTGACATAAACGTTATTTTATAGCCCGCCGGGCTATAATGAAACGTCAAACCAAATTATAACCTACAATATAAACAATTTAAACAGGCAACATGAAAAGTTTTTATTACAAATCGAAAATTTTTATATTCTTTTATGAAAAATGAAAATTAATTTTGTAATATTTATATGGAAAGCACGGAGATACACAAAATAAAACTCAAATGACAGAACTAATAAACAAACAATAAACTGTTGTTTTCCGCTTTCATAGCAACACTAGATACTGTATGAACGAGGACAAATTCTTTTCGATACAATTTTTCTAACACTCATAATTTGAAAATTTTCGTCCGTGCATAAAGTTTTGTATGTACCACGAGCGTAACTTGCTTTTATGGCCTTTGACGTGTTTTTATCCCTCGGCTTACGCCTCGGGCTCAAAATCCCGCCGCAGGCCATAAAAGCCTCCTTACGCTCTTAATACATAAATAACTATTTTATCTTAGGGCCAGTTTTACAATCTCTGTTTAAAATATTAACTGTCAGTTAAATAAACAAAACTGAAACGAAATGAACTGTCAAATGACAAATTGATCATTCGTATCAAATCCGATTCAATATTGTTTATTTAACTTACAGTTAAAATTCTAACCGGAGCTTGTAAAACTGGCTCTTTGAAGTTTACCGCCTACGGATACGGAACATCAATTTTTGTTAGCGAACATTATTTTATTATTATGGTCACAAAATGGTAGAATGAACTTACTATCATTCGACATAATACTAAAATGTTGGCGGAAATGTTAGCAAACACTGTTAGCTAAGAATATTCGTTTCAATGGGCCACTAATATACACGTGACTCGAGCGACCTTGAAATGCTTGAAATAAACCAGCTGATTTGTGTGCCCTTGTCTCTTTGACTAGACTATTGTCACTTTGGCAAGAACAATGTTTTGACTTATTTTGATTTTGAACCGCGGCCTATAAAAGTTATACGATTCACTTGTTTAAATGAAGCCACAGCTAACTAATGTTGTAATTTGATTTTTTTTGTTTTTTTTTTTTGCAGCAAAATTTGATTTGTGGCATCTCATTTTATTCAAAATTTAACGTAGAATTTAAAAATGTAAAAATATACATATGTTTCATTTAAACAAAGAATGTTATTGCCACTTCCGGTTAAACCGGAAGCTATATAGTTATCATTTATACATAAAAATGATGCCACATATGGTTAAGTTTACGCACATAAATTTTCAATTAGATATATTTATATATAAAGAAATTAAAAGGACACCGGTATAATCCATTCGCTGAGACGAGAGAATAATTCTTGAACAGAGACAAGTCATTCTATTGGTCAAAAGAGGATAATTTTGGAGCCGAATCAATAAATGACTTGTTTCTGTTCAAGAGTTAGTTCCACATTCACTCGTGTCAACGAATGGAATATAGCTCACGTTACAACATAGGGAAGCAAACGCTGCGTAAAAATAAAACAGACAAACACGTTGCTAAAACACTCCTGTGGTTTCTCTTTTCATACTCTGTAATGATTCATCAAATTGGAATGCCATTCTAATGAAAATTTGACTATACAGAGAATTTATTTTAAAATGCAACATTATGGTTCATCACTTCCATGGTTACTCACTATTGTCATAAAATGACAGCAATGCAAAATTTGTCCATTTTAAAATGCAACATTATAAATAGTATTGCAGCACAGGAGATACCTCCAGATCACATCACAAATGGTGTCAATTCTTATTATGACCAACTAGAATATTGCCTCAGTGTGAATGGAGGTATTTTTTAACATTTATTACGTGAAAGATGAATTTTTATAAGCTAAAGTTTGTTAAGATGTGCAACATTCATATTTTGATTTTTTTGTTAATCGTATGTAGGCTAATTTATTGGAAATTAGTTTTGATAATAAAGAACTAGAAATTTTGTATGTTGCATTTTAAAATGGACAAATATTACATTGCTGTCATTTTTTGACAATAGTAAGTAACTATAGAAGTGATTGACCACATGTTGCATGTTAAAATAAATACCCTGTATATTAAACTTGAACGACTTGAACATTATTTAATTTGTTTGTCGTTGATGATTTTATTCATACAAAATTGTTTAATATTTTTACCTCCCGCTACCCTTGGTATGGGAGGTATAGGAATCGTGTTAAAAATCGCATATATTAAGGTCAGAACCAATTTTAACATTTTCACGATGATGTGTTTGTGTGTGTGTATGAATTTTGTTAATGCTACTCAAATACTATCATTCATAAAATTTTAAAACAATGTAGTTCTACCTTATTCTAATATGCAAAGAAGCCAGTCGATATTGGTGTAAATCTATATATTTTACGGATTAATAATCTGTAATATTAATTCTGGAGCCTAGACTTCATACACAACTTCTTGGTTACATACAGTTCAGATCTCGAATGTATGTAACTGATAGATAAATTTCAATGTCAAAAAGCTAATCATCATGTTAATAATGGCAACGTTTTAAAAAGAATTTGTTTGTTGAATTGTGTTAGCCACATCAGATTTTTAAAAATATTATGGTGTTTATTTGTTTTGTTTTTTAAGTAATTATTACAAAAACGTAACGAAACTAGTTTTTATAGTACAAAAAAAGCAAATGACCTCAACTATACCAAAACAAAAACATTAATAGGTACTTAAAATTTTGATGTGAATAGCACATTACCCCGTTATTATAATTTTACAATAATTTGAATAGTATATTTGTACTCTAATATCAATTAATATTCAGTAAAGTTATTTAACACTTAAATAATATAAGAAAGACATTTGATATTTGTTTCATAATTTTAAGAAACATATATTTATATTTCAAAACTCGTATTTTTTAATCTAAAACAATGTTGCAATAAAGCTTATAAAGCATTTACCCTTCAAAATAATCTATTATTTATAATAAAATAATTCACAATAAATTAATATTTAATGCCGTATTATTAGAAGTTCTTAGAACTTTAAATATTTTGTTTGGCAGATTGACAGTAAAACATAACTGGCAGTTTATTTTTAGTAGGAAATTATCAGAAATCACGATATGAAAACCTGATTTTAAAGGTCTTAAAACTTCCTTTATTTATAAAAAATATTTATATTTTTACAAGCACGATCTCTGTATCCCGGGACCGGTAAAGCTGAATGTTTCCATGGCCATCAGTTTGTTTTTTATTTATTTAATTATTTATTTATTATTTATTTATCCAGTGTATTTTTTATTCAAAATTATGAGTACATATTCATTTAAAGTTATCAATCTTATCATTTCAAGAATATCACTAAATGGACTTTAATCCATTGTCTATAAAAATTATTTAATGGTGCATTGCGCATCTTCTTTAAATTAATAATAATCAAAAGTCATGCAAATGTACTTTTAAAAAAAACATAAATATTATCATTTTATGTAATACTATTTATCCTTTGTTTTATATAATAAAATTCTATTTTAATTTCTACACTAGAATATGCTAATGAAAAGAGCAATATATTTTTTAGTTGTATTGTGAAATAATCGAAATTGCGTTTTTTGCATTAAAATTCGCAATTTACAGCAAATTTCAGAGTGCCACTGAATTACTGATGTTTAATTTTTTATTTGACAGATCTCATAATTCTACTCTTGTCAATAAATAATTTTATATAATTATTAAAAGTATAATTAAACATAAAAAGAAAGTACAAAATGTTTTAAGAATGGTATATTATTATAACATTCAAAATTAATTATAATAATAATGTCTAAAGGTAAATGTCAAATAAAAACAAATAAAACATCAGTAATGGGCTACTTGCGTGGTACTGAACAGGGAATACTCGTACTGAAAATCCGATTTTTGTCACTATATACGTAATGTTATATTGAAAACATATATAAAAATATAAATTTTATTTAAAAATAATTGTTTTTTACTAAATTAAGAAAGAAAATTTTCTGTGACGTCTTTATATTGAACCTTAAGAGGGGAAGCGTGTTTAAGAATGTTATCAATAGATGGCATGGCGTGCGAGAAAGTTTTAATTTGAATTTGACATTATTTCATTTTTCTCTCTCTCTGGTCTCTTAAATACATTAATTACTTAATAAATAAACACATAGGTAGTTACTTGTAATTTAAAATATCGATACCAAAAAGATAAACTAAAATACTAACCTCCAAACTATTATTGAAACGTCAAACAAGTGATCTACATTACCCGCACAAACATACCATTACTATGGGACGGCACCACGCTTGGCTTTGCGACTATTCATTGGTGCGGCATAATTCTACGTCATACATGGCGGGAATTCAAATAATCAAATTTCATTATTTTTTTCTGGCTAATTAATAAAAATTTTGTCAAAAGAAAAAATATGGGTAGCAAGTTTTTACCTTCTCTTCAAAAATATTAAATAAAAAAAGGTACGCAAGTAGCCCATTCTATGGCACTCTGAAATATGCTGTAAATTACGAATTTTAATTTGCGTTTTTTTTTTTTTTCATAAAATAAAAAGAAATTGTGATTAATTTTAGACCAATATTGTGTCGTTTTTATTTCTGAACAACTTTTTTATTTACAATTTTTCTCTAAAATTAATAGGTCAGAAACTACAGCAAAATGAAAAAAAAAATACATTGTATTCCCTATATAATGGATTGCAAGTAGACAACCGGTATAAGGTATATTTTATTTAAAGAGATTTTTTTCTATTATGGCAAAATTATTCAAAAAAATATTACATAAATATGAAGTACTAATTATACAATTCGCATTGACTTATAAATTTAATTCTTTATTAACGACAATTGACTTTAATTTCTTATAAAATTTTCATATCATGCGAGATAGCATGAGTACTACGCGTTTATTGTTATACGCCGCTTTTTTATGCTATACATGTAAATGTCATTAATTCTAAAATTATTCATTCCAGGCAAATGTATCATCATCATTCTTTATTCGACACATTTCCACTCTTCGTATTACAAAAAACATAGAACTGATAACGAAAGAGAAATTAAATGCTAAGGTTTCAAATTTAAAGTTATCTGTCCGAGAGGATAAACCTCTTGTTATTTGTATGACATGGCTAATGGCGAAGAGAAAAAATGTGATGAAGTATGCCAACCTTTACTTGGAACAAGGATTTAACGTATTGCACATTACACCGACTCCTTGGCAAGTTTTGTGGCCAACGAAGGGAGTTCAGGTATGTATCTTTTAATTATTCTATTAGTAACAATTCTCGCATATTATCATTCATTGTTCACACTTTAATTAATGTAAAAGTAGCATTTTTCGCTTACATGTAAGAAAAAGGAAAAGGTTGCTTTTCTAAACCAATAATATTCAATCATAGTTTTTCTTTTTCTGTACTATAGGCAATTATCATTAACCTTGATTCTTTTCTACGATTTCATATTAAATATGCATATATAAAACTGCTTGAAATGCCATTTCTAATGGCGTATTCTAATGATCTAAAGCTGCGTCCCTACTGTACCGCGATCGCCGATGTCGCATTTTCATTTTATCTTTAGATTAACCGAATAAAACCGCAATTTCTATTAAACTATCGAACCTCTTGTGCCCATCTTATCATTTTTATTACAAAAGTGCCAAAGAACGATACCTTTATACTAATTCATTGTCGTATGGCCTTGTCTATGGGCAAAAGCCGTCTCAGTGGGAATGCCCCTTAATGTAGTAAAATGGGATCCTATACCATTTTTTTTTTACTTTTTTTTCCGGTAAGAACAGGATAAAATAAGAATTTTAGTGCAAACGCGACTTAAAAAAATTACGTAATGAGCGAGATATGAATTTTTAAAGTTTAAGAATTTGGTGCGTGACGTAGCAGGTACTAACCAGTGATCGATAAACAATGGGACAAACTGTTAGTTATAGAGGGAACAATTTTTTTCATGTTTGCATAGCTGAAATGTTTTTATATAAAAACTATACGTTATATTCATGAAGAAATTATTATTAAGTTTAAATAACATAAATAATAAGCATTTTTTTCATAATAAATTATAGTACATTGAAACAGTTTGACAATATTATCACACAAAGTATGACGACGGATGGCGCTAGTGTTTGCCCGTTTTGAAGTTTCAATATTAATTTAATTAATATTATTATTCATTTAATTAATTATACAAATTGATTTAATTATAAATATATTATTATTCTTAATATTACTAGATGTTATAATTAAACAAATTCATCAAACACAAAATTGTTAAATGTTTTGTTAGGTTATAGGGATTTGCAGCTCAGCGGTACACCGTCTAGCGGGCTATAAGCGAACTAGCCTAACAGAGTAACAAACATTACGCTATCTTACCATCCTTTACACTTTTGCGTGAGACTTGTGAATATTGAATATTTCTGAAGTTAATTACATAAAAATCATGGCAAATAGGTATTGTTGTGTACCGCAGTGTAATTCGTGGGACAAAAGAAACCCTAATTTAAGCTTCCATCACTTTCCCTCGGATAAAGAAACTGTTAAATCTACTTTTGGGGGTTATAAAACACTTAATAGAAAAAAAGCTTGGATTAATAGTTTAAAATAGGGAAAAAAGTAAGTGCCTGTATGGTAGTATGCTCCTTGCATTTCGTAGAAGATGACTTTTTCAAAGATAAGTAAATGATGAGTAATTTTATCGCAAAAATCTTATATAATTTTATTTTAGCAACACCGGTCAGTAAAAGAAGAAAATTAAAAATCACTGCAGTACTTTCGGTAAATTTACCAGTACCTAGTTGAGCATGGAAGCTCAAAATTTACATTGTTGCCGTCTATCTCCCAGACCAACAGGGCCGAACGGCTAACAAGAAGAAATCAGTTGCTGCAATTAAATAACGTTCCAATCATAGAACAATTTTGTGAACATATTGACAGTGAAGAAGGAGATGTACATAACGAAGTAGAATTTGAGGCTGCTACTGCGGTACTATCTTTATTAGATAGTAATCCACAATATAAAGGATCAAAAACAGTTCGTGATTTTGAAGTGCAAGTGAACACTGCAAATAAATTAACTCATTGCCATTTTATAAAAAGTGATACTGCAATGACTAATTTCACGGGTTTAAGTAGCCATCAGATGTTTAATGCCATATTAAGCTATGTAAATTTAGTGTATAAAGATACATGTTTACATAAATTATCAATAAAAGAAAGGATAATATTAACATTTGTCAAGTTAAAATGAAATTTAAGTTATTCTATGTTAGGTTATAATTAACAATAAGCATCGGGGGATACTTAAGCATATAAAAAACCATTAAAAAGTTACTATATAAATATTTGTCATTCAACTCGTTCATAATATAATCCTTAGTAATGTCTCTTAGAGTAGTTCCATAACACGCCGCGGTGGCGCTGGAATCTTAAAAATAAATCCCTATAGAACAACATGACATTTCATATTCTTTTAAAGGTGACCGCTAAAGACGCGCGAATCTCCTTTTAAAATCAGGCGACCAATCAAATTCTTAGAACCTAACGCGTCATACCCAATTAGTAATCAGCTTCAATCGCTTGTAGTTTATGACCTAGTCAATATTTAAAGAAATTTTTTTCACTAATACTCATTAATTTATGTATATTTTCGTCTTCTTATTTAAGATAGTTAAAATATGACTATGGTATAGGACCCCATTTAAGGTAAAAAAAAATGTCAATATCTTTATTGATTATGCTAAATAATAACCGAATAGTGTAAAAAAATCAAAATTTATTTTTATACTAGCGTTTTATAACAACAATTTTTTTATTGTCATTTTCGTTGTTTAAATGCTTAAAAGTAAAGTGCTTAAAAATTGACAATTTAATGCGTAAAAGTGGCAGTTTAATGCGTAAAAGTGACAGTTTAATGCGTAAAAGTGACAGTTTAATGCGGAAAATGTTACTTTTAAACACTAGTGTTTAAAAGTATTTCATTTAGCAACGAATAGATGAACCTGACGTCTCCCTACTTTTTAATTTTGAAAAATTCAAAATGTTGGTATTTGAGAATTAATGATCTGTTTTAAAATGTTAATATAAAAAACCTTGTATGTAATACATTGCGAAATAAGTGTTTTATGCATTTGATGAGTTGTAAAACTCGCTTAATCTCGTGCGTACAAATTTAAGTCGCGTACCTAAACACTACCATTTTGCAATTTATTACATAAATAGCTATTTTCTAACATGAGTTTACTTATACTTTATTTTGGCGATAAAAGGTATGACGTAGTTGTGACGTACGTATAACTGTCCTGTTAACAGGAAGATGTTTTTCATCATTGACGATGTCAGTTATCTTGTTCGTTTTAATTTTATTACATTTTATGTTTACAATTTTTCTAATTCTTTACATTATGTTGTCAGCTCCTCCTACGTCACATCCGGTAAAATTAATTTTTTAAAATAATATTTAAAAATTCATATCACAGCTCATCGATAGTCTACACTCGTGTTCAAAATTTTTAAAAAGTCGTTCCGCGATAATCACTATTTAGAAAAAAAGTATTAAATACATACGTGCAAAATCACCTATTTTCTACTCATGTAATTTCTACACGTTCCAGGAAATAGATTATTTTCTGCACTTGTTGCGCATACACCTCGACATAAACTTTTTCTTATCTTTAAATTTATCGTATATTACATAGTAAATTTTTATTTAAAATTTGTTTAGCAGAAAAATACTATACTTCATTTCACGTAAGAAAATAGCGGTGGTTTATATAGGGATATAAATTCTGCCATCTGATTGGTCAGAATACACACCAAGTTCACAGAAGTTTTGTATCACGAATTTAAATTATTTATTTAATGCATGTAAAAAAACGATCGGCTCGTAAGCGCCATCTGCTATTTTTGTACGTGAAATGAAGTATATCCTTCATTTCACGAAGAAAATTAGGTGCGTTCAATGAGGTTAGCAAAACTAGCGAAACGGAAGTATCTTCTATTGAACGCTCTGCTAGTCTAGCGTTCGCTAGATTTGCTAGCTAGCAAATGCAGCGAGAATTTATATGCTGCCTCTGCTAGATTTACATGTATGGCGGGAATATTTAAAAATCAGTTGTAATTTGGTGCGTAAATTAAAATGTTTATATATTGCATAGCTCATATTTCATCATAATAATAATAATAATTAAAGAAAAATATTTTTAAATATAAATCTCTATTTTATTTATTAAATTTTAATTTTCTTGTAGTACATGTTAACCAGGAGCAAACATGGAAAATTATAATAATATTTTAATATTTCTGACAAATTCTGTATTATTTAATATTTCATTAAAAATATTTTTCTCTTTATATCTGTGTACAAGAACCTAAAAAATAAAATATTATATGAATTAATATATGTCGCAATTATATGTATATACATTTATTCTTAAATTGCTACTAAATTTTTGTCCATATTCATTTCTTTTCACGTAATTTTACATCAAGTAGGTAGGTACTCCCTGCATTCAAACATGAAACCGCCAAGTAAGTTAGCAAACCGTTCAATGCGACTGTCATTTGACAGCTTAGCACAGGTTAGCAAATGCTAGATTTGCTAGCTTCATTGAACGCACCTATTGTGTTGTTTTAAAAAAGGAAATAAATTCTGCCCTCTGATTGGTCAGAATGTCTAGTTTACAAAAGCGAAAAAATACCAAATGCCACCTGTCAGAAAATTGGCAGAATTAAGTGATATTTAACCATGTTTTTGATTTCGACCTAGTAATTTTTAATATTCAGGTATGATACATTTTTACATATAAAAATATTTATCGTTGACAAAGTTTGATTTCACGAATTTAAATTACCTTATGTATTTAATGCACAAATGCATATACAGGGAATTTATTTTAACATGCAACATATGGCGAATCACTTCCATGGTTACTTACTATTGTCAAAAAATGACAGCAATGTAATATTTGTCCATTTTAAAATGCAACATACAAAATTAATAGTTTTGTATTTTCAAAACTAATTTCCTATAAATTAGCCTACATAATATTAACAAATAATCAATACCTGAATGTTGTACATCTTAAAAAACTTTAGCTTACAAAAATTCATAACTTTCATGTAATAAATGTTAAAAAATACCTTCAGTCACTCTGAGGCAATATTCTAGTCGGTCGTAATAAGAACTGACACCATATGTGATGTGTTTTGGAGGTATCTCGTGCTGCAATACTATTTATAATGTTGCATTTTAAAATAGACAAATATTACATTGCTGTCATTTTTTGACAATAGTGAGTAACCATGGAAGTGATGAACTATAATAGGTGCGTTCGGTAAATCATACGGAGTTGGAGTATTTATGGAGCGGTGTTGGAGTGGAGTGGGAGTAGAGCTGGAGTTGGAGTAGATCGAGGGAACAAGGTACACTCCTTTATTTGTGATTAACCGAACGAGTGGAGTTAAAATTTTGGTGCACGAATATAATAACCTCCTTTTTTGACAATCTGATATACTGCACTGCTAAAAAAAATAGATAATGAACCATACAGAAGTTATTCAGTTCGGTATTATTCTTTAATGATTCTGAAGAAAGTATATATTAGAAATGATACAGAATTCTCACCGTTCCGACATACTGTGCCTTGTTATATTACAAAACAATATTATAAATATAAAATAATTGTGTATAATAAAATATTTCAACATAAAAATACAAAATGATCTGACAGATGTCAAATAAAACAAAAAAACTCCATGTATCCTTGCATATCGAGGTTGGACTTATGGAGTTAACACTTTTCACTCCACTTGACTCCATTCTGCATTTGCCGAACGCTCCATTTTAAGACGCTTTTCACTCCATGTAATTACCGAACGGTGCTAGAAGTGTACAGAGTGAAAAGAGTGAACAGAACTCATTTGCCGAACGCACCTAATGTTGTATTTTAAAATAAATTCTCTGTAGGAACGGCCAACCTGGCCAACCTAAAGTCACTAGATATATAAAGTACCGCAATTGGCCGCCATATTTTTTATATTTATTATTTATATTTTTATAATATGCATACATATAAATACAAAACATAACTGATCAAAATTATAAAGAAAATAAAAAATAAGTACAATTAAGGTTAATTTTCTTCAGGTCGTTTGACATGATGACAGCATTGACGCTAAAGTCCCCAGATCATCGCCCCAGATATAGTGACTTTTATAGGCACAGCCAACTACAACTAGACCCTGATTGGCCTGATTCCGCCATATTGGCTGGTAGCACAAGCATGGTTCTAACACCGGTGTTAACTAGAACCATGTCAACGATTTGACACATACTTCAGGTTTGTTAAGAAAACAAGTGTTGCCAATATATTGATCAAGTTGAAAACTATTTAAAATTATTTAATATGATTTATTTTTTAACTTGTTTCTAGGAAAAACAGTTTTAAATAATGAGGCCAAATTTATTGAATATGGC
Organism: Ophonus ardosiacus; assembly: GCA_943142095.1. Classification (NCBI taxonomy): domain Eukaryota; kingdom Metazoa; phylum Arthropoda; class Insecta; order Coleoptera; family Carabidae; genus Ophonus; species Ophonus ardosiacus. The sequence continues at coordinate 47,799,891 of OW964826.1, read as the reverse complement.
TGTCAGTACATTTTCAACTTAATTCAGTATATTGGCAACTCAACTGAAGTATGTGCCAAGTCATTAACACGGTTCTAGTTAATACTGGTGTTAGAACCATGCTTGTGCTACCAGCCATTGTGTCTAAGAAACGTTCTTCTCTCTCTAACACATTGGTACAATGAATTGCGGTACTTTATATATCTAGTGACTTTAGGCCAACCTAAAGTCACTAGATATATAAAGTACCGCAATTGGCCGCCATATTGTGTCGAGCTTCGGCGCCAAATTTAAAATGGATTATCTTGAAACGAGTGCTTTATTACAAAGAAAAATAATCGGCAGTGAAATAAATCCATGAAGGTAATTAATTAATGTTGATTTTATGTTCATTATTTTCAGAATATGCATACATGTAAATACAAAATATAACTGATCAAACTTATGAAGAAAATAATAAAAAATAAGTGCAATTAAGGTTAATTTTCTTCAGGTCGTTTGACATGATGACAGCTTGACGCTAAAGTCCCCAGATATAGTGACTTTTATAGGCACAGCCAACTACAACTAGACCCTGATTGGCCTGATTCCGCCATATTGTGTCTAAAAAACGTTCTTCTCTCTCTAACACATTGGTACAATGAATTGCGGTACTTTATATATCTAGTGACTTTAGGCCAACCGGTTCTCAAGCGCCATCTACTATTTTCTTACATGAACTGAAGTATATTACGTTTTTGTACGATTATAATTCAATAAAAAGTGTCTATTCAGAAATTAAATAAATACAGAAAGAGAATTAGAAAGGCAATATCTGTAATTTAAAACAATGCAATTGAGTTGTATTATTAGAGCAAATTATTTACCGTTATTGTCAAGGTCACAATGTTACACGTGTTACCAGTGGCGGAACTAGGCGTGCAAGGCGGTCCAACGCGTCGAGGTCTCGGCCCAGGATATCATATTAAAACAATTAATTTACTTAATAAACAAGTATTCTTTTACATTTATTACGGCTGTCTCAAACCGTTGTTTTCCCATATAAAATTTTGTTGCGAGTTTTTTACAGATTTGGTGCGGATAGTGGCGACATCTAGTTATTTTTATTTCAATTAGAAAGATAGTATCGATATCCGTAATGCTCCTTGGTCCCTGTCATTCAAGTTTAGATGTGCAAAATGTAAAGTAAAATACTTTAAAATTTAAATTATTATTATTATTATTATTATTATTTTAATAGATTATTTCTGTAAATAGTACGATGTTGCTCCGTATCGTGGTGCCACTTGACGTACTCAATCTGTAATTTTGGTTTGAGTAATTTTAGTGACATTTGAGACGGCTATAATAAGCGTAGCGCAATTCAATGAAATTGGTCATGATTAAATTAATTTCTGTTGGCATTTGACCCATCTGACGTTCGAACAAATAAAGGTTATCCAGCCAGACAAGCTGTTTACGTCATTGCTTAAGGGTTTTTGAAAATTTCTTAAACGGTATTTTATTGTTTTTTTTTTTTTAATTATTATTAGGATGTATAGGCTATCCAGCGAATCAAGCGGTTTACGTCATCGTTTAGGGATTTTTGAAATTTTCTTTATATTTTTAAATATATTTTATTAACGGTATTTTATTGTTTTTTTTATTATTATTATGTATTTGAAACCTTTAATAGAAATAATTATATTTGGAAATATTATTATTAAGTAAAATTTTGTTAATTTTTGCAAAATGACGTTTGATTATATTTTTTTAATATTGGTAATTCTGAACATGTATATTACTAAATATTATATGTCTACATTATACTTTTCAACCTGTATTGTGATTTCATTTTGTTTTTTGTATTGTTGTTCATTGACAAAATGTCAAATGATCTGTCATGTCAAATTCAAGAGCTTGTAGTTAATTTATTGACTTATTTTGAAAATGAAAAATAGTTTGGTGGGCTCTTACTTTCACTGAATTGTAATATTGAGGTAATATTTCGTTCTTTTATTAGTAATAATTTGAAAATTAAATCTATATGTACAGCGTGTGGCAAACGCTATACGCAATGTACGGAAACAGTTAGAAATTGTATGGTATGCAGTATTCTGTATTTTTTTTAAGGATCTCACATAATACTAGATAGTTTGTTGCATATACTACAAGAATGATGTATTTATAACGGCGTAAGCAGTAACGTTCAGAATATTTTAAATAAAATTGGTTTCGCTGAAAAAAAATGATACCAGACGTGTAACCTTTTTAAGAAAGATTTGGATTTATGAAGACAACCCACAGATCATATATATTTTAATCCGTTTTACATGCTCATGTAAACTTTTTAACATATGACGTCATTGTTTCTAGTGATATTGTATTTATGACGTAAACCGCTTGATTCGCTGGATGGCCTATATTTGAAATCATTAATAGAAATAATTATATTTAGAAATAAATTAAGTAAAATTTTGATATTTTTTTCAAAATGATGTTTTTTTTTTTTTTTAATATTGGTGAAGCTGAAGTGCAGTAGAAAGAAGTCGGAGACAAATAAAAGAAGGAAGTGCTGTTTCTAAAAATTTTTTTAAGAACTTTCCGACCTTTTCTACGGGACCCCCTTTTTCCGCCTCCGTTCACTGGTCTGGCAAAAAATTTTTTCTACTACCGTTTGAATGAATGTAAATCGGTTAATTAGTAAGTATTTAGTATTTGCCGACCAACGAGTGATTAAAATTTAAAACATCCTAAACTTATAAATCCAAGGTGAATATTTTGTATTGCTCTCATTTAATATTGTGATCCTAATTCATAAATTATTTTTTTATATATATTTATTGGATTTTTAAATTCTATCGTAGGTAAAATATTGTACGATACACGTACGTAAAGCATCTTCAGTCACTCGCAGTTTTTAAAACCCTCGCTTCCCTTGTATTTTAATCTGACCCATTACGTACTTGTATCGTAAATAACTATTAGTACAGTGCATTCCAGAACAATAATGTTAGAATTAGAAATGACTAAGGAAAATAATTTAAATATATTGTTCGGGAATAACAACAATAGATGACATTTAATTTCTTTTCATTTGGATATTAAAATATACCGTGAGTATTTTTTAACGTGAAACATTGGGTTTGTCGTATCCATGGGAACAACTTGACATTTGATTGACATTGACAGCAATGTATTTGCCTGTCCCATTTATAATGAAACATAGGGAACATATTTGACATTTGAAAAGACGTCATTAGAGGTTAATTTTGTTTAAATAATTGTACCTGCTTTCCAAATTAAATTTAGTTATAGAAAAAAATATTGTGTGCGTCTTGTGCACTAGTGATTTTCTAACTTGGCTAAATTTCTTACAATATTTAAATATCATACTTCTGCCAAATTCATTCCTTATGTTTTATTTTAAATGAGACAGGCAAATACATTGCTGTCAATCAAATGTCACATTGACAAGATGTTATTTGAGGCTAATTTTGTTTAAATAATTATACATGTTTTCTAAAAATTAAATTTAGTTGTAGAAAAAATATTGTGTGTACCTTGTGCCTGAAATGCCGAAATATGTTTCGTGCGCTCGAGCGGTTTTCTGACTCGGCTAAATTTCTTACAATATTTAAATATAATACTTCTGTCAAATTCGTTCCCTATGTTTCATATTAAATGGGACACGCAAATACATTGCTGTCAATCAAATGTCGTCACCATGGATATGACACCCCCAATGTTTCACTTTAAAAAATACTCACGGTATGAGTTTATTTATATGTATTAATTCCTTTGTTTTATTTATCATCTAATAAAAATACACAATTTTCTGGATTATCAGGACTTCGATTATACTGATCAAACTTAATTGATAAATATAATAGATAAATAAATTGTTTTTGTATAATTTTGTTTACATAATTTTTCTCACTCCTTATAAAAATGGACAACAATATTGAACCTGATTATTGACAAGAATGATCAGTTGATATGTCATTTCGTTTCATTTTTGTTTATTTAACTGACAGCTAAAATTTTAACCAAAGATTGTTGACCTTATAAATTTATTAACGATATTATACATATAATAATTTGAAGAATATAGATACTATTTAAATGAAACACGTGAGAATTATGTCTTACGAAATATTTAAATTTATTTCGTATTATGTATGTTGTTTCATAAATTACAATTTTTTTTTTAAATTATTCCGATTTTAATACGTTAATATTAAAATGAGATACAAAGTATTTTTTTTTAACTTATTGACGGTCAGTTTTTATTTTTATCGAATATGAATAATGCGAGTAATTTTCAATCTTTTTTTTTATCGGAACATATAAATTATAAAGACAATAATAATTGTAGCGGTGAAATAATTTATTATTTTCTTTAATCATACTAGAAAAAAAAAAACAGAGTTTTTAAGTTAAAAAGTAATTTTATTTATAATTCCTGAGTTATTATAATATAATATCACCTACGTTATAAATAATTATATACTTTGCTGAGTCATTTTTCATAGTATTATATCAGAATCGCATGGATATATTTTTCTGAAATATGTACATATATATTATTATTATTATTATTAATTATTATTATTATTATTATTATTATAAAAAAAAATTAAAGAAAAACATGACAACTTTTTTAAAATTAGTATAATTCACTGTACTTAGTGAAAGCTGTTAAAGGTGCGACATTATAGATTTTTAAATTTTTTTGACTTATGTATGTGAACATTATTATATTGTTTGACTTTGTTCAATTTAATATTTCATAAACTTATAAATATATTTTCTTTTCAGCTGGTGGCCAAAGATGTGTTGAATTTCCTGAAAGTAAACGACAATTATACTCCACTTTTAGTTCACGGATTCTCAGTAGGCGCTTATGTATGGGGCGAAATTTTAGTCCGAGTATCGTTGGAAAAAGAGAAATACCAGTGTGTTTTGGACAGAATTTGTGGTCAGATCTGGGACAGTTCTGTAGATGTAACTGAAATACACATTGGCGTGCCACCTGCTGTGTTCCCTGGAAATAAAGTTCTACAAAATGCCTTACAACAATATATCAGGTTAGAAAGAATAGTTAGTAATATGCGAAATTTAAGCTAAATGATTATGATAATATGTAGATACCATTTGAAAACGTTTGACAAAGCAGCTACAGCTCACTACATTCGAGGAAGTCAAATGTATCACACAAACACAGTGAGAGCACCTGCTTTAATCTTTGTCAGTACCAGAGATAGTATTGGGTCAGTGAGGGCTAATAAACAAGTGAGAGAGTCATGGGAGGCGATGGGCATTCCTGTGAGTATTCATTTTAATCGATACATTCGAACCAGAAAAAATGTAAAATTGTAACGGTAAATCTATATCCAATCAGGACAACAGAACTGTGATTGTAAATGTACACAAACTATCAAAATCATTTACGGTGACAGGACTACGTGATTTTTGAATTATTAAGTCAATTTTGCGAAAACAATCTTTGTCAAAACTATTTTGGCCAGTGTTTTTAAAGAAAAACGAATGGAGCTATTTTGTTTATAAAAACTTAACAGATTTAAAGTGCATAACCTCAAAACTCCTTTTTCCTCTTTGTGTACCGTAGAAAAGAAACATACGAGTGTGTGTAGCGACATCAGGTTACGCCCCTTCAGGGACAGAGGGCGCGTTCAGTACCCCGGCAGCGCTGGCAGCGCTGAACACCGAAGTTTGCCGAATACTATTGCTGGACCAATTACATTCGTCCATTCATTGCGTTCGTCAAACTTCGACGGTCAGCGCTGCCAGCGCTGTGACGTGCTGAACGCGGCCATTGCTTCGGCGCGCTATGGCAACTGACTTTAAGCTCGCAGCGCCAAAGCGGAATTTACTTGAATTCACGGAATTGAGATAACCATATGATAACTATAATCTTTGTAGGAGTGTTTTTGTGTTTTCTTCGTGTTTTTTAAACTAATAAAGCTTCGGCAGCAACAAACTCTGCTTAAGAATGCAATACATTTTCAACATGATAAATATTAGTTTTATTTTTTCTATAATTTCTTGCAAATAAGCAAGAATTTCGGCTACTGGTAGTGGAAGGTTTGTCTTCATGCTTTAAAATGGGCAAATTTTTGGAAGGTACAGCAGTTATTTTTAAACATTTTCGTTTATTTGTATTAACATTTAAAAAAGAACATATACTTATTGCAAATAAAACTTTTCCTCTTGCAGTATACATACCTCTGGTAAAATAATCACTATCAGCCAAATGTAAAGACCCTCATAAATTTAGAAACTGGTTTCCCTATTTTAAAATTTATTATCCAGGTTTTTCGCCGGTCAATTTTCTCTTTATCTCCAAATTTGTTCTCGATGATAACATAATCTTTATTTTTTTTTGAGAGATAGAATGGTAACTTACATATTCTGTTTTTTTTTTAAATAACGACTTGCAATGGGGTACAGAACAGTAAATATTACTCATTTTAATATAAAAAACAATTATGCAAAAATTAACTAAACTTGGAAAACTAACTTGTTTTAAAGGTTAGAATGCAATTATTTGTACATAATAATTAATACAATAAGTTAATTATTATACATACAATACACTATCTGCAAAACAGATCTACGATGGCAAATTTCACAAATTATTATAATAGAAAACAAGAAATAATTAAATAATATTAATTTTTTCAGATACGACAATGTTTTATATACAGAGCGCGCCAAATCTATCTCAACTCCTAGAGTTCGAATTTTTGCCACTAGTTAGTGTATCGCTTAATGTCAGTTGCCAATACATCGTGCGGGAAATAACTGTTCTCAAACCCAAAATAAATGCGCAAAATAACCAATTCCCTCACTAAGATATTTGTTTTCTTGGCATAATTGCTTAATAACACCATACAGCCGTTCATGGAGTAGATGATTATGTTAAAAATTACAGAAAATGTTGTTACGAAAAATGGGGTTATCCACCAATTTTTTTTAATTTTATTTTAAATTATGGAAGGATGAAAGAATTATAGTATATAAATTATAGTTTCACACAAAAATGATTTGTAATATATGAGAAATTAATATTTAAAATTTGATACAAAATTCATTCAACGTCATTCTCCCTGAGACCGGAAAGAAAGAAAACTGTTACAGACACTAGCGCCTCCAAGCGAGCAGTGATAGAAGCTTGTTTGTCTACATCGACGACAAAATATAACTAGACAAAACATTCCCTAACCCTCTTCACTGAATGTTTTGATTTCAGCTGGCCAGAAAGAGACAGAGGTTTGTTTTATCTAGTTCGTGAATTTCTCACTAGAGGCCACTTGAATATATCAGTGTAATTTGACATTTGCGGTTTTGTTTTTGAATAAAACGTTGATTTTTATTTAATACCAAAGCTTATAAATAATTAAATAAACAAAACATATTGGATATTTTTATAAATTAATTTTACGCTGAAATTCATTTGGCAACATGGACAAGGTACACAAACTGTAATCTTGGCAACCTTGTTGGGGTGGGCCATACAAGCAAATGTCAAAGCCCGCGTCTCATATGCAAAATGGATGCGTTTTTATAAGTTTTTTACAGATTTACAAATCTGTAAAACTTACAGATTTGACCTGTAATCAAAATATATGTATAACTTGATGTATATTCTAAAAAACTTTCTATTCTAAAATGTCAACGATATTGCGCCTCTAGTGAGAAATGCTCGAACTAGATAAAACATATCTATCTCTGTCTGGCCAGCCGAAATCAAAACAAATGAAACTATGTTTTGTATAGTTATATTTGGTCGTTGGTCTACATACCGCACAACCATGATAATTATGTATGTTTAATAAAATATATTGTAAACTTGAGAATATATTATTACAATACAAACTTATTAAATGCTGATAGTTGTATAATAAAAGCCGAATTTACAATAAATACAAGTTTCTGCCAGATCACAATCAGATCAATGTCAAAAGAAGTTAACATAGGCTGCGTTCCAAAATCATTCATTCTTGTACTTTTGCTCTAAAATGTACAGGAGAGCCAATTTCCGCACATTTTTAAAATCCTATGTTAAACGTACCAAGACTACCCATAATTCCTTGTATCATACACATATGTAATAATAAATAAATAAAATTATGTATCTTTTAATTTTAAGGTATACTGGAACTGTTTCGACAAATCCTCACACGTTGGACATTTTCGATTGTATCCTGAAGTATATAAAGCAGAATTGTATGCCTTCCTTGAAAAAATATCTTTAATTAAGGAAGAGAGTAAGAAAATCCAAGTACAAGTGTGAAATAATAATTTCATGCTTTTTTCTAATTATTGTATGTGATACAATATAACAACTTGTATTTTGTGTGTAGCAAGTATTGTGAGAAATAAAGATTATGGTGTCAAATTTTACATTAGACGTAGTAATCAGTTTTGATACAAAGTTGTTATAATATTAGCACTATTCTTTATTTAATAAAGTATAAAAATATTTTGAATGTTTAAATCATTTTTTTATTATCACTTACAGTGTAAGTGAAACCATGACACAAAAGTTATTTGATGAAATGAACAGAAAATTTTACAAAATGTTTAATATTATAAATATATTTGTAAAATTATAACGTTATGTTTAATTAAATAGAAATGTGTCTCTCTTAATTATACAATTCATGTAAAGCAATTATACATTAAAATATTAAATATTTTAATGTATTCATTGTTTTTCAATTCATTTAAATAAAATAATTATAATATCAATTATTCCTGACCATTGCATATGATTCCCTTCTGTTATACATTTTGTGGATTTTTAAAATTTATTTTTATAAACGTGTGATCATTAATATGAAGATATTTTTATTATTATTATTATTATTATTATTATTATTATGATTTTTTCTATAATTAAATTACACATCAGAATTGATCTGAGGTATTTTACTTTCTGTATGTATGTATAATATACGTTAAATGTTATTTTTATATACTCTTATTTTATATTATTAAAATAAGAGTATATTTCAAATCAATGTATTAATCGAAATCAGTTAAATTATTTGGTATGTATGTACGCCATTATACATATACAGTGAACTTTTTGTGCGCTATTAGAGGGCCATCACAGATGGGTTTTGTTTTTTCAAAAATTAGTAGGACACTAGATAATGACGAAAAACTGAATTTTATTATTTTTTTTTTTTTCTTTTTCAAATAACTCCTAAACATGTAAAAAGATGCAAATGAAGAAGTTAGATATTGTTATTACCTAACCAATTGTATGCGAAATAAATTTTATTTATATTTTTTTAAATGGAACCCATATCTGATTTTAGTTTAAAAAAATCGTTTTTTTTTCTATTTTTAATTATTTATTGTTTTGTATTTATTTTAGTTCGAATTTTTTTCCCGTATTTTATATTAAATTTAGTGTTATATTAGCAAAAAAATTATTTATAAATATTTCATTTATTTAAATAGTTTATTTCATTTGAAAATCAATCAAATTCATTTTTATAAAACTTTATATCAGGTCGTCGTTAAAATGTTAATGTAATTTGTAAATATAAATTTAAAATGAAAATCTTGAGCAAGATAGTCTAAAATGAATTAAATCAATAAAATAAAAGGTAATTAATATAAGTAATAAAGTTTTGTGTGAAATAATTACAAAATTTGGAAAAATGGCGTGAAAAATTAAATTTTGGGAGTAAAACAAATTCGGAACACAATAACCCTTACATCATTGAAAAGGGAAAAGGAAAAACAAAGATTTTTTAGGGTTTACAATCAGTTATGAGTTCCATTTAAAAATATGTTTGTGTTATATCTCGAAAATTTAAGGGTTTAAAAATTAATTTCATACGCCACTGATTAGATAATAAAAATATCTAACATCTTTATTTAATAGTTATTTATGTACCAAGGCACTGACGTATTTTTTAGCACTAATGTGTAATTTATTTGCCGTGGCCCGTAGGACCGAGGAAAATAAACCAAATCACAAAATTTAGTTTTTCATCATTATCTAGTGGTCTATGACAATTTTTGGAAAAACAAAAGCACGTCTGAGATGGACCCCTAAAGGCGCACAAAAAGTTCCATTTAATCGACATCGTATGTCCTATAGTTTTCGAGATTACATTAGTTCTAAATGGGACATTCTGTATATGTATACTTCCAACATTATATTCAAAAATAGAATAATTTTTTTATATTGATCTTGATAAGAAAAATAAACCCATATTTTTTATTACACTAAAAAATTAATAATATCCGAGAAATAAACTAATAAAGCGGTGACGTAACGACCCCAAAATAGTGATATACTACTTGTCTGCTGCGAGACAAAGGGGGTATGATAAAGAAAATAGTCTCAAGTAGAAGCGCGTAAACATAAACAGTGGTGAAGCAGTCGTGAGTGCGATGGGTACGGATCCATGAGCCAAGGGTGCCCTGTCCGTGGGATACAAGCATTATTTTTTTAAGACAAGAAAACATTTAGGGAGGGTCTACTACTACGACTACTACTAAGTTGTAGACTTAATGCCCCAAGTATATGAAGTTAGCAGAAAATACTTTATAATTAAACATTATCTTAGTTTAATTACAACTTTCATGGCTAAATTTATTATTGAAAACCTTAAAAATCAATGCAGTTTAGATTTTAGTGCTTCATTTCTTAGATTTTATTGAAAACTTTGTATATGAGAAACGACTAGCCTAGTAAAAATTATTTTCTCATAAAGTGCTTGAAAAATATATATATTTTAGCCGATTGCAGTTAAATTCATTTACCAACTCAAATGAACTTGCTGTACGAAAATTAAAAATATAGGTCGGTTGTAAATTTGTATGTTTAAATGACAGTATTGCTGTAATAAAACTATATATTCTTAAAACCGCGTTTTGTGCTACTGATACTTTACAAATTGTGAAAGCGATGTTTTAATGATGACAAGGTCATGAGACAGATGGTCGGTAATGTGCTGGCCACATCAGATTTTTATATTTATTACGCATCATTTACAGTTTGTTATGTATGTATCATACTACAAACTAATTATTTTAAGAACTAAAGTTATTAATACCTAGTAGTAATATGAATCTGATGTACTCAAAACTAAATTTATTGACAAACATTTTTCGTCTGCACATCACACATTTTTGTCCTAAAATAAATAGGGGAGTATTTGTAGGTAAACTAAAAAAAGAACATATGCGTTGTTAGCTTTTTTGTTTTTATATCATTTCAAAATTAACTATCAAATAGTTTATAATTAAACAGTATTTCTAATCACTAAAAAAAGTATTTAAAATACATGTTTTGTAAACATAGTAGATAAAATAATTAATTCATAGATTGCTTTTGACTCATACTGAAAACTACTTTAAATAAAATCGTTCGGAATAGAAAATTATAATGTAAATAAAATTTATGCCAAGTATTATTATTCATGCATTTACAATAAGAGTTTATCGTACACGAAAATATTTCACTCTACTAAAAATAACAGGTGAACAGTGAGTGCGCGGTAGTTTAATCCACAATAAAACTATGTTGTGTTCATTCGAAAGTGACAGTTCGTTGTCATTATAAAAACGTGATAAAATTTTTAGTGTCATGTGTAAGTACAGTATTTTAGGGTGATGCTGTGTAGAATAATTATGGTAAGACGTATTAAATGCTCATTTTGTAACGATTATTCCTATCTCATTCTTGTAATTTGTAAGTACATACGTGTTATTGTACAATTTGAGGTTATCATGACCTTGCATTTGTATTCTTTGAATAAAAATTATTAATTTTGCATCGCAAAATCCTTTTACATAATTTGCATCAATGTGATGATTTGTATGTTTTTGTAAAAGAATTTTGTGCATCTCATCTTATCATATTTTAATTGGGTGCTAACACATGTCAAAAATAATACTAATGCTTTGTGCCAGAAGCTTTGTTTACTTTATAATCATGAATTCTTAAATTTGTAGTTTGCGTGGGTGCATACTCAACGCCCGACTATTCAAAACCAGAATATGTATGCACAGAATCATTCAAAAACAGAATCTCGCATTGCATGAAAGCCAATCAACAGAATCACCCAACTAAACCAAACCTATCCCAACATCAACACCGCTTGATCACGCCCACGTATTCGGTTTTGGCGATGCGCGATTGTGTTTTTGAATATTCGGAATTTGGTTGATTCTGTGCATGCATATTCTTTGTAGTATTTATACATAATTTATTACAGCGGGATGTCTTTTTTAGTGCCACCATTAGGCCATGTTTCGATTATTAATCGCAATATGGAACTTCTTCGCAATGCACGGCTGAAACATCAACGCCTGGAATCACCAGCTATTATGGAATCCATTGAAAATCCATCTCTTATCATGACGAAAACTTGTGAAGATCCATTAGATCGATTATCTCCTAGATTAATGTCTTTAAATTTAAATGAGGATGCTGGTGATAACAGTGGCAACAGTTTTTTACTACTTGATGCATTGGAGAGATTAAAAGTTTCAACTGCAGAACAATTTATGGAGCGAATACATATCCCGGACAACATGACGAAAGTGAAAGTGGTTTCTATATTTGGTAACACAGGGGATGGTAAATCACATACTTTAAATCATACATTTTTTGAAGGAAATGAAATATTTAAAACTTCTTCAGAGCAAAACTCCTGTACATTGGGAGTTTGGGCAGCATTTGATTCAAATTTAAAAGTAATTTGTTTGGATACTGAAGGATTACTAGGTGCAACTACAAACGAAAATCAACGTACAAGATTGCTCCTTAAAGTATTGGCCGTGTCAGATGTTGTGATCTACCGTACAAAATCAGAACGACTACATCGAGATATGTTTACCTTTTTGGGTTCTGCATCTAAAGCTTATACTCAACATTTTCAAGGGGCATTGCAAGCTGTCGGACAACGCGGTGATTTTGGTGGCTCGCTGTCTGCATTAGGTCCAGCTGTAATTATTTTTCACGAGACAAGAAATACGAAAACATTGCAGTCGAGTGTGTCAGAATCGCCGGAAGATATTTTACGTGAAAGATTCGCATCAATGAGATTAGAAATTGAGGCTTTCAGTTCACTTAAGTATATTGGAGTTCAAACTCTAACACCTCCAACTTCATTTACAGAGTTACGGAATGCAGTGCAATTAGAACTTGAAAATACTTCTGTAAGATCAGCTAGGCATCCGCAAGTTGTATTTCGGACGTTAAAGGTAAAAATAATTACTGATATTAATTTATGGACATGTATTTTTATATCCCGCGTAGTGGCGGTTAGGGGTGCATATAGGGATTTAACATGTGATGTTTGTTTATTCAGTTTCTTGCTCTCTTGTTTATTTTACGGAAAAAATGGTAGATTTGGAAATAGTTTAGAATTAAAATCAAAATGGAGGATTACAGCTCAATAGAATTAACACAAATAGGATCCTATACCATTTTTATTTTTTTCTGTAAGAATAGGATCAAATAAAATTTTTAGTCCAAAGGCGACTTAAAAATTTTACGTAATAAGCGAAATATGAATTTTTAAAGTTTAAGAATTTGGTGCGTGACGTAGCAGATACTGACCAGTGATCGACAAACTGTTAGTTATAAAGGGACAATTTTTTTCATGTTTGCATAGTTGAAATATTTTTATATAAAAACTTATACGTTATATTCACGACGAAATTATTATTAAGCATATATAACATAAATAATATGCATTTTTTTTCTAATAAATTATAGAACATTGAAACAGTTTGACAATATTATGACACAAAGTATGACGCCGGATGGCGCTAGTGTTTGTTTGTATTGAAGTTTCAATGTTTCAAATTTCTGACATTAATATAATTAATATTACGAATTGATTTAATTATAAATACATTGTTGTTAATATTACTAGATATTATAATTAAACAAATTCATCAAATACAAAATTGTTACGTAGTAAATTATTTTTATTTTCTACAGTTCGCGCAGATTTTGTTGTTGCTTTTTTCGTATAATTCGTATTTAAAAATTCATCACTTTTCAATTTTAATTTTGTAAATATTGTCGAAACTGTAAAAGGATTTAATCTTGGGCATTCAGGAGATAAATTAGCAAACATTTCACAAATATTTCTCAATCTATAACTAGTATTATGTCAAGTAAACTTCGATTTTTTTTCTTTATTAAATATCTGTGATCTGTAAAGCGTGATGACAAGTTCATTTGACATTGACAACTGATTGACAACTTTGACAACCTATGTTGCATTTTATCGGGAACGGTGCAGTAGGTATAACTAGTATCCATAGTAATACATTAATGACAAATATTGCATTTTAGCTGAAACTCACGGTATAATATTTTGGCACTTAGATCTATTTGAACTTATATCCTCATCTAATTTATACATTTTCTATTGTACATTCCGTCCCTTAGCACATTATTTATAATAATGCCCGTCCACTTACACATTGGACGTTCACTTAAATTATTAAGTAAATTAGAAAATATGTGTAAATTTCTAGCAAAGATAGACACAAAAGTAAATAAAAAACACTGATTGAACAACATAAACAGTTTAATAAATCAAATGGGCAATTATGTTTTGCAATTAGGCGAAACAGAGTTGCCAAGGATCTGAACGCACTGAATACTTGCAATAGAATAACAAGAGCCGAGTAGCCAGAAACAGTTTTGTTTACATTTAGTCACATGACACTTTATTTCAATTATTACTTATTTATTCAGATATTGATGACATAATCACAAAAAAATAATGTAGCTCCTAACTGTTCAATAAAAAATAAAATAACTTTCCAATTCCAATGATGTATATTTTAATAAAAGTACAATAAAGTACAATATTAGTTTGACATTTGGTGAAAAAGTTCAAATAAGATATTTAAAAATAATACTTGACATGTTTCACAAGATTACAGTCTGAATCAACCTCTCGGTCATTTATCAGGGACTGGCCAACTCAATGCCTCCTAGAGGCGTCAGTAGACGACACTGAAGAGCTCCAATAAGAGCGAAACGCGTCTGTCAGTCTCTGATGTTATTTTTAAATATCTTAGGCCCGATATTTTCATCTCTAGTTAAACTGCCGGTTAAGTTAACTATCGGATATAAGAACAATGTGGCATCGAAAAATTGACACATGTGTTATTTTTACAACTTAGGCTATGATATTGATGCTGTATTTTTTTTAACCGACAGTTAAATTAACAGGCTGTTTAACCGGAAATGAAAATACCGGGCCTTAGATGTATATTTTATCTGTGTTCATTTTTTCCAAGCAACAAAGATGTTACAGTGGGGTATTCTAACGTAAAAATTTAAGGTATAACATTGTGAATTATGTTAAAAAATAACCAAATAATATAAAAAAATCAAAATTTATTTTTTTTGACATTAGTTTTCATCTTATTTATTTTGGCGCTAAAAAGATATTACGTGGTTTGTGACGTACTCATTACGCTTCTAAAAAAAATTGTGCATAAAACTATAGACCATTAACAAGGAACACTTTTTCTGCCATTGGCGCGTTGTCGACTGTGTTAGTTTTATTACATTTTATGTGGTTACAAGTTTTCTATTTTTATAATATTATATTTCTAAATGTCATCAGCACCTTCTACGTCACATTTGGTAAAATTCAAATTTACAAGTAATATTTAAAAATTCGTATCTCGCTCAAATTAAAAAAAAAGGACTCAAACTGTTAGATTATAATATAAATATGTGAAAGTTTTAGAAAATAATATGAAAAATTAGGTATTAGAATATTCTATTATTAAATTTATAAGGTGAAAACAATTAATTTTGACACTGAAACACGTGAGATAACCAGTTAAGTATTGTAATATTTTTTAAAATTTGTTTTATTCATATTTTTAACTTACTCGATACAGAAACATTTCATTTCATATTAAGTAATGTCATATGTCATGGCCTACTGTGACGTCTATATAAAAATATTAATATTCATAGAATGAATGAAGTTATGAGAATTGTATTAGGAAATTAGCAACAAAAATAATAAAAAAATATATCAATAATTGCGTTTTACCCTACAAATTAAATAATTGTTGCAATTTTGCTATTTTAAAAAAATGAACATAAATAAATTATACAATGATGGAAGACTAAAAAAATAATCCTCTTTTATGGTGCCCCTATAAAAACTGTATCTTTGGCATCATAAATTTAAATTGAATTCTAATAAAATAATTTGGGCATCGCCATTGAAAGAGTTAAAAAAGTGCAGTAAAGAAGTGCAAACAATAATCTAGTATTATTTCATATTTGGCAGTTATTTGCAGAAATAAAATACTGCAATATTTATATTTTCGTATTTATCTAGTGATCCATGATTTTTTCTGGATAAACAATATACCACTAAAATGGCCTCCTAATGGGGCAACTTTTTTTCTAAATTAACCGATTTCGTGTCCTCGAGAATCTGTATACAGATTTTAATTCTTTTTCAGTTTGTGCTTTTATTTAATAATTCTGTTATTTTTTGTGTGACTACAATAAAATAAATATATAAACAATTTTTAGGCTTTAAACGATAAATTCAGCGGAGAAATAATAAATTCAGTGCCACTCCTCTTTCCTGATCAGTATTTCACTTGCCCAATAAAATGTCAATCTTGTGACAGCGGTTGCCAAAAATCTATGGGGCATATTCGAGAAGGTATTCCTCATGCTAACACTTCAAGGTGTAGATATCAACATCAGTATGAAAATTGTGTGTATTTGTGTAAGGTAAATATAATTACATATTTTTTCTATTTTGGTTGTTTGCTATGTATTTTATGAAACTTATTTGGATGTCATAAAGTTCTTAAAAGAACTCAGGCGTAATTTCTGTTAGGTTGGAAACTACATACTACATTTCTAGATAATGGGAGCAGGCGATGGTATATAGTTAGACTATAGAGTAACTATAGTGGCACTGTAGCTACGAACTTATAATTGGAGAATCCGGTATTAAAAGTGACAAATAGTTACTTAAAAGTATCTTGTATTTGGATTTTTCTTTTAAATTATGCTTTCTTGTTATGTTGCTATATTTTACCAAAGGACGAAAGAAGAAAATAATAAAATTTTAATTTAAGTACAAATATTTTTTGTGCAAATAATTTTGAGAAAAATGAATTTTTAATTATACAACTGGTAAAAATTATGATAATTAACATTGTTTCATGTGGATTTGACTTTAATTTTACGCCAGAAACACAATAAAAAATTGTAACTGTGAAAATATCGGCGGCAACAATTCATAGTTATGATCCGGTCATCTACGTTGAGCTTTACCCGCCTGCTTCAATTGTCATTTCAGAGTAATAGTTATTAACGTCATTAGGCCGATATGAGGAAAATAACGGACGCGGCTGAAGTTTATAAATCGAGACAATAGCCGAGGTTTATAAACAGCCGAGTTCGTTATTTGCATATCGACCGTGTGGCGTTCAAGATTTTTCGTAATAACATAAAATTTGAACAATGAGGAATAATAAAATTCTTCTCTTTCTGTCATATTGAACAAATTTTTTGTTGATATATAAATTTTCTTTGACAACGGTCCATCAAAATGCTGTTATTTTTCTAGGAACACTTGATCCTTAATTGTAGGCGACTGTTATAAAAAATAACGGCCAGCGGCCGTTATTTTTATCTTTTTACATTTGATTTTAATCCTGTTATATTACAGTAACAGTCTGGTATTACGAAAATATTATTTTTAGAAGATTGCTGTTGAAATGAAGTAATAATATAAGTAAATGTCAATTACTGTTAACAAATATTTTTTTGACAAAAAATAACCAAAATAGAAAAATGTTTTAACAAAAACACGTGCGCTGTCTTATGAAACTTTTGTTTTAATATACTATTATTGTTCATCCCTTTAGAATTTTTTATTTTAGGCTTGCCATGCTAATGGAAGAGAAATTATAGTCACATCCCGATTGCAGACAACAAACGAAAATTCTTGGTATGGTCTCGCTAAGTATGCATGGTCCGGATACGTTATCGAGTGTCAAAATTGTGGAGAAATTTACCGTAGTAGACAGTATTGGTATGGAAATAAAAATCCTGAAGATGTTGCCGTTCGAACTGAAATTATTCATGTCTGGCCAGGGGTAAGAAATTTTTAACAAGTTGTAATGAAAGGATTTTTTTATTAAATTGTTCTAATTTAATTTTAAGCTTTCATTTCAGAGCAAAAACTTTACTAATGCTCAAAACTCTGCTCAAAAAGTTCTCGATGGAGTTTCTTATCTTAGTGAAGCTGTTGCTAGTGTTGGTGCGCATCCTACAAAATTATTATCATCGTGGGTTGCTGATAAAGTTGCGCCCAGTTATTGGCGACCGAATAATGAAATAAAAGTAAGTCATTTTAATGTGCGCGAATTTAATTTAAAATGAAGATAATGGGCTACTTGCGTGGTACTGAAAATCCGAATTCTATCACTATATACATAATATTATGTTGAAAACATATATAAAAATATAAATTTTATTTTTAAAAAATTATTTGTTTTTTAGTAAATTAAGAAAGAAAAATTTCTGTGACGTCATTATATTGAACTCAGGAAGGAAACCATGTTTAAAAATATACCGTATAGATGGCATAGCGTGCGAAAAAGTTTTAATTTGAATTTGACATTAGTTCATTTTTCTCTCTCTCTGGGCTCTCAAATATATTAATTACTTCACAAATAAACACATAGGTAGTTACATGTAATTTAAAATACCGATAACAAAAAGACAAACTAAAATACTAACCTCCAAACTATTGTTGAAACGTCAAACAGGAGATCTACATTACCCGTACAAACAAATGATATGGCTTTACGACCGTTTATTGGTGCGGCGTAATTCTACGTCATACATGGCGGGAATTCAAATAATCAAATTTCATTATTTTTTTTCTGGCTAATTAATAAAAAATTTGTCAAAAGAAAAAATATGGGTAGCAAGTTTTTACCTGCTCTTCAAAAATATTAAATAAAAAAATGGTACGCAAGTAGCCCATTATTGAATAAAATACAAATATTTTGTTGAGCTTGTGTAATATGAGAAAAAAAAAAACTTAATAAAATTGATATACAGTTAAAAAAATTAAAGAGGTCCGATCAAGATTATCTACAAATTGTATGAATTAAGAATTTAGCTCCGCCCATTTTGCCAGGTTCGGTACATATGAGGGTACATAAAGCGTGGATTACACGATGAAGTTTTTATTTTCAAGTGAATTGAAAAGTGATTATAGGTGCCCTTGAGTGACCTTACAAGTTTATTTACACGATCAATTTTGCGTGAATTAAAATATCCAGGTGTAAAAATTTAAATTATTCCTACATTAAATTGTCATTGAATTTTCATCACTTGAATTTTTCTTATAAAGCCATCAATATTTCAATTACTTCTCTACCCTATTTTGACATTTTTCAGTTTAATATCGATCACTTATGCCCGTATTCATAAACACTTGTAAAACTTTTAAACGGTTCGTTATAATTTTTATCCAATAAAAACAGTCGACATTGAAAGAAAAATCGAAATTTTATTTGTCAAGTTTGATTTTATTTGTCAAAAATTATAACGAACCGTTTTGAAACATTACGAGTGTTTATGAATATGGGCATTATAACACTATTTGAATACATAAAAAATATAAATACAAATGACATTTGACAATTACTTGGCAGTCAAACTTATAGGGACTTTTAAGAAAAAGTAGCGCATGTTCCAGTTTTTCTTAAAGTTTTTCGTGAAAAGTCTATTCATTTGTATTTCTTGCGCTCATGTCATAGAAAACTTTTCAAGTAATTTGAAAAGAAAAACTTCATCCTGTAATGCACGCTTAAGATACTACTGTTATTTTATTATTATAATAATAATAAATATTACAGTAAAAGAATTTTAAATGAGATGCCGGCAGCCACGTGACTTTGACGTTTGCTTGTATGGCCCAACAACGTTGCCAAGCTTGTGTACTTTGCCTGCGTTGCCAGATGAATTTGAGCGTAAATTAGTAAATAAAATTGTAAAACTAGTTATTATTAATGAATATCATGTTGTTTTACTTTCTAACATATACACTTAATTTTTAGAATATGCAAACTGTTCAACATTCAACTGATGGTTTTCCTCAAATTTAGCGCGCCAATAAATCTTCGTATCGTAGTGGGCAGCACAAATTATTATAATTTTAAAAAAATATTGTGTTAGAAAGTAAAACAACACGATATCCATTAATAATAACTAGTTTTACAATTTTATTTATTAAAAAATCAATATTCGACTGTGTTAGGATGGAGGTAGATACAGGAAAGTAAGAATTCTTCGGACTTGCAGTCAATTAATAAAATTTATTCACGCCGACGTTTCGACTATACAATAGTCTTCTTCAGGGCTGGAATGGTCTAGTCGAAAAAAGGAAACCACATGTGGATAACAGAACATACAGCAACCTTGTGTTATACAAGCAAATGTCAAAGTCACGTGGCACCAAATACTAGTGAAAAAAAATATGTCAGGCTGTCAGTGACACTGACAGAAAATAACACTACAAGCACGGCTATGAATCAAGTTAATATATCTGAATTAACAAATAAACTTACGTTATAGCGAGAGTATTGTTAACAATGAGCATCGTTTTAAAATGGGATGTCCTAATTCGGTCGAAACAATATGAATTTTTGAAAGACAAGCGTGCCTATATCCATTCTTGTCGCACATGCTTCTAGTCATCGCAATGAGAGAGATAAATATATGCCAATTTGTTAATTCGTTTACGATACAAATGACCTTGATCGGATTTCTTTCAAAAAATTTACTGTAGAATCCTGATGACCTTAAAACATATTTATTTACAAAAATACAAGGCTGATCAAAAATAATTCGACCTGCCATATCTCTGAAACTCAATTCCGTATATGATAAGCTGTGGATGTGATATTCAAATTTTGTCTATTGCATTTTTAAATTTTGTTAATTTCAAACTATACAAGAAATGATTTTTTTAAAGGAATATGGATTTCTATACATATATGACAACCAAAATTCGAAGAAAAAAAAAATCCGAAATTTCTAATAAAAATAATTACGATTTAATTTATTTGCTATTCAACATCAGTTACGTGACTAATTCATAATTATTAACAAAAAATTCGTGTCGGCTAGTGGCACTAAAAATGCACACTTCAAAAATTAATAAATAATAAGAAATCACTTTCCGAATTTGAAAACATTTTTTTTATTGAGAATCAGCAAATCGGAAAGTACGTACCTGAAAAAATATTCGGTTTACGATTATTCAAGTAACGGTTACTGTGATCTACAAGAAGAAATATAAAATTGGTTGAATGATTATTCAGGTAAATCGGTTTGGCGTTACCGGTTATTTCGATTAATCGATTAACCGATAGTTAGTTATTATGATTAGTAAGCTGCAAATAATCGGTTTATTGCTTCTTGTAATAATAAACTTTTAAAGGAATTTTAATGAAATGGTGTCCACCATAGTAACAAAATAAGACTTAAAACTGTATGATACATTATCAAAATTAAAAAGTTTTTTAAAGATATTGCCCGAACATCTACGTCACAGCAGTGCTATCCCTTTTTACTTCTTTCACTCACACATGCGCTGTTATCATGCCTATTACAGGGGTCTTAGTTGTCATAAATTCCTAAAAATTCATAAATTCACCCAAAAATCCTAAAATTGTCATAAATTAAAAAGTATGTCATAAAAAATCATAAATTCTACTAATAAATTCGAATAAGTAATGCAAATCGACATCTAATATGTACGAATAATTTTATATATTTTATTCAATTTTGACGTTTTAAACTGTCATTATTAACTCCATAGCAACAACTATAAGTAACACTTTTTTCACAAGTGAATTAAAAATTTTAAATCACTCTCACATTTTTTTAAATTCACTCTGCAACAAATAATGCATTTAAAATAACACCAGGCACGAAATTAGCACTTACCATAGTATTATTAGACAGTTAGACATTATCAGCCATTTTCATTATTTTTCACAGCACATATGACAGACAATAAAGCTTTTTAAATAGACGACTTGACATCTATCTTCGACGATTATCATGCACAGTCTACTAACTGATTCGTTTTTTGTTTTGTCAAAATTAAATATTATAATGGTTTTTATTACTATTTCGTCAAAATTGAATAAAATATTGTACAAACCACGTGAACTAAGAATTTTTATTCACTCGAAACTTTCATGAATAAACATTACCTTAGCTCACTTGGTGTGTAAATATCTATTATGTAAGGGTATTTTTTATTTTGTTTAATAAACATAAAAGTCCTAAATTTGTCATAATTTTTGTTGATAAAATGTCCTAAATTCCTAAATAAATTATTAAATTTGTTGCTAAGACCCCTGCTATTATTAAAAGTTGGATTCTTTTTGATCAGTTCGCATACTTATAATTTTATTTGTGTAAACTAACAAGGTTTTCTTACAGCATTGTCACGCATGCAAAAAGACATTTGTAAACTCGGAAACAAAACATCACTGCCGTTCATGCGGCGAAGGATTCTGCGATGAATGCTCCTCTCGCAGTCAACCCGTCCCATCTCGCGGTTGGTTTGAAGACGTCCGCGTTTGTGATGAGTGCTATCAACCATCTCCCCCTAGCTTATCTCAGGGCATAGACGACAAAGAAGTCCGCGTTCGGAAATACAGCGAAGCTGTTGTAAACACTATATCATCTGTGGCTTCAGTGTTGGAGTATCCTAAGAACTTCATCAAAGACACAGCCCGGCCGGCCTATTGGGTGCCAGACAGTGAGGTAGTGGGTTGTATGTGTTGCGATATTGCGTTTGAACCCAGCAACCCACTACATCACTGCAGGGAATGCGGGAAGGCAGTGTGTTCGGATTGCTCGACGACTAGGAAACCGGTTCCTCTCAGGGGATGGCATAATCCTGTTAGAGTATGTGATAAATGCGTTAAAGAAGAGTAAAATATGTGCAGAGTTTGTTTTTATAACGGACCCTAAACCTTCAATAATATTGTGGAAATTTTTTTGACTGTGGCATGGATAAGGTGTTACTAATGGATGCATTGCACAAAGTGAGAGAGATAGTAAAAAATGAGATGTTTTTGATGCGCAGTTGTTTTTCTGCGCATAGAGATGATAAAATGAAATAGTTGTCAGTTTTAAATTCAAAAAGCTTGGTATGAAATCATATTCCGTAAAATGTTTACAACAGACAAATGCGAATTACTTTACTTCTGTATTAATTTTTAATGAAATTAGCAACTTTTTTCTCATTACTGGGTTCTTCGGAAATATGTGATATAATAATAATTGGCATAACGCATTACAAGAAGTTACGGAACAATATTTTCGAAATAATTTGTGTTTCTTAACACATTTTATTTCTATTTGTTCCATATTTTTGAGATATTTTTTGTACTTATAACATTTCAACAACGCTTCACAAACTAAGCACATTCATTAAATAACAGATAATCCATTGTTGCCAGTTGCGTTTATTATTAAATTTTACTGTTGTTTAAAACTTAATTTTCACACAAAATTCATTTTTCTTTATTGGATATATCATATTTAAATTCAAAATTGCTATAATTTATTTGTTTTGGCATTATTAGAATAATTTTTAATTAATATAATCTGATTTAATTATATATCAATTATGTGGCAACAGAGCATCATCTCTACGAAACTTTACAAAAATACCGCTAGATAATAGACTTAATATGACGTCATAGGGCAATTACTGTGCAATGCATCCATTACTAGAAATCTCAGTCAAACAGAATTTATTCTTACAACACGGACGTTTCGATGCACAGTTGCACCTTCTTCAGGGTAGTAAGATCATACAAAATTTTACGTATCATGTACACAAAATACATTCGTACTTAACATTCGGGTTTATATACATCGTACAAAAAATTCATAAAAAGCGCACACATTTCAATTAATTTTCTCTCAAAAATAACAACATTCTGTTGTTGATGTGTATGCGTATTTTGATTTTTTTTTTTGTATGAATGTATTTTATGTAGGTACTGGGTGTAAAAGTGAGACATAAGCGTTTAACATGGGAATTCAGTTTTTCTTTGCGCAAATGTTATCTAATAAATTTATGCAAAAATACTTTAAATAAAATTGATATTTAAATTCTGCTTCTAAATCATGGAAACGATTATTCTAGATCTTCATATAAACGTAAAATTAATTATAAAGTTACAGTTTTTATGAGCTTTTAGTCTAGACAGACAAGAATTTATGACAAAAAATTAAAAAATGCTTTATTTTTTTAACTGTCATTTATAACTAAATTTGAATTAGGGCCAATCTTACCTTCTCTGGTTAAAATTTTAACTGTTAGTTAAATAAACAATATTAAATCGGAACATTGACAGCAATTATAAATTTGTCATTTGACAGCTAATTTCGTTTCGGTTTTGTTTATTTAACTGGCAATTAAGTTTTTAACCAGAGATGGTAAAATTGGCCCTTAGATCAGCAAATTAACACAAAAAGATAAATTGTTTTAGTTCTAATTGACAGTTAAAAACAATGCATTTGTTTATTTTTTGTCATAAATCCATGGCAGCCTAGGCTGAAAGCTCATAAAAACTGTAACTTTATAATTAATTTTTACATTTATGAGCTAGAATTATGTTTCACATGATTTAGATGCAAAATTTAAATATCTATAACTATTATTTGAAGTATTTTTGCATAAAATAGGTAACGTTTGCGCAAAGAAAAAACTGAATTCCCACGTTAAAGGCCTGTCTCACTTTTCGATTTATAGCCTGTACATGATATGTAATATTTTGTAATATCTTACTACCCAAAAAAAATGCAAGTGTGCACCGAAACGTCGGTGTTGTAAGAATAAATACTGTTTGACTGAGATTTCTAGTAATTGTTAACACCTTCAATAATATTTTTTTTTATAATAATATAATTGAGTCGGTCAAAAATAGTATTATTGAATGAGTAGGGGTCGTTTACGAGTCATTTATTTGGTGTACGTTTATGTTTAAAATCAGTTTATTTTGATATAATTGAGATGCAATAATTTTGTTATAAGCTATAAAAATATTATTTTAATATGAGAAGAAATATGAGGGATGGAAGAATAAATGACGAAATAATTGCTAACAAGTGTAATATTAATTTAGCGGGACTCTACAGTAAAATGAAATAATAACACAATTTTTATTTTGTAAAATATAGGATTTTTATCAAATATTCGAAAAGGGGATCTAACTCGGGAAATTAGTTTATTTTTTTAAACTCAAATTGCCTCTTATTTACCTAATTCTAGTACAAAGACTTTTAAAGCATAAAATTCAGATTTTTTGATGCCCATTTTTCTAATTCAGTCTTTTGGCGACAAAATCTTAATTTATTATGATTGCAATAAATCTAGAATGCAATTATTTCAAAAAATTAATATCTAAACCTATTTATTTTATTATATTAATTTTATTCTATTTACCTACAATCGTGCAAAAATGATTGTCCTTAAACTCTAAAGTACGGGATAAAGCCAGTTCTTATTATTTATTTCTTATTTTTGACGATTTCAAAAAATATTGCGCTCGTTTCGGAACTTTATATTCATATTACAGAAATAATTATTGTATAGTTTACCACATTATTAAGCATATTCAGGATCAGTTATATAAAGAAATTTATTCGTCACTTAAAATTTAGTTGTCAAATACATTTAATGAAATGAACAAATTCGAAGCAGTTTCTGTTCTTATGACAAATCATTGTTGTGAAAAAATTGCTTCGCATTTTATCTTTTCATTAAATTTTGTTGTAAATAAATTTTAAGTGGAGATTCAATTTATAAAACTAGCCCTTAATTGCCTAAATTAAAAAAGCGTCAAAATATACAAATTTTATGCTGTAAAATAATATGCGAGCAATTTGGGGTAAAACTAGTTTCCTGAGTTATTTTTTTAATTATTATTGCCACCGTATATTTATAAATCTAAATAATTTTTATGAAACAAATATTGATTGTTGTTAATGACGTAATTTTGAAAACAGTGAACGCTATTAACTTTTGTATTAAAGCCTTGTATACGAACCATAAAAAGTATAGTATCGAAATCATTTTATAATAAATTTGACAGATTCATACATTTATGTGGTGCTGAATTATAAATATATGTATAAATGTTTTTGTATGAAAAATATTATATTAGAAGGCGGTATTATCAACAGCTATTTAATTTTAAATATCCATTTAACGAAAAATAATAGTGTCAAAATGTCTGTTAATTTTTATGTAAAATATGTATTTAAAATTAAATAACTATTGGTAATACCGGCCGTAGTTAACGTAGAATTAATAATAATTATGTGAAAACAAATGAAATACTTATTATTTTGTTCTTATTAACTGCATTTCAATAATTATGCACAATTGGTATTTTTAGGCATTTACTTTGTGTTAATTTTATACTAAATTATTTATTAGGACAGGAACATTCCAGTAAAAAATTAAATTAGTTTTAAAATTGGTATTGTCAAGAACAGTTTTTTCATAAATTCAAATTGAACTGAATTATAATAACTATTTTTGTAAAAATTATGCATCACTCATATGTTAGGAAAGTTTTTAAAATAATAAGTAGATTATATGTAGTAGTTTTTTAGTGATTTGTGAGAGATATATATTGAGTTGTGATAATTATTTTCAAATTTTATTGAATGAATAAAGGATTTGGAATATATAATATTGTTTAATTTTTCATTCTCTTTAAAAATTTAAGTATATCTGCATTTTTTCGTGGTAAAATATATTATTAACCATTACTGAGTGTTCTAATTTATTTTTAATTCTTCAGATTTGTGTAATAGGTTATCTGTGCTTTCAAAACCAGCATCACCTCATGGGAATTCGAAGTTATCGCCAAAGCTGTGCGCCAAAGGTATTACGTTTATCGGTTTACCCAAATGTTTATGCAAATAAAAATAGTTTTTAATTTTAACTTTTTTTTACGATTTTAACCCGAGCAGAACTACAACCTCTCTTTAAACGCTATCAGCCACGCGCTTCGTTTTATGGTGATTAAATTTAAAATTATAATCGCGTACTTATTTATATTTCTATCTTTATTTTTTTGTAGAAGTTAAAAAGAGATAGTATAAGAGCAAACTTCGGGTCGTATAATTTTGTTGTGTTGTTTCCATTTATTATACCGCAATTTTATTTTTAAATATAATATAAATATATTTAATTACAAATCCTTTTGAATAAATTGAGCTTATATATTACAGTAATATTACTTTTAATATGGTTTGTTTTTGAATGCTTTTGCTGAATAGAACATGAAGAAGAAGTGTAGATGCCACAATTATCCAGTTGTACAAACAAAAATCACTGTGTGTACTTGTGTATCATATGTTTGGGTGGCGAAAATGGTGCTTTAGTTAAGAAGTCATCCTAATTTATTGTGAATTACAGCCGTAATGTAAGTGAATTATTGCTTGTATACTTGTTGTTTTATGTCTCAATATTTTGTCTTTCGTCTGGTGCAAATATTAAGTGGTGTTATTTTATATAAACCGTATTTTATTAAAAATGCCTGATCACCACGCTCGAATTGGAATATTTGCAATGGCCGAATTCTGACCTATATTTATTAAAAATTGTTTACCAGTGGCCTTGATTGTCATTTTTATGAAGGAGTAATAGGATAAAATGACAATTACTTATATTTATCAGTTTTACATTTTTGATGAAATAAACAAGTTAAATGTTTATGAAACCTTTAGCAAAATAATCAGTTGTCCACGTATTGCATTTTTTTTTGCTTTAGTTAAATTTTGATATGATAGTAAACAAATTGATAAATAATTAATGCGTATTTTGTTAAGGGATAAATTTGCTTTTGTTATTTTTGTTTTCTTTTGTTACGAGCTGATTCATCGGTGAGAGCAACAAGTTTAATATACTTACTGATGTATTTACTTCTGGTTATTAAAAAATATATTAATTATTTTTATATTTGGAGTTTGTATGTATATTTTTTTATAATTATAATTCATTTTGTTGTTAATTTATAACATTTTTATGATTGTTTACTTATATTATAGCACGCATTTCAGTTTTACTTGGTATAATATAAATACTTTGATATCAATTAATTCCCATTAGTTGCGTAATTCAGTTTTATTCTAGATGTCTGTTTATAAAATCTTAGATTCTTATTATTATTATTCTTCGTGTGTGTGTTTTGAGGCGCCAAGCAAAGATTCCTAGTGACAAATTTTTGAAAATATATCTAAATTGGACTTTAGTTATTCTTCTTTCGTAGCAATTAGCATGGAATATAGAGTTTATATTTGTTTGCTGGCGTGTGTTAGTGGGGGAATGAAACGTGGTTGCTAGGCAACAGGCTGATGACGCGTTCTTGCCTAAGCAGTTGCAACAGTTTCTATAGCAACAGGCCAACATTCTTTGATTCGCAACTTACTCGTGTTCTAAACTTGTGTATGCATGTTACATATTCTTCGTTTTATTATAAAACCGTTGAATATTCGGATAATGAGATTTAGTATAAGTGTTTTGTTAATATGAAAGGTAAACTGACACATATATGCGTAAATCACTGTTCAGTGACCACTTTTCGCATGCAGTTAGTGTTTTCACTGATTTCTTTTGTTTAACTCTGTTTATTTTTATGTGCAAATAAATGAATTATGAGTTATACGCATATTTATGAGAAGAATGATAGTTTTTATACTTTTTTCTGTGTTATGGTTAGTAGTGCAGTGTAAAACGCAGTTTTTTTCGTTTTTCAAAGAGTTTGAGGCATTCTATTTTCTTCTCAAGCATTTTAGAATGCTATGCAATCTCAGTACCATCAATCTCGCTTCTCACCCAAACCAAATAAACTTTTAACGAGGCTTGGCAGACTTCATTCAACGTTCTTGTATTGTCAATTTCGAATAACTTGAACCAATTTTGTTTTTTTAACACGCTCTACATATGTTTTCACACTGAACATTGCTTTCAAAATTGCTGCATAAACATAAACATTCATGTAGTGTAGATAGAATACTCGCTAGAATATCACGTTTAGAAAAACTAATAATCAAATACTATAGTTTGTGTATGATAACATTGAGATTTATATTTTTTACAATTTTATATTAAATGAATATGATGAAATTATTTCCATTCAACAATAATACACTTCATCATTCTTTATTCTTTCCTTCCACATTTGAAAAGCTTCCATTCGTTTGGAATGTTTTTATTTTTAAACTAATTTTTGGGAGATTTAAAAACTGTCAAAACTGTTAAATTATAAATCATGATTCAAAAATAATGTGTGGTTAATTCCATATTATCGCTGATAACGATATTTATGTAATCAAATAATGAAAATTTTGTTTTCTACGAACTAACTGATTTTCTCAGTAATTCTATCATACCTATTTTTTGTTAAAATTTTAAACAAATAGGTATGCGAGTAGGTATGTAATAAAAGTGCGAATAATAGTAAAAATAATAATAAATTTTGTGTTTTAAAATTTGATTTATACGGTAAAACAGTAAAAATTTATGTAGCATTACTATTTTAAAACTTTTAGTGCTTTTTATTGATATTTTTGTTACTTTTATAATCTGAATAATTTTTTATTTATAAAATTATTTATTAAAATCATCGACTTTATTAACATTTGTAATAAACAAATCACATTCACAGTTTAATTTAAACGAATGTAGCAACAAGTTTTTATAGTGTTTCACATTAGCATAGAAATGACATCATAAACACATGCAGTAATGTCATTCAGCAAGAAAGTATTTTGTCTGACGTACGCGTTATTAAATAAATATCACTTGATTAATGACGTTATGTTATATATTGCTATGTTTACATGGGTTCGGTTTGAAACAGATTATATTTGCAATTCTGTTTGCCTATATTGAAACGGAATTTTTGTTGTGAAAAATAAATAAATTTTCCGAAAAACAAGTCCATAATAATATTTGTCATGAATATTGTTTACATCATTATCTTTGTAAGGAATATTACCCGGAATGAAGTAGTAAATATTTGTGGTTACAGTTTAATTATGGTTTCCAGAAATTCATAAATTGGTAATGTAAATACGGGTATGTAAGTTATGGAAATACATATTTTGATATACAGGCGAATAGTATACTTTTTCAATTTCAGAAAAAGTAACTTCAATTTCAGAAAAGGTAAATTCAATTTCGGAAAAAGTAAATTAAATTTCAGAAAAAGTAACTTCAATTTCAGAAAAAGTAAATTCATTTTCAGAAGAAGTAAATTCAATTTCTGGAAAAATAACTTCAAATTCAGAGAAAGTAACTTCATTTTCAGAAATATTATGTGAAAATATCAATTTACCTTTTCCGAAATTGAATTTACTTTTTCTGAAATTGAATTTACTTATTCTGAAATTGAATTTACTTATTCTGAATTGAATTTACTTTTTCCAAAATTAAATTTACTTTTTCTGAAATTGAAGTTACTTTTTCTGAAATTAGTGTTTTATAGATAAAGATTTGGACCCGGTTTTTCCAACTGTGGATAAATTAACAAAATTATACACATGTTAATTAAATGATGTGATATTTTTCTTTTATCTGGCGGATAAATTGGAAAAACCGGGCCTTAGAGAATCAGTATTTTTTATGCTTATGTTTTTAATGTACGCTTTTGGTGCCCAAATGGATTTAGTATGCTAGTATTTCAAAAAAATGAATTTCATGTAAAGTGTCAAATCAAGTAATCTGTCAAAAATAGATATGTGACAGTTTGTCAATACTCATTTCTTGAAATAACGTATATTAAATCTATTTTTACCACGTCTTTAAATTAAAGAAGTTTATTCTCAAAATATCTATTTTTAAATTACTACATAACGTTGCAGAAAATATTTGGGAAAAACTATTTTCCTATGTTGCGCCTATGGCACGGTTTCTAAATTCGCCGTCATATATGTATGGATTGATGTTCAACTTTTTCCCTTCTTCACACCCTGTCCCTTGTCCTACGGTGTTGCTGCTTCTTCATAACGTAATATTTTCAACATTGCCCGTGAGTTGGCAACAGTATAGCATAGCTGGCTGATTTATGAATTTTTATATCATTATAATTCTATATCCATTGAATATAAAGTATAAAATGCAATCAAACCATATAGATAATAAAATAATCTTTAATATTTATAATAACATAAAATGTCAAAAAATGATATTTAACTGCGTTTTTTCAAGAAAAACTGTTGGAAGTTGCAAATGATGGTAGGTACTTCCGGTTGCCCCATTATAACCAAAATCTATTCAACTCTTTAGAACGTAAAGAAGAGAAAAACAAATAAATTGTAATTTTTGAAATTGTAGTACTGGAATTATCGGAGGAGAAATTATCATCACACACACATATACACACACTCACATACAGACATCATCGTAAAAATAGTAAAATCGCATTTTAGGGACCCCAAAACGTGTTTATTCATTAAAAATACCACTGAATTTTTTGATCAAACAATACTTTCCTTACCTAGAGATAAAGATAAAAAGTTACATTTATTTTCAAATACGTATAATATATAACATTTTATTCGTAGTTAGAATATGTGGATTTTCATATATCTTTGCAAGCTTCGTCTTATCCTACGTAAAAATTAAAAAAACTAAATACTAATTGTATTTAAAAATCTCATAAGAAAAATCTCTAACTTTTCTTATAAGAATTTTTCAAAGGACCGAATACTTTAGTCCCAAGATCCATTAAAAAAACCCTGAAAGTTGAGCCTCTTTGATCTTTTGTTTGAAACAAAAGGTCGCGCAACAATTGCTTCTCAACAATAGTGAAACGTTATGTTCGTCGCGACGTCGCCGACGCTGTGATGTCATCATCCGGCATGGCTGGTGGCTCGTGTCTGTCGCCTGTCGTTTGTTTGCTCGCTGTGCTGCTCCGTCACCATGGTAACCACGTGACGCGCGAGCTGTTGCACCGTACGGTTCAGAGACAGAGATGCGCGAGATTCGAGTGGCCTTGGCGACGCGATTAGTTTTTATTCTTTTTATATCAGCTTTAGGTGACGGGGTTTATATAAAAGGTATCTGCATAAAACCTACTAGATGATTGAGGTTCGGTACGGATTACGTGTTGCTCTTACATAATTTTAAATTTTGCCATGCACATTCATACATAGCTGTTTATTTTTCCGTTTCAATTTTTATTCTATGCGAAATAATTTTTAATTATTATAAGTACCTATATATTTTATTTTGATATACCTACACTCTCTGGCCATATTATTAGACGCACTTTAATTTATTATAATCTTTTAATTTTCGAGGATAATCTTTCAAAGTTGATTTCATCTGTCATTATTATAATCATTTAAATTATGTGTGGGAGCTGATAAAGGGAGAAGTGAAAAAAAACTAATTACCATAAAAGTATAACTGATTGAGAGTATAGTACAAATTTGGAATCATCATCCTCAGATGCAGGAAACACTATAAGCATGTATTAATAGCATACCAAATAGAAGCCTTAGTTGATTTGACAAAATACTAAAAGAAAGTTTTATTATTTGGTATTTACCATTACTTAGTTTTTTCAAAACCGTGTCTTATTGTTTTACAATGTTCAATCATGCAATATTAACAATAATATCCTATGGACGTAATATATTAAAATATCTACCGTGAGTATTTTTTAACGTGAAACATTAGATTTGTCATATCCATGGTTACGACATGACATTTGATTGGCAGCAATGTATTTGTATTTGCCTGTCTCATTTAAAATGAAACATAGGGAACGAATTTGACATCAATAGAGGTTAATTTTGTTTAAATAATTATACCTGCTTTCTAAATTAAATTTAGTTGTAGAAAAAATATTGTGTGCACCTTTTGCCCGAGTGATTTTCTGACTCGGCTAAATTTCTTACAATATTTAAATATAATACTTCTGTCAAATTCATTCACTTTGTTTAATTTTAAATGGGACAGGCAAATAATTGCTGTCAATCAAATGTCAAGTCGTAACTTATATGAAAATTCAATGGTTATCATATTGACAAGATATCACTAGAAGTTAATTTTGTTTAAGTAATTATACCTGTTTTCTAAAAATTTAATTTAGTTGTAAAAAAAATGTTGTGTGCACGTTGTGCCAGAAATATGTTTAGTGCTCTCGGGTGGTTTTCTGACTGGGAGAAATGATTAAATGTTAAACGAATCAATTGTTTCATTGTTTCCATGGCTTACTTGGCTAAATAAACTAATAAAACAGTTTACAAAATTTTTATTTTTAACCGTAAATAACTTGTTTATTTGAAAAAATTGTACATAAACAACATTACCTTATTGGAAAGAGAAAAAAATACTCTTCCCAATAAGATAATAAAAAATATATGGTTCCATTTAAAAAATATATATTTTGTCCCAAATTTTGAGAACCGCTGACACAATTTTTAATTTGTCTGCATGACCAATTTTCTAATATAAAATGGCACAATTTTGCTCATTTAACCAACCTCGTATCTCTTCAAATAAAAAAGTTACCAATAGTGAGCAAGGTTATTGAGACATTCTGTATATCTCAACATGCAATTTATAGAACGATCCGTATATCTCTCATACTTGTTAGCTAGAAGAAAAAAAGTTATTGCCCCTAGATAAATATATGTCAATGTCAAGTATTTCTTTGTTTATCTACAGGAACAAAAACGAAATAGTTTTCCTTTAATTGAATAATGAATACAGAAAGTTGTTTTCTTTATCTGCGAGATTTTTGGGAGATGAATCATAAAAGATATTTTTTGAATAATGACCTACTTATAATATGTATACAATGTTATTTTTATTTTATATACGTGTGAAGTGATGTCATTATATATCGAATAAAAGTACTAGTATCATAAACGCTTTTATGCGAGTATTATACGATTTATATTTTACAAGAATACTTTGTGCTAAGTTTAGGAATATAGATATCCGTCATCGGGTTGTATTAAAAATAAATTAGATTCAGTGTGTTGGCTATTCTACTCGTAGTCTCTTTTATACGCCAACATACCTATTTCCTTTTCATTTTCCTTATATTCGTTCGTTGTTGGCTGACGTAAGTTTCCGTTCCGGTTCCGGTACATCCTGTGAAATTGTGGGTTTTCGTTCATTTTGTAATATACAAATTGTCTGAAAACTGACTCCTGTACTTTTACGATTTGATTTTGGGGGCTAAAATAAATAGAAATTTAAAAGCGGAAAATTTTCTAGTTATTTTTTATTATCAAGTTACTGATGGTTAATAAATATTGCACCATCGACACTTAAAACTAAAACTTAGTTTAAAACAGTTAGCTAAATAAATAGATGCTAATTCCAATGAGCCGGTTTCATATTTTTCAAAAAGTATTTTAATTCAAAATTTATGTCTATTTTCATAGTAATAAAAAAATAATAATTTGTTGTTATTTTCGTAAATAAATGCACCTAAAATATTCATGACAATTCCTCCCTCCCCTCCACCCGTGACGTCAGAGTACTTCATTCATAGCCAATAGCAAACATTTAAATAAATAAACGTAAACGTAGGCGATAGTTTATTATACATGTTAAACTGTAAGAACTTTGACGTCACATTCTGTTTCAGATCACGAGATTTTTTCAAAATATTACACAAATTTCAATCCATAATTAGTTGTAAAATATCTAATGAATGATTCATGATATTTTCACATTTTTGAATGAAATTTAATGAATATTATTTTTTTTTAAATTTAATACTTAGAAGACAAAAATTCTAGCAACCGTCCTATTGAATAATATTTTAATTGCACTGTAAAATTAAATTTGCTAACTTAATAAATCCTTTTTACTTCCTTGTACGAAGTAAAGGAAGTATTGTAATCGCGAAAAATTTCGGTTTCCAGATTTCAACGGAAATATCCATTTTGACCATCCCTGAATCCATTTTGACTAATTTCGTCGTGACGTCTGTACGTACGTATGTACGTACGTATCTCGCATAACTGAAAAACGGGAAGCCGTAGAAAGTTAAAATTTTGTATTTAGGACTGTTATAACATCTAGTTGTGCACCTCCCTTTTTGGTCATTGCATAACTTTCAGAAGTGGTACTTTACTTGAAGCCCATAATAGATTTTAATGGTAAAACTATATTAAAATATAATCCAAAACTTTTCAAATTTGGTATATAAGACTTTTATATCAATGGGAATAACATAATAGATTTTGGTAAAAATGGTCTACCCGGAAGTGGTACTTTACTTGAAGCATATAGTAGATTTTAATGAAAAACTACATTAAAATATAATCCAAAACTTTTCAAATTTGGTATATAATACTTTTATATCAATGGGAATAATATAATAGATTTTAGTTAAAATGGTATACCAGGAAGTAGTACTTTACTTGAAACCTATAATAGATTTTAATGGAACACTATATTAAAATATAATCCAAAACTTTTCAAATTTGGTATATAATACTTTTATATCAATGGAAATAACATAATAGACTTTGGTTAAAATAGTCTAACCGAAAGTGATACTTTACTTGAAGCTATTATCAGTTTTTCTAGAAAAAAATGGTGTTATTTTGAATTTATCAATAAATGCTTCAAATAAAAGTTTTAGAGAATTGAATTTTGTGTCGAAAACTTCAAGTATGATTAAATTAGTTCTTTGTATAAGCGAGATATGTAAATTTAAACATTATGTACTTTTTGGTGTCTGTAATTAAGTTTGCTATGAATTAGGACAAGAAATAACAAAAAAATAAAGAATTTAATGTCAATGTCAAATAAATGCAATTTTTTATGTTATTATACATATTTTAATTATTAACAAAATATGTATAGTGTAACAGGCGTACAAGGAAGTCATGTGGTGTCCACATCAGATATTTTAAATTTTAAGTAATAGTGGTGCAACTGGGCATTAATAATAATGGCCCGTATAACGAGTGCACTTTTATAATAAAAGCGTTTTATGGAGCGTGCTTTTACATTATTTTCTTATGAGGAGTTTGCTCCATAAAAGCGCTTTTATAATGAAATTGAGCTCGTAATACGGGCCATTGTGATTAGACTACATTTTGTCCCTGACTTAATTCAACTTTATATCTTCATTTTTTTAATGAAAATTTACCACTTCTATTGATCGATGAAGTTTCATTAGCATCTAGATTAAATTGTTAATTCCAACATGATGCTACACCGGCACATTATGGAATGCAAGTGAGAAATTTCCGGAATCAAAATTTCTCTGATGGGTGAATTGGTTGAGGTGATCGCATACCATGAATTCCTAGGAAGAAAAAGTTTACGGCGAACGTGTTGCAAATCCTGAAGATGTCATAGAAAATTTGCTATACGGCGTTCACGCTACCATGAAAAATCGTGCGAATGTTTGTCTAAGGCTACGAGCAAATAGTAACTATTATATAGTTACCATTTTTGCTCGTAGGTCTAAGTAGACAACCTATTACAACTTGAATACATTTTGAAAACAAATGTTTAAAATATCTTATTTTCTGATATTATTCTTTTTACCTTCCATCACCTTTAGGTAAGGAAGGTACTGTCTTTGGTCAAAAAATTCGGTGGTGAGTTTTTAATAAATAAACACGTTTTGGGTCCGTAGAATACGATTTTACTAGTTTTACGATGACGTTTGTATGTGTTTGTGTGTCTGTGTGTGACAAATTTTTCTACGACGGTAACTCCAGTACTACAACTCTAAAAATTATAATTCTTTCGTATTTTTCTTCTTTACATCCATATGAAGAGCTGATTAGGTTTTGGTTATAATTAGTCAAAAGGAAATTCTTAACAGTTTTTCTTGAAAAACGTAGTTAAATATCATTTTTTGACTTTTATGTGATTATCAATATGATAGAATATCTTACTAATTATTCAGCCAGCTTTGCTATAATCGTGGAAACAGCTGATATATTTAAATAATTTTAATTGAAAGATGTCATTGTCAAATGCAATTTACATAGTGTATGTTCGTGGTATAATTTTATTGGATTTATAGAATCTTTTCCAAGGAACTTTTGGTATGGAATTTATAGAAAATATTATATGTTCGTGGAACTGTTTTACTGAATTTAGAAAATCTTTTCCAAGGAACTTTTGGTATGGCATTTGTACAAAATACATACAATTGACGGAAGGTATTGTGCTGGCTATATCAGATTTTTAAATAAAATTTACTTTTATAATAAAAGCGCTTTTATGAAACGTGCTTTTACATCATATTCTTATGAGTGAATGAATGTGCTCCATAAAAGCTGTTTTTTGGCTAGGAGTAAGTGATCTGTGTTTTGACGATGTCAGTTGTTTATGAATTAGTAATAGTAATCATAAAGGGAGGTATTATTTTTTTTTATTCAATTTTGACATTTTAAACTGTCATTATTAACTCCATAGCAACAACTATAAGTAACACTTTTTTCACTTGTGAATTAAATTTTTTTTAAATCACTCTCACAAAATTTTAACTCACTCTGCAACAAATAATGCATTTAAAATAACATCAGCTCCGAAAATAACACTCACCATAATATTTATTAGACATTATCAGCCATTTTCATTATTTTTCATTGCACAAATGACAGACAATAAAGCATTTTAAATACATGACTTGACGTCTATCAGCCTACTAACTGATTAGTTTTTTATTTTATCAAAATTAAATATTATAATGGTTTTTATTACTATTTTCGTTAAAATTGAATAAAATATTGTACAAACCACGTGAGCTAAGAATGTTTATTCATTTGAAGAAATTAGCTCACGAGCCCGTAAGGGCGGGTGAGTTAATTTTTCTTAGCTCACTTGGTGTGTAAATATCTATTATTTTTTACCTTCCGTCACCTTTAGGTAAGGAAGGTATTGTCTTTGGTCAAAAAATTCGGTGGTGAGTATTTAATGAATAAGCACGTTTTAGGGTCCTTACAATACAAATTTATTATTTTTAAGATGATGTCTGTATGTATGTGTGTGTGTGTGTGTGTATGTGTGTGTGTGTGTGTATGTGTGTGTGTGTGTCCGTGTGTGCGTGTGTGTGTATGTGTGTCCGTGTGTGACAAATTTTTCTCCGACGATAACTCCAATACTAAAATTCCAAAAATTATAAATCTTTCGTATTCCTCTTCTTTACATCCATATGAAGAGTTGATTAGATTTTGGTTATAATTGATCCACCGGAAGTACCCTTATTTGAAGTTTTTAACAGTTTTTCTTAAAAAAACGCAGTTAAATATTATTTTTTGACATTTTATTATTATATATATTAAAGAAAATACTCTTCTCTATACAGTTTAATTATACATTTTCCATCATATTCAATAGATGTAAATTTAAAGCATTATAAAGAAATTAATTTTCAAAAATTAGTCAGCTTTGTTATTTATCATGGAAACAGCTGACATAATTATTCAAAAAAATTTAATTGACAGTTGTCAGTTGCAAGTGCAAAACCAAATATGGAAAAAAGTGTAGGATCTAAAATTGATATGTCATAGTGTTGCTCGCAAGTGACATGCAGAGAAAGGCCAAAGAGAAGATGGAAGGACATTACTTAGTGTAGTTTATGAAATGAACTTTTGGTATGGAATTTGTAAAAAAATAGTATGTGTTCGTATTCGATTTTACATGATATTATATAGAATCTGTTCCAAGGACCTTTTGGTATGGGATTTGTACAAAATACATCGAATTGACGGAAGGTCTTGTGCTGGCCACAACAGATTTTTTTTGTTATTTTTTGCTCTAATCCATAGCATACTTAATTACAAAAACCAAAAAGTATATAATTTTTAAATTTACTACATACAAGGAAGTAAAAACAGTATAATAACTTGCCAACGAAGGACAATCTGAAAATTTACCACTGTTAATTTTGATTTGTTCCCTGAATCAAATACCAAAAGCAGGGTCGTCACTTTATTTAGAGAATATTTGTGCAAAAATTTTCTAAATTAAATGCGGTAGTGGAACAGACAGATAAGAGTAGTTTCAACTTTTTATTAGAATGGAATAGTTTGTGTTTGTGTTATGTAAATGAATCACTGCACGTGGATTGAGGTTATACACATATTTATGAGCTATTTCATCATAAATACTTTATATTTTTCTCATTTGTCATTCAGCTGTCGGTGTATATTCCAGAACGACCAGATTAACAAGTTTATAAATACTGGCTTATTCATGATCATAGAAACACTTTCATATGTTTATTATAATAAAGTCACTAAATAATAGGACGATAAAATGTGTTATACCTTTAGTTTTGTTTTTATAAAACTGCATCTTTATTGAAAGGGCTCTGCAGTTTACGTTATAAAAATAAAAGTAGGCGATAGTTTGTTATATGTTAAACTATAAGTTCTCTGACGTCACACTCTCTTTCATCACGTGATTTTTACCTCTCGCTGAGAGGTATTGGATTCATGCTAAAATTCTCATACCCAGATTTTATTGAATAAGCACGATTTCAGGTAACTAGAATCCGATTATAACATTTTTAAAATGATGTGTGTGTGTGTGTGTGTGTGTGTGTGTGTGTGTGTGTGTGTGTGTGTGTGTATGTATGGATGTTGGAGGGACGATTCCTCAAAAACTATAAGACTTAAAAAATATTTAACTGCAGTTTCTTCAATCTGACATTCCTGTGAAGAGCTGAAAAGGTTTTGTTAACAATTGAACAACCGGAAGTAGTAGTTTTTTAAAAAAATTCTTCTAAATATAATTTTTTGGGAGTTTTTTTTATTAAATATTGAAGAACATAAAATTCTCCATCTAATACACTTAAAATTTTTATTATATCTTGTATAGATTTAGAGATAAAGACACTATAATTTATAGAGTAAACTAATCGCAGAGGCCAAGGCACTAAGGAAACTAGTTGACAAATTCCAATGTTTATAACATGACACATGTCATTGTCAAATATTAACAGTTTTAGTGACATTCTGATAGCTTTTTCTGGGAAGTATATTTAACTTTTCTTATTGTTTTATTAATTAAATATTTGAAATTATAGGTAAAATTGTGGTAAAATGCATATATGCATCAGAAATACCGCCAATCTGGTTAATGAATTGGAAGAATCTCTGATATTTATAAACTTCCTCATACAATAAAAAATAGATATAATTAGAATTATTTGTGTGCAGAAGACATGTTAAATACAATAAAAAGCAATATTTGAGTAAAGTTCTGTAATATTTTGTTATAAAACGACGGTTCGAAAGTGAAGTGCAATACAATACTTATATAGTCTAATATGGAAATGGCGAGAGGTCTTGTGCTGGCCACAACAATTTTTTTCAAAATGTTACACAAATTACAATATTTAATTGTAAAATATCTAATGGATATTTCGTGATATTTTCAAATTTGAGGCTCTTTAAAGAACAATATCTTTCAAAATTTAGTTTTTAGAAGTGATATAAAATTATTGCAACTATACCCTATTATTTATATTAGTATATAAGTACTTCTTATTGAAAAGGGGCACAGTCTTATATTAATCATAAATTTTTTAAAAAAAATGAAGAATTCAGTAGTTTGAAAGAATTTTATGCGAGGTAAATTGGGGAAAGTTGTAAATTTATCTTGGCTTGGCAGCGAGAATGAATGCGGTGCAGGAGTCATGTGTGAAAGGTCCAAAACGTGGCACACAATGTCGACTGACCCTGAACTTTCTCAACTGATGCCAAACTACTTTCCGAACAAAACTACGGAGATTACAATTTCAAATCTGGAGCAAATAGCTGCCATTATTATACACTTGATCGCTTTATTTCTTCGTTTCCACTTCCACGCTTACATGCCTCCAATAAATCTTATACATTTATTCATTACTTACTCTTTCATTGCAAAAAGTCGAGAATATGAATGAAAGCTGTTTTGATGATCAGTCACATTCATATTTATTGATTTTCTGTTTTTCCTTTTGAATTATACATATTTTCATTTCTTGATCATTACTGATGTTCATTGCTACCAATGAGTTATAAGCAGGGCACCGAACTCCCCAAAACTGGGTTCGGTTTAGATTCAGATGAATTTGTTTTTTGAGGGGGGTCGTTTGCGGTACTGGTTCATGTATTAATAAAATTTACGGTTTTGTTCCGGATTCAGGTTCGGTTCGACTGGAAATTGAATTAATGTGTTTTGAATAACAATCTTCATATAGAAAAATCTGTTGTGGCCAGCACAAGACCTTCCGTCAATTCCATATATTTTGTACAAATCCCATACCAAAAGTTCCTTGGAAAAGATTCTATATATCATGTAAAATCGTAACACGAACACATACTATTTTTTTACGAATTCCATACCAAAAGTTCCTTTAAAAAGATTCTATAAATACAATAAAATTATAAGATACACTATGTAAATTGCACTTGACACCTCCTTCTTTCTTCTTCAAATTTCCACTCATTCCTGTCCAACGCAACTTCTTCACACAGTTCTTCCTCTCTCAAGTCTTCTGCGATACAGTCCTTCCATCTTCTCTTTCGTCTTCCTCGTACTCCCGGCAATCTGAGCCTATAGTTTCCATATTTGGCTTTGAACTTGACACTGACATCTGTCAATTGGAATTTTTTGCATATATTCGTATCAGCTGTTTCCATGATAAATAGCAAAGCTGACTTTTTTTAAAAGTTAGTCTCTCTTTATAATGCTTTAACTCTATATCTATTGAATAAGAAGGAAATTGTATAATCAAACCGTATAGAGAACAGCATTTTCTAATATTTATAATAACATAAAATGTCAAAAAATAATATTTAACTGCGATTTTTTAAGAAAAACTGTTAAAAACTTCAAATAAGGGTACTTCCGGTGGATCAATTATAACCAAAATCTAATCAGCTCTTCATATGGATGTAAAGAAGATGAATACGAAAGAATTATAATTTTTAGAATTGTAGTATTGGAGTTATCGTCGCAGAAAAATTTGTCACACACGGGCACACACACGTACAGACATCATCTTAAAAATAGTAAATTCTTATTCTAGGGACCCTAAAACGTGCTTAATCATTAAAATCTCACCAACGAATTTTTTGACCAATGACAATACTTTCCTTACCTAAAGGTGACGGAAGGTAAAAAAAAATACAATGCGAGCCGCAATTTATAATGCAACGCAAGACAAAAATGCATATAATTTGCAAGAATAGTTTTTTAATACCCGGTTCGGTTTCGATTCGGGTTCAGTTGAAAAATATACCTGAGGTTGGTTCGGTTCTGGGCTTGGGTTCACTAAAATGTTACGGTTTGGTTCCGGTTTTGGTTCGATTCAGGTCCGGGTTCGATGCATTGGTTATAAATTCTATAAAAAATGAGATACAAGTTCTTATAACTCACTGTTATTAACAAATCATAAATTTTCAAACGTAGAATAGTTATTTGTTTACCTTAGCACTAGTGATGTGCCGCCAAAAAATTCCTGTCGGGAATTCGTTTTTTCCCCGGGAAAATTCATTCAGTAACGATTTGCGGGAAGAAATTTTGTTACGTATTTTCCCGGATTTTTTTGAGAAAAAATAGGCGAAGGCCTATCCCATTCTGAAATTAGTGTTCTTTACGATAACTTCAATGTTCGAGGTTAGCAACATGTCAGACTAACATTATTTTAACAAAACCTATGAAATAAATATTCCTTTCATTTTCACAATTTTTCGATTTCAAATAAAATTTACGGTGCGATTCTGTAATTTTCTATAGCACTATAAATAGAATTGTAATTCTCAACAAAAGCGTATAATTTTTTAATGTCAAACGATAATAAATGTATTAGTAAACCAAAATTGTTATTTTGTTCACTTTTACACAGGGTTGGAAAAGATCATGATTTTTTGATTTTTTTTTCTATTTTTAAAGATCTAGTGTTATTATTGTACTTTTTTAATTGTTTTAAAAGTAATATAAATATTTTATTTCATAAACGAAAACGAAATCTGTAATAAACCCCAAAAGATGCATTTGAATTTTTGCATAAATTTAGTATATAGCGTACACACGCGCAATACATACCTAAATAAAATAGGTCAAAACATGTAATCAGTAATCTGTTAGAATTCGAATACAGTCCATATTTTTGTTATTTATACTTTTGTAGTAAATAAATTCATTTTTATTACAATTTGAATCTTTTTTTTTATCTGTAATAAAATTCAGCGATTTTTTTTTAAAAATCAGTTGATTTAAATTATGATTTAAATCCTGCTTTTACATTTTTATAGCGTTATAGAAAAATACAGAATTGTACTGTTAATATGCAGCTCTTGTGCACTGTAATTTCTTTCACTCGTATACATTCGTGATAAAAAATAGAACTTCAGTGTTTTGACACATAAATAACTTTTTTGCCGATTTTAAAATTAATATTAATTTAGTGATTATTTTTAATACCTACTTTGAAGGTTATCGCCAGTGCTATGCGTTTGTTGTACGGTTGTTATGCGTTTGTTGAACGCTTACTATGTAAATAGCAACAACAGACGGTAAAAGTGATATTTTACAACTGTTAGCTGTCAAAAAAATCGCACTTTAATGTCAATCAGCAAAAAAATTTATGATGATTTGCATGTAAAAGAGAAAAGAGTAATTATATTGTACATATAGTATAGTATTCTATTCATCTATTCAAGTGTAATGGCTACAGCTCATTTGGATGAATTACAAAAATGGTCTGCGGCCCATCATTCATTCTGTTGAATTACATCATCACACACACACACACACACACACACACACACACACACACACACACACACACACACACACACACACACACACACACACACTTGTTGATTAATATTCCTACTGTTACAGGCAGTCATTTTCTTTTGGTGAAATGGTGAAAAAATATGTGAAATGAAAAGAGTGAAATAATATATATTTGTCTATGTATATATA
The DNA here is from genome assembly GCA_943142095.1 of Ophonus ardosiacus. Taxonomy (NCBI): domain Eukaryota; kingdom Metazoa; phylum Arthropoda; class Insecta; order Coleoptera; family Carabidae; genus Ophonus; species Ophonus ardosiacus. The sequence goes on along the minus strand of OW964826.1, from coordinate 47,755,855 downwards.
ACTTAAGTTTTATCGCAAAATGCGGTGTATATGTGTGCATTTAATCTTTGAAGTAAAAGTACCTTACACGTTACTTAGAGATAACTAGTTTTTAATGTCATATTTTAAATTAATTGATGGAAACAAAGCATGTATAGAAATTAAATTTTTATAAATTTTTATTTATGCACATACACATCAGACATCCACACGTTCTTTAAAATAGATATTGAGGTATTGTAAAAAAATAAATAATAAAATTTAATAGGTATAACGATTAAGTTAAAGAAAAACATTTTTAATAAATACTTTGCGAGGTATTTGAATTTGTTTTTAGTGCCACAGTGACGTCACAGTATTGCTATCTTTCTCGTGCAGGCTACTATAAAAACTGGTGTGAGAAAGATACCAATAGTTTCCCTAAAAACCAAATGCAGTTAAACTGAAAACAACTATGACTTTTTAATACTACGAATTGCTTGAAAATTTGATGAACTTTCATTTAAAATAATAAAAAAAGAGTGGAGAATCCCATTCAAATAAAATTGTTTTTAAATTTAATCGGATGATACTCACTTTTTTTATGCAGGGTCTACTAAGATTGAACAACGTAACTTTAATTTAAAAAAAACGTAATAACAAGTGGATAAGTTAAAGTTCATGTACACAAAATCAAAAAAATGTTTTGAGAGATGCGGACGCAAGGTACGCAGAAAAAAAAAACCAACTAAATTCTAGTTAAATTAACTAACCAAATCTGTAATTTTCAGCCTACTAATATGTTTTCATTAAATTATCTAAGTTGATTTAGTTAAATTTTCTAAATTTGTTATAACAAATTATAGTAAAATTAAATAAAAAAAATAGTTTAAATGACTACATTTAGTATTAAACTAAACATAAATAATGAAATTAACTAAATATATATTTAAATTTGCTATGTACTTAACTAATTCATTAGATAAATGATCGAAAATTGTAGTACAAAAATAATGAAGCCAAAATATAGTAAAATTAAATAAAATAACTATTTACATATTTTAATTAACGATTTTTAACAAAATATTTATTATCTATTTCGGGTTAGTTAAAATGCTAAATTAAGATTTGTAAATTATCCTAAATTATTAGACATATTGCCTAATAAAATAATATCTAATTATAATTAGTCGAAATTTCAATTCTTTTTTTTCTATGTACGGAAAATATTATTTCTGGACTAGTCCTATAAAGTGTTATTTTCATATTAAAAATTAATGAAAAATGTCTACTTCCTAGACACCTAGCCTAGACGCTTGCAGATAAACGTATTCTTTCTACATTTTCTGTCAAAATCTTGAAATACCACTTCCGGGTGCCCCATAATATATACAGAATAACTCCAAACCAAAAAATTCAAAAATTGATATTTTTAAAATCGAGGAATGTTAAATAAACAATATTGAATCGGAATACTGACAACAATGATCAATTTGTCATTTGACAGTTCATTTCGTTATGACAGTTCATTTGATTACAATTTTGTTTATGTAACAAAGATTGTAAAACTGGCCCTATGAACCCATAGACATTATCGTAAAAATGGGTGTTTTTTATTGGAAAATATTTATCGATTTTATTGAATGATAAAACATAAACTTTGAAAATAAAGTGACAAGTTTGGTCTTTCCCCTTGTAAACCCTCCATCCTCCAATTAAGGATGTTAAAGTGGTTCTTGTCTCGTATCACTTTTTCTTCTGAAAACGTTTTACTTATTTTTATTATGATTTTCTCTGTATCAGCAAACCCCTGTATGTATGAGTATTTGGGTTTCCCTGCATCAGAATGCGATATAACTGTTGTATTATTTATGTTGGTATTATAATGATCACAAAAAGTAAAACACCAACTGATAATAGCTACGTTCGCTCATATCCAGATGAAATTGTAATTGAGTACAACTGTAAGAACAGTACATGAGTATGTGATAAGATAATATCGGTTTTACAACTACATACATTGCTTGACCTTAAACTTTTTTATACTTTTTGAATTATCGCGTGTATGACGCGAATATTATTTGATAACAAATCTTTTTGATAACATTTGTCTCAAACTACATACAATAATTAATTATAATTATCATGTACTTACAATAAAATGGGATAATTATAAATTTAAAAATAATAATTGGTCTATTGTATTTTTTTTATTATTTTGTCCATAATTGTAATTCATGACGTCGGTATACCAAAGTTGTGGACCATATCTGATAATTCGAATACGAAATTGGCGGAAAACAATAGGTGTTTTTTGGCGATACACTGGTTCAAAAACGGTTTAACCCGGTTCAAACCATTACATTTTAGCGTTGCAACGGTGACGTCACTGACGCAAGCGGTTAAACCGTATTCAAACCGTTTTGTCAGCCGGTTCAAAACAGTTTGTTTTTAGGTTAATATTATTTAAGGTACCAAAATGATCATTAATAAACCGAATAAACTAGTAAATGTTGAAATGGAAAATAATTTGCCGTTAAATACAAATAAAATAAAAATAAAACATTCTTACTCTGATGTTACTATTACAGCAGTTCATTTTAATTTTTAAGGTTAGAAACTTAAAATGACAAATGTCCGTGGTTCAAAACATTTCATTTTAGCGAGTACGGACTAATGACGTCATTTATGCAACTGGTTCAAAATTGATGACGTTTTGGTTCAAACCGTTTTTGAACCAGTGTATCGCCAAAAAACAGCTATAGATTATTTTTGTATTTTGAATTATTTGGCACACAAACTGACACCTGTGCTTCATTATTAGAACATTAGAATCTTTTATTGCACTCGATTTAAAACTTCGCACATATAGGAGGGTCAGGCTAGAATAATTAAGAATAAGAAAAACAGGTAGACCATGCAAAATTTGCACTATCATTTTAAACAGATAATATTTCAAATTATTAGTTAATCAATAGGCTATTCCACAGTAATCAAAAATAGTAAAAGTTTATTGAAAATAAAAATGATAATAGTTAAATGATAAGGAAAACCATATTTCTTTTATTATAAATTATTCCTTCTAGAAGACACGGGGAGTTTTGCTTTTGATGATGCAGGACATGTGCACGGGTGTTTGAGCAAATAGGATCCAAGTATGACCTCCGATTTTGAGAAGCCCCTAACTAAGAATATACTTCTTCGGGTGTGTCGGATCTGTTCGGTTGCTGTTCGGGTGACGTTCTAATTTCTTTTTTTTTATAAAATGAGAAAAAAAAGTGAAATAAATTAAGTGAAATAATTTATTTTATGTCTCTAATAATGAATTATAATATTACAATTTAAATATACATTATTTTGTAATTTGTTTAACAATTTTTCGTGATTTGTGAACCACTGTTTGTTTACTTCTGGTATATCCACATTACCTACGTCACAAAGCAGATTTAAAATTCGGACCTTAATATCTCGCTTATTTGGAGGAATTTTTAACTTGGACTTTCACATGTGGTCTTATATTTTTATGTATTTCAAGAAAAATTTTTAAAAAAATGTCGTGGAATAGCCTATTTTTTAAAATATTGCTGTGAGTGAAAATATGGAACTAGGGAGCACATGATTTAGCTAATATTTCATTCAACTTTCAGTTCAATGTTTATAAAAGATGTGGGCATAATTAAAAATTTTAAAAAAATAATTAACATTACCTACCTTACCTGTTCTTCATTCATTTCACGCAATACGCAATAGGTACAGTTCATTTATTTCTTTTTCATTTGTTAAACAAAATAGAGAAAGTAGATCATAAACTAGTATTTAAAGTATTAAAAATGAATATAAAATTATAATCTGTATTTTTTGCGATGGTGACCATTATTGAGATTTAGAAAATCACTATCATTTTAAACAGTTATTTATCTGTTATGTCAAATTAAGTTGCGAAAGTTAAATTAGTTAGAATTTAGTTATAATCAATTATTTTCAAAGTACATTATGGAATTAACGAGAGAAGCATTTTCATTTTTTTTTTTCAGTTTTTGGCAATAAATAATATAAAAGTAATACAGAGTGATCAAAAAGAAATAATGCAGTTGGCAATACAATTTTGGGGATCTTTTTATTCCACAGATTATACAACATCAGTAGTGGTAGCACGCACTTTAGAATTCTATCAAAAGAGGCATTTGTTTTCGCTTTTCGCTACGAAGCGAAAATTTGGTAGCATGCGTGTCTCAAAATATTCGCCTGCAAGCGTACGACTTCAGGCGAAAGTGTCAAAGTAACGTCATTATTTTGCCACAGTTCTATTCAAAGTCAATTTATATATAATTTATACATTTATTATATACACCTGTCATAATATTTTTTTATTTTAATAGTATAAAATCCAATAATATCCAAATCAAGAAGCGAATATAGAATTCTAAAGTGCATGCTACCAAGATTCGTAAAAGTAAAATCGTATTAGCCTGCTTTCTATGATGAATTCTAAAGTGCGTGCTACCACTACAGATGAAAGCGGCAATATTATTTGACATGTCATTTTGACAATTAATACAAATATGTAGGTTAATGCCAGAGCAGAGGTCTGACAGCTAATAAAATTTAGAGTGATTAAAATGCTTTAGATTATTGCTCTATGGGTAGTGTAAAAAATAAAAGTATGTGGAAAATCACCCATTTTAATAAAAATTTAAATTTTCAAATAATAGTGTTAGTGTTACGAATTTCAAGTAATTTTTTGTTATTGCCAACTAAATCAGTTTTTTTTTTTTATCACTCTGTAGAGTGCCCTCTACTCACCTGATTTACCAATGTGCGATTATTGGCTATTTTTTTTTCTCTTAATTTAGGGGTAGATGGCTTTTGTCTGAAGAAGATATGCAATGAACTCTTACACAAGTACAATTTTGCATATAGCACATCTAGAGCAGCACTGCTTAGAAGTAATGGTTGCTAAGTTATGATAATACAAACAACGCTGTCATCAGCTGTTCTCGGTACAAAGACAACGGGAAGGGGTTTGTTTGTATCGAGATGTTCTATCTCTCTCTTACGTGTGACGTCAGTTCTGATTCCTAATTATTTTGTAAGCACTCGGGAATACAAAAGGAGATTGATTGGGAACTTTTAAGAAGTGGAAGGAAAGAATGATGAAGCGTTTTATTGTTGAAGCAATAAGATAACTACTTAATATTTAAATAAATAAAATAAATATATCATCACGGCATATTACCTATTTCTAGGTGTGCCAATCTGCTTTGTCGCAGATATCGGTAATGATGATGGCATATTTGTACCGTGCGGGCGCTTACCAGGCGTCAAATAACGCGGGCACTCATTGCTGACGTGGAGAGTGCACCACAAGGGTCACTTTTGTGCCATTTAAAATTCGAAATATTTGGCGTCGGTCCGGATCGAATCCGGTTTCCATTAGACTCAACAAAAAGAAGTTGTAATCACGGTCAAATAAATATGGACTGATGCTCAATTTTTCCCTTTCCCCCACTCTGTCCCTTGCCCTGTGGTGTTGCCGCTTCTTTATAACTTAGCATTTTCAACATGACCAAATACAGTTTTATCACATTAGTATGAAATATCTCAAAAATATAAACTAAACAAGGTTTTATATTTATAAATCTTCTTCATGGAAGATATGTATGATTTTATCTCATTAATAATTAGTTGGAAACTTTCTTAACCTTGAAAAATATGTTTATCATGCGTAATAAAATTATAGTAATTATATTTTAGTGTTTTACAAAATAAAAATACTTTTGTTAGTTAAAACGATAAAAATCAAAATTAAAATTTAGCAAATTCAGCATTTAAGGTAATTTATTTGTGTAACTCGAAAACGGGAATCAAATAATCATTAATGTGCACATAATTTCGTTTGACATATGTAATGCCAACTGTGATTTTTTTATATAATTAAATTATCATTAACGAGCGAGTACCAATTAATTAACAATTTATGCGATGAACATGCATGATGAACATTTTAGACCGATTCTGCGAAGAGAATAAACTTATTCATATTTCATTCTACTCATGTTTAATGTTGTTGTCATGATTTGTAACTGTTTCATCTCCATTTTTGGCAGTACTTTGTTGGTTGTTTGAGGTTATTTCCGGTCATTAGGAAAGATGTATTTACGAAATAAAAGAAAGTGTTTTTTTTTCTGTGTATTCTGCAAGTTTCAATGCGGAAAATTTATTTTTAGATTTTGTAAATAAATGTAACCAGACACTGTTTTACTTATTATAAATGTAGTAAACCTAAATGCAATTTTTATATCTGCAAGTAAATAATTCAAAATAAATACTTGTTCTAGTAATAATAATTGAGTATATAGGTATTTCGCAAGACACACTAACCTTGATATAAGATATTTTTTCCCAGTTATATTTAATTCGTTGCATTCAAGCAACCTCTCAATCTTCGACATTAGCTTTGTTCTCGGCTTTGTTCATAGAACGGTTTGTAACTGTCAGAAACAGAACAATCAGAGGCATGCGTAGTTACATAAAAGCGTTGACAGAGTCACAAATTTCAAACTCTGACACCTAGTTAGCTATTATGCCCGTATCACACTAGCGGGTTTCGAAGCGGTTAGCGGGGGCAGGTACGGGTGCTAAAACTATTGATGGAAATCCGGTGAAAAATTTCCTATAAATAAGCGAGTTATGGTCTCCCGAATTTTGAAAAGATTGACGTGACGTCACGCATATGTGTTTTTATATCAAACTATTCTCATCATGGACCTAAATGTTCTTGAAATATTATGCTATTTTAAGTTATATTTACTTAAAATAAATTAATATTATAACACTGTATAAGTCTACATACGTACCGAGTGTCTGGTGGCGAACCTGGGGAACCGGGTTCGATCCCGACAGACGCCAATTTTAAATGGCACAAAAGTGACCCCTGTGGTGGACTCTCCACACCAGCTATGAGTGTCCGTGAGGTGACGCCTGGTAAGCGCCCACAGGGTAAAATATATCGTCATCATTGCCGATGTCTACATGTGTTGTAGATACTGGCACACCCAGTAATGGGTAATATGCCGTGATGATATATTTATTTATTTAAGTTTAATGCAAGAAATTTATTTTAAAATAAAAACTGTTTGAAAACTGCAGTACAGGAATGTTAGCCCCTCCTTTCGAATTTGAATTTCTTAACTTCCATTGGTAGTAACCCCCACCCCCTAACACGCTATTTGTTATGCATGTATATGTGGTCTTTCGGTCACCAAACAAAATATTATATATTGAATTCATATTCGTGTCGAAGCGCTATAACAAAAAACCCCTTATTTCCGAAATATTTCAATTATACCATTTCATTTTTTTATTAATATTCGTTATTCAGCATATACATTCATATCTTTTTATTATTTTCCTTTAATTCGATTGAGCTGGAATCCCCTATTACGACGTCATTGTCGAAAACCCCGTATTTAATTTGGTGAGGAAAGTTTCCCAATTTTAAAATTACCGTGTATTATCTGTACTCTTTGACAGTGGCGGATCTAGACTTTGTTAACTGCAGTGGCTCAGCATTGAGTGAGGCAGCGGGAGGCAGATCTTTGCGAGGCCCTTTGGTGAGATAAGGTATACATAAAAAAATGCGCCGCAGGTGAATTTTTTTTTAGTTCAAGGTCAAATGCCTTAAAATTAAAAGTTACATTTTTTCAAGGGATGTGCAAAAGCCTTTCATGTACAGAAATAAGTTTTAAATATCAACTTTTCTCTACTCGGGTTGTTGCGTGAGGCCACCCCCTAAGACCGCCACTGAAGCGTAGGTAATTTTTTTGAAAGTAACCAACATTTTTTTCTGAGATGAAAAGCTACAATTTTTACTTTATTCTCATAGTATTTGGACATTAAAGTTAATGAATCTATTGTTTTGAATTATTTAATTAAAGTTTATCTGCAATAAACAACAGATGAAATTAATGTGAAATTAAACATAAGTAAAAATTATTACTAATATTAATACTACATATTAAGTTATATACAATATAGACATGTCGATTCCTGGAATCTTTTTTAAATAAATGAAAAAGTAAATAGTATGCGACTAGATAATGCTTTTTATTATTTACAAAAATAAATAATTATAATACTACAGGTACGTTACGTATAATCACCATGTAATACAGATCATTTCGAGTTAGTAATCTGATATATTTCTTTTAATTCAATCAAAAATAAGTAAAAAATAATATGCAAATAAAATGATTTTTGAAATATTTCATTTATATTTATAATAATTTTAAAAAAGTTACAGTGGCTCAGAGAATTTTCACAGTGGCTCGAGCCACTGTAAAAAGGGCCTAGATCCGCCACTGTTCTTTGACCAAGAATAAAATCAGATTGGCACACCGAGCAATGGTTAATAAACCGTGATGATACATTTATTATTTATAATATAAGTTTCTTGATGCTGATGTATGTGAAATTTGATATCTATTGCAAATTATATTTGTCATTCTAATTTACACGCGTGACTGTTTTTGCGTAAGAACAAAATTATAAATGAGCAAGGCAATGTAATGTAAACAAGAAAGATAAATACCTTTTTATATTTTCGCGACACTGTATTCTCGGGAGATGCGATAAAGAAAAACAATAGAACATGTTAATTTATCAAAGTTAGCGATTTTCATTTGTTATCCAGTCGTTAGGCAGTTTTAGCTCTCGGTGATGATAACGCAGAACGTATATAGAAGTATTAACCAGTCGTTTTATGAGGGTGATTTCTACAGAAGATGAAAACTGAAATTCAATTAATACTGATAATAATATTACTCGTGGTTATTAACAGTTATTTAACTATCAGGTGTGTTAAGAAGGGTGATTAATAATCGAGATGTTCTAACGCGTGATTGAATGGTTGAATGTTGAAATTATTAATCATAAATACCAATAACGTGTTAGTTATACTGCTATGCAATATATATCGGTTGAACGTATCTTATTAGATTGGAGAAAATCCAATTTTATTCCATGATATTTTTGTTAGCCTAGTAACGTACATATATTAAAATCATGCATTGAGGGGTAAAAAATTAATGCTTCATACTTCATGGCAAAACAAAAATATTCGTTATTTGTACTGGTACCTGAAAAATAGATTAGTAGATAATTTGAACGCTTGTTTGCTTAGTAGAATTCAGCGAAAAACAAATTATTTTCCTTGTTGTACACTTTATTGTATTTTATACTGAGCCGGTTTTTCACTCTCTGGGTAAAATTTTAACTATGATTTAAAAAAACAAAATTGAAACGAAATGAACTGTTAAATGACAGATTTATCATTGCTGTCAACAAAACGATGCAATATTGTTTGTTTAACTAGAAGTTTAACCAGAGATTGAAAAACCGGCCCTAAATATTTTTATAATTATTACAACGTTTAAACTAATAATCACATAAGAGACTCCAGTTATAAAGTGTCATTTACACGGGAATTAATTAATTGTCGTTTAATTAAGCTGATGAATGATATTTAAAATCGACCTTGCTTAAAACGGTAATTTTATCTTTATTTTTTTTAAACTGCGGTAATTTCTGTAGCTTTTTTGTAAACCTTATCTGCACTAAATTTTTTGATTATAGTTACATTTATTTTTACCTTCCGTCAAAAGGAAGGTATTGTCTTTGGTCAAAAAATTCGGTGGTGAGTTTTTAATGAATACGCACGTTTTAACATCCCTAGAATACGATATCACTAATTTTATATTTATGTCTGTACGTGTGTGTGTGTCCGTGTGTGTGTGTGTGTGTGTGTGACAAATTTTTCTCCGACGATAACTTCAAAACTACAATTCTAAAAATGATGATTCTTTCGTATTCCTCTTCTTTACAACCATATGAAGAGCTGTTTAGATTTTGGTTATAATTGGTCAACCGGAAGTACCCTTATTTGAAGATCTTAACAGTTTTTCTGGAAAAAACGCAGTTAAATATCATTTTTCGACATTTTATGATCATTAATATGAAAGAAAATCTTATTCTCTGTACGATTTAATTATACATTTTCCTTCATATTCAATAAATATAGAGTTATAGAGAGATTAAGAGAGGTTAACTTTCAAAAATCAGTCTGCTTTGCAAAAATTATAGAAACAACAGATATATTAAAAAAATTCTAATTGGCAGATGTCAGTGTCAAGTGCAAAACCAAAGTGGAAAGTATAGGATCAGAAAGTAACATAAGTGACAGAGTGTCCTTCGCAAGTGACTTGCAGTTTCAATACGGGGAGTACGAGGAAGGCCAAAGAGAAGATGGAAGGACTGTGTAGTAGAATATTTGAGAGAGGAAGAACTGTGTGAAAAAGATGCGTTGGATAGGAATGAGGAAGTGTGAAGTGCAATTTACAGAATGTACATTCGTGTTATAATTATATTGGATTTATAGAATCTTTTCAAAGGAACTTGCAATATGGAATTTGTAAAAAATAGTGTGTTCGTGTTACAATTTTACAGGATATATAGAATCTTTTCCAAGGAACTTTTGGTATTTGATTTGTACAAATACATTGAATTGACGGAAGGTTTTGTGCTGATTTTTTTATATGCACTTAAAATAAAATTTAAATGACAAATCGCTCAACAGATTTTGTTCACTGTGTGTACAGCGTGTCTAAAAAAAGCGCCTTGCTGGAGATTTGGAGTAAATAAGAGATACGAAGTTGGTTAAAATAGAAAAAAGTTGATCCATTGTTGCCAATTCCATTGGTCATGTTGAAAATGCTAAGTTATGAAGAAGCAGCAACACCGCAGGGCAAGGACAGAGTGGGGAGAAGGAAAAAAATTGAACATTAGTCCATATTTATTTGACAGCGAGTATAGTATTTTGAGATTAAGAAAATCAGGTAAACCATGGGAAACTAAATTTGCACTATTTTATAAACAATTATCTGTAATTTGAAAATAACTTAGTTTTTTAAAGTATCGTTGTGAATGAAAATACGGAATTAACCAGAAAGTATTTTCTTCATTTTTTGGTAAAAAAGTATGGGAAACCCGCCATAGTCACCTACTTTTGCAAGTTATATTTGAAGTTATTTAAAATTTATGGGGTAGAGGTTTTTCTTAAAAAAAATGCAGTTAAATATCATTTTATGTGATTATCAATTATTGCCTATACGGTTTGTTTATACATTTTCCTTCATATTCAATAGATAGAGATAAATATTTTTTAAGGAGATTAACTTTAATAAATCAGCCAGCTTTGCTAAAATCATTGAAACAGCTGATATAGTCAAATAATTCTAATTGACAGATGTCAGTGTGTCTTTTCCAATGAACTTTTGATATGAAGTTTGTAGAAATTAGTATATGCTCGTGTTACAGTTTTACTGGAGATATAGAATCTTTTCGAGGAACTTTTTGTATGGGATTTGTACAAAATACATAGAATTGACGGAAGGTAATATGCTGGCCACATCAAATTTTTTTAGTATACTCAAAATTTAAAGAAATTAACGGTTTGTTTTGTGGTGCAGGGCCCCTATGTACTGCGGGCCCATAGCCTGCAGTCTAAATTGCCAGTGCTTAAATACGTTCCTGAATAGGGTCCTCCACTATATTTTTTTTATATTTTTTTACAAAACTTCATCTAAACTGACAGTGATATGTAATTTTAGAAAGTCTTTATTGTTGTTTGTCAAGCCGTAATAATTTTTTTAATATTCTGTGACGTAGATATAGAGATGATTTTGTTCTCAAACAGTGGATTTCGCTAATAATTGAAGTCACATACGAGCCCTGCCCCATAAGTGTTAGCCCAGTTGCATAAAATCATTGAAATGACTTATTTAAGCAAAAAATCAAAACACTTACTAATTTATTTCCATTGAATTATAACTTAATGCCTTAAATACTGGAAATAACTGATCTACACTAACTAATGCAATTGGATGCAGCTTCTCCAGTTGAGCACAACTATAAGAAATGCATTTTTTTTATGACTGGGCGAACACTTATGGGACAGGGCTCGTAAATGTATCTTTTTCAGCACTTATAAAAATGTATAAATGTTAAAATAACCCTTCCCTTATAGTCAATAATTGCATGTATGGGTGGATAATAAGTAATTTAATGTCATAATTAATAAAAATACTACGCATATATTATATAGTCCAAGATTTGATTACCACTGGTAGCCTATGTCATTCAACATATCTTTTACTTTCATACCAACGCTTGTAATCTGTCATGGCATCAAATTTAAACTAGTATTGTTTGGTGTATTTCTGTTGTTTTATTGTTGTTATTTTCTGGAATTTGGAATAGAATAAATGTGTGACGTAGATATAGAGATGAGGAAATGGTAATAAAAACTCGATTATTTTAGAAACTAATAACTATTTTTAAACTTTGGTAGTCCTTAATATACAGTTTTAAGGTCTAGTTTTAATATAACTGATCCTTGTTCTAATTTGTTACTACGGTGGAGGACCCTATTGTAGATTATTTTGTTTGTTGTTGACTAGCAATTTTCTTTTAAAGCACGGAGTACTTTAATCGTCCTTTTTCGCATACTTTTTAGTTCGATGACCATGAATTATGATGCAGGTACAATAAATTGTATTATATGAACAATGAACCATGTGTGTTAATCTCAATAATTCTAGTTTGACAGTCGTACAATACTGTACTGGATTCGAAGCTTTTGGGACTCGTATCGCATGGCTTCAATCCTTTGTTAACCACTCTCGTACGTGTAAACAAAAAAAAAAATAATAATGGAATTCTAGTCAAATAATTTTCACATTTGTTCCCACAGTATATATCATTCATCATTCATCATAAAATTTCTCAATTTTTCCCTGTCATACATGATATAAACTCATACATAAATCTATTAAAATCAGTTCAGCAGCAACAGCAAGCCGCAACAAAAACCCACCAGTAAACCAAACCAAAAAACCCTAACCCGAATCGTTATCTCCATTAGCAACAATATTCCAGTGCGCAGTGTATCGGCATAATTATCATTCGAAAATAAAAATCCTCGAAGCATCCGGGCTGTTGGTCGCTTGGATGAAAGCAAATCCCATCGGTAGAAAGTTTTTTATTTATTCGCCCTCATTACCGTGAGGTGGGCTAGGGGCGGGGAGGGGAAGAGGAGACACAGTGGCGAGTTGGTGTACGAATAGAACGGCGCTAACGAACCCCTTGTAAATGAAACCTAACTTTGTAAGGGTAAACAGCTAGTGCGTGCTCTGCAAGCTACACATGTTAGGATTCCGTAACGGTGAAGGTGGAACCGAAACTAATTTCTTAAAATGGATAAGATCTAATGAAATTAATTTAAAACGTGGATATTGAATTCTAAATACCTACTGGCTACAACCATTGATTATATACAGGGTGTATCAAGATAATGGAACAGTGCATTTTATTCGTGTATGTGAAAAGATACAGAAAAAAGTGATTAAGATATTTTGTAAGGCATAGAGGGGGACAAATTTTAACAAACCTTATTATCTTAAATCCAGTGGTACTCAAACTATACGGCAATATTATAATTTTTTAAATGGTATTATATGTATTTTATTACCTCATTAAATAGAGAATTTTGTTCTGAATTTAATGATATAATAAGATCATACCTTTAAATTGCGAAAAATTTGGTAAAAATTAATTCAAAGTTAGTATTTCATTTCTACTGTATCTAAGTAATCTGAGCAAACATTCAATCAATAAAACGAAATAAATTTTATATTAGTTTTATTACATTCAAGTAAGGTACGATTTTGGCAATAAATTCAACTTTTAAAATAATTTTTTTGTTTTATTGATTGAATGTTTGCTCAGATTACTTAGATACAGTAGAAATGAAATACTAACTTTGAATTAATTTTTATCAAATTTTTCGCAATGTAAGGGTATGATATTATTATATAGTTGAATTCAGAACAAAATTCTCTATTTAGTGAGTTAATAAAATGTATATAATGCCATTTAAAAAAATATAATATTGCCCTATAGTTTGAGTACCACTGGATTTATGATAATAAAGTTTATGCTAAAATGTGTCCCCCTCTATCCATTACAAAATATCCTAATCACTTTTTTCTGTATCTTTTCACATACACGAATAAACGGCACTGTTCCATTATCTTGATACACCCTGTATACTAACGTAAACGTGATCAGGCTACAACACAACAGTTATGAATGAAGTCCTGAAAGTGTTATTTTACTGGTGGAAGTGAATAATTTTTAGGGCGAGCCACAACTGGTCTCTGGTCTGTGATTTCAATATAACTAAATTATCCTGAAAATTTTTGGTTATAAAATTATCCAATTGAATCTCTGTATTTCTGATCACGTCTGCGCAAGTAATCAATCAAAACAAACTCACACTGAAATTTTTTTGAATAATAATTATCCAATAGACACTTACAAAATTGACGTTACTGCAAGAGAGAGATAGAAGATCATGCATCCAAACAAACCTCCCCTCGTTGTCTTACGTCCCGTTCCCTGTTCGTATCATTCAGTATTAAACCTAATTCTTTATTGTGATTTGTACGTTGTGTTTAATAAAAATGAGTTTAAAACCAGAAGATGTGTCTGGGGCAACATTTTTGTTTGATAATATTGAAGATCATTCGATTATTCAACTAAAACGATGGCTAGAGTGTAGAGTCTACGGCTGATGACAGGTATCTGTTTGGACGTGGTAACCATAGCAACCTTGATTTCTATGCTTTGCCGTTAGAGGTGCTCGTGCAAATTGCAATTTTGTAAGTGTCTATTGAATTCCTGTATTTCTGATCGTGTTTGCGAAAGTAACCAATCAAAACAAACTTACAGTGAAAATTTTTTGGTTAAAAAATTATCCAATTGAATCCCTTTATTGCTGACCACGTATGCGAAAGTAACCAATCAAAACAAACTTACACTGATAATTATCCTAAGACAATTATCACTTATGTCACTAAGTTGTTAAGTAACAAACACTTTTTGACATATAATTAAAGATTAATTTGAAAATATTTTTTGCACGGTATGGCACTGAAAATAACGATTCAGTTAATAAAATAGAAAGACTCATAATAAAACACTATTATAAATTAAAAATTATAAAATATCATTCTATTATTATTACTTTTAAACGTTTTGTATAATAAAACTGAACGTGTTTTGTCTCCTTGTTGTGTCAACGTCAAACTTATTATCGTTACACACTTCACACTGAACATATTCATAGCTACTACCGACATCTGTTGGCTGATTTTATAATTATAAAAATTCTGCTAAATTCAAATTCTTCATAAATTTAATTAAAATTGCAAAAAAAAAAATTCTCACCGAATACCTCTCGATCGTTGATAAGTACTTATAATTTAATCACAACTTCATCAAACACGTTGCTTTCAGGTAACACCCCTTCGCCTTCGGCGTGGAGCGATTACCAAGCAACGCGCTCTTGGTAACTGTCATAAAATTATTTCGTAATTATCAAGGTCCTCGGAATATTATAGCTGAAAAGTGCATTTTACTTGTTAAGGTACAAAACAAATTGTCAGAATGGAGTTTTTCCATACTTTTTATTATTTTTTTATTTTTTTTTAATATAAGGAAAGTTATTAATGTAGATTCATATTTTACTTTCTAAGAGTGCATTAATATTCAAACTACGAATTTTTGAAATTTTTAATAAAATTTAAATTTTCTCATGTCGTCACTTAGCGATGCGACAGCATTTCCCTCCAGTGGCCAAATCTGAAACTACTTATACAATATTTCTACACAATATGGTATCATTAAAGCACCTGCATAGTTATTTAGTTAACAAAGATAGATTTAGAAAAAAATGTACTATTCATCCTACTAAAAATAGTTACACTCAACTATTTGTCGCGTGACGTTTGTCATAATTTAGAACAATTATTTACTTGGCTATTAGCACGTCACTCGGATCATTATTTTAAATGAAAATATTATAATAATTATTATATTTTTATTAATCTTTATTTAATTTTTAGAAGTCGCTAATATTAAACTACAGATCTACACACAGGAGTACATCGTTTTCTTAAAATTCATTTGTGGTCGCAAATCAAGGATATAAAAAACAAATTCCTTGAAAAAATATTATAGGTTTAGTAAACATTTCATTTGAATTATCGAATTTAAATTTCTTAAGTATTCTCTTTTTATACAAATATTATTGAAAAACAGATATTATTTATTTATCTTAATGTTTTGTATACAGTTAATTGATTAAATTAATTTGTTGTTAACATAATGAGCACAGCACTATTGATCTATAAATGTATATGAAGAATTATAAAATTAGCAGAAGTAATATCACAAGACCTGTTTTTCGATAAAGTGTTATTTTATACGACTTTTTTTGCTTAGCAACAAACATGAAAGGAAACTGCATGGTAAATCCCGATTCCGATGATGGAGGGGTTTTACCTAATGCCAGTTTTCTTGAGTGATTTTGCTTAAAAGCAAGAAAATTAGTGCTTAAAAATAAAAGTTTGAGAAGATCAGAGAGGTCGTAAAATGAAACAATTTAATATTAGAAATTATTTTTTACTTTAAATATTAATTTTCACACTGACAGTTATAAACAATAACAACTGTTTATTTCCTTATTTATTTACTTTAAAGCAGGTGAAATGAAAATGCTTAAATGATTCACGTATTTGTTGTAAAATTCTTCAATTAAGGACGTTTCGGGCTTAAGGTAAGCCCATATTCAGCTAACGGTGAATATACAATAATACTGATGAATTTTATTACAAAATCTCAAAATTGTATTAGACAAAATTTTAAGATACAGTATTTTAACAAACCTCCGAATTTCACCAACTCGAATTGATTCTGAAGTTTATTGAAATGCTGTATCTTAAAATTTTATCAACGTAGGTTTTATAGATCATTGCGTCTAATACAATTTTAAGATTTTATAATAAAATTCATCAGTATTATTGAATTTTCACCGTTAGCTGAAGATAGGCATGCCTTAAACCCGAAACTTCCGTAATTAAAGAGTTTTATTCACAATCATTATATTAATATACCGATTCCTATAACTTTAATGACAATTTCTTGGGTTGGAATTTCGGATATAACAGATTTCACTTCCATCTCTTGGGTTGGAAATGTTTATACAGGGGTTGTCTACAACATTTCCATAGATACCTATGATTAAGTAGGCTAAACAAATTTTAAGAGAGCTGTCAAAATTATTAATTAAATTAAAGGTTATAACAACTCATTAATTTATTTTGAAAATTATTGATTCAGAATGAGAATGATTATGAATAAAATAGTATACATAACCTCAGTGGGAGTTTCATCACAGCCTCACGCTTTATCTCATCTCGAGGCTTTGCCTCTCGGTAATATACATAAGCCCTCGGCTGTAATGAATCATCTCCCACCTCGGATATAATATACTAGTACAACATGCGTGGACTATTTAAGGATTTAAGCCTTTTCATTTCCCCTTTAAAATACTCAATGGTTGGTCCTTCCATACTTTCAACATTCTGTTTGTTTACTTGGTGGCGGAAATTTATCGGGATAATGGAATTTTATCATATATAATATCATAAGTGGTAAATTTTTGCCGGAAAAATTTTCAGATTGTTACGAGAGCTGGTTGCCTAGCAATTTATTGAGTGACATTGACAAAAAAATCACGAGCTGTCAAGTGAGTGATTTTTGATCAATGTCACGAGATAAATTAGCAAAAGGCTCGAGTAACAATCTGAAAATTTTGCCAGGATAAAATTTAACCACGAATGGTATTCGGATGACTATTTCAAAAATAAAAATAAGTGGACAGGACTTTGACAGGTATATAAACAATATTTCCTAGGCACTCTTAAAACGCTTAAAACGTCAAAAAAATTCACTTATCAAAACTCACTTACTTGTAAAAATACAGCATCTTATTGGCTTAAAGGGTGCGAAATTTTTTTTGTGAGATTGTTTTGTCAAAATGAAACTTGGTAACTAGGTAGAATCCTGAATTTGGATTGGTTTATAAATGTATGAGTGAAACAGTCAGTATTATACTGTTCCCATTGGTTAAATTTTCAAGTGTTTTGCATCATGATTGGTCAAAAACTAGTCATTGGAATGTATCACTATTAATTAGCTTGTGCATTCATTATAATTTACATAGTTGAAATTCATGCAACGAGTAATTGTTAACATCAGTTATTTTATTGTTTCTGGTTTTGTGTATTCCTATCAGCTATTTATACTTGTACTTGTACCACTCACAAAGCAACTTATAAATATAAACAAATTATTAGCAAACATTCATTTACTGATTTCTTATGCTCGCAAGTAAGAAGAAGTAATAACATGGAATGGAAAGATAATAATATGCATATAAATATACATATTAACTTTTTTTCTCACAAAGTGAGAACCTATAATTTGAAATGAGTAGAACAATCATTCTTCGCCACGTCTTTCTTGCCCGACATATACGACGGTGTTTTTAAAAAAAGTGTTTGATAAAATGTTGTATTACGCTCGTGTAGAATACATATTAGTCACTAAAGAAAATTAGCCACTCGTCCTCCGGGCCTCGTGGCTAAACATTTTCTTTCGTGACTAATATGTTACATTCCACACTCATACAGGGTGTTAAAAAATAAGTGTCTCAAACTATGAGGGTTTATAGTTCTACCCAAAATGAGTACAAAAAGTTTAATCAACATGGGTCCGATCTTCAACTGTTTTTCAGAAAAAGGCCATTTTATATTAGAATCGAACAAAAAGTGGTAAAGGTAGTACTCGAACAAGATTTTATATATGTCAGTAAATAGACTATAAAAAAACAATAACATTTTATATGAAACATTTTTTTCTCTTTCTAATAGTTACGAAGTTATTTGAAAACTAAATATTGGCCAAAGTCTCCACAACAATGGGGGATTACAGCTCAATCGAATCAAAGGAAAATAGTAAAAAAATACGAATGTATATGCTGAATAACGAATATTAATAAAAAAAATGAAATGGTATAATTGAGATATTTCGGAAATAAAGGGTTTTTTGTTATAGCGCTTCGACACTAATATGAAAATATTTTGATTGGCGACCGAGAGACCGCCTATACATGCATTACAAATAGCGTGTTAGGAGGTGGGGATTACTACCAATGGAAGTTAAGAAATTCAAATTCGAAAGGAGGGGCTAACATTCCTGTACTGCAGTTTCCAAACAGTTTTTATTTTAACATAAATTTCTTGCATTAAACTTAATAATTTAAATACACCTGTAATTATAAAGTATGTAGACTTATACAGTGTTATAATATTCATTTATTTTTATGTAAATATAACTTAAAATAGCATATATTTCAAGAACATTTAGATCCATGATGAAAACAGTTTGATATAAAAACATATAAATGTGACGTCACGTCAATCTTTTCAAAATTCGGGAGACCATAACTCTCTTTCACCGGATTTTCATCAATAGTCTTAGTTTTCCTAATATTTTCAGATGAAATTAAAAAAAAAAAATCTGATGTGGCCAACACAAAACCTCCCGCTATTTAATTTTTATTAATTTAAATATATACTTACGTATTTACTACCGCTGCAAACTGTTCCATTGCAGAAAACTATTGCTTTATTTACTATTTTCTTTTTAAAATGTCACTATTATTAATTTGAAGTGATTAGTTTTTTGACAGTGACATTAACTGTCAGTTACATTCATTTGAAATATGAACTGTGTAACAAACGAATTATTGTGTTTCTCTTAGGCTTCGCGACTAATAAAAAAAATTATTTTTAAATTTATCTGTAAAATATATAGAAAAAGTATTAATGTATTCCTGTAGAAAATTCAATAATCTTTAATTTTCATATGACATAAAATTCGAAAAAATGGCATTTAATGGTATTTTTTGAAGAAAAACCATTATGAGCTTCAAGTAAAGTACGATTTCCGTTTATCCGATTTACACCAAAATCTAATGGCTTCTATTCCTATCAGAATAGGGTAAAAATACAAGGTTTCAGAATTTTCTGAATGATAGTATTTGAGTTAGAGTGCAAACAAAATTCGTACACATACACACATACACACATACACACATACACACACACACACACACATACACACATACAGACATCATCGTGAAAATGTTAAAAATGGATTATAGGGACCTTAAAACGTGGTCATTTACTAAAATCTCGATATTAGATTTTTAGCACGATCCCTATACCTCCCTTACCAAGGGTAGCGGGAGGTAAAAATGGTGTAATCCCCCATTGTCTTAGTACAATTATTCGATTTTTTTTTAAAAACAAACACATCTAAGATGACCTCTGAAAGGTAAACAAAAAGTCTCATTTAATCAAAATCGTAACTCTTATAGTTTTCGAGATAGCAGAGGTAAACACCGAAAAAACTCATTTTTCACTGCTTTACGGTAACTATTGAAGATCGGACCCATGTTGATTAAGCTATTTTTACTAATTTGGTCAGTACTATATGCCCTCATAGTTTGGGACACTTATTTCTTAACACCCTGTATAATAAATAACTATTACTTAAGAAAACTTTTGTATGATACTATCATGTTAAACCACCTTAAACTTATACTGTATTTGTATGCATTAGGGCAAAATTCTTGTGATTTAGTTATTGTTTAGCTCCAACACATCTCTTAACAAATCTGCAAGTTTGGGGCGAGAAACGGGTCACAAATTATAACCCGAAAGTTGTAAATTATGGAAGCGAGGAATGGTTTAGAATGTCAACCCGAACGCAAAGCACTATTTTGTGCCATGTATTGTCTGTTGTACAGAATGGTATGCATGTGATACAGAGTATTGAGTGTTAAGCTTAGTGTCGCTGTCGCATACACGCACATTCCGCAATTTCGTTTTGTGTACGTGTTGTAAATTATGCAACCAAATGAAGGCAATGTATGAATGTATTGCAGGATAGACTGTGTCGCACACTCCCAAATTTCTCATTGGTCTTGGAGGTTATGAATTATTAACCAGAAATTCAATACATTTACATTAATTTATACGTTATGCAAGATTTAGCGAAATATGATTATTACTTACATATTTTGAAGTAAAGAAGATTGTTTATTGCAGACCAAAAGTTTCTGGGAACTTCGAGTCTAATTTCCTGTTGAATGGGGTATTCCACTCAATTTTTTTTTATTATTTTAAATAAAACTTCATTCAGTTTTGAAGCAATTCATAGTATTAAAAAATCTTAATTGTTCCTAACAGTATTTTATTTTCGAGAAATCAGTGTTACGTCACTTTCCCCTAGAGATGCATTCGGGCCGGGCCGGGCCGGGCTTTGACGTTTGGATCGACTCGGCCCGAAAATAAAAATTACCGGCCCGACTCGAAGATCGACTCGACAAAAAAATTAGCTGGCCCGGCTCGAAAAATGACTCGAAATCGGGCCGGGCTTCGGGCCGGACCGGGCCAAAGGTCGAAATTGGGTGCATCCGGCATTCCTAATGTTGATTTTTATTCTTATAACTTTCAACATTAGTTAACATAAGTAGTTAAAAAAGAGACCCTTCTAGTGTAAGTTTGTTATAAAAATTACATAGACCTACGTGTATTTAACACTTTGTTTACCAAAGCTGTTCGGAAATTTAAACAACTTTTTCACAAATCTTATATAAAAAAAATATAATATACATAAGGACTTTTTATCTAACTTTGTTTCTGCTCAAAAATAGGACAAGATATCATTATGGTATAATAACAATAATAATAGCAACATCACAATATAATTATTATGCTTTAATGCGAGACGGGCTTCGGGCCGGGCCGGGCCAAAGTTCGAAATCGAGTGCATCTCTACTTTCCCCCTATACTTGTCTTTCTCACATACACTGCTCGGAGTACGCTACGAGAGAAAGATAACAATAATTGTATGACGTCAATTTCCCCTTTTAGCAAATGTCAAATATCTCGTAAAGTAATTATTTAAAAAATGTTTTCATTGTTCTATTATTTATTAAGCCATACTTTAAGTTAAATTGAATTTAGTAGTTGGACGAATTATGAACGTCGTATGCCGCATTCTCTTGAGTAACAGCCATCATTGCAAGCAATTTAATAAAAAAAAATCTGATGTGGCCAACACAAAACCTCCCGCTATTTAATTTTTACATACATACATACATACATACGTACATAAAATCACGCGATTCCCACTTAGGGGGCTAGCAAATACCCGAAAACAATAGTAACAATAAGAAAAGGAATAAGAGTAAGAGCTCAGCTGACTCACTTCACTCTTTAACAACATTCTTCTTTCGCCTTGCCCACAGTCATCATAGCATTCATCATTCATACATAAGAACATATTAAAGTGACCGATTTTCGGTATCGAATAACCCCATCCGGATCACAATAATAGTTACGCAACAATCTTCCTTCGCCACACTTTCCTATCCATTTTTATTAATTTAAATACATACTTACGTATTTACTAACGCTGCAAACTGTACCATTGCATAAAACTATTGGTTTATTTACTATTTTCTTTTTAAAATGTCACTATTATTAATTTGAAGTGATTAGTTTTTTGACAGTGACATTTAATGTCAGTTACATTCATTTGAAATATGAACTGTTTAACAAAGGAATTGTGTTTATCCTTAGGCTTCGGGACTAATAAAAAACATTATTTTTAATTTTATCTGCAAAATATATAGAAAAAGTATTAATGTATTCCTGTAGAAAATTCAATAATCTTTAAGTTTCATAAGACATAAAATGCGAAAAAATGGCATTTAATGATATTTTTTGAAGAAAAACCATTATGAGCTTCAGGTGAAGTGCCATTTCCGGTTATCCGATTTACACCAAAATCTAATGGCTTCTTTTCATATTAGAATAGGATAGAAATACAAGGTTTCAGAATTTTCTGAATGATAGTATTTGAGTTAGAGCGAAGACAAAATCCCTACACATACACACACACACACACACATACATACATACATACATACACACACACATACACACATACAGACATCATCGTGAAAATGTTAAAATTGGATTCTAGGGACCTTAAAACGTGAGTAGTGGGTGTACCCGGTTTCTCTGGTCGTCGGGGGCTGTAACTGGCGCCATTGAGATAAGAGTTTGATATAAGGGTAGAGATAATTAGGGGGCTACATTAGTTGTTTACTTAAATATAGTGATATAATCTTTGGAATGATTAAATGTATTGATAATGACGTCTTTATCTTTGGAACACTAATTTGTGTAAAAGAGAATATGATATTTAAAATTTATTTTAAGTATCCTTCGTAAAAATCTATTGTAGTGTAGATATTTTGGGAATGATAAGTAGCGAAGCTAGCTGTTAGTTAAAATGTATCGGGTATTGTGTATATCTTTAGAAAAGATCTTTAAGAATTTTTTGCGTAAATGGGATACAAAGATAAGTAGAGTACATCGTTAGTTTTTACTTAAATGTATTGACAATAAGGTATTTATCTTGGGGAACTATCTTGAACAGAATTTGTGTAAAAGACACACGACAAGAAAAACCTTGCGATAAGAATTTTGAACATGAAGTGAACTTATTTGTCAGCATTGACCATAGTGCACACAGGGGGTCCATAGGCGTGCCCCGAGGGAGTCTAGGGATAACAAATCAGTATGAATTTAATTTTTCCTCTATACTGGTGCACCCCTCATTAACTCAACGATGTGCACGCCTATGGTAATGGGTGGAAACTACCCCCTGGAAGAAGTGAATATAAGGAAGTTCAGTCTGCAGTTATACTGCTTAGTCAAACAATAGTGTTCATGATGGCATCATTTAAACATGTTTTAATATGGATTACTTGGGAAGTGTGGTAATGATTCAGATAGGAAATAATATTAATTGAATGATAATTATTTTCGAGTCACAAGAATTACATACATCTACAATAAAATATATTTACTTTCTATAATATAAAAGGACAAGTTACTATAGTAGTAACAGTATTATAATTGATTTGTTCTTCTTTAAAACTGAAATTATTCTGTAACAATAACATTTGTTTACCATTGGAGAAGATTGATTGTTTGAACTCATTTTAGTTCATGTTCTAGATGTTTTCAGCAAAACTTTTTTTGATACTGATAGAATTTACAAGACAAAAATCTACATTTATATATTATAAATACGGAGGCTTTCTTTCGGTAAAATATATCGTCATCATTACCGATGTCTACACATGTGTAGATAATGGCACACCCAGAAATGGGTAATATGCCGTGATGATATATTTATTTATTTAGGCTTTCTTTTTGATAAATATTTTCAAATTTCCAAGAAACATTTGGATTTGACTCAAACAAAGCATTTAACGTAGAACAACCAAATTTCAATAGTAGCAGTAAAAGTTGTATACAAATATTCAATACATTATTTTCAATTAACAAGTGATTTGGGAAGAATAAAATGAAAATAAAACACATATTACAATTCCTATATTTGTGTTTAAATAACATACATGTTTTAAAGAAAATACTTATTAAAATATATATACACATTATTTTAATATTGGCAGTTTTAAAATATTTTAAATAAATATATGTATGTACATAATTATTTTGTAATATTTTTCGGTATAACTAAGCATGCCATTGTAATGTTTCTTTCATTAGTATTCTGATATAATTAATAATAATATTAAAAATAATGATAAAGATATAATATTAAAAATATATTTTTAAGAAAGTTTCATTTGAATTTGGGTATTTTCATCTTTTCATAGTTACTAACGCATATTAAAAATAATTCTTATTGTTTGTTTTTTTTCTTGTCATTTCAATATTAAATGTGGTTAATTTTTAAATAATCTGCACTTTTAAATATGACAAGCCCCGCTAAGAGACAAAATGGTGTAGGAATGTAAAGAAATATTTGGGGAGATGAAGATTATTTTCTAAAAATGACATGATGTTAAGAAAATTTTTGTATTAGATAAAATATAAGAAATCTGCATATACGTGTAAATATGAGTTCAAAAATTCTTTTCAGTAAAATATCCATATAAAGTAATCAGAGTAGTTATTATATTAAAGAATAACAGACAATTTCTACAATTTAGTTAATACAACAGGCAATATGTAGAAAAATATATCATTAATTCAATATAATAAGAAAACGATAAATATATTATTATTTAGAAACGATTGCAAAAGTGAATATTACTTACAATTTTATGTAAATAAATTTAATAAACTGTTGACAACAATTTGTTATTAATAGAGTTACATATATAAATACTTTTGAATAAGTTGTAGATATTTTTTACATTTACTAATAGTTATTGACAATTATACTTGATACCTAGTAAATGAGATATTATAAGATATAATACGTAATAAGGCGTCAAATATATATATTTTGCTTGAAGTATTTGGTATTTGAGATATTTTTAGTAAAATACCCAACTTTCAAATAAAACTTTCTTAAAAATATATTTACAGATTATTACTATATTTTCTAATATTATAATTCTTATTATTAAATATCAGTATATAGAACAAAAATTACACTGGCATGTTTAGTTACCGAAAAAATATTAAAACAATATA
Source organism: Ophonus ardosiacus (assembly GCA_943142095.1). Taxonomy (NCBI): domain Eukaryota; kingdom Metazoa; phylum Arthropoda; class Insecta; order Coleoptera; family Carabidae; genus Ophonus; species Ophonus ardosiacus. Next base: position 47,730,278 of record OW964826.1, on the reverse strand, counting down.
TATGGCTGTTTTCACTTTTTATTATTTCAAAGATACAAAATAAATGTATAATATAGAGTACTTTGATTTGAAAGCAAAAGATAATTAGGCTGTCAAAACGTTCCACCATCGAAACTAAAACAATTCTTAGAAATTTACATTATATTATTTTTCAGAAATAGGAGTGGATAATGTTGCATCTCTTAATAACTATTTTTTAAAAAAAATATTTATTCGTAGTTAGAGAGTCTCAGTATAAGCATCATTTTATTAAAATGAATTTTCCCAAACATTTTTATCTCGGCCCCGGGAATGAATTAAACCGTGGTGAACCGTTTGACAGAGATGACGAGATCGCAAGACAACATGACTTGGATTATTCTAATGCTAAAAGTTTTAACGATATAGTTTTTGCCGACCAAAGAGCAATAAATATGTTTCACGATGATTGGTGTAAAACAAAAAATTGGCACAGTTTAGTGGGACGAGTATGTTTGCAAACAAAAACATTTATAGAAAAGAAGTTTGCTAGAAGTATATATCCATGGAATATGCCAAAAATATAAATATTTTTTATTTAGTTTATAAATTAATATTGCGTAAATTTGAACTATCTTTCATAAATATTTATTTATTAGTGCCACTATAGGGTTGATCTGTTCTAAAGAAAATAATTTTAAAAAGTCGCAACCCGTCGACTTGAATTAGAACCAATTGAAAATTTTCCCTATAAGACAACAATCTACTGTCTTACTTACTATCATAGAGTGAAATATAATAAAATGAGCATCACAATTAAAAAGTTTCTGTAATTTCAGTGGAATATTTCTTCTGGGGTCACTTTATGACGGTGGGGTCAAATAAACCTAGTGGCTATTCGCAAACATTTGAAGAATAAAGGCTTATTCACAGTTACTAAAATAATAAATATAAATAAAATTAGAAATATGACTTTATGGTTGCTGTTCACAGTTTCGTGTAAAATATTTAACATTTGCACATCATTGTGCTCATTTTTATTTTTGGAGTTGTGAATGAGGTTGGATTATCAAGCGCATCGAAATTATCGTTAAAGATGCCAGGAAGAAGAAATATTTACAGACTAGATTAAACTTATCTGCTGTTGTCGACTTAGTGCTGTATTCTTGTATCCTAGTTTAAAAATTGCCAACACAATAAATTTCTCATTTTTCACACGCGCCACCGGCTATTTGTACCTTGCGAAATGTTTTTGTAATTTTATGAATAAATGTTTATAAGTTTAAATAAGTATTTATTTTTTCCTGTATACAATTATGTAAATTATTTTCATTCCAAAAATGCTAGTATATTTTAAGTACAATTCTTATTGCCTTTTTACATAAAAATATAATAACTCCTTAAAAGCTAATACATTTAAATTACTATCCTTATCTAAAACAATATCTATACATTTTTCTGTACAATCACATTTATTAATTTTACAGTAAGTTTGTACACGAATCAAAACTTTTTTGTAAAATTCATGAAATTCTAATGTTCGTAGTAATTCAAAATTATACAATATTATATTATTCAAACCAAAAAGAGTTTTGACTGACTGCATGTCCAAAACAATAGTGAACTCATTAGTGTTCCACGTTATGGTCAATAATTTTTTGCCTTTAACATTATTTAGTACAAATCCATGATTTTCATCTATATTCTGATATGACGTATCTACTCCATTTTCAACGTAATTTAGAATTATACTTCTATAATTAAATAATTCAGTCCATTCCCCTTCAGTAAACTGAATGCCGGGAAAACCAGGTTTGCTTGTGCTGATTTTAATAACAGGTATAAAGTTTCTTGTAACGCTCAAACCTATTGCCAACCATTTTGTTTTCGATTTATTAAGTGAATAATTTGAAGACAGTAATATACGATCTTCTTTGTATAAATATTTGAAGATTTCATCGTTCTTGACTAGTTCATCAAAGTTACTACAAAATACACCAGAAGGAGTTGAACTATTGGAAGGACTTTGCTCTCGGAATAGTGCCATCTGAGACATACAATTTACAAGTATAATATTAATTTCAGTCTCAAACTTACAATCATTTGTACTTACAGTGAGAACTTTTTTTTAAATATAGTCAAGCGATTTTGTTGTATGTTTGAATTTTGTGATTGCTTATATGTATTTTCCCCCTTGGTTGAAGTGTGGAACCTCTATGAAGAATTCAATTCTAAAACGGTTGACAAGCTAATTGCACATTATTTGCTTTCTATAGCACACAAATTAGGTATTATAAATAAAGAACATTTTAATGACTATTCGTCAAATTGACAGGGACAAAACAATAATAATAATAATAATAATAATAATAATAATAACATTTATAAGAAAATAGAATTAATTAATAAGTGATAAAGATGTAAAGAATAATATGAAAATAAAGCACGAATTACAATACCTATATTTTTGTTTAAATAGTATACATGGTTTTAAAAAAATACTTATATGAAGATGAAGATATATTCTTTAAAAATATATCTATTTTGTAATATTCTGATATATAATATTAATAATCTGTGTATGAATAAAATTTTTACTTACTATATATATTTAAGAAAGTTTTAACCGCTTGACGTGCAAACTTACATGTTCGCCACACAAAGTGTCACTTTTACTTCTAATAACACAATATACTATTGTCGCCTTATAGTTATTAACACAATATTAATAATAATTCTTATCGTTTGTTTTTTGCTTGTCATTTTCAATATTAAATATGGATAATTTTTATGAAATTATTAAAATAAAATGAAAATTTTTCTGTAAGGATTGCTTAAAATTTGGAAAGCCAAAACAGATATTTTCTTATATAGTGTTATGTTTGTCAATTGACTTCTCTAATTAAGTTTATAAAATTCCGTATCTAATAGCAAAATTTATTAATAAAAAAAAAATAATTACGTTATTTAAACATTATATCATCTATCTTGCTAAGGACGTGTTCCACGGAGTTGCATCTTGTAGTAACAAAATTTCTAAAACAAAACTTGAATTGTGTTTAGTTATCATCCTTAAAATAATTTGTATTTCTTTCAAAAAAGGTATAGTCAATTATATTTCTGAAAGTTAATAGAAACTAAATTTCCTAGAAATTCTTCACTAGATAATGGAATTTTAAAACCCATTCGAAATAATTGTCAATCATTAGTATAATATTTCATTTTACTCAAATTTGTCGAACATCACGTCATTATCATTACCCAAAATATTCACTGTACATTAAAACCTATTTGCATCTCATTTCAGATCATTTAAAGAAATTCATGTGTTTGTTTTGAAATTACAAAGTAAGTACAAATATAGACATATTCATAAATATCTGAAATGTATGAGATATCTACAACTTCAAAAGTATTTATGTATTTATAGCTCTAATAATAAATTGTTGTTAGCAGTTTAATAAATTTATTTACAAAATAACCGAGATATATTTCATGCTAATAATGTATTTAACAATAATCATATTCCAATACAATACAGCTTAGTCAGCTTACAATAAAACAAAACTAAACATTATATTTACATAGTTACTTTCTTTCATCTCTTATAAATAAATAAATATTTTTAAGTATAAATGAGTATTTATTTATTCCAGCATATATTCTTTCTAAAAAGCTTGTATATTTTTAAGTATATTTCAGTTCTTATCACAAGTTTAATTTTGCATTAAATAAACTAATCAGTTTAAATATTTCATTATTCATTTGTACAATTTATCACTTATAGTCAACTTGTCAATATTTTGCTAATTGCATTGATATTTGAAATGAAGTAAAAATTTTCATTTTCACCGCGAAATTAATTCAAATAATATCTCATAAATTTATGAACAGAAAATTAAAACAACATACAAAATACAATACAAGATACAAAATAAATATATAAATCAAAATATTTTTTTATTAATAAATTCTATAACTAAATGCTCATTGAATATTTAAACAATAAATATGCTTGTTTTCACTTTTTATTAATTCAAAGATACAAAATAAATATATGTATATCAAAATAAATTTTTATTAATAAATTCTTTAACTAAATCTTCATTTTCCTTACAAATATAACAATTTTTAACTAATGGTGATGGTCCGTCAATATGGTCTGTCTGTGTCGCTGAATTGTAATGTTTCATGCATGGTAATCTCCTTATTATGTCCAGCTGGCCTTTGAATTTGAATGGTAAATTCACCCAAATTTCTTGCAATTCATATCCTTGGAACAATTCTATTATATTTATAAATTTCTCTTCACTTATTCCCTTACATTTATATATAGTGTAAACAAATTTGCGAATAAAAGCACGATAATCGTTTTGATTCTGCCAATTTGATGAATATTCATCAAAATTTTCTTTATTTACAATACCTAATTTATAAGCTATAGAGAGCAAATCACGTGCAATCAGTTTGTCAACCATATTGGTATTGAATTCTTCAAACTAGTTTCGCAGCTTCAGACAGCGGGGGAATATTCATATAAACATTCACAAATTTAATAATACACCAAAATCACTTGATTGTATTTGAAAAAATTCTGACTGAAATTAATATTATAAATTATATGTCTCCGAGAGCAAAGTATTTTATATTAGGTATCTTATGTGATAAATAAAATGAACAAATAAATAATGAAATATTTAAAACTGATTACTTTATTGAATGCAAAATTAAACTTGTAAAAAGTTACAAAAATCCTACTAGAAATTCAATCGTATTTAATTATATTCTTAAAATATGTTTATATACAACTTTTGCATGAATATTTGAACATAAAAAAGTTGTTGTATATTCATGTATGGTTTTCATAAACTCGAAAATAATTATCATTCAATTAATATTATTTCCTATCTGAATCATTACCACACTTCCCAAGTAATCCATATTAAAACAAGTTGAACAAGTAATATCCTTTCTTGCCGATACTCAAAAGCATTGATCCTAAATAATCCGTATATTAAGAAGTAATTCTAGCTCATTTTAACACTTAAAGAAATTTGGCTCTTGTCAGCTTAAAATATGCGGATTATTTGAGAGGTTTATGAGTCCAGACAAAAAGAATATTACTTGTGTTATTATTAGTTTGATATAAATTATTTGAGATAAACTATCCACAGAAAATTAGTAAATACTAACGGGTAAAATAAAATGAATACAAAATTTTAAAAAGTTTGAAACACTTTTAAAGAAAATTTTCTTATTTTCAAATAAAGTTATATATGAAACTTGTTTAATTTTGTAGTCATATATGAAATTATAAGATTATGACATCGAAAAACACAATCACAAGTTTAAAATATTTATCATTGCCAAGATATTTTTCCAAAATTAGTATCACTCATGTCGATTATATTCAATGTAAAGAGTTGAGGTTGAAAATAATAAAATTGTATACACTTTTAAATTATATATTTATTTTCCCTAAGAATAAAAGTGTGCACGCATTGCACATCTTTCATTGTTTTAAAATTATAATATGTAAAAACTTCACTAAAGAATTTTTCAAAAATTACATTGTCTTTATATATATAATTATATAAACTTACATCTAAATCTATGGTATATCTTAAGCTATTAATACTTACTTCTTGTATCATTTTTTTGTATACATTATTAATATCTAAATATTTTACACTATATTCTAAAAATGTTTTTTCGATATTTACTTCTAAATCTATTAAATTATTTATTATTTCTCTACTTAAAATTAAAAAATTATTGTCTCTCTTGCATTTTATTCGCCCCTTAGGCAGCACAGTGAATCCAATATTATTTGACCAATACATCTTATACACTACTGGTTTTTCACTTATAACATATCTTAGAAATTTAATAAAATGGTTTAAATCAGTTATATTAAAATAAAGTTTTTTTAACACGTCACCCACAAAGCGGATAGTTAAATGCATCTCCGGATTCGGGTCGACGCCGATGGCAATGAATGACTGTCTGCTTTTTCCTAGTGGATAAGCAAATACATCCAGCAAACGATCATTGTTGTCAAGTATATTCTTGTTCCGAGGGAACGTGAAACTCGCTACCTCTGCATCTCCCAGCAACACGCCCAAGCGATCGCTCCCGCTCCATACTAGTAATTTCTCTTCGGGATCTTCTTCGAAGACTTGCTGACGGTGGGGCTCGTTGACAACCCCAATGAACTGCTGTGCGGGGGACACGCCGTCTTCAGAATTAAAAGAAGACAGTCTCCGATTCTTTTCTTTTCTTTCTATTTCTCCATCTTCTTTCCTTGGCCTCTTAGGCGTCGCCTGCAGTAACACCGAAGCCGTATCATTCACCAGGTCGTCGTCAAACTCTTGGGTAACCAACGGAGATGGAATGTACGACGATGATGATGTCGATGTCGATGCCGATGCTGACAATATGGACTTGATTTCTCTCTCTAGTCTCTTGGCCTCTTCTTTAAGGGCTACGATCTCGGGGTCATTTTCCACCATCTCTCTCAGAAGTTTCATGACATCTTCTCCTAAGACCGTGTCATCTTCGATGTCATCTATGCCAATTACCCCGTCCTGGACATATTCTTCTACGATGTATTCATCTTTCAAAACCTTAGGCTTTGTCGCCAAAGTTGTTCTATGTCGTGTTTCCTGGATTTGGACGTTCGAATCCATGATGATTTTCTTCTTGTCGGTGATGGTTCCAGGGGGTGGTAGAAGGTCCAAGTCGAAGTCGAAGTTGAAGTCGGATGAAGCCATGACGAGAGCAATGTACAATAAAACAAAATACTGTATACTAACGAAATAAAATTTTAAATTCTTTTTATATGCAACATATCGGCGGTAATTTACAGTAAAATCTCATCACGATAGTTACCAAAAATATACGCATTACTGAAATTACAATTTAGTTTTCACCAGGTAATGGGAAATCTTAAATACTCATTCGAAAAAGGAAGTTAAAGAAAATATTTCAACTATATTCCTACAGATAACTTTTCATATCATAACTATCAAAATTTCTATATCATTCAAAAGTATTCATTAGTGTTGTAAAAATTTTTAAACTTCACGTCAAGCAATTATCATTACTCAATAACATCGTTTTCACCAGGTAATGAGAAATCTTAAATACTTATTTCGAAAATAAATATCAAATTTCTAGTTTCAACGCATGCAAATTTTTCTATAGATCATTAACAAAATATCCACAATACAACTTAAGTATCTACTAATGATATAGGCATTACTTTCATTTCCAACATGTTTTTGAATACAACAAGAAACTTACCCCAGGGGCGTACACACATTTTTTCCCCAGTCTATTTTTAAAACAAATATTTATTTCTATCAATAAACATATCATAAACTAATTAACAAATTATCAAATAATGTAAAATATTTGTATTTCTCATTAGACTAATTATCTCTCAATATCATTTTATGACGTATGCTAATTAGACTGCATTCCGCAAACTCTAATTAGGGTAACACTTACTACTGTCATTATCAATACATTTAACTAACAACTAATATACCTTGTTAAATTATTACCGAAATATACACATAAATAACATTATCTTTCCAAAGATTATATCACTATATTTAAGTAAACAACTAATGTAGCCCCCTAATTATCTCTACCCTTATATCAAACTCTTATCTCAATGGCGCCAGTTACAGCCCCCGACGACCAGAGAAACCGGGTACACCCACTACTAACGTGGTCATATACTAAAATCTCGATACGTGATTTTTAGCACGATCCCTATACCTCCCTTACCAAGGGTAGCGGGAGGTAAAAAACTACGTACGAATATATTCTAGTCCAAGTCGAAAATAAAACTGTAATACACCTCCTATTTTTTTTATTAATTATTTTATTAAATTGCTTATTATTATCCATGTATACTCCTAATCATTGATCACGAAAGTTATTTTAATCATATTTATATATTTTTAAAAATGTTAAAATACGATTAGATTAATTTATATAAGTCGAATAATTAGCGAGCTTTTCTGTATGAGAACAAATAGAGCTTAACATCTAATCATAGAATATTAAAGAAAAAATATTTTTTAGAACTACAGATCGCGTACGCTGTTACTGATAATATGTAAAGTTTCTTCAATAATTATGAATTACCATATTGTTTTGCTGATTAATTTTGTTATATGTGCTTTATCGTTAAATATAAACATGTGTATTTGAAATCATGCATTTGACACATCATTCTATGTTCATGTTCATGTAATAATCACATATGTCATCGTTACACGCACGTATGGAGTTACTGCTATCAATTCGCAGCACTAACTTTGTATTATTTTTCACAAGAAATCCGATATTTTATGTATTTCATACTCACTGATTATTTAGTTTCATTTTAAATACATATGTACCATATTAAATAAAATTTCTGATGTTTAAGCAAATATAGGAATCATTGGTTTACAACATAATTTAAGATAAAAAGTTATGTTTAAGCTTTTCAATGTCATTTTTAATCTTTCATGATTTATTTACTTATAATATGAGAAACGTCCTTGACGTTCTTGATACGATAAAGATAAATTCAATACCATCTTCTTTAGAACAATTAAATTTATTTAATTATACGAGTACGATGGTATTTGTGTGAATTAATTTCGTATCATTTATATAAATTGAATAAGGAAAATAATAAAATGTATTTATGCGTAACTCTGTACAACGCAAAGGAAATTCACATTATTTTTGCGAGATAATTGGCGTTCTTATCATGAACAGATAAATGTAATATTCGTTTGTACAATGGGGTCCTCCATTTTTTTTATGAAACATAATTTAAATATTCTGTATACTTTTATTTGTAGGATACATTTGAAATATTTTGTTATTTTTTAAATATATATATATATGTACTTAGTTTCTACTTAGTTTCAAAAATAATATTTTATTTAAAAATATTGTACAATGTACATTTCTAGGTATTACCTCATCATCAGGTAGAAAAATAAATGATATAAATATAAACAAATAACAAAAGAGTGAAACAAATTACAAATTAATAAAGATAACAAAATTGAAAATTTATTAATATAAAATTATTAATATAATATTACTAAAATTTTGAAAAAATATTAGGATCTAATAGGGGTGAATTGTTTAAATCCAAAATTTCATTCATTAGATTTTCTTTTTTGTGTAAAGAATTTTTTATTTCGAAAGCTTCTAAACAATTTAGTTTTTTACTTTTGTTTTCAATATGGATTATTTTTAAATTTTGAATTGTACAAAAATGTTCATTGTTAAATAAATGTTTTGCCAAATTTAAATTTGCTATTTTATCGTATTTAAATTGTCTTAAATGTTCATTAAATCTTAACTTGAAATTTCGCCCTATTTGACCAATATATTTATAATTACAATTGTTACAAGAAATTTCGTAAACCCCAGATTTATCTAATTTGTCAAAATTTTCAATTTTATTATTAACAAAAATAGATTTTAAATTATTTTTTACATAATATGCTGGATAAATATTATTTAATTTTAATATTTTTCCAATTTTTAAACTCAAATTACCAACAAATAATATTTTTCTGTAGTTTTTATTTATTTTATTTTGAATGCAATATAATTGTTTTGATATTAATTTCTTTTTTTTCTGATTTGAAAGTGATGTGTAGTTCTAAAAAATCTTAATGGGGTCCTCCACTCTTATTTTTTATTATTTTAAAGGAAAATTCGTTTAATTTTGAAGCAATTTGTAGTATTATAAAAGTCATAATAGGGTCCTCCACCGTAGTAACAAATTAGAACAAGGGTCAGTTATATTAAAACTAGACCTTAAAACTGTATATTAACGACTATCAAAGTTAAAAATACTTATTAGTTTCTAAAATAATCGATTTTTTATTACCATTTCCTCATCTCTATATCTTCGTCACACACTTATTGTATTCCAAATTCTTACTATTTTCTAGGAAGTGAAATGGGAACTGATGTTTATTGTTGTATATAACTAAAAAGCCCAAATAAATTATATACAACAAATTCTTACTAGTTTCAAACCTTCTGCTATCGCCTTTTTGAATAGGGAATCCATTTGCAAGTATATAAATGCAGAAAATAACAACAGTAAAACAACAGAAATAAAAGATATGTCGAATGACATAGGCTACCAGTGGTAATCAATTCTTCGACTATAATATATACGTAGTATTTTTATTAATTATGACATTAAATTACTTATTATCCACCCATATTTCCAATTATTGACTACAAGGGTTATTTTAACATTTATACATACAAGTGCTGAAAAAATAAATTTATGTGACTTATTAGCGAAATCCACTGTTTGAGAACAAAATCATCTATATATCTACGTCACACAATATTAAAAAAAATATTACGGCTTAACGAACAACAATAAAGACTTTCTAAAATTACATATCACTTTCAGTTTTGTAAAAAAATATAGTGGAGGACCCTATTGTTTTTAGTTTAAATGCATTTGATTTTTAGCGAAACTATTGCTATCTTTCTCACACGAGTTTCTATAGTAGGCTGCGCGAGAAAGGTAGCAATACTATGACGTCACTGTGACACTGAAAACAAAATCAAATAAATGTTTTTTTTTATCTTAATCGTTATTTATTGAGTAGTATTTTAAGTATAAAGTGTACATGTTATTATTTTTTGTTCTATGACGTACCTTAGGTAGTTGCTAATGTCAATTTGTTCTCAAACACTAATAATACGATTCACATAAATTTGTCTATTTCAATACTTATTTACATACATAAATACGTTTAAAATAACTTTTATAATCAATAATTTGGAATATGTGTGGATGATACTAAACAATTTAATAAAATATAAAACTACGTATACCTATTTTAGTCGGTTTTATAGTCTATTACACCAAAGAAAGCTGGCGCGGTAAGGAACAGCATTCCATGTACTGTGGTCCACCAATCACCAACGTTTAAAAGAAAAATGGTGAACAGTCTTCCAACTGTAGTCTCGAAATAACTTAAAAGTTCTAATTTACTTTAGTCCGTTTTTCATATAAAATGATGTAATTTAAAATATGCCTACGTTTATATTTAAATGTAACTTTTTTTCTGTGTTATTTTCAATGTTAAAGCGAACTGTTTTTGTAAAAAATAGAACTTTAAAATTGGAAATTATTTCCAATTATTTTAATTTGTAACATATATTTAATTAGAATTTCAGAGTTAGTTAAAATAATACATATTTTTCGTTATAATTGCAATATTATAAAATAATAACTGAAACCATTAACCCTTTCAATGAATATTTTACTGCACATTTCCTTCGAATTAATTTTTAAAACAAATTATGGAAATCCAAATAATTACTTTTAATTAAGTTCCCATTAATCTGAGAAAAACAAACTGGGTGACGTCATCCCTTTTCTCGTAATTGTCTCTCCTCTTCTGTTCTCTTCAAACTGAACTTTGTATCACTTTGGGCAAAATAAACAAATGCAAGCGTTGTTATGCCCATATTTCACAGACGGTGACGGTAGCACGGGAAATCTCTATCTTAGTAGGAAATCGGAATGTCTCGCTTAGCCATGCCAGGAAAACTGATGTCGCTCGTCACTTGTCACACTTGACACTAATACGGAAATCTAGCACAGCGGGCTGTGGAACACGCTAATTTCAATTCAATGTTTCGTAAACGCTCGTCATTTGTTCATAAACGTAATTCACCTTCGGGCGAATGATAAACAGAGATGTTATGGTGTTATTGTAGCTTGTGAAATCATCTCGTGATGTGATGTGATGTGGATTTTGCACGTGATTTTCTTGTTTATTTGCGAAATTGCTGGGAATTCACCGTGTTGTGGTTATTCAAGCGAATATTGCTGACAAGATCTTAAATTGTTATGTGCTTATTTTGTGTTGTCCTAAAATGTATTTTGTATGTTTATGTAAAAAAAAAAATGTATACCTATACCTAAATAATCAATATGATATGTGAAGTTTTTGTTCATATTCAATGTATTTAAAGACATAAAAAAATTATAGAGAAATTAGGTTTCTTAAGCTTGTATTACACGATATGTTTTTCTTTTCAAGTGACTTGGAAACTGTCTTTATAAGTGACTTCACAACTATATTTACACGGTCAAATTTTGGGTGAATTAAAATATTCAAGTTTAAAAGTTACGTTATACCTACATTGAATGGGGTATTCCGACATTTTTTAAAAATATTTTTTTACATTAGTACAGACCAGTAGGACTCTGAATATCTAACTTTGAGTAAGAAAATGTATGAATCACATGAGATATAAATTTTATAAAATTTCATTGCAATTCAGATTTTCTTATCATGGCGCGCTTATGACGTCAACTCGATGGTGACATCTGCAACGAACTTCAGCGCCTAAATCCGCATGTTCATGACAGCCATTTGCTTGTTTACATATGATTTTAGTAGCAGCGTGTATTTCGGTGTTTGTCCTGTGTTTGTTTATGGTAAAAATAGGAGTAATAATTATAAAGTGGACGAAATGTCAAACAAGAAATATACCCGCGCGTGTTAACTACTGGCACCGTCTGTGTTTTTAAACGAAAATATTTACTTTGAAATGAGCAACAGATTATCAACTTGACGTCACAAATTTCAAGGACGTTTCTAGAGCTGTAAAAATTCCAATTTTGTAACATTAAATTATGAATTAAAACTTTTTATTAAACATGTTTTATTATATTTTTCTACTATATGAAGATGGAAACTATAGAAAAAAGTTATTATTTTGCATTAATTCCATATCACCGGAATACCCCATTGTCATGGGGTCTTGTGGCCGCGTGCCTGGTCGCGAACGTGGGGAACCGGGTTCGACCCCGAACGACACCACACATTTCGAATTTTAAATGGCACAAAAGTGACTCCTGTGGTGCACTCTCCACGCCAACAATGAGTGCCCGTGAGGTGACGTCTGGTAAACGCCCGAACGGTACAAATATGTCATCATCATTACCGATATCTGTGACAAAGCAGATTGGCACATTCAGAAATGGGTAATATGCCGTGATGACATTTATATTTTATTTATTTAAATTTTCATTTGAACGCAATAAAAGAAGAAATAACAAAACAGTGAAAAACACCTAAAAAGTAGAAAAAGACCCAAACCACAATACAGTAAACTTATTAGACAATAGTATGGTCACGTACAAACTAAAACGACACAACACATTAGAATTACCATTTAGATTTATTTAATATTGTTTATAGTTACTTAGTTTATTTTAATGTTATGTAATTACTTTACTTAGTTAAAGAGAATATGTTGATATATTTTTACCGTGTGGGCGCTTTCCAGGCGTCATCTCACGGGCACTCATAGCTAGTGTGGAGTGTGCACCACATGGATTACTTTTGTGCGATTAAAAGTCTGCACTGGCCGGGATCGAATCCGGGTCACCAAATTGGCAACCGAACACTATACGCACACGGCCACGCGACCCCTTAAACAAATATTCATAAATATAACATAAAAATAATGCAATACAAAATACAACGAATTTATATAACGATCTCCAAATTTTCTAACCATTTAATAAGACAGTAAACTAGTTACGCTAATGTTTGATTATTTTTGTACCACGTAAACGAATTTAATAACTGACATGTACTTTTTTTAATCAAATGGAAATTTCCATACCTAGATAGGTTCAATTTTGCAAATTACATTTCATATTTGATTACTAGCAAGAAATAAATTTCCACATGATGGAGATATTTAAAATGTATTGTCAGTAAATTACAATATTTTAAATATGATGTTGCCTTGGTCATCACAAAAGTTCCACTCATTTAATAGTTATGTTAAAATAACCTTGCATTTGTCATACATTATCTAAAATTCAGAATGTGATATTAAATTGAAAACACACAGATAAAGTAACAAGTTTTGTATATTGTATATGAGTACATATTGATGTAATAATTATGGGTTTGGCCAATATTTAATTTTCATATAACTTCGTAACTATGAGAAAAACGTTTCATATAAAATATTGTTTTTTTTTATAGTCTATTTACTGACATAGACAAAATTTTGTTCGATCACTATCATTGTCAGTTTTTTTCGGAAACAGTTGAAGATCAGACCTATGTTGATTAAGCTTTTTTTACTCACCAATAAGAGAAAATATTGCAAAAATAACTAGTGTCCTATTAAAATTACTAATAAACAGGAAATTGTTGACATCCATTTTCTACTAATTAATCACGAACTTGAGTTATATTGAATTATGAAAAATGTCTTTACCGGTAAGGAAGATTTTATTACCTCAGATTCAAAATAATGGACCAATGTTGTTTTTGCCAGAGGCATCTCATTTAGTGAGGCCGCGAGACGAGAAACGACGAGAAACAACCCACTCTCGTCTCGTCGAGATTTCTCTGTATCTCGTCTCGTGATATTTTTTCTTGCCTTCTCTCGATCTCGATTCGAGAGTCTTGAATTTCGAATTTATAATTAGCAATTATAAATATATTAATATAACAAGCAACATATAGGTAAAAAAAATACTCAATAATATAATGGCTTATTACCCGTTGCGACAATCTGCTTTATTCCCAAATATTGGTAATAGTGATTATAATATTCGTATAGAAAGCGTAGGCTTTGAGCATGAAAAGTATACCATTGTACATTGAACTCATTTTTGTGCATTTTCTTTTACTAAAACCCAATAAAACTAAAATAAATAAATAAATAAATATGAATGTGAATGAAAAGTCAATTAAAATATTTATTTTTACCGATTAATATTTTATGTATTTTTATTAGATATGTATACCTATTTATATAATATAAACAAATTTTACAATCGAGATCTCGAATTTCTTCTCTCGTCTCGAGCAAATCTCGAGGGCATTACTCTCGTCTCGTTTCGAAATATAGAGACGAGAAAAAGGTTAATCTCGTCTCGAAAATTCGAGAAATTCGAGACGAGATCTCGAAAATGCGAGATCTCGCGGCATCACTAATCTCATTTTATACCACAAACATACATATTTATTCAATAGAGTTATAATCTGCATTTGAAATTCAAATAAACTACTGAAATTTATTAAATGTGTTAATAATGCTTTTATCTACGACACAACAGTTAGTTTCATTGTTGGCTTGTTTTTATTTGTAGACATTATTTTGATTATCAAAGAATGCGGTGCGATAAATATACCTTTTGCGGTTGATTTTTGCGCCATAATGTCAACTATAACTGTTTAGGTTTTGTTTGCTGCAATTTGTTTTACTCTTTTGTCAAATAAAAGAATGTATCTATCGCCATATTCATATAAAGTTTTGGAAAAACCGAGATGATGTGATACGAAATGATTCATTGGAAATGCTGTAAAAGATGTAAGATACATGAAATTTAACTACAATTGATTGATTTTTATTGTATTTTATGTTTGGTGATAAAATGTTATGTAACTATCAACATCATAAAAAATTGATTATAGATTCATATTTTTCATGATTATATATTTTTAATGTCCGTAAAAAAGTGTACTTGTATTTTTTTATACAATAAAAGCATAAAAATGCACTTTTCAATGCAGAAAATGAAACGCTATGACAATTTTATTTCGTTCACGCTTTTATGGTAGTAATAAATTTTTGTATGCAACTAGAGTAAAACGTGTCTTATTTATTTATAAGATTTGACACACTCGCCTACGGTTCGTGCAATCAAACTTTCATATTTTTATACTTGCCGCCAAATAAATATGAACTGATGCTCAATTTTTTCCCTTCTCCCCACTCTGTCCCATGCCATGCGGTGTTGCCGCTTCGTCATAACTTGGCAACATGACCAATGGAATTGGCAACAGTGTAGAAATCTCCAGTCCATATTTATTTAACGGCAAGTATAATAAATATTATTTTTTGAAAATTTCTTATTTAATAACATCTTCATTTTTTATGCTGTTTCCAAAATGCTAGAGAAATTTTGACATTATGTCAATGTGTCAAATATTCAAGCTGTGTGCTTTATTCATCTTATTTTCATTTTGTTGACTCTTGTTGACATGTCAGTACGATAATATTACCGAACAGATACAGTTATTTCTTAGTTACCAACCTAGTTTTGTATATGTAAACTAAGGCTTAATATCCTGAAACCGACAAATGTGTTAAAAATACACTTTTATCAGTAAATTTCAGACTTGTATGCAATTCCATGATAAATATAACATTAAAAAAATGTTGTACTCGCATGTAATACATTCGTATAAATTATAACACAACAAATTATATTTGTTCAGTGTTATAAATTTTTATTGCAACAATTGTATCTAAATAAAGAAAGAAATAAACGAAATAAATTGTGAAAAAAAGAAAATCGAGAAAATAAAATGTTTGTATTCGGAACAAGTAACCAAATTCTGAGTCAGTGAAGCATTATAAAATGTAATTTGCTACAAGAATTCTCTCATTTGTCCATGTTTGAAGGTTCAACCTGTTACAGTGTTGACAGTTGCGGAGTTGTGGGTATAGTGCATGATTAAGGTCAAGAATAGATACTTCACTTTTCACGCTAGCAGATTTCAAGTTAAGGTTAGGTTAGAACTTACAATCTCATTTAGATATGGCATATGTAGATACCATAACGTACTAATCAACTATCTTAAATCTTATCTACTTAAAAGTTTTTTTTTTAATATATATTTTTTCTTAATTCACATAACATAAAATTCATCGCTTTATTCGTTTTAACAATGGTATAATCCTTTGAACTGGAAATGCCGGGCATCTATACGCTTATTCCGTAACGTTCGACGCGACGCCACTCGGCCAAAATTACAATCTGTGAGCTGACAAGTATTGTGATTGTGTATTCAGTAGGGTTTATATGTAATAATAACTTTTAAGGATTTTATCATAGAATTTATTAAATAGTGAGATAATCTGCAAATTAACCTGAAAATGAAATCCAGTCTTATTCAAGGTCTAATTTAGACATTTAACTGATTGAAAAACTAGTACAACAACCATCAAATGCAATGCACGTGCACGTGTGAATATGTATATCAAAAATTATATTGTGTTATAATTAAAGGAACATTCGTTATTAGCTATTTTCATTATTAATCAAAATCTTTATACATGATTATAATCAAATACGTGTTTATTTTTTTTAAGGAAAACTGGTTTTAATCACAGGGGCAGGGACATTTTCTCTAAATTATCTATAGGCCATCCAGCGAATCAAGCGGTTTACGTCATAAATACAATATCACTAGAAACAATGACGTCATATGTTAAAAAGTTTACATGAGCATGTAAAACGGATTAAAATATATATGATCTGTGGATTGCCTTCATAAATCCAAATTTTTCTTAAAAACACGTCTGGTATAATATTTTTCCAGCGAAATCCAATTTTATTTCAAATATTCTGAACGATACTGCTTACGCCGTTATAAATACTTCATTCTTGTAGTATATGCAACAAACTATCTAGTATTATGTGAGATCCTTAAAAAAATACAGAATACTGCATACCATACAATTTCTCACTGTTTTTATACATTGCGTATAGCGTTTGCCACACGCTGTACATATAGATTTAATTTTCAAATTATTACTAACAAATAGAACCAAATATTACCTCAATATTAGATTTCAGTGAAAGTAAAAACCCACCAATCTATTTTTCATTTTCAAAATAAGTCAATAAATTAACTACAAGCTCTTGAATTTCACATGACAGAGCATTTGACATTTTGACAATGAACAACGAAACCAAAAACAAAATGAAATCACAATACAGGTTCAAAAGTATAATATAGACATATAATATTTAGTAATATACATGTTCAGAATTACCAATATTAAAAAAATATAATCAAACGTCATTTTGCAAAAATTTACAAAATTTTACTTAATAATAATATATCGAAATATAATTATTTCTATTAAAGGTGTCAAATACATGATAATAATAAAAAAACCAATAAAATACCGTTAATAAAATATATTTAAAAAAATAAAGAAAATTTCAAAAATCCCTAAACGATGACGTAAACCGCTTGATTCGCTGGATGGCCTATAGTTTACACAACACCAGATGAAAGCGGAAATTCTATTTGACATGTAATTTTGACAATAAATACAAATAGGTTGTCAGAGGTGCGGCCTAACAGCTAAATAGGATTTTGAGTGATTGAAATGTTTTAGATGATTGCTTATGGGTAATGTAAGAAATAATAATACGTGAGTAACGAAAACAACAACCATTTAATAAAAAATCTGTTGTGGCCAGCACAAGACCTCTCGCCATTTCCATATTAAGTTTTAAGTTATATAAGTGTTTTACATATTTAACTTTTCTGGTACACACAAAAACACAAATCTTCTTTATATATTTTTATATTTTTTAATTTATTCTATTCACTCTTATTCTTGTAATGTTCGAGATTCTTCCAATTCATTGATGAGATTGGTGATATTTCTGAAGGGTAGATATATGTAATATATGTATCTAAAATTATAAATATTTAATTAATAATAAAATAAGAAATATTAAATGTACTTTCTAGAAAAGGTCTTCACCTTGAGTAAAGTCTCTGGTTTTTATACACTGACATTTATCAATTACAAACATTTTAATTTTTCCACTTGATTTTCATGGAGTGCGAGATTCATTACAGAATATTATTATTATTTTATATATTTATATTTCTATCTCTCACTCTATATAGAAGATATAATAAAATTTTTAAATGTGTTGGATAGAGAATTTTTTTTTGTTAAATAACTAATACTTTCGGTTGTCCAATTGTTAAATTTAATCAGTTTTTCCCAGAAATGTTAAATTGAGGAAACCGCAGTTAAACATGTTTTAAGTCTTGAGGAACCGTGGTTCCAACATCCATACACACATACACACATACACACACACACATACAAACACACACATACAAACACACACAAACACACACACACACACACACACACACACACACACACACACACACACACACACACACACACACACACGGACATCATCGTAAAAATGTTATAATCGGATTCTAGGGACCTTAAAACGTACTTATCCACTAAAATCTGGATATGCGATTTTTAGCATGATTCCAATACCTCTCTTAGCGACAGGGTTGAAACAAACCCGGGTTTTATTAAATAAAAGCGGGTTTTATTGGCAAACATCGAAATGTAGTATCATTTTTAATTTTAGTTTTATAAAGTATCTTAATACACATACACAAGTCGGCGTAGTAGATAATATATATTAATATTATTAATATTTTTTTTAATAAATTAACTAGAGGGTGTACATGCGTACAAATTATGAATTAATATTAATAGTTGCAAGTCTGTGAAATGCAAATGTGTACAAAAATAAGATCCAAGTGTCACAACTAATAGTATGTTTAATACATACTTAAGTTTCACAACTCAAAAAATAATGAAAATACTGACACCAGGATTGTAGTTGTTCAAATATAAAAGAAACACTGTGCAAAGTTCGCACAGCAATGAAATATATATTAAAAATGATCAAACACGAAGTACACAAAATGACATTGATTGTAAAATGTTGCCGGTGACAAAAATTTATGTATATACAGTATGTCCCCGGATTGAGTTTACAAGAGGAAAAAAAATTTATTTTTGATTTTACGAAAAAATGCCAAGGGAAGAAAAATTTTTGCTTGAATTAAAACGCATGTTTCAGTTATTAAAACTTTTAATTAATGTAAGGTTCTTTTATTATAACGTTTTTTCGTATTTTGTCCTCCTAATAATACAGTTATTACATTGAATCTAACATGATTTTAGTTAGCTTTGAAATATTGACAAATGATTATTAATTCTAATTTCAGATAAAAAAGAGTTAATTGAATAAATAACAAGTATTATGATTTTCGCCGTTTTCTTTTTTCTGAAATTAGAATTAATAATCATTTGTCAATATTTCAAAGCTAACTAAAATCATGTTAGATTCAATGTAATAACTGTATTATTAGGAGGACAAAATACGAAAAAACGTTATAATAAAAGAACCTTACATTAATTAAAAGTTTTAATAACTGAAACATGCTTTTTAATTCAAGCAAAAATTTTTCTTCCCTTGGCATTTTTTCGTAAAATCAAAAATAAATTTTTTTTTCCTCTTGTAAACTCAATCCGGGGACATACTGTATGTGTGTACCATATTTAATTAATAAAATATGATTTCATAAAAGTAGGTTTTTAAATGGGGTTTTTTGGGTTTTTAGGTGGGTTTTTTTAAAAAAACCCGGGTGGGTTTTTTTGGGTCGGGCAAAATTGCACCAACCCTGCTTAGCGAGAGGTAAAAATTGCAAATTTACCCATATTTACATTTTCAAATGTCACTGCCAACAACAGGAAATAAATAATAAAAGGTGCAGTTCCGAATACAATATAAGTTTTTTGCATCCCCTACATACCTGATAAATTTATAGACATCCTGTATAAATAAATAAATAAATAAATACAAATACGAGTAGGAACCTATATCCATTTCTGGGTATGCCAATTTGGTTTTTATTCATCGATTTCGATAATGTCGATAAGCTGCATGATAAAGAGAGGCATATTTCAAATTTTCCAACTCTTTCTGATATCTTTACAAGCATATGTGTTTCTGACTGGACCCGTATATTATGGTAGTTTAATGCCTTGCCTTGGCTTCAGTAAAGCCTTTGCTCACAGCCCATAATGATAACATAACATAGAAGCCGTAACTGGTTCCGCAAAACCTCGAAACAATGTAGCATCAGCATCGCGGCACGAATAGCCGCGCGCCACAGCCGTTGCTATGGTGACCACTAAGTTTAAGGAATATTTACTACCACATTAGTTTTTAACATTTCTCTTCAGCTTTGTAGCTACAAACTGGGAAATTTGAAACATTTGCTGTTAAATTTCTAGTGTAATTCTCGCAATCTCGCTACTTGCTCATACAGTCTGAATAATTGCGGGATTAATCGCGAGAGAGACAAACGAAACTGCGGGCTTTTTAATTCACTTGCAATTACGTTAGTAAATATTAAACTTGCTCTTTTCATATCTGGGAAACTAGGTGGATAATTGAATTATTTATTTGCCTTCAAATAAAAAGAATGTTTCCTAATTATAATCTTGCGTTTAGATATTATCGTAAAAGGAACAAATAATGTCACTATTTCAACGTACAGTTTGTACAAAGTGGCTGTTTGCACTTTCTGTATGTTAAGTTTATTCTGTTGGGTTAGATATAAGAAAGGAGTTCTGAAAAATGTTAGTAGAAAGAACTAAAAAACTTTTTGAAGATAAAACTTTGTTTTTCAAAGTATTAACCCCTAGCCAAAATACACTTCTTCATTCGTTGGAACCGCTTTTTAAAACGTAATGAAAATTCTGTTTTTGGAATGTTGAATTAGAAAAGTCATTGTGATTTTTAAAAACAAATAATAATAATTTTAATCATTGGTACGGTTTAGAATTTAGTTTGGTTTCCTATGTTAAAATCGTTATAAATTGTTTCTTTGATTACTTATTTGCTTTTGTTTTGCCATTATTTATTAACGTTATTATGCTGAAGAACCGAAACTTTGGTTTAGATTAATATAAACAAAACTTAAACTAAGGTCTGTTTTCATAATCAGGCTCACTTTAAGACTTTAATTAAATTTACTTTCAAACTTTAACTTTAATTTAAACTAAAATAATGCTAAGGTACTCGCTATGGTGCTAAAATTATATTATGAAAACGAGAACAACTTTAATTTTAATTTAAAGTGAAGATAAAGTTTATTATGTAAATTCCAATAAATGGTTATTTTATTTTAATGATTTCTGAAAGAATTGTTACTAATTTATTAGAAATTTGAGAAAAAATAGTGTATTATTCAAATACAGAAAATGCTATTTTACTGATTGAAGTAGTTAATTTTTATAATGAACATTATTTACTCCTGAAAGCTTCCAAATTATGTGCTATGGAAATGGTATAAAGTAATTACTGAAACGGAACTGGAACACGCAAGTTTACAAGGCATTAACGAAAATTCTACCGGTAGATACCGCACCTACCGCCTTGTTACCGTGTTCGAAAATTGTACCATATCTACCAGATCCATCTACCGGACCCATGATATGTGGATCGGGTAATTCCGTCGGTAAATGCGGTAAATGAAGAATCTAACCTCAAAAAAAGGTAGAGATGACAAGCGAAGTTGGATTCAGAAGTAGATTCCAGAAGTTAATTATGTTAATACAAACGACGAGACGAGATATCGCTTAACTACGTCAAATTTCAAACGTTTCATCTTTCAACTGCTTTTCATAGGTTATAAATCTACCCTGTTTATCACTTGCGTTCTAAAAGTATCTATCCCGGTAGCTGTAACCTGATGAACAGCTTTTTACCGGTATATACCGGTAACAGGTCACCGGTAGAATTTTCGTAAATGCCTAATAATTGAAATCAGAAAATGTCAAAAATCGGTAATTTTATCGACTCTTTACTTTAGCAAGACACATTGTTATCATATATTACAGAACTAATTCACTGAAATTCGGATTTTCATAACAAACCTTAAAGTGTTAAGTATATCGTCGGATTTCTGGTAAAAAGACTTAACCGCCAAAAAATGATAAAATGAGTTATGCACATAAACGGATACGTCTCTTCACGACGCATGCTCTAAACACAATATCTGAGCGCCAAAAAATTTATGTTAGAAGGTAATTCATTCTAAAGTTTCGTAAACGCCATCTGACACTATTTGATGCGCACAGAAATTTTATACGAAATGTCTTAAACGCCATTCTGTGTTAATGTAATGGGAGATGTTAACGAGTTGTGTTCCACAAAAGTTAATTTATTTTGATATTATTTATTAATCTGGTGTTCACAACTATATAAATATTATAAATTTAGGTATTAAGCTATATTGAACAAAAAAAAAAACATTTTTATTAAATATTTCATGATATATGCTTCAAAATGTTGCGAAAGTATGTTGAAAAATGTATAAAATATTAATCTCATCGATATAACACAATATCTTGTTAAATAAATCAATATTGTAAATAAAAACAAGTTTTTCCTGTTTATCTCAAAACTAGTCAAAAGGCGGTTAAGTCTTTTTACCAGAAATCCGACGATATTTTAATAAAAATCTATACGCCCACAATCTCCCGCTGGGCATTTAACCGCGCAGTATAAATAAAGCGATCATTGTGTTCAAATATTTTTACATTCACTCATAACAATCTTTATTTCACATTTAACAAGTATGTGATACACAAAATCAATTTCACAAATATTGACAAAACTAATAGAAAAATTTAACAAAAATTCAAAATAGTACTCGTATCTTTACACAAAGTCTTTTCAGAGTCGTACTTTGGAGAACAATGAAGCAAATCAATAGTAAATATTTATGTATGATGGAAAATATATTATTTTTACATACCTTAATTTCATTAGAATTAAATATTTTACTACTATATTCTCCTTAACACGGTTTCATTATTAATTTTAATGTAATTGCTTCCTGACAGTGACATTTGTTTAAATATGTCAAAATCAGTCAAAATTGTTATTAAAGCATACGTAGGCAAGATGATGTATAAAAATAAATTATTTTTCCGACGACCACTGCGAAAAGTACATAAATTCACACGCTAAACTATCACTGAAAGTTGGTCATTGCACATCACTACCAAAGCTGTGTGAAATAAAAGCTCGTTAGCCAATCAGATGCGTCAGCAACTGTGTGATATGATTTTATCACACACTGCGATAACTGAGCGAACTAACCTAAAAATTTGTATGTAAAAATTTGACAGCTGCAAATAATTTGCTAAATTTACACGGATTAAGAAGGCTGGACACAGATTTTAACATAATTTTTGGTGAATTCTGATAGCAATGATGTAAACATAACCTGTTTTAATATTTTTATGAAAATTTTATATTGTTTTATTTTTTGTGGTCGTCGGAAAAATATCGTGTACAACACGTGCTGAAAGGGTATTTCACAATCACGTGTTTAAATCACTCGCCTTCGGCTCGGGGCTCAAACTTCACGTTCGTGCGAAATATCCAACTTTCAGCACTAGTTATACAATATACTATTACAAATTTATATTTAATATATTATAGTTATTTAATAAATAATATTATCGTAAAATTGAAGATTGTTTCATTATATTTAATTTTAATTAGTAAGAGTAGCTGAAAAATTATATTCAATGTATTTTTTTTTTCAAGAAAAACTACTCGTATTAAAAACTTGTATAAATGAAATGTTATGCGATATACACTAATAACTAATGAGCTCTTTCCACATTAGTATGGAATGGGTATACAAAATTACAATATAATAATAAAAATACAATATTCTGATTGATAGTATTTGAGTAATCGTGTCCACAGGATCCACACACACTCACAGACATTGTAAAAATGTTAAATCAGATTCTGGGCACATCAAAACGTGCTTATTCACAAAAAAATCGCGATTTTTAGCACGATCCCTATACCTCCCTTACTTAGGATAGCGGGAGGTAAAAATGCTACAAGCTACAATCAAATATTTTTACAGATCAGTTTTAAAGTAAAATAGAGATTATTCATAGGTAGAAAATCATATCAGTTATGCACACTATCGCCTATAATGGTCTAATTAAATAATTAAATTAATTAATCCACGTGGCGAACAGTTCCTTTGATGCAAATATTGATTAAATTTTAAAATTTCATTCGCAACTGTTGCAGTATCGACAACTTACCTAATACAATACATTTTATCCTTTATATGTATCTTCTGTGAAATTTAATCTATAACTCGCATAGAAAATAAAAGACCGCTGACACAGAGGGCAAATTTGCCATCGATATCATTGGAATTGGTGTACGTGAAAATTCAGCCCATTGCTTCAGCTTCAGGTCTCGCGTGGGTAGCGTGCGTTGCCAGGCAACCAAATTCACACACGTGATACCCGTAAGCGCATCGTAAAGTTATGGCGTTTTACAGACGCAAGACGCGTCCTGTCCTGTGCGATCATCATAATGCTAAGCTCAATGCTGAAAGAATATCCCGTCAGGATATTCTACTTTAAATTTATATTCTTTTCTTTTAGAAAAGTTTGAGGCTATGAATATACAATGGACCTACGTGACATTTTTCATTTAGTTACCTTTAAAATTCATTGTATTGAGCTAAATATTTTTGCGTTATCTCATTTTCGATGATTATTTCTATTGTATCTTGATTTTGAGGAAAAAGTAGATCCAAGATGATTCACCCCTTTTCTGTAACAATCGATAACTTTTATAATAAATTGTTGACAATAATTATAGTAGACACTGAAAAAATCTGATGTGGCCAGCACATTACCTTCCGTCAATTCTATGTATTTTGTACAAAGCCCATACCAAAAGTTCCTTGGAAAAGATTCTATAAATCCAGTAAAACTGTAACACGAACATATACTATTTTCTACAAATTCCATACCGAAAGTTCCATGGAAAAGATTTTATAAATCCAATAAAATTATAACACGAACATACACTATGTATATTGCACTTGACACTGACATCTGTCAACTAGGATTATTTGAATATAACAGCTGTTTCCATGGTTATAGCAAAGCTGGCTGATTGATGATGAAATTTAGGGCCGGTATTATAAACGTCCAGTTAAATTTAGTTCCAAAGTAAATTTAATAAAGTGAACAAATTCGAATTAATTTCTATGTTCTTATGACATTTAAAACATTGCTGTCAAAAATTCGCGTTGCATTTGTTCATTTAATTAAATTTACTATGAAACTAAATTTAACTGGACGTTTATAATACCGGCCCTAAATTTCATAAATCAGCCAGCTTTGCTATAACCATGGAAACAGCTGTTATATTCAAATAATCCTAGTTGACAGATGTCAGTGTCAAGTGCAATATACATATTGTATGTTCGTGTTATAATTTTATTGGATTTATAAAATCTATTTATATTTCTTTAACTCTATATCTATTGAATAAGAAGGAAAATGTATAATCAAGCCGTATAGAAACCGTAAGAAATAAGATATTCTTTCATATTGATAATTATTATTATTATTATTATTATTATTATTATTATTATTATTATTATGGGGTCCCGTGGCCGCGTGCCTGGTCGCGAACCCGGGGGTACCGGGTTCGATCCCGACCGACGCCAAATATTTCCAATTTTAAATGGCACAAAAAGTGATCCCTGTGGTGCACTCTCCACACCAGCTATGAGTGCCCGTGAGGTGACGTCTGGTAAGCGCGCACACGGTAAAATATATCATCATTACCCATGTCTACATGTGTTGTAGATACTGGCACACCCAAAAATGGATAATATGCCGTGATATATTATTATTTTATTATTATTATTATTATTATTATTATTGATAATTACATAAAATTTCAAAAAATGATATTTAACTGCATGTTTTCAAGAAAAACTGTTAAGAACTTCAAATAAGGGAACTTCTGGTTGACCAATTATAATCAAAATTTAATCAGCTCTTCGTATAGATGTAAAGAAGAGGTATACGAAAGAATTATAATTTTTAAAATTTTAATATTGGAGTCATCGTCAGAGAAATTTTTGTCACACACACAAACACAAGTGTGTGTGTGTGTGTGTGTGTCAGAGTGTGTTTCTCCGGCGATAATCCCTATACTACGATTCTAAAATTTTAATTCATTTTTATTCCTCTTCTTTACATCCATATGAAGAGCTGATTAGATTTTGGATATAATTGATCAACCGGAAGTTTCTTTATTTGAAGTTCTGAACAATTTTTCTTAAACGCATTTAAATATCATTTTTTGACATATGTGATTATCAATATGAAAGAATATCTTATTCTTTACACGGTTTGATTATACATTTTCCTTTATATTCAATAGAGTTAAAGAATTATAGAAATTAACTTTCATAAATCAGCCAGCTTTACTAAAATCATGGAAACAGCTGATATATTCAAATAATTCTAATTGACAGATGTCAGAGTCAAATGGTATTTACATAGTGTATGTTCGTGTTACAATTTTACTGGATATACATATAATTTTTCCAAGGAACTTTTGGTGGATTTGTACAATATACATAAAATTGACGGAAGATAATGTGCTGGCCACGTCAGATTTTTTCTTTATCTGTCATAATAAGCGAGATATGAGATATTTTCAAAATAGGCGAAAAACAAGTTTTGGTCTGTTATTCAAAAACAAAAGACGATAGAAAATTCCTATGATAAAAATCAGTGGCGGCTCGTGCTATAGGGCACAAGGGCGCAGCCCTGCCAAATAAAAAGACAAGAAAAAAATAAATAAGCGAGTACATATACATTTTAAAAGTACATTATTATTTATTTACTTTCATTATTATGCAATTCTTACTACACCGCCGATAGCTAGATAGCCTATATACTGACGTGTGCACGTACCGATATGCTGCTAGAAGCTAAGGCACAAATGTTTCTGCCCCGGTCTCCCACTACTTTTACTCGAATTTTGACCAGTAGCAGCGAAGCGCGCGAAGCTGCATATGACTGCATTAAGCCTGTTCCGGGCAGAGCCCAATTTAAACGAAGATTTCCGAGTATGTCCGACATTTTCCGAGGTAATCTGTTATTGTTGAATTGTAATCGTCTAGTACCCACTTAATTACGAAGATGGCTTTTGTATCTTAAAGATTATATAATTTAATATACTCTATTTACTTTTTTAAATTTTTGTGCCCTACCATACAAAGATATCACCAGCCGCCACTGATAAAAATTATATTTTTTCCAAAAAAAATTGCTCTATGATTAATATTACCCGAGATAATTTCATTTTAGTAACAGATAAAAATTGTAAAATTCACTGTTTTATTGTGAAAGTTTTAAAAGCACTTTTAAACTTTCGTGGCGTCGTCCGTTCCGTTTTGAGTGAAGATATCATTGGGAAAATGATGACGTCATATTCACTGGTGACTGTTTACTTGAAGCCCGAGCTGTCGGAAGTGCTGCATAAGGTCTGATTTCGTTCGTGGGAGATAGGCCGAGTCTGCGAAACAAGTGCTCTCCCGGGAAATTTAGTTTTGCCCGCACGGTAGCTTTGCTCTGTTTGCTATTTGCGAAATTAATGCCGCGTTATTAAACGTATTTACGTGAGATCCACGCTTCATATTCATGAATATTTTAACGATTACTTCTTCTTTTCAAGCAAGAAGTAATTATTTTCATTGAATTTTTAAACCTAGATATAGGTATCTACGGAAGCGTAGAAGGACCAAGGATAAAAATATTATTTAAAATAAAATATTTTGAAATTTGCAATAACTATTATATAATAATTATTGAATGCATTTAATTATTAATCAGTAATCATGGATACATTTACCAACGCAGAGAAAAACAAAATGGACTATTAACAATTAAATATGAATTAATAAATTCATATCTGTCAAAGTTAACAACACGACTATTTGAATGAGCCTGTTTCACATTTTTAAAAAAATATTTTAAATGAAAGTTTATGCAATATTTTTCACAGTAATAATAAAAATAATATTAATTTATTGTTATTTTCGTGAATAATTCAATAAAAAGATTGGTGCCGGAAAAACAACCTCCCACTCCTGTGACGTCGGAGCACATACATAACGTCATTCATAGCCAATAGGAAAACAGTTTACGTTATTTATATAAATAAAAGTAGGCGACAGTTTGTCAAGTGTTAAACTGTATGTGTTCTAACGTCACAATCTGTTTTAGATCACGTGACTTTAACATAATTTTCAATATTTAATTGTAAAATATCTAATGGATATTTCTTGATATTTTCAAATTTCAGGCTCTTCAAAGAACAATATCTTTTAAAATTTAGTATTTAGAAGTCATATAAAAATTCTTGCAACAGCCCTATTGTATGTTTTGTCTTGCATGGCACTCTATAAAAAGCTTAAAAACAGATATTTTATTTTTTTCACTACTAGCCTAG
Source organism: Ophonus ardosiacus (assembly GCA_943142095.1). Taxonomy (NCBI): domain Eukaryota; kingdom Metazoa; phylum Arthropoda; class Insecta; order Coleoptera; family Carabidae; genus Ophonus; species Ophonus ardosiacus. Next base: position 47,701,252 of record OW964826.1, on the reverse strand, counting down.
GAACCCATTATTATTTACCTTTATTTGACATGAGAAATTGTTTTTCACTACCGCTTGCTTGTAACCATGGTAACCTAGGTCAATAATAATTTATTATTAACCTTGGTCTATAATGCAAACTGTCACTTTTCAATCAAACTCAAGCCTCCAAATCCAAATATTGTATAACTCATAAAACTCAAGAAAGGTGTTAAGTATATAATTTAAATTTGCCACTATAATTTTAAATTGACCTACGCTGCCGCCTCGCCTGGCCACTGTGCTGTTTTGGTGAAAATGTGAAATATTTGTAGATGTAGGATTGAACAAATCACTATTTTTTTGTATTTGTAGGTAAATACATTTCAATAGATTTATTTAAAAATAATAATAAACTAATAAGGCTGCTGACTGTAACAACACGTGTTTTTATTAAATAATTAAATCAAATACAAATCAAGGCCCATAAGTGAGGTTATCAAACCAGCGAAATGAGCAAAACGTCAGATAAAAACAAATGCAGTATATATCCTATAGTCCCTAAAACAGTAGATACCCGGTAGATATGGTTATGTAAAATTTCCATAATTTACAAAATTTTATATTTAAACATGTCAGATTATATTTTTAGATACAACTGTGGTGAAATCATTAAAAATTTTCGTTGGATATAAAATTTATTCAGCAATTCTACGAAACACGAGAATATGTAAAGTATCAGAATTTGCTCATCTAAATTGGGGCTGTCCTCGTTTTGGAACGAATCCAATTATATTTCTGCATTAATTTGATAAAAGAAACTGTTCCATTTCATTCATGTTCTTTGTTCCATATTTTATTATAAATAATCTTCTTAGAGGCAAACTTCCATTTACGAAAAAGTTGAAATTTAAAATACAATTACATAATTATTGTGAATAATAGTTGCTAGGCGCTTAGTCAATAGACCTTTTCAATTTAATAGCTATCTATCTATCTATCTCTCTCTCTCTCTCTCTCTCTCTCTCTCTCTCTGCACATAATAAGTAAAATGGCGTCTGCAAGTGGCAGCAGGGCTGTCAAACGAAACGTCAAAAATATTGCAGTCGTTGTAGTCTCTGAGAATATTTATCGTTTTGACATTTTAGCTTCAATAAAAGCTTTTGTAACTTCTTTCGAGTTTTTTTAAAGTTGTCAAGGACTTTTTACATCTAAAATTTGAAAAAACAAACGCCATGCGCGTATCCATGACTCCCGCCAGTTGGTGGCTTACTACGTGAAGATCACATTGCGATTGCGCAGATCTTTGCCCTTTGATTGGTCAAAATGCTAACCTAGTTCACAAAAGCAAAAAAAAATATCACTTGTCACCTATCAACTATAAAATAAAATCGACAGAATTGAATGATATATAACCATATTTTGAAATTTTTAATATTCAGGACTCGTACATCTTACAGATAAAAATATTTTTATTATTGACAAAGTTTGGTTTCACGAATTAAGCTCTTAAGCGCCATCTACTATTTTCTTATGTGAAATGAAGTATATACAGAGAATTTATTTTAAAATGCAGCATTATAGTTCATCACTTGCATGGCTACTTACTATTGTCAAAAAATGACAGCAATGTAAAATTTGTCCATTTTAAAATTCAACATTATAAATAGTATTGCAGCACAGGAGATACCTCCAAAACACATCACAAATGGTGTCAATTCTTATTACGACCGACTAGAATATTGCCTCAGTGTGATTGGGGGTATTTTTTTAACATTTATTACATGAATGTTATGAATTTTTGTAAGCTAAAGTTTTTTTAAGATGTACAACATTCATGTTTTGATTATTTGTTAATCGTATGTAGGCTAATTTATAGGAAATTAGTTTTGATAATACAAAACTACAAATTTTGTATGTTGCATTTTAAAATGGACAAATATTACATTTCTGTCATTTTTTGACAATAGTAAGTAACCATGGAAGTGATTCGCCATATGTTGCATGTTAAAATAAATTCCCTGTAGTATATTTCTTTAAATTGAAAATGTCTATAAGCTTTCGTCATTAAAAATAAACAAAGATTGTTTTCACTCACGAATTTGTTCTTTATAAAATTGGTTTGTTGTCAAGCGCCATCTTTTTCTTCTCTATTTTAAATTGAAACGAACTATAACTATAGTTACAATTGGTTAACGTTATAACTGTTACAAATGTTTGTCAGTATGGGCACATTTAGGTTATGTTTTATGTACTATATTCCGTAAATTCTAACTGAAGAGTGTTTAACATAATGTATTTTTGTTTTGCAGTTTGAAGATGTCTCCAGAAAGATCCGGTTCCCCCCTATCCCCGCAGGCCGTAGCTCCACGCATGGTTGCCATGGAAGTGGAGAACTCAAACGTGCAAGAAGCCGAGTCCCCCCGCATCGTCGTGGAAAACGGTCACCAAGTGCTGGTGGAATCCAACACGCCCGCCACACCGCAATCCAACGACGACGACCTAACGAGCTTAACGTGGCTCCAAGACAGCAATTTACTCAAGGGTATTTATCTCTAGATACAGCCTATGCCTATGAGGTAGCTGCATGCATTAAAGCGCAGTTATTTGCTATATCATGGAGATATATTTCGATTTTTGTCGACTGTTGGTAAGCTGGAAGGGATGGTGTTCCCATCGATTAAGAATTCTAACTCCACTCTAATCGGGTTTTTTAAATAAAAGATGTAAATATAAACAAAAGATTTATGCCTTAAATTACTAAGACAATCACTGCATATTTCAATACCCGAAATGGGTAATAAGCCTTTATGTAATATTTATTTATTTATTTATTTGAAAATCAATCTTACTATCTCTGGTTAAAATTTTATCTGCCAAGTTAAATAAACAAAGAAAAATGAACTCTCAAATAACACATTTATCAATCCAATCAATAATCCGATTTAGGCCCAGTATTTTCATCTCTCGTTAAACTATCTGAACTACAAAAAAAAAAAAATTAAACAATATTTGGGTATCCGGGAGAGCCACATCCTAGAGATGGCGGCACTAATGACCGACTTATAGGGAAAACATTATATTTTACGTTTGTGCTAGTTGTATTTTGATGCTTTGTTTTGAGGATATTTTGTTATTTTTAAATGAAATTAAATATGTTTATCACAATGTCAGACATATACATTTATTTAAATGGTGCTGTGCGGCCTATGATCGAAGGAGAAGCAGTATATAAAGGAAAATAAGATTCAAAATTGAAGTTATCTGCATGTTAACTACTTATTTAATTATTTTTAGCTGGACATACTTGTGCGGATATAAGACTGATAAACAGAATAATATAGAAATAAATGGACTGTGTGTTCAAACATCTAATTTGAAAGGGGTTCATCATTCAATCGTAATAACATTAAATATAAATGCACATCAAGTTATTTGTTTTGCACGTCTTCTTCTCTTGCTGTTACTCAACTTCTGGTATTTTTATAGTTTATTCTTCTTTTCTATCTTTTCTATAAACAATTTAAAATAAATATATAATATTAAAGAATAATAGTTACTATTTACAGGTAACGTCTCTCTATTTTTCTTCTCTGTACAGGGATTTTGTCGAATTTTCTTTAGGTAATTTTTGGCTTGGTTTACCATTTCTTTTTAATATTTTTCTATTAATAACTACAAAAACAATCTAATAATATTTTGAAGCATAAATTTTTATAAATAAAATATATATGGAATAAAATCGCTTAGGTAAAAAATGTTGTGAACACACGTTCATGAACGGTGATATGTCCTTTCCGATTTTTAACGCGATTTTCCACTTATTTTTTAATATTTCTCTTTTTGAGAAATAATGAACGGAAATGTCAGCACTTGTATAATTATTGCACTGCGGTACAGAACAATATTTCTTCGATTTGCTGGTTATTTTTGGTTGTTATTTACTTATAAACCTATATGACAGCACAACGTTTTCCCTATAACTTATATGTTTTATTTTGCCACCAGATGTCAGACACTTTGTTAGCTCTTGCCAATAGTTCTGTATAAATTTATTAAATACAACAACGTTTCGACAGCAAGGTGCTGTCTTCTCCAGGTTTTTATAATAATAACATAAATAAATATGTAGTCAAGACTACAAGTGTATAAAATCATAGATACATTGATAAATGGTAAAACATTAAACATACAAATGATTAAGAAAAAATTACGAACGAATAACAGGGTACCATGATTTATTTAGTTCATAGCCTGTGTTAATTGATATTATTAGGTGACTTCTGGATTTCAATAGCTTCTCTTATCAATCTTCTAATCCAGTTGTTTAATTTTATTAATAATGAGTTCTGAAAACATATTTCAAAATATCTGAACTACCTTTATTAACAATGTCAGTATATCCGAATTAAATTGTGAAGTTGTGAAAAGATCATGTCAGCCACCGGAATTTGAACCCGGTACCACTACGTGCCAGGGTAACGTCCTGACCAACTGAGCTGTGGCGGTCTCATCCCGATGACTCAAATGATCTTCCATTTAGTGTACAACTGCTTGTATATCTCTCCATTGAGGATATATCCTCAAGGTAGTGGTCCCGGGTTCAAATTCCGGTGGCTGACATGAAGTTTTCACAATTTAATCGGCCCATAAACTAATTTTTTAAATGAAAATTCTTTTAATTTTGAAGCAATTCGTGGTATCAAAAAGTCATAATTGTTTTTTGTATAGCTGCATTTGATTTTTAAAGAAACCTATAGCTATCTTTCTCACACTAGTTTCTGTAGTAGGCTGCGCGAGAAAGATACCAATAGTATGACGTCATCTGTGGCCTGGAAATAAATTCATATATCTCGCAAAGTAATTATTAAAAAAATGTTTTTTTTTCTCTTAATCGTTATTTATTAAGTAGTACTTTAAGGATAAAGTGTACATTTTATTATATTTTGTTATGGTTTATGGGCCTATTCAAATACCTGTTAACTCTCAGTTAAAACGAAAAATATAGCATCGATAAAAATAGTTGTAAAAATGACACAGGTGTCAATTTTTCGATGCGAGATACCGGCGATACGAAAATTAAACTAGAATGGAGGATTATTCGCTAGTGAAATAGAGCAATATGACGTCTAGCGGCGAAAATATGAACTAGTGCATGGTAGTAAGTCCTAGCCGAGGTAGCGGCGAACGCATCGTTTCTGTCACTTATTTAACAAATAAATCACGAGTGGAGTGAAATTTGTAGGCTATACTTCATTTTACGTAAGAAAATAGTAGATTACTCTTAAGAGCCGACCGTTTTTACATGCATTGAATAAATAATTTAAATTTGAGAAACCAAGCTTTGTCAATAATAAATATATTTATCTGTAAAAATGTCAAAATCTAAAATTGCAACAAAATATGGTTAAACATCACTTAATTCTGTAGATTTTATTTGACAACTGACAGGCGATATTTGTTTCGTTTCTGTGAAATAGGTTTATATTCTGACCAATCAAAGGGTAGAATTTATATATCCCTAACTAAACAAACGCTATTCTTACGTGAAATAAAGTATAATAAAATCTAAAACTTCAACACGTTTTAGTTACGTTTAACCTATGTACGTCATTAGCACGCAGAAATCCAGAAATAATTAATTTCCCGAAAACAAGAACCTAAATCCTATAGAAAAATTTATTAGAGAAATTTGCCAATTTGAAATAGTTGGTAGACGAAAGTTATGCATTCATCGTTTAAAAATGGGAAAGGAACCGAGTAAAAATATGCGTGCTCCATGCATTTTGTAAAGCAAGATTATATTTTGCCGGGTATAACTACAAGATAATAATTACTTAGTGTCTTTATTAAAATACTTCGTAATGAAATCTAAACTTGTAGACCTGCCTGCACAAAGATGACAACAAAATAATAATACTTATCTCTCCATTAATCTGCCAAATACTAATAATGCAGTACTATGTAGATTCAAGAAAACAAAGACTCGAATCATGTAAATTCAAAATTCGGGAGAATGCTGAACATAATTTTTATATGAAACGGACTAGTTCGCAAAATTCAAAATGTTATTCATACTAGAAACATTATTTTTATCTAATATTAACTATAATATTATTATTACCTTGTATTTCAAACGTCGCAGTGTATAAAAATACAGTTGCTGGAAACGAAGCATCTACCTTAAACCGGCCATATTGTTACGTCACGCGCTAAGCTCCTCCTCTTCTTCACTCGCGAATACAGGGACATATTTTCGTGCTCCCACCTATTGATATTTTCCTTGAACTAACGTAACTCAGCTCACGGCTCACACTCAGCTCCTATAATACAAACAAATCGCTGCCATGATGACAGTTGAAATAAGATGGTGAAATGAAATGAGTGTAAGGTCTTTGCAACAGTGACTCACGCTATGATTATAAAGAATACATTAAATGAGAATTTTTTAAGTTTCCACAATCATCCGAAGGCATTGAATTATATAGAACTCAAATATGAAAACACAAGTGACAGAAGATAGAACTTTAAAAATGGCGATGGTTTGTTTAAATTATGATCTTCTATCTCAATTTTTACATCGACTCTCTCTTGCGTGTGTACCTATAAATAATGTAAAATAAACAAATACTCTTGGGTGACTTACAGGCATGTATGTGTAAAGAACAAAAAAATACTTGTCATATTCCCAAAATTATAATAAGTGATTACTTTTATTTATACATATTTCTAAATCTTAATGGAGGTAATTACAGCCTGTACCCTCCCTTTAAATACGCCACTGCCTTATATTCACATGATTTGGCAAAAAAAAAAAAACAATTTGGGATGGGAGGTTTTTGTCTGAAGAAGAGATTGATTCCAAAAGATTTGGTTGGGAATTGAAGTGTAAGGAAAGGATGGTGTGTGCAGTGGATTATTGTTGAAGGAATTACTTTGAACATATTTAAAATTAAATTTTAAAAACGTGAATCATTTGTTTTATTCTCAGTTATTCTAGCGTGGCCGTCTTAATGATCAAAAGATATAAAAATTAATTTTATTTAACATCGCATTACAAAATTTATAAATCGATTTACCAATTTTTTAAAAACTCTATAAATTATAAAGATTAAATAATTATTTAAAGCCATAAAGTCTTCAATTCGTGTTTCATGCTGCACGTAGAAGTTAGGGAACTCTTATATTTATCTTCAGATAGATATTCTGAGCAGAAAGGTTATGCGAGTTTGTTTGAGATGTAATGTGAATGTATTTACACGCTATTTACTCATATTTATTCGTATGTGAGATTGTCAGCAAAGTAAATATTTATTGAGAATGTAAAGGGAAAGAGGTTTCTTGAAATTTTATTTTAACTAGATTGCTTCGTATTATCAGTATTACACAATAATTTGTATAAAGAGTATTCAATATTACATAAATTATGGATTTCATATTGTTTCGTTGTTTTTGTGGTTATATTAACTGCTTTGAACTAGTTCTAAAATTAATTTTCTTGGTAATTACAAATTAATTAATATTCAAAGATAAAAATGGAATTTTAATTAAGATTAATTGACTGCTGTTAGCTTAAATACTTTTGTTTATAAAGAATTTTAAATTTCAGGGATGAACTTAAACAAAAGTGAGTCAGACGAAACTCCATACACCAATGGTGACAACGTAATCAGTAAAGAAACTGGAGAATACATATTACCACATCATCCTTCGCCAACGAGTGATTACGTAGATGAGTCTTCTACGTCAGCACCAGATTCTTCCAGCAGTTCTTTAAATTCTCCAGTACCATACTCGACGTTTTCTCCTCGTAATAAACATCCACACAATGTACCGTACGATCCAAAGGTTCATACGAATAGTAAACCACCATATTCATTCTCTTGTCTGATTTTCATGGCCATTGAAAATTCAGAACAGAAGGCATTACCGGTGAAAGAAATCTACGCGTGGATTTTGGATCATTTTCCCTACTTCAAAAATGCTCCTACAGGATGGAAGAATAGTGTTAGGCATAATTTGTCCTTAAATAAGTGCTTCCAAAAAGTTGAAAAGGCTCCGGTAGGTACAAAATATTTCATTTTACTAAAGCAATTAATATAATATAAGAATAGCAAATGATTCTAATGTAAAGTTTTTAAAACAAATAGATTTTTTACGACCAGAATAAGAAATTAAGATACCGCATATTCTTCGAAATATTATAAAAAATATATTTTTTACAATCGTGCTGGAAATAAGTGTTCCTAAACTCAAAATGAGTGCAGGAAGTAGCCAATTTCCACATCAGAGAAAATGAAAACATAAAATTTTAGTTTTATGTATATAATACATTTCTAATACTTTTTATTCAATTTTGACGTTTTAAACTGTCATTATTAACTCCATCGCAACAACTATAAGTAACACTTTTTTCAGATGTGAATTAAAATTTTTTTTAAATCACTCTCACAAAATTTTAACTCACTCTGGCATTCTGCAACAAAAAATGCATTTAAAAATAACATCAAGAATGAAAATAACACCACATAATTTATCAGACATTATCAGCCCTTTTCATTATTTTTTACGACATAAATGACAGACAATGAAGCTTTTTAAATATGTGACTTGACGTCTATCAGCGACGATTGTCATGCTTAGCCTTCTAACTGATCAATTTTTTATTTTGTCAAAATTATGTAAATATTATAATGGTTTTTATTATTATTTCGTCAAAATTGAATAAAATATTGTACAAACCACGTGAGCTAAGAATGTTTATTCACTCGAAGAATTTAACTCACTCGCCCCTCGGGCTCGTGAGCTAAACTTTCTTCTCATGAATAAACATTACCTTAGCTCACTTGGTGTGTAAATATCTATTATAGATGTTTTAAAATCGTACAATTTATTTTGAAAATAAATCGCACAATAAATTGTGAAAATTGGAACATGTTCTATTTTCTCCGATTTTCTTAAAAAATTTCGGTTACTTTTCCAGTGCCAACTGTATAATATTTAACATATTGAACTATTTCTGTTTGACGTTTGTGTGCTTTGTGTGTATCACGGAAGTTCTTTATTCTTGTGAAATGATGGATGAGCTTTACGTTTGATAAACTTTTAAAATTTAAATTAACCTTAAAAAGAAAAAAAAACGAAACGCAAATACAACATGCGAAACAAAAATTAACATCCAATATCTGATCATCAGATGCTGTTGGTAGCCGTTATCCCGACAACAATAAATTGATAGAAAATCGTGAAGTGTTAAATGCTTATATTTTCAAAATAAATTGTGCAATTTTATAGACGATAAATTGTATGATTTATTGTGAAGTGTAATACGGGCTTTATTTCTGTGGACAATTACAGAAAAATATTGTCTTCAACACTTACGGTAAACATGATTCCGAAACTTGCATTCGTTCCTTGTTACAAAAATAACTATTTTC